>JAGTTD010000005.1:27418749-28668749 GCA_018398585.1 Simmondsia chinensis
TTTAGTAATTATTTTCGGTAATCCACTAAATTTTCGTTGAAAACATTGATATAACTCATATATATTGTTGTAATCATGTACCATGTCAACATTTTATGATGAAAATTGATTGGACTTCGACAAAAATTCACCAAGTTCCTGCATATGGTACCTAAGTGAAAATTTTAAAACCTCAAGGTACCTTATTGTATGTATTAAAATGTCATGGTATCTACATGATAGATGATGTCCGACCTCAGGTACCAAAGTGATAAATTCGCAATCAAAATTTACCTGACATAAATCTCCTCCCAAAAACTTGGTGAATTCTAGCCCAAGGAATCATCTAGATTGACCTGAATGCTTGCTACTTCGTCCTCCTCAAGCCTTCGACAGCTGCTGGTTTCTTGGAGCCCACAGGACATTCACTAACACTGGAAGAACTATTCTTCCAGCTCTGGCCTGTTGCTGTCTATTTTTCAAATTCTTTGACATCAGGTGCAGGATCCATAACGAGGAGGTCCTGCTGGTGCTCCTGTTCAGCCAATGCACAACAGTCCTTCAAACCTTCATATACAATGAACAGCTGACAAACAAGTGGCATGCAGACTCAGGCCAAACAAATTGTAACGATAGCTAGCTTCATCCCACGCCTCTGAAGGTCCCCTGCTGTCATGAATCTCCTTCTATCCGTCAGTCATAAAATAAAAGAATGCCTGTGTGACAAAGTTCTCTCCCAAACAAACTGCAGCCACATAACAGATTAACAATCAAATTCAAAGCATCATAGCACGCTGGAGAATCAAATTGGTTATCAGGTCCCGATCCTTGAATTTTTTTGCAAGCCTTAAGTGGAATTCCCAGACCTCAAACAGAGGGAATCATGCATTTCAATCGGCTGCTTATAGGACTACGGGTCATTTGCCCCCATCTTCACCTCCCAAAAGTGTCCCTTGACTTATAGTAGCCATGAACCCACTTAACCCACAAAGTCTTCTTATTCTCAACTATCCCCCAAGGACCTTGCATTGAAGGACCTGATTCCATATAAGAGGATCCTAGAAGCCAGACCCTCCCTTTGATTTTGGAGCATGCACCAACTCCCAGGCTGTTGGAGCATAAGGTAGTCTATTGTTGACCTTTGCTCACCACTTGCAGATATGCTAGATTCTAATCAAGCCTTAGGAATCATCAACACTTTTTCACCCCAACACGATTCTATTTCCCCAAGTTCTGACCGCAATTTCTCCACCCTCCATGAGATATTAACTGCCCCTGCCATGAGCAAATTTGATCAAGCCTCCTGCAAATTAATGGCTGAAATCATTTGCCTTAAGCCAAGAGGTTGAAAGGGGGTGCCCAAATAATGGAAAAGGAAGTTTTTCCTACCAAAACCCACGTTCCTGCAATATGTTGGTTGAGGTTAGAAAATAGATGAAGGTGTTTGAAGCTGTGTTTGGTGTGTTTGAAGCGAACTGAAATGAGCTAGAAAGCCCAAAGTCTTTCATTTACACATTTGTAAACTGAACTTTTTATACGTTCCCGAGTTCAGCTTCGACGACCAAGCCCAGTCTCTTTGCAACTTAAATTTGAAATTTTAAATATGCCTCCACTATTGTAACTTGCATTTGCTATAAATAGACCATTAACATGTAAGATGCAACCCATGAATGAAACAATGTCTTCCTTTTCTCCTTGTATTTTCTTTCAATATAGTTTATTTTCAATATCTATTATGTAGTTCGTAGCATTAGTATCAGAGCAAACCCTTTTTTGAACCTCTTATCACGGCGGCATTTAACCTGTTGGCAATTGCTGTAATGGAGAAGACTGCACAAAATGTTGGAGAAAATTAGTGAAATTCAAGTACAACATACCACTCTATGAATTGAATTGTTTGAAGAGAGGGAAAAACCTCTTGGTGATTCGTTGTTTGCCTCGATGGTGGTGGTCAAAGAAAGAGCAGCGGTTGTGATTGGGGAGGGTGTCAGGGAATCGAGGGATGTCGCTGTTCTGGTGATATGAGAGCCACCGGCACCTATCAAAAGAAGTTTGCTTGTGCTTACCGCAAGGTACCTTGAAACAATATCAGACGAGGTGCGGAAGTTGGCCAAGGAGAGGATGCCGCCATGGAACTACCACCTTGGTTGTCATCGCGCTTCACCAATGAGGAAGCAAGGGTTGGTGGTCATGCTTCATGCGAAGACCAAGAATGTGGCAAGTGGCCTAGAGCTATCAGCAGTGTTGTAAAGTTCACGGAACACTGCCACAGCTGCTGTGTTGTGTCAGTGAACACAAGTGAATAATGGTAATTTCGGTTAAAGCACAACTGAAAATCAATTGCGAGTTATGGATTGAGCTAAATTATCAGCTTCCCCTTCTTATAAACCTTTATTACTCAGTTGCCCCTTGTTAAAATTTTCAGGCAAGAAATGTTGGGTCTTTTGGTTATTTTAAAACAATTTAATTGACTTGTAGTGTTGGATCCCGGAGGAATAGAAGAAAATAACACGAAAGATTATCAATAAGAATAATGACTGAGGTAAATGATAGTTTGGACAAGGGGCAGGGAAATCTTTGAAATTGGACCCTTGCCATTCCGAAAAGGAGGGGAATACTGCACAGGTTGGTAATTGATTAGATATAGTGCACTGTGTAATCTCCAGACTAGCTTAGAAAATGGTTTTGAGTCCAAAAGAATTATTTACGGCATATGCGATGCATTAGTTGTAATACTAAAAGGAATTGAAAGGAAATAAATGGTATGTCAAACATTCATCGTCCGGAACACCTTTACCCTTTAGGATATGGGTTTTTTCAGGAGGAAAGTATTGGCATGTTACCAAATTCAACTTTCATGGCCCAAGCCTACTTGCAACTTGCATTTGAAACTTAATTTTTCCTCTATTGTAACTTGCATTGGCTGAATAGACCATTACCATGTAAGTCGGAATCCATGAGTGAGAGAATGTTTGTCTTGTTCCCTTTCTCTTTACATTTTCTTTCAATTTAGTTCATTTTCATTAGCTTTTTTAGTTTGTAACATTAGTAGTTTCGTACAAAAAGATTTTCATCTCAAAACCAATCGACAATAGGTGGAGTAGCTCCATTAGAATATAAGTGGTATTTGTCTCTGTATTTAACTGATGTGGGATTGTACCAAATCACCTTGCTTTGCATTTCGCATCCATGCGAGTTGACTTTGTACTAAATATCTAGTCTTGGGTGAACATTGCAATCCTCACATCACCATCCATCCTTTATGGTCTGGCTTTACACTAGATATCTAGTCTTGAGAGAACATTGCAATTCTGATGTCATCATCACGCAATGGCCATGGCCCTACATCTGAGTCCCTCTAGTTATGGGCAAGCATTGCATACTGGGATTACACTAGATCATAGTTGCATGAACCTCCAAAAATATTGACATTTCAAGTTTCGGAAATGTGATTCGGCGAAAGTTAGAAATGTGTTTCAATCGCATATCTAACTCGATGGAAACACGATTCAAAGAACTATCGAATCATTTTGATAAGAGGATACTTATTAGATTATTTGCTGGCTAAACAAACATGTTAGAATCAACTTTCTAGATCTTGTTCATTGGAGTACTTAATCTTCTTGAATATTGACATTGTTTTGATATTTATGCTTTAACGGCTCAATTGATAACATTTTGTTATTTTTTTTTTATATATAGCTCGGTGCCTCAAAAAGGCTCCCACCAAGGCATTGGCTTGGGGGGATAAAATGTACCCAACCTTATTCCTACAGAATGCTCTTGTATATATAAGATATAATAATATACTTGCTCTCTCCATGCTCTGAACCCTAGGAACTTCTATGATTACTTGCTCCCTCGTTCCCGCTTCTATTTCCATTCCTGCTCCCGCTTCTGCTCCCTCTTTGTGCAACAACCACTAGATATCTAATCTCATGCAAACACTGCGATTTTGGCATCACCACCACACGATGGGGCATGGCTTTGTACTAGAAACCCTCTAGTCCTAGGTGAACATTGCACATTGGCATTACCCCGTTTTAGATTTAGGATTTGAGATTTGAATAATTTCAATGACGATTGACTTGGCAACTCATCACACATAGAGCTCCATAAGACCATCAAGTGACATTGGTAACTTGTATGACCATTGTACAACACTGACCCCCCATAAGACTGGCAATGAATGGAGCACGATTGATGGCTCAAATACCAATTGATATATGTCAAAGAAGGTTCCATCACATAAGCAATTGGAAATGGTTGCATTAGCTCCCTTAGTATATGTTGGTGTTTTACTCTACATCTGGCCGATGTGGGATTGTATCAACTTTGTTGACCTGTGTTTGTGGATCCACTAATAATTCTTTCCTTGAGGGTTGACCTTAACCAATATTCAGGAGGATGAAAGGGCTCTGTTAAATTTCTATCTTTTTACTTTCACTTTCTCGTGCTTTCGAGGGCATCTTATCTTCCATCCTATGCTTTCTTCTCTCAGCAGTTTTCCTATCTGAAATAATCAAAGAGAAGTAGAGTGCCCGTTCACCAAGTAAATTAACTTCCGGTCCTCCTCTGGACAACATTTTTGGCTTCACTTGGTAAAAAAAAATCATGTGTCTATCCTTGGCTGCTGTTGGATCAAATGCCATGTAAATTTGGTATAACTCATTTTTGAGTTACTTGATGGTTAATGATATTGGTGACCAACTATTGTCAACTTAAACGACTTTTGTACCAAAGGCCAGTTTTAATTGTTTGAAGCATCTGTAAGTTTGATTTGTGCATTTTATTGTGAATTTTAAGTGGTAAAACATGAGCAAGGTTGTGAGTCCTTAGGATTAGAATTTTTAGGTTTAAATCTCTCCAACCTTGCTTGCCTATCAGAAAAAGAAATTACTCTGAATGCTTAAGACTCAAATCATCATATTCGCAGTAGTTCACTGGATTGTTGGTGCACTAGTTTGTCTTTTTATCTGTTGTCCCCTCATAATACTTTAATTGTTTTACCAACCTCCTTATGTTTTCCTTTCTTTTCATTGTGAATATTCTATCTATTCATGCTTTTGCTAATCATTGTCGTAGGAAAAGGTTGCTTCAAGTGTGGTGCTGTGGATCACATTGCCAAAGATTGCCCGGGTGGTTCAGCCACTGGTCAGATTCAAAAGTATGTCTTGAAAGATGATAACAGGCAGCGCGGTGGTGAGAAAAATTCCAGGTATCATATTAGCTATGAGTTATTTTTATCCATGGAATCACAAAGCGATGTCACAGATAATACATTGCGTCACAGTGATCGCATTATTATTATAGGAACCTAAGCCGCTTTTAAGGTCTTTGTTTATAAACATTTTGAATGAAAGCCATAAAATCAGTAATTTTGGAGCCAATAGTGGACAAAACCCTCCAAATTACCGTTTCGAATCACTATGATCCTTTAACTTTTAATTTCTTCCAACATACCTGATGGAGATAGAGGAAAGAATGGGATAAATTATATTGTTGTAATTTTTATATTTTAGAGCTTTTAGTTAGATTAGAGATTAGGATTACAAATTATGTTTATTTGATAATTATTAGATTAAGATTTATCATGTTAGTTTTAGATTAGCTTGTTATTATCTTTAAAAGAGCTTCTTTTCCTTTAGGACTTTAGTTTTATATTCCTATAAATAGGTATGTAAATAGAGCCTTAAGGCAGGTCATTATACTTATTGAGTAAAATTAAGTTCTTTCCTATTTTCATAAACACAGGGCTGCTCAAAGCTCAGTATGAGGATACTTGGTTAAGCACAAGATTGTTCAACCATTCTCCTAGCCATAGAAATGCTTAGGAACCCCTCGATTAGGCACAGAGGATGCTTAATATATATCAAAACCTTTCAAACTATGAATTTGTACTAATTAGATTCTTGCTTCTATTTTGTCCAGTTTTTTTCAACTCCGTTAACAACCAAAATCTTGTGCAAATCTCTGTGGAGTGTAAAGTGAAGTATACATGATTTTGGCTATTGATAGAGCTAAATATTTTGGATGGTGGACCTAATTGATATGATTTAGTGTTAAAAGGGGTCATAAAATTGGAAGTTGTAGGCGGTGATTTTGTTGTCAAATTATAGTTTTGGGGGCCATGTTTGGTGGGCAATCACAAAAATATTATCGTGCCCCAATTATGTAATTTTTTGATTCAATGCTTATATCCCCTGCTGCCCCTCTGCTTGCTGGCCCAACCCATTTTTCCTACTAGAACTTAATAGCGTTCTTTTTTGTAGTTATGAAATGGTATTTGATGAAGATGGTGGTGTATGTCCAACACAAGAAATGAAGCACCAAGATCATGAACGAGGACGTGATCATGTAAAGAAACATGACTCCAACAGGAGAAGCTCAGGACATTCTACTGCACATTACAATTACAAGGAGAAAGACTCCAATGGCAGACACAGAAGTGGACACAGAGACGAAGAGAATCGAGACAGTAAATCTCGATTGAGTGGAAGCAGAAGAGATGCCAAATATAACAGGGATGAAATAAGGAGGGATGACAGGGAACACGGCAAGAGAAGTAGGGATAATGATAGATATGAAAGAAGAGATGGGGAGCACAAGAGGAAGAATGTGGAAAGCGACCTATTTGATAGAAGAGATGAGTCCACGCAGAGGAGGAGAGAGAGTGATGGTGACAGACGAATCTCAAAATATTATGACGATCTTGACCGGGTTCGGTACCGGGGTCGCGGTGAGAGGCCACAGGCTGACGGGAAGAGGTGAATGCTTCTTTAAGACATGCGTGCGTGTTCACATTTGGAAGAATGTAGAGTGTAACTGGTTCTGATTCCATTCTAACACATAATGTTAATGAGGCCTGTGCATGAATATGATTAGGATTTACCATGATAAGAGTCTAGGCGAAGATGAAATTTGGCTAGCAAAATCATTCTTACTGCAAAAGGACGAGAACGTGTAGATTTCTCTTATTTCATGGGGATGGAGGTGAACCTTGTATTATTAGAATATAAATGGCTGGCGTACTGACCGTGCAACTGGTGTTCATGATAGCACACAGTCTATGCATATGATTTCTTACTGTCATGCCCTGGAGTGGGGAATCTTGGGTTTTTTTTTTTGGTGTTTTGAGTGGGGGAAAGCTATGAAAAACCATTTAAGATGTGTTTGGCTCAGTTTTTTTTTTTTGGTGTTTTGAGTGGGGGAAAGCTATGAAAAACCACTTAAGATGTGTTTGGCTCAGTTTATTTTAGCTTATGTGTTTTAGTAAGGTTTGTTCATTTAAGATCTGTATTTTTTCTTTCCTACCCATCTCATTGAAGGGTCTAAATCTTAAATGCCCTCATTTACGGAGGAAGTCCAAATGGACCATGTTTGCATTCGCCCTGAAACATCTACTGATTCCTGCTTGCTACAACTGGGACTTTGGGGATAAGATTGGATGTCACTTGACAGGAGATGAGGTCGAACAAATGATTAATCCGTGTCTATTAAGAAGAGTTTGGGTTCAATTTTATCCATCGCTGTTATTGAGTCAAAAAGTCTTGGTATGCTATTGGGGTTGTTGGATCTTGTTGAGTTAATAAATGATTGGATCATTATCACTTTTTCCGCGAAGGCTGATAGGGGCTGTTGGAGAAATAGGGTAATGAGTTCAAAATATCACTCTTTACACAATAAAAAAATGAGCTGGAGATTAATTAAACGGATCTTGAGAGTTACAAAATGATGTATAGAAATGAATAAAATATGAACCACAAAAGGAAAGGGATGATCGAAGAATTGCCGCGTTGTAGAGAATTTACTGCTGGAAGTCGTTTATGCCTCCATAGAGGTATAGTGGGATTAATGGCACTTTGACCCTCAGGGTTAACATGGCGCCCATCTTAGTAGTGTGCTATGGGGGGAATAGATTGGAATATGCCCCAACTTGCTTAGTAATATAGGAGAGATTTAGAGAGAGAGAGAGAGTTGGGAAGGAAAAGAAGTGTTTTTGTAGTTTTGTATATTGAACAATCCACAAAGGCACATTATTCATAGAAAACATTACTTGCATGTTAAGGAAAATATAGTGGCTTAAGAATCCGGCCTTAATAAGGAAAGTCGCGGATATGGGGGAGATAAAGCATCTGGCTTCAGTAGCGAAAAAAGGGTTACGGAAAGAGTTGGAGAGTCAAAAACGTGTACCTGAACTCGAGCTTGTGGCCTTGAGACTGGTGTATACAACACCACCTCGAGGAGTTACCCTCGAGGTAATCCAAGGTAAATCAAGCTTAAGCCAAAGGCCTCGAGCACTACCCAAAAATAAGAACTCACCTCGAGTTGTTTACGATAACTTGAACAAACTCGAGCAATACCCAAAAATAATCCACTAGCGTGGTAGGGCGGGGTGTGCTCGCGCGCATCCGGCCAATTATGCCCACTCTAGGCCTACAAGACCTTACCAAGTACAATAACAAAGGGGTATGTAAAAAGACTTCCCCACCTTTAGTTTTCCTTTATGGGATTGAGGTGGTTTTACAAGTCCATCCAAATTAAAGCACACTACCGTCAAATTCCAATAATCCCCAACATCGTTTAATTTTGAGAAAAGAAAGGAAAAGAAGAGTATTATTGTGTAGTGAGACCCACACTTGATGATGCTAATATCTTTGGGATTTGAATAAACACCTAGTGACTAAGCTTGTTCCACAACCACCTAAGGTGAATATAGTCTTGAACATTGAGCAGTCATTGTAAATAGCATACCTAACCCCTTCTTATGGTTCTTGAGATTGAAACATACTCCACAATTGGGACGTATGAGGTCCCTTGAAACACAATTAGAAACCTGGCATTCTCAGGAATTCTCTAGAGAGTAAGCCCTTACTCTCGATAGAGCAACTTTCTATCCCCACAATTTCGTACGTGAGTCCTTCAGATGTATTGCCCCACACCACAATTATAGGATATGGATATCATTAAGAGCCTTAAACTCATCTTCACGTCATGGCAATACCGTGTGTCCATCATGTGTGCTGCTCCAAGCCATCGTAACAAGGTATGGACAATACTAAGAGCCTTGAGTTCATCCTTATGTCATGGTAGTAGAGATAGATCCTAGAGCCACTAATACAGCAACCTCTCAGAATGGGTAGAGTGGCTATATCACAATTTCTCGGTCTCTGACTTCATTTGACCCATTGAACTCAAGAGTAACTCACGAGATGGATATCCATCAGGATTAGGACACACAAATGGACTCAAGTCCCGTTCCCTCTGTTGTTTCATTTATCATTTTCTTTGCAAGGCCTTTTGTTAAAGGTTCAGCCAAATTCTTCTCACTCACATACTCGAGTGAGATCACATTATTCGTGATCAAAATGTCTTATGACACCATGTCTGAAGCAGATATGCTTTTGCTTGCCATTATATACCTCACCTTGAGCAACTCTAATGGCAGCTCGTGAGTCGCAGTGTAATGACACCAAAAGCGTGGGTTTTCCTCATAATGGAATGTCTTCTAAGCAACTCCTCAGCCATTCCGCTTCCAAACCTGCCATTTTAAGTGCAATAAATTTAGATTCCTTAGTTGATTTAGCAATGCAAGTTTGTTTAGATTATTTCAATGAAATACCATAATTAGCAAGCACAAACACGTAGGCACTAGTAGAATGAATTTCGTCAGAATCACACACTCAGTTAGCATCTTCAACACAACAGGGAATTTCTTATAGTTCAAACCCCAATTTATGGTACCTTTAAGATACCTTAGCAGCCTTGTCAATGCACTACAGTGCTCATCACTAGGGTTACGGGTGTAATGTGTAAGTCTACTAACGGCATATGAAATGCCAGGATGAGCGTAGTTCATTACGAACATTACGCTACCAATTATCTTAGCGTATTGAGCTCGTGATATTACTATCTTCTGTGTTCCTTTTCAAATGAACACTAGGGTTATATGGGTAATGGGATTGACTTAAAGTCAAACCCTCAGGTGTTCTAGTTATTTTAACCCCAAGTATCACATTGGCCTCACCTAGGCCTTTGACATGAAAACATATGCTCAAGAAAGACTGTGTCATTCACAACATTCACACTCATTCCAAAGATAAGCATGTCTTGAACATACATTAAAATGCTTAGAATACATAGAAGCATCACCACTGTTTACAACGAAACCATGCGTGACCAAGGTACAATCAAATTTTTGATGCCATTATTTAGGAGCTTGTTTAAGGTCATACAAGGTCTTTACAAGTTTACACACTTTATGCTCTATGTCAGGAACCTCAAACCCCTTTGGTTGTTATATAGATTTCTTCCTCAAGGTCAACATTCAAAAAGGAAGTGTTTACGTTGATTTGGTGTACTACAAGGTTATGTACGGATGCTAGAATTAACAGGGCTCTCACAATGGCAATCTTAGTTACGGGTGAGTACGTATCAAAGAAATTTATTCCCTTATTTTCATGTATTATTTAGCCACCAGCCTACCCTTAAACTTCTATATTGACCAATCAGTCCTTAGTTTCTTTTTGAACACCAATTTACACCCTATTGGTTTGCATCCTCTGGGAAGGTCTACTAAAACCCAAGTATTGTTGCTCGTTATAGAGTTTAGTTCATTTTTAATGGCCTCTCTCTGAATAGAAGCATATGTGGTTCTTATGGCCTCATCATATGTTCTAAGATCTTCCTCTAGCATGAATACACTCACAACATGTTCATCAAAGTCATGATGTTCATATAAGAAAGCATTTATGAAGTTTAGTTTGGGCCCTCTTACTTCTTCTAAGTTCTTGAACCTTGAGTTCAGGGGACGTCTAACTATATGATGATGTAGATGCAATAGGAACAGAAGCAGGTAATGAAGCATGCATAGATTCTTTTACTAGGAATTTGTGCTCGAAGAAATCAACATCTTGAGATTCCATTATTTTATAAAGCCCTGGGCTCGAGTTATTTAAAAGCATGAATTTATATGCAGCAATGTTCATGGCATAACCAATAAAAATAACAGATAAGGTTTTATAACCTCTTTTACTTATCTTAAACTTGGGAAATCCCCACTTTAGTTACACTCCCACACTTTGAGGTATTTCAGGTTGGACGCATAACCCTTCAATAATTCATAAGGGGTCTTATCTAACTTTTTATGTGGAACCCTATTGAGTATGTGACAAGCGAACAACAAGGCTTCCCCACCCAAAGCTCGCGGGTAATTAGCATAGTGTTCATCACGTCTTAAAGGATCCTATTTTTCCTTTCATCTATCCCATTTTGTTGGGGAGTATAAGGGGCTGGGAGTTCATGAATTATTCCAAGGTCCTCACAATGTTTCTTAGGAAAGTTAATGTTATACTCACCTCCTTTATCTAGCCTAATTCTTTTGATCCTACGATCTAATTGGTATTCAACTTCAAATTTATATGTAAGAAACATTTCCTAAGCTTCATTTTTTGTACTTAGGAGATACACCTTAGTGAATCTTGAGTGGTCATCTATGATTGTGATGTAATATCTTTTACCACATCTACTCACGATGCTCTTAAAGTCACTTAGATTAGTATGTACTAGTTTGAGCAGGGATGATGCTCTTTTTATTGATCTGTTAAATACCTTTTTAGGATGCTTGTTGTTTGCTTTATTTTGTTTGTAATTAAGTGTGATGTGATCGCCGTAAAGCGTTAACAAAACAAACGTGCAAAAGGGACTCACCGCGACTAGGAAGTGAGCTTAAATTCGAACCGCATATCTTTGACCTCAACCCCTCATCGTTTTCGGAGAAAAGGTTATGATGTTTTAGTGTATCTAAATTTAGTTACACCGTAAGTTTAGCTTATACTTCAATTAAGAAGACTTGATTAAACATTTTTTAATTAAGAAGACTTGGTTAAATATTTTTTCTGAATTTTTAATATATATATAGATAGAAAAATAAAGGGATATGAGCCTAATTCAAATCGCAACTACAGTGACGGAGCAGGGCCTATAGACACCTTTCCTCATACATTTAGAAGTCAGGAACTAGGGTAGAGACAAACCCAAGAGCTCAGCAGTCCAATTACAAGCCCAAGTCAATCATATATTAAGCCTGACAACCTTAACTTATAATAACTTGAATGAATTTATGTTTGACAAGATTAAGATGGAGCAAACCGTATTCAAGTCACTGGACTAGGACCAACGCAATCAAGGTTAAGCCTTGGCCCATCAAAGCCCTAATCAATGGTGCGAACCTAAGTTCACCTGATTTATCAAGCAGTGACAGTAGTGTTAAGACAAACGCAATCAAGGTCAAGCCTTGGCCGTCAAAGCCTTAAACTAAAGCATCAATTCTCAACTCGTCGAAATTTGGGAACATATTAAGACAGGAAGTTCATACCTGAAACCCGAAAGATTGTATTTCTGAAGAAGCAAGTACAACAAGTTGTTCTACACTAAGCTAAGCTATGCTACTTATAGTTTAAGCTAGTATGAATGTTTGGGTGGTCAGCTAAAAAGTTTGCTAAGGCTTAACCCTTGACTATATGTGGTAAATGCTAGGCAGTAATGTATCAATTTTACTAATGCATAGAACAAAGATAGATACAGTTTCTCGATTGAGGAATATTTTATTTCACGTTCATTTAAGTAACGGCTAAGGTAGAATGCAACTTGTTCAAACCCTTGCTCATTGTCTTGTACAAGCAACTTGTTCAAACCCTTGCTCACTGTCTTGTACAAGTAAGCAACTAATAAATTCCTCAGTAGCAGAGACATAAATCTTCAAAGGTTTGCTTTGCTTTGGCGGAATGAGAGCAGGTGGCCTGATCAAGTATTCCTTGATGGCCTCAAAAGCTACTTGATGTGACGCCCTCCACTTGAAGTCCTTCTCAGTCTTAAGCCTCAATAGTAGAGAGAATACTTTTTTTTTTTCATGTGACATTCGAGATGAAACGTCTTAGAAAATTAACCTGTCCCAAGAAGGGTTGTGGAGTTCCTTTTAGGTTGAAGGCGGTTTGGCTTGTTGAATGGCCTTAATCTTATTAATTTCCACCTCAATGCCCATCTGGTGTACAGCAAAACCAAGAAAGCTCCCTGCATGTACGCCAAAGGCACATTCTATGGATTTATCTTGAGGTTGTGGGTCCTCATTCTAAGGAATGCCCCCCCAAGTCTTCTAAGTGTTTGATTTAAGACTTTGATTTGACCATGATATTGTCAATGTAGACTTTCATGGTCTTGCCCATGGGGTCATGAAAGATCATGTTCATGGCTCTTTGGTAGGTGGCGCCATCATTTTTTAAAACCAAACGGCATAGCTACCCACTTGAAGGTTCCTATTGACCCAGGACACCTGACTGTTGTCTTATGGGTATCCTCTGAAGCAATCATAACTTGGTAGTACCCACAGTAGCCATCCATAAAAGATGAGACCTCATGCCTTGAGGCAGAATCAATAAGCATGTCAGCAATTGGCTTTGGGTATTCATCTTTTGGGGTGGCTGCATTTAGATCTCTAAAGTTAACATAGACCTTGATTTTGCCATTTTTCTTAATGACAGGAACAATTTTCCAACCATTTAACATACCTAGCAATCCTGATAAATTTAGCCTTTAAGAGTCTTTCGATCTCCTCTTGACCAAATCAATAACTTGTTGGGACATTCTCCTCTGGGCCTAAATGATGGGCCTCGTGCCTGCTTGATAGGAAGCCTATGCTCAACCACCTATCTTTCTAGACAAGGCATCTCGTGATGTTCCTAGGGAAAGCAATCCTTGAACTCACAAAGCAAGGTCAAATATTGCTCTCTCTTCTCCTCAGAAAGCAGAGCGCTTAGGTAGGTAGGTCTTGGGTTTTCTGGTGAGCCCAAGTTAACCTCGAGGAGGGGTCTTGAACTTCAGCCCTTAAATCCTCCATCTTGGTTACTGCTGCTCTGAAGTTAGAGAGTTCCAGCTCTTTTTTTGCATCATTTGGACCTTGAAGTCATTGAATGGCTATTTAGCTCAAAGTTGACCCTCGGCATGCCAAGCCACGAGCTTCGCTAGTGCTAGGAAATGGCCTCACGGGCCATTAATGGGAGGTCTTGGCTCCCTTGCATAAGGGTTCTGGCGTGCCTTGGAGATCTCCTTCTTCAAGAAGGGCCCTCATGCATCCCCAGAAATCAGAATCTTTAGATTCAGCCTTAACTTGACCAGCCTCAGCTTTAGTGAGTCTGCTGTCAAGGATGGCTATTGAGTCTTGTTGTTGGGCAACCTGTGGAGTGGTCCTTTTGATGTCAAGCGGTCCCATGCCATCTTCATAGAATTTTGCCTCAACGTAGTTGGAGCACGCCATGAATGGTCTGTTATCTACCATAACAATCCCTTACTTGTCATGGTTCTAGAAGATTATCAACTGGTGCAATGAAGATGGGACACAATAATTGGTATGTAACTAATCTTTCCCGAGAAGAGCGTTGTAGCTTGATGTAGTATCTACTACAAAGAAAGCTGTCAGCTTGCATAAGCTGCCAACCATTAACGTAATTGGGATGACCCCTTCAGACTTAGTAGTAGCTCCGGAAAAGCCACAAATTGTAACATCTGAAATAATCAGGTCATCTCGAGATTTAACAATGATCTCCAACATATAAGAAGGCAGGATGTTGATGGCAGCGCCATTATCCCCTAAGACCCTATTCACCAAAATGCCATCAAATTTAGCCTTGATGTACATGGGCTTGATGTGTTTATTGGCGGCATTAGGCCCATCAAACATCATCTGTATTATATCAGGTGAATCATTAGGCAACTTGAACATTAGGGTATTAACTTTAAAAGACAAAGGATCGGAGTTACCTTTGGTGGTTGCTACTTCCGCCACAAGTTCCACCTCAGGATCCTCATCCATTACTATAATGTTCTCCTCGAGGGCTTCTTAGGTGCTAGTTTCCATGAACTCCAGAAGAAGGAGCAAGGTAGTTCTAACATCAACCTTTTCGGGGAACGTCCCGAATTTTATTTGGACCCCTTGATCTATTTCCTTTTAAGGGCTGCCATCCATGGGCATGTCCTGATATGAATTTGAGGACTGCCATCCGTTAGCATGCCCTGCGCTAGAAGTTGGTCTTTTGGATCAACCGTTGGGGCTTGAGACTCCTCCACAAGTTGGGAGAAGTCTTCATCATGGAAGTCATTCTCGATATCAAACCATGCTGGGTTAACACGGCCTAAAGGTTCCACTATGTTGATGCTAAGAGGGGAATACTCCTCTTCATCATCAACTGATTTTGAAGCTAGTGAACTTTTGGCAAGCTGGTTTCACCAAGATTCTTTTTCTTTAGAATATAGGAGATTGGTCCATCTCTCAAGCTTCTTTGTGTGGCTGCCTTTTTTTGGCAGTCGGACAATGGGTCTTCAAGATTCATAAGCTTAGTTTTCTTGCCCTTGCAAACCTTGCCTTCCACTTGAGAGAGCCTAGTTAAGCCATTATTGAGCAGGGTCCTTCATTGAGCTGCCTTTTTCTGTAGTTGCCTCCTCTTCTGGGTTTCGAGTAAGACTAGAAGGGCCAACCTCCTCTTGATTGAGGTGATTCCTCCTCCAGACATTACCGAGTAGGACCCCGAAAGGTTGGTGTCCTCACTGTCGTGGCCCTTAACTAGTGTCCACGTCCAGTAGGTGATATTTCGGATCTCTTCTTGGATGCCCCGTTCTCATGATGATTTGGGTCTTCGAAGTGAGACCTCGAGGAGGTCCCGTTAGTGATGTCATTGTTGAAAGAGTTGGCTTTTTCCCTGGGTTAAGGCTCAGCTTCTTCATTTCAGACGCTAATTTGTGGCCACAACCCCCGTAGAGGTCATGTGTAAGGCACAAGAGCTTCCTTGACACCTGCTTCTTGGAAGAAAAGATTGTCTACTAATGGTTGTCACTAAGGATTGCCATGGCTAACTCTTCTTCCTTAGAGAGAAGAATAGTTCCTTCCTCTATTTACTTTTTAGGAACTTGTTGAACATAGCACAATCGCGTGTCAGATGTTCAGTCGTTATGGGCCACTTGCAATAATCCTTTGGTAACCTCACCGAAGTTTTGGGGAACCTCAGTGTTCCTGACTTCAGAGACCTATCAAAAAAAGGGTTGGCTACAACCAGACTATCTTTGTTTGTACCCATCCTGCACAAAGATCCGCCATTAGTTTGGTTGTCATGGAAATCAAAAGGCTTTGCTACCTCAATTATATTAACTTGGGTAGGACTAACGCCCATTTCTCCTTATCCTAGGAAGATCAATTCTCTTGCTTCTATGGCATCCTGAACCACGTTTCCAAAGATGATGCAGTTCTTCATTGAATGGGTCAACGAATCGTGCCATTTAGAGTATACCTTCCCCTTATTAGTATTTGGGTCAGGCTTTCTATGTTTAACCTTGATCTTGTTTTTGTTATTTGCCTAATTTTCCTCAAGCCAATCGAATATCACGTTGGTTCTTGAGAGGTCAAACAAGTATTTGCTCAAGTCTTGGGATTGATAAGATTTCCTGGCTTTGATATCCTTATTAACCAAAGGATTGCAAACCATAGAAGGTCCCTTTACATATTCAGCGATTTCAATCTCATATGAAGGATCTTCATCCTCTTCGATTAGTTCATGTATGTAAGTCCAATACATGCTATTTTTCTTCAGGCTTTCTTCTTTTAAGATGGTCTCGTATCTAGCGGCACATTCTGCCAGCTGTAAGAGCGTCGTGAAGTTAAAGCCTTCGAATTTCTTCCTAAATTTAGTATGTAACAACCCAAATCATCTAGAATTGGGGTTACACGCCGTAAGCACGTTTAGAACTTACATGACTTTCTAAACTTAGCTGAAGTAATAAAATATTGAGTCTTGATTGAAGCATTATGAAATTTTACATATATGGTAACTTTCATTACAAACTAGTACAATCTAAATAAAAGAAACCACATATATTCTTGTACAAAAGGATGGGAAACTAGGTCTCTTTCAGTACAAAATTTCTCATATTCATGTAAGACTATCTAGCGCCTCATGATCCATCTTCAAGTAGCATCTAGAGCATTTTAAGAAAAGCACAAAAGGAGTGAGCCAAAAGCTCAATAAGAAATCATCATCAACCATAAAACTAATTTAACCATGGTTTAAAAATAAAAACTTATTCTATCTTTATGTACAAACAATCTCTCAATCAAACGATTTAGAAGGAGGGTAGCCATTTCCTTTGAGTCGGTTGACTTTCACACCACATGCATAGCCAAATTATTGTTCCATAACATTTAGCACCATTGTGCACAGCAACAACTCTCCTAACAGTTAAGTAAGGCAGTCGACTTCTCCACCAATGTATGCAACATGGACTACCACTCTAAAACAACTCTTAATACACCATGATTATTTTTCTTTTCCTTCCAACTCAGCAGATGTAAAACTCGTTGTTTTCCAACATTGTTTCAAATTTGAAGTAACATACTTTCAAAACCCACACAATTTTGCTTAAGCCAGCATATTTCAACATAAAACATTTATTTTATGAATTTAGTGAAAATTCATACAAAATTAGTGTGATGTTAAATCAAATCAGTAATTTGCCTATTTAATCTAAACAAAGCTTAAAACTCATTTTTATTTAGCATTAATTTAATCTTTGCCCCAACAAAGTTTTTCTTTTAAATCTGATGCAAATAACATTTTTACATTTTTAAACACACCCATATATGAATTTAAAGCATAATTCATCAAGGACTTTCTCAAAAATGACAATTTAATCATATTATAAACAAACTAACTACTCCAGTAGAATTTTGAATAAAACACAATAGATGCAAAAACAAAGCTTAATTATAAGATATTGATGATAATTTACTGACCTTGTTGCTATTACTCTTTGTTGGGATGTTTTCACATGTCAAAATACTTATGACTTCTTCATCTTATTCTCTTTTGAAATTTTTGTGTGGAGTTGGTCTGAGATACTCAAACCTGCACTCCTATTTATATTTGAGGTTCTTCAAATCAAGGGACAAATCTGATAGTGGGGGAGAAAGCTTAGACTGATGGGTTTTTGGCCACCTTATGCTTGGTGGTTGCCACCTTTTACAGGCAGTTGACACCTCCCTTAGGTTTAGCCACCTCATGCTTCTGGTGCCAGCTCATGCTTAGTTTACGTGCACCTTGTGCTTACGGGGCCACCTCCTACTGATTCACCAACTTCAGGTGCCACCTCATGCTTAAAAGTCCCACCTCTTGTTTATGCACCTGCTTGGGGCACCACCTCACGCTTAAAAGTGCCACCTCGTGCTGATTCACCTACTTTCGATGCCACCTCATGCTGATTTACCTACTTCGGGTGCTAGATCGTGTATAAAAGCGCCACCTCGTGCCGATCCACCTGCTTCGGCTACCACTCATGCTTAAAATGCCACCTCGTGCTTTGGAAATGCCACCTCATGCTTATTGTCAAGAGTAGTATTATTCCTCTATGTTTTGTTACCTAATTTCAAGGTATTTACATTTCTTTCCCCCTAAAGTGTGTTTCATCCACGGAACAAGTGTATTGGTGAATATGGAAGTATATGGCTAAAAATGCATGTCAAATTTCTATTTAGACTTTCCCTTTTACTCGCATAATTCCATTAGGAAATGTGATTTCTGTTCCTGAAGATGTGGAATTATTCACACTTCAGGTTGTGATGCAGTCATTAGCAAATCTATCTTCCTCATAAGATTTGTACACCTCCTCCATCCAAACAAGCAAAGCAAATGAAATGGCTGAGCAGGAGCTTGATTCCATGCCTTCTAATCTTCTTAAAAGGGCATCTGCTACCAAATTTTCTCTACCACTGCAGTATTCGATGGAGTAGCTCAACCCCAACATCTTCATCAGCCCCTTTCAATGTACTCTAGTGGCAATCTTCTGTTCAAGAAGATATTTGAGGCTTTGATGGTAAGTCCTAATAATGAAGTGGTGGCCCTCAATATAATGTCTCTACTCTTGCACTGCCACAAGTATTGCAAAGTATTCTCTTTCATAAATGGAGAGCTGTTGGTTCTTCGCTAAGGTATGCCACTGGCCCTCCCATCTGCGACAATATTGCTCCTATTCTAAAACTGCTCGCATCAATCTCCAAAACAAAAGACTCACCAAAATCTGGCATGATCAGGACTAGTGTTGAACACATGGCTAGCTTTAGACCCTCAAATGCCTCTTGAGCAGCTTCAAACTATACAAAGGCATCTTTTTTAAGAAGATCGGTTAATGGCTTAGCCAATACTCCATATCCAGCTATGAACTTCCTGTAATATCCCGTTAGTCCAAGAAATTCTCGTAACTGCTTGAGAGTTAGAGGCACTGGGCACTGCTTCATAGCTTGTATCATGCCTGGATTTGTTGCCACTCCTTTACTTGAAACGATGTGCCCCAAGTATTCCACTTGTGTCTGAGCAAAAGAGCATTTGGAAAGTTTGGCATACAGCTTATTCTTGCGTATAGTCAAAAAAACTTGCCTCAGATGCTTGACATGTAAGTCAAATCAAGGGCTGTAAACCAAGATGTCGTCAAAAAATATGAGCAAAAACTTCTTCAAATAAGCCTTGAAAACTTGGTTCATTAATGCCTAAAAGGTAGCTGGAGCATTGGTCAGGCCAAAAGGCATAACCACAAATTCGTAATGCCTATGATGTGTTTTGAAGACAGTCTTATGGATGTCTTTGTCCAGCACTCTGATTTGGTGATATCCCTGCCTCAAATCCAGCTTAGAATAATAAAGAGACTCATTAAGCTCATCTAGCATATCATCAATGACTGGTATTGAAAATTTATCCTTGATTGTGAGGGAATTGAGATGATTGTAATCAATACACATCCAAGAAGAGCCATCTTTCTTCTTAATAAGGATCACCGAAGAGGCAAAAGGGCTATGGATGTGTCTAATGAAATTTTTCTTCAGAAGCTCTTCCACCTGTCTTTCAATCTCACTTTTCTGAGAGTGAGGATACTTATAGGGCCTTAGATTAACGGGATCATAGTTAACCTTGAGAGGAATGGCATGATCCAGGACCCTTTTAGGAGATAATGTAGTTGGCTACATAAACAAATTTTCATACTTATGTAACAATATGCCAATAGAAGGATCAGAATTCACCTGAACTGTCTCAGGAACAGCACTGACAGAAAATATTTGCCCAATTGACTGATATTTGCCTTTCCTGACCACTTCTTCCAGCTTGTTCCCTTTCATCATTTGTAATTGTCCACGCTCCGTAATTCCTTGCATTGTCACACTATGGCCCTCTCTTTCAAAGGAAACAGACAACTAAATGAAATAAAAAACCAAAAGGTTAATGGTTTTCATCCAATCCACCCCTAGGACCATATCACAGCCCCCCAACATAAGCACTCTAAAGTCGTACTCAAAATGGCGTCCTTGCATCTTCTAGAAAAATCCTTTGCACTTCATCTGAGTTATCGTTAAATTTCCATCAACAATAGTAACAACTAAAGGGCTAGTCTTGATCATCTCATGCCCCACCAAATTCACTATTTTCAGATCCACAAAACTATGTGTGCTCCCACTGTCTATCAATATCAGTATCCTCTCATTTGATTCTTATTGTGTGTGGGAACCATTCCCTCTTAAAGCTCGTACTGATATCTCCATCTCATCATCCTCGGGGTCCTCTTGCACTTCTTCTTCCTAATCATTATTAACAATTTCCTCACTATCTTGAATCTCATGGTCATCATCAGCTTCAGCTCTAGTGACTGTAATTAGAAGCTTTGGATTACAATTATGACCAAAGAAATACCTCTGGTTACACTTAAAACACAATTTCTGATTCTTCTTTTCTTCCAAACTGTAATTAGCAGATGTTGTTTGTTGAGTAGAGGATGGTTGGGGAGCTTTAGTTGTTTGTTTCTCAGAACTATCCAAGACCGTAGCTTCCATCAATTTTGACTTGGAGAAAGCCTAAGTCGGTGTCTCCAGATTCAATGCCTTTTCTAGATTCTTAATTCTTAGCTTGAGGCCACTAATAAAGCTTGACACATAGTAGGACTCCTTGGCTCCAAGGTTCACTGACATCATCCTAGCCCTCAAATTCTTAAAATGAGTCATATACTCCCTCACTTAAGTCATTTGAGCGGACTTACTGAAGTGATCTATCGTATCACTAGGATCCTCTTCTCCATATCTTTCACAAAGTTCATCCACGAACTCAGTCCAAGTCAAGGATGGATTGCTGCGTATTAAACTGTAATACCAAACCTCTTGATCTCCATGTAGATATACCGCAGCTAACTCCACCTTTTCTGCTTCATCTATGTGGTAGAATCGAAAGTACCTTTCACACGTCCTAATTCAAAACTGAGGTTGCGTACCATCAAGTGGTTCAATTTCAACTTGAGGCTATCTAAATCCATTGCTCCTACCACTAACTGTTCGATTTTCACTAGATTGTAAGGCCTGAGGTTGTAGAATATCTGGAGGACAATCGTGTTGACAAGTAGCTGACAGTACTCCAGCTCCTGCAGGCAAATTCTGTCTAGAAATCTGCTGTTGTAGTCCATGGATCTTCAATTCAATTTGCTGAGAATGTTGATTTAACCTTTTAGCTAACTTTTGATCTTGTAATTGTTGCATTTACAAACATCTCTTATCCCTAGGTTATGATTCAACATTTGCACCAGCAACAATAACATAAGTAGCATTAGTAGTAGCATTTGCTCTAGTTGAAACTCCACTAGCCATTGGTACACTCTTCTTGCATCTAGCAAGCTCCAATCAATCAATTAGCAGCAAACGTAAGTTCTGATACCAATTATTATGATTCAAGGTAAATTTTGAATCATAACCTAGGGATAAGAGTATGAGATGAGAAGAGAAGTGAAATAGATGAGAAAATAGAGAGAAATTAGTGTTAAGAGAGGAAAGAGATCAATTTCTATTCAATGAATCAAGAATACAAGATATTTTGCTTATTTATACACAAACTTACGGCTAAAACATTGAACCAATACAAACACTTTAACCGACTTAACTAAACTAAGCGCCAAAACATACTTCACCTGCTAACGAACTAAACTACTTTCCCTGCAAAATAATATTTGAATGAACAAAAGCAAAATCACAGCAATTCACTATGACAGCAGCTGCAAAAGCCTCACGGTCATGACATTTTATTCCAATCAGAAAACATTTTTAGTATTTTTCATTTCGTTTGTTACATGTTCAAAACTTCAATTTTCAATCTTTCAAATAGTATTAAAATTAGTAATTTCTGTACTCACTCAACAATCAATCCTCATGGGAATGATATTTTACTTACTCTGTACTACTGTATATGACTCAGTGCACTTGCTAAGCAAGCACCAAGCACATCAAGTTTTTGGCGTCATTGCCGGAGATTGTTTTTATTTGAGTGATATTGATACCACCTAGTTTTAGTACTAATTTGAAATTCTTCTATAAGAACTTATAAATTTTATTTACATTTGAAGAAGAATCTTTTATATCATTTACTTTGTTTGATTTGTGAAGTTATTTTTTTGTAAAATTCGTATAGCACCTAAACCCCCCTTAAAATTGTGTTTTTGTTAATTTTTATATTATATTGTTGTACTTTTTTGTGTTTTATCACTATTTATAGTTTTTTTAAACTTTTAAGTTCATGTAAATAAATTTTAAGAAGTTAAGACTGTTGTTTTGAAAAAAAAAAAAAAGTAGTTTTGATATGTTTTATGTAAAGCTTTGGTAAGTTTGTGTTATTCTGTTTTTTTCTTCCTTGGGTTTTTATTTTCATCTTTCTTTTAGTTATAATATCATTTTGATAAAAATATTCAAAGTTAAAGTTTGTCATGTTTAAGTTTCTTAAAAACATTAGTGTTACCACCCCCCCCCCCCCCCCCCCCCCCCCCCGCGCGTCCCCTCTAAAAATTATTTTTCTTAACTTTTGTCTCAGATTGTTGTATTTTTAAGTTTTTTTGATTAGTTTTATCTTTCTTTTAACTTTTAATTCACCTAAATAAGTTTTTAAAAGTTTAAGTTTGTTATTTTTAAGTTTTTCAAAACATTAGAATTACTACCCCCCTTGAAATTTGGTTTTTTTTAACTCCTGCAGTACATTGCTGTATTTTTTTTTTTGTTTTCTAATTACTTTTATATTTTTTTTTATATAAAGAGGGCACCAACACGCTGTCATTGGATCCCATGAGAACCACGAAGTTAAGCGTGCTTGGGCGAGAGTAGTACCAGGATGGGTGACCTCCTGGGAAGTCCTCACCCTTAGGTTGGGGGCGCTGGGAAATAGCCTCTCTTCAGGTTAACACCCTGAAGGGGGAAGGCTGCGTACATCCGCCCCCCCAGACCCTGCGTAGGCGGGAACCCTTGTGGCACTGGGTATGTTCCTTAGTTTTATATTTTTTTTATCTTCTTAATTCATCTAAATAAATTTTTGAATGTTAAGTTTTTCATTTTGAAGTTTTTCAAAACACTGGTAATACTACTGCCGCCTCCCCCCCCCCCCCCCCCTCCCCTTAAAATTTGGTTTTTGTTAAAAAATTGTGTTATATTGTTGTATTTTTTGGATTTCTCATTATTTGTATCTTTCTTTTAACTTGTAAGCATACTTTTCTTATTTTGTAAGCTAAGATTGCAATAAGGAGACATTACTCCCTCAGATCCTAAGAGTTAACAAAGAATATTGCTAGCGGTGATGGCTTGCAACAACTATGTGAGACCACAATACCAAGCTTTACCAAGAAGACCAATGTGAATTCGTGAAATTAATGCATTATTTGATTAAATCTCACTATTTCAAAAACAATTGGATAACATAAGTGTCAAAGTTGTTTGTACTCCTAGATGTAAATTTTGTATAGGTAACCATGCTAGTACAGAGTGCAAAGCGGGCAACATCTTTTCCTCATTGGGTTTTGAATAGTATAACTACATGTCAAATCATCAATAAGCCTAACACAACCCTTTAACACCTACAGTCCAGAATAGATGAACCCCTCTAACTTTTCTTAGAACCATCACAAAGCACCGTGGTCACGCACTTATCCACCTCAAGAAAAGAAGTATGACTTAGAAGAGATATTTGGGAAGTTCATCCAAGAAAAGACATTTTTTATTCAAGAAATCATGGCTAACTTTAGAAACCATGAAGCCTCCATCCAAAATTATGAAACTCAAGTAAGGACTACATTAGAGAAACTTTCTGAGAGGTTTGAAGTTACCTTGCCTAGCAATATCATCACCAACCTAGGGGAGCAAACTAATGCCATAACATTGAGAGATGAGAACACATTTGAAGAACCACCTCAATGCGACATAACCCCCTTGATCGACTCATCGCCACCCGTGACCAAACCTATTTTGACTGGACCCACCATCACCAGTGATCAAAATAGAATGTCAAGCTTATGTAATGAAGTCAGAGGCTATTGGAGCCAAGGATAACTTAGTGAAAAAATGCAGAAAAGACAGAAAAAGAAAATTCAAGTTGTGGCATATTAAGCTCAAGGATCCCATCATTAGAGAAGATGGAGGTAGTCGTGTCAAGAAGGGTACAATGAAGATCTATGGAAGAAAATGGTCATTAAAGGAGGATGGAGGAAACTCCATTCTCGTCTAGGATGCGGGATAGATCATTACAAAAAAAGTCAAGCTAACGACTATAACTTAAGCGCTTCTTGGGAGGCAGCCGAAGTTTCCTTTCCTTACCTTGTTTCTTTTAATTTTCTTTAATTTAATTTCTAATATTTTTGTACATTTTGTTCAACAAGTTTATGAAACAAGTTTAGGGGTAACTTGATAACAACATTCAGCATCAAATAAGCAAACCTCAAACCTACGAAGTATCTCTCACTTACTGCTTCGTGCTTTATATTTCTTTAACATTGAGGACAATGTTAACTCTTAAGTTTGGGGGTAAGAGAGACTATTTTTTTTGAAATTTTTAAAATTTTGAACAAAGTTTTTTCAAAAATGCTTTCTTGTCTAGTTCTATTTTATCTATTAGAGTCAGCTTTAATGCCTCCAAGAGTTTGGAGCATTGGTATGGGGAAGTAGGTAATGTCGGCCAATAAAAAGATTTTCTATTTTCTATAGTTTAGATCATTAGTCATTTTTTCTTGTTTTTAAATTTCATTACACATATTGAACCAAAATTTAAAAAATATTACTCATAATTTTTTTGAGAACTTATTATTATGCTTTTTAGACAATTTTTCTACTCTTTTTAGCCCGTTTACTTTAATTAGATATGAATAACCTGAGAATCAATTGTTTTTGTGTTCTAATTGTAAAACATGATGTATTCTAAGGCACTATCTTGATAAAACCATGGTGCTTGAGTGCACTAGTTAGTATGGCTATTTTACTTTTTTTTTCTGATTAAAAGATACTCAAATTTGAATTGATTGCATTAGGATTATCTATTTCATAATAGATTTTGAAGATTTATACCTAAGTCTAAAGAAAAACATGCAAAAAAAAAGAGAGAAAATTAGGGAAGCATCTCTAAGCACCGCTATCCCTTATGAACATTTTAAGATATGTGCTGCTATTATAAAGGTGACTCAATGGTGGCGTCTCTTACCATTGCGGTCATCGCCCAAGGGTCAGGAGTTCGGTTCTCGCTAAAGATATGCTCATGAAGTCGTAATGAGGGCATCTCAGTGGTGGTGTCTCTTACCCATGCGCTCGTCGTCCAGGGGCTAGGAGTTCGATTCTTGCTGAAAATATACTCACGTGGTCGTAATGAGGGCTTCTCAGTGGTGGCGTCTCTTACACATGTGATCATCGCCTAAGGGTTAGGAGTTCGATTCTCTCTGAAGATATACTCATGGGCCGAGGTTGACTGGGGCAGATAAGTCCCTAAAAAAACAAAGGAGAAAATTTTGTGAATAACCTTTTAGTCTTGGGCATACTTGAGAAGTCTTGTCATGAATGGCATGATTTTTGTCCTCTATTCGATTTAAATGTCTTGAGATTAGAAAGAACGGATAAACTTAATTTGCTTAGCCAACTTTTGAATTTGGTTACCAAGGTGATTGATGGGTCTTTCCTTGGAAAGATTGTTTTTTCTTTAGAATCATAAGCTTTGAGCCTCAGTCATTCTTTTGTAACATGAGTATTCTAGCTTTGAATTGGGATAAAATTCTTAAAAATCATGGGATCTTGTGCTTTCATGGTTAGCCTTGCTTGAGGACAAGCAAGATTTAGGCTTTGGGGTATTTTTGGTAAAATTAGTATGTAATTATTCATATCTTTTAAGTTCAATTACTAATCATTCTGCATATAATTTTTATTGCTTTTACTCGCTTTAGCTCTTTTCGGCCTTATTGTTATTTTCTTGCAAAAACACTCATTTTATGCTAATTCTTGCTAAGTTTTATCATCAACATCAACAAGTGAGTGCAAGATACATCAAACAAAAGCAAAAAATGAGCAAAACAGCACAGAAACTACATGATTTAGTAGGGATGAAGTAGGAGCTTGAACAAGTTGCCAAAATTTTCTTAATTTGGGCGGCTATTTGGACAAATCAAGTGCAACAACAACTTAAAAAGGTTCATGAACATGTTCAGCTTGATGCAAAGACTAATTTTTGGCCAGCAAAAAAGGGAAGGAAAAATTGAAAAAATTAAGCAGAGGCAGTAACTTGCAAGCAAGGGCGGCAAAGGGGTCAAATGAGGAGTGAAGTGTTTGAACGAACGGTCAACCTCATGCACTATAAATCAGAGTGTAAAGGAAGTGTTTTATCATCAATTCATTCGAAAAAAAATTGAACAAAGTAGAAAAAATAGAGAAAATTTGGATAGAAGAGGAAAGGAGAGAAAAGAAAGAGTTTGGCTTGTAGTTTATCATTCCAAGTTCTTTTCTATCATTTTCTTCTTTAACTTCATAGATTTTGTCTTAGTTTTGCTTTATGTTATGTATATCATGAACTAATTTTGTTTTTTCAAGACTACGATGTAGCCTAAGTTGTAATATATGGTCTCTTCTAAATCAACGTAATCAAAGTTTGTTCATTACGTTGTTTGAGTGTTTATCATTGTTCTTCATGAGTTTTGAATGCTTGATCACCATTCAAAGCCTTTAATGATTCATAATGAGTCCAAGAGGAGATTTATGATGATTGCTAGAATGATAAATGCCACAAATTGCGCGAATGCTAGAGATAGATTAACACGATTTGTGTGGTCTTAAGTAAAAATCATGGATCTTCAAAACTCTTTTCTTATTTAAATGCATGCAAGAAATTTATGAGTTAATATGGAAAAGAGTATGCTAAGTGTTTCCCAAGGGAGAATATTTAGTAAATTAGGATTTTCGGCCATCAACATGTAATAACAACTTAAATACCGAGAATAGAAAAGGCATATACAACTAGGTGAAATCGAATGTCTGGGATCTTATTAAATGAGAAAAATTTTCAAATAAATTTCAGAACACTTTTATTGAAATCAGAAAACATTTTTAGTCTTTTTCATTTTCTTTGTTAAATATCAAAAACTTCAATTTTCGGTCTTTCAAATAGCATTAAAATTCATAATTTCGGTACTCACTCAATAATCAATTCTTGTGGGAACCCTTTACTCACTCTGTATTACTTGGTGCAAATTAATTCATTTGCTAAGCAAACACCAAGCATATCAGCTGTCACAAACACATCTCGTTCCTTTATGAGATTAGCCTGGGGCCTGTGTTGCATGTGCTTTCAGGTCTGAATCCCTTCTTGCAATTCCTAAAGATGTGGCCACTCTTGCCACTAGTTTGGCATGTTCCTTTCATCATATTTTTACCTTCATCAACATTGTTCATTGGCCACTTTTCTTGAGATTGGCTTTGCTTGCTGTTATAGCCTTCCTCTAGAGCTTTGGATTGGCTCTTGTTCAAAGGTTTCCTGAACTTTTCTTTCTTTCCTGCATTTCTTGATTCCATAATGTTAGCTGACATGGAGTTGTTTGCTTGTTTTGTTTGCTTAGTGTGTATTGTTGCCATAAATACAAAATCAAACAAACATGCAAACAAGGACTTGCAGTGACATTAGAACGAGACTTGAATGCTAGACCGTAGGTGTTTGACCTTAACCAATCGCCTTTTTGTGAAAAAGGGATAGTGCTGTTGGTGAATTCTCGACTTCAGTTTGTAATGGATTCTGCTTTTTTTGCAATTAAGGAGAATTTTTAATCTGTTTTTGTGGCTTTTCTATTATATATGACTAACAAAAATTAAAAGAATATGGACTTGGCTCAAGTGGTAGTTAGGGTTACTGAGCAAAGCCCATAGACATATTTCCTCGTACACTTAGAAGCTAGGAATTCTGGTGAAAATAAACTCAAGAGCTTAGCAATGCAGTTACAAGCCCCAGTTAATCAGATTTTTAGGCTTGGAACCCTTGACTTGGGATAACTAGAATGAGTTAGAATTTGACAAGATAAAGATAGAGCAAATTGTATTTGGGTTACTGAATGAGAACCAAGACAATCAAGGTCAAGCCTTGGCCATCAAAGCCCCTTAAGCAATAATTCAAACCTAAGTTTGCCTAACTTATTAAGCAGTGACATCGGAGTTAAGACCAATGCAATCAAGTCAGGCCATGGCCGTCAAAGCCTTAAACCAACACCTCAATTCTCAATTCATTGATTTTGGGAATAGATCAACACACAGAATTTCTTTTTTAGTCAGTCAGTGAGATATACCATATATTAGAAACCAACACCTCAATTCTCAATTCATTGATTTTGGGAACAGATCAACACACAAAATTTCTTTTTTAGTCAGTCAGTGAGATATACCATATATTAGAAAATATATGTAGAAGTATAGAGGTCACTCAGGTAAGAATGATCCTCGGCAACGGCGCCAAAAACTTGATGCTTACTTGGTGTTTGCTTAGCAAGTACAATAAGTCATATTAAGTAAAATAGAATGAGTAGAGTATCATTCCCACGAAGATTGATTGTTGAGTGAGTATCGAAATTGGTAGCTTTAGCACTATTTTAACCGAAAATTGAATTTTTGAATATGTAACAAATGAAATGAAAAGCACTAAACGAGATTACCGATTTTTTTGTAAGTTTTCTTATTTAAATAAATCCAAGACATCCGATTTCACCTAGTTGCATCAATATGCCTTTCTATTCTCAGTATTCAAGTTGTTATTACATGTTGATAGTTGAAAACCATACTTTACTAAATATTATCTCGAGCAACACTCAGCATACCTTTTTACATATTAACTTATCAATCTCTTGCATGAGTTTAAACAAGAGAAGAGTTTTGAAGATCCATGGTTTTCACTTCAGATCACACAAATCGTCTTAAACTATCTCTAGCATTTGCTTAAACTGTGGTGTTTATTACTTTTGAAATCATCATAAATCTCCTCTTAGACTCATTATGAATCATTATAGGCTTTGAATAGTGATCAAGCGTTCAAAATTCATGAAGAACAATGATAAACACTCAAATCGCGCAATAAACAAGCTTGGAATACAGTGAATTCGGAAAGAGCATATGTTACAACTTAGGTTGCATCGTAGCCTTATAAAAACAAAATTAGTTCATGGTAAACATAATATAAAGAAAAATTAATACAAAATCAATGAACTTAAAGAAGAAAAAGATAGAAAAGAACACGAAAATGTAAAATTACATGCCAAACTTCTTTTCTCCTCCTCCTTTCTCCCTACGAATTTTTACCCTATTTCTCTACTTTGTATTGAGTTTTTTTTGCTGGATGAGATGCTAAAATACCTTCACAACCTCCCTGTTTATAGTATATAAGGTTGGGGTTACTTAATTTAAAAAATATTGTAAGCTTAAAGCTCATTGCACCACCTTACTGCCATTGCCGCCTAGTTTTTGCAATTGGCTCTTCTTGCTCATTTTTTTTTCCTACTTTGCACTGCCCAAAACTAGTCTTGACATCATTAAGAACATATTATTGAAGTGTACAAAGCATTCTTGAACTTGAGTTGTTCATTTTGCCACCCATTTTTGCAAGTTGAAGTGAATTGTTCAAGCTTGTTATTCATCTTATGCAACTTGCTATTCTTGTTTTTTTCTTCAGTTTTTTTGAGCTTTGCACCACCCAAATTCAGAGATTACATCAACTTGTCCATGTTAATGTATTGTTTAATCCATCGTTACTCTTTATTTGTGCTTTCTGCCGCCCCTTTTGCAAATTGAAGTGAATTGTGCGTGTTCTTGTTGTTCTTGCTGTAATCGTGTGTTTTAATGTGTTTTACCCAGTTTTTTGGTTTTGTTTGATGTATCTTGCATTCATTCTTGATGTTGATGATGAAACCTAGCAAGATTTAGCACAAAATGAGTGTTTTTGTAAGAAAATAGCAATAGGAGCAAAAAAGAGCAAAAATAAGTAATAGCAATAAAATTTTGATGTGTAATGGCTAAAGTAAACATTAAAGCGTGGTTGATCACTATTCAAAGCAAGACTACTTCTATTAGAAAATAATGGTCGAGACTCAAAGTTTTAAGGTTCTAAAGGCAAAACAATCTTTCCAAGGAAAAATCCATCAATCATCTAGGTAGCCAAATTCAAAAGTTGGGTAAGCAAATTAAGTTTATCCATTTTTATAATCTCAAGACATTCAAACTGAATAGATGACAAAAATCATGTCATTCATAACAAGATTTCTCAGGTGTGGCCAAGACTAAAAGTTATTCACAAAATTTTCTCTTCTTTTTTTTTTATTTTATTTATATGGGACTATTCCACCCCAGTCAACACACCTTATGAGTATATCTCTAGTGAGAATCAAACTCCTGACCCCTGGGCGATGACCGCATGTGTAACAGAAGCCACCATTGGAACGCCCTTATTATGACTACACAAGTATATCTTGAGTGAGAATCAAACTCCTACCCTTGGGCGATGACCGCATGGGTAAGAGAAGCCGCCACTGAGATGCCCTCATTATGACTTCACGAGTATTTTCTTCAACGAGAATCAAACCCCTACCCCTGGGCAATGACTTCATGGGTAAGAGAATCCACCACTGAGACATCCTCATGATAGGTAGCACATATCTTAGAATGTTTGCATGGAATAGTGGTGCTTAGAGATACTTCTCTCAAAATTTTAATTTTAATTTTTTTTTTCATATTTTTCATTAAACTTAAGCATAACTCTTCAAAGTCGATATACAAATGATAATCTTGATGCAATTTGTTCAAACTTAAGCATCTTTTAATCAAAAAGAAAGGTAACACAGCCATGCTAACGGGTGAACTCAAATACTATGATTTTATCAAGATAGTGCCTTAGATTAGATCATGTTTTGTAATTAGATCATAAAAATAATTGATTATCAGGTTATTCAAATCTAATTAAAGTAAATAAGCTAAAAAGAGTAGGAAAATTTCTTAAAAAGCATGACGATAAAATCTCCAAAATTTTATATGGTTTGAATATGCAAGAAAAAAATTAAAAGACCATTAATTTAAACTATGAAAAATGGAAAATCTTTTTGTTGGCCGACACTATCTACATCTCTATACGAAGGCTCCAAACTCTTGAAGGCACTAAAGTTGACTCTAAATGATAAAATAGGTCTAGACAAGAAAATGTTTTTGAAAATTTTGTTCATGAAATGTCTCTCCCACCTCCAAACATAAAGTTTAAAGTCTCCTCAACGTTAAAAGAAATACAAGGAATGGGGTAGTAGGTTAGAGATAATTCCCTGGTTTGAGGATTGCTTTTTGATGGCAAATGTTGATATCATGCTACACCCAAACTTGTTTAAAAATAACCTGTAGAACAAAATGTGCAAAAGCATAAGAAAACAATTAAAAGAAATTGAAAGAAAAGAAGTAAGATAGTAAATTTGGGTTGCGTCCCAAAAAGCGCTTAAGTTAGAGTCGTTACCTTGACTTTTTTGGGTGGATCATTCAACTTCATTGAGATGAATGGAGGACTTCTGTGGCTCGAGCTCTCCATCAATATAATTTGATTAAGCCCTTCTTCTCATCTTGAATCTTAGCTATGCCATATAGAAAAATACGAGTTATAATGAAGGGTCCTGACCATCTGGAGCGCAATTTCCTAAGAAAAAGTCGTAATCCGGAGTAAAAAGGAAACTTTTTGCCCGACACGAATTCTCTATTTAGAATGTGCTTATCATGCCATCTTTTGGTTCCAGTCCAGGTAAATTCAAGCATTTTCAAAGGCTTCATTCCCAAACTCATCCATTTCATTAATTTGCAGTAACCACTTCTGTCCTGTAGCTTCTCAGTTAAACTTAAATGTTTAATGGCCCAATATACTTTATGCTCCAATTCTACTAGTAAATGACACATCTTGCCATAAACCACTTGTTCGAGGATGGTATGGGGCACCCACATGGTGTGGGACTCCATACTTCTTCAAAAAAGCTTTAAATTAACGGTCATGAAAATATTTTTCACCATCACTTATAATTGTTCTAGGAGTTCCAAATCAAGAAAATATGTACTTTCTTACAAAGTTGACCACAACTCTTGCATCATTGGTCGAAAAAACAGTTGCTTCAACCCACTTTGATACATAATCTACAACAACAAAAATAAGTCTATTAGAAAATGATGAAGGAAAAGGATCCATGAAATCAATCCCCCAAACGTCAAATAATTCAACAACTAAAATGTTGCTTAGGGGCATTTCATGTCTCCTGGAAATATTTCATCTTTTTTGATATCGATCACATTTACTAACAAAATTGAAAGCATCTTTAGAAAGTGTTGGCTAATAAAATCTTGATTGTAAAATCGTAGCTGCAATCCTTGTTCCACCATAATGACCACCAGTTTCGAATGAACGGCAATGACGCAGAATGTCTTCCGTTTCTTCTTCAGGTACACACATCCCAATGATTTGGTCCGCACAATGTTTATGTAAGTATGGTTCTTCCCAAAAATAGTGCTTTAAATCAGCGAATAACTTCTTCTTTAATTGATATGTCATGTCCTTGCGCAGTTCCTGTGCAACCAAATAGTTGACAATGTCAGTATACCATGGATAATTAGGATTTTCGCTGACCAGCATAAGACTTTCATTTGGGAATTTTTCATTGATAGAGGGACTTTCATCCTCTTGTTCAAGACGTGGTAAATGATCCGTTACAACATTCTATGTTCCCTTTTTTCTCGAATTTTTAACTCGAATTCTTATAGCAACAAATTCTATCTTATCAATCTTGGCTTTCCATTCTGTTTTGCATAGAGGTATTTAAGAACAGAGTGATCAGTATTTACAATTACCTTAGAATTTAGCAAGTAAGAACGAAAATTTTCAAATGCGAAAACAACATCTAGTAATTCCTTCTCGGTGGTAGCACAGTTAACTTGTGCTTCCGTTAAAGTTTTACTAGCATATTAAATTACAAGAAAATTTTTGTTCTTTGCCCTAGCACGGCCCCTACTGCATACTCACTAGCATCGCACATAAGATCAAAGTGCAAGGTCCAATCGAGTGCTAAGATAATTGGTGCTGATACTAGTTTTTCCTTCAAAGTTTCGAACGCATGCATACAATCACTTGCAAAGTTAAAAGGGCCATCCTTCATCAATAAATTGCAGAGAAGCTTAGTGAGCTTAGAGAAGTCCTTAATAAACCTTTTATTGAAGTCTGCATGATCTAAGAAACTTCGAATGCCCCTGTAGGGGGCGGCAATTACTCTATCACTTTAGATTTTGGTCTATCAACCTCAATTCCCTTTTTCGGAATCATATGCCCTAACACAATCCCTTCCTGTACCATAAAATGACATTTCTCCCCATTCAAAACAAGATTAGTATCAGTGCCATCTTTGTAAAACCATAGAGAGGTTAGCCAAACAATCTTCAAATGAGGCACCAGAGACTTAAAAATCATCCATAAATACCTCTTTCAACTTTTCCAACATGCTACTAAAGATTGCTATCATACGTAGCTGAAATGTGGCAGGAGAATTGCATAATCCAAAAGGCATTCTCTTATAGGCAAAGGTACCATATGGAAAAAGTAAGAGTGATATTTTCTTGATCTTCTGGTGAGATGCCAATTTGGTCGTATCCTAAGTAACCGTTAGGGAAACAGCAATACGAATGGCCAGTAAGTTTGTTCAACATTTGATCAATGAATGGTAAAAGAAAATGGTCTTTTCAGGTGGCATCATTAAGTATTATGTAATCTATCCATACCTTCCACCTTGTGACGGTCCTAGTAGGGATGAGCTCATTATTCTCATTTTCTATGATGGTTACCACCCCTTTCTTTGGAACTACTTGCACCGGACTTACCCAAGGACTATCAGATATGGGATAAATGATCCTGGCATCTAATAACTTAACAACTTCTTTCCTTACCATCTCCTTCATAGCAGGGTTTAATCGATGTTGTGGCTGCACGGGCTTGAAGCTATTTCTATGAGAATCTTGTGCATGCATGAGGAAGGGCTGATTCTGTTGATGTCTAAAAGGGTCCATCCAATGGTTTATTTATGCTCTCGTAGAACTCTAAGTAGCCTTTCCTATTCGATATTACTTAAAGAAGCATTAATAATAACATGATAAGTGTTAGAATTACCAAGATCGGCATAATTGAGATGAGATGGCAGTGGCTTGAGCTCGAGATTTGGAGGCCCATTTTCTCTTATTCTCTATTTTGTTTCAATTGCCTGTATGTCCTCCACTCTTTCTTCATGGTGTGAATCGATAGGTTCGCAATCCTCTAGGTATTGGGCACATTCCTTTATCAATTCGTTCTCAGTGTCTAAAGTCCCCGACTTTGTTAGACACGCTTCAAGTGGAAACTCAGGGAATGTGTCCCTGAACATCTCAGCTACCAAACTGTCTACAATATCAACATCGAAACAAGAATCCATGTTAGTGGGAAATTTCATAGCATAAAAAATGTTGAAGGTTACCGGTTCATCATACACTCTTAAAATGAGTTTCCCTTGTTGTACATCTATTAGGGTCCTTCCTGTGACAAGGAAGGGCCGTCCAAGAATAAGAGGTATCTCTCAATCCTCTTTCATGTCAAGTACTATGAAATCGTCTGGGAAGATGAATTTGTCAACCTTGACTAAGATGGCTTCAACCATACCTCTTGGATACGTGATCGATCTATCCGCAAGTTTGAGAGATACTATAGTTGATTTCACCTCTCCTAAGCCAAGGTTCCTAAACACAGAGAGAGGCATTAAATTAATACTTGCACCTAAATCACATAAAACTTTATCAAAGCTAATGGTGCCAATGGTGCAAGGTATAATGAAACTCCCTGAATCTTTTAGCTTGGAAGGTAACTTCTTTTGGAGTATGGCACTACATTCCTCAGTTAGTGCCACTATTTTGAATTCTCCCAACTTCCTTTTGTTCGATAAGATTTCCTTCATAAATTTTGCATATTTGGGCATCTGCTCTAACATATCAACAAAAGGGACATTAATATGTAACGTTTTTTAAAACTTCTAAAAATTTCACAAATTGTTCGTTCACTTTTGAATTTTTCAATCGTTGAGGGAACGGGATCTTCGGCTTGTAGGCTTGAGGTTCAATCCTTTTTGGTTCATCCTTGTTTTGAATTTTTGTCCCATCCCCATTTTCCGTTTTATGGTTCGTGTCTGTGGATAGGTCAATTAGGGATTGTTCATTTTGTGCGGTCTTGGTTACATGAGTTGGTTCATTCAGAGTTTTTTCATGTCTCAATTCAATGGCTTGGATCTGCTCTCGTGGGTTAGTGATTGTGTTACTAGGCAAGAAACCTTGAGACCTTTCAGAGAGTTGTTTTTAAATTTTCTGACTTGGGTATCGAGGTTTCTAATCGAAGCTTTTTGATTTCGGATAGAAGCTTCTTGATTTCGAAAATTTGTTCGTGTTTCTTGCACAAAACTTGTTATTTCTTGCATAAAATTACTGAACAATTCTTTGAGATCACTTTTCTTTTCTATTGGTGGGTGAATGGGCTATTTTTGAATCCCTAGGTTACTCCATGAAAAATTTGGATGGTTTCTCCACCTAGGATTGTAAGTGCTGGAGTAGGGATTGTGATGTGATATTTGAAAATTAGAAACCAAAATTCGCTTGCTCATGATTTGAAGCGGCTGTGGCAAAGGGGTTCCCTATCTGACAATCTATGTTTGCATGATTTCCTGCACAAAACTCACATGTTAGCATAGGAGATTGCATGGGAGTAACACATATGTTACCTAACTATTTCTGAATCATTGAAATCTGAGCGGACAATGTGGTTAATGCATTTACTTTGTGAATACTTGTAGGTTTCCTTTGTGTTGTTCAATCGACTGTTCTCATGTAGTTGTTGCTAGCGATTACCTCTAGCAATTCGTATGCTTCGTCTGGTGTCTTGTTGTTTAGGGAACCTCCAGCAGCCACGTCCGCCATTGTTTGGGTATTAGGTGCCAAACCATTGTTAAACATTTGGACTTGCATCCAAACCGGTAAACCATGGTGTGGACACCTTCTTAAAAGCTCTTTATATCGTTCCCATGCGTCATACAATGATTCCATATCGTATTGTGTAAAAGGGGTAATGTCATTCCTCATCTTGGTTGATTTGGGTGGTGGAAAATATTTATCAATAAATTTTTGTGCCAAATCATCCCATGTGATGGTGGTACCTAGTGGCAATGACATTAACCATGCCCTAGCCTTGTCTCTTAGTGAGAAGGGGAACAGTCTTAGGCAAATGGCATCATCACTACCACCATTATGCTTGATTATGTCGCATATCTCTAAGAAGTTAGTGATATGCAAGTTCGGGTCCTCACTAGGTAGACTGCCAAACTGATCAGTCTATTGAATCATTTGTATTATTGAGGGTTTTATTTCAAAATTATTTGCTTGTATGGGTGGACGTCGGATATTAAAAGTACATCCTCCAACAGTTGGGATAGAGTAATCTTTTAAAGCTCTTTCGTTATCGTTATTTTCATTGGCCATTGTTTTAGTTCGTTTTGTTTGCTTGATTTATCAAATTGTTCTTTCAATTTCAGGATCCAAAGAGATTATTTCATTTTTGTTTTGATTTTGCATACAAAGTATGAAACATAAACTTTAGAAGACTTTGTTAAGTTTTTTTGTGGATTTTACGCATTTTTATGACAAAAAATAAAAATAAAGGATATAGACCTAACTCAAGTGGCGGTTACAATAACAGAGCATGGCACAAACACCTTTCCTCGTACACTTAAAAGTCAGGAATTGAGGTGGAGACAAGCATAGGAGCTTAGCAGTCCACTTACAAGCTCGAGTTAATCAGGTTTTTAAGCTTGGCACCTTGGACTCATAGTAACTCGAATGAGTTTAGGTTTGACAAGATTAAGGATGTGCAAACATTATTTCGGTCACTAGGTTAGGACCAACGCAATCCTTGGCTATCAAAACCCTAATCAATGGCGCGAACCTAAGTTCACCTAACTGATGAAGCAGTGACAGTTGTGTTAAGACCAACACAATCAAGGGACAAAGCCTCGGCCATAACGAAAGCCTTAAATCTCAACTTGTCCTTTTGTGGGAATAAACTAAAACTGGAAAGTCATACCTGAAGCCCGAGAACTATATTACTATGGAGGTAAGTACAAAATTATCTACGTTATGCTACACCTAGCTAAGTTAATGCTGCTCCTAGGAGAAGAGTACAAGCGTGCTATAAAATACTGGAAGAAGTTTTGTCTTGAGTGTATGTGTACTACTTTGGACTGACTAGACACCTTTATTTATAGAAAAAGAAAATAACGACTTCTCTTATCTTTACGGAAGCTCCACCCATGTCCGGCCACTAACCTCTCCTTTTACATGCATTTACCCTTCACCAATGTGTCTTGAGTTTTGGAGGGAAATGCTTAATGCCCACGTTTGTAATTTTTGTAGAAGTTCCCTCTAGACGCACCACGTTCCCCTGAATTAAACTTAGGGCCCAAGCAACTAAAATTGCACTCCAAGTAACTTCCTCGAGCTTGGAAACTACCATTCTTGTAGCTTTCCTGGTAGCCCCTCGAGCTTGAGCTTATTTCACCCTTCAGTCATCTCGAGCCTCGAGTGCTTGATACAAGTCAACGGTAATAATGTTCTCCATGAATTGGGCTCGAGATTCAATTATTGTAGTACACAAAGGCCGAAGTCGACTCAAGGCAAACCCTATGTGATGATTACATGGTACTTTAACAAAAACCGACATCGTTCCAGCCCTTTTAAAATTAGGGTGTAAAAAAATGCCCCCTTTTAGCCATTGGTAAATTTAAATTTATAATGGGTAAAAAAATATGCTTGATTTGACCCTTAATAGCTAGAGGGGGCTCAAGAGAACACTATTCATTGCTTGTTCTTCCTTCTCGCGTCTCTTTAAGCATGGCAGTTAGGGTTTGAACTTTTCACTTTTACCCTGCTCTCTTTTCATTGTCACTAAGCGTACTTGCAATCTCTTGCCTTCATTCTTGAATTGCTAAATTTCCCATTCTAATCTACTCTTCATGCTTCTACCCTCCTTTAACCTAGCTATGGCACAAACCTCATTCGCCATCTCTACTCGCCTTCCTCAGGCGGACAACCCTATTGAGCAATCGACCCGATTTCTCCAATTTAACATTTCGATCATCTCTGATGTTTTTCAGAGCCCAACGGGTCTCAGTGTCATCGAGGAGGATCTTTCTTGGTTGTCAGAGAATGATCCCTCATCGAACTTGCCACCTTGTCGCTTAGGGCCAATCTTTTCTCCATCTTATGACATTCCCAGCCTTGATGGGTTGTTTCTAGATACTGACGAGTCTCCTCTTCAACGTGCAGCATCCTTTGGCTTTTCTTGTGGATGCAGATGCATTTGCAAGGAAGCGAAAACCTTTAAAGGGTGGACATTTTTGGCCAAATGATATCCTAAATGGGTAGATGGCTGATGGTGACTTATGGCAAAAAATGGAAGTAGCTTCGCATCTATGAAGACATCAAACTCCTAACCATTGCCTTTAGGTACGATTTCGCTATTGTAACAGCATTAGCTTATTGCTGAAATACCTGTTATAACACTTTTATCCTTCCTGAGGGGTTCTTAGGAATGACTTTAGAGGACATGACAGCCATAACGAGTCTTTCACCAGGACGAGAATAATTGCCCCTTGATTCTTTCATTTCTTTAGAGGTTGAAACCTTTTCCTCCTCCTTTTTCATTGTTGACTTGCCTAGAGGTTATGAGTTTTCTATCAAAAAGTTTGTAATAGAAGCTCATGACTTTGGGCAAGGCTCTAGAGAAGAGAATGTATGCTTCTACTTGTTTTGGTTGAACATGTTTTTCTTTGCCAACTCTTCTAACTCAGTTCTTAAGTTCTTTAAGGCCATGGCCATCAAGCTTGCTTTTAGTTGTGGTCCTTTATCTTTAGGTCTCTCAGAGACATTATAGCTAAAAACTACGATGCTCATATAGGTGGTCCCTTGTGGGTAGTCCAATTATGGGCCGAGGCTTATTTCTCTAAGTTGTGTCCTAGATGTCCCAATGCTCCACAAGAGAAGGAATTTCTAGCTTTGGTGAATGGTTTGCTTGTTATGAGGTCCAGCTCCCTCTGGGATGGTCATTTGACCTGTGTCTTGAGGCGTTATTGTCCCCTCGAAGTGGTCCAAAGACTCAATGGACTCCCTTCAAGAGGAGGAGACTTGGTCCTGAATTGTTCAGGAAACTGGACCTCCACAATGATGTCTCAACATACATCAACTCCAAAATCTGGCAAGCACTCTTGTGCCCCCAAGATTTGTTTTTTATCACCAGACTCATCCTAGTGTGGAAACCTATAGGCTTGGGTTGTTTGCCAATCAATTTGGTATGGTCTAGAATGTTTCTTTTCCCAATGTAAGGACAAAGAACCATTGCTGGGCCACGAGGAATTCACTACTGCTTATTCGGCCCCTCGAGCTTTGAGCTATGAATCGAGAAATCAGGTGTCTTTATAGGTACCCCGTTGCTTGAAGCTACAGCTCATGTACCACACCACGTTTTTCAGCTCGGTATCAAGCCTATTGGTCCTCCTAGCAGCTAGAGATGCTAGGTAGCATTTTACGCTTCCTCTTGAGATTGTAGGTCCTAGCTCGAGGAGAAGCCAACCAGCCCTTCCCAGGCCTACCGCATAAGAAGTGAAATCAGGTACTAAGCTACTCTGAAGTATGCCTCAAATATCAATGGCTCAAACAAGATCTGATCCTTATTCTTTCATCTTTATAGTAGCTATCCAACTGACTCCTAAGAGTTCCCGGACCAGAAGCTTCACTCAGATGCTACTCGAGGAATCCCCTCCAAGAACTTCTTTACCAACGTTTAGGGTTGTTGACTCTAGGAAGGGGAAGAAGGATGTTGTTGCTCCAACTTTCCCTATGGTAGCAAAGGGAGGAGAAGAGGAAGAGGAAATACATTTCTCAAAATTAGTGAGAAGAAAAACCAGACCAGTCTCCCTGCAGCAAAGATATTGGTCTTTCATAATTGCTAATTCCGTTTACTTTATTGAAGTACTCTTTTGATATGGCCTTCAATAGCCATAGGAAAAACCAACTCACTATATCGTTGATATTCCAAATTCTTCAACTCTAGAGACTATTCAAGAGCCTTCTCAAAACACCAAATCAATAAGCTCAAGTGCTCGAGAAGAGAGAGATATGGCTACTTCCGCTATGGAGCAAATTGTTAGTCACCCTTCTGGAGATGTCTCTTCCTTAGTTACCTTAAAACAAGGCCTTATCTAGGCTTCTTTCCTCCTCCTCAGAGGTTCAATCTCTATTGAAGAGATCTTTGAAGGCTGACCTTTATATGATTTTTCTATCCCTTGATGTTTTAAACCATACATGGTCTTAACATGCAAGTGCTGTCCTTTAGAAACTCTTCTCGAGGGAGTTGTAGTAGCGACTGAAGAGCAAGCATTGATCTCATTAGCTAAGAAACTCCAATAATGGATGTATCTCCAGAAGCTCTCATGGTAGCCCCAACAACAGCAGCACCTTCCTTGCCTCAGACTGAGGCCTCAGAGGTCAAGGCATCCCCTTTTTAACTATGGTTGTTTCGCAAAGCCAAAACTTTGCCTGATCTTTTGCATTTCCTTTAGGTCACCTCCCCTGTGCCATTCCATCCCCAAGGCTAGGTGGAGCCTTCTCCCCATTAGACATGCTCAAGGGAAGTGGCAGGCTGGCCTTCCAGCAACTTAACCAGGCATCTCCAAAACTCCAACAGCTAAGGAAAATTGTCCACGTCCTTGTTCTAGCCAGGGTGGAGGGAGCCACATTCAAAGGAGCCATGTCCTTGATGGGATCCTTGAAAGAGGATCAACAGGTAGCCCCTTCTATTACCAAGAAACTTGAAGTCTATTATGAATCACGATCAAACCTTATTCATAACCTAGGAGAGAAGAGATTTTGGTGAGGAAATAAGTGAAAGAGATGAGAGATTAGAGAAAGAGTAAGACGAGAGAGAGAGAGAAATAGCTAACAAGATATTTGTTATCATTTAATTATGAAAAGATTACAAGAAGACCCTCTACTTAGACTAGATTACAAAGATACATTGCATCTAGACCTTAGACTTAACCGCCTCAACTAACACTAGCTGGCAAGCTTGACTGAGACACTGACCTACAAGCAGCACGACCAGACTAAGCAGCTACAGTAGAGCTAGACCAATCAGAACAAAGTCCTCGAGCAGGTTCTCTTGAAGATCAACCAAGAGGTTCCAAGCCCCCTTTAAAGAAAACAACATTGCCAGGGTGCCATCAAGAATCTAAGGCGTTTAGCTCGAGGCAGCAAGAGGGACTCAAGACCAACACGCTCAAAGGATCCAAGGCTTAGAGAATGAAATATACGGTTGGGAGGAGAGATTACAACAAATTACCCAAGAGTTGCTCTGCTCAAGACAATAGCGCGTCTCCCAAGGTTTAGAGGTTCGAAGACTCGAGGAAGCCATCGTGGAAGACTAGAGAAACAATGAAACCCTTCGAGAAGAAGCTCTTAATTTAGGCCATGAGCTGAATGATACAATCAACCATCTGTCCACAAAAGAAGAGTACTTAGTGAGGATTAAGGCTCGACTCTTCTAAGTTTTAGTCTTTGTAAAAGAAATTCTCACATTACAAATTACTTATTTCTTTTAATTTTGTATGTAAGCCATGTACTCTTTCCTCAATTAATGAAATTTGCATTCGCTTAATATATCTCTTAGATTGGTAGCTCTTTTCTTTTCTTTTTGTCTTAATTCAAGGAACATGGGGTTGATCCTCGAGATATTGATATCGAAATTGGACCCACAATTTTGGGAATCTATACTTAGGGACTTTCTTATTAGAATCTCAGATTGATGGTATGTATTTCTTTAAGAATCTACCATTGATGGCCCTTGGGTGAGTCCTCTCATCTAGGACTTGGAGTAAATAAGCATTCCTCTAAACACTTGTATGACTCTAAATGGGACTTCCCAACTTAGGGACCATTTTTCATGGACACGATCCTTCTAGCCAATGGATAAAAGCACCATCAGCACAAGATCCTTCAATCAAAAGGCTTGGGCTTGACCTTCTTGCTATAGGCCTTGGCAACCCTCTTCTTTTGATTCTCCAATTTATGAAGGGTGTCAAGTCATACTTGGTCTAGGCTTGTAAGCTCAGCCATCATAAACTGCCCATTTTCAAGTTCAGAAAACTTCCCTTGATGAGCTAATCTGTGAGATTGAGTTGTGAGCACTACATCATGACCGTATGTCAAATGAAAAGGAGTCATCCCAGCGGCATCCCTTTTAGAGGTTCTGTAGGCCCAATGGGCATCCAGCAGCACTCATGCCAATTTCTGGGGTTGTCCTCAATCATCTTCTCCATGTCACCTTCTAGAATGTTATTAGTGGATTCCACCTGGCCATTAGCTTAAGTGTAATAGGGTGTTGAGTTCAAGATTTCTATATTAAAACTCTTGTTAAACTCCTTCACGTTAGCTTAATTACACACTCTTGCTTGATCCACTGTGATGGTTTCGGGAACATCAAACCTATATAAGATATATTCTTTGATAAAGTAGACTCTTCTTGTTGATTAATGTTCCTATATGGTTTAGCTTCCACCCATTTTGTGGAGTAATTAGTGGCTACAAGAATGTGAGAATGTTGCTTATTGGAATGGGGTTAATCTCTCCCTTATAATGTCCATTACCTAGCCTTTAAATGGCCATGGCTTAACAATGGCATGCATCTCAGCAGTAGGGACCCATGTCACATGTCCATGTCTCTGGCATGCTCTACATCCTTAAGTGTATTTTATGCAATCTTCCATCATGGATCGCTAGTAGTAGCCATAAATTCTGATGAGTCAGTGCATTTTATTGCCATATAGATGGGAGCCACAGATACCCTTATGGGCTTCTACCATTACTAACATTGCTTCATCCAAGTCAAGACACTTGAGAAGCACTCCACTAGTATCTCTTTATATAATTCTCCAGACTCACCATCTAATTGGAATCTGTGAGCTTCATTTTCACCTTTTTGTCCTTAATGAAAATTTTGAGGGTTACTGAAGTGATCCATCAAAGGTTTCCTCCTGTCCTCTTGTTGACCTAGGATAGTCTGATGTGCCTCATACTACTCCAAGCATTTATTTAGTGCATCTTCTAAGGACTCAGTACGCTAGAGCTCATGATCCAAAACCTTAGTCTTAATAACCATAGTCTCTTCACACCAAGTTTAAGGAAATTTATACCCAGATGCTAACTGAGCCAAGTCATTGGCTGCCTTATTTTGTTCCATGGGGATGTGCTCGAACTGTACCTCATTGAATTTACTCAACAGATTGCGTACAATTAACAAATATTGATTTGAGGTATTACTGAGGCACTGGAAATCCCCATTTACTTAGAAAATTACCAATTGCGATTCCCCCTCGACAAGGACACTGAGGACATGCATTTTTGGATGTGTTTGAAGGCTAATTATTAGAGCCTTATACTCAGCCATGTTATTAGAGCATCTTCCCACCAAGGCGACAGCCAACTTAGTGATGATTCCCTCAAGGTATTCTATCACGATTCCCACTCCGACACCAGTGTTGGCCCTTGATTCATCCAAGAATAATTTCCAAGGAACTAGTTCTACCACTAGACGGTGTTTTGGCTCATTACCTAAGCAAGTTTGAATATTTGGATGTTCAGCTAAAAAGTTGGCTAAAGCTTGCCCATTTAATGAGTTCTGTGACACATATACCAACCAAAATTTAAGTAGAGCTATAGTCCACCTGTTTAACCTTTCTCCCAAAAATGGTTTATCTAGCGTATATTTAAGGACATCTGTCTGGGCTACAACATATATAGTAAATGCCAACAAATAACGTCTTAATTTTGTTGATGCATAGAACAAAGACAAACTCCATTTTTCAATTGAGGAATACTTTATCTCACATTGGTTTATGAAATGGCTCAGGTAGAACACAGCCCGTTCAAAACCCTGTTCATTGTCCTGTACAAACAAACAACAAATAGATTCCTTTGAAGCAAAGACATAGATCTTCAAAGGTTTGTCCTGCTTTGGTGGAATAAGCAATGGCAGCCTAATCTAGTACTCCTTTAGGTACTACAGGGCTAGGACAACACCGTTTTTGAGCAAAGTGCCACGTGTTCATCATGAGAGGTTCACCTTGCGGGAAGTTAGACCTTTGGGTAATGCTGTTATGGCGTCTCGAGCCTAGTTCCTGGAAATCATTACTACCCTTGACAAGTGTATTAGCCACTTGAGGCTCTAGAGGGCTGAAGGGTGAAATATGCTCGAGCTCGAGGGCCTGCAACAATAGCTGCAAGTATGGTAGTTTCCAAGCTTGAGGAAGTTACTTGGAGCACAATTTCAACTGCTTGGGCCTTAAGCTTAGTTTAGGGGAACATGGAGCTTTTTGAGGGAACTTTTAAAAAAATTACGGACGTGAGCATGAAGGATTTCCCTCTGAAACTTAGGACACTTTGGTAAAGTATAAGCGCACGAATAAGAAGCGCTAGTGGCTAGATATGGGTGAAGTTGTCACGAAATTAGGAGCAGCTGTTATTTTCTTTTTTTATAAATAAAGGACTCTTAGTCTGTCCAAAGTAGTACATATACACTCAAGACAAAACTTCTTCAAGTTTTTTATAGCATAGTTGCGCTCTTTTCATGGGAGTAGCGTAACTTGGCTTGGCGTAGGTAACGTAAATATTTGTTGTACTTGCCTTTATAGTAATACATTTCTCAGGCTGTAGGTACGGCTTTTCAGTTTTAATCTATTCCCACAAATTGACAAGTTCAGATTTGAGGCTTTATTTTAAGGCTTTAATGGGCAAGGTTTTATCCCTTGATTGTGTTGGTCTTAGCACTACTGTCACTGCTTGATATGTTAGGTGATCTGAGGTTCGTACCATTGATTAGGGCTTTGATGGCCAAGGCTTTTCCCTTGATTGCGTTAGTCCAAATCCAAAGACCTAAGTATAGTTTGCTGCACCTTATTCTTGTCAAACCTAAACTCATTCGAGCTATTATAAGTAAAGGGTGCCTGGCTCGAAAATCTGACTCAACGTGTCATTTAGAGATTGTGGTCTAGAGAGAAGTGTTCGCAAGGCAACGTGCTAAAATAGAGCGCAATCTTATGACTCAACATGAAAACTCTACCACCATGAGAGCCGTGATTAATGATGTTGGAACTTCGATTAATTAAAGGCTACATAAAAAAATTGATAGAGTTTTGGTAGAAATGAACTTGATAGAGTGCAATCTTACGACTCAGTGTGAAAACTTTGCCACCATGAGAGCTAATAAAATGCTGTCGCGTGGCAATGCATGGTTCATTCGTGTGTGGATGCGGATTGCCAATAGGGGATGTCCTAGTGAGCAACATGTGTCGCACGCTAGTTCGTCCGATTCAAAATGCGCGGATCTTGAGCTACTTTCGCGATTTTTGATTTATTTTTTGTTTCACGCTTTTAAAAATTTATCTTATAAATTTTAATTTCAAAATTATTCATTTTATAATTTTTATCTTTTATTCATATCATGAAAAATGTGTAGCAAATTTAAATTTACTCATCTATTGAATAAATAAATTTATCCCTTGAATTCTTTAATATTTTTTCCATGGCAGTAAAAATAGAGGCATGCTCATGGACCTCCAAAACAATTTGAATATAGCTCCAAATGGGTTAAATTAATCACCATCTCATGATAAAATTTAATTACCATTTAATTGGACTTAATTTCACTAAATAAATCTCACTGCACTTCAGACTTAAACCATTTATTTGATATTTTCCAAATGGATTGTATTTATGACAACCCCTCCACTAGATGTCCATAACAAAGAATAAGTCTAACTATTGCTATTATCCTTCTCACGGCTTCTCCATTGGTCAGAGACTCGGACTTCACTAAATAATTTATTTATACTTGAACATGTTCATAGTATAAATTTCAAATGTCAAATACCTGGAACACTTGGGCCAAAGATTCTGAACTATCCAAATACTTGCGAATCAACTAAGGGGACATTTATACCTCATAAGAGATTATAGATTCCATATTGAATACTTGATCCTTGTCACACTTCACGCCTTTACTTAGTGTATGAGGGAATTAAGTCATTCGTTTAGAACTTACTTATAGTACATCAAAGCAACTAACATTCCATGCATAAGTATAGAATGCTCTCAGGATTTAGGGTCATCATTCAAACAGTACAACTTGAATCACTCATCTCTCATAGTAGTTTGGAAACAAGCAACACACGGTCCAAATCAGTGTGTCAATCTTATTGAACACACCAACCTAAAACTTCTAGATCACCATCCACATGACCAAGACAAGTCATCTAAGATGTCTCATTAAAGTCTTAGCATACAAGTGGTCCAAACTTGTCTTTGACTGCAAGCTTTTGAAACAACAATCCACACCATTTGTTCTAAGTCTTTCTGTGGGTTAATCTCGTAAACAATTGAGAACAAATATGTAAATTATAGTTTGAGGACTCCACCCATCTCATAGATGTTATCAAAAGAAAATCACATGCAGTATATATATGCTCACTTACACAAATTTAACAGGAAAATGACTCGAAATTCAACTTTATTCTTTAATAAAATAACATTTAGAGGGTAAAGTTTAGATTTTCAGGACACCATTCGTAATAGCTTACACCCCCTCCATTAGTGCCAGTTGGTTACCCCTGTGGGACCACTTCGAGCTCGCGGCTGCTAGTCACTCAAGGTGACTATATGGTCCTTGTGAGAACGAAAAACCTGTCTATGGCTAACCTAAGTGTCATATGCTTGGAATCAAGCCATGGAAATGAAAGCATGCCTCATGAGGTTGCAGACCCTTGCAGTTAGAGTTTTTCTCCGACCACGAGGGACCTCAATCCTATTGTGACATTGATATCAGTCCCTGAGGTAGGGAGGTGCATCCATTCTCACCCCCCTTAAGTAGTGGAGGTTACCTCGAGGACCACTCAAGGCCTTGATATAGGAGCGCAAGGTTAGTGTTATCTTCCATTCCAAAAGATTGAGAGCTAACCTTGTAGAAGAGAGGTAAGATGAAAAGAGAATTTAGTTAGATGAGAATTAGAGAAGGAGATGAGAGTTAGAGAGAGATTATCCAAAAGGAAATTAGATTTTTATTGATTGAATCAAGATATTACATGGTTTAGATCTATTTATAATAGATCTTGATACATTGAACCAACACTTTGCTCCTAATCGACTTGTACCAGCTTTTACCGCCAAAAACAGTAGGCTGCCACATTTGACCTTGCTTGACCAACTAACCGACTTTGGCACTTAAAGACTCACTAACTCACAATTGAATCATTACATCAAAATGCCTCATTCAAATTATAAAACTATTACATGGCTCAAGAGCAACCAAACAAAAGAAATCACAACATTCCCCTTCTCTCGAAAAGTTCCTTGTCCTCAAGGAGAAAAAGATTGGGAAATTGACTCTTCAAAAATGCAAGTTCCTCCCATGTGACAAAGTCCCTGTCTAGGTTCTGCCATTATATCAGCACTTTGTGAACAGCTTTGTCTGCAACATTCAGTTTTCAGGTGGCTTTAACAACAATAGGTTGCAGCGGCAGGGAGCCATTTGATCCAACTTCAGGTGCCTCCTTTGAACTTTTAATGCCTTTCTTCACCTACTTTTTGAGTAAAGACACATGGAGCACTGGGTGAATGTACGAGTTAGTAGGTAAGTCAAGTTTATATGCCACTTTGCCAATCTTTTCCAATTAGCTTGACATTTCTCCTGATAGCCAAAGAGGACTATCTATAAGGCTGTAATTTGAGGTAGACCATGTCACCAACTTCATAATTCTTGTCTACCCGCTTTTTGTCAGCATATAGTTTCATCCTTGCTTGCGCTTGAAGCAGATTGTCCTTAAGAACTTACATCATATGCTTCCTTTGTTGTATCCAATCAGTAGCTTCAGTTACTACTAAAGTAACTTTTTGAAGCGTGAAAGGAGCAGGAGGATCGTATCCATAGAGAGCTTTGAAGGGAGAGGTGCCAATAGGTGCATGAGCATGAGTATTGAACCAATACTCAGCTAAAGAAAGCCAATGGTACCACGCCTTTGGGTGCAAGAAAACCATACTTCTAAGGTACTGCTTAATGCATTGATTGACTCATTCAGTTTGGGGATGGTAGGACGAGCTAAGAGCCAATGTCGTTCCTAAAACCTTGAACAATTCTCTCCAAAAAGTGCGTGTAAATATCTTGTCTCGATCACATACAATAGATTGAGGCAATCCATGTAATTTGTATATGTTATCAAGGAAGCTTTTGGCCAACTTTACAGTAGTAATAGGTCGAATTAAGGAGATAAAGTGACTATATTTGGTGAAGCGATCCACCACAACCCAAATTACTTCCTTGCAATCTAAATTCGGTAACCCTTTTATAAAATCCATACTTATGTTAATCCAAGCACCCTCAGGTATATGAAGTGGCTGTAGAAGACCTTGGTAACAATGATCTACCCATTTAGTTTTTTGACATACTTCGCAAGCTCTCACAAAATCAGAAACTTTCTTCTTCATACCCAGCCAAGTGAAATGTGCCTTTACCCTCTTATATGTTCCTTCGATTCCTGTTTGATTCCTGAATGACCTTCCCATGCTGAATCGTGCGAAGCGCTCACAATTTGATCTCTCAGATCTGTAAAAGAACCAATATACAGCCTGCTCTTCAACTGGATGATGCCTTTTTGGACTGTTGTCTTTGCATTAGCATCATTACTACCTGAATCCTTCACACTGCCAGCAATAATGCATTCTTGAGCAAAGGAATCATCTTCACAGGACTTATGAACTTCTTCCATCCAAGATAGTAAGACAATGGATATTGCACAACAAAAACCTTGTTCACAATCTTCATATTTTTGTGAAAGTGCATCAGCTTCCAGATTTTCTTTTCCCCTACGATACTCAATAGCATAATCGAGACCCAACATTTTCATCAGTTCCTTCTTTTGGATTCTTGTCACAATCTTCGGTTCCAAAAGATGCTTGAGACTCTTATGGTCTGTCCGGATAATGAACCTGTGTCCATCTATGTAATGTCTCCGTTTCTCAACAGCTAAAAGAATCGCCAAGTATTCCATTTCGTAAGTAGACATTGCTTGATGTTTTGGACTGAGAGCTTGACTCAAATCAGCAATCAGTCTTCCCTTTTGAGAAAGGACTGCTCTAATGCCTGTACCACTAGCATCTGCCTCAAGAATATACTCCTAGGCAAAATTAGACATTGCTAGAACTGGAGCTGTGCACATAGCTGCCTTGAGAGCTTCAAAAGCTGATTGCGCTTCATCTGACCATTTGAATGCATCTTTTTTAAGAAGTTTAGTCAAAGGCTTTGCAATAGATCCATATCCCACAATGAACTTCCTGTAGCAGCCGGTCAGTCCTACCTAAACTATTTCAATGATACTGGAATAGACCAATCTTGCATCGCTAGAACTTTAGAAGGATTGGTTGAAACTCCTTCATATGAGATCACATGGCCCAAATATTCTAGCTGAGTCTGTGCAAAAGAACATTTGGTTAACTTGGCAAAGAACTTATGACTGCGCATTACTATAAACACTTCCCAGAGATGCTTGAGATGATACTCAATAGAAGAACTGTATATCAGAATATTATTGAAGAAGACTAGCACTGTTCTCCTCAGATTCATAGTGGCTTGAAAAGTAGCAAGAGCATTGATTAGGCCAAATGGCATAACCACAAACTCGAAGTGTCCATGATGAGTCTGAAAGGCAGTCTTATATATGTCCGGCTCAGGAACTCTGATTCGATGGTATCGCTACCTCAAACCAAGTTTAGTAAAGAAATGTACTCCACATAACTTATCAAGTAAATCGTCTACGACAGGAATATGGAAGTTATCTTTAACTATTAAAGAATTAAGCTATCTGTATTCGATGCACATTCTTCCTGTTCCATCCTTCTTCTTCACCAGAATAATGGGAGAGGTAAAAGGGCTGTGACTAGGCCTGATGAAGCACATCTTGAGCAATTCATCCACTTGCTTCTCAATCTCTGTCTTCTGAGCATGAGGATACCGATAAGGCCTCATCTTCACTGGGTCTGAATTAGCTTTAAGAGGAATAGCATGATGAATACTTCTCTGAGGAGGTAGAGCCTTTGGCTGCTCAAAGATATCCTCAAATTCCTCAATAAAGGCTCGCACTTTAGGCCGAGTAACAGATCCCAACTTTGTAAGAGAGATAGCAAACAATTGTCCAATCCACTGAATGGCTCTTCTTAAATCCTCCTTGTAACCCTTGATCAACTGTAATTGTGCATGATCAGGCATGCCTTGCAATGTGACTTTAGTTCCATGAACTTCAAAAGAAATAATCAGCTTTTCAAAGTCAAACATCACTGGATTAAAGGACCTCATCCAATCGACACCGAGTACCATGTCACATCCACAGAAAGAACTCTGAAATCAAAGGTGAACTCAGCTTCTCAAAGTTGAACATCACTGGATTAAAGGACCTCATCCAATCGACACCGAGCACCATGTCACATCCACAAAAAGAACTCTGAAATCAAAGGTGAACTGATGTTCTTGCATAGTCCATTGAAATGCCTGACACCTATTCTGAATGAGAATGGAATTTCCATCAGCCACAGTCACCGCTAATGGATAGGTCTTGATCACTTCATGTTTCACTTTCTTCACTAATTTAGGATCAACGAAGCTGTGAGTGCTTCCACTGTCTATAAGAATAGTGATGTAGGTCTTTCTTGCTTTTCCTTCAATTCAAATGGTATTGTGAGCTCCATTCCAGGTCAAAGCCTTCATTGAAATCTCAATTTCATCCTCCAACAATTCATCTTGTGACTCCTACTCAGAACTATCTTCTGCCACTTCTTTTTCCTCACTGTCATATTTAACTTCAACTCGAGCACCTCTTGCAGTCATCAAGAATTTGGAGTTACATTTATGTCCTGGCTGATAAGGTTGGCTGCATTTATAACAAAGCCTTGAAGACCTCTTATCAATAACATGACTTGCCTTGCAGCCAAGTGAATCTCTGTGCTGAGGTTTAGAATTGCTTCCTTTGAATTTACTCTTGTCACTTGAAGATACAACCGTGGCTTATATCAACCTAGCCTTGGCATATGCTTTAGACAAAGTCCTTGGCCCAATGGCCTTCACCATGTTCTTGATTCTTGGTCTCAATTCATTAATGACGCTAGAGACATAATATGCCTTTGTAGCTTGTGGATAAGTGGCTATCATGCTAGCTCGTAGGTTCTCAAACTTTGTCATGTACTCACTCACAGTAGTCATTTGATAGACCTTGTTAAAGTTATCAACAACATCGCCAATGTCCTCTTCTCCATATCGCTCACATAATTCTTCCATGAACTCGCCCTAAGAAAGATTTGGATTGCTTTTCAACACACTAGAGAACCATACTTCATGATCTCTATGAAGATGCACTGCTGCCAATTCTACCTTTTCAACTTCACTTATATTGTAAAAATGGAAGTATCGATCACACCTTCTCAACCACAATTGAGATTGTTTGCCATCAAAAGGTTCCATTTGCACTCCAGGTTGTCTGAAAGCATTGCTCCTATTACCGGATGTAACATCATTACGCACTATTCTTCGTCAATGATGCTGATCTAGTGGCCTATCTTGATGTTCAAATTCATCAGATGGATTTCTGTTGTGCAAAACAGAACCTGGAGGTTTGGTATTTAGACCTGAATTCTATCCAGATAACCGAGAATGTGCTTGTTCTATGAATTGATCATGAGTCCTTGCAGTAGCATCAACCTTTGGAAGTCGAGTATCAATTGTCCTGTCACGATCTGGAGGTCTAACCTCAGCTTGAATCAAAGAACATCCAACGTGAGAACTCTCAACACTGTCAATGTGAACTCGCGGTTGCCTTAGTTCTGCTGGAGGAATTAGCTGACTAGTAGGTCGTAGAGTTCCAATTATAGATGATTCACCATGTTTGTTGCCTTGATTTTTCAATTCAATCAGTTTTTCCCCAAAATGCAGGATTGCTGCTGCACTTGTTCAGCAAACTTTTGATCTTGTTCCAATTTCTTGTTAATTTGATCTTGTAATCCACCAATCATGTCCTCAAGACGCAGAGTTTGTTGTTGCATTTGATCAAAAATCTTTAAATCCTGTTCATCCTACACATGTTGAATTCGATTCATCATCATATCCATTTGCAACTTGTACATTTCATCCATTTGCACCCTAACCTAAGCATGAGTAATAAACTCAAGTCTAGCTATAGAATTCCACCAACAATCGAAGCAAATGCTTCATTAGGATCAACATTAGTAGTAGAAGTTGCATTTACACCTCCAAAACGAGTATTAGGCCTTTCAGTCATTGATGATCACAAAAATCAGATTCCAAATTGGGCCTAATCAGGCTCTGATACCAATTTTTAGCTTCCAATTGAAAAGATTGAGAGCTAACCTTGTGGAAGAGAGGTAAGATGAGAAGAGAATTGAGTTAGATGAGAATTAGAGAAGGAGATGAGAGTTAGAGAGAGATTATCCAAAAAGAAATCAGATTTTTATTTATTGAATGAAGATATTACGTGGTTTAGATCTATTTATAATAGATCTTGATACATTGAACTAACCCTTTGCTCCTAATTGACTTGTACTAGCTTTTACCGCCAAAAACAACAAGCTGCCACATTTGACCTTGCTTGACCAACTAACCGACTTTGGCACCTAAAGACTTACTAACTCACATTTGAATCATTACATCAAAATGCCTCATTCAAACTATAAAACCATTACATGACTCAAGAGCAACCAAACAAAAGAAATCACAACAATCAGGTCCCTACTGTAGTGGGATAGGAGCACAAGGTTAGGTCCCTAATACAGGGAACCAGACCTATCTTCCTGAACCTCTTCACACTTACCATATTTGGGGGACAAATTAATAACCCATGTCCTCAAGATCACAACTTGAGCGTTGATCAGATAAGAATGAGCCAACAACCTGTTGGTACCGGTTTAGCTCAAAGCGTGCCATGTAACCTGGGTCCTGCTTGAACATACCTCATGGCCAACCAAGTGCATGGCCATTATGATCAAAGGGTTTATCATTGGTTTAGGGGGCAATAACCGTTCCCACACCAAATTGTGATGGATGCTTAGGGTTATCCTACAGATCCCCCTTGAGACCCCTACCTACATAGCAGGTAGTCATAGGCGCATATTCAACTGCCTAACCTTCCCCTCCAAGATCAATTGGCCGGCCTCATTGAGCATATGTATGGGCTGGGTCTCGCAAGGTCAACATGCCCACTACATTGACAGGGACTATCTTTTTCCTTGAGGATATAAAATCCCTAGTTTACCCTCTTCTCTAGGGAAGGGACTCTTTCTGCTCTCTAGCGCTTGGTGAGCTTTAATTGCTAGTGTAAGGAAGCAGCGAATAGCCAATATCTCAAATTATGGATGTTCCTTAGTTTGTTGACTGGGACAGCTTTCCAGTGGCATATTAACCTCCCACCTAAATCTATTGATTGTTGGGACGACATGGCCAGACAATTCCAGGCCTAATTCTCTAGAATACAGTTAGGAACTTTCATGTTAGACTTGGCTTAACTGAGAAAAAATTCAGGCAAATTACTGGAAGAGTATATTAACCGATTCAAGCGACCTTGCTCAATGCACTATAGCCCTTCTTAAGCTCGAATATGCCAAGCTAGCTCATAATAGCTTGGACATTGAATTAAAGAAGAAATTTGAAGGCTCTAACTTTATGATGCTTCTTCAACCATCAGAACACGTCGCCAGATGCGAGGCAGTCTTGAAAGACGAAAGCCTTAGGAAAAACATCATGTACGAAACATACATGCACGACTTAATTGAGGCAGAAGATGATCATCCATACGAAATTGACGTAGCTGAGTATGTCAAGGGGTAAACACTAATAAACTTATAAAATATTAAAGCCAGAAGTCTTACCAATACCAAGACTTGAGAAAATATTCATTTGACCTCTCTAAAGCTGATGATGTGATATTCGATTTGCTTGAGGTAAATAATAAAGTTTAGATTAGGGGTAAAAACAGAAAACTAGATCCAAACTTGAATAAGGGAAAGGCATACTATTAGTGGCATGAATCGTTAACTCATTCAATGAAGAATTGCCTGATCTTTAGAAACATAGTTTAAGATGCCATTGAGGTTATAGAAATGATCTTCCTAGGAGAAGGATAGATGGGTGTCGATAAGGACCCTTTCCCTAGTCCTGTTCATGATAATGTTGTCCAAACTGTTGACAAAATTAAGCCCTGTTGTATCTAAGCTAATCCTTTTTCTTTTTATAGGAAGAAAATGGTGCTCAATGACGATCAGAAGGCCCAGGTGGCTAACCATCTTCTTGAACGATTTTGTCACCGAAGGATTATCAACATTCCTAAGATTGGTGCATACTTTGGATGATGGGATATGTTGTTGGCACATGACAAAACTTCATCTTACTAGCAAGTGTGTCGTTTTCAATAATTTGTCGATCAAGCTTTGCAATAACTCGGCCATTACGCTGACAGTGGAAGAGGAACTAGCTGTAGAGATCAATGCTAGTCCAGGGTCATCCCAAAGTCTAACTAGTTCAGAGTAATTATATCGTGACTCGAAAAGGGTGTCATACGCAGCATGTGAGCAATGTTGTGGGAGAGTACAAGCTGCAATGAGGAAACTCAAGTTATTTCTCCAGTACATTTCTCCCGCCGATCTTCTGTTGAGACTAAAAATGCCATATGAGAAACCTCGAAGAGGTGGTTCGGTCGAGGCTTCTCCCTCAAAGACTCAAATTGTCATGAGGATAGGACATCCTAAGAGGAACTCGAATGTCATGATTCTAGAAAATGGGGCTTATAGAATTATGTACGAATAGTCCATGGCTTGGAAAATGAGGCTTCTCCCTCATTAGCTTACTTTTGTATGTCAAAGGCTAGTCCAGTGTTACTTGTTAAGTCAAGAAGGGCGGCTAAGTGGTCAATGCCGGTTAGGATAGGTAGTTCAAGTGCAATGTATTAGCAACTGATAGGCTTAGTATAAATAATGTGATTCTCATGTAAATACATTCATTGAATGATAATGAAAAATATCTTCTTCTTGTCTTATCCCTAATTCTCTCTAATTCTCTTCTCTATTCTCTTGATTTCTCATCTTAATCTAACTTCTTTCTCATCTCTCATTCGTATTTCATAGACATGATCTAAGATTGATCTTGATTCATGACAATTGATAACAGAGCTTGTGAATTTGCTTTAAACTAAGTTCAATTTGATTGCAAAGCACTAGATAAAGTTTAAGTGACATAAAGCTCTTGATCAGATTGTATTTGATCAAGATATTGTGCCAAATTGTTCAGACTGTTATGCGGTCAAGATTGAATTTGATTTAGATTCAATTCAAATGCTTGCTATTAGCACAGTAATTAGCTGCCTTTTGTGATCATATGATCATAAATCATCAATCAAGCTAGACTTGCACTGGATTCAACTAATTCCATAGTGAACTTGCTGACTTTACCTCGAATCAAGCTCTTAGCCAAAATTGCACTTAATCTGACTACATTTCTATTCAAGCTAAGTTCAGCACTTTGAATTTCAGCTTTAGTTGTAGTGTTAAATTTTTTGGATTGTTTGATCCAGCTACAATTGCATTTAATCTGGCTTATGAGTTTGTTCTAGGATCAGATCGTGCTGAAGTGCTGAGCTATTAGCTGCAGTTGCTTCTTATTCGTTGTTCTTGAGATTGCTAGCTGACATTGTTCTTGAATCAGCTTAATTGTTGGCATAAAATCAAGACAGTGGTGGAACATGATGCAAGCATTGATTCGATTCAGAGGAATCAAGAATCATTGGAATGTGATACAAGGATTTATTCGATTCAAAGGAATCAAGAATCATTCAAGCAAACTTCAGACAGGGTGTTTTAGATTCTTCAAAATGTGCTGGTCACACTGCAAACGATGTAGCAAGAGGCTGAGGTGAAGAGTGTGATGTAATAAGTGGTTAAGCAAAGCAGTGTTCTGTCACCAAATCTAGTGGCAATGAAATTGAAGCCTATGATTGAAGGAATAAGAGATCACAAATATGGAAGCAACTAACTTAGCAAAATCGGGGGCTTAAGGTGCATCTGAGTAACAAAATGTATGTTGCTCGCAAGAGATTTAGCAGAAGATCGACAGTGAGTTAGCTTAAGAAAGTGTTTGAGCCTTTAATAAATCTAATTTGGTACATAATTATTCATATCATTTTGATTCATTTTCAAACCATGTCACATCAAACTTTTATTGCTATTGCTCGCTTTTGCTTTTTTTTGTTCGCTTCTATTGCTATTTTCTTGGAAAAACACTCATTTTGTGCTAAATCTTGATTGAATTTATCATCAACATAAAAAAAGTGTATGCAACATACATCCAATGAAAGCAAAACATTGGGTAAAACACATCCAAAACACACGGCTACAATAAGAACGACAAGAACATGCACAATTCACTTCAATTTGAGAAAGGGGTGGAAAAAAGCACAAATAAAGAGCAAGGATGGATTAAACAATACAGCACCATGTCCAAATTGATGTAAAATCTGAATTTGGGTGGTGCAGAGCTAAAAAAAAAACCGAAGAAAAACCGCAAGTTGCGTAGGATGTATAACAAGCTTCAACAATTCACTTCAACTTGCAAAAATGGGTGGCAAAATGAACAAATCAAATGCAAGGATGCTTTGTGCCCTTCAAGAACATGTTTGTAATGATGTGAAGACTGATTTTGTATGGCGAAAAGTAGGAAAAAATAGAAAAATGAGCAAGAATAGCAAGTCGAAAAAATAGGGCGGTAATGGCAGCAAGGTGGTTCAATGAGCTTTTTAAGCTTGCAATGAGCTATAACTATGGAGGTTTTGGAAGAGTTTTAGCATCTAATGCAGCAGAAAAACCCAATACAAAGTAGAGAAATATAGTAGAAATTCGTAGGAAGAAAGAAGAAGGAGAAAAGAAGAAGTTTGGTTCATAATTTTCCATTTTCAACTTCTTTTCTATCCTTGTTTTCTTTAATTTCATGGATATTGGCTTAGCTTTGCTTTATTTTATGTTTACCATGAACTAATTTTGTTTTTCCAAGGCTACGATGTGGCCTAAGTAGTAATATACCCTCTTTTCTAATTTATCGTATTTAAAGTTTGTTTATTGCATCGTTTGAGTGTTTATCATTGTTTTTCATGAGTTTTAAATGCTTGGCCACCATTCAAAGCCTATAATGATTTATGATCAGTCGGAGAGAATATTTATGATGATTGCCTAAGTGATAAGCGAATACTAGAGACAGATTAACACGATTTGTGTGGTCTTAAGTGAAAATCATGGATCTTCAAAACTCTTTTCTTGTTTAAATTCTTGCAAGAAATTGATGAGTTAATATGTAAAATAGAATGTTAAATCTTGCTTGAGAGAGAATATTTGTCAATTTAGGGTTTTCAACCATCAACACGTAATAACAACTTGAATATCGAGAACATAAAGGCATATTGATTTAATTAGGTGAAATCAGATGCCTTGAATCTTATTAAATCATAAAAATCACAAAACCTTAAAAAAAATCAATAACATTTTTTTTTTTTTTAATTTTGTTTTGTTTCATATCATAAACCTCAAAATTCGGCCTTTCAAATAGTGCTAAAGCTACCAATTTCGGCACTCACTAAATAATCAATCCTCGGGGGTACAATACTCTACTCACTCCATATTACATGATACGACTTAGTGCACTTGCTAAGCTAAACATTAAGCATCAAGTTTTTGACGCCATTGCTGGGGATTCTTCTTATTTGAGTGATATCGATACAAACTAGTTGTGGTACTAATTTCAAGTTGTTTGTTAAAATTTGTAAATTTTAATTATGTTTGAAGAAAAAATTTATTTTCTTTCATTTATTTCTTTCACTTAATTTTATTTATAAAGTCATTTTTATATTCGTATACAACACCCCTCTCCCCACTAAAATTGTATTTTTGTAAAGTTTTGTTGAATTTGTGTTATTTTGTTTTCTCTTTATTTTCAACCTTCTTTTACTTATAAGTTCATTTTGAAAAAAAATTTGAAAGTAAAAATTTTACTTTTAAGATTTTCAAAACATTAGTGTTAGTCCCCCCCCCCCCCCCCCCCCCCTAAATTTTTTTTTTTTCAAAAAAATTTTGTGTTATATTCTTATATTTTGGTTCTTTCTCATTATTTTTATCTTTCTTCTAATTTTCAAGTTTATTTTTCGTAGATTGTAAAGATTGCAATAAAGAGAAACAAAGACTTTTGCTAAAGGTGATGGCTTGCAACAACTATATGGAACCTCAATACCAAATTGTACCAAGAAGACCACTGGGAATTCATGAAATTAATGCATCATATGCTCAACTTTCACTAATTCAAAAAACAACTGGATAACATAAACTTTGTTCATACTCCTAGATGTGAATTCTGTGTAGGTAACCATCCTGGTATGGAATGCCAAGTGGGTAACAGTTTTTTCTCATTGGGTTTTGAACAATATAACTACATGTCAAATTATCAAAAAGCCCAGCACAACTCTTACTTTAGCACCTGCAGTCCAGATGAACCCCTCTAACTTTTCTTGGAACCATCACGATGCACCTTGGTCACCCACGTATCCATCTCAAGAAAAGAAATATGACTTAGAAGAAACATTTAGGGAGTTCATGTAGGTAATTCAAGAAACCATGGCTAACTTTAGAAACCAAGAAGCCTCCATCCAAAATTTAAAAAAATCAAATAGGGATTGCATTAGATGAACTTTCTGAGAGGTCCAAAGATTCCTTATGTAGCAATACTATCACTGACCTGGGGGAACAAACTAACGTCAGAACATTGAGGGATGAGAACACATTAGAAGAACCACATCAATGTGACATAATCCCCTTGATTGACCCATCGCCACCAACGACCAAACCTATCTTGACAAACCCACCACCACCAATGATCGAAATAGCATAACAAAGGCATAGGCTTTTGGAGCCAATGATGACTTAGTGAAAAAATTGCAGAAAAGATCGAAGAAGGAAATTCAACTTATGGCACATCAGGCTCAAGGATCCCATCATTAGAGAAGGTGGAGGTAGTCGTATAAAGAAGGGCACAGGGAAGATCCACGGATGAAAATGATCATTGAGGGTGGATGGAGGAAACTCCATTCTCCTACAAGACACGGGATAAATCATCATCAAAAAGTCAAGCTAACTATTATAACTTAGGCGTTTCTTGGGAGGCAAACGAAGTGTTTCTTTCTTTACTTCTTTTATCTTATTTTCCTTTCATTTTCACCATTGTATTTTTGTATATTTAATTCAAACAGGTTTTTAAAACAAGTTTGAGGGTAACCTGATGACAGCGTTCACCATCAAAAAGCAATCCTCAAACGAAGGAAGTATCTCTTGCTTACCGCTTCGTTCATTGTATTTCTTTCAACGTTGAGGATAACGTCAAACTTTAAGTTTGGGAGTGGAAGAGACATTTTGTCACATTTGTAATTTTGAATGAAATTTTTTGAAAACATTTTGCTATCTCTTAGAGTTGGCTTTAGTGCCTCCTAGAGTTCGAAGCCTTTGTATGGAGATATAAATTGTGTCAGCTAACAAAAAGAATTTTTATTTTCTATAATTTAAATCAGTAGTCCTTTAAAATTTTCTTGCATAGTAAAACAATAAAAAAATTTTGGAGATCCTATCACCATGCTTTTTAGGGAATTTTTGTACTCTTTTTAGTTTGTTTACTTCAATTATATTTGAATAACCTGCGAATGAATTGTTTGTATGTTCTTAGTGCAAAACATGATCTATTCTAAAGGCACTATCTTAACAAAACCGCGGTGTTTGAGTTCACTGGTTAACAGGGTTGTTTTACCTTTCTTTCTAATTAAAAGATGCTCAAATTTAAATGAGTTGCATGAAGATTATCATTTGCATAATAGCCTTTAAAGAGTTATATCTACATCTAAAGAAAATAAGAAAAAACAAATTGAGGGAAGTATCTCTAAGCACCGCTATTCCATGTAAATATTTTATGGTATGTGCTGCCAATCATGAGGACATCACAGTGGTGGCTTCTCTTACCCATAAGGTCATTGCCTAGGGGTCAGGAGTTTGATTCTCGCTGAAGATATACTCGCGAAGTCATAATGAGAGGGTCTCAGTGGTGGCCTCTCTTACCCATGCGGTCATCGCCAAGGTAGGAGCTTGAGTCTCACTCAAGGTGCACTTGTGCAGTCATAATGAGGGCATCCCAATGGTGACTTCTCTTACCCATGTGGTCATCGGCCAAGGGTTAGGAGTTTGATTCTCATTGGACATGTACTGATAGGCTGGGTTGACTGGGGTGGATCAGTCCCTGATAAATAAAATAAAAAAAGAGAAAAAAAGAGACAATTTTCTGAATAACTTTTAGTCTTGGGCATACCTGAGAAATCTTGTTATGAATGGCATGATTTTTGTCATCTATTTGGTTTGAATGTCTTGAGATTAAAAAGTACGGATAAACTTAATTTGCTGAGCAAACTTTTGAATTCGACTACCTAGGTGATTGATGGGTTTTTTCGTGGAAAGATTGTTTTCCCTTTAGAACTTGAAAAATTTGAGTCTCGATCATTCTTTTCTAATAGAAGTAGTCTTGCTTTGAATGGTGATAAGTTCTTAAAAAGCATGAGATCTTGCGCTTTACTGTTTAGCCTTACGAGGATGAGCAAGATTTAATTTTGGGCGTATTTTGATAATTTCAATTTAGTATATAATTATTCATATCATTTTTGTTCATTTTCTAGCCATTGTACATCAAGTTTTTATTGCTATTGCTTGCTTCTACTCTTTTTTCGTTTCTATTGCTATTTTCTTACAAAAACCCTCATTTTGTACTAAATCTTGCTAGGTTTTATAACAAAAGCAAAAAAGTTAGGTGAAACACATCAAAACACACAGTCGCTACATGAACAACAAGATCATGCACAATTCACTTCAAGTTGCAATAAGGGGTAGTAAATTACACAAATTAAGAGCAAGGATGGATTAAAAAATACACTAACATGTCCAAGTTGATGTAAGTTCTGAGTTTGGATGGTTCAAAGCTGATAAAACTAAAGAAAAACAGCAAGTTAGCAAGTTGCACAGGATGAACAACAAGCTTGAACGATTCACATCAACTTGCAAAACTAGGTGGCAAAATGAACAAATCAAATGTATGGATGCTTTGTAAACTTCATAAACATGTTCATAATGGTGTCAAGACTGATTTTGGGTGGTGCAAAGCAGTAAAAAAGTAAAAAAATGAGCAAGAATAGCAAGTTGTAAAAATTGGGCATTAATGTAGCAAGGTGGTGCAATGAGCTTTGAGCTTGCAATATTTTTTATATCAAGTAATCCCAACCTTATGTACTATAAATATCGAGGTTTTGGAAGTGTTTTAGCATTGATGCAGCAGAAAAACTCAATACAAAGAAGGGAAATACGGTAGAAATTCGTAGGGAGAAAGAAGAAGGAGAGAAGAAGAAGTTTGGTTTTTAATTTTGCATTTTCAACTTCTTTTCTATCCTTGTCATCTTCAAGTACATGGATTTTTGCTTAGCTTTTCTTTATATTATGTTTACCATGAATTAATTTGCTTTTTCCAAGGCTACGGTGTAGCCTAAGTCATAATATATGCTCTTTTCTAATTCAAAGTTTATTTATTGTGTCATTTGAGTGTTTATCATTGTTCTTCGTGAGTTTTGAATTCTCGACCCCCATTCAAAGCCTATAATGATTTATAATGAGTCCGAGAGAAGATTTATCATGATTACTAAAGTGATAAACGCCACAATTGAGCTAATGCAAGAGACGGATTAACGCGGTTTGTGTGGTCTTAAGTAAAAATCATGGATCTTCCAAACTCTTTTTTTATTTAAATTCATGCAAGAAATTGATGAATTAATATGTAAAATAGCATGTTAAATCTTTCTTGAGAGAGAATATCTAGCAATTTTGGGTTTTCAACCATCAACACATAATAACAATTTGAATATCGAGAGCAGAAAGGAATATTGATGCAACTAGGTGAAATTAGATGCCTTGGATCTTATTAAATCATAAAAATCAGAAAACCTTTAAAAGACAAAAATCAGTAACTATTTTTGTTCTTTTTCGTATTGTTTTGTTTTATATCAAAAACCTTAAATTTTGGTCTTTCAAATAGTGCTAAAGTTACCAATTTCAGTACTCACCGAATAATCAATAATCGTGGATACAACTTTGTGCACTTGCTAAGATAAACACTAAGCACCAAGTTTTTGGTGCCATTCCAGGGAATTCTTTTTATTTGAGTGATATCGATACCAATTAGTTTTGGTACTAATTTTAGGTTGTTTTTTAAAACTTGTAAATTTTATTTACGTTTGAAGAAGAAATTTCTTTTCTTTTATTTATTTCTTTCACTTAATTTTATTTATAAAGTTATTTTTATATTCGTAGCCCCCCCCAAAAAAATTGTGTTTTTGTAAAGTTTTGTTAAATTTGAGTTATTTTGTTTTCTCTTTATTTTGAACTTTCTTTTAGTTTTAAGTTCATTTTGAAAAAAGCTTGAAGGCAAAAACTGTTACTTTTAAGATTTTTGAAACATTAGTGTTACTACTCCCCCCCCCCCCCCCCCCCCTAAAATTTGTGTTATATTCTTATATTTTGGTTCTTTCTCATTATTTTTATATTTCTTCTTACTTTTAAGTTTATTTTTCATAGATTATATAAATTGCAATAAAAAGAAACAAGACATTTTGCTAAAGATGATGGCTTGCAACAACTATATGCGACTTCAATACCAAATTATACCAACAAGACCACTGGGAATTCATGAAATTAATGCATTATCTTCTCAACTCTCACTGATTCAAAAACAACTGGATAACATAAAATTTGTTCGTACTCCTAGATGTGAATTTTGTGTAGGTAACCATCCTGGTATGGAGTGTCAATTGGGTAACAGTTTTTCCTCATTGGGTTTTGAACAGTATAACTACAAGTCAAATTATCAAAAAGCCCAGCACACTTACTTTAACACCTGCATTCCAGGATGGAAGAACCCCTCTAACTTTTCTTGGAACCGTCACGATGCGCCTTAGTCACCCACTTATCCATCTCAAGAAAAGAAACATTACTTAGAAGAAACATTTAGGAAGTTTATGTAGGTAATTCAAGAAATCATGGCTAACATTAGAAACCAAGAAGCCTCCATTCAAAATTACAAAATCAAGTAGGGGCTACATTAGAGGAACTTTCTGAGGGGTCCAAAGATTCCCTACCTAGCAATACTATCACCGACTTAGGGGAACAAACTAACGCCGTAACAATAAGGGATGAGAACACAATAGAAGAACCACGTCAATGTGACATGACCCCTTGATTGACCCATCGCCACCAATGACCAAACCTATCTTGACTTACCCACCACCACCACCAATGATCGAAATAGAGTGCCAAGCTTGTCTAACAAAGTCAGAGGCTTTTGGAGCCAAGTATGACTCAGTGAAAAAAATGCAGAAAAGATCGAAGAAGGAAATTCAACTTTTGGCACATCAGGCTCGAGGATCCCATTGTTAGAGAAGGTGAAGGTGGTCGTATAAAGAAGGGTACATGGAAGATCCATGGACGAAAATGGTCATTGAGGGTGATTGGAGGAAACTCCTTCTCCTTCAAGACACGGGGTAAATCGTCGTCAAAAAGTCAGGCCAACCACTATAACTTAGGAGCTTCCTTGGAGGCAACCGAAGTGTTTCTTTATTTACTTATGTTATCTTATTTTCCTTTCACCAAAGAGGACACCAATACGCCGTCACCGAATCCCATTAGAACTCTGAAGTTAAGCGTGCTTGGGCGAGAGTAGTACCAGGATGGGTGACCTCCTGAAGGGGGAAGGCTACGTACATCCGCCCCCCCCAGACCCTGCGTAGGCGGGAGCCCTTGAGGCACTGGGTATGTTCCTTCCTTTTATCATATTTTTCATTTTTATTATTCTCTCATGTTTTTGTATATTTTGTTTAAACAGGTTTTTAAAACAAGTTCGAGGGTAACCTGATGACAACGTTCACCATCAAAAAGCTGTCCTCAAACCAAGGAAGTATCTCTCACCTATTGCCTCATTCCTTGTATTTCTTTTAACATTGAGAACGGTGTCAAACTTTAAGTTTGGGAGTGGAAGAGACATTTTGTCACATTTGTTTTAAATTTTGAACAAAATTTTTTTGAAAACATTTTCCTGTCTTTTAGAGTTGGCTTTAGTGCACCCTAGAGTTCGAAGCCTTTGTATGGAGATTTAGATAGCGCTGGCAAACAAAAAGAATTTTAATGTTCTATAGTTTAAATCAGTAGTATTTTAAATTTTTCTTACATAGTAAAACCATAAAAAAATTTTGGAGGTCTTATCATCGTGCTTTTTAGGAAATTTTTGTACTCCTTTTAGTTTGCTAACTTTAACAAGGTTTGAATAACCTATGAATGAATTGTTTTTAAGTTCTAATTGCAAAACATGATCTATTCTAAGGGCACTATCTTAACAAAACTGTAGTGTTTGAGTTCACTAGTTAACATGGCTGTTTCACCTTTCTTTATGATTAAAAGATGCTCAAATTTGAATAAATTACATCAAGATTATCATTTGTATAATAGACATTGAAGAATTATGCTTAAGTCTAAAGAAAATGAGGGAAAAATTTTTTAAGGCAATTTTCTCTAAGCACAGCTATTCCACGTAAACATTTTATGATATGTGCGGCCTATCATGAGGACATCTCAGTGGTGGCTTCTCTTACTCATAAGGTCATCGCCCAGGGATCTGGAGTTTGATTCTCGCTGAAGATATACTCGTGAAGTCATAATGAGCGCATCTCAGCGGTGGCTTCTCTTACCCATGCGGTCATCGCCCAAGGGTAGGAGCTCGATTCTCGCCTAAGATATACTTGTGCAGTCATAATGAGGGCGTCCCAATGGTGGCTTCTTGTACTCACGTGGTCATCGCCTAGGGGTTAGGAGTTTGATTCTTGTTGGAAATATACTCATAGGCTAGGTTGTTGGGGATGGATTAGTCCCTGATAAATAAAATTAAAAAAGAGAAAATTTTGTGAATAACTTTTAGTCTTGGGAATACCTGAGAAATCTTGTTATGAATGGCATGATTTTAGTTATCTATTTGGTTTGAATGTCTTGAGATTAAAAAGTACGGATAAACTTAATTTGCTTAGCCAACTTTTGAATTCGATTGCTTAGGTGATTGATGGGTTTTTCCGTGGAAAGATTGTTTTGCCATTAGAATCTTAGAACTTTAAGTATCGATCATTCTTTTCTAATAGGTGTACTCTTGCTTTGAATTGTGATAAATTCTTAAAAAACATGAGATCCTGCGCTTTAATGTTTATCCTTGCTCGAGGACGAGCAAGATTTAAGTTTGGGTAATTTGATAAGTCCAATTTAGTATATAATTATTCATATTATTTTAGTTCATTTTCTAGCCATTATACATTAAATTATTACTTCTATTGCTTGCATTTACTCTTTCACTTCTATTGCTATTTTCTTGCAAAAATACTCATTTTGTGCTAAATGTTGCTATGTTTTATAATAAACATCCACAAGTGAATGCAAGATACATAAAAAAAAAAAAAAAAGCAAAAAGTTAGGTAAAACACCTCAAAACACACAACTGTAACAAGAACAACAAGAACAAGCACAATTTGCTTCAAACTGCAAAAAGGGGCAGCAAATTACACAAATTAAGAGCAAGGATGGATTAAAAAAATACACTAACATGTCCAAGTTGATGTAAAGTCTGAATTTGGGTGGTGCAAAGCTGAAAAAACTAAAGAAAAACAGCAAGAATAGCAAGTTGCACAGGATGAAAAACAAGCTTGAAAAATTCACATCAACCTGCAGAAATGGGTGGCAAAATTTACAAATAAAATGCGAGGATGCTTTGTACACTTCAAGAACATGTTCATAATGACGTAAAGACTTAGTTTTTGTGGTGCAAAGCAGTAAAAAAGTAAAAAAAAAAATGAGCAAGAATAGCGAGTTGCGAAAACTTGACGTTAATGGTAGCAAGGTAGTGCAATGAGCTTTAATACTGCAACATATTTTATATCAAGTAATCCAAAAATACGGAGGTTTTGGAAGTTTTTTAGCATCTGATGCAACAAAAAAACTCCATACAAAGTAGAGAAATAAGGTAAAAATTCGTAAGGAGAAAGAAGAAAGAAAAAGGAAGAAGTTTGGTTCGCAATTTTGCATTTTCAACTTCTTTTCTATCCTTTTCTTCTTTAAGTTCATGGATTTTGGCTTAGTTTTTCTTTATATTATGTTGACCATGAAATAATTTTGTTTTTCCAAGGCTACGGTGTAGTCTAAGTTGTAATATATGTTCTTTTCTAATGTACCATATTTAAAGTTTGTTTATTGGGTCATTTGAGTGTTTATCATTGTTCTTCATGAGTTTTGAATGTTTGACCACCATTCAAAGCCTGTAATGATTCATAATGAGTCTGAAAGGAGATTTATGATGAATACTAAAGTGATAAGAACCACAAATTAAGCAAATGCTAGAGATAGATTAATGCGATTTGGCTGGTCTTAAGTAAAAAATATGGATCTTCAAAACTCTTTTCTTAATTCATGCAAGAGATTGATGAGTTAATATGTAGAAGAGCATGCTAAAAGTTGCTCAAAAAATAATATTTAGCAATTTAGGGTTTTTTTGGACATCAACCGTAATAACAACTTGAATATCGAGAATACAAAGGCATATTGATGCAACTTGCTGAAATGGAATGCATTGGATCTTATTGAATCATAAAAATCATCAAATCAAAAAACCTATTTAAAATAATAGCCTCAAATTTCAATCTTTCTGATCGTGCTAAAGCTACCGATTTCAATACTCGCTCGATAATCAAACCGTTTGGGAACGATACTACCTTCAAGAATACAAGATCAACAGCATAGGTTGAAGGAGAATGACACAGTTTGAGCTCGTGAGTTAAATTTACAGCCTAGGGAGTTGACCAGAAGCAGATAAATGTGCCAGCAGCAAAATGGACTTCTGTTCAGTAGATAGATTTGCAAGCAAATGTGACCGATTTGGAAGCACAAGTCACGAACAATCAAATGGTTACTAGAATAACAAATCAAGCACAACCAAGGCCTCTTGACCCAGGGAAGGAGGAGCTTAGTGTTATGTTGGGAATTGATCATCACTAGCAGTAGAGATTTGAGCAAAATGTATCTAGGGGTGCTTGAGGAAGCTTGAATCAGGAAATTGTAGCAACAAGAAAGGTTAATAAGGTAGCATTTCGATTTGGTTGGATGAGATGATGCGAACACAAGTTCTTGAATCATATTCGAAGGCTGTTGCAGTAACTTTAGTACAACAGTATGCTAACATCAAACAATGTAATGTGAATTCAGATATTCCTAGTTTGGTAACGTATGATGAGCTCATGGTTTAAAGCTTTGCCACATCTCAAGATAGAGTTGGAGCCTCTCAATCTATTGAACAAGTAGTGCCACTGAATATTGCAGCAGGAAAGTTGCAAGTAAACATTGAAGTTCTTGGCATCCGAAAGTTGCGATTGAAGTTCACATTGCAGCAAGGTTTTGAGATCAAATTGGCCATTTGTCTTAGTCACAAGAAGTGCTTTTCAAGCAAGAAATTAAGAGCATCAATCAGGCCAATCTTGGTTTACAAGGGAAGACCTCCAGAATTTCTACTTCTCAGGTCAAATAAAGCGGTTCTCAACAAGCTTTACATGCTCATGAACATGAAATTGAGGCAGCCTAAGAAGGAGATGTGGTTAATAGATATCTATTATGATTCATATAGGTGGGGCATGTGAAGGATTATAATTGGAATAAGTCATGATGTAATAAGTAGCATTAGCCTTTTGATGAGTCATGTAATAGTGATGTTTAGTATTTTGATGGCTTGTGTTGGCTCCAAAGGCCTTGATTGTTTGTTAATTAGGTTAGAAGGTCAAATGTGTTAGCTAAGGTCTAGAAGTCGGTTAAGGCTTAGCTAGTTGCAATGTATCTTGATCTAGTATAAGTAGTTTGCTCAAGTGTAATGCGGAATTCGTTCAATCAAATTACAATCATCTCTCTTGAGATATTTTCTCTCTATCTCATCTAACCTTCTCTATTTTCTCATCTCACTCACTTCTCTTCTCATCTAAACTCCCTTTAATTCTATCCTTCCTTAGGTTCTGGTTTGAGATTAGTCTCGATCATAACAAATTGTATCAAAGCCTCATTTGGCTTCTAAATCAAACGTGATTTGATATCAAATATCCTTGATCGCATTGCAAATTGATTAGGTGTTCAATTTTGAATTCTTGATTGATTGACATCAAGTTTTTGAGTAGTTCATCAAGAGCATATCTAAAAATTGCATTGAAACAAATAAAAAAGAGGTTGAATTTGATGTTTTGATTTTAGTCCTTGAATGCAAGATCTCACTGTTGACAGTGCCGTTGAAGGTTTGCATCAGGAGCAGATCTTCAGAGCCTGAATTCGTTGGGCAAAAGCATGTGTTTGGCTCAGGATTTAGTGTAAACTTGCTAAGTTATCTTCATATGGAGATCAGATTCTGTTTATGATCAGAACCATGAGCAAAGTGTAGTACATTGAGCATAATTAGGTTCCGCTTTTATAGCACAATCAAGCTCAGAATTGTAAGTGTTCAAAACAACTTGAGTTATGTTAGTGTTGATTAAAGTTGAGCCAGATCAACTTCAGATTGCTGCATTATCCTTTGATACTTCAGACAATGAAATTGAGCTTAATTAAACTAAAAGTGCAAAGAGTTTAACAGAACTGAAATAATTGTTGCTAATAACTTAAATCATCTTTGCATTCATCTTCAATTCATTGAAGTTATACATGATTGTGGATTAGTGTGTAGAAGTCATAATTACAGCTAAGTTTGAACCTAATTCAGATTCAGAGTCAGATCTGTTAAAGTAATACAGCGTTAGGGTTCGAGTTTTTCTTGATTCGCGAAGTTCAACAATTTGGGTTTGGTGTTCGATTATCGACCTCAGTTGAGCAGTGACAATGATTTGTTGGTGTCGAAGAGATGATTCTTTGTTGCAAAGAATCCTTAGCTGTGTTTGAGCGATTCTCATTTCAGTAAGCAAGATTAGTGCTGGTTCAAAATCTAAACATGAATGACATCACGAACTTAGCAATTGAAGAAGGAAATGTTACTGCAAACACTGCTACAGCAGGAGGTAATGTCGCTATGTCAGCTCAATTGGAGGATTTTATGGAGGAAATGTTCTCTCGAATGCGACAAGCATGGTTGGAGTGGGATTGAAAGTTTTATGAGCGAAGGACTCAGCGATGGACTTAGCGATCACAGCATTTTGAGGAGAAGCCTACTGAAGCTGTGAATCGGATGGATGTGGAGCTAGTTCATCTACTTGTTCATGATGAAGTGATAAGGGATAGTGATGTAGCTCATGAGGAGACGCTTAATAAAGTGGATAACCTTGATGAAGAGGTTGTTATGCCTATGGAGGATAAAGATTGTGTTCAGCCACATATACAAGTCTCTGAATTTGTTGCAGCAGGTTTGGATTCAAGTCAGGTTGAAATGGAACAGGTGCAATTAGTTGAACAAGACCTTGTGCCACTGAGAAATGCAACAAAGAAATTACAAGTATACATGGAAATTTTAAGCGTTAGGAAGTTGAGGTTTAAGCACACTTTGCAAAAAACATTGACATCAATTCAAAAGTTTCCCTTAATCACAAGAAGTGTTGTTCAAGTAAGAGGTTGAGAGCATTGGAAAGTCCAATTATGGTTTACAAAGGAAGTGCACCCACCTTCTTGCTTCTTGAGAAGAATAAGGTGTACCTTGAAATGCAAAACATGCTCAAGGATATTGAAGTGGGGAAATCTAGGTTGGTGTTTTGGCATGTGGAAAGACTTGGAACATCTTCTTGGATAAAAAGAATGGTGAAGAAAGTAAGGAAAAAGGCATATTTGAGCAGGTGTGATTCAAGAGCTTATCATATTGAAGTATATGGAAATAATCAAGAAGATAGCTCTGTAGTACCGATGAATGCAGCTGGAGAATCACAAGTCTTTGATTTGGCGTCAATGAATACAGCATAAAATGCGCTAACTACTTCTCCATGGCAAGGTAATATGCAAAATCACAACTCATGGAATCTTTGCTACAGAACATCGAGTTCTATTGGGAAACAACAGGTTGCTGGTGAGGCATCATTTGATGCAGAACGTAGTATGCCATTAACCCCTCTTGGACCCGTAGCTACGCCAATTCGGAACCAGAATTATGTAAGAAGCTGCCTACTGGATACTTGGCAATGTTCTTTATATGGAGAACAGGCTTATCCAGGTCAAGAGGTTGGTCGAAGGCCTCCACCTGAACTAGGAGAGGGGAATTTTGAATTCAAGCCAACTATGGTTCACTGTATGTTGGATGATTTGCAAGATCAGGTTGATCTGTTTGCTTCTTTGAGTGGAGTTGTGACTCATCCAAGTGCAAGCACTTGTGTTAGGCTTCCTCCTGATCCGGGAGAAGGAATTCAAGGCCTTAAGAAGTTGAGACAAATGGATTCGATAACATGTGACTCAAGCCGCTAATGTGCATCTTAGACTTCAGCAAAAAGAGGCCAAGTTTCTGATTTTAGATTTCAGCTTAGACTTGGGATTGAAGAGCAAATAGCTGATCTGTTAGGAGTGTACAAACGAGTTCAAGTACGTATTGATCAATTCGAATTTAAGTAGCAAGGTGTCTTGTTTAGGAGGAACAACATGGTGGTGAAGTCCCTTGCTAAGAAAGAGTGTCTTCTGCTGCTGCAGCATTTATTTGAAACTTTACATGGTTTTAGACAGCATAGCTGAATTGGTTTTAGAAGTTTGGGATTTGGATAAAAGATGATTTCAATAGCAAGCTAGGCTAGTTAAAGGAATCCAAAGGCTTATTGACAGAAATTCAGCTATAAAACATGCCGATATTTTTGTGGAAGTACTTGTCCAGTGAAAGTAGGCCAAACAGTTTAGTTGTATTGAGTTGATTGGTACTCAATTATGACCACTAATGACAGGCCTCCTGATCTAGATGTTAAAGGCTGCGGTGTGGAGATTTGGTGGTTTAGTTTGCAACTAAGAAAGCAGAACACGGCTTGGAAAAGTGTAAGAATCAAACTGAATTGGAAGGAAACTTTACAAGGATGGAAGCAACAGCGAGACCAGCTAAAATCTCAAGTAAGTAAGGCATTGTTCTAGTGGTTTCACTTTCGAAAGCAGGGACCATGAAGTAGTTCAGATAAGGTCTGAAGATGTTTGCTACTTGTTGGTAACTAAAGCTTGTGAGCAAAGTCAAGTGTTAATGCCAAAGATAGCAATGTTGGTCTGTTGTGTAAGCAAAGTTGCAGCTGATAACACTGAAAGGAAGAGTCTGATGCAACAGCTTTAGTATCTTGATAATTCTTTACTTGAAGAAAACAATAAGAGATCAGGATCAAGTCCAGCTGAAATATGTACACACATCAGCAGAAAACTTGAGAACAGATCAGTCCTTGAATTGAGGAAGTACAAGGCTATTTTGTTGCTCTAGCAAGAGGCGCAACCAGCATAATTCAAAGAAGCTTATATGGCATTATTGTTTAGCTCATTGCACTCATTGGAGGCAGCATCTAAGGATGTTAATTTTACAAGGGAATGTGCCAGTGGATTCCAAGAAGCCTGGAGTACTTGGGGGTAACTGAAAGTCTCTTCTTCAGTTGGACAATTCAAGGGGTCTGCATGCTTCACAGCAGCATAGATATTGGGTTTTTCATGAGTAGTCGATGGAAGTTCACAACAGAGGCTGCAATTCTTGAGCTTAAACTATTGCTTCCAAGGTCATTAATGCACAACAATTGTGGAATTTGGGGCTTGACAGTGGCCAGGAAAGAACAAGAGGCCATCGAACCGCAAAGAGGAAAGCTAGAGCCTGAATCTATAGTGTTGAAGTCTGCAGTTCAGTATTTGAAATTGGAAGACACTAAAAGAAGAGTTATATTTGGTATGATTAACAGTAAAAGAGATCTCTGGCTGGGTAAAAAGGAGTTCACGCATAACAAATTCTGGATGGAAGCTGAGATTGACTGGTGGCAGCTACTGTTCTGTTGGTTTTCTAGACGTTTCTGCTGCAGGGTAGTGATGTTGGGCTGTGTTAGCTGCAACAGGGGATTCCTTGGGCTGAATATTTATGTCATGATGATGTGGTTTGATCTGGTAGACCTCCGGATGAGTGTTCTTCATTAGATGCAAGCATTGGCAACATGACTTGAGCTGGAGTTACCTCAAAATCTGCATCAACAAGTATTCTTCTGCTGCTATAAAATTTGAGTATTTTTGAAGTTCCCTTTAGCTGCAGATTTCAACAAGGAATTCTCCTACGTCAATAAGTGTTCTTCAAGATCAACTCTCTTCTTAGATTCTTAAGGACAAGAATCTCTTAAGGGGGGAGTATTCTTGTGATTCCTATAGGTGAGGCGTGTGAAGGATTGTAATTAGAATAAGTCATGATGTAATAAGTAGCATTAGCCTTCTGATGCATCATGTAGTAGTGATGTTTAGTTGTTTAGTGGCTTGTGTTGGCGCCAAAGATCTTGATTGTTAGCTAATTCGGTTAGAGGGTAAAGTATTGGTCAAATATGGTGGCTAAGGTCTAGAAGTCAGCTAAGGCTTAGCCAGCTGTAATGTATCTTGATCTAGTATAAGCAGTTCGCTCAAGTGTAATGTGGAATTCATTCAATCAAATTTCAATAATCTCTCTTGAGATATTTTCTCTCTATCCCACCTAACCTTTTCTATTTTCTCATTTCAATTCACTTCTCTTCTCATCTAAATTCTCTTTGATTCTATCCTTCCCTAGTTTTTGGTTTGAGAGAGATCACAACAATATCCTTGGGGATTGTTCATGGATCACAAGGACAATCAAGTTGGCAAAAAAGAGGTGGAATCCCATCGACAAGAATACAAATTCTTTAAGAACTCAAGGTGTTTTCTTAGTAGTCCACGCAAGTATAGCCAACTCACTTTTAGTTACTCATCTTAAGCTAGTAGTCGATTCATTTCTGCTTGTAAAATGGCAATATTCAATTAAAGTGCTGGATCTATTGAGTGTAGCTGATGTGTATTCATCAAAGAATACTAACAATAGGCCTCCTGATTTAAGGGAAATGGAGCAAAATGTTGAGCTCAGCAAAGAAGAATTCAATAGTAGTTTATGTTGATAGACAAATTAGTTGAACAACCTTACTCTTTGTGTCAAAGGAATGGAAGAATTGAGCTCAAAATTAGCTCCAAAGTGAGAACCAAGAAGAGGAAAGTTTAATGGATGGCATATAAGAGCAATCAAGAAAAGTTCTTTGGAGGCAAATGCAAATCTAAGCTGATTGTGCTGTGTTTTGACAATGAAATTGCAGGCAATCTAAGAGTTGAAAGCTTATGTAAGTTCAATTAGAAGCAAGGGCGCCTTCTTAAGGGTACAAGCTAATGTGAGGCTTGCAGACTTCTTTGGTTTTTTATTCCAGTTGTAAGTACATCATTTGGAAGCCAATTCATTTTGCAAGCAACAAGATCATCTGGGAATGGATTGTGAAGGGAAGTCATATACTAATCAATTCGATAGTAAGGAACAAAATGTCCTTATGGAGGAGCTAAGTATGCGATCAGGGGTAGTTCTAGCTGGTACAATTGTGTGGTTCAAATCAGCTATGGGTCTAGACAGGTCCAAAGCTATTTTGATTCCATGAGTTACATGAATGACAAGTGTATTTTGAATTTGAACTTGTGTTTGCTTACATAGGAGTGGAGTTGGTACCCTTGAGAAGAGACATAATACTTAATGAGCATGGAATACAAAGTCCCTTGAATCAATTTTGCTGCAGGAGATCATTTGAATGCAGGAAGCAAAAGGAGGTTAAAACAAGAGCTGAAGACTTTGAAAAGGATCTGATATTCAAGTGTTGTAAGCCAAGCGAAGAGTGTGGGACTTCCTAGAGAGTTCAAGAAGCGAGTATTACAATATGGAAATTAGTTATTACATCTGATGACCTTCCTTGGAGGGATAAAGTTCACAAATTTCGAGCCAAAAGTCCAATTGTTCTAGAGTATATACTAAATGGGTGCACAGGAAAGCATTCTGTTGGCTTTAAGTTGATGTTTTCTTATTGTTTGTAACTAAAGCGAGTAAACAAAGCTAAAGATTGATGCAGGAGATAGCATTGGTAGCTCGGGAAAAATATGGTAATAAAAGTAAGGAATTTGTTTATGAGAAGTGGACTAAAAGCTATGCTCAAGAAGTTATGAATTGTTGTTCCGAAGTTGCCGCAGTATGGTTGGTGGGTTGGATAATAACTGCTAGTTCTAGTTATCTGGATCACTTGCTCTTGTCCTCTAGTTTCATTCATGCTATCAGTCTTGATGCTACTAAGATTAACTAAGGAAATGCAACTTTTCGTAGTTGGAAAGTCAAGAAGAGGAAGTTAAAGAATGATTTCAGTGAAGTATTGGTCAAGAACATGAAGCTGGATAATTACTGTAGAAAGGGGATAATTCTGACGCATGAACAGACGGTCTTCAAGTAGCTTCTTTGGTGAAGTTCTTGTACTAGACAACGAGAAGGCAGAAGGAGGCAGCAAGCTACTTGATTCATTAAGAGTTTTAAGCTGCAAAAATTCAGTAACAAGTCAGAGTTCAACAATAATAACAGGTCTTCAAGCTGCAAACTCAGTTACAATTCCACATGCTACATTTCTCTAATTGTATTCTTGAGGCAAGAATCTTTAAAGGAGGAAGTATTGTCATGATTCTAGAGAATGGGGCCTATAGAATTAAGTACCAATAGTCCATGGCTTAAATAAGCTATTATAAGTCCTTAGTTCTAGCCTAGTTAGCCCTCTTTAGCTTACTTGTATAAGTTAAAGCTTAGGTCAAGTGTTACTTGTTAAGTTAAGAAGGGTGGCTAAGTGGTTAATGTCTGTAAGAAAAGCTTCCCAAGTGAAATGTATTAGCAACTGATAGGCTTAGTATAAATAGTGGGATTCTCATGAAATTACATTCGTTGAATGATAATGAAAAATATCTTCTTCTTGTCTTATCCCTAATTCTCCCTAATTCTCTTCTCTATTCTCATGATTTCTCATCTTAATCTCACTTCTTTCGCATCTCTCATTCTTATTTCATAGTCATGATCCAAGATTAATCTTGAATCACGACACCGAAGTACACCGTATTGCACGCGAAAACGAGCTAAGCACCACGACAGTTAGGTTATTAGGCATTAGGCGTCAAGTTTGGTAATGTATGGAGAAGGAATCACCTTGATCAAGAGGTAGCTAGTCCCCTCAACTTAAACTCAGAAAGGAAGGCACCTGTGCAGGAGGGCAGCTCTACAAAAAATCAAGCTTGCAACTAGGCTTTCATAAGAAGCCAGGGTCTGTAAGGGAAAAAAGGCCGAGTATGCGGATCTCGACGATCCAGTGACTAGGTCCAAGCCTCCTACAACTAGTAAGGGGCCAACTAAGGAACTCGAAACGCATGCTAGTCTCTCATCTTAAGAAAGGCGAGAAGCTTGGTGGGACCATGTTACGGAGGACCCCCTAGTTCGAGAACCAGCTGAGGACGAGGAGTACTCCCCTCATAGCATTAACTTAGCGGAACCATTGGATGGTGTCAACACAATGCGGTCTTATATTGAAAATGATTTCCATGAAGAAGACTTCCCCCAGCTTATGGATGAGTCTCGAACTTCAGTGGTCGATCACAGCAAATAACCTTCAGAATCGGAGATGCCAATTTACAGTGCTCCGCAAAAACAAAAAAAAACAAAGGGAGGATACACCCATGGTCGATAGCCCTAAAAAGGAGGTAAACCAAGGGATCCAGATTCAATTCGGGACATATCTTGTAATGCTGGACAACAGAACTGCCCTACTTCTTCCCCTGGAATTCATGGAAGTCAATACCTAAGAAGGTCTAGAGGGGGATGTGATGACATTAGATGAGGAACCTCAAGTTGAGCTTGTGGCTGAAGTAGCAGCCTCTAAAGGTACACTTGACCCTATGTCCTTTTCAGTTAATGAATTAACATCCAAATTGCCTGATGATCTACCTCACATAATGAAGATGATGTTTAATGGACCCAATACTGCCAATAAACACATCAAGGCCCTATATATTGAGACCAAATTCGATGGCATTCTTATAAAAAGGTTCTTGTTAGATAATGGTGCAGCTCTCAACTTCTTGCCTTCATATATGTTGTGGGGTCATTATTAAGTCTCGAGAAGGCTTAATCACCTCATATGTCGTAATATGTGGTTTTTCTAGAGCTACTATCGAATCTAAAGGAGTTATCCCCATTGACCTAACGGTTGGCGTTAAAGCAAGCTAACAGCTTTGTTCTTGGTGGAAACTACCTCGAGCTATAATGCTTTATGTGGTAGGGACTGGCTACATGCAAATCATATTTTCTGTCCTCACTTCGCCAGTTGTTAATCTTTTGGAACCATGACAACTATGAGGTTGTTTTGACAGACAACAGGACATTCGTGGCTTACTCCAACTATGTTGGGGCAATATTCAATAAAGATGATGTGGAACCCTGGACATCAAGAGGGCCATTTCACTGTTAGCCCAACAATAAGAGTTGATAGCCATCCTTGACAGCCCTTTAACCGAAGCTGTGGTTGGTCAAGCGGATGCCAAGTCTGAAGATTATGACTTATGGGAATACATGAGGGCCGTTCTCGATGAAGAAGACTCCCGAGGCACTCCAATGCGGAGGCACTAAGACCTCCCAGTGATGGCCTGAAAGGCCATTTCCTTACAAGCAGCAAGGTTCGTGGCCTAAGGCGCTGAGGATTAGCTCTAGGTTGAGCAACCATTTCACGGTTTTCAAGTCCATTAAGTGCAAGAAAAAGAACCAGGGCTCTCTGACAGCACTAGCTAAAATGGAGGATCTAAGGGTTAAAGGCAAAGATGTTGTCTTTAAGGTTAATTTGGGATTGACGAAGGACCCATGACCTACCAATCTAAGTGCTCTGCTCTATGAGGATTAGAAAGAGCAGTACTTGACTTTGCTTTGCGATTTCAAGGATCGTTATGCTTCGGATCACAATGAAATGCCTGGCCTAGACAAAAAAGAGGTGGAGCATAGGTTCCTATGAATTTAGGCTCAAAGCCCGGCATTCAAGGCCAAAGGAGGATGTCTTTAAAGTCATAGATTTAGTCAAGAAAGAAACTGAAAGACTCTAGAAGGGCCAAATTCATCTGAACTATTAGGTATGTTAAGAGGCTGGCTAATGTCGTCCCTATCATTAATGTGAAAGGCAAAATCAGGGCCCATTGATTTTAGAGATCTAAATCCAGCCACCCAAAAGGACGAATACCCTGTGCTTATTGCTGATGTGCTCATTGATTCAGCTTCGAGGCATGAGTTTTTGTCCTTCCTGGATGGCTACTATGGGTGCTACAAGTTTGTGACTGCCATGGAGGATTCCCACAAGACAACATTAAGATGTCCTGGATTAATAGGGATGTTTGACTGGATGGCTATGCCCTTTGGTTTGAAGAATGGTGCTGCCACCTACCAGAGAGCCAAGAACATTATTTTTCATGACCTCATTGGAAAGGCCATGGAAGTCTATATTGATGATATCATGGTCAAGTCCAAATCTAAAGTTAAAACACTTGAAAGGCTGAGTGCATTCCTTAGAATGAGGGCTCACAACCTTAAGATGAATCCATCGAAATACGCTTTGGGCTTGCGAACTAGAAACTTTCTAGATTTTCTAGTAAACCAAAGGGGCATCGAGGTGGATTTTAATAAGATTAAGGCTATCTAAATGGTTAAGCAGCCTTTAAGCAAAAAGGAGCCTCAATGCATCTTGGGGCAGGTTAAATTTCTAAGACGTTTTTTCTCAAATGTTGAAGGAAAAACAAAGGTCTTCTCTCCGCTGCTGAAGCTCAAGTCTGAGAAGGACTTCAAATGGGAGAAGCCGTATCATATAACATTCGAGGCCATCAAGGAGTACTATATTAAGCTGCCAGTACCAATTCCACCAAAGTAGGGGAAGCCTTTGAAGAAGCCCCGATGCTGCTTATTGCTGATAAAGCTCTCCCAAGGCAAGGACATATATGTTTGGCCCAATCCTAGGGTTTGTGCCCTGAGAAGGCCAATCCTTTGATAGGGCAAAGCCCATCCTTTAATGAGGGACTTGCAATGTCATTCACTCGATTCACAGCAGCTGGTGTGTCGCTACAGCCAGGTGCTTGTGGTACAGGCACCAAAGCTTGTGGGGCAGGTTTCGAATGTTAGGGAAAACGAAAAATCTGGTGATAACAGGCTAAATGTTGACAAAAGTCCCAAGTTGGTCACTAAAGTGACCAAAATTGCCCTTTTGGTCACCCAACTCAAATTTTAAAAAATTTAGTTACCCAACTCTTAAAAAGAGTTCCATTTAGCCACCCAAGTGATTTAAAATGAACAAATTAGTCACCTAATTCAAATTTTGAAAAATTTGGCCACCCAATTCCTAATAAAAATCTTAATTAGTCACCTAAATGATTTAAAATTTATTAAATTTACTACCCAAGGAAAAAATAATAAACTTAATTATATTTATGAATTATTTATTTCATTAGTCTGTAATTTTCTAAGTTTACTAAAGTTTATCTATTATTTTTTCTAAAATAATAGCTCATCTTTTATTTTATAATCAAATTATTATTTTGTTATTAATATTACGTAAAAATTAAAAGATATGTAATCAATTTTTCCATAAAATAAAATATAAAAAATAATTTAAATAAAAAATAACCCAAAATAATTTGCATATAGTTATAATTGTAAAAAGACTAAAAAGTAGAAATATTTATTTTAAATTGAATGCTTAATCAAATTTTCTCTTATATTCATCCTAAATAAAATTTCCATCCCAAGATCCCTCTGACCAAATTTTTAAATTTTGGGACGGAAAATTTCGAAACTCCAAAATTCCTTCACAAAATTTAAATTTGGTTGGAAGAATTTTGGGAGGAAAATTATTTTTATGATAAATTTGAGAGAAAATTTTGATTAATTATTTAATTCAAAGTAAATATTTTTAGTTTTTAGTTTTGTACAATTATAACTATATGCAAATTATTTTGGATCATTTTTCATTTAAATTATTTTTTATATTTTATTTTATGGCAAAATTGATTACGTATCTTTTAATTTTTACGTAATATTAATAGCAAAAATAATAATTTGATTATACACTAAAAGATGAAAAATTATTTTGAAAAAATAATAGATAAATTTTAATAAAGTCAGAAAAATGTAGACCAATGAAATATATAATTCATAAATATAATTAAGTTTGTTATTTTTTATTTGCGTAGTGAATATAATTAATTTTAAACCATTTAGGTGACTAAATGAGATTTTTATTAGAAGTTGGGTGACCAACTTTTCCAAAATTTGAGTTTGGTGACTAAATGAAACTTTTTTTAAAAGTTGGGGGACCAAATTTTCCAAACTTTGAGTTGGGTGACCAATTGGACAAATTTTGGCCACTTTAGTGACCAACTTGGAACTTTTGTCGCTAAATGTTTGCCAGGAAATGTAAGGAATTACTATTGAGATAGTGCAATTATATTGGGTTTTGAAGAACATCAGAGACGAGTGAAAAGTCATATTGGAGAAATCATGTCAGTGGCTCAATAAGGATATCCACCTGAAGAGCAGAGATGGCGAATAAGAGTTGTGCCGTTATTAGATGGAACGGAAGAAGAAGATCAAAGAGCGGGCTTAGTTAAAGAATTCAGCGCGATTCAAGAATTAAAGCAAGAGATTGGAAGAGCGCTCGAGGACAGCTAAAAGAGAACATAATAGAAAGTGAAAAGTTCAAACCCTAACTATCATACTTATAGAGCCAAGGGAAGGAAGAGCAAGCGACGTACAGTGTTCTTTCGAGCACCCCCTAGCCGTTAAGGGTCAAATCTGGCACACTTTTTTACATGTTGTAAATTTAAATTTACCAATACTTAAAAGTGGGGCATTTGTTTACACTCTAATTTTAACAAGGCTAGGAGAACGCCGTTTTTGAGTAAAGTGCCACATGGTCATCATGTAGGGTTCTCCTCGAGAGGAGTTTGGCTTTTAACAAGGGTATCAGTCACTCGAGTCTTGAGATGGCTGAAGGATGAAATAAGCTTGAGATTGAAGGGCTGCCAGGAAAGCTCAGGAACGATAGTTTCCAAGCTCGAGGAAGTTGCTTGGAGTGCAATTTCAGCTGATTAGGCCTTAAGCTTAATTCAGGAAAATGTGCATCTTCTTGAGGGAACTTCTACTAAAATTACAGATGTGAGCATCAAGGATTTCCCTCCAAAACTCAAGACACGTTGGTGAAAAATAAGCACGCGAAGAAGAAGAGCTTAATGGCCAGACGTGAGTGAAGTTGCCATGAAATTTAGATTAGCCATTATTTTCTTTTTCTCTAAATAAACAACTCTATGTCAGTCCAATGAAGTACACATACACTCATGACAAAACTTCTCCATGTTTTTTACTGCACACTTGAGCTCTTTTCTTAGGAATAGCTTACCTTAGCTAGGCGTGGCATAACGTATATCTCTGTTGTACTTACCTTCATAGTACTACAATCCTCGGGTTTTAGGTATGACTTTCCAGTTTTAATACGCTCTCACAAATTGACAAGTTGAGATTTCAGGCTTCAGTGTAAGGTTTTGACAGCTGAGTCTTTGTCCCATGATTGCGTTTGTCTTAACACTACTATGACCACTTAAAAAGTTAGGTGAACTTAGGTTTACGCCATTGACTAGGGGTTTGAAGGCCAAGTCTTATCCCTTGATTATGTTGGTTTAATCTAGTTACCTGAATATTGTTTGCTCCACCTTAATCTTGTCCGACCTCAAGTCATTCAAGTTATTATAAGTCAAGGGTGCCAGGCTTGAAAACTTGATTGACTCAGGCTTGTAAGTGGACTGCTGAGCTCTTGGGTTTGTCTCCACTCCAATTCTTGACTTTTAAGTGCACGAGGAAAGGTGTTTGTGGGCCCTACTTCGTCATTGTAACTTGAGTCCATATCTTTTAATTTTCGATCATAAAAATACTTAAAATCCACACAAAAAAACCTTAACAAAGTCTTCTTAATTGAAGCATAAGTAGAACTTACAGTATAACCGAAGTCTGATACACCAACATATCACATCCTTTTCTCGAAAAACGGTGAGTGTTTGAGGTTAAAGAGGTGTGGTTCATAATTAGGCTCACTTCCTGGTAATAGTGAGTCCCTTTTGCACGTTTATTTTGTCTTCACAATTATGATGACCACACACGCATTATTCGAAACAAAACAGAGCAAACAAAGTCTTCTAGGTGTTTAACTTGGGATTTTGATTTGACCATGATGTCATCTATATAGACTTCTATGGTCTTGCCGATAAGGTCATAAAAAATCATGTTCATGGCTCTTTGGTAGGTGGCACCAGCATTCTTCCAACCAAAAGGCATACCACCCATTCAAATGTCGCTATTGGCCAAGGATATTTGAATGTTGTCTTATGGATATCCTCCGCGGCAATCATAGCCTGGTAGTACTCACAGTAGCCATCCATGAAGGATAAAACCTGATACCATAAGCCTGAGTCAATAAGCACATCAGCAATAGGCATAGGGCATTCATTCTTTGGGATGGCTGCATTCAGATCTTCGAAATCAATACATACCCTGATTTTGCCATTCATTTTGATGATAGGGACAACATTAGCCAACCACTCAAAATATCTACTAGTCTTGATGAATTTGGCTTTCAAGACTGTTTCAATTTCTTCCTTGACCAAATCTCTGACTTCTTAGGACATCGTTCTCTGGCCCTGAATGATGGGCTTCCAAATTGGCTTAATCAGAAGCCTATGCTCCACCACTTTTCTGTCTCGGCCAAGCATCTCATGAAGGTCCCAAGTAAAGCAATCCTTGAATTCATGGAGCAAATTCAAGTACTGCACTTTTAGTTCCTCAAAGAGCAAAGCACTCAAATAGGTAGGTCTTGGGTCATTTGTCGAGCACAAATTAACCTCGAAGAGGGGGTCTTGGACTTTGGCCCTTAGATCCTTCATTTTGGCAGGTGCTACTAATAGATCAAAGCACTCCAATTCCTTGTCTTGTGTAGTAATGACATGAAAACCATGAAATGGTTGTTAAGCCCAGAGCTGATCCACAGCGCGCCTGGCCACGAACCTTGCTAATGTTGAGGAAATGGCCTCTTGGGCCATTACCAGGAGGTATTGGTGCCTTCGTATTAAGATTCTGGAGTGCCTTAGGAGTCCTTTTCTTCAAGAAGGGCTCTCATGCATCCCCAAAAGTCAGAATCTTTAGACTCGATGTCCGCTTGACCAACCTTAGCTTCGGTTATTGAGCTGCCAAGGATGGCTATCAAGTCTTATTGGGCAGATTGTGAAGTGGCCCTCTGGACATCTAGGGGTCCCACACCATTAGAATTTTGCCTCAATATAGTGTGAGTAAGCCATGAAAGCCCTATTATCTACCAAAACAACCTCATACATGTCATGATTCCTGAAGATTAATAGTTGGTGAAGTGAGGATGGAATACAATAATCAATATGCAGCCAATCCCTACCAAGTAAAGCATTATAGCTCGAGGTCTTTTCCACCACACAGAAAGCTATTAGCTTGTTTAGGCCACCAACAGTTAAGTCAATGGGGATGACTCCTTCAAATTTGGTGGTGGCTCTAGAAAAGCCACAGATCACCACCTCTGAAGTAATTAAGTCTTCTCGAGACTTACCAATGAACCCAAACATATATGAAGCCAAGATGTTGATAGCGGCGCCATTATCCACGAAAACCCTATTTATTAGAATGCCATCGAATTTGCCCTTGATATATAGGGGCTTCATGTGTTTATTAGATGTAATGGGCCCATCAAACATTATCTTCATTATGTCAAGTGGATCATCAAGCCTTTTGGATGTCATAGGATTAACTTTAACAGATAAAGTGTCAAGGGCACCTTTTGTAGTTGTCACTTTAGCCACGAGGTCAACTTAATGCTTCTCATCTGATGCTATTACATCACCCTCTAAACCTTCTTAGGTATCAGGTGCCATGAATTCCAAGGCAACGAGTAGGGCAGTTCTGATATCCACCATCTCAAGATACATCACGAATTGAATTTGGACCCCTTAGTCTGTCTCCTTCTCAGGGTTATTGACCATGGGTGCATACTTTCTCTATTTTTACGGAGCACCGTGTTGGGGTTCCAAATCGAATTGGAGCCAAAACATGAGAGGACTAGGGTTTGAAGAGAGGTAAGATGAGAAACAGAAATGAAAGAGAAAGGAATTAGAGAATTATATGAGAAGATTGAGAAAATATCTCAGGGTTATTAACTAACTAAAAGCTAAATTGGCGCCACGGCCAACAAAACAATTTGAGCCATACAAGCAACAAGTATTTCAATGGCACTTTGATACAATCAATTAAACCAACAAAAATCACAAACATAACAATCCCTTCCTCTTAAAAATATTCTTGTCCTCAAGAATGGAAGCTAGGAAATTGGCTTATTAAGAAAAGTGGTTCTTCTCACGTTGCATCCTTCTAGCTCAGATTTTCCCATTGCACTAGAACTTCATTGAATCTCCTTAGATTGAGTTGCCTTGTCCTGAATTCCAACACTGCAGCAGGCTGTAGCAGCCATGATCCATTGGAACCAGTTTCAGGAGCTTGAGAAGAGCTCATGTGACCTTTCTTCACCTTTTTTTTTTTTTTCAGTAGTGACACTTGAAAAATAGGGTGAACATAAGAATTTGGAGGTGATTCCAGCTTATAAGCAACCTTGCCAATCTTTCCTAGGATCTTATATGGCTCAGAGAACTCGCACACAACTTCACATTTCTCCTTACAGCCAGCATGGACTGCCTATATGGAGAGAGCTTTAAGTATACCATATCTCCCACCTCAAAATTCCTGTCCACCCTCTTCTTATCTGCATAAAGTTTCATTCTGGCCTGAGCTTGGTGGAGGTCATCTTTCAATGACTGTATCAACTGCTACCTCTGCTACACTAATTCAGTGACTTCTGGAACTTATGAAACCATTCCTTGAAGCATCAAGGGTGTAGGCGGAACATAACCATATAAGGCCATGAAAGGATTAGTCCCAATTGAGACATATGCATGACTGTTATACCAGTACTCAACCAGAGATAACCACCTGACCCACACCTTGGGATGATTAAATATCATACTTCTCAGCTATTGATCCAAGCATTGGTTGACTCTTCCAGTTTGCCCATCAGTCTATGGATGGTAAGAAGAACTAAGAGCCAATGTAGTCCCCAACAAGTTGAACAATTCTTTCCGAAATTGACTTGTAAAGAGCTTATCTCGATTTTGAAACTATGGATTGAGGTAACCCATGAAGTTTGTAAATGTTTTCAAGGAAGCTTCTTGCCAATTTTGTAGCTGTCACTGGTCTTGCCAAGGCTACAAAGTGGCTAAACGTAGTGAATCGATCAACAACTACCCATACGACTTCCTTGCCTTCTGATATTCGTAAGCCTTCAATGAAGTCCGTGCTTATATTTTGCCAAATACCATCTGGTGGAGGTGGCCTTGATGCCTGCTATCACCCAATTTGGTCTGTCGACAAGTCTCACAACTTTGAATGAAGTCCTTTACTGCCTTCTTCATTCCAAACCAATTAAAATAGGCTTTGAGCCTCTGGTAGGTACCATCCACCCTTGAATGTCCACCCCAAGTAGAATCATGTGAAGCAGAGATGATTCGTTGCCTGAGATCAGTAGAAGTCCCGATGTATAGCTTGCCTTTCAATCTGATGATTCCTTTTACATCTGATACATCTGCATCAGAAGTCGGATTACTTATCTTGCCAATGCTGAATGCAGCTATACATTCTTGTGAAAAAGTGTCCTCCTCATAGGACTTATATACTTCATCAATCCATGCTAGAGAAATCACTAAAATCGCACCACAAGTACCTTGCTCAAAGTCCTCTAACCTGCGTGATAATGCATCTGCAGCCAAATTCTTTTTGCCTTTCCTGTACTCAATCACATAGTTGAGCCCCAACATCTTTAGCAATCCTTTCATCTGAATTAGTGACAATCCTTTGCTCAAGCAAATATTTCAAACTCTGATGGTTTGTTTTGATGACAAAATTATGCCCATCCAGACACTGCTAAGAGAATGGCAAGATACTCTTTCTCATAGGTGGATAGTTCTTAATGTTTAGGACTTAAGGCTTGACTAAGGTATGCTATTGGCCTTCCATTTTGAGACAAGACTGCCCCAATACAATTCCAACATGCATCAGTCTCCAAGTCAAACTCCACAGCAAAATCGGGCATTGCAAGGACTGGTGCTTCACTCATAGCTGTCTTTAAGGCTTCAAATGCTCCCTGAGTTTTATCTGACCATTGGAATGCATCCTTCCTTAATAGATCATTTAGAGGCTTCATAATTGTCCCATATTCAGCAACGAACTTGCAGTAATACCCAGTCAATCCCAAGAACCCCCTTAACTTCTTCAATGTCACTGGTACAGGCCACTCCCTCATAGCTTGTACCTTAGAAGGATCGGTAGAGACTCCTCTATTATCAAATGGCCCAAATACTCCAGCTGAGTCTAAGCAAAACAGCACTTAGACAGCTTTGCAAACAACTAATGATTGCACATGACCAAGAAGACTTATCTCAAATACTTTAGATGATCATCAAGAGATGAGCTATGAACCAGAATTTCATTTAAAAATACCAAGACAAACCTTCTCAAGAACTACTTAAACACTTCATTCATCAAAGCTTGAAATGTGACTGGAGCATTAGTCAAACCAAAAGGCATAACCACAAACTCAAAGTGCCCATAATGAGCTCTGAAAGCTGTCTTATACACATCTTACTCTTAACACTCTTATCTGATGGTAGCCTTGCCTTAGATACAACTTGGAAAAGACTAGTGCACCATGTAACTCATCCAACATATCATCAATGACCAGAACATGGAACTCATCTTTCACAGTCATTGAGTTGAGCTGTCTATAGTCTATACACATCCTGTCTGAAAGGAGAGGCAAAAGGGCCGTGACTCTGCCTTACGAAGCTTGTGTTAAGCAATTCATCAACCTACCTCGCAATTTCTGTTTTCCAAGCATGAGGATACTTGTAGGGCCTTAACTTCACTGGCTCAGAGTTAGACTTAAGGGAAATTGCATGATCCAGACTTCTTGTGGGAAGTAATGCCTTGGGCTATTCAAACAAATCTTCAAACTCCTCAATCAATGTCTTAATGTTAGCTTGAGCAATGCTATTCATTTCAGTGAAGGTTATTGCAAACAATTGTCCTACCCACTAAATAGCACACTTATTGAATCTTTTCTTCAAGTTCTTGCCTTTCATCAATTGTAGCTGAGCTTGATCTGCCATACCCTGTAGAGTGATCTTGGATCCTTATACCTCAAAAGAAACTGTTAGCTTAGCAAAATCAAAGAGCATAAGACTGAAAGTTCTCATCCAATCCACTCCTAGAACCACGTCACAGCCACCCAAGGACAATATTCTAAAGTCATACTCGAATTTATGGTCCTGCATCAACCACTGAAATCTCTGGCACTTGTTCTGAGTTAAGATTGAATTGCCATCAGCCACAGTCACTGCTAATGGATGTGTCTTGATCACTTCATGCCCAACTTTCTTAACTACTTTTGGATCAATGAAACTGTAGGTGCTGCCACTATCAATTAACACAATAATAACCTCTTTCCAGCCCTTCCTTTGATCCTGATTGTATTATGAGCTCTATTACTAGTTAGTGCTTTCATAGAAATGCCAACTTCATCCTTAATAAGCTCCTCTTGTGATTCCTAGTCTGAACTATCTCTCTCAGCTTTAGATTCTTCACTAGTGGACTACCCTGCAGCACTATTTCCCTTGGCAGACATGAGGAATTTGGGATTGCATTTATGCCCAAACTGATAGGGTTGATTATATTTGTAACATAACCTTTGAGCTTTCACCTCTTTTAATCAAGTGTAGGAAGATTTTTCAGATCCCTTCACCTTCTTAGATCCACTTCCTCTATACTTTGGTCCTTCATTTGGAGCAAGGAATGTTGCCTCAAAAAGCTTAGTGATGCTTACTTTGTGTATGCATTAGCAAGTGCACTAGTCATATCAAGTAACAAAGAAATGAGTAGAGTATCGTCCCACAAGGATTGTTATTGAATAAGTACCAAGATTTGCAGCTTTGATGTTATTTGAAAAACAGAAAATTGAGATGTTGATATAATAAAGTAAAAAAGAAATAAAATATGTCAACTGATTTTGTGAAGTTTTTATGAATTAATAACATTCAAGGCATCCGATTTCACCTAGTTGAATCAATACGCTTTTCTACTCTCGGTATTCAAGTTGTTATTACGTGTTGATGGTTGAAAACCCTAATTTACTAAACATTCTCTCTTGAGAAACATTTAGGGTGCTCTTTTACATATTAACCCATCACTATCGTGCATGAATTTAAATAAGGAACGAGTTTTTAAAGCTCTATTATTTTCACTTAAAAATCACACAAATCGCGTTAATCTCTCTCGAGCACTCACTCAAATTGTGGTGCTTATCACCTTAGCAATCATCATAAATCTCCTCTTGGACTCACTATGAATCATAATAGGCCTTAAATGGAGATCAGGCATTTAAAATTTATGATGAACAATGATAAACACTTCAACATCACAATGACAAAACATTGAATACGTTGAATTAGAAATAAGCATATATTACAACTTAGGCTACATCGTAGCCTTGGAATAACAAAATTTATGATAAGCTTAATATAAATCATAAGCAACACAAAATTCATGAACTTAGAAGAAGAAAAGGCTAAAAAGGACTTAAAAATACAAAATTACAAACCAAACTTTCTCCTCCCTCTTCTTCTTTTCCTTCACCCGTTTTCTTGTTCTTCCTTCTTCCTTTCGTTTGTGTTTTTTGTTTGAATGAAGGATGCAAAAATCATCCCAAAACACTTGTATTTATAGTGTTTCTGGGGTTAATAAAGAATGTGAAAAATATCTTCAATCTTCATCCTCATTCACCAATCTTGCCACCCCTTCTTCAACTTGCATAACTTGCTTTTTTTTATATATTTTCTTTGCTTTTCACCCCCCAGACCTGGAATTTCAGATCATGAAGATGGTGTTCACGTATAATACAATAAATTTGAGTATAAAAAATGACAAAAATAGCCACCCAAAGCAACATGTGGCAAAAACTTGTTATTTTATATAAAAAACTGCATTTAGGCGTGAAAATGAGGTCCTTTTCTAATTTTTTGTATTTGTTTGATGTATCTTGCTTTTATTTGTTAATGTTAATGATAAAACATGGGAAGATTTAGCATAAAATAAGTGTTTTTGTAAGAAAGTAGCAATATAGTTGAAACCGAGCAAAACCGAGCAAAAGCATTAGAAGTCTGATGAAAAAATAGTTAAAAATATATCAAAATGATATAAATAATTATATACTAATTTAGACTTATCAAAATACCCCCAAACTTAAATCTTACTCGTCCTCGAGCAAGGCTAAATATTAAGGCATAGGATCTCATACTTTTTAAGAATTCTTCCACAATTTAAAGCAAGTGCACTTTTATTAGAAAAGAATGACCGATGATCAAGGTTTTCTAAAAGCAAAACCATCTTTTCTAAGGAAAAATCTGGCAATTACCTTGGTGATCGAGTTCAAAAGTTAGCTAAACAAACTAAGTTTATCCATTCTTTCTAATCTCAAGACATTCAAACTAAATAGAGGAAAAAAATCATATCACTCATAACAAGACTTATCAAGTATGCCCAAAACTAACAGAAATTTTTTTCCTGATAATTTATTTGCTCAAGTCAATTTCGGCTCATGAGTATATCTTCAATGAGAATTAAGCTCCAACTCCTAGGCGATGACCCATAAGTAAGCGAGGCCACCACTGAGATGCCTTCATTACGACTTCGTGAGTATATCCTCAGCGACAATCAAACTCTGACTCTTGGGCGATGACCCATAAGTAAGAAAAGCCATCATTAAGACGTCCTCATAATGGGTAGCACATATCTTAACATGTTTATAAATGCAGCAGTGCTAGAGATGGTTTCCTTTATTTTCATTTTTATGTTTTTTTTAGGGTGCTTGGTTCCTTTGTTAGCTTTTTAAGTACCCCTTGTATCGAGTTTTCAATGCAGCAGCTCCCATTCTAGTTGGCCTAGGGTACCAGGTGTTGAAACACCCCAACGGATCTACTTACTCGAGGTACCAAGGAACATCACACCATAGCACATATCCAAATGATAAATGTTTTTAGCAAGATAGCGATGCTTAGTGATTCTCTCCCTTTATTTTTATTATATTTTTCGTTTATTTAGACTTAGGCATAACCCTCTCAAAATCTATTATGTAAATGATACTTTTTATGCAATCTATTCAAATTTGAGCATCTTTTAATCAAAAAGAAAAGTAAAACAGCCATGCTCACTAGTGAAGTCAAATACCATAGTTTTATCAAGCTAGTGCCTTAGATTAGATCGTATTTTACAATTAGAACACAAAAATAATTGATTATCCGTTTATTCAAATCTAATTAAAGCAAATGAGCTAAAAAGAGTAGAAAAATTGCCTAAAAAGTGTGATGATAAGTTCTCTCCTTTTTTTTAATGAAATTTTTAAAAGACTAAAGGTTAAAACTGTAGAAAATAGACAATTTTTTTTTGTTGGCCGACACTATATACATCCCCATACAAAGGCTTCGAACTCTGGGAGGCACTAAAGCCAACTCTAAAGCATAAAACAATAAACTTTTTGAAATAATTTTGTTTCAAAACTTTACAAATTCCTTTGCCCACCCCCAAACTTAGAGTTAATATTGTTCTTAATGTTAAAGAACTACATAGATTAAGTAAGGTGATAAATACTTCCTAGGTTTGAGGATTATTTGTTGATGGTGTATGTTGACATCTTGCTACCCCCAAACTTGTTGTGAAATACCATTTAAAAAATATATATATGTAAACATGAGACAATAAAAAAATAAAAAAAGAAATGAAAAATAAGATAAGTAAGGATAGAAACACTTGGGTTGCCTCCCAAGAAGCACATTAGTTATAGTCGTTAGCTTGACTTTCTGAGTGGCTTATTCGACATTGTTGAGATGAGTGGAAGTTTTCTAAGGCTCGAGCTCTCCATCAATGTAAGGTTTCAGTCTTTGCCAATTGACTTTAAAAGTATCCTTTTTCTCATCCTGAATCTCAACCGTGCCATATGGAAAAACACGGGTTTCAATAAAGGGTCCTGACCATCGAGAGCCAGCTTTCCAGGAAAAAGTCGTAAGCGGGACTTAAACAGTAGAAATTTTTGTCCCACTACGAACTCTTTGTTTAGAATGTGCTTGCCATGCCATCTTTTGGTTTGGTCTTTATAAATTCGAGCATTTTCATAAGCCTTATTTCTAAACTCATGCTAAATTGAAGTTTAAGGTTTTTATGGCCTAGTATGCTTTGTGTTCTAATTCTACTAGTAAATTACATGCCTTGCAATAAACTAGACGATATGGAGACATTACAATAGGTGTTTTGAATGCTATTCTATATGTCCAAAGGGCGTCATCTAACTTTTTCGACCAATCCTTTCTAGAGGCATTAACTATTTTTTCAAGATTAACTTTCAATTCTCGGTTTGAAATTTTCACTTGTCCACTTGTTTGAGGATGGTATGGAGCACCCACATAGTGTGTAACTCCATACTTACTCAATAAAGCTTTAAGTTTGCGATTGCAAAAATGTTCTTCGCCATCACTTGTAATTGATCTAGGAGTTCCAGACTGAGAAAAGATATTTTTTCTAATAAAGTTTGCTGCAACTCTAGTATCATTGGTCAGAAAAGCAGTTGCTTCGACCCACTTTGACATATAATAGTTAATTGTGACATTGAATTGACCAATGGGTCTTAGCAATGAAATCTGAAATAGGATCTATGTATTCTAATTGTGGCGGCCAATGCGCGAGAAATTGTCCATCCACCACCTTCCTCTCCGCCCTTCTGTCGCATATGTGGCTCTGGACACCATTATTAAAGCCAATTTATGGCCTCCTGGTCATGGCCAAGAGCGTACCGGCCCTATTCTAGATCTTCTTTGGAAGTTCCATCGAGGTGTATGGGTGGATGTAGGAGCCACTTACCTAAAGAGTTTTACCGCTGTCTGCCACAGGCTGAATCTCTGTTGGCGACGGTGCTCTGTACTTTCCTCGTTTAATTACGAGGCTTGTACGGCGTGCTTGGGTGCTCATACCGACCACTCCTGACCAAGTTTGTGCGCCACTCCGTTACTTTGATCCCACCCAGCATCGTCGAACCTTCCATTCGCTTGCCTCGACCGATGCGCGAGGGGAAGAGTAGGACATGGAGGATGCCCTGGCCCGGGCCGCTGCCCCTGTGCGAGCATCACGTTCCGAGGGACACCCAGCCACGCCACCTGCTTCTGATGAGCCCGGTCACATTCAGTCGTTGGTCACTGAACTCTATCAACTGCAGACGGGCAGGTCTCCTCCACCTTACCCCCCTCCCTGGGTTATTTTATGTTACTCGTGTACTGAACTGTTGCTATGTACATCTTTTTTTTTGGATTAACTAGTTGTTTTCGTCCACAGTTTTCTATTTTTCTTTAATTTTGTTGTAGCTAGCCTTTCTCTGTCGTGCACTTCTACGCTTCACTCGACATATGTGACTACCCATTTATGATCTCAGGTCGTCTCTCTGCTTTCTTTGCTTTTATTTTATTTACTGTGCATTGAGGACAATGCAAGGTTTGGGTTTGGGGATGGCAGTTTAGAGTCAATTTTGTTTGTCCTGTAAGCTTAATTCAGCATAAGTTAGCTACACATTATTTTTTTTTTTTTTGAAGGCTCTAATAGGAGGTCGTTTGTGACCTTTATTGTCGACTAGGTCTGAGATTTACTTTAATGATTAGACTGTTTATGAGGTGATATTATTGCTGGATCAGTCTTCTGAATCTATATTTTTGTCTTTTAGCTAGTTAGTGAGATCATTACTTTACACCCTTAATCTTGCGATATTTCCTACTTTAGGTTAAAATAATGGTAATAATTTTAGGAATAGGGATCCACCTTTCTACTCCTAACAATATTAAAATCAATTGTATGTTTCTTTATCTCAAGTAACCCTATTAAAAAAAAAAAAGTGTAACTGGTTGGTTCTTGTAGCCCCTGTGTCTCGAGCAAGTAAGCCCGTAGGGGTATCTTAAAACCTGGTATTTTGAGCCAACTGGGTCGGGAGCTGCCGGTCGAAAGCTCGCTACATGGGACACAGGGAAAGCTTAAGAGGAATCAACTTTATAGCACCAAAAATAAGCACAAAAAAAAAGAAAAAAAATTGTGCTAGAAGGTTAGATTGTGGACCCTTAAGACTCGAGCTATTAGATCCGTAGGGGTCCCTTAAAACCTGGTACCTTGAGCCAACTGGATCGGGAGCTGCCGGCCGAAAACTCGCTACATGGGTCTGAGGGAAACACACCTAACCAAGTTAAAAAAAAAGTAAAAAGGAAAGAAGGGAAAAGGAGAGAAAAGAAAAGCCTTTTAATTTTACTATTGATTAGTGGTGAAGGGTTAGGACAACTTATTACTTTACTTATTACCTTTATTTTTTCATTAAGTCAGAGGATTTTGAAGCAAGACGAAGGGAAGAAAAGTTCTAAGATCACCCACTAGTAGAAAGAATTTAATAACAGAGACTTAAGTCAGAACTAGTGCAATAATAACGTCACATAAGAATTCGCTACTCTCAAGTACACTCTCAAGTTTGGTCAAACAATATTTACAGTTAGAAGCCTAACTCCACTTTTTTGACCAGTAGCTAGTTTAAATTGAGTATTGCTTGAGGACAAGCAATGTGTGGGTTTCGGGATGTTGATATGCATGATTTTTATACATTTTATTTTCCCTTTTTGTCATATATTCGACCATCTAAATATGTGTTCGGTTGTTGTCTAGGTACATTTTCATGTAGAATACATCAAAGCGGACGGAAGAAGAATTATGGCAAAATCGAGCATGATTGAGGCACTTTTGAAGACTGATTGGAGAAACCCGACCATTTGTGCTAATGAAAGGACTATTAGATCATAATTTGATGAACCGAGCACTTTTTATAGCGCTTCAGGACTTAATCGGAAAAAGGGGTCTAAAGAACTAACCGCAAGACCATTTGTGGATACGACCCGTATACCCGACGAAGCTACGACGATCTCGTACGATTGCGAGTCGACAGTTTTAAAACACTCTTTAAAATCACATCAGCGAGCATTTACACTGCATATGATTTTCTTTTAAGTATCGTCTATGAGATGGACAGAGTCCTCAGATTACATTTTACATGTTTGTTTTAAGTGGATAATAAGATTAAGCCACAGGTAGACTTGGTACAAATGGTAAGGAATGTTATTTTAATAACTCGTGTTTGATGATGAGCTTGGGCTACTTGTCTATTGAGACCATGACTTAACACTTTAGATAACTTGTCTTGGTCATATGAATAGTGATCCAAAAGTGTAAGATTGGAGTGTTTAATAAGATTGACACACTGAGCTGGAACATGTAGATTACTTATTTTTAGACTACTGTCAAAGATAAAATGATTTATGTTGTACTATTTGAACGATGACTCTAAATCCTAAGAGTATTATGGACTTGGGCATGAAGCGTTAGTTGCTTTGGTGTACTATAAGTAAGGTCTAAACATATGACTAAATTTCCACGCACACTGGATAGCGCGTGAAGAAAGACAAGGATCAGGTATTCAATATGGAATCCGCAATCTCTTGTGAGGTACAGATGTCCCCTTAGATAATTTGCAAGTATTTGAATGGTTCAAAAACTTTGGCCAAAGTATTCCAAGTATTTGACATTTGGAATTTATTCTATGAATATTGTTAACTACCAAAACCTAGATTGATAGCTAACCTTGTGAAAGAGAGAGTTGAGATGAGAAGAGAATTGAAGTAGATGAGAAATAGAGAAATAGATGAGAAATAGAGAGAATTTTCCAAAAGGAAATCAGGTTATTATTCATTGAATGAAGATATTACAAGCATTAGATCTATTTATAATAGATCTTGGTACAATGCATCAAACACACACAAAGCTAACCGCTATAACCGACTTTGGCTCCTAAATCAAACCAGCCGCCTCATTACACCGATATTGACCTTAGCACCTGATTTTGGCGCCAACCGACCAGCAACTAACATTCAAAATAAAACCCAACAGCACCCAACACAATACAAACAATTAAAGATCAATTACAACCGAAAGGCTAAACGAATTATAACATTCCCTCCCCCTTGAGAAGCTCCTTGTCCTCAAGGAGAAAAACTCGGAAATTGGCTCTTCAAGAACATAGGATTCTCCCATGTGACAACATTTTTATCCAAGTTTAACAATCTCACCAAAATCTGCTGCGAAGCTCCAGTTCCAGCGGCAATTATACCCGACTTCTTGATAGCTACTGGCCCAAGCAGCAAGCCTCCGCTTGTTCCTATTTCTGGTGGTGATCGAGAGCATTTAGCACCCCTCATGACCTGCTTTTTCAGTAAAGAAACATGGAACACCGGGCGAATGCACGATTGTGGCGGTAAATCATGTTCATTAGCAACATTGCTGATCTTCTCTAAAATTTTGAATGAGTAACGCGCACTTAGCTTGACATTTCTTTTGACAGCCAATGAGGACTGTCTATAAGGTTGTAATTTTAGGTAGACCATGTCTCCAACTTCAAAGGCTTTGTCTACCCTTTTTTTGTCAGCATAAAATTTCATTCGAGCATGAGCTTGTTGCAAATTATCCCTGAGGAGCTGAACCATTTGTCCTTGCTGCAGTACCGGATTGGCTTGGCTGTTGTAACAACATTAGAGATGGAGGTGCATACCCATACAATGCTTGAAAGGGAGAAGTGCTAAGGGAAGCATGAAAGTGAGTATTGAACCAGTACTTCGCTAAAGAAAGCCATTGATTCCACTCTCGAGGCCGTGAGAAAACCATACTCCGAAGATACTGCTCAACGCACTGATTGACTCGCTCTGTTTGACCATTCGATTGGGGATGGTATGATGAACTAAGCGCCAAAGTTGTGCCCAACAATCTGAACAGTTCTCGCCAAAAGTTGCTCGTAAAGATCTTGTCCCTATCAGAGACAATGGATTGGGGCAATCTATGCAACTTATATATGTTGTCTAAAAAGCTCTTAGCCAACCTTTCAGCTGTAACAGGTCAAATCAATGCTATAAAATGGCTATATTTGATGAAACGATCCACCACGACCCAAATTACTTCCCCACCATCGGACTTGGGAAGTCCCTCTATAAAGTCCATACTTATGTTGATCCAAGCACCCCCCGGAATGGGAAGTGGCTGCAAGAGTCCTTGGTATCGATGATCCCCCAACTTGGTTTGTTGGCACACCTCACAAGATTTCACAAATTCTGTGACAGATTTCTTCAAACCGGCCCAGCAAAAGTATGCCTTAACTCTTTGATAAGTACCTTCAACCCCGGAATGACCGCCCCAAGCTGAATCATGAGAAGCCTTCAATATCTGATCCCTCAAATCAGTCGAGGACCCAATGTAAATCTTGTTCTGCACACGGATAATACCACTCTGCACATGCACACCAGCTTCACTGTCAATTCTGGTGCTGTTTTTGATCGCTGTTGTAGCCACGCTTTCCTGCGCAAATGTGTCCCCTTCCTAAGATTTGTAGACTTCATCCATCCAAGAAGGTAAAACAATGGATAATGCTCCACAAAAACCTCGCTCGTGGTCCTCAAACTTCCTGGATAATGCGTCAGCAGCCAGGTTCTCTTTCCCTCTTTTATACTCGATAGCATAGTCAAGACCAAGCAACTTCATCAACCCCTTCTTTTGGATTCGTGTCACTAACTTTTGCTCCAAAAGATACTTGAGACTTTGATGATCTGTTCGAATGATGAACCTATGACCTTCCAAGTAATGCCTCCATTTCTCAATTGCAAGGAGGATTGCCAAATACTGTTTCTCGTAAGTGGACAAAGCTTGATGTTTAGGACTAAGGGCTTAACTCAAATTAGCAATTGGTCTTCCATTTTGTGAAAGAACAGCCCCACACCCAGTCCCACTAGCATCGGTCTCCAAAATGAAGTTCTCCACAAAATTCAGCATAGCCTTACACATAGCAGACTTGAGGGCATCAAAAGCTTCTTGTGCCTTATCACTCCACTTGAATGCGTCCTTCTTATGCAGCTCGGTTAAGGGCTTTTCAATGGACCCATAATCATTTATGAACTTTCTATAGTAATCGGTCAACTCCAAGAATCCCCTCAATTGCTTCAACGTCATGAGAGTTGACAAATCTTGCATCGCTTGCATGTTGGAAGGATCGGTAGAGACACCTACGTGAGAAATTATATGGCCTAAATATTCAAGCTTGGACTGAGCAAAAGTGCACTTCGATAGCTTGGCATAAAACCTGTTTTGCCTCATCACAATGAACACTTCTCTGAGGTGATTAAGGTGATCTTCATAGGATGAACTATAGACCAATATATCATCGAAGAAAACCAGCACCGATCTCCTCAAATAAGCTTGAAAATGTCATTCATAGCTGCTTGGAAAGTAGCCGGAGCATTAGTTAAACCGAAGGACATCACAACTAACTCAAAATGCCCATGGTGAGTCTGAAAAACGGTCTTGTATATATCCGGCTCGAGAACTCTAATTTGATGATATCCCTGTTTGTCAAGTTTAGAGAAAAATCGAGCTCCATATAATTCATCAAGCAAGTCGTCAATCATTGGGATAGGAAATTTATCCTTCACTGTCAAAGAATTCAGTTGACGATAGTCGATGCACATTCGAGCCGTGCCATCCTTCTTCTTGTCAAGAATCATGGGTGAAGCAAAAGGACTATGGCTTGGACGAATGAAGCTAATCTGCAGCAGCTCATCAACCTGTTTTTCAATCTCTGATTTTTGAGCATGTGCATAACGATTGGGCCTGATTTTCACCGGATCCGAGTTAGCTCGAAGTGGTATGGCATGATCAACACTTCTTTGGGGAGGAAGACTCTTAGGTACCTCAAATATATCCTCAAATTCCTTGATCAACACATGAACTTCAGGCTGTAAATCTTGCTGCGGATCTGTAGGTGCGATCATGAACAATTGTCCCAACCATTGTATTGCATTCTTCTTGAAGCTACCATGTAGGCGTTTGCCATTTATCAATTTCAGCTGTGCCTGGTCTGAAATCCCATCGACACCAAGTACCATATCACACCCTCCCAAAGGGAGAACTCTAAAATCAAAAGTGAATTTATGGTCTTGCATAGGCCAATGGAATGATTGGCACTTGTTTTGAATCGTAATTGAATTTCCATCAGCTACCATTACGGCCAAAGGATGAATTTTGATGATTTCATGCTTCACCTTCTTCACCAACTTAGGATCAACAAAGCTATGTGTACTTCCATTATCCACAAGAATGGTAATGGCAGTTTTTCCAACTTTGCCACCAATGCGTATGGAGTTATGAGCTCCACTCCCGGTAACAGCCTTCATGGAAATCTCTACCTCATCCTCAAACAGCTCATCATGTGATTCAGCCCCGAAATTGTCCTCTGCAGAACCTGAGCTCTCGGTATCTGATGCAATCTCCACATGAGAACCCGTTGCAGATATCAAGAACTTCGGATTGCACCTATGAACAGGCTGATATGGCTGATTGCATCTATAACATAGTTGTGTAGATCTCCTGTCCACAGATCGGCCAGATTTGATGCTTGATGAGTCCCTCAGATGAGTCTTGTAATTGCTACTCTTGAATTTGCTTTCGTCACTTGAAGACACAAGCGTGGCTTCAATCACCTTAGCCTTGTTATAGGCTTTGGAGAGAGAGTCTTTGGCCTCAATTGACTGTGTACTTCCCAAAACCTTAAGGATACGTATTTATGGAGAACATACTGGAAAATCAGTTATGGGAAAAGAATCCACCTCAAATAAAAAAAAAAAAGTGGCAGACATGGGAGCCTAAAAGTTCGGTCAGTTATGGGAAAATCAGTTAAGGAAAGAGCAAAAATGATGCAGTCAAAATGCATATTGGAGCTCGAGCTTGTAGTCTCAAGCCTTGAGATAGGGCACATAGCAGTACCTCAAGACTACACCCTTGAGGCCCACTTACAATGGACAACATAAACTCGAGCTGAAGGCCATAAGCACTATCAAAGATAAGGACTGAACTCGAGTTGGTTTACTACAACTTAAACAAATACAAAGGTCATAAAAATAATAGTCTAGTTTAGAAAAATCCACACAATACCACACCGCAACACGCCAACTAGCTCGGCAAGGCATGGCGGGCACCCTCACGCGTGTAGTTCACAAAACCCATTCTAAGCCTCTCAAGACTTTACTAAGTACAATAACAAGGGAATATATTAACTAGACTCTCCTCCTTCAGAATTTCTATGTGGGACTATGGTGGAAACACTTGACTTCAAAATTGAAGTACACTAACCCCGAAATTCCAACAATGGGCTCCTACCATCACTAACATTGCTTCGTTTAAGTCAAGACATTAGAGAAGCACTCAACTAGCATCCCTTTTGTATGACTCTCCAAATTCATCATCTAGATGGAATCTATGAGCTCTCATTTTCATCTTGCTGTCTTTAAGGGCTTCCTCCAATCCTCACATTGACTTTTGACAAAATGATGAATCTCAAAGCAATCCAAAAGTTCACTTGGAATGGCTTTGCTCTCAAAAATGAAAAACTCAGTGAATTCAATGTCATTTCCTAAAAATTTAGTCCTAATGACCATGGTTTCTTAACATCGAGTCCTACGGAGCTTCTACCCTGAAGCTAATTGAGCCAAGTACCATCATTTCTTAGTGACCATTGCTGTATTTGTTTGTTATTAAATGTGATGTGGTCGTCGTACGTACAAAGGTAAATAAACGTGCAAAAGGGACTCACCGCGACTAGGGAGTGAGTCTAAATCTAGACCGCGTGTCTTTGACCTCAACTTTGGTATACCATGAGTTCTGGTTGTGTTCAATTATGAATGCTTTTTAAAATAATATTAAATGGGTTTTTTAAATATTTTTTGACAGAAAATTAAAGGGATATGAACCTAACTCAAGTGACAGTTACAGTGATAGAGCGGGGCACATAGACACCTATCCTCATACACTTAAAAGCTAATAACTAGGGGTGGAGACAAACCTAATAGCTTAATAGTCCACTTATAAGCCTAAGTTAATCACGTTTTTAAGTTTGGCACCTTTACTTATAATAACTTGAATGAGTTTAGGCTCTACAAGATTTAGATGGAGCAAATAATATTTGGGTCACTGGATTAGGACCAATGCAATCGAGGTCATGCCTTAGCCATCAAAGCCCTCAACAATAATGAGAACCAAAGTTCACCTCACTTTTTAAGTAGTGACAGTAGTGTTAAGACTAACACAATGAAGGACCAGCCTTGGTCGTAAAAGCAGTAAATTAAAGCCTCAATTCTTGATTTGTTGAATTTGGGAACAGATTAAGGCAGAGAGTTCATATCTGAAGCCCGAAGCACTATATTACTGAAGAAGTAAGCACCGTAAAATCTACGCCATGCTAGACTAAGTTAAGTTATGCTACTCCTCGCAAAAAAGCACATGTGTGCTGTTAAGAAAACTAGAAGAAGTTTTGTATGAGCATATGTGCTACTTTGGACTACAACAGAGTCTCTTATTTATAATAAAAAAAAAACTAAATAATGGCTGCCCCCTATTTCCGCAGCGCTTTCTTCCCACTTCAAGCCACCAAGCCTTTTTTCACGCGTGAATGATTAATGAACATGGCCTTGATTTGGTACTCGAGCATATTTCTTGATGCCCATGTCCGCATTTTCAACTGATGTGTCTTCTAGATGATCTATATTCTCTTGGATTAAGCTTGGTGCCCACACATCTAAAATTGCACTCCAAGTAAATGCCTCGAGCTTGGAAAACGCCTGTCTTGCAGCCTTCATAGCACTCCCTTGAGCTCGAGCTCTCTTTACCCTTCAACCATCTCGACCCTCAAGCAGCTGATATTGTTGTTAGGGTGAAAAATATTTGAAGATGCTGGCCTTGAAACACCACTATATTAGTACCTAGAGGTCTAATTCTCTTCGAGGAGGACCTCACGTGATAAGCATGTGACACTTTGCCAAAATGGCGTCATACTTGCTCTCTTGAAAATAGGGTGTAAACAAGTACATTTTCTCTGCTGACTGTCTTTTGGATTTGAAGATGCCATTTGAGAAGTCCCACAAGTATGAGCCTACTAAAGACCCCCCTTCAAAGGCCCAAATCATCATGAGAATTGAGCACCCAAAGAGAAGTCCAAAATACCACCTGCTTGATGTGGACACCAATTAGGGACCACAACAGTTAGGACACCAGCCTTCGGGGGTCTGTTTTGGTAACATTAGGAGAAAGAATCACCTCGTGCAAGAAGATGCAGGTCCCTCTTACCTTACTCGAACTCAAAAGAGCAGGCAACTGTGAAAGAAAGCAGCACAATGAAGAGCTCTACAAGACACTTGCTTCACTAAGCTCTCTGAAGAAGTGAACAGAATTCGGAAGGTCAAGTGCATTGAGTCTGTGGATCTCAAGGATCAAGCAACTAAGTCTAAACCACGTACCATAGATGATCAAGGTGAGCCACGAAAGAAGCTTAAGAGATGGACTAGTCCCTCATCCTTTGAAAAAAAAGAACTTGGTGGGTCAACTAGCCATGAATTTGTTGGCTATCATCAGATGATGAGGAGTATAGTCCCCTCAGCATCAATTTAGTGGAATCTCTGGACCCTGTTAAGCCAACATGGTCGGAAATAAAGACCGACTTCCACGAAGAAGATTTTCCCCAACCTATGGAGGAAGCTCAAACTCCTAAGGTTGAGCAAAGGGAACAACCTGTGGACTAGGACATTCTAATCAATGGCAGTCCTTAAAAGAAAGATCAGGATGTGCCAGTGAATGGCAATCTTAAGAAAGAAACAAACCAAATTGTCCAAATACAGTTTGGATCACTCCCTGAGAAAGCTGATGTTAGAACTGCCGTACTCCTTCCCTTGGAATTTATGGAAACTAACACTTAAGAAGACCTCGAGGGAGATGTGATAGCATCACACAAAGATCCCCAGGTGGTACTTGAAGCTCAATTGGCAACTACCAAAGGTGGCCCTGATTTTTTTTCTTTTAAAATTGAAACCCCAACATCCAAGTCAACTAATGGCACTCCTAACACAATGAAGATGATGTGATGGGCATAATACCGCCAATAAACACATCAAACCTCTATACATCAAGGCCAAATTTGATGTCATCCTGGTGAACAGGGTCTTGGTGGGTAGTGGCGTTGCCATCAATGTTTTGCCTTCATATATTTTTGGCGTCATTGGTAAATCTCAAGATGACTTGATAACTTTAGATGTTGCAATATGTGGCTTTTCTAAGGCCACCACCAAGTCTGAAGGGGTCATCCCGATTAAGCAAGGCTAAGCAAGCTAACAGCCTTCTTTGTCATGGATACTACCTCATGCTATAATACTTTGCTTGGGAGAGATTTGCTACATGCCAATTATTGTAACCCTTCTTCACTTAACCAGTTGTTAATCTTCTGGAACCACGATAAATATGAGGTTATTATGGTAGATAACAAACCACTCATAGCTTACTGCTGTTATGTTGAGGCAAAGTTCTATGAAGATGGTGGGGGACCATTGGATGTAAAAAGGACCACTCCTCAGTCTTCCCAACACTTAGAAATGATGGCCATCCTTGATAGCCCACTTATTGAAGTTGAGGTTGATCAAGTGGATGTGAAAGCAGAAGACTATGACTTCTAGAGATGCATTAGACCCTTCCACATGAAGGAAGCCTTCAAGGCACACCAAAAGCCTTATGCAGAGGAGCCATGGCCTCCCAATAATGCACAGGACCGTTAACTCAGCCATAGCAAAGCTCGTGGGTTGGCATGATAAGGACTAATTATGAGCTCAACAACCATTTGGTAAAAATGGCCTCTTGGTCGGCCCAAATGATAGAAGAAAAAGGGGTAGAGCTATCTAACTTAAAAGTGGCACCAGCTAAGATAGAGGATTTAAGGGCTGATATTTAAGACCCCCTCCCCTCAAGGTGGACTTGCGCTCAACAAACGACTTGGTAGATAGCAAACCACTCATAGCTTACTGCAGTTATGTTAAGGCAAAGTTCTATGAAAACGGCGGGGGACCATTGGTTGTCAAAAGGACCACTCCTTAGTCTTCCCAACACTTAGAAATGATGGCCATCCTTGACAGCCCACTTACTGAAGTTGAGGTTGATCAAGTGGATGTGAAAGCAGAAGACTATGACTTCTAGAGATGCATTAGACCCTTCCACATGAAGGAAGCCTTCAAGGCATACCAGAAGCCTTATGCAGAGGAGCCACGACCTCCCAATAATGCACAGGACCGTTAACTCAGCCATAGCAAAGCTCGTGGGTTGGCATGATAAGGACTAATTATGAGCTCAACAACCATTTGGTAAAAATAGCCTCGTGGTCCAAATGATAGAAGAAAAAGGGCTAGAGCTATCTGACTTAAAAGTCGCACCAACCAAGTTAGAGGATTTAAGGGCTGATATTTAAGACCCCTCCTCAAGATGGACTTGCGCTCAACAAAGGACTTGGTAGATAGCAAACCACTCATAGCTTACTGCAGTTATGTTAAGGCAAAGTTCTATGAAAACAGCAGGGGACCATTGGATGTCAAAAGGACCACTCCATAGTCTTCCCAACACTTAGAAATGATGGCCATCCTTGACAGCCCACTTACTGAAGTTGAGGTTGATCAAGTGGATGTGAAAGCAGAAGACTATGACTTCTAGAGATGCATTAGACCCTTTCACATGAAGGAAGCCTTATGGTCAAAAATGGCCATGACCTCCCAATAATGCAAAGGACGGTTTACTCAGCCATAGAAAAGCTCGTGGGTTGGCATGATAAGGACTAATTATGGGTTCAACAGCCATTTGGTAAAAATGGCCTCATGGTCCAAATGATAGAAGAAAAAGGGGTAGAGCTATCTGACTTAAAAGTGGCACCAGCCAAGATAGAGGATTTAAGGGCTGATATTTAAGCCCCCCTCCTCAAGGTGGACTTGTGCTCAACAAAGGACCCCAGACCTACCACTGCTAGTGCTCTACTTTCTGAAGAGCAGAGGAAGTAGTATTTGACCTTGCTTCATAAGTTTAAGGACTGCTTTGCTTGGGATCATCATGAAATGTTTGGCCTAGATAGAAAAGTGGATGAGCATAGGCATCCCATTGAGACCCATAATTTAGGCCCAAGGACATATGTCTAAGAAGTCAAAGATTTGGTTAAAGAAGAGATTGAGAGACTTTTAAAATCCAAATTTATTAAGACTACAAGGTACGTTAAGTGTTTGGCAAACATTATTTCTATTAGCAAAAAGATTGACAAAATTCGGGTCTATATTGATTTCAGAGATCTAAATGCAGCCACCCCGAAAGGTGAATAGCTAATGCCGATAGCTGACGTTCTCCTTGATTCAACCTCAAGGCATGAGGTCTTGTCCTTCATGGATTGCTACTGTAGGTACTACCAATTTATGATTGCTTCAGAGGATACCCACAAAACAACATTCAGTTGTCCTGGATCAATAGAGATTTTTGAGTGAGTGGCTATGCCATTTGACTTAAAAAATGATGGTGCCACCTGCCAGAGAGCATGAACATGATCTTTCATGATCTCATTGGCAAGACCATGGAAGTTTGCATAGATGACATTGGAAGATTTAAAAGGAGCATTCTATAGAATAAGAAGCCATAACCTCAAGATGAACCCATTAAAGTGTACTTTTGGTGTGTGTGTCGGAAACTTCCTTTGTTTTTTGGTACACCGGAGGGGCATTGAGATCGACATAAACAAGACCAAGGCCATTTAAGAGGTCAAACCCCCTTCAAACAATAAAAAAAAAAAAGCTTCAATGCTTCTTGAGGTAGGTTAATTTCCATAGACGTTTGGTTTCAAATATCGTAGGGAAAACTAGAGTTTGTTGTCCATTGCTGAGTCTCAAGTCTGAGAAAGACTTTACGTGGGAGGAGCCACATCAAGTAGCTTTTGCGGCTATCAAGGAGTACTTGATTAGGCCACCAACATTGATTTCACCAAAGTAGGGCAAATCTTTGAAGATCTTTGTCTCTGCTTTTGATGAGTTAGTTGGTTGTTTTCTTGTACAAGACAAGGAGACGGGGTTTGAACAAGCTATGTTCTTCATAAGCCATTGTTTGAATGAATGTGAAATAAAACATTCCTCTATTGAGAAATTTTGTCTATCTCTATTCAATGGATCTGTGAAATTGAGACGTTACTTCTTAGCATTTACCATATACATGGTTTCTCAAACAATATCCTTACGTACATGCTAGATGGACATTTGATGAGAGGATGACTAAACAAGTGGAGTATTGCTCTACTTAAGTTTGAATTTGTATATTTGTCACAAAATTCAGTCAAAGGCCAAGCCTTAGCAAACTTTCTAGCAGACCATCCAAACATTCATACTGGTCTTGACTATGAGCCAAACTAGCTTTTAGTAGTGGAAATGGTCCCGTAGAAGCTTTACTTTGACGGATCAAGGACCAATTCTAGTGCTGGGGTTTGGATTGTTATTAAATCTCATGCTGGGGTCATCATCGAGTTAGCTATCACTTTTGTTGGCAAGTGTTCCATCAATATGCAGAGTATGAGGTATTGATCATATGCCCACAAAATCTCCTAGAAATGCAAGTCCTTAACGTTATCATAAGAGGGGATTCGTAGTTGGTCATTTTCCAAGTAGGAGGGAAATTTTCAGGTTTAAGCAATACCTCGAACAAGTATAAGTGCTGACGAGTAAGTTTGGTAGTGTTAAATTTTCGGGTAGCAAATGAACTGGCTTAGTTAGCCTCAGGGTACAAGCTACCCAGAAATTGGTGTGAAGAAGTTATGGTCATTATGACTTAGGTTTTGGACCATCACATTGTATTCACTGAGTCCTTCAGTTTTGAGAGGGAAGTTATTGCACGAGAACACTTGGATTTCTTTGAATCACATTAATCAGCCACAAGTCAACGTGAGGATTGGAGGAATCCCTTAATGGATTACTTCAAAAACCCTCGAGATTATGTTAAAGACAGAAGGATGAAATTGAAAGGTTATAGATTCCATCTAGATGATGAATTTAGAGAGTTATACAGAAGGGATGCCGGTGGAGTGCTTCTCAAGTGCCTAAATCTAGACAAAGTAATACTAGTGATGGTAGGAATCCATGAGGGTATTTATGGATCCCATTTGGTTGGCAATGAAATATGCTGGCTCATTAGGCATTACAACTATTATTGGCCATCAATGATGGATGATTGCATTAAGTATGCAAAAGGGTGTAGAGCATATGCCAAAAACATGGCTATGTACTAAGAGTCCCTGCAGCTAAGATGCATGTATTGCCGAACCATGGCCCTTAAGCGGATGCGCAATAGACATTATAGGTGAGATTAACACCCCTTCTAGCAAGTAACACTCTTACATTCTTGTGGCCATAAATTACTTCACAAAATGGGTGAAGCTAAGCCATATAAGAGCATCAATCAGCAAGATCTGATTGATTTCATCAAAGAATACATTCTATGTGGGTTTGGAATCCAGAAAACCATTACTGCGGACCTAGCTTATTCAATGGGACTGAGATTAAGGAGTTTACCAAGAGTCTCAACATTGAAATCTTGAATTCAACCCCTTAGTACGCTAAAGCTATTAGCCAAGCAGAGTTTACCAATAAGATTCTAAAGGCTAGTATTGAAAAAATGATTGAGATCGTCCTAGAAAGTGGCATAAACTACTACTTAATGCCCTATGGGCTTACAGAATGTCCAAACGTGACACAACTGGGACAACTTCCTTCCATTTAATGTATAGCCATGATGTTATACTCCCAATGGAAGTCACAGTTCAGTTTATTAGGCTGGCTCATCAAGGATGATTTCCTGAACTTTAGTATGTGCAAACTATGATGGATGAGCTAACTAACTAAGACCAAGTTAGGCTTGACCCCCTTCACAAGCTAGAAAAACAAAAGAAGAGGGAGTTAAAGCCTATAACAAAAAGGTCAAACCTAGGCCCTTTCAGTTGGGGACTTAGCCTGGAAAGTGGTTTTGCCCATTGGCTAGAAAGATCGCATCTTTGGGAAATGTTCATTGAATTGGGAGGGTCCATTTAGAGTCACAGAGGTATTTGAATGTAATGCTTACTTACTCCAAAGCCTAGATGGGAGAACTCACCTAAGGGTCATTAATAGAAGGTTCCTTAAGAAATATGTGCCATCAATTTGGAATTTTAATAAGGAAGTCCTTAAATTTAAATTCCCTAAATTATGGGCCCAGTTTCAAAACCAATGTCTTGAGGATCCACTTAACGATCCTTGAGTTAGAAAAATAAAAGAAAGAAACAACCAAACTGAGAGACGTTTTTAACAAAATGAGTATTTCATTGATAGTATTGAGGAGTATATGGATTATACAAAAACCGTACAAGTAAGTTACTTGTATGGCCAAAAAAACTTCTTTACAAGAATTAAAAGAGTTGAGTCCTAATTCTAACTAAGGATTCCTCTGTGGCTGATAGTCAGCTGATTGCTTCTTTAACCTGTTGTTCCAGGGAGAGTGCATCTTCTTGAAGGACTTGATTGGTTCTTTGAGCCTCTATGGTAGCTCGTTCGAGTTCTCCAACTATTGAGCCCTAGGAAGTGTGCTGCTGCTTAAGACAAAACAGTTGTTCCTTGAGTTGACTCAACTTCTCCTCTAAGTGATGGATTTCATGCTTTAAGCCTTTAATGTCTTAGGCCTTCTAACTCTAGACTTTCTTAGCTGCTTGGAGTCTCTTAAAGAGAAGTTACGATCCTCCTAAGCCAGCTGAACGTCCCAAGTCCCTGATAGCATCTTGGCAATGCCGCTTCTTCTGAAGGAGTGATGAGACCTTCTGATTTACATTGGTAATTACCTTCTCCTTTGGCTTAATCTCTTTGGCAATCGTTAGAGCCACCTTGGGGTCTTCCTTCAAGACCTTGGCCAGAGAAGTGGCTTCTTGGTGTGTGGCTCTCTCTCTCAGAGGAAGGACAGGGAGGTGTGGTATTTTCCTTAGTCTTTGGAATATTAGAGATACCTAGTCCAGCTGCTAGAAGGCCAATCTCCCACTTGCCCCTAGTTTTCTCCAAGGGTAATGTATTCCTTTTTGAGATTAGGGGAGGAATAACTTTTGGTGGTATGACCAGAAAGGGGCAACATCAAAAAGAGTTAGGTGAAGTCTTAACATTTAGAAATAAGCCAGAGTATGAAAGAACTAATTTTTACCTCTAGAACTTCAATTAAGGGAATTGGAGGAACCTCTACTGGCACTTCAGTCACTAGAATGTCTTCTTCAAGAGGAACTTTTGAAAAGTAATGCTTGTATGTCAAAACTAACTAACGGTTTGGACATCATGGATTCATAAGCCAAGGAATGAGATTATACCTTCATGAATCTCTTCAATGGTTAAGAAGGATGCACCTGGAAGGCGGTATGGTGCTTGCACAAGACCCTAGTTACGAAGCACTAGGAGTGAAGCCTTTCGAAGGGGTTCACTTATGAATGGCTCTAGAGCAGAAGTAGCAATGTCTCCTTCTTCCTCAGTGCTTGAGCTCAGTGATTTAGTTTCCCAAGGAAGCTCTGGCACAGGTTGCTCCGATACAGAGTCCACAATAACTGAGGCTGTTCCTTCCTGTGGCTGTGCAAAGCCAAGTTAGAGAAATTTTTTGGTAAAAGATGAACAAAAGAAAAACCAACTAAGTAAGGCCAATACCTCTAGTTGAGGAAGCGTGGCTCTTTTCTTTCTCACAAACTCTGAGATAGGTACTTCTTCTTCCTCTACTGCCTGAATGGATTTGGGTTGGAGAGTAGAGGGACCATCTCTGTCTCTTCCCCCCCCCCCCCCCCCCCCCCCCCCCCCCTCTGAGCCACCAACTTCAAGGGATGGTGGAGAGGTTCCTGGAGGGGGACTTCTCAAGCAACATCCTAGTAAAGCTCTTGGTCCTGGTATCCTAGCAGTATTCTAAGTAGCTGCGGCTGTAAAAAAAGAATAAGGATCAGTCTTTCATCAAGCCACCTAAGAGATGAAACTAGAGTCTACTTCAGAGATGGCTGTTTACCTGGCAATGCCTTCTTTAGGTTTTGCCTTATGTTAGCTGGCTGAGCTCCTCTTGAGCTAGGACCAACAAGCTCAAGTGAAAGCATAAAATACTGCTTGGCGCCTTTGGCCTCCAAAGAGGAACAATAGGCTTGGAACCAAGCTACAAAACGAGGTATGGCACATGGGAATGCCTACAAGCAACAGGGTACCCGTAAAGTGATTTAACCTCTTCGTTGTACTCAGAAAGCTCTTTGCATTAGGAAAGCTGAATGGAGATCATTTTAGCCCACTAACGGTTCTTGGTCCTTAAACTTGTAAAATGGATGTTTTGGACCATTCCAAACTGCCTAGAAAATAACCTAGGCCTGTAAGTTTATACATGAAGATGAGTCTAGTGATAAAAGAAGAGATCTTGAGGGACAAGATTGCCTGCCAGGTATGAGAATTCATGTCTACAGAGACATCATAATAAAGGTCCAATTTCTTGAACCAAAAGGGACAAAGTTTCTTTGAAGGTCGTCCATTGGATCCCAATCCTACCTCAAAAAGACGTGAGTCTCTCAAGGCATTGGTCAGAAGACCATCCTACGGGTAAAAGGACATCAGATCGAGCAATTCCTCTCCATAACACGTGACCCCCTCATATGTAGAGAAAAAGGGGCCTCTATGCCAGAGCTCAGAAAGTAGGCCGGGGCCCAAATTTGGACCAGCCATAAGGGTCATCTTATCAGGACAGCATAGTTCTTGACTATGATTTCCCTAAGGTGTCCATATACTTAGGCCAGAAACAATGGTTTTAAAGCCAATGGACCAGTGCTAAAGGCCAGGTTAATTGCCACGATCTTAAGGGATTTAAATACAAAGTTGGAGGAGTTAGCAAAAAAGAACTTGTTCAACCAAAACATGTAGAACTTGACCTCTTCTTCGTCGGACCCTCGTTCAAAGTCGTGTCTCTGTGACAAAAACCTTGACAAAACTCATAGCCACTTGGTAAGTTAGTCGTAGAGAATGAAGAGGAAAAAGCTTCTGCCTCATTAGAAAAAAAAGAATTAAGAGGAAGCTCCCCTCCTCCTAGAGAAAGACCTATTAAAGCCACTATGTCCTCCAGAGTGATATTGAGAAAGCCCTCACGAAGGACAAAAGCATTGTAACAGGTGTTCCCACAGCAGGTGAGTGCCATCATAATGGGCTAGTCATACCGGAGAGTAATCTTGGAGAGCCTGGTAGCCTCACAAATGCGAAGTTTCTTCCATTTCTCTCAATGGGTGAGAGTCAGTTGGTCCACCCATTTGTCATACCACTTAGTCAAGAACGCCCATCCTTTGAAGGGAGCCGCTTCCTTGCAAATGCACCTACCACCCCAAGATTGACCTACGGAAGTTGTATGGAGCAATGGTGATTCGTAGTATTTGGAAACACACCCTCAAGTCTAGGGACGTTATGAGAAGGGTCAAAGATGGGCCCTAAGGCACAGGGTTCAAAGATTGAAAAAGGATCATTGTCTGAAATACAAGAAAGATCCTCCTCGATGTCACTAAGATTAATAGGGCTCTGAAGCCTATAAGAGACCATTAAAAAGTCTGATTGAACTAAACGCACTAACTACTCGATAGGGCTATTAGTTTGAGGGATCATTGTTTGATTCAAAGAAACATAGAGGAGCAAGAAACAAATTAAGCAATGGAGATGAAAGATTCAAGAACAGAGAACAATTGTTTTTAAGCGCTTGATGACAATAAAGAGAGAGAACAGAGCAGGGAAAGTGAAGATTCGATGCCCTAACTATCATACTTGATGCATGTTATTACTTAGCGGGTTATTAAGTCAATTCAAGTAATAAAGAGTAAGTAGAGTATAGTTCACACGAGGATTGTTTTATCGAATGATTACTAAAATTAGTTGTTAAGGTGCTATTTGAATGACCGGATTGTTTAATCCATGTTGATGGTCAAAATTCCTAATTCACTAAATATTCTCTCTCAATAAATACGTAGCATACTCTTTTACATATTAACTTAACAATTTCTTGCATGAATTTAAATAAGAAAAGAGTGGTGGAGATTAATGGTTTTCACTTACAAGACCATACAAATCGCGTAAGTCTATCTTAGCATTCACTCAACTTATTTTAGCAATCATTATAAATCTCCTCTTAGACTCGTTATGAGTCATTACAAGTTTTAAGTGGTGATCAAGCATTTAAAACACAAATAGAACAATAATAAACACTTTAGCAATAGAATAAACATAGAATACTTTGAATTAGAAAAGAGCATAAATTACAACTTAGGCTACATTGTAGCCTTTAAAAAACAAAATTATTCCATGGTTAACGTAACATAAAGCAAAACTAAAACAAAATCCATGAACTTAAAAGAAAAATAAATAAATGAGCATCAAAAATGAAGAATCACAAACAAAACTTTTTCATTTCTTCCTTTTCTCCTTCTAACTGTGTATGTGTTTGGAATGAAATTTGATGATCTAAACTCTTTCTTTCACATCTATTTATAGTATTTCAAGTTGCCGATTCATAAAATAAAAAATTACATCAACTTGTTCCCCATTTGCTCATCTTGCCGCCCCTTCTTGCAATTTGATGCAAGTTGCTTACTGTCTTCACTTTGTTTATTGTAATTTTGCTTCCATTTGATGTCTTTGCCGCCCCTTTATGCTTATTTTCAAATGTGTGTGTGCAAAGTTGATAAACATGCTCTGATTGGCACATTTTGCCACCCATCTTGCAAATTTGTTGTATAATCTTTGATTTGCTTGTTTCTTTTGTGAAGTTGGCCATTAAACCTACCAAGAATAGCATGAAATGAGTTTTGTTGTAATGAAATAACAATAGGAGATTAGTGGCGTTTCCCACAAGATATTGAAGAGCTGTTCCTATCTAGGATTCGGTTGACTTCAGGCCTCAACCGGGGGTAGCTGACATTGTATGATGGATGAGGGACCCATATAGGGTTTTCACCACTAGATCGGCATGGGGGATGATTTGCAGTCAGAGGGAGGAGGACTCCATCCATCATCTCCTTTGGTTTCAGCATCACATGCCAAGGCACTCCTTCATTTTGTGGCTTGCCTCCTATGAGCGACTATGGACATTTGACAGACTGCTGAGACATCGAGTGTAGGTTGTACGGGCTACTTGCATGTTGTGCGGCTCAGATGCTAAGTCGCATGACCATCTCTTCTTCAATTGCAGCTAATCTGCTACTATTTGGTCTAGGGTGTCCTCTCGCACCTCTTTTTCTTGGCCCTTGCTTCCATGGGACGAGCTGGTTTAGTGGGCTGCTACCATGCTCCGTGGCCGCAGGGTGGATCGTATCCTTGCCCGCTGTTGTTTCTCCGCAACCGTTTACATCCTCTAGTATGAGCATAACCTGAGGATTCATGCTCCCAGTTCAGGCCTTCTGCAGTCACCACTGAGGTGATCACCGAATTAGTCCGCTGTCTTATTGCTGCTCCTACACTTCGCGGTGCTCATCGCCACTCGCAGCTTTTGCAGGAGGGGGGGATTGAACATTAGCTTTGATTGCTTTCATTTGCTCGTTCTCTTTGTTTGATCATGCTCGCCATTGTTAATTCTTACTTTGATGTAGGCCTTTTGGCCTTGGCTTAGGGTATGCCCGTTGTTGACTTGTACATATAAATCATATATGGTATTTTTTACTGATTTACCAAAACAAGAAATAACAATAGGAATGAAAAAGAGCAAAAACAATTAAAATTAGATGCAATATCGAAATAAATTAAACCTAAATCATATGAATATAGGTGTACAAAATTTTGCTTAGCCTTGAGCAAGGATAATCATGAAATTGCAAAATCTCATCCTTTTTAAGAATTTTATCACAATTCAAAGCAAGTATAATTCTATTAGAAAAGAATGACATAGATTCTTAACTTAAGGTTTTAAAGGCAAAACAATCTTTCTAAGGAAAAACCCATCAATCACCTAGGGGAATGAATTCACAAGTTGGCTAAGAAAATTGAGCTTTATTCGTTCTTTCTAATCTCAAGACATTCAAACTGAATAAAAGACAATAATCATGCCATTGACAACAAGATTTCTTAGGTATGCCCAAGACTAAAACTAAAAGTAATCATATCATATAATTATCTTTTTCTTAGTATTTGGTTCCTTGTTAGCTTTCTAAGTGCACCTTGTAGCGGGCTTTAAGGTCAATAATTCTATTCCACTTGGCCGAGACTACCAGGTTTTAAATGACCCCTACACCCTTCAATCACCCATGGTACCAAGGCACGAAACTATCACACCATATTACATATCCGAAAGATAAACGTTTAAACAAGATAGCAGTGCTTAGAGATTGTCTTTTTCTCCCTTTTTTTATGTGACTTTTTATGTTAGTTCCTCTTAAGCTTTACATATTCCCCATGTAATTAGCTTTCAATGTGGCAGCTCCCATTCTAGTTGGCCCAGGGTACCAGATGTTCAAACATCCCTAGGGATCTACTTACTGGAGACACAGAGGCTGCGAGAACTTAACTAGTCACGGATACTTACTTCTAGTTGGCCTAAGAGATTGGCAAGAAGGCTGTAAGATAAGAGGTTTCCAAACTCAAGACAATTACTTGGATTGCAATTTCAGATGCGTGGGCACCAAGCTTATCCAAGAGAACGTGGGGCAATTAGAAGAGCTTTAGCTGAAAAAGCGAACGTGGAAATCAAGAAATACTCGAGCACACCACATGTTCTCTGATCATTCACGCACTTAGGAAGCTTGATGGCCTGATGTGGGAAGAAAATGCCACGAAAATAGAGGGCAGCCGTTATTTAGTTTTTGCTATAAATAAGAGACATTATTGTAGTCCAAACTGTCGAACACTACTCATATAAAACCTCTTTAAGTTTGCTTTATATCACACTTGTGCAATTTACCTAGGAGTAGCATAACTTAGCTTAGCGTAACATATATCTTACTGTGCTTGATTCTTTGGCAATACAATGCTTCAGGGTTTGGGTATGAACATCTCAGTTTAATTTGTTTCCAAAATCGACAAGTTACAATTTCAGGCTTTAGTTTAAAGCTTTGATGGCTAAGAGCTTGACCTTGATTTTGTTGGTCTTAACACTACTGTCATTGCTTAATAAGTCAGCTGAACTTATGTTTGTGCCTTTGTATAAGGGCTTTGATGGCCAAAGCTTGACCTTGATTGCATTGGTCATCATCCAGTGACCCAAATACAATTTGCTCAATCTAAATCTTGTCAGACTTTAATTCATTCGAGTTATTATAAGTCAAGAGTGCCATGCCTAACAATCTAAAGACTTGGGCTTAAAAACGGACGACTAAACTCTTGGGTTTGTCTCCACCCCAAAGGTGTCTGTGGACCTTGCTCTGTCACCGTAACTGCAGGGGGGTGAATTAGGTTCTTTCGCGATAAAATGAAAATTTAAACTTTAAGAGCCAAAGATAAATTGAAAGCTGAACAATGAATAAAATAAAAGATAAAGGCAAGAAGAAAAAAAATGCACAAAGATTTTTATAGTGATTCACTTCTAACCCGAAATCTAGTCTACTCCTAAAGTGACTACTCTTCATGACTTGAGCCTTTAACTAAGTTTGATGATCCCTTTTAAAACAAGGCTCAGGATCTAACCTCTACAACTGGTCTTCATAAGTCTAGTTTAGTATATAATTATTCATATCATTTAGGTCTATTTACTAACCAGTTTTCACCAAATTTTTATTGCTATTGTTCGCTTTTGCTCTTTTTCGGTCCTATTATTATTTCCTTGCAAAAACAGTCATTTTATGCTATTTCTTGCTAGGTTTTATCATCAATATCAATAAGTGAATGCAATATACATCAAACAAAAGGTAAAAATTGGCAAAATACATCAAATCGACACTGTTAAGCAAGGGAAGAACATGATCACATCCAATTTGTTGGAACTTGCAAGAATGGGCGACAAATTGAGTAATTCAAGAGAAAAAATTCATTGAACACTTCATGAACATTGCAAGCAAGATGATCTTGGGTAATTCATTGAACGCTTGCTGTAAAAGCTGATCTTGGGCTTGGAAATGAAGAGAAAAAAAAAAAAAAAAGCAAGATGCGGCAAATTGCAAGCATGGGCGGCAATCCTAGCAAATGAGATAAAACTTGTACACTTTTCATTCCAATCTTTTCTAACCTCAAATACTATATATAGGAGTGTATGGGAAGTGTTTAGAATGAATTCAATCATTCAAAACACAATCTAAAGTAGAATAAAAAATAAATAAATAAATATAAATTTGGATAGAAGTGGAAAGCAGAGAAAAAGAAAGACTTTGGTTTGTAATTTTTCAATTTCAAGCTCTTTTATGTCCTTCTCTTCTTTAAGTTCATGGATTTTTTTCTTAGGCTATGATATAGTCCAAGTTGTAATATGCGCTTTTTTCTTATTCAAAGTTTGTTTATTGCATTGTTTTGAGTATTTATCATTGTTCTTCATAAGTTTTGAATACTTGATCACCATTCAAGTCGTGTAATGATTCATAATGAGTCTGAGAGAAGATTTATTATGATTGCTAAAGTGATAAACATCATGAATTGAGCAAATGCTAGAGATAGAATAATGCAATTTGTATGGTCTTAAAAGATAATCATGGATCTTCAAAACCCTTTTTTTACTTAAATTCATGAAAAATATTGATGAGTTAATATGTAAGAGAGTATGCTAAATGTTGATCAAGAGAGAATATTTAGTAAATTAGGGTTTTCGACCATCAAAATGTAATAACAACTTTAATATCGAGAATAGAAAAGCGTATTAATACAACTACGCAAAATTGAATGCCCTGGATCTTATAAAATCAAAAATATTTGAAAAAAAATTAGTAACCATATTTAGTTGTTTTTGTTTTGTTTGTTACATTTCAAAAAACTACAAATTTCAGTTTTTTTCAATAGCGATAAAACTACTAATTTTGGTACTCACTCAATATTCAATCCTCATAGGAACGATATTCTACTCGGTCTGTATTACTTGATACAACTTATTGTACTTACTAAGCAAAGCACCAAGCATCAAGTTTTTGGCACCATTGCCAGGGATTATTTTTATTTGAGTGATATTGATACAACCTAGTTTTAGTACTAATTTGAAGTTGTTTTGGAAAAAAAATTGTAAATTTTGCTTGCATTTGAAGAACCTTTCATTTCATTCATTTTATTCACGTTGTTTAATTTGTAAAGTTCTTTTTTTACTTTAAAAAATTGGTTTTTCTTAACTTTCGTATAAGATTGTTGTAGTTTTACATTTTCTGATTAGTTTTATCTTTCTTTTAACTTTTTAAACTCACCTAGAAAAGTTTTTGAATGTTAAAATTGTTATCTTTCAGTTTTTCAAAAATATTAGTATTACTATCCCCCCCCCCCCCCCAAACAAAAAAAAAGGTTTTTCTTGACTTTTGTTTAGATTGTTGTATTTTTATATTTTCTAATTAATTTTATCTTTGTTTTAACTTTTTAATTCACCTAGATAACTTTTTAAAGTTCAGTTTGTTATTTTTAAGTTTTTCAAGATATTAGTATTATTACCCCATCCCCCTTTATTTCTTTCATGACAAATTCATATGGCATCCCCCTTCCCCCTAAAATTTGGTTTTCGTTAAGTTTTATGTTATAGTGTTGCCTTTTTGAGCTTTCTCATTACTTTTATATTTCTTTTCACTTTTAAGGGGGGTTTTTTCCCATTACTTTCTCAGATCCTAAAATTTAATACAAAATGTTGCTAGAGATGATGGCTTGCAACAACATATATGAGACCTCAATATCAAGTTGTACCAAAAAGACTACTGAAAATTCATGAAATTAATGCATTATGTGCTCACATCTCACTAATTCAAAAGCATTGGATAACATAAGTTAGATGTGAATTTTGTGCAGGTAACCATGCAAGTATGGCATGCCAAACAGGCAACACTTTCGCCTTATTGGGTTATGGATAGTATAACTACATGTCAGATCATCAAGAAACCCAACTCAGCCCTTGCTCTTAACACCTACAATCCAGGATGGATGAACCCTCCTAGCTTTTCTTAGAACACTCACAAAGCACAATGGTCACTGATTCCTCCACCTCAAGAAAAGAAATATGACTTAGAAAAGATGTTTAGGGAATTCATGCATGAAAGGACACTTGTTAGTTAAGAAACCAAGGATAAATTTAGAAACCAATAAGCCTCCATCCAGAATTTAGAAACCGAAGCAGGGACTACATTAGTGGAACTTTCTGAGAGGTCCAAAGATTCCTTGCCTAGCAATATTGTCACCAGCCTAGGGGAACAAAATAACGCTATAGCAATGAAGGACAGGGACACATTAAAAGAATCACCTGAATGTGACATAACCCCTTGATCAACTCATCATCACCAATGACCAAACCTATCTTGACCGACCCACCGTCACCCGTGATCGAAATAGAGTATCGAGCTTATCTAATGAAGTCATAGGATTTCATAGCCAAGGATGACTTTGTGGAGAAATGCAGAAAAGATCATGAAAGGAAATTCAAGTTGTAGCACATTAAGCTCAAGGATCCCATCATTAGATAAGGTTAAGGTGGTTATGTAAAGAAGGGTAAAAAGAAGATCCAGGAAAGAAAATGGTCATTGAGAGTGGATGAAGGAAACTCGATTGTCCTTCAGTGTACATGACAGAACATCATCAAAAAGTCAAGCTAACGGCTATAACTTAAGCGCTTCTTGGGAGGCAATCCAAGTTTTCCTTTTCTTACTACTTTTCTTTCAATTTCCTTTAATTTTTATTATTTTCTAATATTTTATACATTTTGTTCGACGGGTTTTTGAAACAATTTTGGGGATAACTTGATGACAACATTTACCGTCAAATAAGCAATTCTCAGACATCCTTTTTGGAACTCAATTACATGAATTGCTGCAAGAAAAGAAACTGAGTCGCTATTTGTTTTCTCATGTCACCTATGTGATCCTATTCATTATGTATTAATCAAACATTGTACCTGCAGTGACCTTGCCAAATAATTGTCATTCCTTCAAGTCTTTAATGAGCTCCTTCAATTTGAGCTTGAAAATGCGTGCTACTATGTTTGGCCTATCTGCAGCTCTTTGTTGTAGTTGTTGAAATAAATCAGTTGTGATCTCAGGCCAATTTGAATTGCATGTAAATGTGATGAAATAGTCTGATGGCCCCATAACCCTATAAATTTCTGTACCATCCTTGTAACATTGCATTATATGATGTGGTCCTCCTGTGAAACTTGATGGACGAGTAATTCTATGTCCGATGGAGTTGGCATTCACCTATCCTACTGTTAACGCATCTACTACACCATTGTATAACTCTGCTCTAAGAGTGGTATGATTTTTTTCTTAGATAATCTAATCTACATTACTCAATTGCGGCATAGTAACCTACAACAAATTGTTGGAATAACCGCCCTCCTTGCAAAAGGGTTTTTCCTTCAACTTCTCAAAGTTGTATTCCATAGGCATAAAATTGTCTTTGGGTTACTTCGTTGTTTCTGTGTCCTATAGAGTTTATGCTGGGTATTCCTATGGTCCATCCCTTAGTTCCTCAAGGTAATAGTATTGGGTATTGTACTGGCATGTAAGAAAAATGCCTTTCATCTATCCTTTGTAAACCATTACAGAGTATGTGTATCGCAATATCACAATTACTCCAGGTTGTTTCACCATCTCCCACTATCAGAGCAGCAACTTCATCGACTGTGGCCATCGTGTATTGTCTTCCATTCATTCGATGATTGAGACGAATTTTGAGGTCTTTAATTCTATTGTTTTGCATCCCTTCTTTTGTAGTTCTAAAGACTCTAACATAAGGGTTCATGTCATCTAACATTAGTTTTAATCCCTCGAGTTATTGTTCTTGCAATCGCGATTCTCTGTTGTTTTGGCCCATTGCAGTACACCTATGGTGTACCTCATTTTTTGGGTCGTATATGTATAGTTGCTATAGCATGCTGATTGCCCTCGCTCTAGTAGCAATAATCCAATTCTATGGTAGTTTGCCCGATTAATTCTGAAAGAATATAGCCCACGTCCGTGTCGCACGGCGGCGTCTATTTTCCCACCCACCCATTGATGTGAACAACATTAAGGAGTTGTATGTGCATATGTCCTTCATGAATTATACATGCTGAAATAAGGATTGTAGAAAAAATGGGTGTTTGCGGCAAATTTGGGATTCGTACTGTGCTACTGCTGCAACATAGATGAAATATTGGATTTTGTTGTGTGCTTTTAGTTGTCCTTTCTACTAACCACATCACAGCGTAACAATGTGGACACTTTGTCTATCTTGGTCTGAAATTCCATCTATTTTCCATCCTCATTCGAGACCTATGATGTCCTACACAAAGTTCCTTTTTCAAATTGCAGCCATCTCTTAATTTGCTGTGAAGTTTAAGAAAATGGTAGCACTCATGTTCCATTTCATTATTCATGTACAAATTATTTGGCACACGTGAAACTTAATGCATAGTTAATGGCATTATGTCAACTAATTGATTAACACTTTGTTTCTTCTTGTATTTTTTTTTTTTTCAAGACTTTAGTAGTTGTGCTGCTTTAGCAAAACCTAAGTACTTTTAATTTTGGTTTTGTGTCAAAGAATTTTTGTCCTTCTTAAGTTTATGCACATTGTATGTACTATGAAAATTGATATTTGGGCACCTTGAATGACGTGATTTTTCATTGCATTATTTGGGAGATTGTTTCTTGCATTCGATCGCTCTTGAAGGTCAATGGGTGCCTTTGCCATCACTATGTCATTACATGTACAGCTTCCTATTTCTGGCTCTGGTGATATCTGATGGTTTCTTTGGGCTTCGAGTGCATGTAATTTAATAGGCGATGAGGTATCTGCAATGTTTTCAAAAAAATTCAATTATATTTACTTTGTGGGTTTATGTTTCTGACACGTTGTATATTTCTTCCTTATCTTGTACACATCATATGTTTTTTGAATTATGATGTTGGTTTACCTTGGATTATGTTCTTCACTATTGTGTCTAGAGTTTGGTCATTCTAAGTATTGTTTCCCACACTATGTCTTTACTCGATGTTTATGCTTGCATGATGCATTTCATTTTCATCATGTATAGGGAACTACTTCATGGTTTGGCGCCATTGCAAAATCTGAAATGTTGTCACAACAGATATAACAAATTATTTTTGTAGTATAAATTTTATACTTGTCAGATATTTATTATAATTTAGTTATTTTCTCACCTTGACTGAGATGTTCTATGTTGTTTTTTGGGGCTTGTTTGTTGTGTTGGTTTTTTGGTGCATATTCCATTGTGCAATTTCAACATCTTGTAGACCCCCATCTTATGCTGTTACTTCTATGGGTGATGTCGAGTCTGCAAATTTAGCAATAAAATGTGAGTACAATGCATACACGTTTGTTGTTTTATTGAAATCTAACATCTGTGTGCCTAGAATGACATTTGTCTATGATGTGTTGCTGCGGTTCCTCGTTTTGCTAGTGGTGTGCCGCATTATGTCCCGACACATTTGCAATACCATGATTGAATACTTACTTGACATGATGTGTAAACGGAATTTTTTCCATATCTAGTATCCCTAATTGTTGAATTGTATTTTGTGCCCTCATATTTCAGCACTCAATGTGGCATCTATACTATGTACATGAAACTGTGTGTTAATTGACATTATACTTTTAAGTTTATAAGAGACTTATTTTGTATTTGGATTAAGCCTCTTTTTGTATCTTTGATGACATGTTCTTTGGTTGTTTTAGGTGGATTAGCATTTTTTTGACTGGTTGTTGTACTGTTGTCTTGCTCGTTGACGATCCGTTCGTGGACTATCTCATGTTCAATACTTGTAACTTGTTTGTTTGCTAAGTTTGCTGCGCTTTGCCTACCATTGTTTTGTAATCGTGCCATTAGCTTGTTTCGTAAAATAGCTATTCTTACATGACGTGCTTGTTTATATGTCATGTGCCTATGCCATCTCACTTGAGGGCTTGTGAAATTGGATGTCCGAGTGAGATGTCGTCGAAATCTCCTATGTAATCTTGCGGACATGAAATGGAATTGTTGGTTTTTTCTTGCTAAGTACTGCGTTTTTGAAGTTCAAGTCATGTACACCATATTGAACAAATTTAGTTTTAGTTAGTTTAGTACCTAAACAATATGGCCAAACTTCTACGATTGCGACCAAATTAGTTGACTACGTTTGTACGTTATGGTTGTATATGTAGTACAAAGTTGCAAAGTGTTTATTTTAATTGCTTAAAATGGTCTGAAGTTTAAGATGGATGAGGTTACATCCTAATTGAAAGTTAGTTCTATAATGCATATAGGTTCATTTTTTATTTGGGAATCCAATTGGGTAAGAGATTTGTAATGGTTATTCGATCTCCTTAATGGAACAACTAAGGACAAAATATATGAATAACAAACCCAAGAACATATATAGCTACATATTTAAGTAAGCCTTTGAATTCATAGAAATGGTTTCCTAAAGGTATGGTTTTAATAAATCAACATATGAAGACTTAATTGTGCTGTTGAAAGAAGTTCAAATGTGCACATTAAGTTATATAAACTATGTTATCTTTTAAGGTTGATATACATTTTGTAATTGTAATCTTGTTTAAATTAGTACTATATACATATTCGCAAAAAAATTCCAGTTGACCAATAAATATTCTATAATTTGGTAAGAGAAGTTCAATTTTGTAAAGGAATTTGTAAAGGTATTTGTACGTGTTTATTTTTACATATTTATACATACATGTAAAAGATGAAGTAAAGTTTGAGTCTTGGATTTAAAATCTTAAGGTATATGCATGTGTTTGTGATGTATGCAAATTAAAAGGGAAATATTATGTTTTCCTATTGCATTTTCACTTATATGTTGATGTTGTATTTGGAATGATTTGAGTTCAGATTTGGTGGTGCCCGATGTGGTTGCAGCTGCCTCTTTTTCCTCTGTGAAATACATAGCAAAAAATAATTTTGTTTACATTTAAATTTAATAAGAGATCTAATTATTAATTTAGTCATTTTGCCTTTTGATTTAGAATGTTCATCATTTTCTTTTTTCATCTCTTCACCTCTAATAGTAGTCATGTCATGTCATGTCGGCTTAATTTTGTCATTCTCTGTATATATATGAGTGAATTGCACTTTCTTTTTTATGTAAAAGTTAGAATATAAATTTAATGGGGAAGATATTTGTTTAGTAATAACTACATGCTTGCTCCTAAATAATAAGTTGTTTGTACACATGCAAGCACATGTTTGTATACCTTAATATTATTTTTGTAGAGGCCCTTTTTTTCTCCTTTAACTTTTATGTATATCTATTGGAAGATATATATTATTTTTCATTTCGTACATATGCAAATTTAACTACACATTCACATGTACAAATGGTGTAATATTTTTTTATTTGAAATTCTTAATTTTCTGTCCTCTTTTATGTCTTGCACATGAGTGCAAAACATGGTGAACATGCGAGTAATTGTAGAACTATTTTTCCAAATTGAATTATTTTTTCCTCCTTTACGTGTACATGTGAAATATATCTTATCTTTGTTTTTGTGCATATTTAGATTTAAATTCATAATTACATATACTGAAAGATACTTGTTCAATAGTTGAAATTTTCTTTCGTATTTTGCGTGTGTGTATAGATATATATTAATTTTATGTTTGTACGTATTTGTTTTTGCACACATAAGATATGTACATATATATTCAGGTTTTTTTTTCCAGAGTCAAAAATTTGTTCCTTTTTTACGTGTATTATTGTATATGTGAAATTTGTGTGTAACATTAATATGTTGGGAAAGCAAAAGCAATATATGTTTTGGATTTAGCAATTGCCATTAAACAGTTTTTTTTTTTTTTTTTTTAATTCTATTCAATATCTGATATAATAAATTTTTTTTTATTTGTTTATCCAAAGCCTGTTCATGAATGGAGTAGGCCCTGTATATTTTTTTATGTCACATCTCCCCGTTTATTTTGAGTAACATATTTTGGATATGTGTGTACAGCGAAAGTGAAGTTTTCGTTTTCAAAAGTAACGTATAAGAAACAATCGAATTATATAGTTATAGTAATTAAGAGACACAGGGATTCTACTTACAATTTTCGACTTAGATGTTGAATGTTGTATGGACGTGAAGAACATGAAATTAGGGCTCCAATAAGCACACTTAAACACAAACGAACTGAATCAGAACATAAAATTGAGACAGTAATCGAACGCAAAGGGACTGATGTAATGGGGAAACATAAATGTATTTCAGAAAAGTAAGAGGCCGAGCAATTACATTAACATTCAAGCGAAATTAGGATGAATGAATCATCAAACATGCAAGGATAATGTTGTTCTGTGAATTTGCTTATCGATCCGTGAGTGCAGTGACTTTTTTGGAGGGGTTGTTTAATGCCTCTCAATTGTTATTGTAAAGGTTGGCCATTTGAATGTAACTTCTATTTTGCAAATGACATGAGTGTGGGCTTGAGTATGTGGGCCAATTTGTTTAATGTTCATTAAATCTTAATTTATTTGTACATTTGTATTTACACATACCGTATATTGTGACAAGAAAAAAAAAGACATAGCGCATTCCTTTGTTGGCAGAATCAAAATTTGCTTTCATGTTTCTCTGTTTGTATAGATATGTGTAAATAATATTTATTTTTAAATAAGTGCATGTGAACAACCCTATCTTACTTTATGATTATAGTAAATTTTAGTAATTTTATTGAAGGCGTGAATTTTGTTGTCTGAAAGTTGAATTATAATATTTTTTACTTTATGTATTATTATAATATTTCGTTCGTGTCCTTTCGTTAGTGGAAGCAGCTATTCATTAATAGACATGTGTCGACCTTAATTAGATTTATATATTATATATTCACTTAAAAACATTTCTTGACTTAGAAACACATTAAAGAGACATAATTGATCTTTCATTAAGGTATATGTCTTTTAATTAAGAGACTTTAACCACTTATAAGGTATATGCCTTTTCATTAAGAGCCTTAACCATTTATAATTTTTTATTCAAAGAAATTTCATATGGTGGGCCAAGAATAGAGTATAAGGGGAATGGAACGTTTTAATAGAAAGATATGTACATATACATTTATTTTTATTTTATTTTTTATCCTTAGTAAAAATTTGTTTTCCTCATTTACATGTGTTGTTGTGTATTTGAAATTTGTATGTAAACATTTATATGTTGGAACAACAACTATAATTTATGTTTTAGGTTCTTAACATTTGCCATATAACTAAAAGGTTTTATATTTTTTTTAATTGCATTCAAAATCTAATATAATATTTATTTTTGTCTTTTCAAAGCCTTGTCGTGAATGGAGCATGTCTTGTATATCCGTTTATGTCACATTTCCCTGTTTATTTTGAGTAACGTATTTGGATACATATGTGCTGTGAAAGTAAAGATTCGTTTTCAAAAAATAACGTATAAAAAATAATAGAATTATACAGTTATGGTAACTATTTAATAATGAAGAGACATATGGAATGTACTTACAATTTTTTACTTTGATACTTGACTATTGTATGGACTTGATAGACCTGGAATTAGGACTCCAATAAGCACACTTAAGCACAAAAGAACCTAATCAGAACATATAGACGAGACAATAATCATATAGAGTGATGTAATGGGGAAACATAAATGTATTTCGGAAAAGGCAGAGGCCGAACAAATACACGTGTAAATGCCCCTTAATTTTATTATTATTATTTCATAAATGAAATATTGCTTTTCTCTTTGACGTGTGTGTATATATATGTAAAGAAATACATTATTTTTCAATATACATTTGTATTTTTACATACATGCACATGTACATTTACAAATGAATTAAGATTTGGTTTTTTGGTAATTCTCAATTCTCTTTCCTCTTTTACGTCTTGCACATAGATGCACATGTACATAGTAAACATGGTGGACATGTATGCGAACTGAAGTGTTTTTTCTGAAACGGAGTTATTTTTTCCTTGTTAACGTCTATGCATGTATTATTTTTTTTAAACATATTTATATTTTCACAGAAAAACACGTGTACATATACATTAAAATATTTGTTCTATAGTCATTTTTTTTTTCCTCATTTACGTGTGTACACACACACGTAAAAAAGCCTTTTTTTTTCCCTACCTATACATGTTTACACACACATGCACATGTACATATAACTGAACTTGTTTTTTCATGTTTTTTCAAATTAAAATATTTCTTTCTTCTTTGTCGCGTATGTGTATATGTAAATATATATATTTTTATTTATGTATCTTTATATTTGTACATACATGCACATGTACATATATTACATTTTTATTTCAAATTCATATTTTTTGTCAATATTTTCGTGTTATATGTATATGTAAAAAATAATCCATTGTTTTTATGTATGTGTATGTTAAAATATTTGTTGTTTTTTTTGTTGACATTTGAATTTTTTTTGGGTACATATGCACATTTACACACACATACACCTTGGCATTTATTCTAAATATTTTTCCAAATGTGTTATAACGTGTTATGTTTTTCTCATCTTTTTTTATTTTTAGTTTTTTTTTTAATCTTGATTTAGTTTATATGTATTCATTTTCATAATCCTGTTTTTTTTTTTGTCACATGCATGTAATTAATTTTAGTTTGGTTGTTTGTGAGGTTTTATTTTTTATCGTATTTTGTTAATTACTTGTTCTGTCAAATTTAAGTCCTAAATGGATATTCGTAGATAGATTTTTTTTTTTTTTACAAATTGAATCAACTAACAATATTAGAAATATGTGCAAAGAATATTAAAGTTTCCACCAATGCACATTCAATTTTTCAAAATTCTTTTTGAAAAATAACATGTGAACAATTTAATAGAAATATGCAGTTGTAGTAATTATGAGACAATTAATAGGCATAGTGTACGTACTTACACTTTTGCACTTGAATGTTCGAATTTTGTCGGGGCATCCAAAACACTAAATTAGGTTTCTAATGTGTGCCCTTCAACACCCAAAACCGTATTAGAACATAAATTTGTGGTAATAACAAAACGCAAAGAGAGAGATCGAATTGGGAAATTGCTTAATTAAACTATTAAAGCAATTTTAATTAAACTAATTTCATTTATAACCATCTCGGTACCGTTGGGCGGTTATTAGTGAGGGCCAATTAATTAAACTAATTTTATTATCAAATGGGCTTATGGATATGGCAAATTGCTTAATAGGAAAAGTATCTATCTATATGTGCTTTTAATTTTAATTTATTTGTATATATATGTATGTACACGTACGGAATTTTTATTTTATTTTTTTTTTTTTTTTGCAAAATCGGAATTTGAGATCCCATTTTCGTGAACGTGTACATATGTGAAAAATAATTAATAATTTTAAATAAGTGCATGCGAACAACTCTATCTAATTTTATGATTGTCGTAAATGTTAAAAAGTAATAGTAATAGGAAATGTACTCACAATGTTCTAATAATAATATAGAAGTTTTTAACGGTTTGGTAGTTTGTAGCGGTGGTTAACGATGCTTGCCAATGATATTTTGAGAAGTTTGTTTATCGGGTGTATTTGCTCTCATGAGCTCCTACGCACCTATCCTTTGATTTCCTTTCTTTGAATTCTTGATTTCTTTCATTTCATAGATTTCTGTGTGTTCTGGCTTGCTTTGAATTTGTAGTTTTTCTCGACGTGTGCTTTGCTTTACTCATGCTTTGATGCTCCCCTGCTGCCAGGTCTCATGCTCTTTGCTGTGGACCAGCTCTCAGGCTTCTCAGGTTGGGGGTCCTCGGAAGCAGCCTCTCTTCAGGGTTGCCCCCCTGAAGGAGGAAGGCTTCGTACACCTACCCTCCCCCCCCCCCCCCCAAAAGACCCTACTTTTGCAGGAGCCCTCGTAGGAACTGGGCTTATTGTTGTTGTTAATCGGGTGTGGCAATTACCCAGTGCATGTGTGGTGGTTAGAGTTGGGAGTGTTGAGGAAAGAAAGAAATGAATAGTTTTGTGTTGGATATAACATTAGGGAAGTACATGGATAGATGTGGCTTAACACGTGACTTTTGCAGGAGCCCTCGCAGGCGCTGGGCTTATTGTTGCTGTTAATCGGGTGTGGCAATTACCCAGTGCATGTGTGGTGGTTAGAGTTGGGAGTGTTGAGGAAAGAAAGAAATGAATAGTTTTGTGTTGGATATAATATTAGGGAAGTACATGGATAGATGTGGCTTAACACGTGACTTTTGGAGGGTTGTATTTTAGTATTTTCGAATTTAATTTTTTAGGGCTTTTTGAGAGTGGGAGGGGTTTTGTAATAATAATATAGAAAGATTATTTTCTAATATTTTTGTACATTTTGTTCAATAGGTTTTTGAAACAAGTTTGGGGATAACCTAATGACAACATCCACTGTGAAATAAGCAATTCTCAAACCTGGGATGTATCTCTCACTTACTGCTTCGTTCCTTATATTTCTTCTAACATTGAAGACAATGTTAACTTTTAAGTATGGGGGTGGGAGAGACATTTTTCTCACATTTGTCTATTTCTATTTTATCTTTTAAAGTTGACTTTAGTGCCTCTCAGAATTCGGAGCCTTTGTATGGGGATGTAGATAGTGTCGGCAAAAAAAAAAAGATTTTCTATTTTCTATAGTTTAGATCATTAGTCTTGTTTTTTTTTTTTCCTAAATTCTTTACACATTTTGAGCCAAATTAAAAATATATATATATATATATTTTTTTTGAGTTCTTATCATTATGCTTTTTAGGCATATTTTCCACTCTTTTTAAATTGTTTACTTTAATTAGACTTGAATAACTTGAGAATCAATTATTTTTGTATTCTAATTACAAAACAAGATCTATTCTAAGGTACTATCTTGATAAAATTATGTTGTTTAAGTTTACTTGTTGGCGTGGCTGTTTCACCTTTCTTTCTGATTAAAAGATGATCAAATATGAACGAGTTGCATTAAGATTGTCACTTGTATAATAGATTTTGAAGAGTTATGCCTAAGTCTAAGTAAAAGAGAAATATTAGGGTGTCTCAGCTAGTAGCGTCTCATATCCATGCAGGGGTCAGAAGTTCGGTTCTCGCTGAACTTACATTCATTATAAATCACTGCAACTTTTGAGCTAGAGCCAATAATGAGGGCGTCTCGCTTGGTGGAGTCTCCTACTAATGCGGTCATCACCCAAGGGTTAGGAGTTCAATTCTCGCTGAAGATATACTGATGCGGTCATCTTGAGTACATCTCAGTTAGTGGCATCTCCTACCCATGCGGTCATCGCCCAGGGGTTAGGAATTCGATTCTCGCTAAAGATATACTCATGGGCCGGGATTGGCTAGGGCAAACCAGTTCCTCATTACAAAAATATATATATATATATATATATATATATAAAGAGCGAGAAAGAGAAAATTTTGTGAATAATTTTTAGTCTTGGGCATACATGAAAAGTCTTGTTGTAAATGCCATAATTTTTTGTCATCTATTCGATTTAATGCCTTGAGATTAGAAAGAACGGATAAATTTAATTTGCTTAGCCAGCTTTTGAATTCATTAACCTAGGTGATTGATAGGTTTTTCCTTGGAAAGGTTGTTTTGCCTTTAGACCCTTAAGTTAATGATCCTCGATCATTCTTTTCTATTAGAAGTATTCGTGCTTTAAATTATGATAAAATTCTTAAAAGGCATGAGATGCTGCACTTTAGCATTTAGCCATGCTTGAGGACAATCAAGATTTAAGATTTAAGTATTCATATCATTTCGATCCATTTACTAACCATTTTTCACCAAATTTTTATTGCTATTGCTTGCTTTTGCTCTTTTTGCTCCTATTGTTATTTTCTTAAAAAAATACTCATTCTTGCAAGGTTTTATCATTAACATCAACAAGTGAATGCAAGATACATCAAGCAAAAGCAAAAAAAATGGGGTTTTCGAACACGATCACATTCAATTTGTTGCAACTTGCAAGAATGAGCGGCAAATTGAGTAATTCAAGAGAAAATAATTCATTGAACACTTCATGAACGTGATCCACTTGATGAAAAAGCTGATCCTGGGTGGTGGAATGAAGAGAAAGTTTAAAAAAAAAAAAAAGCAAGTTGCGGCAATTTGCAAGCATTGATGGCAATCTTAGCAAATGAGATGAAACTTGAATAAATTTTTTATTCAATCCTTTCCCAGTCTCAGATACTGTACACAGGAGTGTATGGAAAATGTTTAGCATCAATTCAATCATTTAAAACATAATCCGAAGTAGGGGGGAAACAATTTCGGATAGAAGGGGAAAGGAGAGAAAAGAAAGAGTTTGGTTTGTAATTTTTCAATTTCAAGTTCTTTTCTATCCTTCTCTTCTTTAAGTCCATATATTTTGTCTTAGTTTTGTTTTATGCTATGTCTATCATGAACTAATTTTGTTTTTCCAAGGCTACGTAATATACACCCTTTTCTAATTCAACGTATTCAAGGTTTATTTATTACATTGTTTGGGTGTTTATCATTGTTGTTCATGAGCTTTAAATGCTTAATCACTATTCAATCTTGTAATGATTCATAATAAGTCTAAGAGGAGATTTATGATGATTGCTAAAGTGATAAACACCACAAATTGAGCGAATGCTAGAGATAGATTAATGCGATTTGTGTGGTCTTATGTGAAAACCATTGATCTTTAGAGCTCTTTTCTTATTTAGATTCATGCAAGAGATTGATGAGTTAATATGTAAAAGAGTATGTTAAATGTTAGTCGAGAGAGAATATTTTATAAATTAGGGTTTTGGATCTTCAATGTATAATAACAACTTGAATATCACGAATAAAAAGGCGTATTAATACAACTAGGTGAAATCATCTACCTTGGATCTTATAAGTCAGAAAACTTTAAAAAAAAATCAGTAACCATATGTAGTTCTTTTTATTTTGTTTGTTACATACCAAAAAACTACAAATTTTAGTTTTTCAAATAGTGCTGAAACTACTAATTTTGATACTCACTCAATAATTGATCATCGTGGGAACGATACTCTACTCACTCTGTATTACTTGATATGATTAAGTGCAGTTGCTAAGCAAAACACCAAGCATCAGGTCTTTTGTGTGTAGGCTCAAGACCCAACCTTTACAACCGACTCTTTTGTAATAGTTAGCTCAAGATCCTACCTTAACAACGAATTAAAGTAACGAAATAATTAAAGCACCAAATTCATCATTGGAACTTTTTGTGCTCTGTCTAGTGCCAGGAGCCAGATTTGAACTGGTGACACGAGGATTTTCAGTCTTCTGTTGCCAAAACTAACCTAGTTGCTTTTTTGCATAGGCCCACTCAACTTGGTGAAATAGGTTCTTTTAGAATCAATTTGAAACCATCTGTTCTAAACTTCCCTTTTTAATTTTTAATAATCTAATTTTCTTCGAAGAAAAAAGTGTAAAAAAGACACGTGTATTTTTTTTATTTTCTAATTGATTTCCATCTTCCATAAATGGAATTTTTTTGATGGAGCTCATGTAGCCCATGCCGAATTAATCGTATTCTGGGCCGGAGCGATGAACCTATTTGAAGTGGCTCTCCTCTTGGACAACGGTGATTGCAGAAACCCCTGCTAACTCTTGTTTTCCTACGATGAACAAGGGAAAAAAGCCCTTTTAAGGGCTTTTCTCTTTATTCTCAAGTAAGAATAAAGCGCAGGCGCGAGTCATATTTTTTTATTAATTTTTTATAAGCCAAGTAGGCGAAGTGGTCCGAGTGGAAAGGACAAAAAAAAGATTGAACTTCTCGGTACTTGAATATTTTTCAATTGTTCCGGTCCATTTACAGTTATTACTTCTGTGAAAATAGCAGGGATTTTTTGTAACTGATTGTTACCCCGATCCTACCCAATGCAAGTTCATACACTAGACCAACCTTACCCAAAACTAAAGATATGCCAATTAAGTTCAATGATCAATAATAAAGTTCAATTAAAACCTTAAAGCACAAGAGAATAAGAGCTTTTAATTAAAGAATGTTTAGAGAGAACTTGAAAATTAAAACCAAAGCATTCAAGCCCTATTTATAGGCAAATGAGGGCTTAGGAGATGTTCAAAAAGTTAGGAAAAAAATTTGGAAAGAAATCAAGTCAAAAGTAGCCGTTTAAAGCCTTTTCTGAGCTGTGTGCCGACACAATAGCTCCGAATGGCTACTATGTTAGGAACAGTGTTAGGAAATGAATATTTAATCTAGATATATTATTTTAATTAATAAATAAATTTGAAGTCCCAGTCGTTTCCTAGTTAAATTTGTGTAAGCGAGCATTTATACTGCATATGATTTTCTTTTGGGAGATATCCATGAGATGGGAGTAGTCCTTAGACTATAATTTACATGTTTGTTCTAAGTGGTTTATGACACTAAGCCACAGATAGACTTGGAGCAAATGGTTTGGATTGTTGTTTGATAGGCTCATAGTCGAAGACAAGTTTGAACTATTTGTATGCTAATATTATAACGTGACACTTTAGATGACTTGTCTTGGTCATGTGGATGAAGCACCAAAAGTGTTGGATTGGTGTGTTTAATAAGATTGACACACTGAATTGGACCACATGGGTTACTTATTTCTAGACTACTATCGGAGATGACTGATTCACGTTGTATTGTTTGAACACGACTCTAAATCCTGAGGGTCTTCTGGACTTGTGCATGGAGCTTTAGTTACTTTGATGTACTATAAGTAAGGTCTAAACGCATGAATAAATTCCTATGCACATTGGGTAGCGGCGTGAAGTGTGACAAGGATCAAGTATTCAATACAGAATCTACAGTCTCTTATGAGATACAGATATCCCCTTGGTTGATTCGCAAATATTTAAATAGTTTGAAAACTTTGGCCAAAGTATTCCAAGTGTTTGACATTTGGTATTTATACTATGAATATGTTCAAGTATAAATGAATTATCCAGTAAAGGGTAAGTCAGTAACTAATAGAGAAGCTGTGAGAAGGATAATGGTAGTGGTTATATTTATCCTTTGTCAAGGACATCTAGTGGAGGAGTGGTTGTAGATATCGAATAAATGGTTTAAATCTGGAGCGCAATAAGATTTATTTAGTAGAATTAAGTCTAATTAAAAGGTAATTAAATTATTTTATAATATGATTAATTTAACCCATTTGGAGCAAGAATTAAATTGTCCCTGAGGTCCCTGCGCAAGCCTCTGTATTTATTACAGTCAAAAAAATATTAAAGAATTCATAAGATGAATTATTTATCCATGAGATGGTAAATTAATTTTGCCAAATATTCATGAGATAAATAAAAGTTAAAAATTATAAAATAAAATAATTTTAAAAATTAAAATTTATAAGATGAAGTTTTTACATGTGGTAAATAAAGTAAGAAAAAAAATCGCAAAGTAGGGTTTATCAGGGTCGGATCCCCATGCTTCGAATCCGACGAACCAGTGGGATATCCTCTGTTGATCCATGTCCGCATTAGTGGATGAATCAAAAGCTGCCACGTGGTGGTGTTGACAAGCCAAAAAGACGCGGATTTTTACCAGGTGAAAGGCCTCATTTTTCTTCTGTTTTTAAACCGTACGACACATTTCAATATAAACTGGCAAATCCCACATTGAAAATATTAGATTTTTTCGCTCCAGTATACTACTATAAATAGAGGTACCTATTCCAAAGGTTTGGCATTTAATTAAAATTAAAAAAAAAATTTCTAGGAGTATTGACTTTCGGAGACCTAGTGGGAGAGAGAAATTTCTTTTGAAAATTTTCTTCTCAAAGTTTAATATTTTTCGGAGCCCACCCTCCGGGCGGTTTGAGGTCATTGCATAGAAGATCGTATGTTCTTCTTTCTACATTTTTTTTTTTAAGTTTTTTGTTTTGTATTTATTTACAGTATTCGTTATTATGCCTGTTTAAATTTATGTATTGTTATGAATGTGTTAGAGTAAAAGGCCTGTAGATCTAAATAAGAATTTAGATTTATAGATTTAAATTATGAAATTTAAAATTAGGAATTTTAAATCAACACTGGGTTTCGAATTATGAATTTTAAACTCGTTCTGCTGTGTAAACTTTATAAAAGTTGGGATAATTTATGAAATTCCTCCCAACAACTAGTATTAGGGCAATGGGTTTCTAGAGATAAACTTATTCCCGGTAAGTCTCACAAGTGAGGTGTCAAGAAGCGTGAATCTCTGACCAGGGGCTTAGGTAGAGAGAAAAGTCTCCCACTTTAAGTGCTCTAATAGGTACACCTTATTATAACCACAGCTGAAAAATTGTGAACCCAACGATCAGTATCAAAGTTTATTTTTCCAACAAAAGTTATATTTTCCCAACATATTGTATGTTTGTGTGTCGACACACCCCTTCTATATGCCGACGCTTAGCATGCCTGGGTGGATTTCGAATATTTTTGACCATTTAGTTTGATTGATTGATTGATTGACTCGTTACTATAATGGCTTAAGTTTTTGAATTGGCTTCCATGTTTGCCCTGATCATTTGAATGATCGATTGATTCAATCAAGCTAAAATATTGCCCTATTATTATTTGATCATGTTATTTTTGGGCATGCTTTTCATAATACCATTTTGAAAAATATTATTATTGACAAACTAGATTGGCTTGAATATTTTTCAAATAACATTTGGAAATAAAAATTTTGAAATATTTCAAAAACATTTTTGTTAGAACATCTCATATCAATGTTAAGATTTGACTCAATAGATATATCCCGATCCTAAGTCCTACAAAATAAAAATATGCAACTTAAAGCGCTTGGACTCGAATCTCGTTTGCTAACTTAGTATCAACTTTCTCTTCAACTTGGCTCGATTTCCTCTTAATCCATCATCTTGGAAAGCTTGATATCAACATGATTAATCTTGATTTCTCCTACCTTCTTATGAGTCAGTTTTAAACAAGATTAGAATAATTTAAATATAATGATTCACTAAATGATTGTTATCATCAAAATTAAAATATAAATGGCTTTTAAGGCCAACAATCTTCCCCTTTTTGATAATGACAAATATTTTGGTGTTTTCTCTTAAAAATACAAATGTTGAATTATAGATTTCACCATAAAAAATATTGACTACTCAAATCATATAATTCTCACTTTGTCTCAAGCCATGGAGTAATATATAAAATGTTAAAAGTTCAAACTCAATTGTCTCCTGCTATGTTGATGAAATGTAAGAATCACACATTCAATATGTTAACATCATCATTTTTAACATTTCTCAATCAAACACAAACTTCATACCATGGCTATGCATTTCAGAATTTATATGTTTAATGATTTACACCAAGCATTATTTTATGTCATGAATCATGAACTCACCAACTTTTCTCCTCCTTTGTCGTCAATAAAAAGCACAAAGAAAGTCATAGAGAAATGAACAACTCCCTCTATTAATAACAATAGTAGCATACATAAACAGACGAAATGATACACATTCTCAAATAGTTATAACATTTCATTCAAGTAAAAGGATGAGCAATAAATAAAAAGTGTGGCTCCAAATTTTTGTAAGGAAAAAAAAATTTTTCCGAGTTACGGGTCTTTGTCTACACAAGGGATAGTCTAAAATCTTTTAAAGTGTGGATCGTGTTTCATTGCGAAACTCTTCGAGATTTGAGTATGAGGATGAATGTTGTTCTTGTAAGGAAGAAACTTGTTATTCCAAAGAAATAAGTTGTTCACTTACACTTCTTCTTTTCGAGGTCCTTATTGAGATTCTTACTCATTAAACCCATTCCCTCCATCTAAATTTTCCTCTTCCTCATCTCTATCTTTATCTATTTCTTCTATTCTCCTAACTCATATTTTGTTCTTTTTACTCATTCATTGTGTTTAAAATCGAAACCCATCTTTTTGAAAGATGTCTTAATAGAGTCGTCTTTATACAGAACGGGGTTATTTAAAGTGCGTTGGGAAACACGAGTTGAGGAATGCCATAAGCGGGATTTGTCTTTCGGGAATGGATATGAAACATGAATTTTAAGACTAAATCCTATATAAACATTTCAAGATATGTGCTGTCGATCATGAAGGCGTCTCAGTGGTGGCGTTTCTTACCCATGTGGTCATTGCAAGGGGTAAGAAGTTTGATTCTCACTTAAGATATACTCGCGAAGTCATAATGTGGGCATTTCAGTGGTTGCATCTCTTACCTATGCAGTCATCGCCCAGGGGTTAGGAGTTCGATTCTCGCTGAAGATATACCCACACAGTCATATGGAGGGCATCTCAGTGGTGGTGTCTCTTACTCATGCGGTCATCGCCCAGGGGCCAAGATCTCAATTCTCGCGGAATGATATACTCATGGACCACATAGACTAGGGTAGATCAGTCCTTCATAAATAATATAAAAAAAAAAAAAAAAAAGAGTAGAGAATTTTGTGAATAACTTTTAGTCTTGGGCATAACTAAAAAGTTTGGTTATGAGTGGCATGATTTGTATCATCTATTCTGTTTGAATGTCTTAAGATCAAAAAGAACGGATAAGTTTAATTTTCTTAGTGAACTTGTGAATTCGGTGACCTAGGTTGTTGATGGGCTTTCCCTTAGAAAAATTGTTTTGCCTTTAGAACTTTAAACTTTGAGTCTCGATCATTCTTTGGAAATAAAAGTAGTCTTGCTCTATATTGTGTTAAAAAGCATGAGAACCCATGCTTTCATGATTAGCCTGCCCGAGGACGTCAAGATTTAAGTTTGGGGTAATTTAGTACATAATTATTCTTGTCATTCAGGTTCATTTTCAAACTATTTTACATTGAACTTTTATTGCTTTTGCCCCTTTTCTCTCCTATCATTATTTTCTTGTAAAAACACACATTTTATTCTAAATCTTGCTAGGTTTAATCATCAACATCAACATGTAAATGCAACGTACATAAAACAAAAGCAAAAATGGTCTAAACACATCAATCAACACGGATAAAGCAAGGATGAACAACAAACGTGCACAATTTGTGACAATGTGCAAAAATGGGCAGCAAAATGGACAAGTCCAGTGTAAGATCTTCTTGTAAACTTAAGAAAATGTTCAAGTTGTTGTAAGAACTGATTTTGGGTGGTGGAAAGATGCAAAAACTGAACAACAACAGGCCCATTGCCACAAGAGCTCTTGCGTGAGCAGGGTTTGGGAGGGGTAGGATGTATGTAGCCTTACCCCATTATGGGGACACCCTAATGAGAGACTGTTTTCGAGGACCCCCATCCTGAAAAGCAAGAGGGCATAAAAGCTATGGAGAGCATGATAAACATGAAAACATCTATGCAAGAGAAAAACGCAATGGCACCAAGCATCTATGGAAGGGAGCCTACTTAACAATAACATGCAAGCATATAAATGATGTAAGTAACTAGAAGCAAGGCAGAAATGAGTAAAACAAATAGGCATGCAAGACGTCTGGTGGTGCTAGTACTAGCTTAGCAGTGCCCAATATTCGTACCCCGCTATATCTGGTACTCCTATACTAATGCTCCACTGGGTTCTATCTAAGGCCATTTCTTCACCAAGGTTGAGATAGGCGAGGTCCTATTGAATTGCTTCTATCCAACTCTTCTTTGGTAGGCCTCTTCATCTCTTCCCGTATTTACTTTGGAGTTGTTCGCATCTCCTCATGGGTGCAGTGTTCCATCTACTCCTAACATGCCCAAACCACCTCAAACGTTGCTCCCGCATGTTATCCTCGATTGGGGCAGCACCTAATGGGTGGAAAAAAGTGGCAAATTGCAAGTTGGTGGCAATGGGAGGCAAGAAGATCAAATGAGAGTAAGGCTTCTAAAATTTTTTATTTCATGGCATTCCTACCTCAAGTACTATATATAGGGGTGTTTGGGAGGTGTCATCAATTCACTCAGCCAAATCCAAATTAATAAGGAGAGAAAGAGAAGAAAATCGAGAGGAAGAAGAAGAAGGAAGGAGGAAGAAGTTTGGTTTGTAATTTTGCACCTTTAATCTCTCTCTATACTTTTCTTATTTAAGTTCCTGGATTTTGTTTTAGATTTTCTTTGTATTATGTATATCATGAAATAATTTTATCTTTCCATGGCTACAATGTAGCCTAAGTTGTGACGCACGCTCTTTTCTAATTCAATGTATTCAAAGTTTTGTTATTGCGTTGTTCGAGTGTTGTCATTGTTCTTACTGAGTTTTGAATGCTTGATCACCATTCAAGCATATAATGATTCATAATGAGTCCGAGAAGATATCTATGATTAATACAAGAGTGATAAATGCCACAAATTGAGCGAATACTTGAGATAGATTAACGCGATTGTTGTGGTCTTAAGTGAAAACCAAAGATCTTCAAAACTCTTTTCGTATTTGGATTCATGCAAGATATTAATGAGTTAATATGTAAAAGAGCATGCTAAATGTTGCACGACAGAGAATATTTAGTAAATTAATGTTTTCGACCATCTACACGTAATAATAACTTGAATATCGAGAATAGAAAGGCGTATCGGTGCAACTAGATGAAATTGGATGCCTTGGATCATATTAAATCATTAAAACCTTTAAAAACCTTTCATAAAAACCAGTAATACAATTGAGTTCTTTTTCATTTTGTTTTGTTTCATATCAAAATCCACAAATTCCGATCTTTCAAATATTGCTGAAACATCTAATTTCGGAAACCATCGTGGGACGATACTCTATTCATTCTATAACACGACTTAGTGCACTTGCTAAGTAAACACTAAGTAAGCATCAAGTTTTTGGCTGGGAGAGATTTGTTTTTAAATTCTGAACATAATGTTTCAAAATATTTTCGTATCTGTCGTATTTTATCTTTTAGAGTCGGCTTCAGTGCTTATGGGGATGTAAAAAGTGTTGGCCAACAAATAGATTTCCTACTTTTCAATAGTTTAAATCCGTAGTCTTTTTAATATTTATTGCACATTTTGAACCACTTTAAGAGCTTTAAAATTTTTTTTGAGATCTTATCATCATGATTTTTAGGCAATTTTTCTACTCTATTTAGCTCCTTCACTTTAATTAAAATAGCGGTATTTGAGTTCACTAGTTAGCAAGGCTGTTTTATCTTTCTTTCTGATTAAAAGATGCTCAAATTCGAAAGAGTTGCATTAAGTCTATCATTTGCATAATAAGCTTTGAGGAGTTATGGCTAAGTCTAAAAAAAATATTAAAAAAGTGAAAGTGACGGAAGCATCTCTAGCACCGGTATCCAATAAAACCATTTCAAGATATGTATTGCCCTTCATCAGGGTATCTCAATGGTGGCATCTCTTACCCATGCGGTCATCACCCAGGGATTAGGAGTTTTAATCTTACTAAAGATATACTCATGAAGTGACAATGGCAGTATCTCAATGGTGGCTTCTCTTACCAATGCGGTCATTGCCCATAGGTCAAGAGTTCAATTCTCACTAACGGTATACTCACGCTGTCATACTAAGGGCGTCTCTTACCCATGCAGTCATTGTTCAGGGGTCAGGAGCTCTATTCTCGTTAAACGATATACTCATGGACCAAATTGACTTGGGTACATCATCCTGTCGTAAATAATATAAAAAAGAAGAGTAGAAAATTTTGTGAATAACCTTTAGTCTTTAGCATATACCTAAAAAGTTTTGTTATAAGTAGCATGATTTGTGTTATCTGTTCAGTTTGAAAGTCTTAAGATCAGAAGGAACAGATAAACTTAATTTGTGTGGCTAACTTGTGAATTCTGTAAACCTACATGATTGATTGATTTTCCATTAGAAAAAAATTGTTTAGCCTTTAAAGCCTTAAACTTTGAGTATTGGTCATTCATTTCAAATGGAAGTGGTCTTGCTCTGAATTGTGTTAAAAAATTCTTGTAAAGCTTGAGGTCCCGTGCTTTCATGATTAGCCATGCTTGTGAGGATCAAGATTTAAGTTTTGGGGTATTTTGATAAGTCAAATTTAGTATATAATTATTCATATCATTTATGTTCATTTTCAAACCATTTTACATCGAACTTTTATGCTTTTTCTCTTTTTAGCTACTATCATTACTTCCTTAAAAAAATACTCATTTTATGCTAAATCTTGCTAGGCTTTATCATCAACATCCACAAGTTACTGCAAGATCAATAAAAAAAAAAAAGAAGATAAAAATGGCTAAAGACATCAATCTACACAGCTAAAGAATGGATGAATAACAAACATGTACAATTTGTTACAAAGTGCAAATATGGGCGACACAATGGACAAATCGAATGCAAGAACTTCTTGTACCCTTTAAGAACAGGTTCATGTTGATGTAAGAAAATATTTTGGGTGTTGGAAAGATGCAAAAATGAACAAAATATGCAGATGGCAGCAAGTTGCAAGTGGGCGACAATGGGTGGCAAGATGAGCAAATAATGTGAAGCTCATAAAATTCTTTATTTCGTGTTATTCCAACCTCAAGTACAATATATAGGGGTGTCTAGGAGGTCTTGAGTCATCAATTCAATCACCCAAATCCAAGTTAATAAGGTGAGAAATAGAGGAAAACCAAGTGGAAGAAGAAGGAAGAAGAAGTTTGGGTGGTAATTTTGTGTTTTTAAGTTCTTTATATCCTTTTCTTCTTTAAATTCATGAATTTGTTATAGTTTTGCTTTATATTATGCATACCATGAACTAATTTTGTTTTTCTAAGGATAGGCTGTAGCCTAGGTTTTAATATACGCTCTTTTCTAATTCAACATATTCAAAGTTTGGTTATTAAGATGTTTGTGCGTTTATCATTGTTCTTACTAAATTTTGAATGCTTCATCACAATGCAGGGCTTGTAATAATTAAAAATGAGTCTGATAGGAAATTTATGATTAATACAAAAGTGATAAACTCCAAAAATTGAGTGAATGCTAGAAATACATTAACGCAATTTCTGTGCTCATAACATAAAACCATGGATCTTCAAAACTCTTTTCTAATTTAGATTCATGTAAGATATTGATGAGTTAATTTGTAAAAGAGCATGCCAAATGTTTATCGAGAGAGAATTGATGAGTAAATTATGGTTTTCGACCATCAACACGTAATAACAACTTGAATATCGAGAATAGAAAGGCGTATTGATAGAACTTAGTGAAATTGGATGCCTTTGATCTTATTAAATCATTATAACTTCCTAAAAAACCTTCCATAAAAATCAGTAAACACTTGTGTTCTTTTTCATTTCGTTGTGTTTAAAAAAACCACAAATTTCGGGTATTTTAAATAGTGGTGAAAAAATTAATTTCGTTGCTCATTCAATAAACAATCCTAGTGAGACGATACCCTACTCATTCTGGATTACTTTATACAACTTAGTGCATTTGCTAAGCAAACCCCAAGTAAGCATCAAGTTTTAAGCCGGGAGGGACATTTTTTTTAAATTTTGAACATAATTTTTCAAAATATTTTGGTTTCTTGTCATATTTTATAATTTTTAAAAATATTTTGGTTTCTTGTCATATTTTATCTTTTAGAGTCAGCTTCAGTGCCTCTTAGAGTTCATAGCCTTTGTATGAGGATGTCGAAAGTGTCAGACAATAAAAAGATTTCCTCTTTTCGATAGTTTAAATCTTTTAAATTTTTATTTCATATTTTGAACCAATTTCGACCTGTAAAAAAAATTTGGAGATCGTATCATTGTGCTTTTTAGGCAATTTTTCTACTCTTTTTCGCTCCTTTACTTTAATTAGGCTTGAATAAATTGTGAATCAATTGTTTTGTGTTCTAATTGCAAAACATGATCTATTCTAAGGCACAATCTTTATAAAACCGTGCTATTTAAGTTCACTAGTTAGCATGGCTATTTTATCTCTCTCTGATTAAAAGATGCTCAAATTCAAAAGGGTTGCAGTAAGACGATTGCATAATATGCTTTGAAGAGTTATGCCTAAGTCTCACAAAATATGAAAAAAAGGAGAAAGAAAATGAGGGAAGCATCTCTTGCACAGGTATCTCATATCAACATTTCAAGATATATGCGGCCATCATGAGGACGCCTCAGTGGTCGCGTCCCTTATCCATGCAATCATCACCGAGGGATCAGGAGCTTTAATCTAACGGAAGATATACTCATGAACCATAATGTGGACATCTCAGCCGTGGCAACCCTTACCCATGCGACCATTGCCCAGGGGCTGGAGTTCAATTTGTGCAGAAGATATACTCACTCGGTCATATTGAGGGCGTCTCTTACCCATGCGGTCATTGTCTAGGGATCAGGAGCTCGATTCTCACTAAAAGATATACTCAGGGACCAAATTGACATGCGTAGATCATTCCCTCATAAACAATTTATAAAAAGAGTAGAAAATTTTGTGAGTAACTATAAAATCTTCAGCATACCTGAAAAGTTTCATTATGAGTGGCATGATTTGTGTTATCTGTTAAGTTTGAATGTCTTAAGATTTGAAAAATAAGACAAACCTAATTTGCTTGGCCAACTTGTGAATTCCAGAACCCAAGTGCTTGATTGGTTTTCCATTAGAAAAAATTGTTTTGCCTTTACAACCTTAAATTTTGAGTCTTGGTCATTCCTTTCTAATGGAAGTAGTCTTGCTCTGAATTGTGTTAAAAAATTCTTATAAAGCTTGAGATCCCATGCTTTCATGCTTAGCCTTACTAGTGATGATCAAGATTTTAGTTTGGGGGTATTTTGATAGGTCTAATTTAATATATAATTATTCATATCATTTAGGTTCATTTTCAAGCCATTCTACATCGAACATTTATTGCCTTTGTGCTTTTTGGCTCCTGGCGTTATTTCCTTACAAAAGCACTCATTTTATACTAAATCTTGCTAGGGCTTATCATCAACACCCACAAGTTAATGGAAGATACATAAAAAAAAGCAAAAATGGCTAAAGATAGCAAAAATGGATGAATAACAAACATGTACAATTTGTTACAAAGTGCAAATACGGGCAACAAAATGGACAAATCGAATGCAAGAACTTCTTATACCCTTTAAGAACAGGTTCATGTTGATGTAAGAACATATTTTAGGTGATGGAAAGATGCCAAAATGAACAAAATAAGCAAAAGTAGCAAGTTGCAAGGTGGACGGCAATGGGTGGCAAGATGAGCAAGTGAAGTGAAGCTTGTAAAATTCTTTATTTCATGTTATACCAACCTCAAGTACAATATACAGGGGTGTCTAGGATGTCTTTTGTCATCAATTCAATCAGCCAAATCCAAGTTAATAAGATGAGAAATAGAGGAAAACCAAGTGGAAGAAGAAGGAAGAAAGAAGAAGTTTGGCTGGTAATTTTAAATTTTAAGTTATTTCTACCCTTTTCTTTTTTAAATTTATGGATTTTGTATTAGTTTTGCTTTATATTATGTATACCATGAACTAATTTTGTCTTTCCAAGGATATGATGTAGCCTAAGTTTTAATATATGCTCTTTTCTAATTCAACATATTCAAAGTTTGGTTATTGCGCTGTTTGAGTATTTACCATTGCTCTTACTAAGCTTTCAATGCTTGATCACCATTCAAAGCCTATAATGATTTAAAATGAGTCCGAGAGGAGATTTATGATTAATGCGATAGTGATAAACTCCACAAATTGAGCGAATGCTAAAGATAAATTAATGGGATTTATGTGGCTTTAAATGAAAACCATGCATATTCAAAACTGTTTTCTTATTTAGATTCATGAATGATATTAATGATTTAGTATGTTAAAGAGCATGTTAAATGTTTCTCAGGAGAGAATATTTAGTAAATTTGGATTTTCAGCCGTCAACACATTATAACAACTTGAATGTCGAGAATAGAAAGACGTATTGATGCAACTAAGTGAAATCATATGCCTATTATCTTATTAAATCATTAAAAGTTTCAAAAATCAGTAACCTTTCATAAAAATTAATAAACATTTGTGTCGTTGTTCATTTTGTTTTGCTTCATAAAAGAAATCACAAATTTTGATCTTTCAAATAGTGCTGAAACTACTAAATTTTGTACTCATTCAATAAACAATCCTAGTGAGACGATACTCAACTCATTCTATATTACTTGATACGACTTAGTGCACTTGCTAAAAAAAACCAAGTAAGCATCAAGTTTTTTACGGCACGAGACATTTTTTTTTAAAATTTCAAACATAATTTTTCAAAATATTTTCGTGTCTTGTCCTATTTATCTTTTAGAGTCGGCTTCCATGCCTCCTAGAGTTCGGAGCCTCTGTATAAGGATATAGAAAGTGTCCGAAAATGAAAAGATTTCCTATTTTCAATATTTTAAATCAGTTGTCTTTTAAATTTTTATTGCACGTTTTTAACTAATTTAAAACCTTTAAAAAAAAAATATGAGATCTTAACATCGTGCTTTTTAGGAAATTTTTCTACTCTTTTTAGCTTGTTTACTTGAATTAGACTTGAATAAATTGACCTATTCTAAGGCACAATCTTGATAAAACCATGGTATTTGAGTTCACTAGTTAGCAAGGTTGTTTTATCTTAGTTTCTGATAAAAAATGCTTAAATTCAGATGGATTGCTATTAGACTATCATTTCCATAACAGGCTTCGAAGAGTTATGCTTATGTCTAACGAAAAATACGAAAAAAACACAAAGAAAACGAGGGAAGCATCTCTGGCACCGGTATCCCATATAAATATTTCAAGATATGTGCTGCCCATCATGCGGGCATCTCAGTGGCGGCGTCTCTTGCCCATGCCGTCATCACCTATGGGTCAAGGGTTTTAATCTCACTGAAGATATACTGGTGAAGTCATAATGTGGGCACCTCATATCCATGCGGTCATAGCCCATAGGTCAGGAGTTTAATTATCGCAGAAGATATACTCACGCAGTCATATTGGGGGCATCTCTTACCCATGCGGTCATCGCCCAAAAGTCAGGAGCTCGATTCTCCCTAAAATATATACTTGGGGACGAAATTGACTTGGACAGATCGTTTTCTCATAAAATAGTTTTAAAAAAGAGTAGAAAATTTTTAAGTAACTTTTTGTCTCCAACATACCTGAAAAGTTTTGTTATGAGTGGCATGATTTGTGTTATCTATTCTATTTGAATGTCTTAAGATAAGAGAGAACCGATAAACTTAATTCGCTTGGCAACCTTGTGAATTTGGCAACCTAGGTGATTTAATTGTTTTCCATTAGGAAAAAATGTCTTGCCTTTAAAACCTTAAACTTTGAGTCTTGGTCATTCTTTTCTAATAGAAGTAGTTATGCTCTGAATTGTGTTCAAAAATTCTTATAAAGCATGAGATCCCATGCTTTAATGATTAGCCTTGCTCGTGGTGATCAAGATTTAAGTTTGGGGGTATTTTGAGTGTAATTTAGTATATCATCAGCATTAACATGTTGTTATAACCCAAGAATCCGAGGCATAGGTTTAAATTGTTGAAATGGCGGGAATGATGGTTGGTGTTTAAAATTCTGTTAAAATCTGTTTGGTTCTGCTGCTGCTGTCCTGCTGCTGTCCGTTACTGCTGCTGGGGAGCTGGTGTTGCTGTTACTGATCTTTGGCGCCAGAAATTAGTTCAAATATTAGTTGGTTGTATTCTAGAAACTTCTAGTTATTTCCTAGCTTGAGTTGGTTAGCCAATTAAGTCTTGATACATTGTATTTTCTTGCTTAAGCTAGCTTATAAATAAGAAGGGGCTGTATTGTTCAGATTCATTTAAGAAATATAAGAAATACAAATCTCACCTTGAGATCAATTCTCTCTCTCATCTAACTCTCTCTATTTTTCTCATCCCTAATTCTCTATTTCTCATCTAATTTTCCTTCTTTCTCATCTCATATTCTCAACTCTATCCAATTTATATTAGTTTACGTTCGAGGTTCGAGCCCGAGCGTAACACATGCGAACACAACACACATCAAACAAAAGCAAAAAGGGGCTAAACACATAAATCTACATGGCTAAAGCAAAGACGAATAACAAACATGTACAATTTGTTTCAAAGTGCAAACATGGACAAATCGAACGCAAGAACTTCTTGTACACTTCAAGAACATGTTCAAGTTGATGTAAGAACTAATTTTGGGTGGTGGAAAGATGCAAAAACGCAACAAAATCAGCAAAAAGCAGTAAGTTGCAAGGTGGGCGACAACGGGTGGCAAGACGAGCAAATGAAGCGAAGCTTTTAAACTTCTTTGTTTCATGTTATTCTAACCTCAAGTACTATATATAGGGGTGTCTGGGAGGTCTTTAGTCATCAATTCAGTCAGAAAAATCCAAATTAATAAGGTGAGAAATTGAGGAAAACCAAGTGGAAGAAGAAGGAAGGTAGAAGAAGTTTGGTGGACAATTTTGCATTTTTAAGTTCTTTTTATCCTTTTCTTCTTTAAATTCATGAATATTGTTTCAGGTGTGCTTTATATTATGTACCATTGACTAATTTTGTCTTTCCAAGGCTATGATATAGCCTAAATTTTAATATACGCCGTTTTCTTATTCTAACATATTCAAAGCTTTGTTATTGCACTGTTTGAGTGTTTATCATTGTTCTCACTGAGTTTTGAATGCTTGATCACCATGCAACGCCTGTAATGGTTTAAAATTAATCCAAGAGGACACTTGTGATTAATGCAAAAGTGATAAACTCTACAAACTGAGCGAATTCTGGAGTTGTGTAGTCTTAAATGAAAACCATTAATCTTCAAAACTCTTTTCTTATTTAGATTCGTGCAAGATATTAATGAGTTAATATGTAAAAGTGCATGGTAAATGTTGCTCCCGAGAGACTATTCTGTATATTAGGGTTTTCGACCATCAACACGTAATAACATCTTGAATATCGAGAATAGAAAGGTGTATTGATGCAACTAGGTAAAATCGGATGCCTTTGATCTTATGAAATCATTAAAACTTTTAATGATCAGCAACCTTTCATAAAAATAGTATTGAAACTACTAATTTTGGTACTCCTTCAATAAGCAATCCATGTCATATGACACTCTAATCATTCTATATTAGTTTATACGACTTAGTGCACTTGCCAAGTAAACACCAAGTAAGCATCAAGTTTTTGGCTGGGAGAGACATTTTTTTAAAAAATAAATTTTTAACATAATTTGTCAAAATATTTTTGTCCCGTGTCTTATTTATCTTTTAGAGTCGGATTTAGTGCCTCACAGAGTTAGAGCCTTTCTATGCGGATGTAGAAAGTGTTAGGCAACAAAAAGATTTCCTATTTTCAATAGTAAAATCAGTAGTCTTTTAAATTTTTATTGCACATTTTAAACCAATTTAAAACCTTTAAAAAAAAAAATTGAGATCTTATCATCTGGCCTTTAAGGAAAATTTTCTACTCTTTTTAGCTCGTTTACCTTTATTAGACTTGAATAAATGGAGAATCAATTGTTTTTGTGTTCTAATTGCAAAATATGATCTATGCTAAGGCACTATGCTGATAAAACTGTGATATTTTCACTAGTTAGCAAGAGTTGCAATAAGACTATCATTTGCATAATAAGCTTTGTATTTATGCCTAAGTCTGACAAAAATTATGAAAACAAGAGAATGAAAATGGGGCAAGCATCTCTAGCACTAGTATCCCATATAAACATTTCAAGACATGTGCTACCCATCATGAAGACATCTCAGTGGTGGTGTCTCTTACCCTCGTGGTCATCACCTAGGGGTCAGGAGTTTTAATCTTACTGAAGATATACTCGTAAAGTCATAATGTGGGCATCTCAGTGGTGGCATCTCTTACCCATACTGTTATTTTCCAGGGGTCAGGAGTTCAATTCTTACTGAAGATATACTCACTCAATCATATTGAGGGCGTCTCTTACCCATGTGGTTATCACCCAGTGGTCAAGAGCACGATTCTCCCTAAAAGATATACTCAGGGACCAAATTGACTTGGGTAGACCATCCCCTCATAAATAATATTAAAAAAAAAAAAGAGTAGAAAATTTTGTGAATTACCTTTACTCTACGGCATACCTAAAAAGTTTTACTATGAGTGGCATGAATTGTTTTACCCGTTCGGTTTGAATGTCTTAAGATTAGAAAGAACAGATAAACTTTATTTGTCTAGCCAACATGTGAATTCGTAACCTAGGTGATTGATTCGTTTTCCATTATAAAAAATTGTTTTTCCTTTAGAACCTTAAACTTTGAGTCTTGGTCATTCTTTTCCAAAGGAAGTAGTCTTACTCTGAATTTTGTTAAAAAATGCTTATAAAGCATGAGATCCCATGCTTTCAGGATTAGCCTTGCTCGAGGATGATCAAGATTTAAGTTTGGGGGTATAATTATTTATATCATTTAGGTTTATTTTCAAATCATTTTACATCGAACTTTTATTGCTTTGGCTCTTTTTCGCTCCTATCGTTATATCCTTACAAAAACACTCATTTTATGCTAAATCTTGCTAGGCTTTATCATCATCACCAACAATTGAATGCAAGACAGATCAAACAAAAGCAAAAATGGACTAAACACATCACTCTACATGGCTGATGCAAGGATGAATAACAATCATGTACAAGTGCAGAAGTGGGCGGAAATTGGACGAATCAAATTCAAGAACTACTTGCACACTTCAAGGCAGGGGACAATGGGCGGCAAGACAAGGAAATGAAGTGAAGCTTGTACAATTATTTATGTCGTGTTATTCCAACCTCAAGTACTATGTATAGGGTTGTATGGAAGGTCTTTAGGCATCAATTCACTCAGCCAACTCCAAATTAATAAGGTGAGAAATAGAGAAAATCCAAGTGGAAGAAGATCTTTGGGTGTTAATTTTGAAATTTTAAGTTCTTTTTATCCTTTTCTTCTTTGAATTCATGGATTTGGTTTCAGTTTTACTCTATACTAGGTATACCATGAACTAATTTTGTCTTTCCAAGGATATGATGTAGCCTAAGTTTTAGCATACGCTCTTTTCTAATTCAATATATTCAAAGCTTTGTTATTGTGCTGTCTGGGTGCTTATCATTGTTCTCATTGAGTTTTGAATGCTTGATCACCATTCAAAGCCTGAAATGATTCAAAATGGGTACGTGAGGAGAAATTAAGCAAAAGCTAGAGATAGATTGACGCGATTTGTGTGGCATTAAATAAAAACCATGGATCTTCAAAACTCTTTTCTTATTTAGATTCATACAAGATATTGATGAGTTAATATGTAAAATAGCATGTTAAATGTTGCTCAAGAGAAAATATTTAGTAAACTAGTGTTTTCGACCTTCAACACGTAATAACAACTTGAATATTGAGAATAGAATGGCGTATTGATGCAACTAGGTGAAATCAGATGCATTTGATCATATTAAATCATTAAAACTTTTAAAAATCTGTAACCTTTAATAAAGATCATTAAACATTTGTGCTCTTTTTCATTTTATTTTGTTTCATTAAAAAGAGCAAAAATTTCGGTCTTTGAACAAGTGTAGAAACTACTAATTTCTGCACTCTTTCAATAAGCAATCTGCGTGAGACTATACTCTGCTCATTCTATATTACTTGATACGACTTAGTCCACTTGCTGAGTAAACACCAAGTACGCATCAAGTTTTTGGTTGGAAGAGGCATTTTTTTATTATTTTGAACATAATCTTTCAAAATATTTTTGTATCTTGTCCAGTTTTATCTTTTAGAGTCGGCTTCAGTATCACCCAGAGTTCAAAGCCATTGTAAGAGGATGTAGAAAGTGTCAGCCAATAAAAAGATTTTCTATTTTCAATAGTTTAAATCAGTAGTCTTTTTAATTTTTATTTCACATTTTGAGCCAATTTAAATCCTTAAAATTTTTTTTTGATATCTTATCATCGTGCTTTTTAGGCAATTTTTCTACTCTATTTATTTAATTAGACTTGAATAAACTGAGAATCAATTATTTTTGTGTTCTAATTGCAAAACATGATCTACTTTAAGGCACTATCCTGATAAAACCGCATTATTTGAGTTCACTAGTTGGCACGAGTGTTTTATCTTTCATTCTAATTAAAAGATGCTCAAATTCAAAAGGGTTGCATTGAGACAATCATTTGCATAATAAGCTTTGAAGATTTATGCCTAAGTATTAAGAAAAATATCAAAAAAAGAGAAAGAAAATGGGGTAAGCATCTCTAGCACTAGTATCCCATGTAAACATTTCATGTTATGTGCTTCCCATCAAGATGGCGTCTCAGTTGTGGTATCTCTTATCCATGCGGTCATCACCCAGGGGTTAGGAGTTTTAATCTCCCTAAAGATATACTCGTGAAGTCATAATGTGGGCATCTCAGTGGTGGCATTTCTTACCCATGCAGTCATTGCCCTGGGGTCAAGAGTCCAACTCCCGCTGAAGATATACTCACGCTGTCATATTGAGGGGATCTCTTACCCATGTGGTTATCGTCCCGGTGTTTGAAGCTCGATTCTCGCTGCAAGATATACTTAGGGACCAAATTGACTTTGGTAGATCATTCACTCATAAATAACATAAATATAAGTAGAAAGTTCTGCGAATAACCTTTAGTCTTTAGCATATCTTAAAAGTGTTGTTAGGAGTGGCATGATTTGTGTTATCTACTCAGTTTGAATGTCTTAAGATCAGAAAGAACAGATAAACTTAATTTACTTGGCCAACTTGTGAATTCTGTAACTTAGGTGATTGATTGGTTTTACATTAAAAAAAACCGTTTTGCCTTTAGAACCTTAAACTTTGAGTCTTGGTCATTCTTTTCTAATGGAAGTAGTCTTGCTCTGAATTGTGTTAACAATTCTTATAGAGCATGAGATCCTGTGCTTTCATGATTAGCCTTGCTCGTGGACTATCAAGATTTAAGTTTGGGGGTTTTTTGATAAGTTAATTTAGTAAATAATTGTTCATATCATTAAGGTTCATTTTCAAATCATTTTACATCGAACTTTTATTGCTTTTGCTCTTTTGCGCCCCTATCATTATTTCCTTGTAAAAACATTCAATTTATGCTAAATCTTGCAAAGCTTTTAACATCAACATCAACAAATGAATGCAAGATACATCAGATAAAAGAAAAAATGGGCTAAACACACGGCCAAAGAATGAATGAACAAGAAACACGTACAATTTGTTAGAAAGTGCAAAAATGGGTGGCAAAACGGACAAAACAAATGCAAGAACTTCTTGAACACCTGAAAAACATGTTCAAGTTGATGTCAGAACTGATTTTGGGTCGTGGAAAGATGCAAAAATGGAACAAAATCATAAAGAAGTAGAAAGTTGCAAGGTGGGCGACAATGGGTGGCAAGACAAGCAAATTACGTGAGGCTTGTAAAATTCTTTATTTCAAGTTTTTTGAACCTCAGGTACTATATACAGGGGTGTCTGGGAGGTCTTTAGTGATTAATTCACTTAACGAAATCCAAATTACTCTGGTGAGAAATAGAGGAAAAAACAGTAGAAGAAGAAGTTTGGCTGAAAATTTTGAATTTTGAATTTCTTTCTATCCCTTTCTTCTTTTAATTCAAGGATTTTGTTTCGGTTTTACTTTATATTATGTACACTATGAGCTAATTTTTTCTTTCCAAGGATATGATGTTGCCTAAGTTTTAATATACGTTCTTTTCTAGTACAACACATTCAAAGTTTTGTTATTATGCTGTTTGAGTGTTTATCATCCTTATTGAGTTTTGAATGCTTGATCACCATTCAAGGCCTACAATGATTTGTAATGAGTCTGAGAAGAGATTTATGATTAATGCAAAAGTGATAAACACCAAAAATTGAGCGAATGCTGGATATAGATTATCGCAATTTTTCTGATCGTAAAAAATCGGGGATCTTCAAAACTCTTTTCTAACATATTCATGCAAGATATTGTTGAGTTAATATGTAAATTAGGGTTTTCGACCATCAACACGCCATAACAACTTTAATATCGAGAATAGAAAGGTGTATTATTGATGCAACTAGGTGAAATAGGATGCCTTTTATCTTATTAAATCATTAAAACGTTTAAAAATCAGTAACCTTTCATAAAAATCATTAAACAATCATGTTCTTTGTCATGTTGTTCTGTTTCATAAAAAAACCACAAATTTCAGTCTTTAAAATAGTGCTAAAACTACTAATTTTGGTACAAATTCAATAAATAATCCTTTGAGACGATACTCTACTCATTCTTTATTACTTGATTTGACTTAGTGTACTTGCTAAGTAAGCACCAAGTAAACATCAAGTTTTTGGTTGGGAGATACAATTTTTTTTTTTTTAATTTTGATCATAATTTTTTCAAAATATTTTTACGTTTTCTCCTATTTTATCTTTCAGAGTCGGCTTCAATACCTCCAGAGTTAAGTGCCTTTGTACGGGGATGTAAAAAGTATCAGCCAACAAAATATTACCTATTTTCAATAGTTTAAATCCGTAATCTTTTAAATTTTTATTGCACATTTTGAACAAATTTGAAACCCTAAAGAAACAAAATTGAGATCTCATCATCGTTCTTTTTAGGCAATTTTTTTACTCTTTTTTGCTCGTGTACTTTAATTAGACTTGAAAAAATCGAGAATCAATTGTTTTTGTGTTCTAATCTATTCTAAGGCACTATCATGATAAAATCGTGGCATTTGAGTACACTAGTTAGCATGGCTGTTTCATCTTTCTTTCAGATTATAAGATGCTGAAATTCGAAAGGATTTTTTTTTTTTTTAAAGGTTATCATTTGCATAATAAGGTTTGAAGAGTCATGCTTGTCTAAAGAAAAATATGAAAAAAGTGAAAGAAAATAAGTCTCAAACACCCGTATCCCATATGAACATTTCAAGATATGCGATGGCCATCAAGGGGGCATCTAGGTGGTGGCGTCTCTTACCCTCACGGTCATTACCTAAGGGTCAGGAGTTTTAATCTCACTAAAGATATACTTGTGAAGTCATAATGTAGGCATCTCAATGGTGGTATCTCTTATCTATGCGGTCATGTCCTAGGGGTCAGGAGTTCAATTCTCGCTGAAGATATACTCATGTGGTCATATTGAGGATGTCTATTACCCATGCGGTTATCGCCCAGGGGCTGGAGCTCGATTCGCACTAAACGATACACTCAGGGGGACCAAATTGACTTGGATAGATCATTCCCACATAAATAATTTAAAAAAGGAGTCGAAAATTTTGTGAATAACTTTTTGTATTCAGCATACCCGAAATGTTTTGTTATGGGTGGCACGATTAGTGTTAGCTGTGCAGTTTGAATGTCTTAAGAAAAAGAAGAACATATAAACTTAATTTGCTTCGCCAACTTGTGAATTCAGTAACCTAGGTTATTGATGGGTTTTCCATTACAAAAAATTGTTTTGCAACCTTAAACTTTTTGTCTTGGTCATTATTTTCTGATGGAAATAGTCTTGCTCTAAATTGTGTTAAAAAATTCTTATAAAGCATGAGATCTCATGCTTTCATGATTAGCCTTGCTCATGACGATCAAGATTTAAGTTTGGGAGTAATTTGATAGGTCTAATTTATTATACAGTTATTCATATCATTTAGTTCATTTTCAAACCATTTTACACCGAAATTTTATTGCTTTTGCTCTTTTTCGCTCCTATCATTATTTCCTTACAAAAATACTCATTCATGCTAAATCTCAGTAGGATTTATCATCAACATCAAAAAGTGAATGCAAGATACATCAAACAATAGCAAAAATGGGCTAAACACATCAATCTACACAGCGAAAGTAAGGATGCCTAACAAACATGTACAATTTGTCCCAAAGTGCAAGCACGGGCGATAATGTGAGAACTTATTTTGGGTGGTGGAATGATGCAAAAACGGAACAAAATCAGCAAAAAGCAGCAAGTTGCAAGGTGGGTGACAATGGGTGACAAGATGAGCAAATGAAGTGAAGCTTGAAAAATTCTTTATTTCATGTTATTCCAACCTCAATTACTACATATACGTGTGTCTGGGAGGTATTTAGTCATCAATGCACTCAGCTAAATCCAAATTAATAATGTGAGAAATAGAGGAAAACCATGTGGAAGAAGAAGAAAGGAAGAAGAAGTTTGGCTGATAATTTTGCTTGTCCTTTTCGTCTTTAAATTCATGGATTTGCTTTCAGTTTTGGTTTATATTATGTATACAATAAACTAATTTTTTCTTTCCAAGGATATGATGTAGCCCAAATTTTAGTATACGCTCTTTTCTAAATCAACATATTCAAAGTTTGGTTATTACGTTGTGTGAGTGTTTATCAATTTTCATATCGAGTTTTGAATGCTTGATCACCATTCAAAATCTGTAATGATTTAAAATGAGTCCGTGAGGAGGTTTATGATTAATGCTAAACTGATAAACTCCAGAAATTGAGCATTCTAGATTACCGCGATTTTTTGTAGTAATAATTGAAAAGTATTGATCTTCAAAACTCTTTTCTTATTTAAATTCATGCAAGATATAATGAGTTAATATATAAATGAGCATTCTAAATGTTGCTCGAGAGAGAATATTTAGTAAATTAGGGTTTTCGACCATCAACACGTAATAAAAACTTGAATATCGAGAATAGAAAGATGTATTGATGCATCTAGATGAAATCGGATGCCTTTTATCTTAAATCATTAAAACTTTAAAATATTGGCAACCTTTCATAAAAATTAGTAAATATTTGTGTTCCTTTTCATTTGATTATTCTATTTCATAAAAAAACCACAAATTTCGGGCTTTCAAATAGTGCTAAAACTACTACTTTAAGTAATCATTCAATAAACAATCCTCATGAGACAATACTCTACTCATTCTATATTACTTGATACAACTTAGTGCACTTACTAAGTAAACACCAAGTAAGCATCAAATTTTTGGCGGCGAGAGACATTTTTTTTTTTTTTAATTTTTAACATAATTTTTCAAATATTTTCGTCCCTTGTCCTATTTTATCTTTTAGAGTTGGCTTCAGTGCCTCACAGAGTTCAGAGCCTTTGTACGGAGATGTGGAAAGTGTCGGACAACAAAAAGATTTCCAATTTTCAACATTTTAAATCAGTAGTCTTTTAAATTTTTATTGCACATTTTGAACCACTTTAAAACCTCTAAAAAAAAATTTAAGATCTTGTCGTCACACTTTTTAAGTAATTTTTCTACTCTTTTTAGCTCGTTTACCTTAATTAGACTTTAATAAATTGAGAATCAATTGTTTTTGTTTTCAAATTGCAAAACATGATGCATTCTAATTGCACTATCTTGATAAAACTGTTGTATTTGACTTCAATAGTTAGCAAGGCTATTGTGTCTTTCTTTTCGATTAAAAATACTAAAATTCGAAAGGGTTGCAATAAGACTATCATATGCATAAAGAGTTATGCCTAAGTCTAACAAAAAATATGAAAAAAAAAGAGAAAAAAATGGGGGAGGCATCTCGAGCACTATTACCCCATATGAACATTTCAAGATATGTGCTGCATAGTGAGGGAGTCTCATTCGTGACATCTCTTACCCACGCAGTCGTCGCCTAGGGGTTAGGTGTTTTAATCACTCTTAGGATATACTCGTGAAGTCATAATGTAGGCAACTCAGTGGTGGCACCTCTTACCCATAAGATCATTGCCCAGGGGTCAGGAGTTCAATTCTCACTGAAGATATACTCATGTGGTCATATTGAGGGCGTCTCTTACCCACATGGTTATCTCCCTGGGGTTAGGAGCTCGATTCTTTCTAAACGATATACTTAGGGGCCAAATCGACTCGGGTTCCCTCATAAACAAGATAGAAAAAAGAGTAGAAAATTTTGTGTATAATTTTTAGTCTTCAGCATAAGTGAAAAGTTTTGTTATGAGTGGCACAATTTGTGTTAGCTGTTCGGTTTGAATGTCTTAAGATTAGAAAGAACAGATAAACTTAATTTGCTTGGCCAACTTGTGAATTCCATAACGTAGGTGATTTATTGTTTCTCCATTAGAAAAAATTGTTTTGCCTTTAGAACCTTAAACTTTAAGTCTTGGTCACTCTTTTCTAATGGAAGTAGTCTTTCTCGGAATTGTGTTTTAAAATTCTTATAAAGCATGAGATCCCGTGCTTCCATGATTAGCCTTGCTCGAGGACGATCAAGATTCGACTTTGGGAGTATTTTGATTAGTCTAATTTAGTATATGATTGTCCATGTCATTTAGGTCCATTTTCAAACCGTTTTACATCAAACTTTGGTTGCATTTGCTTTTTTTCACTATTTTCGTACAAAAACATTCATTTTATGCTAAATCTTGCTAGGTTTTATCATCAACATCAAAAAGTTAATGCAAGATAAATAAAAAGAAAGCAGAAATGGACTAAACACGTAAAAAATGGATGAATAACAAGCATGTACAACTTGTTACAAAGTGCAAAAATTGGTGACCAAATGGACAAATCGAATGCAAGAACTCTTGTACACTTCAAGAACATGTTCAAGTAGATGTAAGAACTAATTTTGGGTGGCAGAAAGAAGCAAAAACGGAACAAAATCAGAAAAAAGCAACAAGTTGCAAGGTGGGCGACAATGGTTGGCAAGACGAGCAAATGAAGTGAAGCTTGTAGAATTCTTTATTTCATGTTATTCCAACCTCAATTACTATATATAGGGGTTTATAGGAATTCTATAGGCATCAATTTACACAGCCAAATCCAAATTAATAAGGTGAGAAATAGAGAAAAACCAATTGGAAGAAGAAGAACGAAAGAAGTGGTTTACCTGGTAATTTTGCATTTTTAAGTTCTTTCTATTCTTTTCTTATTTATATTCATGGATTTTGTTTCAGTTTTTCTTTATATTATGTATATGATGAGCTAATTTTGACTTTCCAAGGAAGTTTTAATATACGCTCTTTTCTAGTTCCACATTTTAAAAGTTTGGTTATTGTGCTGTTTGAGTGTTTATCATTATTCTTGCTGAGTTTTGAATGCTTGATCACCATTCAAATCTGAAATGATACAAAATGAGTATGAGAGGAGATTAAAGATTAATGCAAAAGTGATAAATACCAAAAATTGAGCAAATGTTAGCGATAGATTAACGCGATTTTGATGGTCTTAAATAAAAATCGTGGATCATCAAAACTGTTTTCTTATTTAGATTCTTGCAAGGTATTGATGAGTTAATATGTAAAAGAGCTTTGTTCGAGAGAGAATATTTAATAAATTAGGGTTTTCAACTATCAGCACATAATGACAACTTGAATATCGAGAATAGAAAGGCGTATTGAATCAACTAACTAAAATCGGATGCATTTGATCGTATTAAATCACTGACACTTTCAAAAATCAGTAACCTTTTGTAAAAATCAGTAACCTTTTGAAACTTTCAATTTGTTGTATTTAATAAAAAAAAAAAACCACAAATTTTAGTCTTTCAAATAGTGCTAAAACTACTAATTTTGGTACTCATTCAATGAACAATCCTCGTGAGACGATACTATACTTATTCTATATTACTTGATATGACGTAGTATACTTGCCAAGTGAACACCAAGTAAGCATCAAGGTTTGGCTGGGAGGGACATTTTTTATTTATTTATTTCGGTACTCCTTTTATTCTATATTCCTTGATATGACATAGTATACTTGTCCTATTTTATCTTTTCAGAGTCCGTCAACAAAAATATTTCCTTTTTTCAATAGTTTAAATCAGTAGACGTTTAAATTTTTATTGCACATTTTGAACCAATTTAAAACCTTTAAAAAAAAATTTTAAATCTTATCATCTATATTTTAGGCACTTTTTCTACTTTTTTTTAGCTCATTTACATTAATTAGACTTCAAAAAAAAAAAAATTTGAGAATCAATTATTTTTCTGTTTTAATTGCAGAACATAATCTATTCTAAGGCACTATCTTGATAAAATCATGGCATTTGAGTACACTAGTTAGCATGGTTGTTTTATCTTTCTTTCTGATTAAAAGATGCTAAAATTCGAAAGTATTGCATTAAGATTATCATTTGCATAATAATGTTTGAAGAGTTATGCCGAAGTCTAAAAAAAATATAAAAAAACGAAAAAGAAATTGAGGAAAGCATCTCAAGCACCGGTATCCCATAGGAACATTTCAAATTATGTGCTGCCCATCATGAGGGCATCTCAGTGGTGGCATCTCTTACCCATGCAGTCATCGCCCAGGGGTCAGGAGATTTAATCTCTTGAAGATATACTCATGAAGTGATAATGTGGATATCTCGGCGGTGACATCATTACCCATGCGGTCATTGATCAGGGGTAAGGAGTTTAATTCTTGTAGAAGATATACTCACGCTATCATATTGAGGGTGTCTCTTACCCATGCGGCCATCGTCCAGGGATCTGGAGCTCGATTCTCGCTGAAAGGTATACTTACGGACCAAATTGTCATAGGTAGATCATTCCCTCATAAATAATCTAAAAAAAAAGTGTAAAAAGTTTTGTGAATAGCCTTTAGTCTTCAGCGTACCTGAAAAGTTTTACTATGAGTGGCAGGATTTGGGTTATCTATTCGCTTTGAATATCCTAAGATTAGAAAGAACAATTAAACTAAATTTGCTTGGCCAACTCGTGAATTCCGTAACCTAGGCGATTTATTGGTTTTCCATTAGAAATATTATTTTTTTGGCCTTTATAACCTTAAACTTTGAGTTTTGGTCATTCTTTTCTAATGGAAGTAGCCTTACTCTGAATTGTGTTAAAAAATTCTTATAAAGCATGGGATCCCGCGCTTTCAAGATTAGCCTTGCTCGAGGATGGTCGAGATTTATATTTGGGGGTATTTTGATGAGTCTAATTTAGTATATAATTAGTCATATCGTTTATGTTCATTTTCAAACCATTTTACATCGAACTTTTCTTACATTTTCTCTTTTTTGCTCCTATTGTTATTTCCTATCAAAGACGAGTTATGCTAAATGTTGCTAGGATTTATAATCAACATTAACAAGTGAATGCAAAATATATCAAACAAAAGCAAAAATGGGCTAAACACATCAATAAACCTGGCAAAATCAAGGATGAATAGGAAACATGTACAATTTGTTACAAAGTGGAAAAATGGGCAACAAAATGAAAAAATCCAATGCAAGAACTACTTGTACACTTCAAGACCATGGTCAACTTGATGTAATAACTGATTTCTGGTGGTGGAAAGATGCAAAATGGGAACAGAATCCACAAAAAGCAGTGAGTTGCATGGTGGGCGACAATGGGTGGCAAGACTAGAAAATGAAGTGAAGTTTGTAAAATTCTTTATTTCATGTTATTCCAACCTCAAGTACTGTACATAGGGGTTTCAAGGAGGTCTTTAGTGATATTTTCACTTGGCCAAATCCAAATTAATAAGGTGCGAAATAAAGGAAAACCAGGTGGAAGAAGGAAGGAAGAAGTTTGGCTGGTAATTTTTCATTTTTAAGTTCTTTCTATCCTTTTCTTCTCTGAATTCATGGATTTTGTTTTAGTTTTGTTTTATATTATATATACCACGAACTAGATTTGTCTTTCCAAGAATAGCAAGTAGCCTAAGTTTTAATATACACTCCTTTATAATTCAACATATTTAAGTTTTGTTATTGCACTGTTTGTGTGTTTATCATTGTTCTTACTGTGTTTTGAATGCTTGATCAGCATCCAAAGCTATAATGAATCATAATGAGTCCGAGAGGACATTAATGATTAATGCAAAAGTGATAAACACCACTAATTGAACGAATGCTAGATATAGGTTAACGCGATTTGTGTGGTCTTAAGTGAAAACTATGAATCTTCAAAACTCCTTTCTTATTTAGATTCATGCAAGATATTGATGAGTTACTAAGTAAAAGAGTGTGACAAATGTTGCTTGAGAGAGAATATTTTGTAAATTAGGATTTTCGACCATCAATATATAATAACAACTTGAATATTGCGAATACAAAGGCATATTGTTACAACAAGGTGTAATCGGATGCTGATACGACTGTGTCTATATAGCTTGATACGACTTATAGTGTAGATAATGTATTAGATATATCATCAACTTAGTTATTGTCACATAAGTTACATCAGAGTTTTATTGTAGTGGAAGGATTGTCAGAGTCACCGGACGGATTCATGTCTTCAAGTCTTAACGGCTAAACATGATGGTGAATTTAATCCTTTAGACTACAATGAAACTTTTAAGTATAAAGATGCAGACCGATTGGTCAAGACCATAAAGTTAAGTTAAAGTAGTTGTATTTTAACTAAATCAGGAGCTAGTAGAGGCGTTAAAAGACATTAAGTCCATTAGATTGGATCTGAATAGATCTACAAGTATAAAGAGTTCATTGGACAAGAAGATACAGACCTTTAAGACTAGATTGATGGCAGCGGGTGAATACCCTGTAGGAAGGAATCGTCCTTCATGAGACCTTCTAGCCAGATGCTATTCCATAGGCCTGCTCTTATCCACAGTATCTTTTTGTGATGAGGTATGGAAGCAGAAGTCAAGACAAATTCTCTAAATGGTTATCTTGAAAGGTTATGTATGTGATACAGCAAGACAAGCTTGTTGCTAAGAGTCAAGAGCATATGGTATACAAACTAAGCTAGACTACTTGCAGACTTAAATAAGCATCTTGTTCATTGAATAGTAGATTCGATGAAGGTTAATCAAGTCCTAGGATTTGATTCAATGGTTAGTGAACCATTAGTGTACAAGTGATATAACAAGAAAATAGAGACTTTCTAATTGTTGCACATAGATGACCTTCAAATCATTGAGAATGGTGTACAATTGTTATGAGCTATTAAGTTTTTATTTTCCAGTCTGTTAATTAAAAGCGAAAGTCCTAAAATGAGCCAATTGTGTTCTTAGGGTCAAGCCTTGGTGAGATTCAAAAGAAAGGATGTTGGGTTTATCATTGGTCGTTTATTTTAAAAGGGAGTTTGGATGTTTGATGTCAAAATTCCGATTTACCCTTATAGTACAGTGAAAGTCATTAGATGGTAAAGAGTAAAGCAGTCTTGTGTTGCTTACTTCATCATCGAATTCAGGTACTTGGCAGCTTGGGAATTGTTAAGCAGACTTGTTGACGGCTTCCTAGTAGATAAAACATGTGAGCGAAAGCATGAGACAGTGATAGATTGGTATTAGTTCGAAGTTTGAGATCCTTAGGGGATAGTAATGCAATGCAGGCCTACTTGGGTTTAAGGACAAGTGGAAAATTGCTGGAATGGGTGTCCTAGAAAAAACCCATTTAATTAGTTTCAAATATTAAATAAATAATATTATTTTATTTATTTATTGTCTGATTATATTTTATGAATTAAACATGCGTGTGATTGTTTTCCTAAAACGATCCATGAGATGGACGTTTTTCTAGATGACATGTTAGGTTTGGTTTAAGCGGTTAATAAGATTGAACCACGGACAGACATAGATCAAAATAGTGACATATTGTCAAAGTATGTTCATAGTCGGCGATAATTTTGGACAACTTGTCTAATAAGACTGTAATATAATACTTTTTATGACTTGTCTTGTTCATGCGGATAGGAATCCAACACTAAGTAGGACCGCTTGAATTAGTTGTTTATCTAACTGCTATCAAAAATAATTAATACTGTAAGATGATAACTCTAAATCCGAAAGATAGTTTGAACTTGTGCATGAAATGTTAATTGTTTTGATGCCTAAAATGAAGAAGTTAAAAGTGAATAACCAAGATCTTACGTTGTTAGGTAATTGCATGAAATGTGGCAGGAATAGATATTTAACTAGGAATCTACAACGTAAGATGTCCCCTTAGTTGATTCGTAAATATACGAACAGATTCTAGAATCTTTAGCCAGAGTATTTCATGTGATTGACATTTGGAACTTGTTTCAGTATTATGAATTGTTCGAGAAGGCCGAGTTAAAATTGACAATAATAGATGTGAGAAAAATAATGATAGTAATTAAAGTTATTTTTGCTCACGAATATCTCATAGAGGGGTTAATTGTCGCAATAGAATTAGTTTGGAAATTCTTGAGTAAATATATTTAATTCTAAAGTGCGGTAAAACTTATTTAGTAGAATTAACTTTTATTAGATGGTAATTAATTGTTGTCATGAGATGATAATCAGATTTAACTCATTTAAAACCATAGCTGAATTGTCCCATTGTTTGAAAAATATTTAAAAATTAATTCATGGGTTAATTACTTATTTATAAAATAAATAAATAAATTTTGCTAAACATAATTCATATGTTGAATTATTTATTAATAACATAAATAAAATAATTTTTTTCCCTAAAATATTATGAGATAAATTTTATACATATGGGAATTTAAAAAAAAAAAAAAAGGGAATGCATGAAACTACACAGGTTGCGATCTGTGTATACACGATTAGGCCAACCAGTGCGTGGTTATCCGCACCCCTTAGGCGCAGTCAATCGAGAAGCACCTGATAAGTCTAATTTAGTATGTAATTGCTTATATCATTTAGGTTCATTTTCAAAACATTTACATCGAACTTTTATCGCTTTTGTCTTTTTTTCGTTCCTATCAGTATTTCCTCTATATGCTAAATATTGCAAGATTTTATCATCAACATCAATAAGTGAATGCAAGATACATCAAACAAAAGCAAAAATGGGCTAAACACATCAATCTATACAGCTAAAGAAAGGATGAACAACAAACATGTACAATTTGTTACAAAGTGCAAAAATGGACAGCAAAATGGACAAATCCGAACTTCTTGTGCACTTCAAGAACATGTTCAAGTTGATGTAAGAACTGATATTTTCACTTGGCCAAATCCAAATTAATAAGGTGCGAAATAAAGGAAAACCAAGTGGAAGAAGAAAGGAAGAAGTTTGGCTGGTAATTTTTCATTTTTAAGTTCTTTCTATCCTTTTCTTCTCTGAATTCATGGATTTTGTTTTAGTTTTGCTTTATATTATATATACCACGAACTAGATTTGTTGTTCCAAGAATAGCAAGTAGCCTAAGTTTTAATATACACTCCTTTATAATTCAACATATTTAAGTTTTGTTATTGCACTGTTTGTGTGTTTATCATTGTTCTTACTGTGTTTTGAATGCTTGATCAGCATCCAAAGCTATAATGAATCATAATGAGTCCGAGAGGACATTTATGATTAATGCAAAAGTGATAAACACCACTAATTGAACGAATGCTAGATATAGGTTAACGCGATTTGTGTGGTCTTAAGTGAAAACTATGAATCTTCAAAACTCCTTTCTTATTTAGATTCATGCAAGATATTGATGAGTTACTATGTAAAAGAGTATGACAAATGTTGCTTGAGAGAGAATATTTTGTAAATTAGGATTTTCGACTATCAATATATAATAACAACTTGAATATTGAGAATACAAAGGCATATTGTTACAACAAGGTGTAATCGGATGTCTTTGATCTTATTAAATCATCAAAACATTCAAAATTCTATTAACCTTCAATAAAAATCAGTAAATATTTATGTTCCTCTTCATTTTGTTCTGTTTCATGAAATAACCACAAATTTCAGTCTTTCAAATAGTGTTGAAACCACTAATTTCGGTACTCGTTTAATAACTTTCCTCATGGGATGACACTCTACTCATTCTATATTACTTGATACGATTTAGTGCACTTGCTAAGAAAACACAAAGTAAGTATCAAGTTTTTAGCTCTGACAGACATTTTTTTTTTAACATAATTTTTCGAGATATTTTCGTGTCTTGTCTTATTTTATCTTTTGAAGTCAGCTTCAGTGCCTCCCAGAGTTCAGAGCCTTTGTATGGGGATGTAGAAAGTGTCGGCCAACAAAAAGATTTCCTATTTTCAATAGTTTAATTCAGTAGTCTTCTAAACTTTTATTTCGCATTTTGAACCAATTTAAGAGCATTAAAGTTTTTTTTGAGAACTTATCACTGTACTTTTTAGGCAAATTTTCTACCCTTTTTAGCTCGTTTACTTTATTTAGACTTGAATAAATTGAGAATCAATTGTTTTCCAGTTCTATTTGCAAAACATGATCTATTCTAAGGCACTATCTTGATAAAACCATGGTATTCGAATTCACTAGTTATCGAGAGTGTTTTATCTTTCTTTCTGATTAAAAGATGCTCAAATTCAAGAGGGTTGCTATAAGATTATCATTTGCATAATAAGCTTTCAAGAGTTATTCCTAAGTCTAAAGAAAATATGAAAAAAGAAAAAGAAAAAGAAAATGCGGGAAGCATCTCTAGCACCGGTATCCCATATAAATATTTCAAGATATGTGCTGCCCATCATGACGGCGTCTTAGAGGTGGCGTCTTTTACCCATGTGGTCATCACCCAGAGGTTAGGAGTTTTATTCTCACTGAAGATATACTCGTGAAATCATAATGTGGGTATCCCAGTGGTGGCATCTTTCACCCATGTGGTCATCGCACAAGAGTCAGAAGCTCGTTTCTCGCTGAAGGATATATTCAAGGACCAAATTGACTTGGTTAGATCATTCCCTCATAAATAATATTAAAAAAAGAGTGCAAAATTTTGTCAATAACTTTTAATGTTGGGCATACCTGAAAGGTTTTGTTATGAGTGACATGATCTGTTTGGTTAGAATGTCTTAAAATTAGAAATAAATAAAATTAATTTGCTTGGCCAACTTGTGAATTCCGTAATGTAGGTGATTGAGTGGTTTTCCATTAGAAAAAATTGTTTTGCCTTTAGAAGCTCAAACTTTTTGTCTTGGTCATTCTTTTCTATTGGAAGTAGTCTTGCTCTTGTGCTTTCATGATTAACCTTGCACGATGACGATCAATATTTAAGTTTGGGGGTATCTTGATAAATCTAATTTAGTATATAACTAATCATATTATTTGGGTTCATTTTTAAACCATTTTACATCGAACTTTTGTTGCTTTTGCTCTTTTTCGTTCCTATCATTATTTCCTTTTGAAAACACTCATTTTATGCTAAATCTTGCTAGAATTTATCTTCAACATCAAGAAGTGAATTCAAGATACATCAAATAAAAGGAAAAACGGGCTAAACACGATAATCTACACGGGTAAAGCAAGGACGAATAACAAACTTGTACAATTTGTTGAGAAGTGGAAAAATGAGGGACAAAATGGACAAGTCCAATGCAATAACTTCTTATACACGTAAAGAAAATATTCTATTTGATGTACGAACTGATTTTGGGCGGTGGACAAATGAAACAGAGAACAAAATCAGCAAAAAGAACCTAGTTACAAGGTGGGCCACAGTGGGTGGCATAATGAACAAATGAAGTGAAGCTTCTAAAATTATTTATTTCATGTTGTTCTCAAGTGCTATATATAGGGGTGTCTGGGAGGTCTTTAGTCATCAATTCACTCAGCCAAATCCAAATTAATAATGTGAGAAAGAGAGGAAAACCAAGTGGAAGAAGAAGTTTGGTTGGTAATTTTGTATTTTTCAGTTCTTTCTATCCTTTTCTTATTTAAATTTATGGATTTTGTTTTAGTTTTGCTTTATATTATGTATACATGAACTAATTTTTCCTTTCCATGGATATGATGTAGCCTAAGTTTTAGTATATGCGCTTTTCTAATTCAACGTGGTCAAAGTTTGGTTATTGCGATGTTTGAGCTTTTATCATTGTTCTTACTAAGTTTTGATTGCTTAATCGCCATTCAATGCCTATAATGATTCACAATGCGTCCGAGAGAAGATTTACGATTAATGCAAAAGTGATAAACACCACAAATTGGGCGAATGCTAGAGATAGACTAACGCTATTTGTGTGGTCTTGAGTGAAAATTATGGATCTTCAAAACTCTTTTCTTATTTTGATTCATGCAAGATATTGACGAGTTAATAGGTAAAAAAGAGCATGCTAAATGTTGCTCGAGAGAGAATTTTTAGTAAATAAGGTGTTTCAACCACTAACACATAATAACCACTTGAATATCATGAATAGAAAGGCGTATTAATGAAACTAGGTGAAATCAGATGCCTTCGATCTTATTAAATAATTAAAACTTTCTAAAATCTGTAACCTTGCATAAAAATCAGTAAACAGTTGTGTTTGTTTTCATTTTGTTCTGTTTTAGAAAAAAAAAAAAACAACAAATTTTGGTCTTTCAAATAGTGCTAAAACTACTAATTTCGGTACTCATTCAATAAGCAATCCTAGTGAAACGATACTCCACTCATTCTATATTGATATGACTTAGTGCACTTGCTAAGTAAACCCCAAGTAAGCATCATGTTTTTGGCTGGGAGAGACATTTTTTTAAAAAAATTATGAACTTAATTTTTCAAAATTTTTCTGTGTCTTATCCTATTTTATCTTTTAGAGTCAACGTCAGTGCCTCTTAGAGTTTAGAGCCTTTTTATGGGGATGTAGGAAGGGTTGGACAAAAAAAAAAGATTTTCTATTTTCGATAGTTTAAATCAGTAGTCTTTTAAATTTTTATTACACATTTTGAACCACTTCAAAACCTTTAAAAAAATTTTAAGATCTTATCATCGTGCTTTTTAAGTAATTTTTCTACTGTTTTTAGCTCGTTTACTTTTAATTAGACTTGAATAAATTGAGAATTAATTATTTTTGTGTTCTAATTGCAAAACATGATCTATGTTAAGGCACTACCTTGATAAAACTGTGGTATTTGACTTCACTAGTTAGCATGGCTGTTATATCTTTCTTTCTGATTAAAAGATGCTCAAACTTGAAAAGAATTTCATTAAGATCATAGTTTGATTAATAAGCTTTAAAGAGTTATACATAAGTCTAAAGAAAAATATGAAAAAAAAAAAAAGAGAAGGAATGTGAGGGAAGCTTAGCACTGCTATCCCATATAAACATTTCCAGATATGTACTGCCCATCATGAGGGCATCTCAGTGGTGGCATCCTTGCCCATGTGATCATCGGCTAGGGGTTAGGAGTTTGATTCTCACAGAAGATATACTCGTGAAGTCATGATGTGGTCATCTTTTAACCATGCGGTCATTGCCCTGATGTATAGAGTTCAATTCTTGTTGAAGACATACTCAAGCATTCACATTTAGGGCATCACAGTGGTGGTGTCTCTTAGCCATGCGGTCATCGCCCTAGGGTCAGGAGCTCGATTCTCGTGGTAAGACATACTCGTGGACCAAATTGACTGGGGTAGATCTGTCCCTCGTAAATAATATAGAAAAAAGAGCAGAAAATTTTATGAATAACTTTTAGTCATGGGCACAATAGAAAAGTATTGTTATGAGTGGCATGATTTGAGTCATCTATTCAGTTTGAATATCTTAAGATTAGAAAGAATGGATAAACTTAATTTGCTTAGCGAACTTGTGAATTCGGTAACCTAGGTGATTGATGGGTTTTCCCGTAGAAAAACTGTTTTGCCTTTCGAACCTTAAAATTCTAGTCCTAATCATTCTTTTTTAATAGAAGTAGTCTTGCTCTGAATTGTGTTAAAAATTTATTAAAAGCATGAGATCCCGCACTTTTAGGATTAGCCTTGCTTGAGGACGATCAAGATTTAAGTTTGGGGGCATTTTGACAAGTATAATTTAATATATAAATATTCTCATCACTTAGGTTCATTTTCTAACCATTTTACTTCGAACCTTTTGTCTTTTTTCATTTCTATCATTATTTCCTTGCAAAAAACACTCATTTTATGCAAAATCCTGTTTGGTTTTATCATCAATATCAACAAGTGAATGCAAGATACATCAAACAAAAGCAAAAATGGGGTAAACACATCATTCTACATGGCTAAAGCAAGGATGAACAACAAACATATACAATTTGTTACAAAATGAAAAAATGGATGGCATAATGGACAAATATGAACTTTTTTTACACTTGAAGAACATGTTCATGTTGATGTAAGAATTGATTTTGGGTCGTGGAAAGATGCAAAATCTGAAAAAATTAAGCAAAAAGCAGCAAGTTGCAAGGTGGGCGGCAATGGGGTGGCAAGTCGAGCAAATGAAAGTGGAGCTTGTAAAATTTTTTGTTTCATGTTATTCCAACCTCAAGTATTATATATAGAGGTGTTTGGGAGGTCTTTAGTCATCAATTCACTCAGCCAAATCCAAAGTAATGAGGAGAGAAAGAGAGAAAAACCGAGAGGAGAAAGAAGGAAGGTAGAAGAAGTTTGGTTTGTATTTTGCATTTTTAAGTTCTTTCTATCCTTTATTTCCTTAGGTTCATGGATTTTGTTTTGGTTTTGCATTACACTATGTAGCCTAGTTGTAATATACGCTCTTTTCAAATTAAACGTATTCAAAGTTTAGTTATTGCGTTGTTTTAGTATTTATCATTGTTTCGCATAAGTTTTGATTGCTTGATAACAATTCAATTCCTATAATGATTCATAATGAGTTTGAGAGGAGATTTATGATGAATGCTAAAGTGATAAACACCACAAATTGAGAGAATGCTAGAGATAGATTAATGCGATTTGTGTGGTCTTAATGGATCTTTAAAACTCTTTTTTTTTTAATCAAAATTCATGCTAAATGTAGGTCGTGAGAGAATATTTAGTAAAGTAGGTTTTTCTCCCATCAACATGTAATAATAACTTGAATATCGAGAATTGAAAAGTGTATTTACGCAACTAAATGAAATTGGATGCCTTAGATCTTATTAAATCATTTCAAAAATTAGCAAACCTTTCATAAAAATTAGCAAAAATTTGTGCTTTTTTTCGTTTTATTTTCTTTCATATCAAAAACCACAAATTCCGGTCTTTCAAATATTGCTGCAACTACTAATTTTGGTACCTTTCGAACAACAATCCTCGTGGGACGATACTCTACTCATTCTATATTATTTGATACGACTTAATGCACTTGCTAACTAAACACCGAGTCAGTATCAAGTTTTTGGTTAGGACATTTTTTTTTAAATTTTGAGCAAAATTTTTCAAAATATTTTCTTGTCTAGTGATTCTTACTGATGATATACTCGTGAAGTCATAATGTCGGCATCTCAGTGGTAGCATCTCTTACTCACGTGATCAGTGCCTAGGGATAAGGAGTTCGATTCTCGTTGAAGATATACTCACGCGGTTATATTGAGGGTGTCTCAGTGGTGGCGTCATTGCCCATGTGGTCATCGCCCTGGGGTCAGGAGCTCGATTCTCGCGGAAAGATATACTCGTGAGACAAATTGACTGAGGTAGATCAGTCACTCACAAATAATATAAAAAAAAAAAAAAGAGTACAAACTTTAGTGAATAACTTTTAGTCTTGGGCAGGCCTGAAAAGTATTGTTATGAGTCGCATGATTTTTGTCATATATTCGGTTTGAATATCTTAAGATTAGAAAGAACGGATAAACATAATTTGCTTAGCTAACTTGTGAAATTGGTAACCTAGGTGATTGATGGGTTTTCCCTTTGAAAAAAGTATTTTGCCTTTAGAATCTTAAACTATCAATCTCGGTCATTCTTTTCTATTAGAAGTAATGTTGCTCTGAATTGGGTTAAGTAATTCTCATAAAGCATGAGATCCCGTGCTTTCATGATTAGCCTTGTTTGAGAACAATCAACATTTAAGTTTAGGGGTATTTTGATAAGTCTAATTTAGTATATAAATATTCATATCATTTAGGTTTATTTTCAAACCATTTTACATCGAACTTTGAACACTTTTGCTCTTTTTCACTGCTATCACTATTTCCTCGCAAAATCATTCATTTTATGCTAAATCTTTCGAGATTTTATGATAAACATAAATAAGTAAATGCAAGATACATCAAACAAAAGCAAAATGGGATGAACACGTCAATCTGCACGGCTAAAGCAAGGACGAACAGCAAACATGTACAATTTGTTACAAAGTGCAAAAATTGGCGGCAAAATGGAAAAATCCAATGCAAGAACTTCTTGTACACTTCAAGAACATGTTCAAGTTGATGTAAGAACTAATTTTTTGCAGTGAAAAGATGCAAAAACTAAACAAAATCAATAAAAAGTAGCACGTTGCAAGGTGGGCAGCTATGGGTGGCAAGAAGAGCAAATGAGAGTGAAGTTTGTAAAATTTTTTTATTCCATGTTATTCCAACTTCAAGTACTATATTATGTATACCATGAACTAACTCAGCCAAATCCAAAGTAATATGGAGAGAAGGAGAGGAAAACTGAGAGGAAGAAGAAGGAAGGAAGGAAGGTAGAAAAGGTTTGGCTTGTATTTTTGCATTTTTATGTTATCTCTATCCCTTTTCTTCATTAAGCTCATGGAATTTGTTTCAGTTTTGTTATATTGTGTATACCAAGAACTAATTTTCTCTTTCCAATGCTCCGATGTAGCCTAAGTTGTAATATATGCTCCTTTCTAATTCAACGTATTCAAAGTTTTGTTATTGCGTTATTTGAGTGTTTATTACCATTCAAAGCCTATAATAATTCATAATGAATCCAGAAAAAGATTTATGGTGAATGCTAAAGTGATAAACACCATAAATTGTGCGAATGCTAGAGATAGATTAACGCAATTTCTGTGGTCTTAAATGAAATCCCTGGATCTCCCACACTCTTTTCTTATTTAAATTCATGCAAGAGATTGATGAGTTAATATGTAAAATATCATGCTAGATGTCTCTCGAGAGTGAATATTTATTAAATTTGGGTTTTTGACCACAAACACGTTATAACTACTTGAATAGGTGAAATCGGCTGCCTTAGATCTTATTAAATCATTAAAACCTTCAAAAATTAGTAAGCCTATCATAAAAATTAGTAAGCATTTGTGTTCTTTTTCATTTTGTTTTGTTTCATATCAAAAACCATAAATTTCGATCCTTCAAATAGTGCTAAAAGTACTAATTTTGGTACTGATTCAATTAACAATACACATGGGATGACTCATTCCATATTACTTGATATGACTCAGTGCACTTTCTAAGTAAAAACCAAGTCAGCATCAGCGCTATGTGGCATGGATAATTCAAATAAAAAAGGGAGAAATGAAAATCCCCGTGTGTAGGTTGTGACGTTGTCATCATGATGACCTCTTCCCGTGCAATTTTTTGTCTTATAAATTCAACGTATTGCTGTGGTTTAACTAATATGGTTTTAGGTTTTTGAACCTAATTTTCTTTCACAAAAAAAAACCTAAAATTGTTTTATCATTTTCTAAATTATTCCAAAATTTTATTCCAAATTTTTTTCTAAATTATATATTTTGGAAGCCCACTCTCCGGTGCTGAAAAGAAGTGATTGCAAAGGATACCTTGAAGGGTCATGATATTCTTCTATCAGTTTTGGATCTTCAAGTCAGAGTTTGGATTTGCATTTCATGTATGTCTAAATTAAGTATTTGATATTTAATTTAATTTTATTTATTTCGTTTATTCTACATAACATGTTTGAACTTGATTTATTCAATGTTTTTCAATTGTTATATTGTGAGCTTATTAAAGTAAAATCTACATCTAATTAAATAGTTTAATTAGATTAGGGCATTAGATTTAAAAGTGAGAATTTTAAATTGGTTTTCCACTGCATCCCTCTTTTCGTTTACGGAAAAATTTTTGAAATACGTTTCGAACAAATGAATGTGAATTAAAACATTCCTCAATTGAAAAATTGTGTCTTTCTTTATTCTATGCATCAACAAAATTGAGACATTACTTCTTGGCATTCACTATATATATGGTTTCCTTGAGAAATGTCCTTAAATACAAGCTAGATACCATTTTTGAGGGGAAGGCTGAACAAGTGGAGTGTAACCCTACTTCAATTTGAGTCGATCTATGTTTCACAAAAGTTAGTAAAGGGACATGCCTTTGTAGACCTTTTTGCTGACCACCCAAACATATAACTAGTTTAAAGAATGTGCCACACTAGCTTCTAGTAGTAAAAGTGGTCCCTTAGAAACTATTCTTTGATGGCTCAAGGATCAATTCATGTGCTGGAGTTAGGATTGACAGAGAAGCCCCCGCTGCGATCATCACCAAGTTGGTTGTCACTTTAGTTGGTAAATGTTCCAACAACATGGTGGAGTATGAGGCACTAGTAATTATCCTACAAACTCTTCTAGAAATACAAGTCCTCAATATTGTCATCGAGGGGAATTGCAGTTGGTAATTTACCAAGTAAAAGGGGAATTTCAATGTTTAAGTGAGACCTCGAATCGATACTTATCAATAGTGCAATTGTCATTGAGAAAATTTGACGGTGTGCAGTTCGAGCATATCCCCATGGAACAAAACAAGGCAACCAATGATTTGGCTTGATTATCATTAGGGTATAAGTTACCTAAGACTTGGTGCAAAGAAACCATGGTCCTCAAAACTAAGAATTTAGGCCATGACATTGGGCACATCAAGTCTTTCAGTTTTGAAATCAAAGTCACGCCAAGTAAACACTTGGGGTACTTTAGGGCCAATCAAGCTGTCCTAAGTCCACAAGAGGATTGGAGAAAGCCTTTAATGGATTATTTCAAGAACCCTCAAGTTTATATTAAGGACAGAAAGATGAAAATTAGAGCACATAGATTCCATCTGGATGGTGAGTCCAGAGAGTTATATAAAAGGGACGCTAGTGGAGTACTTCTTAACTGCAATGACTTGGATGAAGCAATGTTGGTAATGGTAGGAACCCGTGAGGGTATCTGTGGATCCCATCTGGCTGGCAATTAAACGCATTGGCTTATAAGGCATTTTGGCTATTATCTAGCTGGCAATTAAACGTATTGGCTCATAAGGCATTGTGGCCATTATTGTCCATAAATGATGGATGACAGCATAAAGTATGCCAAGGGGTGCAAAGCATGACAAAGATATTATCATGTGCCAAGAGTCCTTGTAGCCAAGATGCATGCTATTGTCAAATCATGAACGTTTAGAGGTTGGGCAATAGGCGACATAGATGAGATTAACCCTCTTTCTTGTAAGCAACACTCTTATATTATTGTGACCGTTGACTATTTCACAAAATGGGTGGAGGCTAAGCCATGTAGGAACATCAATCAGTAGGATATGATTGACTTATTAAAGAGTACATCCTATATAGGTATGGCATCCTAGAGACCATTATGGTTGACAAAGCTAAAGTGTTTAACAGAGCTAAGGTTAAGGAGTTTACCAAAGGCGAAATCTTGAACAGAAACCCTCACTATACTCAAGCCAATGGTTAGGCAAGTCAACCAACATGATTCTGAAAGCCAATATAGAAAAGATGATTGAGGATAATCCCAAAAAATGGCATGAATTGCTGCTAGATGCCCTTTGGGCTTATAGTACATCAAAACGAGATGCAACTAGCACAACTCACTCCCATTTGACATATGGCCATTATGTTGTGCTCCCAATGGAAGTAATTGTTTAGTCTATTAGGCTAGGTCATAAAGGAAGGTTTTTTGAACTTGGGTATGAGTAGTCCATGATGGATGAGCTTAGCAACCTAGACCAAAGTAGGCTTGACCCCCTTCACAAGCTAGAAATGTAGAAGAAGAGAGAAACCAAAGCCTACAACAGAAAGGTCACACTTAGTTTTTTTGGCTTAGGAGACTTGGTCTAGAAAGTGGTTTTACCCATTAGCCAAAAAGACCTGTCTTTGGGCAATGATCCCTAACCTGGCAGGACCCATTTTGTGTCGTAGAGGTATTAATGTCTATTTATGCCAAGACCTATCGTAGGACTCACCTAATGGCTATCAATGGTATGTTCCTAAATAAATATGTGCCATCAATTTGAGATTCTAACAAGGAAGTTCTATGTACAGATTCCTAAAGCTATGGGTTCAGTTTCAATATCATTGCATGGAGGATCGACCACATGGTCCTCAGTAAAATCAAAGAAAAGAGGAGAATTACCAATCTGGGAGATGTATTGAAGAAAATGTGTATTTCATTATTTATGGAAAGAGTACCTGGCTTGCATACAAAAAACATTACAGGTAAGAAACTTCTGCAGCCAAAATCTCTTTCCAACGATTAAAAATCAGAAGATTGGAGTCCTAATCCGCACCAGGGATTCCTCTATTGAAGATAGTTAGTTGGTTGTATCACTCAGTTCACGATCAAGAGAAAGAGCTTCCTCCTAAAGGGCTTGATTGTTCTTTTGAGCCTTCATGGCGGCCTCTTTGAGTCCTCCAACCCCTGAACCTTGAGATGTATGCTGTTGTCTCAAGGAGTGCAGCTCTTCTTGAAGGTGACTAAGTCACTCCTCCAAGTGAAGGATCTCATCTTCTAGACTTTTGGTCCCTTGAGCTTGATGGACCTGGATCCTTCTTGCTACTTATAGCTCTTCAAATAGCAGCCGTAGGCCACCTAGGTTAGCCAAATGCCCAAGGGGTCCAATGGCATCTTAGTAATTTCGTTTCCCTTCAAGAATGGATGGGACATCCTAGTTCTCCTTTAAGAGGACCTCCTCCTGAACTCCAAGTTCCCAGGTAATAAAGGGAGCCATCTTTGGATCTTTTTTTAGGGATCTTATCAAGGACACGGCTTTCTAACAAGTGGCCCCTTCAGCCAGGGTCAGAATAGGGAGATGCGTGATTTATCTTAGTAGTTAAAGTTTGGGGGATACTTTGTCCAGTTGATGGAAAGTCAATCTACCACTTGCTCCAAACTTCTCTAAAGTAGAAGACATTCTCACTAACCTTAAGGAACGAATGGCTATGGGAGGAGTAACTCGCAAAAGGTTAAAAACAAAAGAGTTAGGCAAGATTTTGACTTTAGAAAACAACCACGGTTAAAAGGAATGCGTTTACCTTTGTGGCCTTTATCTGAGACAAAGAAGGGGCCTCCATCAGCATTTCTACTATAGGAGTTTCTATTAGTACTTCCGTCATTGGAGCTTTAGCAAGTGCTTCAACGGTTGGAACTGCTGTTGGTTCTGCAGTCACTGAGACACTTCCCTCGAGGGGAGCTTCTGGAGAATGATGTTTCCATGTTAGATTCAAATACGGTTTGAAAGATTAAGAATTGGGAAATCGGATAGACCTTGACCTTTAGCAGTCTCTTCAATAGAGATTGGACCCCCTAGAAGAAGGAATGAAGCCTACACGAGACCCTGGCCCAAAATAGCTGGAAAGGGAACCTCTTCAAGAGAATAACTCATGATCGACTCCACAACTAAGGTAGCCACGTCACCCTTTCCTTCAATACTGGAGCTTAACGATTTGGTGGACTTTGATGCATTTTCTGGAGAAGTGGAATCTGGTATCTCCTCGGTAACTGGAGCTGGCTCTTCCTGGGGCTGTAGAAGGCCGTGTTAGAAGCTGCTTTGATAAAGATATACTAGAATACCAGTTGAGAAAAGCCAATACCTTTGATACAGGGAGCCTGGCTATTTTTTCCTCATTAATTGTTAGATGGGCACCTCTTCTTCTTCATCTTCCTCTTCTATTGCAGTAGGAAGAGTTGAAGGAACAACATTCTTCTTTCTTTTTCTTTGGCCACAAACCTCGAGGGCTGGTGAAGAGGCTCTTAGAGGAGACTCCTCTAGCAACATCTAAGTGAAGCTCCTAGTCCTAGCACTCCTAGGAGTTTGTTGGACAGTTGCTGAAAAAGAAAGAAACAGAGATCAGTCTTTTTTCATGGCACTAAAAAGACTGAAGCATATTTCATAAGTGGCTGCTTACGTAATCATGCCTTTTGTGGGGTTGGTTTGATGTTGACTGGCCGGCTTCTTCCTGAGCTGGGACCTGCAAGCTCAAATAAAGGCATAAAATACTACTTGGCGCCTCTAGGATCTAAGGAGGACCAATAGGCTTGAAACTAAGCTGAAAATAGTGGGGTGGCCGCAAGGGGTGTACCCACAAGCCACAGGATACCCATGTAGGGATCTAATTTCCTAGTTTAGGGCACAAAGCTCTAGGAGCTGAGTAGGCTGAAGGGCAGTCCTCTTGGCCCACAAAGGTTCTTTGTCCATGGCTAGGAAAAGGTATGTCTTCAACCATAAAAAATTGCTTGGCAAACAATCAAAACCTATATGTTTCCACACAAGGACGAGTTTGGTGATAGAAGAACAGATCTTGGGGGCATAAAATTGCTTGCCAAATTTGGGAATTGATGTCCACTAAGACATCATTATGAAGGTCCAATTTCTTGAACCATTCAGGACCAAGATTCCCTCTCTTAAAGGGAGTCCATTTAGTCCCTCGCCTACCTAGAGGGGATACCGATCTCTCTAGGCATTGGTTAAATAACCATCATGAGGGTAGTTGGACCTCATAGCAAGCAAATTACCCACCAAAACAAGAAACCCTCCCACCTGTAGGGGCGTAGGGACCCCTAGGGCACAACTCAGAGAAATGGGCTTGGGCCCAAAGTTGGACCAGCCACAAGGGACCATCTATATGGACAACATATTTCTTGGCTATAATGTCTCTAAGGCAACCATACACTTGGGCTAAGAACTGTGGTCCCAAGGATAAAGGACCAGTACTAAAGGCTAAGTTAAAAGTCATGGTCTTAAGGAATTCAAAAATTGAGTTAGAAGAGTTTGCAAGGAAAGACTTATTCATCCAAAACAAATAGAAGCACGTGTCCTCTTCTTTGGAACCTTACCCAAATTCATGAGCCTCTATTACCAACTTTTTGATAAAAGACTCATAACCTCCAAGAAGTCTCTAATTGATAAAGAGGGAGCAAAAGCTCCAGCTTTTGAAGAAACAAAAGAATCAAGAGGCAACTCTTCTCCCCTAGAGGAAAGAACTATTAAGGTCACTATATCCTCTAGAGTAATGCCTAGAAAGCCTTAAGGGAGGACAAAAGTACTATAATAGGTATTCAAACAGCAAGTTAGTGTTATTACAATGGGGAAATCATACATGAGGGCGATGGTTGAAAGTCTAATGGCTTCATATATGCGAAGATGCTTCCATTTCTCTCCATAGGTCACCATCAGCTCATCTACCCATTCAGGGTATCGCTTGGTCAGAAATGTCCAACCCTTAAAGGATGCTGCTTCCTTGCCAATGCACTTGCCTCTTTAAGAATGACCTGAAGAGACTACACGAAGGAGAGGAGACTTGTCAATTTCTGGAAACAATCCCTCCAGATTCAGAACTTCGTGGAATTGGAAAAAGTTGGCCCTAGGGCACAAGATGGCAAGTTAGATGAAGGATCATCTTATGATAGCCAGGAAATATCCTCCTTGATAATGTTGAGAATTGTTGGGCTCTGAAAAACATCAGAGATTATCGAAGGGTTGGATTGAAGAAAGCATGTCAATTACTCGATAGGACTATCCTCCTAAGGAGGAGGAGTAGAGATACCGAAAGAGATTTAGGCCATTGTCAGATAGAAAGGAAGCAAAGGAGGAGTAGGATGTATGGTTTCTAAAAAGGACTGCAGCTAAGATTAAGGATGTGCGCGACAAGGATTTCCCTCCAATACTAAATTTAGGACACGTTCGTTTAAGATTAGCACGCGCAAGTGAGGGCTTAGTGGCAAGACGAGCGTGATGTTGCCTAGAAAGATAAGAGAAGCTGTTATTTCTCATTTTCTATAAATAAAGGACTATGTATCAGTCTAAACTAGCACATACACTCAATAAAAATCTTAAAGTTTTCTTTTACAGCACAATTGTGCCTTTTCCTTAGGAGTAGCGTAACTTAGCTAGGTGTAGTGTAACATAGATCTCTATTGTACTTACCTTCATACTAATACAGTTCCCGAGCTTTAGGTATGGCTTTTCAATTTTAATCTATTCCCATAAATAGACAAGTTAAGGCTTGAGGCTCTAGTTTAAGGCTTTGACGGTCAAGGCTTGTCTCTTGATTGCGTTAGTTTTAACACCATTATCACTACTTGATAAGTCTGGTGAACTTAGGTTCATGCCATTGATCAGAGATTTGTGATGGCCAAGGCTTGTCCCTTGATTGCATTGGTCCTAATCCAGTGACTTTAATATGGTTTATTCTATCTTAATCTTGTTAGACTTGAACTTATTTGAGTTATTATAAGTCAAGGCTCCAGGCTAAAATCCTGATTGACTCAGATTGTAAGTGAACTGCTGAGCTCTTAGTTTTGTCTCTATCCTAGTTCCTGACTTTTAAGTTTATGAGGAAAGGTGTCTATAGGCCCTGCTTTGTCACTGTAACTTCTACTTGAGTTAGGTCCATACTTTTTTATTTTCTATCATAGAAATTCGTAAAAAATCCACAAAAAAATTTAACAAAGTCTTCTTAATTGAAGTATTACCAGAACTCACGGTATAACCAAAATCAGATACACCAACATATCACAAGCCTTTTGTTATGCTCGCGATTGAATCACAAAGCATAAGCTAAGTAAAATTGAGTTAGATGAGAGTATGAGATGAGAAAGAAGTGAATTGAGATGAGAAATTCGAGAAATAGGGATGAGAAATAGAAGAGTTGGATGAGAGAGAGAAGGGTTGATCTAAAATTGAGATATTTGTAGATATTTCATTGAATGATCTGAATTATTACACCAATCAGCAACTTATAGGCAAACAAGACAAGCAAAATAATGCAATGAACCTAGACTTAAGCTCTAATAAAAAAAATATCTAAAATAACCAAAATATCTTCTTACTAACTCCTAAAGTATTTTGGCGCCAATTACAACTAACAACCTAACCCTGACCTGTTGCTACCCGCCACTTGATACTGCAGGGACTTATTATAACACAGCTAGAACATGAAGTTTATTACATTGCACAAGGGAAATATGCTTATGGACCTATACTAACACCAACCACAAACGCCACACTTGGCAGCACCAAATCAGCAACATTACATTACCCAGTAGCGGCTACCAGCAGCATATCGAACACAGCAATAAACCCTCTCAAGCCTTAGATTCTTGGGTCATAACACCTTTCTCCAAAAATGGTGGGTAGTTGAGGTCAAAGATGTGTGGCTGGTAATTGGGCTCACTCCCTAGTCGCTATAAGTCCCTTTTGCATGTTTGTTTTGTTTTCACATTCACGGCGACCACACACACTTAACTGCAAAAAAAATAGAATAATCTTTTGGCAACCTTATAGAGATTCTTAGGAACCTCAATGTTCCTCACTCTAGCAGCATGTCAAAAAAAGCATTGGTTATAGCCAAACTATCTTTGTCTGTACTCATCCTGCACAGAGATTTAGCTTGGCTATTATGGGAATCATAAATATTTTCTACCTCGATTATATTAACTTAGGCAGGATAGGGAAGGGATCTTTGCCAACGCCTATCTTTCTTTCTCCTGAGAAAATCAATTCCTTTCCTTCTATGGCATCCTGAACCACATTTCTAAAGATAATATGGTTCTTTGTTGAATGGGTCAACAAATCATGCCATTTACATTATGCCTTTCCCTTAGTAGAATTTGGATTAGGCTTTCTGTGTTTGCCTCTGATCTTGAGTTTGTTATTTGCCTCAAGCTAATGAAAAAATTACATCGGCTCTTAACAGAACAGAAGAGTATTTCCTCAAGTCTTAACATTGATAAAACTTTCTAGCATTGATATCCTTTTGGATCAAAGGATTGCAAACCACACGTCAAGCTCATATGGAGGATCTTCATCCTCTTCAATTTGGCCAAGTACGTAAGTCCCATACAAGTTAATTTTCTTTAGGCATTCTTCTTTTAAGACGGCCTCATATCTAGCGGCATATTCAGCCAATTGTAAGAGCATCATGAAGTCAGAGCCTTCGAATTTCTTCCTAAATTCAATATCGAAGCCAATTAAGGCTAGCTTCGTATATTCAACCTCAGGAAAGGCTACAATTCATTTTAACCTGGCTCTTTTGACCTAGTTAATGCAATCTTTCACTGATTGACCTAGCTTTTGTCTCATTCGAGCCAAGTTAGGCATGGAAGTTCCTACTTCTATTCTTGGGAACTAAGCCTGGAATTGCTTGGCCATGTCATCCCAGCTATCCTTTTCTCAACTAGGAAACATCCTTAGCTTATGATACAGATTCTCATCTCCTTCTCTATAATGGGAATTGAATCTTGCCAAGTACTCGTGGGTAGACACAATCCCTAGAAAAAGGGTAAACTTCAGGATTGTATCCTCGAGGAAAAGGATATTCCCTTTCTATGTAGCTAGAGTAAGGTTTACTATATAAGTGTGTTGGGACAAATTGCAAACATTTTCTCTAAGTTTATTAAACTAGTGCAGCGGAAGGGTTTAATATTCCTAATTCAAACCTAAAGTTGATTTAAAATTTCTAATTTTAAATCTATAAATTTAAATTCCTAATTTAAATCTACAGGCCTTTACTCTAATATATTCATAACAATAACATGAATTTATAGCTAGCATAATAAGAATACTATAAATAAATTGAAAAGCAAAAAACTTAAAAGAGAAAGGAAAAAAAAATATCTGGAATTGCTCCAAAATAAAGAATACCAAAATAATAAAAAAGAACGCTAAGAATGTCGAGACCCAGAAGCCTTCTACGCAATATCCTCAAAATTCCCTGAGAGTGGACTACGAAAAATATTAAACTAAAAAAGAAAAAAAACTTTTATCTAATTATATCTCTGAAAGTTTAATACTTCGAGAAACCATTTTTTAGTTTTTAATTCAATGCCAAACCTAAAAATCAGTACACCTATTTATAGTAAGATACTGCAGCAAAAGAATAGCAAACAACAGAAGGGGGACAGGCAAAAGAAAACCAAAGCTGTGTAAATCAAACATAAAATGATGCCGTTTTAAGCTTAATAAAAACTGTATTTTTAAACTCATTCCGCGTGCCCCGTGGTGGGCAACGATTGGCTTAGGCGCATGCACGCGAATTACTAGCAAGACCTCCTAGCGTGCGAATTGGTCCAAACGCGTATACATGGATCATGCCTGGTTTTCTCGATTTTTTTTTTGTCCTTGTTTTGTTTCCCACATGTAAATATTCGTAAGAATTTTAAATTTTTTAGAAATTATTTTATGTTGTAATGTTTTACTTTTATTCATCTCATGAATAATGTTTGGCAAATTTAAATTTACTTATCTCATGAATAAATAATTAATCTTATAAATTCTTTAATATTTTTCAATGGCAATGAAATCAGAGGCTTGTGTAGGGACTTCCGGGACAATTTAAATCTAACTCCAAATAGGTTAAATTAATTACTATATCATGATAAAATTTAATTATCGTTTAATGAGACTTAATTCTACTAATTAAATCTCACTGAACTCTAGATTTAAATCATTTATTCGATAATTCCCAAATAGACTATTCTTACAACAGCAACCCCTCTATGAAACACCATTATGAAAAAAATTAGAACTACTGCCATTATTTTTCTCATTGCTTCTCGATTGGTTACCAACTCGCCTTCTCCAAATAATTCACTTATACTCCAATAAATTCACAGTATCAATTCCAAATGCCAAACACTTGGAATACTTTGGCTAGAGTTTTCGAATTAATTCAAACACTCGCAAATCAACTAAGGGGACATTTGTATCTCATAAGAGACTATAGATTCCCTACTGAATACTTGATCCCAATCACACTTCATGTAGTTACCTAATGCACATATATCAAGACCTTATTTATAGAGCACCAAGATAACTAACATTCCATGAATAGGTCTAGAATACTTGCCGGATTCAGAGTCGTCGTTCAAATAGTACATCATGAATCACTCACTTTTGATAGTTGTCTTCAGGTCGTCTAAAGTGTCATGTTATAGTATTAGCAAACACATTGTCCAAACTTACCACCGACTATCAGTTTTTCAAATAACATTGCATTCCATTAGCTCCAAGTCTATCTGTGGCTAAATTTCACAAACCACTTGAACAAACATTTGAAAAGTAATATGAGGACTACATCCATCTTATGGATATTATTTAAAAGAAAATTACATGCAACATGTACGCTCCATTAAACAAATTTAATAAGAAAATGGTTGGAACTTTAATTTCATTCTCTAATAAAGAAATAATTACAAGATAAATTTGAATTTTTTAGAACACTATTCCTAACAATCTCCTACTTGTCCTAAATCTAATTTACTAAATACTTTATGCCCATTCCCTTTATGTGTGATTCAAAGGTCTTCTGGGTCAAAGTGTGATTCAAATGCTTACAAATCAACTAAGAGGACATTTGTATCTCGTAAGAGACTATAGATTCCCTATTGAATACTAGATCCTTGTCACACTTCATGGCACTACACAGTGTACGTGAAGTCATTTGTCATGACCTTACTTAAAGTCATCCAAAGTAACTAATATTCCATACACAAGTCTAGAATAGTCTCAGGATTTAGAGTCATCATTCAGATAGTGAAACATAAATCACTCATTTTCACTAGTAGTCTGGAAAAAAGTAACCCACATGATCTACCTTAGTGTATCAATCTTATTAAACACACAGGCCTAACACTTTTAGATCGTGATCCACATGATCAAGACAAGTTATATAAAGTCTCAAGTCATAGTCTTAACAGACTATTAGTCCAAGCTTGTCACCAACCACGAGTTTTTTAAATAACATTCCATACCATTTGTTCTAAGTCCATGTGTAGCTTAATCTCATTATCCATTTAGAACAAACATGCATAATGTAATCTGAGGACCATATCTATCTCATGGACGTTACTTAAAGAAAATCACATGTAGTATATATACTCACTTACACAAATTTAATAGGAAAATGACTGAAACTGTAATTTATTCATTAAAAAAGTGAAATTACAAGACAAATATGGATTGTCAAGACACTATTCCCAACAATCTCCCACTTATCCTAAATCCAATTTACTATACACTTTATGCTCATTCCCTCGATTTGTGATTCGATGGTGTTCTAGGCTCTTTAGAATTAGCAACCACACCCGAGTTGTCACAAAAAGCTGTAATTGGTATTAGGCCATCTCTAACAACCTCAAGATCTATCAGGAACTTTCTCAGCTAACATGCCTCCGTTGCAGCTTCTGAAGCTACAACATATTCACCTTCCATGGTGGAGTCAACAATACATGATTTCTTGACACTCCTCCAACTTTTAGCTCCTTCTCTAAGGGTAAAGACATATCCAGACATTGAACTTCTAGCATCTCTATCTGACTGAAAGTCGGAATCAGTATAGCCAACTAGAACTAGCTTGTCATTTGGAAAGATCAGCCTATAATCTCAACTTGTTTCAAGTACTTGAGAATATGCTTCAATACTACCCAGTGCAGCGAACCCGAGTTGGACTGATATCTTCTTACCATTCCAACAACATGGTAGATATCTGGTCTCGTGCAAAACATGGCATGCATGAGGCTTCCCACAGCCAAAGCATACGAAACATTCCTCGTATGCTCCTCCTCGTGAGGTGTCTTAGGACACTACTCTAAAGAAAGAGGGACTCCATGCTTGAAAAGTAAAAGCACTTTCTTAGAGTCCTCCATGCGATACCTGAAAAACATCTTGTCAATATAAGTAGATTGAGAAAGATAGAACATCCTACTCTTACGATTTCATGGAAGCTTATTCCCAAGAATATAGCAGGCTTCTCTTAAGTCTTTCATATCGAACTAACTTGACAACCAAATATTTACTACTAATAACATCCGTACATCATTCCCAATGGGTCATATATCGTTGACATGTAATACTAAGCAAGTCACTACTTTCATTTGATGCTGTTTCTACACGCAAGGTTCATCAACCAATTGCTCAATCCCATAGGATTTGATTGCCCCATTGAATCTAATATTCCTTGAGCTTGATGCTTACTTTAGTCTATATATGGACTTCTTCGGTTTGCAAACCATATGCTCTTGATTTTTGCCAATGAAATTGCCTAGTTGCACCATATAGATGTCTTCTTCAAGACGACTATTCATAAAGGCCATTTTGACATCCATTTGTGAAATCTCGTAATCATAGTGAGCTATAATGGATTGGAGTATCCTAATGGACTTTATCATGGCTACTGGTGATAAGGTTCCATCATAATCGATACCTTCCTTTTAAATAAACCCCTTAGCAACTAGCCTTGCCTTGAAAGTCTCTACCTTACCGTCCACTCCTCTTTTTCTCTTGTAGACCCATTTACATCCAATGGGCTTAAAGCCAATAGACACCGCTACAAGTTCCTAGACCTAATTAGAACACATAGATCCTATCTTATATTTCATTGTTAAGACCGACTGGTCAACATCCTTATCTTTAATTGCGTCATTGTAGCTGAGAGGATCAGATTCAATGTCACGATCGACCATTAAGGCTCCCACCATGAATCTATCAGGTGCCTTAACAATCGTCCCACTATGCTTAGGCTCTCATGTACTTGGAACATTCTCGACCCTATCATCCACTATGTACCGAGTTGTGTCTAGCTGCTCCGAATTAGCTTCATTTTCATTCAATTTTTCTAACACTGCTTTGCTTTTTTCTTCTATAGTCTACTACAAAATCCTTCTCTAAATATTTCACATTCACATTTACAAAAACCTTTCTAGAAGGACTGTTAAAAGGACCACCCATTGTTCCCTTGGGATAACAAACAAACATGCACACCTTCGTCCTTGATTCCAACTTATCAGGATTCTTTTTCAACACATTTGCTACGCACCCCTAAATATGAAGGTATCCTAGACTTGGCTTTCAACCATTCTATAACTTCATAGGCATTTTAGGAACTGACTTAGATGGAACTAAGTTAAGAAGATATGCTGCTGTCTCTAAAGTATAACCAAAAAAAGAGATTGGTAAAGTAGCATGACTCATCATGGACCTCGCCATCTCTAACGATGTCATATTCCTTCTTTCTACAATACCGTTATGCTACGGTGCACCTGGAGCAGAAATTTAAGGTCTTATCCCATTTGCTGTTTGGAAATCAAGAAATTCACCAGAAAGATATTCTCCACCTTGATCTGATTCAAGTGACTTTACTTGTTTACCTAATTCATTTTCAACTTCATCTTTGTACTCTTTGAACTCTCCAAAAGAGTCAGACTTATGTCTAGTTAGGTAAGCATATCCATACATTGAGTAACAATTATTGAATGTGATTAAGTACTTGTACCCACCTCTTGCTTGAACGTTCATTGGTCCACGTGCATATGTGTGAACCAGCTCAAGCAAGTCACCAACTCTATTATCTTTACTCTTAAACACAGACTTGGTCATTTAACCTTCAATGCAGGATCTGCAGACTGGTAATGACTTTAAATCCAAATATTCTATCAGTCCTTCTTTTACCAGTCTTTGGATCATGTTCAAATTAATGTGACCTAAACGTTTGTACCATGCGAAGGCATTATCCCTTTTAGGTCATTTTCTCTTAGGAGATTGAACAAGTTAGTTTGTGTTAGGTTCATTTAAACAAATATCAGAGTTTTGGTCAGGAAATAACATGAATAAACCATCCACATTTGTACCTTTGCAAATAAACAATTTATTTCTCATAATATATCGTTCCGAACTAAAATTCAATGAATAACCATTATCCACTTAAAGAAAGACAGAAATCAAATCCCTACACAATGCAGGTACAAATAAACAATCTTTCAAAACCAAAACCCTACCACTAAAGACTAAGCTAACATCTCTTACTCCTATGACCGCTACTCTTATACCATCTCCAACTGTCAGGTACACCTCTCCATCATGCAACCTCTTGATTAGCTTGAGCCTTATGTTATGATCATGCTGCAGAAGTCCTTGGAGGTTGCTATTGCTGTTTAGCTTTTGATAATTGAAGCTTGTTTTATTAGTTGTTGGCTGTTGTCTTAGTTATTTGTTATTAGGTTTGAATTGTTAGTTTGACGCCAAGTCTTGTATTAGTTGGTTAAGTAAGTCAAATAAGGGTCAATTGTGGCTGCTGGGCTAGTTATTAGTCGGTTAGTTCTTGTCTTGATTCATTGTAATTAGATTTCTATAAGTAGCAGGCTTAAGTGTAAGATTTATTCATTCAATCAAATACAACCAATCTCTTTGAGATAGTTTTCTCTCTCTAATTTCTCATCTCCTTCACTTTTTTTCTCATCTAACTCTCTCTTTCACAAGGTTAGACTTCTAGTTCATCTGGAGGCCTAACAATTGGTATTAGAGCCTCATTTTAGGCTATCATTAAGTTGAATTACTTCAATTTGATTATTTACGCTTAGATCAAGGTGATTTTGATCTTTTGCTTGATAAATCAGAGCTGGCAAAGCATAAGACTTAGAAACTAGCAATGTCTAGTGGAGTTACTACGTGAACAGGAGCTGGAGCTAGAAATCCAACTATATTTGTTGATTCGAATGTTTCTTATGCTGCAATAGTTGGTGCAAGTGCAGCAAGAGAGGTATAGTTTGTTATGAATGATCAAATGTCATTGCATATGAAACAAATGTTCAATCGGATTCAGCAACAGAGGCAAGAGGACAATGATCTAATGCTTCAACAGATGAGGCATGGTCTTAGAGAAAACGATCAACAACTGCAAGGTTTTAAGGAAAAGATAACTGATCCTGTGAATCAACAAGCTCAAGAGTTTGAGGAAAGAATCACAAACAGGTTGAATCAACAGACACAGAACATTGAAGAGAAGTTCAATGAGTTACGCAACCAATTCGATAGGCAAAATGTGTCATCTGCTCCTAAACCTCTAATTCCTGCTAGTCTAATGCACATTAATCAATAGAGGAGGCTTTCTGATGAGGTGAATCCTCAAATGCCAAATGTTGCTGCACGACCTCAAGATCGTGCTCTAGTGGCTTTTGTTAGATCTCGAGATTAGATTCAAGAAGCTGAGCCAATTGCTAGAGCACAAGATCGATCATCTGATTAAGTTTAATCACGAGCTACCAGCTTAATTCCAGGAAAAAGTGATCGACCTCCTGATCATCCAATTCACTTTAGATCTGCCAATTCTAAAGCTGAACAGCTTGATCGTCCACTTGATTAGTGGCACCAGCAATATTTAGTAAGCAATGATACTTCATCCAATAACAGAAGTAGTGGTTACAGGCAGCCAAGAGTTCAGATAGATCCTTTCAATGGGAAGCAACCTCATTCATGGCTGATAAGATGCGAGCGTTATTTCCATTTCTACCACATTGATGATACTGAGAAGGTGCAGATAGCATCTGTGTATCTTTTGGGAGACTATGAGGTGTGGTTCTACAGCTTATTGAAGAGAAATCCTACACTTTCTTGGGTTGAATTTGTGAAAGAGCTTTGTGAGCGATATGGAGAGGAAGATTCCAGAGATATTGTTGATAGATTTAATAAAGTGATACAAAAGACTTCAGTGCAGATTACAAGGTTTGAGAACTTTAAAGCAAGCATGATAATTGCATATCCTCAAGCTACTGAGTCATACTATGCCTCAAGCTTCATAAGTGGTTTAAAGCCCAAAGTTAAGAACCTTGTTAAGGCTATTGATCCTGCAACACTGTCTAAGGCTTATGCCAAGGCCAAGCTGTTTGAGGCAACCATTCTTGCTTCAAATGAAGGATCAAGGTGTTGTGGAAGCAGTTCTAAGCAACAAAAAGGGGCTGATAGGACCAAGGTTAGTCGATCTTATGAGAAGAGGCCACAAAGGCTATGTGTCAAGTGCAATCAACCTTATCAATTTGGCCAGAGATGTAACCTAAAATTCCTCATGTTAGCTAGGAGAAAGAGGGCTATGGGATTGTTTAGAAGTGAAGAATCCGAAGGGGATAATGAAAGTTCAAAACAAGAGTAACTAGAGGAACTTAGTGAAGATGAAGTTGAAATTTCTATGAAAGCATTAACTGGTAGTGGAAACCATAACACTATAAGGATCAAGGGTAAGGCAGGAAAGAGATCAATCATAATATTGATTGATAGTGGGAGCACTCATAGTTTTATTGATCCAAAGGTAGTAAAGAAGGTGGGACATGAAGTAATCAAGACACATCCTTTGGCTGTGAGAGTTGCAGATGGGAACTAAGTGTTAACTCAAAACAAATGCCAAGGATTCCAGTGGTGGATGCAAGATCCCAAGTTTGAGTATGACTTCAGGATCTTGCCTTTGGGTGGATGTGACATGGTCCTTGGGGTAGATTGGATGAGATCTTACTGTCCAATTCTCTTCGACTTTGCTAAGTTGACAGTCTCATTTGAGATTCAAGGATCTAAAGTCACTTTACAAGGTATGGCAAATTAGGTTCAATTACATACTATGAATGACAAGAAGTTGGAAAAAGGATTCAAGAAATGTGCTTATCAGTGGGTAGGACAATTGTTTTCTATATCTCTAACTGAAGTGGTGAAGATTACTCAGCCTAAAGTTCAGACAGTGATGGAGAATTTTGAAGATTTGTTTGAATTGCCCAAGGCCTTACTATTAACTTCCAATCCTGAATTGAGAGTTAACCTTGTGAAAGAGATTGATAAGATGAGAAGAGAAGAGAAAGGGGTAAGAAATAGAGAAGGAGATGAGAATTAAAGAGTGATTAACCAAAAGGAAATCTAAATTTTATTGATTGAATGATGAGGTTACATTATTTAGATCTATTTATAATAGATCTTGATACATTGTACTAAGACTCATCCACCTAATCGACCAAACCAGAATTTGCTTCCAAAACTCAAGCTAGCCACAACATTTGACTTATTTTGACTCCTAACCTACTTTGGCGCCTAATTGGCCTGCCAACTAACAATTGAATACAACACCAATACAACTTTAAAGCAAATACACGCAGTACAAGACCAATTACAACCAAAATTAAAGGAATCATAACATTTCCTTCTCCTTGAGAAGCTCCTTGTCCTCAAGGAGAAAAGCATAAAAATTGACTCTTCAAAAATGTAAGGTTCTCCCATGTAGCAAAATTCTTGTCCAAATTGTGCCATTGTACCAAAACCTCTTGTACCGCCTTGTCAGCTACCTTCATATTTCTGTTTGCTTTAATAGCTACCGGCTGCAGCAACAATGCTCCATTTGCTCCAACTTCTGGTGCTTCCCGTGAGCTTTAGCTCCTTTCTTCACCTGCTTTTTAAGTAATGATGCATGGAACATTGGGTGAATGTATGAATTAGGAGGTAAGTCAAATTTGTATGCAACTTTGCCAATCTTGTCCAAAATCTTGATGGGCCAAAGAAACGAGCACTTAGCTTGAAATTCTTCCTAACAACCAAAGAGGACTGCCTATAAGGTTGTAATCTGAGGTAGACCATGTCTCCAACTTCATAATTTTTGTCCACCCTCTTTTTGTCAGCATATAATTTCATTCTCGCTTGTACTTGAAGAAGATTGTCCTTAAGGACTTGCATCATGTGCTTCCTCTATTGTATGAATTCAGCTGCCGCAGACTCAGATGAAGTGGATTGCTGTAGCATAAATGAAGTGGGAGGAGCATATCCATATAGAGCTTGGAAGAGAGAAGTGCCAATAGATGCATGTACATGAGTATTGAACCAATATTCGGCAAAAGAAAGCTAAAGGTTCGACTCTTTGGGCTGTGAGAAAACCATGCTCCGGAGAAACTGCTCAACACATTAATTAACTCGCTCGGTTTGTCCATATGTTTGGGGATGGTATGATGAGCTAAGCTCCAAAGTCGTACCCAACAACTTGAACAATTCCCTCCAAAAATTGCTTGTAAAGATCTTGTCCCTATCAGATACAATGGATTGAGGCAAACCATGAAACTTGTATACATTGTCAAGGAAGCTCTTGGCCAACCTCTCTACAATAATAGGCCGGATGAGTGAAATGAAGTGGCTATATTTGGTGAAATGATCCACCACTACCCAAATTACTTCCCTGCCATCTGACTTAGGAAGTCCTTCCATAAAATCCATGTTTATATTGATCCAAGCGCCCTCCAAAATGGAAGTGGTTGTAAGAATACCTTGTATCTATGATCTCCCAATTTAGTTTGTTGACAAACTTCACAAGATCTCACAAAGTCTGTCACTGTCTTTTTCATCCCGTGCCAACTGAAATAAGCCTTAACTCTTTGGTATATACCTTCAATCCCGGAATGACCACCCCAAGTTGAATCGTGTGAGGCTTTAACAATCCGATCTCTCAAATCTGTAGAGGAGCCAATGTAAAGCTTATTCTGCAACCGGATGATACCTTTCAGCACTGATACATCAACCTAACTGTCATCCACATCTGCATTTTTCACCAAGCTTGCAGCCACACATTCTTGAGCAAAAGAATCACCTTCATAAGACTTGTAAACTTCATCCCTCCATGTTGGCACAATAATGGACATTGCACAACAAGAGCTTTGCTCCCAATCCTCAAATCTTCTTATAGTGCATCTGCAGCTAGATTTTCCTTTCCTCTTCTATATTTAATTGCATAATCAAGGCGTAGGAGGTGCTTAAGACTCTGATGAATTTTTGTCATGATCTTTTGCTCTAGGAGGTGCTTAAGACTCTGATGATCTGTTCTAATGATGAATCTATGACCATCCAAGTAATGCCTCCATTTCTCAATTGCTAGAAGAATAGCCAAGTATTCTTTCTCATAAGTAGACATGGCTTGATGCTTGGGACTAAGTGCTTGACTCAAATAAGAAATAGGCCTCCCATGTTGAGAAAGAGCAGCTCCAATACCTGATCCACTTACATTTATCTCCAGAATGAAAACTTCAGCAAAATTAGGCATGGCTAGGACCGGGGCTGCACACATGGCTGTCTTGAGAGCTTCAAAGGCTGCTTGAGCCATTGCTGTTCACTTGAAGGCATCTTTTTTAAGGAGTTCAGTTAGAGGCTTTGCAATGGAACCATATCCTTCAATGAACTTCCTATAATACCCGGTCAATCCCAAGAATCCCCTCAATTGCTTCAAAGTCATTGGAGTAGGCCAATCTTGCATTGCTTGAACCTTAGAAGGATCGTTGGAGACTCCTTTATGAGAAATTACATGGCCCAAATACTTAAGCTTGGTCTGAGCAAACGAGCATTTAGACAGCTTGGCATAGAACCTGTGCTGCCGCATCACTACAAATACCTCTCAAAGGTGAATGAGATGGTCCTCATAAGAAGAGCTATATATCAATATCTCATTGAAGAAGACCAGCACTGATCTCCTCAAAAAAGGCTTAAAGATGTCGTTCATAGCAGCTTGAAAGGTGGCCGGAGCATTTGTTAGACCAAATGGCATAACAACAAACTCAAAATGCCCATGGTGAGTCTGAAAAGCAGTTTTATATATATATCCGGCTCAAGAACTCTGATTTGATGATGCCCCTGCCTCAAATCAAGCTTAGTGAAGATATGTGCGCCATATAACTCATCAAGCAAATCATCTATAATAGGAATAGGGAACTTATCTTTCACTGTCAAGGAATTCAATTGGCGATAATCAATGCACGTCCTAACTGTCCCATCCTTCTTCTTCACAAGAATCACAGGTGAGGCAAAAGGGCTGTGGCTTGGTCTAATGAAGCTCATTTGAAGCAATTCATCAACTTGCTTCTCAATTTCTGACTTCTGAGCATGTGCATACCGGCATAGCCTTATTTTCACTGGATCAGAATTGGCTCAAAGTCGAATGGCATGATCAACACTCTTTTGCTGAGGTAGAGCTTTAGACAGCTCAAAGATATCTTCAAACTCTTCAACCAAGCTTTGCACCTAAGGCTGAATAACTGACTGAAGCTCTGTAGGACAGATGGCAAACAATTGCCCAAGCCACTGAATTGCATTCTTTTTAAATCCACCATGTAAACGCTTGCCATTGATCAATCACAGCTGTGCTTGCTCAGAAATTCCCTGCAGCGTGACATTAGTGGCATGAACTTCAAAAGCAACTGTCATTTTGTCAAAATCAAACAACACTGGATTGAATGATCTCATCCAATCAACACTGAGCACCATATCACATCCTCCCAAAGGAAGAACTCTGAAATCAAACGAGAATTGATGCTCTTGCATAGCCCATTGGAATGCTTGACACTTGTTTTGAGTGAGTTTTGATCACTTCATGCTTCACTTTCTTCACCAATTTGAGATCAACGAAGCTATGGGTTCTTCCACTATCTATTAGAATGGTAATGAAAGTTTTTTCGGCCTTTCCTCTAATGCAAATGATATTGTGAGCTCCATTCCTGGTTAATGCTTTCATAGAAATCTGAATCTCATTTTCAAACAACTCATCTTGTTAATCATGCTTAGAACTGTCATCTTCAGCCCCTGTACTGTCTCCATCTAAATCAACTTCTATTCGAGAGCCCCTTGTAGACATCAAGAATTTGGAATTGCACCTATGCCCGGGCTGATATGGCTGGTTACTTCTGTAACATAACCTTGCAGATCTCTTGTCAAATGCACGATCTGCCTTAGAGCCTGATAATTCTTTGTGATGAGATTTGAAGGTGCTGCCCTTGAGTTTACTCTTGTCACTTGAAGATACAACCATAGCTTCAATCAATTTAGCCTTATTATAAGCTTCGGACAATGTCTTTGGCCCAATGGCCTTAACTAAGTTCTTGGTTCTTGGTTTTAATCTACTAATGAAACTTGAAATATAGTATGCCTCTGTAGCTTATGGATTAATGGCTATCATGCTAGCTCGTAAATTCTCAAATCTTATCATGTATTCCCTCACGGAAGTGGTCAAGTACACCTTATTAAAACTGTCAACAACATCACTTGTGTCCTCTTCTCCATATCTCTCGCACAACTCTTCCACGAATTGGCCCCAAGAAAAATTAGGATTGCTCTTCAACACACTATAGAACCATACCTCATGGTCTTTATGAAGACGCGCTGCTACCAATTCCACTTTTTCAGCTTCATTTATGTTATAGAAATGGAAATACCGTTCACACCTTCTTAACCATGACTCAAGCTGCTTGCCATCAAAAGGCTCGATTTGCACCCTTAGCTGCCTGTGAGCATTGCTTCTGCCACCAGATGTAGCATCATTACATGATGATGTAGATCAGGTGGCCTATCCTGATGTTCGAAGTCATTGAATGAGTTTCTGAGGTGTACAACAGAATCAGGAGGTCTGGAATTTAGACCTGAGTTCTGACCAAACAATCGAGAATGAGCTTGATCTGTGGTTCGATCCCGAGCTCCTGCAGCAACCTCAACCTCTGGAGGTCGATCATCAACTGATCTGATATGAACTGAAGGTCCAGCTTCCGTTTGAATCATAGGAGATTTATCACGATTCCTATCCAAACTCTCAGCCCTGTCATTGTGAACTTGCGGTTGAACCACTTCAGCTGGAGGAATGAGCTGACTCGCAGGTTTAAGAATCACATTAACTGATGATTCTCCTTACTTCTTAATCTGATCTTGCAAATTCACCAGCTTAGCCTCCAATTGCAACAATCGATCATCATTTTTTTTGGTGATTTTCCAACTACAATCGCTGTAATCTTAAGAACAAGCGTTCTTCAGTTTGTTCAAGTGATTTTTTTTGCAAATTAGTAATGTGATCATATAGTTCTTTAATCTGGTCAATAGTAACATACAGAACTTCCTTCACAGTGTTCGAACCAGCAACAGCAGCATATGATACTTCTGGATTAACAACTGGATGCTACATTTCGATCACCAACTCTTGATCGTGTTCTAAATCCATCAGCTATACTTTGTTTATTTTTCTTTGGTTTTGCCAGCTCAAATTAAGCAATTGACAGCTTGAACCAGCTCTGATACCAATTGTTAACTTCCAATTCTAAATTGAGAGTTAACCTTGTGAAAGAGATTGATAAGATGAGAAGAGAAGAGAAAGGGATGAGAAATAGAGAAGGAGATGAGAATTAGAGAGTGATTAACCAAAAGAAAATTTGAATTTTACTGATTAAATGATGAGGTTACATGATTTAGATCTATTTATAATAGATCTTGATACATTGCACTAAGCCTCATCCAGCTAACTGAATAAACCAGAATTTGCTGCCAAAACTCAAGATAGCCGCCACATTTGACTTATTTTGACTCCTGACCGACCTTGGTGCCTAATTGGCCTACCAACTAACAATTGAATACAACACCAATACAACTCTAAAGCAAATACACGCAATACAAGATCAATTACAACTGAAATTAAAGGAATCATAACATTACCTATAGTTTTATTGATCCAAAGGTAGTGAAGAAGGTGGGACATGAAGTAATCAAGACACATCCTTTGGCAGTCACAATTGCAGATGGGAACTCAGTGTTAACTCAAAACAAATGCCAAGGATTCCAGTGGTGGATGCAAGATCCCAAGTTTGAATATGACTTCAGGATCTTGCCTTTGGGTGGATGTGACATGGTCCTTGGGGTAGATTGCATGAGATCTTACAGTCCAATTCTCTTCGACTTTGCTAAGTTAAAAGTCTCATTTGATATTCAAGGATCTAAAGTCACTTTACAAGGTATGGCAGATTAGGCTCAATTACATACTATGAATGTCAAGAAGTTGGAAAAAGGATTCAAGAAATGTGCTTATCAGTGGGTAGGACAGTTGTTTGCTATATCTCTAACTGAAGTGGTGACGATTACTCAGCCTGAAGTTCAAACAGTGATGGAGATTTTTGAAGATTTGTTTGAATTGCCCAAGGCTTTACCTCCTAAGAGGATCTTGGACCATGCTATCCCTCTCAAGTCAGATGCAAAACCTGTGCAGTTAAGACCATACAAGCATCCACATGCCCAAAAGACAGAATTTGAGAAGCAGGTGGATAAGTTACTTAAGACAAGTTTCATAAGGTAGAGTCATAGCCCTTTTGCTTCTCTTATAATCCTTGTTAAGAAGAAAGATGGTACAGCAAGGATGGGCATAGACTACAAACAGCTAAATTAAATGACAGTGAAGAATAAGTTTCCAATTCCTGTCATAGATGACTTGCTTGATGAATTACATGGTCCACAGGTCTTCCCCAAGCTGGATTTAAGGCAAGGCTATCACCAAATCAGAGTGTTAGAGCAAGATGTGTATAAAACTGCATTCAGAATACATCATGGACACTTTGAATTCATTGTCTTGCCACTTGGACTGACCAATGCTCCAGCTACCTTTCAGGCTCTTATGAATGATGTCTTCAAGCAATTCTTGAGGAAGTTTGTATTGGTATTCTTCGATGGCATTCTGATTTACAGCACCTCACTTGAAAACATCTGAAGCAGTTGAGGGAAGTGTTCTTGGTCATGCGCAAGCACAAGTTATATGCCAAACTGGCTAAGTGTCCCTTTGCTCAAACTCATCTAGAGTATTTGGGCCATGTGATATTTTATGAACGAGTCCCAACTGATCCTTCAAAAGTGCAAGCTATGGTGGAGTGGCATGTACCTGTAACTTTGAAGCAATGGAGAGGATTTTTGGGCATGACAAGTTATTATTGAAAGTTTGTTGCTAACTATAGAGCTATAGCCAAAACTCAAGAAGCATTCAAAGCCTTGAAGTCTACAATGTGTAAGGCACTGGTTCTAGTAATACCTGACTTCACTTTGAGATTCATCATGGAAACAAATGCTTGTGGAAGTGGAATTGGGGCTGTTCTGTCTCAAGAAGGGAAGCCTATAGCTTACCTCAACCAAACCTCTAACTAAGTTGTTGAAGAAGGATTCCTTTAAGTGGTCTGACAAAGCTCAAGAAGCATTCGAACCCTTGAAGTTTGTAATGTGTAAGGCACCAGTTCTAGCAATGCCTGACTTCACTTTGAGATTCATCTTGGAAAAAGATGCTTGTGGAAGTGAAATTGGAGTTGTTCTGTCTCAAGATGGGAAGCCAATAGCTTACCTCAGCCAAGCTCTGAGTCTTAAGCACCAAGTTTTATCCACTTGTGAAAAGGAGTACCTAGCAATTTTGCTTGCTGTTGATAAGTGGAGGGATTACTTAGATGGGCATCATTTCACAATTAAGACAGATCATCAAAGTCTGAAACATCTTTCGGAGCAAAAAATTGTGACAAGAATCAAGAAGAAAGGATTAATGAAGATGTTGGGGTTGGATTATGACATTGAATACAAGAAAGGGGAAGATAATGCTGCAGTTGATGCATTATCTTGAAGATTGGAAGATTGTGAGTTAGAATTTTGTTGAGTAGTATCAATTGTACTTCCAGCTTGGGTTGATGAGGCATATAAGTCCTATGAAGATGGTCCTTCAGCACAAGAATGCATTACTGCTTTCAATGCAAGGAAGACTGTCAGTGAAGTCATTGATGCAGAGGTGTCTGTTATGAGAGGAATTATTAGGATAAAGGGCAAGTTCTATATAGGCTATTCCACTAGTTTAAGATAGCAAAACATTAGTGCTTCACATGAGTCAGCATGGGGAGGACACTCTGGAGTTGAAGGCACCTACCAAAGGCTTAAAGTTTATTTCTATTGGACAATCATGAAGAAGGCAGTTGCTGATTTTGTTCAAACTTGTGAGGTTTGTCAGCAAACTAAGCTTGGAAATCATAGATATCAAGGTCTTCTCCATCCTTTACTGATCCATGAAAGAGCTTGGCAAAACATTAGCATGGACTTCATTAAAGGTTTGCCAAGTCAGAAGGAAAGGAGGTTATATGGGTTATGGTGGATCACCAAATTTGGTAATTTCATTGGCTGGGCTAGACTAGTAACAGCTGAGAAATTAGCAAAGAGCTTCTTAGACAACATTTATATGTTACATGGGTTGCCGCAATCTATTGTATCAGATCGTGACAGGATCTTTAATAGCCATTTTTGGAAGGAATTGTTCAACTTGATGGGAATAGCCTTGGCTCTTAGTTCATCATACCATTCCCAAACCAATGGACAAACTAAAAGAGTCAACCAATGCATTAAGCAATACCTTAGGAGTATGGTGTTCAATCATCCCAAGGTGTGGAGTAAGTGGCTATCTTTGGCAAAGTATTGGTACAATACTCATGCTCATGCTTCCATTGGAACTATTCCATTCAAAGCTCTCTATGCCTATGATCCCCCAACACCCTTGATGTTGCACGACATTGCGTCCACCGTACTTGAAGTGGCTGATTTACTTTAGCAGAGGAGGCAATTGATGGAAATTTTGAAGGACAATCTCCATTAAGCACAAGCTTGAATGAAGTTTTATGCAAACAGGAAATGGGTGGACATAAATTTTGAAGTTGGAGATATGGTCTATCTGAAGTTACAGCCGTACAAACAATCAACCATGGTTATGAGGAGGAATGTGAAGCTGTGCGCTAGGTTCTTTGGACCATACAAGATCTTAGAAAAGATTGGCAAAGTTGCTTATAAGCTTGACTTACCACCTAACACTTACATTCATCCTATTTTTCATGTGTCCTTCCTCAAGAAACTGGTGAAGAAAAGTTGTGAAAGCTCAATTCAACCTCCTGACATAGCCTCAAATGGAGCTATTTTGTTGGAACCTATTGCTGTGCTTGATTCACGTAAGTTGGAAGATGGTGGCAAAGTTAAACAAGAGGTTCTAGTGCAGTGGGCCAATCTGTATGATAAATTTTCAACTTAGGAGGAGCTTTAATTCTTGAAGAATCAATTTCCTAGCTTCCATTCTTGAGGACAAAGATGTTTTCAAGAGGAAGGAAATGCTATGATTGTGCTGCAGAAGTCCTTGGAGATTGATGTTGCTGTTTAGCTTTTGATAATTAAAGCTCGTTTTGTTAGTTGCTGGCTGTTGTCTTTGTTGTTTGTGGTTAGGTTTGAAATGTTAGTTTGGCGGCAAGTCTTGTGTTAGTTGGTTAAGTCGGTTAAGTAAGTCAAGTAAGGTTCAATTGTGGCGGCTGGGCTAGTTATTAGTCAGTTGGCTCTTGTCTTGATTCATTGTAATAAGATTTCTATAAGTAGTAGGCTTAAGTGTAAGATTCATTCAATTAATCAAATACAACCAATCTCTTTGAGATATTTTTCTCTCTCTCATCTAATTCTCTCTCTAATTTCTTATCTCCTTTACTTCTTTTCTCACCTAACTCTCTCTTTTACAAGTTTAGACTTCTAGTCCATCTAGAGGCCTAACACTCTATAACATATTACAAACATGGTCAGTTGAACCTATGTCCACACACCAGGAACCTGGTGGACTCTCAACTACGTATGACTCAACTAAGTGAGATATCATCATAACTTTGCTAGAAGGTTTAGCAGTCTTTACAAGAAGAGTAACTATGTAATTTGTGCAGTTCCTTTTCTAGTGGCCCATCTTTCTGCAAAAGAAACACTCTCCTTTTGATATCTTCTTGTTAGGATTAGTCGTTACACTAACAACCTTACCTTTGCCTTTCTTTCTAGTCGATCCCTTATTCACCTTACTCGCACTAGCTCTTGTTGCCTAAGTGAAGCAGACACTCTCCTTGGCTCGCATTACACCCTCTGCAACCTGCAGCTTCTTCATTAGCTCAGGAAATGAATAATCTTTATTATTTATGGTGTAGTTGAGTCTGAACTGAGTAAAAGAACTGAACAGAGAGTTGAGAATAATGTCTTGCTGAAATTGACTATCAATCTTAGTACCAAGAATCTCAAGCTTAGATAAACACGCCATCATTGACATGCTCCTAAACCAGCGACCCTTCCCACATTCTCATATTCAAGAGCTTCCTCGTCAGCTCTTGCCTAGCAGCCCTATCTTGACCACCAAACATTTTCTTTAAATGTTTGATCATCTCAGCTATTGTTTCCATCTCAAGCATAACATTTGTCACTAAAGCCAAAATATAGGATCAGGCTAACTGTCACAGTTAATTTCTAAACTTGCTGTGATGGTGGTGAGGTTTACTCACCTAGTCGAAACCCACACTTAAAATACACGAAAAGAACATAAAGGAAACACAAGGGAGAATATACGAGAATAAGGGACAATTTTATTAATTCATTTCTAGGATTACATAGCATGCCAAATGAATACAAATACTCATATTTATAGATTGACAACCCCAAGGCCATGGGTAACTGTTCCCGCCAATTTCATCTCTTCATTGTTCAAACTGTGCCCTATGATCTCTGTACATGCCTAGTGGCTGTTATAAGTTAAGGCTGGTCAATGCCCTTACCCTTATTTTAGGCGCCTATTTTTGAACTGGCGGTTACCTCCATTTTCAAGCCCACTCTCCATTTTTCCCGCTGTTTTCTTTGTTTGAACTGGTCAAGGGTTATTCCCTCATTTTTCCTTTGGTAACCGTCCTCCATGTGTCCCACATGCTCCTTTGATCCTTTTCCAAGGTCAGGCCTAGTTGGGCCTTATTGGGCGTGCGCTTTCCCGGGCCGGGCCAGTGCCTTGCACTGGGCCTGTGTCCTTCTGTGGATGTGCGCATGTCCGGGACGGGCCAGTGGCTTGCACAGGGCTCGCGCCTTTCGTTGAACCTGCTCGTACTTGGGCTGGCCCAGTGCCATGCCCAAGTCCTTGTCATGACACTGTCTGGGGCCGTGCCGGGTCCTTGTCAAGACACTGTCCGGGGCCATGCCGGGCCCTTGTCATGACACTGTCCAAGGCCGTGCCGGGCCCTTGTCATGACACTGTTCGGGGCCACGTCCATCTCGGTTCCCACTTAATCCATCACTTAGGCCTAGGTCTGTGGAGGCCTAATGGACCCCTACCTGAGCGCGCATCCTCATGATGCCATCCTTAGCAGCCCATCTGACAAGGCACGGGCGCAAGGCGCACACATGTGCCCCGGTCCTGAGTGTCATAGGCCTTACAGTGCCATTTGGCGTCTAGGTGAAGGTCCGTTGCCACGCTAGCACATTGCATCCACTCGTGCACTTGGACTCAGCTTTTCATGCCTTGCCCTTGCTTGTGCACATAATGCCCCTAACCCACGCGCCTTGGTTCAGTGCCGTGTAACAAGCGCATGGCCCTCGGTCCATTGATGCCAAGCTTAGGCTCATCTCCGTTAGGCGCGATTCATCCATACAAAGGATGTGCACTGCGTATATACTTGTGCCCCATTGATGTCCGTCTAATGTTGACACAACGCATGCGTTTGCACTTTGTCATGGGTCCGTCCTTAACTAGTGCGGCACAACTAACCTGTGCCCACTTGAGCATAATTATGCGCTTAACTAGTGATCCTTTACTATGTTTACGCACTGCTTCAAGTGCGCATGTCCTCCCCAGGTCATGCTTGGGTCAAGGTCCATTATGTCTTGTGTCGCAGTAAAAACCTATGCACTGACATTCAATTAAGCACTAGAGGTTTGTGTGCCAAGTACCTATGTTTGAGCACTGATCGAGTCATGATGTGCTCAACGCCAGGCATCACTCTGTTCACGGTATCCCAATGTTAAGGGTCTTACAAACCTCCCCCACCAGAAGAACTGACGTCCTCGGCAGAAAGAGTAAGTACCCCAAGAACTGACTTAGGCCACCCATTTCCTTAGTCGTTCATGGGTACCAGCAACATCTCATTCCCATCATGCTTTACAATAAACCAAGGTTCACACACACCAACTAGGCTTAGCAAAAATCCTTATGCACACAAGTCCTTGAGGTGCTTTGAAATAGTTTTATCCAAACCAATGTCCGCAAGTCCTTAATGCACTAAAGTCCTTTAGGTGCTTGAACATTGTCTCATTCATCCTTTTTAGACTATAACACATATGTAGTAGGTTACATTCCGTTAGTTGTACCATTTATCATTCATTCTTTTCAAGGCTCTATCTTGTTATTAGGGTGCGTTCAAGTCCCATTAGACGCACCACTAACCACACATCCGATAATCCATCAAAGCATGTATAATCAACATATATATGTACGGCATATAACACCACGATAAGCGATCATCGAAACAACATAAATGAAAGCCATTGAAACGAAACGAAAATTACATCCAAAAACCTCCAAAACAACGGAGCCCAAAAACAGAACATAACCATAAAAACATGCATAAATCCTAGACATAAACAGCAGCCCCACTAGTCTGCCTGGACGACCAGCCGCTTGCTCATCATCTAAAACCTGTTTTGTCCATCAACTTTAGTGAACTCATCCCTCCATGAGATGGAGATGGCTCATGATCCTCATCCTCATCATCATCCTGCTAAACTACAGCACTTAAGGGTTGTTTGTTACGGCAATTTCTTGCAAAATGAGGACCATCACATATGAAACAAGCAATAGACTTAGGACCCTCTCCTTTGTCATTCCTATCATTTTTTAATGAGACTTTAATGTTGTTGGGTTCAGTGGCCGGACCCTTCTCCTTTTTAAGGGACTTAAAGCCATGTTTCTTTCCCTTTTTAAAGTGATCCTTTCTATTAAAGTCATATCCAACATTAAAGTCCATTAATGACTCAGTCCAACCAAGGCAGAGGCAAGGTCATGGACCTTTTGGTGCCTCAACTTGAGTTGAGCCCATGGTTTAAGACCCGAAATAAAGTTAAAGAGTTTGTCCTCATCTGACATATCTTTAATTTCTAAAATTACAGAACTAAAAGCACTAACATACTCATGAATCGAACCATTTTGTTTGAGGTCCTTCAAGGCCTTACGGGCCAACCAAGAAGCATTAGCTGGGAAGAATTGTTCACGAAGGTCTTTCTTTAAGGCATCCCATTAGCCAGTTCCAACACGACCAGCAGCACGATCCTCTGACACACAGGTTCTCCACCACAACTTTGCATCGCCCATCAAATGCATGGATGCCATGACAACCTTGTCTTCCTCACGGACATGGGCAACCATAAAGTATTGTTCCATGTCCCAAAGGAAGTTCTCCAAGGTTTTGGCATCACGTTCACCCCAAAAGGCTTACAGAGTAGGAACCTTAATGTTACTCTTGTCAAGCCCAAACGTACCTGCATCAATGGTCTTACGCAGCACCAAGATTTTTTTTTTTGTGAACTTTCCACCGTAGGGATGGAAGTCTCACCAACATAAGGTACATTAGGGGAACTACTACCAACCCCATTAGGGCCCAACCTACGAAACACATTAGGGGGAGTAGGGACTAGAGACGAGATCCTTTGGGTAGCACTGAAAGACTTAATCATTTCTTTAAGGGACCCGATATCATTAGACAAAGATTTCATTGCACCCAAAACTGTTCCCGGAGGAAGGTCATCAACATCATACTTGGAACCTAAGATTTCCTCAAATCGTTCAAATGTTCATTAGTCTTGGGACTTTTTCCTAGTTCTTAATGATTTTGAACCATTGTGACAACAAATACCACAAGTCAAGCAACCAACGCAAAAACAGTCACGCAAGGATTCACGCAGCCAAGACTAATTTCCAGCACAAGGGGGGTTATAATTAATCCAACCCCACACAATAACAAGCACGCACAAGCAAGAGTTCACATGATCCAGGCAAAATCACACGCAACCCGTCCAACAAGGGTCGGAACAAGCGATAGGGACAAGGTCCACAATTTTGCAGCCAAGCAATGCCACAACCAACACTAGGACAAGCCCACAAGTACCGACCAAGGCCTAAATTCGAAAATAAGATCTTGACTAGAATTTTGAAATTAAAATTCAAAAATTAGGGGCGAACTTGATTTTAGACTCAGCCACGAAGACAACAACAAGCACGCAAGGTCTGGGTAGCAAGCACGTAGGGTCTAGACGCACGGTTCAAGCGAACCTGGCTCTAATACCACAATTGTCATAGTTAATTTCTGGACTAGCTGTGATGGCAGTGAGGTTCACTCACCCAGCCGAAACCCACACTTAAAATACACGAAAAGAATATAAAGGAAAAGCAAGGGAGAATATACGAGAATAAGGGACTATTTTATTATTTCATTTCTAGGATTACATAGAATGCCAAATGAATACAAATACTCATATTTATAGACCTCGACAACCACAAGGTCATGGGTAACCGTTCCCGCCAATTTCATCTCTTCGTTGTTCAAACCGTGCCCCATGATCTTTGGACATGCCGAGTGGCGGGTATAAGTCAACGCTGGTCAATGCCCTTACTCTTATTTTAGGCGCCTATTTTTGAACTGGCAGTTACCTCCATCTTCAAGCCCACTCTCCATTTTCCCCACTCTTTTCATTGTTTGAACCGGTCAAGAGTTATTCCCTTCTTTTTCCTTTGGTAACCGTCCTCCATGTGTCCACGTGCTCCTTTTACCCTTTTCCAAGGTCGGGCCTAGTTGGGCCTTATTGGGACTGCGCTTTCCGGAGCCGGGCCAGTGCCTTGCACTGGGCCCGTGTCCTTCTATGGACTTGCGCATGTCCGGGCCGGACCAATGCCTTGCACTGGGCTCGCACCTTTCGTTGAACCCGCTCATATCGGCCCAGTGCCGTGCCAAAGTCCTTGTCATGACACTGTCTGGGGCCATGCTAGGCCCTTGTTATGACACTGTCTGAGGCCGTGCCGGGCCCTTGTCATGACATTGTCTGGGGCCGTGCCGGGTCCTTGTCAGGACAATGTCTGGGGCCGTGCCGGGCCCTTGTCATGACACGGTCTGGGGCCGTGCCGGGCCCTTGTCATGACACGGTCTAGGGCCGTGCCGGGCCCTTGTCAAGACACTGTCTGGGGCCATGCCAGGCCCTTGTCATGACACTGTTTGGGGCCGCGTCCGTCTCGGTTCCCACTTAGTCAATCACTTACGCCTAAGTCCCGTGGAGGCCTAATGCACCCCTACCTGAGTGCGCACCTTGTCCTCATGATGGCATCTTTGGCAGCTCATTTGACATGGCACAAGCACAAAACGCACACCTGTGCCCCGTGCCCCGGTCTGGATTGTCACGGGCCTAATAGTGCCATATGGCGTCTAGTTGAAGGTCCGTTGTCACGCTAGCACAGCGCATCCACTCGTGCACTTGGACTCAGCTTTTCATGCCTTGCCCTTGCTTGTGCACATAATGCCCCTAACCCGCGCGCCTTGGTTCAGTGCCGTGTAACAAGCGCATGGGCCTCGGTCCGTTGATGCCAAGCTCAGGCTCATCTCCGTTGGGCCCGATTCATCCGTACAAAGGATGCGCACTGCGTATATAATTGTGCCCCATTGATGTCCATCTAATGTTGACCTAACGCATGCGTTTGCACTTAGTCATGGATCCGTCCTTAACTAGTGCTGCACAACTAACGTGTGCCCACTTGAGAATAATTATGCGCTTGACTAGTGACCCTTTACTATGTCAATGCGCTGCTTCAAGCGTGCATGCCCCCCCGAGTCATGCTTGGGTCAAGGTCCATTATGTCCCATGTCGTAGCCAAAACCTATGCGCTAAAATTCAATCAAGTACTAGATGTTTGTGTGCCAAGTGCCTATGACAGAGCTCTGATCGAGTCATGATGTGCTTAACGCCAGGCATCACCCTGTGCATGGTATCATAATGTCAAGGGTCCTACACTAACTTATTAGCAAAAGGCTCATAATGCTTTTTAATAGTAGTTGTAGAATTATTAGCGGGCACCATATGCCAAACATCGGTGAGAACAAACTTATGACCCTGATGCATTAACACTGTGTCCAAGTTCATTTTCGGGGTGAAATAATCCGGTCTAGTTAAAGCATTATCTTTCATAATTGGATGAAGTGCACCAGTCGCAACAATTTCAAAACACTGTAAATGCAAACATTTGTTAACTATCTAATATGAGTCATGTATGATGTAGCGATATCTAATCTTTTAATTTAGAAAACACAATAAGTCAGGTGTCCACAAAACTATACTATCATGCATGCAATGATTAACCAAACACACCACTTCTCGCTCCCTGTGAGGGGGGCCGTAAGAAATTAGTTTGGATGAGAACTATTCTCAACAACATGTTTTGTTGTAACTCTTGCTAAATATGATTAACTCACTACTTTACCTCAGTCTCTAACATAATACAACAAAGCTCCTTGGGGAGGCTAAAGTATCACGCTAATCAAGTATAAACCATTACATAAATCCCCATACAACTACAATAATACTCCAAGATAGCGTGGTCGCATCGCTTCTTCGCACTTTGGTTTATCCTAATAAGAGTCTAACTTTGTAACCTGCAAACTAACACCCTCCGCAGGGAGTAATGCCAATTTACTATACTGTTAGGTTGGTAATGGAGACAGTCAGGTTTCAACAATTGAACCTCGCTTCCGCTTAAATTTTATAAACTAGGGTTTTAATTAAATTGCATTTGCTTCTTAGATTGTCTCATAATCTCCATAAAAATCTCATTCTAAAATAAATTAAAATTTTGATTTTTAATTATTATAAAAAAAAAAGTACAGACGCCTACATGTCACAAATTTTTTTTGACTTTTTTAATAAAAAATGCCACATCAACGCTAACGTCATCACTGAGCTGACATCAGCATCAGTAAAAAAAAATATTATTTTTTCTTTATTATAGAAAAATAATTGAACCTAATCTCATTACATTAATTTAACCAATTTTGTAAATCTTGATCAATCTCGCACAATCCCATCATACGAATAATATGACTATAATTTTAATGAATCTACATTGAGTATATGAATTAACTATTGATTCATTATCGATTAAAAATTTAAACCAATACTTTGATTACTATCAAACTAAACTATCTTTTTGTTATGATTCAAGTTCAATTTGAATCATAACCTAGGATTTGGATAAGGATTTACACTTAGAAAGTGAAATCAAGATAAAAACTAAATTAGATGAGAAAGAGAAGAATTCATTAAGAATTAGAGATAAGAAGTAGAAAAGAGATAGAGAGCATTCAAGCTCAAAGAGAGAGAAAGATCAATTCATTTTTCATAACGTAGAGCAACTAACTTATCATTACATGATCATTATTGAATGAGCTACTAGACTATTGCATATGTCTTATTACTACTTGAATCGAAACATCACAATCATAACAATACTCTCCCCTTTAGAGATTCTTGTCCTCAAGAATCATAGAGAGAAGTAGAAGCTTCACAACTCTTATTAAATCGATCCAACGTCAAGTGGCCTATTAGCTTGCATCTACCAACTTCAGCACAGCGGATGCATCAACATCCGATCTGAAAAAGATTTTGCAAATGTCTTCCCAGTGGAGAAGTCTCATCATGAAATCCACCGTGCTCTTGAAGAAGGTAGCATTTTTGTTTCCCTTGATCCATACCATTTGATGTATCTCAACTCTAGGCCATAATGTGCTTCCACTAGATGATGCAGCAGTATGTATTCAGCATTAGCTCCCACTCTACTCCGCGGGTAGATACAGCTTCTAAGCTTTCCCACTTAAACAAAGCGCCTTGATACTTAAGTTCAAATTGTTCAATTGTCACACCCAACCGCTTGTATTCTTGTGTTAAACCAGCTGATGGATCATCAAATCTTAACGTAAGATGTGGCGTCCCTCGAAAATCAGCTTTTACTGAGGTCTGAACATCCATTTCCTGCTATGTTTTGTCTTTAATGTGCACCTGTGACTTGGTTTGAGCAACTTTAGGTTCTACTTCACCTTGTTCTTCAAATGCCACATAACACAAATTTTGCTTAGATTCTTGCTCAGCATCAAGTGATTCTAATTGATGATTTTCTTTGCTTTCTAAAACTTGAATGTTCTGTTCTTCAATTTTAGTTGCTGCAACCTTTGAATTATCAGCTAGAACTTGTTCACAACATTGATCATTCTCACATTCTTGTGCAATTCATAGTTCAGCTTGAAAAGAACTCTGGAACTTATTAAGATCTTGCTTCATGACCATTAGAAGTTGCACAACATGATCACAACACCTCAAAAGTTCTTTCATTCTAATATCAATTAGCTACCAATTCTAAACTTGCAACTGAATTGAACTGATGGTACTGTAGCACACTTGATCAGCAAAAATATCTTCGAATCTGGCATCCACGCACTAATCAACTAAAGCTCTTAAGCTTCTATCAACTTCCGAATCAATTTCAACTGTGTCCAGCACCAGACGTAATGCAGATAATGATCAGGAGTAATTCAGCAATTTACTGTCACTACAACTCAACACAAGTTGTGAATGCAGATCACACTCAATCACAGTAGTTCACTCAATTTGCAGCAAGAATTTGATCAAACAGTACCAAACAATTCAGCAAGTATAAATGCAGCTACTGAATCTTGATCTTGCTCACTTCAATCAGCTCGTTTCATGTCAAAACAGCAATGATCGATGATCTGAGCAAAATTTTTAGCTAAAATCAATATAATCTCTGCAGCTCACTAACTTCACTGCTTAATTCTAGCTGACGCTGCAGATCACTCAATATAATCCTGATTTGATGAATTCAAAATCAATCGCAGTATATAACAAAGAGAACACAAAATCTAATCACTTGGAAGCCAGATTTTAGGCTTTGAAACTTGTTTTTGTTGATTGTTTGCAACCAGCACCAAAGCTTGACACAATACAAACTCAAAAGCATCTAAAGTCCCTTGCGTAGCAACAGCAATCATATTTTGAATTTTGTTGATTAAGAGCTTGATTTCGGATCAAATCAAGGCTCTAAAACCAATTGTTATGATTCAATTTCACTTTGAATCATAACCTAGGGTTTGGATAAATATTTACACTTAGAGAGTGAAATCAAGATAAGAACTAAGAGAATTAGAAGAGAGATAGAAGAATTCAAGAAGAATTAGGGATGAAAAGTAGAAAAGAGATAGAGAGTATTCAAGCTCAAAGAGAGAGAAAGATCAATTCATTTTTCATCACATGAAGATTACAATGCAAGAGCGTCTACTTATACCAAAACTAATACAAAGCTCATAGACACATTAACCTAACCGACCTTGCTAGCATAGAGCAACTAGCCAAACATTACGTGATCATTATTGAATGAGCTACTAGACTATTGCATACTACTTGACTCTAAACATCACAATCATAACACTTTCCTTCTTAATATATTCTCTGTTTTAATAAATCGCAAGTCTATTTATTGTGATCTTACTATGCCTATCATGTATACTATGAATGTAATCAGTGGCTAGCTCCGATACTAATTGTTAGGACGAATTTTAAAAATTTTCCCTATGTTTGTAAAACTAGCCCAGCAAAAGGCTTTAAAATTCTTAATGTTACACCTGAAGTTGATTTAAAATTCCTTATTTTAAATCTACAAATTTAAATTCCTAATTTAAATCTGTAGACTTTTACTCTAATACAATCAAAATAATAACATGAATTTATAGCTAGCATAATACGAATACTACAAATAAATAGAAAAGCAAAAACATTAAAAAAGAAAGGAAAGAAGAATACCTAGAATTGGTCTAAAATAAAGAATACCAAAATAATAATAAAGAACACTAAAAAATTCGAGACCCAAAAGCCTTCTACGTAATCTTCTGAAAATGCAAAGAAAGTGGAGTCCAAAAAATATTAAACTAAAGGAAAAAAAATTTCAAAAGAAAATTTTCTCTCTAATTAGATCACCGAAAGTTAGTGCTTCTGGAAACCATTTTTCAAATTTCTAGTTTGATACCAAACCTTAAAATTAGTGCCCTTATTCATAGTAAGATACCGGAGCGACCAATAGCAAACAACTAATGTGGGACAAGGAAAATAAAGCCAAAGCCATGTAAATCGAACACAAAATGACACCATTTTAAGCACGATACAAACCGTGTTGTTTTAAACTCTTTCTGTGTGCCATGTGGAGAGCAACAGTTGGCTCGCGCGCGTGCACGCGAATCACCAAGCAGGACCTCCCAGTGCGTGGTTCGAACGTGTATACGGATTATGACTGATTTTGGACATTTGTTGCCTTTTTTGTTTTTGTTTTTGTTTTACACATATAAAAATTCGTCTTATTAATTTTAATTTTTGTAGAAATTATTTTGTTTTTCAATTTTTAATTTTATTCATCTCATGAATAATATTTCACAAATTCAAATTTACTCATCTCATGAATTCTTTAATATTTTTCAATGGCAAAAAAATCAAAGGCTCGCATAGGGACCTCAAGGACAATTTAAATCCAGCTTCAAACAGGATAAATTAATTACGACCTCTTGATAAAATTAAATTACCATTTAATGAGACTTAATTCCACTAAATAAATCCCACTGTATTCTAGACTTAAATCATTTATTCGATAATTTCCTAATAAAGTATTCTTACAGCAACAACCCCTCTATGAGACATCTATGACAAAAAATAATTAGAACTACTACCATTATTTTGCCCACTGCTTCTCCATTAGTTACTGACGTGCCATTTACTGAATAATTCATTTATACTTGAACATTTTCACAGTTTAAATTACAAATGTTAAACACTTGGAACACTTTAACCAAAGATTCTGAATTAATTCAAGTGGCTGCAAATTAGCTAAGAGGACATCTGTATCTCGTAAAAGACTATAGATTCCCTATTGAATACCCCATCCTTGTCACACTTCACGCTGCTACCCAATGTACTTAGAAATTCAGTCATTTATCAATACCTTACTTGTACACCAAAGTAACTAACATTCCATGCACGAGTCTAGAATGCTCTCAGGATTTAGTATCGTCATTCAAATAGTGCAACATGAATCACTCATTTTTGTTTGTAGTTTAGAAACAAGTAACCTACATGGGCCACCTCAGTGTATCAATCTTATTGAGCACACCAACCTAACACTTTTGGATCGCCATCCACATGACCAAGACAAGCCATCTAAAGTGTCAAGTGGTAGTCTTAATAGACAAGTACTCCAAGCTTGTCACTGACCACGAGTTTTTCAAATAACATTTCATACCATTTGTTCCAAGTTTATCTGTGGCTTAATCTTATTATCCACTTAGAACAAATATGTAATGAGGACTATATCCATATGATGGACATTATGTCGTCACCATGGTGGATTCTTATATAGATCACAGTGAACCTTGGTGTAATTTTCATATTGTAATTCAAATAAGGTTTTTGGTGGGTCTAGTGGTTATGTTTGCTGCTTTTTGGCAGGAAAACGCATAAGTAGTGTTTTTGCTCTTTGATTGTTTTAGCTATGCTCATTTAGTATAAATATGGTACTTAGCTTGTAATGAGGATTATCAATGAATGAAATCAAACTAACCCTTTTCTCCCTTTCATCTAGAACCTCGCCATATATTCTTCTAATTCTCACCCCTTTCCCTTCTTCCTCATCTCAAATTCTACTATCCCCTAGTTATGACTCGAGTTGATCTCGGCCATAACAATTGGTATCAGAGCCTTGATTATTAAGCTCTAATCCAAAAAAAAAAATTCAGAACTGATTTGTTGTTATTGCGTAAGGACTTTAGATGCTTTTCATTTCATTTAGTTAATCTATTTCAACTAAATTGAGTTTGTATTGTGTTAAGCTTTGGTGCTGGTTGCAACCAGTCAACCAAAAAAAAAAAGTAGTGTTGGTGCTGAATTTAGCTCAGTTTTGACTAATCAAAGCTCCATTGTTGCTACCCGATCAACTTGATCAAGCTCAGTTCAGATCATGTAGATCAGGTTCTGTTCTAGTGGTGTTTGTTCAAGAATTGTGCTTAAACAGTTGGAATTTCAGTTCATGCTGCATCTGAAGCTTGATATTGTTGCTCTGACTTGCATTGGATCAAGATTTCGTGGAAACTGCCCAAATTTTCAGAAATTGCTGCAACGGTAACTGATTCTAATATTCAGGTTTGGTTAAATCGTGAATTTAGTTCAAAAAAACCTTGTGATGCTACGGGTTGTTTGCTGAATCTGTATTGCTGAAATTACAAGTGAACTAAGGTCTAAAACATCGAATTCTTGATAGTATTGCTATTCTTTGGTTTGTATAAGCTGGAAAGTGCATTTGTTAGAGCGAAACCCTAACCATTGACCTGGAATCGAGTTCGATAGTTCATTCTAGCTGTTGTTACCTTGAGTTTAGCTGAATTGTGTTCGAATTTGGCATTCTGTTGGTTGAAGCAGTACCTCAAGTTATTGGAAGTCACCTTGAATCAGAGTTTGTGTCCAAAATGTTACAATACGATATGCCGAAATGGCTTGATTCAGTTTCGGTTCAAGATAAATCTTCTAATGATGCTAGACTATTAGTTAAAGTCTTGAAGCCGCTTTACCATATAGACGAGGATACTCTCTATCAAGTGTTTTGGCATTATGGTCCTCTTGAAAGTATTGAGGTGGTCTCATCATCCATCATTGAGGTTATGGCTCATATTAGCCATTATACGAGAAGGAGTGCCGACTCCACTTTGAACTCATTACATGGGAGAAATTGCTTCAAGAGAATGGAGCAAGAAATTGAGCAAAAAGGAACTGGTAGTGCAACACATCATATGAATAAGGCAACATTGCATTCCTGGGATCAAGTTAAATTGGTACAGCAGCAATTTGTCCTGGAATGTCAAGATAAGGTGGAGGAAGTGGCAATGTTTGATGTGGCAACAGAACCACTTGTGTTTGATCCTTCATCACTACAAGTAAATGATGTAACAGAAGGTGGTGAAAATGGTGCAGTAGAGATTAATTCATAGCAAATTAAGAGGCTAGTGAACTTGCAAGACCAAGCTATGAGCAACCAAGGGCAACTTAAGCAAATGCCACAGAGGAAGGAGCAGAATTCAACTGACAGTGTTGGATTCCATTAGGAATTGTGTGCTGTAGCTGTAAGGCAAGAAGTTAACATCACACCATGCTTTGGAACTTATAAAAAGCTTGGTATGGCTGAATTTCAGAAGTTTCAGAAGCTCAACCCTGCAATGGTAGCACTAATTCAGAATGAAAGTGAGTTATTGCAAGTGTTAGAGCCATTAAATGTTGCAGCCAAGGAATTACAAGTGTACATTGAAGTCATGAGCATTAGGAGGTTGTGTGTGAAATTTATATTGCAGCAAGGAGTTGAGATCGAATTGGTAGTGGACTTAAATCATAAGAAGTGTTATTCAAAAAAGAGATTAAGTGCAAAGGAAAAGCCAATTTGGGTCTACTATGGAAGGCCCCCTGATTTTCTTTTTCTCAAGTCCAATAAGATGGTTCTTGACAAGCTTTTCATGCTAAAGAACTTGAAATTGAGATAGCCCAAGTTAGTGTTGGGGTTAATTGATAGATTGGGAGCATGTTCTTGGATCAATAAGCTGCTAAAGAAGGCAAAGAGAATGAAGTTTTCAGCAAGGGATCCGGTTGGTCTTGCTGCAGAGAAACCAAATTCAGTGGGGAATCAGGTTATTGCTCCTACAGGACAACCTATACAGTTGGGAGAATTGCAAAATCAGGTCCAATGGCAGGCTCTATTGAGGCCTTTTGATCCTAGGCAGAAGGATACACTCAGAAACGATGCAAATCCATCAAGAAATCAGGGTAAACTCATTACAGTACACTCAAATACAGCAGAAAAAATGGTTGATACAAATCTGGTGCCAACAAACTCATTAAAGACTCAAGTTGTGATCTCTCTAATGCGTGCTGAAGTTCTGGAGGGTGTAAGGGCTACAGTAACTGATCAGACCTCTTACAAGCAGTTAGATGTACGTGCTATGGAGCTAAGTATGAGATCTAGAGCATTCCAAACTGATGAAGTTGCGTAGCAGTTCAGCATGGAAAGAGTCTGCAGCACAGAAGAGCTTGATGCTTGTGTTTTTCAAGTTAATAGTATTGGGCATCCTCCGAAAGTCCAAGCTAATGTAAGTCCCCCTGAACTTCTTGGGCAAGAACATGAATTGAGAGGAGCAAATACTTCGACTAAGGGGCAAAACAAGAGAACCAGGTCTTATCCAGCAACTAATGAAGTTGAGCAGTTTCTCATGAATGAATCTGATGAAATTAGTGAGGTTCAAACAATTTCACCTCTCACTCCACCTGAAGTCTTGGTAGCAGCAGCACATGGAGGGTTAATTGTAGCAAATACCACTCCAATTCAATGTGAAGCTGAGGAACTACCATTTGTGATGCTTCAAGAAATGATCACTCGAAAAAATCTGAAAGCTTGGTTTCTCAAGTGGCTCTTGAGCAATTCTATGATACCTTAGCAAGAGACATGGGTGGTAGTGAATAAACATGAAGATCAACCTGATTTTGAGGGAAAGGAAGTTAGAGCCAAGGAAATTGTGATGCCCTTGAAATCCAAAGCCAAATCTGGCATGCAGAGAGCAATGGGAGCTGCGGTTTTTGGGTTACTGCTGCAATACTCTTGGCCATCAGTGCTCCTTAGCTACAGAATAGTGTTCTTGGGCTGCATTAGGGTGTGGGTGTTGTGGTATTACAATGAAAGACCTCCTGATGGCACTCTTCAAGCTGCATCATCTACATCGGTGTTAAGCATCTCAAGGTTGCAGAATGGTGTTTAGCAGGTGTACAACAATGCGAGGTTCTCATATGCTTTGGCAATGCAAGAGGAAGGGAACATGATATTGGAATTATAAGTTATGTTCAGCTGTAACTTTCTATGTCAATAAGAAGGTTTCAAGTCACTACTTTCTACTACAATTCTTGAGGATAAGAATCTCTAAAGGGGGGAGTATTGTCATGACCGTGGTGAATTCTTATATAGATCATAGTGAACCTTGACATAATTTTCCTATTGTAATTCAGATAAGGGTTTTGGAGGGTATAGTGGTTATGTTAGTTGCTTTTTGGCGGGAAAACGCATAAGTAGTGTATTTGCTATTTGATTGTTTTAGCTATGCTCATTTAGTATAAATATGGTACTTAGCTTGTAATGAGGATTATCAATGAATGAAATCAAATTAATCCTTTTCTCCCTTTCATCTAGAACCTCTCTAGATATTCTTCTAAGTCTCATACCCTTCCCTTCTTCTTCATCTCAAATTCTATTATCCCCTAGTTATGACATGAGTTTGTTTCGACCATAACACATTATTTAAAAGAAAATCACATGCAGTATATATGCTCACTTACACAAATCCAATAAGGAAATGATTATAACTTCAATTTTGGTTATCAATAAAGTGAAATTACAAGACAAATATAGATTTTCAGGTCACTATTCCTCGGAAACAGCCACCCTTCAGGGTAGCCCCCTGAAGGGGGAAGGCTGCGTACACCCACCCCTCCCAGACCCTGCTTATGCGGGAGCTCTTGGAGGCATTGGGTTTGTCATTGCTGTTGTTGTTGTATTCCTGACAAAGGGTTTATTGACCCTTTTTAGGCTCAACCCATACATCTGTTCAATGACGAAGGCCAATTGTCTTAGAGGAGTAGTTTAGGCATGTGTTTATGCACCCGTATTGCCCCCAAAGTAGGTGAGGATCTTGAGGGGAATCTGCAGGAACGGTTGTTAACCCCCCCCCCCCCCCGAAACCCGTGATAATCTCCTTGATCGACCTGGCCATGGGCTTGCTCGATGACAAAGTACGTTCCCACAGGACCTAGATTATATGGCATGCCTTGGAGCACATGATATTAGCAAGATGCGGTTCATCCTTGTTTGATTAATACCCAAGTCATGATCTTGAGGAAATGGGTGGTTTGCTTTCCCTCTAGTGTGGTAAGAATGCAGAGGTCTAGGAAGGAGAGGGTGGCTCCTAGAAGTGGGTACCTATCCTTGCACTCCTATATCAATGCCCGAATGGGCCTCGAGAAAACCTTTACTACCTTAGAAGGGTATGAACAGTTATGCCTCTTATCTCAAGGACAGGTAACACCAGCATATTGGCATTGAGATCCCTTGTAGCCATAGAAAAACCCTAATTCGAAGGCCCAGCAATCCGAAGGGGTAAATTGTCATTCTTATGGCTGGATTCTAAGTGTGTGGCACTTGGGTTAGCCATAACTTGGTTTTCCATTGTCTTAAGGACAATGTAGTCAACCTGAGCAACCGAAAATCATGGGCTTGAAGGAGCCTCGTGAGGATATCCAGTTGGTACTAACGGAAGATTTGTGCTGGGTTGCTAGAATGTGCTATGTTTCAGCATGTTGTCTCTCAAAGGCTTCTCTCATTGTCTGTTAACTCTTTGGTCCACAATTTCTAAATGGCATTTGAGCACAGCCATGAAGATCTTACAAGAATGGCCATCCAGCCTAATGCATTCATCTTCTAGGATGTCATCATCGCGACCGCTCTCATTGTCATGGCTATAAATTGGTTCATCCCTTCATGCTATAGGCCTTTGTTCAAGAGGACACTCAAGCGAGGATCCAATCAGGGCTAAGCCCTCTAGTTCCTCAAGCTCGAAAGCATTGGACCTCCTAGTTTTGACCATCGACACATGGCTTACAATTACGTGTTGGTATCCCACGATGGGCCAGAGATAATGAAATAGTTTTTTAAGCCTTCTATTAGTGTTGGAAAAAGGCATGTTTGCTTTATTTTGTCTGAATTAAGTGTAATGTGGTTGCCATAAAAATGAAAACAAAACAAACATGCCGATGGAACTCACTGTGACTATGAAGTGAGCTTAAATTCGAACTGCACCACTTTAACCTCAAGCACTCACTGTTTTCAGAGAAATGATTGTGATATTTTGGTGTATTTGACTTCGGTTACTCCGTGAGTTCAGCTTGTGCTTCTAAGACCTAGTTAAATAGTTTTGTGGCTTTTTTGTATATATATTGAAAAAAATAAATGGACATAGGCCAAACTCAAGCGGTAGTTACAATGCCAGAGTATGGTCCACATCAACCTTTCGTCGTACACTTGAAAGTTATGAGCTGGGGTGGAGACAAGCTCAAGAGCTAAGCAATCCACTTACAAGCTCGAGTTTATCAGGTTTCTAAGTCTAGCACCCTTGACTTATGATAACTCAAATGAGTTTAGGTCTAAAAATAATAAAGTGGAGCAAACCGTATTATAGATCATTGGACTAGGACAAACACAATCAAGGTCAAGCCTTGGCCATCAAAGCCCTAATCAATGGTGCGAACCTAAGTTCACCTGACTTATCAAGCAATGACCGTAATGTTAAGACAAACGCAATCAAGTTCAAGCATTGTGATAAGTCTAATTTATTATATAATTATTCATATCATTTTGGTTCAATTTCTAACCATTTTACCTCAAAATTTTATCGCTATTGTCGGTTTTGCTCTTTTTTGTTTCTATTACCATTTCTGTGCAAAAACACTTATTTTGTACTAAATTTTACTAGGTTTTATCATTAAAATCAATATTTGAATGCAAGATACATCAAACAAAAGCATAAAAATGAGCTAAATCAATCAAAATACTAGTTTTAGCAAGAAATCACTAAGTTCATGCACAATTCAATTCAACTTGCAAAAATGGGTAGCAAAATGCACAAATCAAGAGCAAGGATTGATTAAAAAATACATTAAATTGTCCAATTTGATTTAAACTCTGAATTTAGGTGGTGTTAAGCTCAAAAGTCTGAAGAAAAACAGCAAGAAAAACAACAATGCAGAGAATGAACAATAAGCTTGCACAATTCACTTCAACTTGCAATTTTGTGTGGAAAAATGGACAAAGAAGGTGAAAGAACTTCTTTTACACTCTATTAACATGTTATAATTTATGTTAAAGCTGATTTTGGGCGGCCAAAGCTGAAAAAAAATGAAGAAAAACAGCAAAGGATAGCAAGTTATAGAAACTGAAAACCAACCTGCACAATCCACTTCAACTTGCAATTTTGGGTGGCAAAATTAACGAATCAAGTGAAAGAACATCTTGTATACTTCAATAACATGTTCAAGTTGATTTTAAGACTGATTTTTGACGGCCATAGTTGAAGAAAAATGAAGAAATCAGCAGCAAGTTGCAAACCTGCAGAATTGGACGCAGTTGCAGATGTGTGGTGCAATGAGCTTTAACCTTGTAATTTTTTGTATTTTTTTTTAATTCCAACCTTATGTACTATAAATAGGGATTCTTAAGAGGTGTTTTAGCATCACTCAATCCAGAAAAATAAAATACAAAGTAGAGAAATAAGGTAGAAAATCGTAGGAAGAAAGGAGAAGAAAAGAAGAAGTTTGGTTTGAAATTTTGCATTTTCAAGTTCTTTTCTATCATTCTCTTCATTAAGTTCATGAATTTTGTGTTAAATATGTCTTATATTAAGTTTATCATGAACTAATTTTGTTATTCCAAGGCTAAGATGTAGCCTAAGTTGTAATATACGCTCATTTCTAATTCAACGCATTCAATGTTTTGTTATTGTGTTGTTGAAGTGTATATCATTGTTCTTCATGCGTTTTAAGTGCTTGATCACCATTTAAGGCCTATAATGATTCATAATGAGTCTGAGAGGAGATTTATGATGATTGCTAAGATGATAAGCACCACAAATTGAGCAAATGCTTGAGAGAGATTAACGCAATTTGTGTGGTTTTTAAGTGAAAATCATAGAGCATTAAAAACTCGTGTCTTATTTAAATTCATGCATAAGAGTGATGGGTTAATACATAAAAGAGCATGCGAAATATTGCTCGAGAGAGAATATTTAGTAAATTAGGATTTTCAACCATCGACACGTAATAACAACTTGAATAACAAGAATAGAAAGGCATATTGATGCAATTAGGTGAAACAGGATGCCTTGGATTTTATTAAATCATAAAAAATAATCCTCGTGGGAACGATACTCTACTCATTTCTATATTACTTGATACAACTAGTGCACTTGCTAACACATACGCAAAGTAAGCATCACCTTGGCCGTCAAAGCCTAAAACTAAAGCCTCAATTCTTAACTCTCCAAAATTTGGGAACAGATTAAAATAGAGAGTTCACACCTGAAGCTCGAAAGACTATATATTACTGAAGAAGCAAGTACTACAAGTTCTATGCTAAGCTAAGCTGCGTTAATTGTTATGATTCAAGATAATCTTGGATCATAACCATAGGATAAGAGAGTATGAGATCAAAAAGCAGTGAAATAGGAGATGAGAATTAGAGAGAATTTAAATGAGAGAGAGAAAAGATATCAATATCATTCAAAAATGAATCTTACAAGAGAAGAACACTACTTATACTAATCCTAGCTTCGGAAAATTATAAGAAAAATATCTAATAATTCACTTCACCTAGACATAACTACTAATAACCGACTTTCCCACCTTCGCATATGAGCTATCTGCTAATACACTAAGAAATGGCTTAATGTGACTAATACTAATGAGTTAAACTACTTTATTACAACCAATGACTTATTACTACTTAATTCCATGTGCCCTATCCTCTAAGAATCATGACAATACCCCCCCCCCCCCCCCCCCCCCAAAAATCTTATTAGAGAGCATTGTGACTTGAAGGACCTTCTAAAATGCAGCTGGAAGAGAGCCAACTGGTGCAGAATTGCTTGTATCGTTGTAGTATATGACAGCTGGGTGAGCACTTTAGTGTTTTCATTTTCCTCAGCTGCAGCCATGTGGATAAACAACTTACAGATATCCTCCAATTGCAAGGTATCACCATGGAGTCCTTAGAGTTCTTGATTAATATATGAAGTCTCTTACCAATAACAAAACCAATTAGCTTCTCCTCAAGCTGCTTGGATGTCTTAGTGATCCATGAATCGGATTGAGGCCTTTCTAAAGCACCAAACACAAGCTTCACCTCACGTTCTTGACTAGAGTATTGTCTTTCAAAGAATCTTGCATCAAATATAGGAAGCAAAACACCTAGAGGCCTACCATCATCATGCCAAATTAACCAAACTTTGGATGCATTCATCTCAACAACTTGCCTTCTCTTGCTCACAAATAGCCAGCACTCGTGAAAGAAAATCAAAATCTGCTATTGAGACTTTCCCTCTATTTTCTATAGTCACACCTTGCTGTGCATCTAAACCCATTCCCGTGCTATCCTTGCTTGGTTCAAGTTGCCTGCCATATGTCTTCAAAGAGGAATAAGCACCAGCAGCACATAATTGAGCCTCTCATTTGGTTTGGTTTTGCATAATTCCCAGCTAAACTTGCATATTTGTTTGCAACTTGAAGTCTAGGCCTGATCCTTTGCTGAATTTAATTGTACCATAGAAAGAACAATCTGGGCTGATTTGGCATCATTTCTGATAGAATACTTCCAACTCTTTGCCAACCATATAGCATACTTGGTTGCAAATCTGAGCTGCTGCATAGATTGGCTGAGCTACTGCACAGATGTGTTTTGATGACCCTTGCTGAGCTGTTGCACAGATGTATTGGTTCTTAAATCTCATATTTTGCTCCTGATCAGATTCAGCTTGCTGCTTGAACATCAACCACCCAGTTTCTGGAGGCCTAACACTTGGATGAACTTTTGTAGTCAATTCCTCATTCAAGGCTCGAGCACGCTTACTAACATAGCTTCACTTAAGACGGCCTACCTTTTACTCAGATTTGGCAAATTACCCATATGAAATAATACATTTGCTCGTATTGGAGAAATAACGACTTGATTTTGAACTGAATTACTTGGCAGTGCAACAGTGACGATCCCATTCCGTGCTATATTGGAGTGCTTTGCAGCAAAAGCACTCTGAATTGTTGCTAAACCTGATCCATTGGAGCTAGAAAACCTTCTTTTCTTTGCCTTTTTCGTCAAACTTTTGATCCAAGAATATGCTCGAAGTCTATCAATTGACAACATAACCACTTTAGACTGCTTTAATTTCATATCCTTTAGCATATTTAGCTTGTCAAGAAGCACTTTATTTGACTTGAGAAGTAGAGAATCTGGAGGCCCTCCATGATAGACCAAGATTGGCTTTTCCATTACACTTAATCTCTTGCCTAAATAACATTTCTTGTGATTTAAGTGAATGACCAAACTAATCTCACAACCTTGCTGCAATGTGAACTTAAATCGTTACTGTCTAATGCTTAGAACTTTAATGTGTACCAGTAACTTCTTTGCTGCAATATTTAGTGGCACTACATCTTGTTCAACAAACAGAGTGGCCCCAACACTATCTTGAGATGTGGCAAGGCTTGCAATCATGAGCTCCTTAGACACTACAGAATCAGGAACATGTAATTTCACACTACTTTGGTTGATGTTCGCCTATTGTTGTACTGAAATTTCGGCTACAGCCTTTGAGTATGATTCAGGGACTTGTGTTTTGCTCATCTTAACAAGTTCAAGCTAAATCTTTGCATCATCAACCTATTTCACTGCTATAATTTCCACATTCAAGCTAACTCCAACACCACCATATGTGTCCTGCTCACATTTCTTACGTGAATGTTGATTGGCTTCCAATGTAGCACAAAACTCCTCCTTCCTTGGATCAAGAGGCCTTTGGTCCACTTGATTTGTTTCCTTTTCAATCACTTGTGTGCTCTTGACTTGTGATTCCAAATCAGTAACACTTGTCTTAACAGAATTCCAATCAACCTCTAGCATTTTAATCTACTGCGGATCAACCTTTGACCTTGCTGTTATGTCATTTACTTGTAGCAATGAAGTATCAAGCACATGTTTTTTTTATTACTCACCCTAATATTATCCAACTATTTGTGGATTTTGTAGCGAAATATTTATTATAGGTCTTTGCTTTATAAAGTGAATAAATGATATTGAAGGCTTGTTTAGTTAACACAAGAATTAGATACAAAGTGTTCTGATTGTTAGGATGATAGAAATAGAACTTTCTAGGTATTAAGTAAAAACAAAGGAATTAGTTTTACCCAGATTGGAAACGATTAAATTTCTTTTGGGGGTATATGATGTGATTGTGGATTTTGTATGTATGGAGTGCGTGACTAAAGAAAAAGTAACATGATTTCTGAAGATAAATCGATTTACTTGTTTGATTGAATTTTTATCCGTTTTAAATTATGCTTGATTCGGGTAGGGTGTGTGGTGTACTTGTTGAGTATGTTGTTTACTCACCCAATTCCTTTACTTTCTAGATTAGTAGCCTATGGCAACTTCTAGAGGAACGAGGAAGATGCATTGGCTCTCTATTTCGAGAATTAGTCTATTTTTGTAGTTTAAGTATTTAATATATTTTGTAGTGAAATATTAAAGACTATTTGAGATTTTGTACTTTTTTGCTTCCGCACTAGCTTTTAATTGTTAATATTGATATATCTGGGATTATCTATTATTTATTATGGGAACCTTTGCAATTTTGACGAATTATAGTTGTAAGTTTTCGGGCTTCGTACTATGATGTGGGACTTCATTATGGCCGTGTAGCACCCCTCTTGACTTAAGCCTATTCGGCATATGACTTGGGGGCATTACAGTTTTGCTGCAACATCAACCTTTGCTGCTACCTCAACCTCATCTTGAAATTTCAGATCATGTTGCTGTTGTACCACTTTTACTTGTTCTAATAAGTGTAAATGTTGTTGTTGTGCTAATTCAATCCAATCCTCTGAGTACAAAGCTGCCTCGTTAGTCTTATTGCTTGCTGCGCATTCTAGATTCAAGCCGATTCAAGCTCAGTCAGTCACATTTTGCTCAAATTCTTGCTCCATTCTCTACTACAAGTGTTGATTCACTCCCAAAGTAGCATCAAGTTCCTCCTTAGCTTGACAATAAGTAGATCCTACCACCACAAGCTCACCTTCCATATCATTACACATCGTGAAGTAGTTTAATGTCCAAAACACAACATCCATCGTATATGTTTCTTCCGTGTAATGAGTTGAAAGCTAAGTTGGCACTCATATAATAGCTAATGTGAGCCGTAACCTCAATAAAGGAAGACAAGACCAACTCGATACTTTCAAGAGGACCATCAGGCCAAAATACATGACAAAGAATATCTTCATCAATATGGTAATAAGGCTTCAAGACTTTGATAAAACATCTAGCATCTAGAACTGAAGCTGGATCGAGCCAATGCAGCATTGCATATTGTAACATTTTGAATATAAAGGCAGTCGAATTTAATAATGAAGCTTGATTCGAATTTAATTCATCAAGTACAATTCCAGCCAACTAATCCATGGAGATCAAGTGCAATTTAGTAGCAGTTTAGGCCAATAAACCAGTACTGATGCTTGATTTTATGTAGTTTCAGCTACTTTAACAGATTCAGCTCCTTAATCACAAGAACATTGCATTAAGCTCACAAGATTTCAAGAGTGACGCTTAGTTCGAATCAATTTCATGATGTCCAATATGTATTAAGCTAGATTGAATCCAATTCTAGCTCAATCAATGACTCAAGTTCACAAGAATCAACTACCGCACACAAAAACAGCAAGTTTTGAGCTAAAATCTCGATCAAACATAACCTGAACCAACCGAACCTATTACTGATGCAGCACTATCTAAGAATATGGATAATTAGCATGGTATCTTGATCTAAGACAAGTCTGAAAGCAAGATCTAGGTCAATGCAGCAAGAACTGAAAATCAGAACCTACTGAAATCTGAACTAAAATTCAGAACCCAGATTACATGCAGCATGAATTGAAAGTTAGCACAATTCAAGCACAAATTCTTGATCAATGCAACCTAATCAAGAACTTGATATTAATTAACTTGATCTAATGCTTAACAATCAAATTGAACTTAATCAACTCAATTGGAAGCAAATTCACAAGCTCTGATACCAATTGTTATGATTCAAGATAATCTTGGAGTATAACCATATGATACGAGAGTATGAGATAAGAAAAAAGTGAAATAGGAGATGAGAATTAGAGAGAATTTAGATGAAAGAGAGGAAAGAATACCTATACTCGCTACTAGCCTAACTTATACCAATACCCACCCATAAACTTGAAGGGTCCCCTCGAGTAACGGGTTTTACCTGCCCCAGTGCCATCCCTAGCTCCCTGAGGTTGAATATGCCAAGCTAGCTTTAAATGGCTTAGTTATTGAATTCACGAAAAAATTTTGAAGGATCAAACTTCACAACTCTCTTTTAGTTCGAAGAATGTACTACTAGGTGACAAGTCCAATTAGCATATAATTATATACATAAATTAGGTTCATTTTCTAACCATTTTACATCAAATTTTTATAGCTTTTAAATGCGTTTGCTCTTTTTTGCTCCTATTTCTATTTCTTTGCAAAAAAAAAAAAAAAAAAAAAAACAAACTCATTCTATGCTAAATCTGCTAGAGATACATCAAATAAAAGCAAAAAATGGGCAAGACACAACATTTCACTCGGCTAAGCAAGGAAACACCAAGTTCATGTACAATTCACTTCAACTTGCAATTTTGGGTGGCAATACAAGCAAATCAAATGCAAGAACTGCATAAAAACTTCAAGAACACATCCAACTTGATGTAAAAGCTAAAGAAAATTGAGAAAAATTGGCAAGTTGTTTAAAAAAACAGTTTTGGGCGGCATGGGTGGCAACAAGAACAAATGAGATTAAAGCCATTTTAATTTTTTATTTCAAGTATTCCCGACTTCATGTATTATAAATAGAGAGGTTTACGAAGTTTTTTTAAACAATTCCATCAGCAAAAATCATATAAAAAGTAGAGAGAAAGGGAGGAAAACCGAGAAGAAAAATAAGTTTGGTTTGTAATTTTGCATTTTGAAGTTCTTTCTATCCTTTTATTCTTTAGGTTCATGGATTTTGTTTTAGTTTTGCTTTATATTATGTCTACCGTGGACTAATTTTCTCTTTTCAAGGCTACGATGTAGCCTAATTTTGTCTTTTCAATGCTAATATGATAAACACCACAAATTGAGTAGATTAACGTGATTTGTGTTATCTTAAATGAAAACCATGGATCTTCAAAGCTCTTTTCTCATTTAAATTCATGTAAGAGATTGATGAGTGAATATATAAAAAATAGCATGCTAAATGTCGCTCGAAAGAGGATATTTAGTAAATTAGGGTTTTTGACCATCAACACGTAATAACAATTTGAATATTGAGAATAGAAAGGCGTATTGATGCAACGAGGTGAAATTGGATGCCTTGAAGCTTATTAAATCATAAAAATCAGAAAACCTTTCAAAAAATCAGTAACCTAATTTAGTTCTTTTTAGTTTGCTTGTTCCATTTCAAAAACTATAATTTCAATCTTTCAAATAGTGCTAAAGGTTCCAATTTTGGTACTCACTCAATAATCAATCCTCGTAGGAATGATACTCTACTCACTTTGTATTACTTGATACAACTTAGTGCACTTGCTAAGCATACACAACGTAAGCATCAAGTTTTTGGCGACATTGCCGGGGATTGTTCTTATTTGAGTGATATCGATACCCACTACTTTTGGTACTAATTTGAAGTTGTTTTGTAAAAACTTGTAAATTTTGTTTTCATTTGAAGAAGAATCTCTTATTTCATTCATTTCAATTACTTTGTTTAAGTTGTAAAGTTCTTTTTTTACCCCCCCCCCCCCCCCCCCCCCCCCCCAAATTGTGTTTTTGTTAAGTTAGTTGTTTTTCTTGTGTTTTCTCTCTATTTTCATCTTTCTTTTACTTATAAGTTCTCTTTTATAAAATTTTGAAAATTTAAATTGTTATTTTTAAGTTTTTCAAAACATTTATGTTACTAGCATATATTGAAGTTCTAAGCATCAGAAAGTTACGAATTAAGTTCACATTGGAGCAAGTTTCCGTCAATGACCGAACCTATCTTGACCGACCTACCACCACCATTGATCGAAATAAAGTGTCAAACTTGTCTAACAAAGTTAAAGGCTTTCAGAGCAAAGGATGACTTAGTGAAGAAATGCAGAAAAGATCAAAAAAGGAAATTCAAGTCATGGCACATTAAGCTTAAGGTTCCCATCATTAAAGAAGGCAGAGGTGGTCCTATAAAGAAGGGTACAAAGAAGATCCATGGAAGAAAGTGGTCAGTGAGGATGAATGGAGGAAACTCCACTCTCCTTCAAGACACGGGATCGATCATCGCCAAAAAATGGAGCAACTCACTACAACTTAAGCGCTCCTTGGGAGGCAATCCAAGTTTTCCTTTCCTTACTTCATTTCTTTTTAGCTTCCTCTCGATTTTTCTTCTTATGTTTTTGTACATTTAGTTCGACTGGTTTTTGAAACAAGTTTGGGGGTAGCATGATGTCAACATTCACCATCTAAAAGCAATCCTCAAACCTGGGAAGTATCTCTCATCTACTGCTTCTTTCCTTATATTTCTTTCAACATTAAAGACAATATTAACTTTAAAGATTGGGAGTAGGAGAGATATTTTGTAACAATATTTTAAAATTTTAAACAAAATATTTCAAAACATTTCTTGTCTAGTCCTATTTTTATTGTTGGCTTTAGGGCCACCTAGAGTTCAGAGCCTTTGTATGGGGATGTAGATAATGTCGACCAACAAAAATATTTTCTATTTTCTAGAGTTTACATCATTAGTCTTTTAAATTTCATTTCACATTTTGAACCAACTTAAAATTAAAAAAAAAAAAATTAAGAACTTATCATCATGCTTTTAGGCAATTTTTCTACTCTTTTGAGCTCGTTTACTTTAATTAGATTTGAATAAACTGAGAATCAATTGTTTTGTGTTCTAACTGCAAAACATGATTTATTCTAAGGCACTGTCTTAATAAAACTATGGTATTTGAGTTCACTAGTTAGCAAGGTTGTTTTATCTTTCTTTCTGATTAAAATATGCTCAAATTTGAATGGATTATATTAAGATTATCATTTGAATAATAGAATTTCAAGAGTTTCATGATTGGGAGATTTATGATCTTAAGAAGTGGCATTCCGTGCAAATATTTTAATAAGAGTTTGGCAGGAAGGCTAGGAGCTTAGCTTTTCTCAGTTAATTTGGTCTAGGTGCATTGTTTTGCATGATATTTTTAGTTCAACTGACTTAACTAAGAATGGAGTATAAGTAGTTAGATTGTTCTTGCAATTAGATCCATTTAATGATATTGATACAACTTTCTTTCTCTCATCTCAAACTCTCTCTCTAATTCTCATCTTAATTCTTCTTCTCAACTCAAATTCTTCCTCTTTCCTCGATTATGATTCAAGATTGATCTTGAATCAAAGCAATTGGTATCAAAGCTTGCACAATTGCTTGATTAAGCTCCAATTTGATTCGATCAATCTGGCCAGAGGTTAAAGGCAAACGCCTATGGCTGGAGCAGTAGCTGCGAATGAGAATGAAGTTGATAGGATAGCTCAGATGCAGAAGCAAATCCATGATTTGGTATTAGCAGTTGGATCAGTGACTCAAAAGGTGGGAGACATGTCCCAATCGCAGAAGCAAGTGCAGTGGTAGCTGGTAGGATTATAAAAACAAATCACTTATCAAGCTATGTCTCTTGGAATGGGAATACCATCATCTGGAAGCCAACACATGAGACCTCCTGATCCTTTGTATCCTCAAGCATTCAAGTGGAGTTCTGAAGGTGTGGCTGTGGTTAGGAGCACTAGATTTCATCAACCTAAGGTTGAGATTGACACATTTGATGGATTACATCCTCAATCATGGATTAGAAGGTGTAAGAGGTACTTTCGCTTTTATCATGTGATTGATGCAGAGAAAGTGAAGTTAGCAGCAGTACATTTGCAAGGAGATTAGGAAGTGTGGTTCCATAGCTTGATTCTTAGCAAACCTGCCCTCACTTGGCCTAAATTTGTTGTGGAATTTTGTGAGAGATATGGTGGTGAGGATCCGGCAAATGTAGTGGATAACTTCAACAAAGTGACACAAACAAATTCAATGAAGGAGTATATGACACGATTTAAGAATTTTAGCGCTAGAATGATGACTATAGATCATAGAGCTAGTGAAGCATATTATGTTTCTAGTTTCTTCAATGGCCTTAAGCCAAAGATCAAAATTTTGGTTAAGGCATTAAATCCATTGAGTCTATCCAAGATTTATTTGAAAGCTAAATTGTTTGAATCCATGGTTCTTAAAAGTTCTGTGGTACAAAGAAGCAAGAATGGCCAAACAACACAGACCTTGCAGCATAATAATAATGTGGCTTTGAAATCCTTGAGCTTAGAAGAGAAGAAAGCTCAGAGATTGTGTTTCAAGTGCAATCACAGATATTTCTTTGGACATAAATACAATCCTAAAACTTCTTATGTCTATTTCTGGAGCTGAGACTGATGATGGATCTGATGACAAGAAATAGAGACTGGATCTAATGAACAAGTGGAAGAAATACAAGAGGATTCTAATGAAGATGAGATGGAAATTTCACTAAGAGCATTGACTAGTAATGGCTCTCATAATGCCATCAGAATCAAAGGGGAATTTAGCCACAGGCCACTCCTAATCTTGATTGACAGTGGAAGTTCACATAGCTTTGTGGATCCAAAGATTGTCAAAAGAGTACGGCATGAAATGATCATGACAAGTCCTTTAGTTGTGACGGCTGCTGATGGGAGCATTATGCTTACTCAAACCACGTGCAAACAGTTATATTGGCAAATGCAAGGCCATCAGTTTGTGTATGACTTCAAGGTTTTGAAGTTGGGAGGATGTGATATGGTTCTTATAGTAGATTGGATAAATACTATCAGCCCATTGGTGTTTGATTTCGCCCAACTTTTAGTTTCCTTAGATCTGAATGGCAAAGTTGCAAGGCATTGTGGAGCAAGGACGAATATAGGTGATGATTGTTAAAAGATTGGAAGGTGTGATCCGGAAGAAGGATTATTAGTGGATTGGTCACTTGTTCTCCATTACTATTGAGTCATAAAATCTCATGTGATTTCTAATCCATCAATTACCAAGTTGATTCAAGACTTCAATGATTTGTTTGAGCAACCAACCTGCCTTCCTCCCAAAAGACACTTAGATCATGCTATACCATTAAAGCCCAATTCAGTTCCTGTTAATCTCAGGCCTTATGAGTATTGACATTCACAAAAGAGTGAGACTGAGAGACAAGTGGGTGAGTAATTGAAAACTGATTTTACCAGACACAATCATAGTCCATTTGCTTCACATGTCATACTTGTAAAGAAGAAGGATGGGACTTCGAAGATGTGAATAGATTATAGCCAGCTCAATTCCTTCACAATCAAGCACAAGTTCCCAATTCCTATCATAGATGACCTCTAGGATGAGTTACACGGGTCTCATTAATTTTCTAAGTTAGATTTGAGGCAAGGGTATTATCAGATTCAAGTATTGGAGCAAGCCATACACACGGCTACTTTCTGAACTCATAATGGGCATTACGACTTTGTGGTTATGCCATTTGGATTGTCAAATGCCCTAGCTACCTTTCAAGCTTTGATGAATTCAAGCTTCAAACCAGTCTTAAAGCTTCAAACCATTCTTAAGGAAGTTCATTCTAGTCTTCTTTGATGACATTTTGGTGTATAGTCCTACTTTGGATTCACATCTTGATCATCTCTGTTAAGTGTTCAAGACCATGCGCAAACACAGGCTGTATGCTAAGCTCTCCAAGTCCACTTTTGCTCAGTCTCAAATGGAGTATTTAGGTCATGTCATTTCATTTGATGGTGTATCCATAGATCCAGCTAAGATCCAAGCCATGATGCAGTGGCCAATACTGTTTCCATCAAACAGTTGACAGGATTCTTGGGATTAACTAGGTATTAAAGGAAGTTTGTGGCTATTTATGTTATGATTGCTAAGCCATTAACTGATCTCCTTAAAAAAGATGCCTTCTAATGGTCTAAAGCAGCTCAAGAAGCATTTGAGAGGTTAAAGGATGCCATGTGCTAAACTCCTGTGCTTGCTATGCTAGATTTTACTGTGCCTTTTGTATTAGAAACAGATGCTTGTGGGAAGGGTGTGAGAGCACTTTTTATCTCAGAAAGGAAGACCTATGGCTTATCTTAGCCAAGCTCTCAGTTCAAGGGATTTGAGTTTTTCCATTTATGAGAAGCAGTTCCTTGCAATCCTCATGGCAGTAAAGAAGTGGAGACATTACTTGGAGAGTCACCATTTCATCATTAGAACTAATCACCAGAGTCTCAAGTACTTGCTAGAATAGAAGATTACCATAAGGGTGCAAAGCAAAGGCCTCATGAAGTTGCTTGGGTTGGATTATTCGATTCAGTATTTCACTGGAAGGGAAAATCTTGTTGCAGATGCACCATCACAAAGACAAGAAGAGGTAGAACTAGCTTCCTGCCTTGCTGTTTCAATTGTTTTGCCCTCTTGGTTAGAAAATGTGCACAAGTCTTATGAAGGTGACAGTCTTGCTCAAGATTGCATTATAGCCTGTAGCATCAAGAGCAGCCCAAGTGGTGTAAATTCTAAGGTGAATGGTGCTAGTAGCATTATGAGAATGCAGGGGAAGGTATACATTGGCTCAATGAAAGACTTAACAAGGCAGGTTATCTTGGCTTCTCATGATTTTGCTTAGGGAGGACATTTTGGAATTGAAGGTGCCTACCAAAGATTAAAGCAGTACTTTCATTGGCCTGGAATGAGGAAGATCGTTGTGGAATTTGTTCAAGCTCGTGATGTTTGTTAGCATACTAAAACTAGTCATATGCATTACCAAGGTTTGCTTCAACCCTTACCCATTCATGATAAAGAGTGGCAACACATAAGTGTGGATTTTATTGAGGGGTTGCCCAAGTCTGGGGGAGGGAAATCATTTGGGTGGTAGTGGATCGTTTCACCAAGTTTGGACATTTCATAGCCTTGAATCATCTAATTTCGGCTGAGAAACTTGCGAAGATCTTCTTGGATAGCATCTATAAGGTCCATCGATTGCCTCAATCCATTATTTTAGATCAAGACGGGTTGTTCACCAGTCATTTCTAGCATGAGTTGTTCTTGTTGTTGGGGCCATCTTTGGCTTTAAGCTCCTCTTATCACCCTCAGATAGATGGACAAATAGAAAAAGTGAATAAATGTGTGGAGTAGTATATGAGGAGTATGACATTCAGTTATCCCATGTAGTGGCACAGAAGGCTAGCTTTGGTAGAATTTTGGTACAACACACATGCTTATTCAGCTTTGGGAACAACTCCCTTCAAAGCACTCTATTCCTATGATCCTCCACCTTCTATGTTGCTGCAAGGGGCTACTTCTTCTATGAATGAAGTTAATGAGTTATTACTTTAGAGGAAGCAACTGGTGCAGCAACTTAAGGACAATTTGTAGTTCGCTCGATCAAGAATGAAATTCTTTGCTAATAGGAAGCATGCAGATAAGTCCTTCTAGGTTGGAGATTTGGTCTATTTGGAGTTGCAGCATTATAGGAAATCGATTGCGGTAGTGCATAAGAATGTTAAGCTGAGTGCTCGCTACTTTGGGCCTCATAAGGTGCTAGAGAAGCCGGGAAGTGTTGCTTACAAGCTAGAGTTACCTCTTAATTCTTATGTCCATTCGGTATTGCATGTATCACTTCTGAAGAAGCATGTGGCCGAGGATAAAGTTTGTCCAGCAACACCTCCAGAAGCAGCAGTCAGTGGTGAGATTGTGGAAGAACCTACAACAGTCTTGGATTCTTGTGTGGTTTAGCAGTAAGGTAGAGAAATCTAGTAGGTGCTGGTGCAGTGGGCTAATTTGGACCATGAAGATGCTACTGTGGAGGATTTGAAGTTCGTCTAAAGTCAGCTCCCCTCTTTTCATTCTCGAGTCAAGAATGTCATAAAGGAGGGAGTATTGTCATGATTTGGAGATTTAGGGTCTTAAGAAGTGGCAATCCTTGTATGTATTTGAATAAGAGTTTTAGCGGGAAGGCTAGGAGCTTAGCTTTTGGCGGTAAATTTGGGTAATTTGGTCTAAATGCGTTGTTTTGTTAGATATTTTTAGTTCAATAGACTTAACTAAGAATGAAGTATAAGTAGTTAGATTGTTCTTGTAATTAGATCCATTGAATGATATTGATACAACTTTCTTTCTCTCATCTCAAACTCTATCCCTAATTCTCATCTTGTCTCTTCTTTCTCAACTCAAATTCTTCCTCTTTCCTAGGTTATGATTCAAGATTGATCTTGAATCATAACAAAGAGTTAAGCCTAAGTCTAAAGAAAACTATGAAAAAAAAAATTTTCAAAGCACCACTATCTCATATAAATATTTTAAGATATGTGCTGCCTATCATGAGGGCATCTCAGTGGTGGCTTCTCTTACCCATTTGGTCATCGCCCAAGGGTCAGGAGTTTGATTCTCATAGAAGATATACTCGTGAAGTTATAATGAGGGCGTTTTAGTGGTGGCTTCTCTAACCCATGCAGTCATCGCCCAGGGATCAGGAGATTGATTTTTGCTGAAGATATACTCACGCGGTCTAAGTTTGGGGGTATTTTTATAAGTTTAATTCCATCAATTCCATCAACAAAAATCAAATAGAAAGTAGAAAGAAATGGAGGAAAACCGAGAGGAAGAAGAAGTTTGGTTTGTAATTTTGCATTTTTAAGTTCTTTCTATCCTTTTCTTCTTTAAGTTCGTGGATTTTGTTTTAGTTTTGCTTTATATTATGTCTACCATGAACTAATTTTGTCTTTCCAAAGCTACGATTTAACCTAAGTTTTAATATACGCTCTTTTCTAATTCAACGTGTTCAAAGTTTGTTTATTGCACCACTTGAGTGTTTATCATTGTTCTTTATGAGTTTTGAATGCCTGATCACCATTCAAACCTATAATGATTCATGATGAGTCTGAGAGGAGATTTATGATAAATGCTAAAGTGATAAATATCACAAATTGAGCGAATGCTAGAGATAGTGTGTATGGTACTTACATGATCTGATTGATGAGAAAGAGGAACCTCCATTTGAAATTGATGTCATTGAATACAATAAAGGACCTCCCATGGTTTTTAATTATTCACTAAAGAAGGAGATTAAGGCCAGGAAGTCAGACTAGCCCCTAGACTTGAGAAAGTTCTCATATTGGCTCAAGGAAAATAGTAAACTCAAGATTAAGGGGAAAAACAAGAAGCTTGTGCCCAATATACTAAAGGGGAAGATATACTGTAAATGGCATGATTTGTTTACTCACTTAACAAATTAGAAACATGGTTCAAGATGACACTAAGGCAAGGGAATTAATCATCCTAGAGAAGGACAGATAGGTGTGGATAACAACCGCTTTCCTAATCCTCTTCAAGTTAACGTTGTTGATACCATCGCCAGGAATAATCGAAGCATTGTTCAAGCTAATCATTTTCCCTACTATAGGAGAACAATGGTCTTGAACAAAACTCATAAGGCAAGGGTTGCAAGCAACCTGTTCCATAGGTTGGTCGTTGAAGGGATATTCATAATCTGAGCATGCATTGGATGATGAGATATGTTGGTTGCACATCACTGAGCTTAATCCCACTAAAAAATGTTAAGTCTTCAGAAATCTACTTGTTTGCTTTATTTGTTAGTTAAGTGTGTGAATGTGGTCACCGTAAATACAAATGTAAACAAACTTGCAAAAAGGGACTTGCTGCAACTATGCAACGAGTCTAAATTTAAGACTGCATGTTGTCTTTGACCTCAACCACACACCCTTTGAGAGAAAAGGGGTGATGCTTTTGGTGTATCCAACTTCATTTGTTAAGCAGCTTATGCTCCAATTAAGAAGACTTTAGATTTTTTTTGATATATATGATGGCAGGAATTTAAAAAGGATACGGACCTTAATAAAGTGGTAGTTACAGTGAAAAGTGAGGAGCTGGGGTGAAGGCAAACTCAAGAGCATAGCAGTTCACTTATAAGCCCGAGTTAATTAGATTTTTAAGTCTGACACCCTTGACTTCTAGTAACTTAAATAAGTTAGAGTCTGATAAGATTTAGGTGGAGCAAACCGTATTTGGGTCACCGGATGAGGATCAACATAATCAAGGTCAAGCCTTGGCCGTCAAAACCTTAAACAATGGCACAAACCTAAGTTATCCTGACATATTAAGCAATGATAGTCGTGTTAGCCTTACAATAGAGCCTCAATTCTTAACTTGTCAATTTTTGAAACATATTAAAATAAACAGTTCATACCTATAGCCTAAAGAGCTACATTACCCTAATGAAGCAAGTACAGCAAGATCTATGCTAACCTAAGCTAAGTTATGCTACTCTTAGGAAAAAAGTACAAGTGTGTTTCAAGAAACTTAAAGAAGTTTGTATGAGTGGTGTTGAACACTTTACAACCATATTAGCATCTCTTATTTATAGCAAAAGGAAATGACTGCTGCTCCCTAATTCCTCGACATTTTCTATGCACATTGGCCTCAAATCTTCTTTGGCTCGTGAATGGGTACTGCATGTGCCTGTGATTTGGTGTGCTTGAGCGTCGCTCTGGAAGCCCATGTCCACTTTTTTAGCTGGAGTCCCTTCTTGATTCCCTAAGTTCTGTTGGATAAGCTTGCAACTCACGTATCTGAAATTGTGCTCTAAGTAACTACCTTGAGCTTGGAAACCACCAGTCTTGTAGCATTCAAGTCCCTTGAACTCGAGCTCCTTCACCCCTTCAACCATCTCGAGCTTCAAGTGGTTCATACCTGTGTTAGGATTTTAATCTCCTCAAGCAGCCAGGCTCGAGATGTCATTACCTTAGCATCTACAGGCCTTACCTTCCTCGAGAAGGGCTCATGTGTTAAGCATGTGGCGCTTTGCTCAAAACAGCATCATCCTAACTCCCCCGGGTTTGGGGTGTAAACAAATGCCCCCTTCAGCCATTAGTAGTTTCAAATTTTCAATGGGTAAAAATTCTACTTCATTTAACCCCCAACAGTTACAGGGAGCACAAAAGAATATTGTTTGACATTTTACTTTCCTTCGTTCCCACGTGTCCATAAATATGACAGTTATGGCTTCAAATCTTCACTTTTCTGCTCTATGCTCTCTTTGTTGTGATCAAGCAATCAAAAACATTTGCTCTTCGCTTCTGATTTCTTCGCCCTCATTTGTTAATATGCTCTTTGCATCTTGAAATTCTTCTAACCTTGAAAAACTAGCTCAAATCTCCTACGCTGGCTCTACCCCATCCCTCAGGTGTTAGGACGGATTTTAAAAATTTCCCCTAATTTGATAAATTTTAAAGCATCGAAAAGGTTTAAAATTCTTAATTTTAAATCTACACATTTAAATTCTTAATTTAAATCTACAGGCCTCTACTCTAATACATTCATAATAATAACATGAACTTAAATAGGCTTAATAAGAAAAACTGTAAATACATAGAAAAGCGACAACTTAAAATAGAAGAAAAGAAGAATAATTGAAATTGCTCCAAAATAAAGAATACTAGAATGATAAAACTCCCAAAATACCAAGAAAACTGAGATCCAGCGGACTTCTACACAATGACCTCGAACTGTCCGGAGAAGGGGTCCAAAAAATATTAAACTAAAGAAAGAAAATTTTCAATGAAAAATTTTTTTCCCCAATTGAGTCTACGAAAGTCAACACTTTTACAAACCCTTAATTTTTAAGCTGATGCCAAATCTCTGGAATAGGTACCTCTGCTTATAGTAGTACATTAGAAAAAAAAAATCCTATTTTTTCGATGTGGGATTTGATGGTCTAATACAAAACGTAGCGTATCATACAGCTTATAAAACAAAACGATGCGCTTCGTAGCCTATATAAAAGGCATGTTCTTTGGCTTATGTGGGATGCGGTGATTGGTCCACGTCCAAAGGCGCGGATCCAACCCAGCGCGGATCGACGCTTGTGCAGGTTATTCTTTTTTTTTTTTTTTTTTGCTTTGTTTTCCGCATGTAAAATTCAACTTATTAATTTCAGTTTCCAAAATAATTTTATTTAATAATATTTAACTTTTATTTATCTCATAAATAATGTTTGGCAATTTAAATCTAGCTCTAAATGGGTTAAATTAATTGCCATCTCATGATAAAATTTAATTACCATTTTAATGGGAATTAATTCACTTAAATAAATCCCACTGCACTCTAGACTTAAACTATTTATTCGATATCTTCCAAATAGACTGTATTGATAACAACAACCCTTCCACCTAGATGCCCATGACAAAGAATAAGTATGACTACTACTATTATTCTTCTCACAGCTTGTCCATTAGTTACCAACTTGCCCTTTACGAATAATTCATTTATACTTGAACATATTTACAGTATAAATTCCAAATATCAAACACTTGGAAAACTTTGGCCAAAGTTTCCGAACTATTCAAGTACTTGCGAATCAACTAAGCGGACATCTATACCTTATAAGAGATTGCAGATTCCATATTGAATACCTGATCCTTGACACATTTCACGCCACCATCCAGTGTACGTGGGAATTTAGTCATACATTTAGGCTAGTACACTGAAGTAACTAACGCTCCTTGCACAAGTCCAAAATATTCTCAGGATTTAGAGTCATCGTTTAAATAGTACAACATGAATCACTCATCTCCGATAGTAGTCTGGAAACAAGCAACTCACATGGTCCAACTCAATTTGCCAATCTTATTACATAACACTTTTGGATCACCATCCACATAGCCGAGACAAGTCATCTAAAGTGTGACGTTATAGTCTTACATGCTAGTGGTCAAAACTTGTCTTTGACTATGAGTTTTTTAAACAACAATCTATATCATTTGTTCCAACTCTATCTGTGGGTTAATCTCATAAACCACTCAGAACAAACATGTAGGGTGTAGTTTAAGGACTACACCCATCTTGTGGATGTTACCAAAAAAGAAAATAACGTGTAGTACAAATGCTCGCTTACACAAATTTAACAAGGAAACGACTGAAACTTTAATTTTATTAATTAATTAAATAACATTTACAGGACAAATTTTGATTTTAAAGATACCATTCCTAACAATCTCCCGCTTGTCCTATAACCAATTTATTACAACCTTTATATCCATCCCTTCTATGTATGAACCAAAGGTCTTCTAAGTTGATTATTCTATATGAACCTACATGCCCCATTTGCAGCTTTTGAAGTTGCGACATATTCAGCCTCTATGGTGACGTTTGCAATACAATACTACTTAACATTTTTCCCACTAATGGCTCCTACTCCAAGGGTAAAGGCATGCCCAGACGTCGTACGTCTAGCATCTCTATCTGACTGAAAGTTTGAATTACTATAGCCAACTGGAACAATCTCACCAATTCTTTAGAATTGATAACACCCCTAATTCATTCCCAATGAGTAGTATATCGTCAACATAGAACAATAAGAAAGTCACTACTTTCTCTTGAAGTCGTTCGTACATGCATGGTTTATCAACCAATTGCTCAAAACTATAAAATTATAAAGCTTCACCGAACCTAATATTCGATGAGCGTGATGCTTGCTTCAGTCCATATATGGACTTCTTCAGTTTGCATAACATATGCTCCTATTCTTGCCAATTAAATTGTCTGATTGTACCATATAGATGCCTTCTTCAAGACGACCATTCAAAAAGGGTTGTTTTCACTTCCATTTGCCAAATCTCATAATAAGCTGTAATGGATAGGAGTATCCTTATGGACTTTAGCATGGCTACTGGTGAGAAGGTCCCATCATAATGGGTTCCTTCCTTTTGGGTAAAACCCTTAGCAACTAGTATTGCCTTAAAGGTCTCTACCTTCTAGTCCACTCCTCTTTTCCTCTTTTAGACCCATTTACAGCCAATGGGCTTAATGCAAGCAGGCGCCTCTACAAGATTCCAAACTTGATTAGCATACATAGATCCTATCTCAGATTTTATTGCTAAGACCCACTAGTCAACATCCTTGTCTTTAATTGCCTCATTGTAGCTGAGATGATCATATTCAATGTCATGGTCAACCATTAAGGCTCCCGCTATGAAGCTGTCAAGTGCCCTGACAATCCTCCCACTACACCCATGCTCTTGTGTACTAAGAATGTTCTCAACCCTAACAGTAGGTGAATCTAATGCATCCACTATATCCTAAGTTGCATCTATCTATACAAAATTAACATCATTTTCTTTTAACTCCTCTAACACTACTCTATTTTTGCTTTTGCAGTCCACTACAAAAATCCTCCTTTAAAAAGTTTGCATTTACATTTACAAAAATCTTTTGATCAGAAGGACTGTATAAAAGACCACCCTTGTTCCTTTGGGATAATCCAAAAAAGAGATGGGTAAAGTAGCATGATTGATCATGGACCTTACCATTTCTAACAATGCCCTATTCCTTCTTTGCAACACCATTATGCTGCAGTGCACCTGGACCAAAAAGCTGAGATCTCATCCCATTTGCAGTTAGGAAATCCAAAAACTCATCCGAAGGGTATTCTCTACCTCGATCTGATCGAAGGGACTTAACTTATTTACCTAATTGCTTTTCCACTTCATCTTTGTACTCTTTGAACTTTTTGAAAGAGTTCAACTTATGTCTCACTAGGTAAACATATCCATACTTTGAGTCCCCTTGCCCAAACATTTATTGGTCCACATACATCTGTGTAAACGAGCTCAAGTAAGCCATTAACCCTGTTACCTTTACTTTTAAAAACAGACTTGGTCATAATTCTTTCTATGTAGGATTTGCAAACTGGTAATAACTTCAAGTTCAAAGCCTCTATCAACCCATCTTTCAGCAGTCTTTGGTTCCTGTTCGAGTTAATGTGACCTAAATCTTGGTGCCATATGTGAGCATTGTCTCTTTTAGGGTGTTTTCTTTTAGGAGATTGAACAAGTGAGCTTGTGTTTGACTCATTCAAACAAATATCAGAGTTTTGATAAGAAAATAACATGAATAAACCACTTATACATGTATATTTATAAATGAACAATTTATTTCTTGTATTAAAAGCTTCACAATCAAAATCTACTGAATAACAGTTATTCATTAAATGAGATACAGAAATCAAACGCAATGCAGGTATAAATATAAACAGTCCTTCAAAAACAAAACTCTTCCTCAAAAAACTAAGCTAACATCTTCTACTCCTAAGACTGCTACTCTTATACCATCAGGTACAACTCCCCATCATACAGCCTCCAGGTCAACCTGAGCCCCTGTAACATATTACAGACATGGCAAGTTGAACCTGAGTCCTCACACCGGGAACCTGATGGAATCTCAATTGTGCATGACTCAACTAAGTGAGATATCAATATTTCTTCACCAAACGGCTTAACAGTCTTCGTAGGAAAAGAAGCTAAGTACTCAGTGCAGTTCTTTTTCGAGTGGCCAGTCTTCTTGCAAAAGAAAAACTTTCCTTTTGCTGACTTCTTTATGAACTTGGTAGCTACAGTAGCAACCTTACCCTTTCTTTTCTTTCTAGTGAGTCCCTTGTTAGAAATAGCTAACTTCAACTCATTTTTTGAGGCTAAGTAATTTGGTCCAACGAGTATATTCTGTATTAGAATCGAGTGAAGTTTACCAGCCGTATCCATTTCAAAAAACTGTAAATGGAAACATTTGTTTAATTGCCTAACATGAGTCATATATAATATAGTGATATCTATTCTTTTATTTTAGCATATACACTAAGTCAAATATCCACTAAATTGTACTATCATGCATGCAATGATGACCCAAACACACCAGTTCTTGCTCCCCCGGTAGCGGGGTTGCACGAAGCTAGTTTTGGTGAGAACTATTCTCAATTAACATGTTTTCTTGTAACCCTCACTAAACATGATTAACTCACCACTTTACATTAGTATCTAACATAGTATAACAGAGCCCCTCGTGGAGGCTAATGTATCATGCTAGTCAAGTATAAACCATTACCTAAACCTCTATAAAATACACGTAATACTCCACGGTAGCGTGGTTGCGTCCCTTCTTTGCACATTGGTTTATCCTAATAGAAGTCTAATCCTATAATCTGCAAATCGACATCCTCTGCAAGGAGGTCTATCGATCTACTATATTACGAGATCGGTAATGGAGACCGTGAGATTTCAACAATTGAACCTCGCTCTCACTTGATTTTTGTAAACTAGTGATTTTTAATTAACTTGTATTTACAACTTAGTTTATCTCATAATCCTTTTTAGAATCTCAATCTAAAATTAAGTAACAAAATTAATTAATTAATTTTTTATTTAAAACACTGCTATCTTACAATATAGATTATCTCTCAATCTAACAAAGAATCTCATTATAAAATTAACCAAAAAAATTAATTTATTAATTTTATTATTTAAAAAAGTACCAACCATAATTTATATTATCTTATAATCTACTTTAGAATCCCATTCTAAAATTAATTAAATTAATAGAAAATAACTTTTATTCAAAATAATGCCGTAATTTAGATTATCTCACAATTTATTTTAGAATCTCATTCTAAATTTAAATTAATTAACAAAAATTAATTTTAATTATTATATAAACTAGTAGTGATGTCTACACATCCCAAAAATTAAAAAAAATAAAAATTATTTTTTAATTCATTTACGTCAGCAGGTGCTGACACGTGCTGACATCGGCCAGTAACGTTGATGACTAACATCAGTGTGTGAAATTTTTTAAATTAAAATAAATAATTTTAAAAATAATTGAATCTAATCTCATTAAATCAATTTTATCTGATTTTGTAAAAAATAATTGAATGTAATCTTATTAGATCAATTTTATTCAATTTAGTAAAAGATAATAAAATGCCCTTGGAGGCACTAGGTTTGTTGCTGCTGCTGTTGTTGTTGTTGTGCAGTAAAAAATAATTGAATATAATCTCATTAGATCAATTTTATCAGATTTTGTAAAAAAATAATTGAATCTAATCTCATTAGATCAATTTTATCCAATTTCATAAATCATGATTAAGAACGCACAATGTCATTATGCGGACAACATAAATGCAAATTTTAATTTGACTAATCTGAATTAATTCGAAATTCATCATCGATAAACAATTTAAATTGTTACATTAAACAATCTAATTAACTATTAATTCATTAACTATTTAAATAATTTAAATCGTTACTTTAAAAAATCTTTCCTTCTTAATTAAATCTCTATTTTATTAAATCGTAAGTCTATTTATTTTGATCTTATTATATCTATTCTTGTATATTATGAATTTATCAGAGGCTGGCTCTGATACCAATTGTTGGGTTCACAGTACTTCAACTACGGTCACAACAAAGGCCACCTATCAAAGCACTGAACTTAAGAGACTATTCTCACCACCTAAGCTTCTGGGTGGAGAGTCACTCTTTATGACACCTCACAAGTGAGAGTTTCTAGGAATAGGGTTATCTTCATAGATCCCTTTGCTCAGATACCAATTGTTGGGACGAATTTTAAAATTTTTCCCTAATTTAATACATTTTGACGCAGCGAAAGGGTTTAAAATTCTTAATTCTAAACCTAGGGTTGAGTTAAAATTCTAAATTTTAAATCTACAGGCCTCTACTCTAATACATTCATAACAATAACTTGGACTTAAACAAGCATAATACGAAAAACTGTAAATAAATGGAAAAGTCAAAACTTAAAAAAGAATGAAAGAAGAATATCTGAAATTGCTCCAAAATAAAGAATACTGGAATGATAAAATTCCCAAAATGCCAAGAAAATTGAGAAGCAGCGGTCTTCTACACAATGACCTCGAACTATCCGGAGAGTGGGCTTTGAGAAATATAAAAGTAAGGAAAGAAAATTTTCAATGGAAATTTTTCTTTCCAGTTGCGTCTCTGAAAGTCGGCACTTTCAGAAACCCTTAATTTTTAAGTTGATGCCGAATCTTTAGAATAGGTACCTCTATTCATAGTATTATACTGAAGCGGAAAAAATATGATTTTTCTGGATGTGGGATTCACTAGTTTAATACAAAACGCAGCATATCATATAACTTATAAAACAAAACAATGAGTTTCGTAGCCTGTTTTAAAAGTGTGTTCTTTGGCTTATCACCTCGTGCGACGTGGCACGTGGTGATTGGTTCCCACACAAAGGCGCGGATCCAACGCGTTGGCAACCCAGTGTGCGATTGGTCGATCCGTGTATATGCGGATCGACCCCTGTGCAGGGTTTTTTTTTTTTTTTTTTTTTTACTTTGTTTCCTACATGTAAAAATTCATCTTATGAATATAGTTTTCAAAACTATTTTATTTTATAATTTTTAATTTATATTCCTCTCATGAATAATGCTTGGCAAAATTAAATTTATTCATCTCATGACTTCTTTAATATTTTTTCCATACGAATAAGTACAGAGGCTTGTACAGGGACCCTAGGGACAATTTAAATCTAGCTCCAAATGGGTTAAATTAATTACCATCTCACGATCAAATTTAATTACCATTTAATGGGATTTAATTCCATTAAATAAATCCCGCTGCACTCTAGACTTAAACTATTTGTTCAATATCTCCCAAGTAGACTGTATTGATGACAATAAACCCTTGACCTAAATGTCCATCACAAAGAATAAGTATAACTACTGCCATTATCCTTCTCACAGCTTCTCCATTAGTTACCGACTCGCCCTCTACAGAATAATTCATTTATTCTTGAAAATATTCGTAGTATGAATTCTAAATATCAAACACTTGGAATACTTTGGCCAAAATTTCCAATCTAGTCAAACACTTGCGAATCAACTGAGGGGTCATCTGTATCTCATAAGAGATTGCAAATTCCATATTGAATACATGATCCTTGTCACAGTTCATGCCACCACCTAATATACGTGGGAATTTAGTCATATGTTTAGACCTTACTTATAGTACAATAAAGTAACTAACGCTCCACGCACAAGTCTAGAATACTCTCAGGATTTAGAGTCATCGTTCAAACAGTACAACATGAATCACTCATCTCAGATAGAAGTCTAGAAACAAGCAACTCACATGGTCCAACTCAGTGTGTCAATCTTATTACATAACACTTTTTGATTACCATCCACATGACCAAGACAAGTCATCTAAAGTATTATGTTATAGTCTTAGCATACAAGTGGTCCAAACTTGCCTTTGACAACGAGTCTTTCAAACAACAATCTGTTCCATTTGCTCCAATTCTATCAGTGCGGTAATCTCATAAACTACTTAGAACAAATATGTATGGTGTAGTTTGAGGACAACACCCATCTCATGGATGTTACCAAAAAGAAAATCATATGCAGTGTAATTGCTGGCTTACACAAATTTAACAAGGAAACAACTAGAACTTGAATTTTATTCATTAATAAAATAACATTTACAAGACAAATTTGGATTCTTAGGATACTAATCCCTAACAGCAGGTTGATAGCCCTATTGAGCAGTTGGAATATCTGGTTCAATCAGATGTTTCAATGTTCTCTGATAAGCTTCAGAGCCCTATTGACCTTAGCACTGTCAAGGAGGATCTTTGTTGGACGTCTGAGAATGATCCTTCTTTGATCTTTGAGCCCTGTGCTCCGGGGCCCATTTTTTTACCACGAATCTTTTTTGCTTTGCATAGTCTCTACACGTCATTGTTGGGGCGGAAAGGCGCATCTGCAAGGAAGCTGCGCCCTTCAAAGGGTGGACATTCTTGGCCAAGCAATACGTTGAGTGGGTGGATCAACTGATCCTCACCTATAAAGAAAAATAGAAGAATTTCCGCATCTATGAAGCTATTAGACTTTCAAAGATCGCTTTTAGGTATGATTACCTTATTATGACTATTTGCTCTATTTATTTGCAATTAAGTGTGATGTGGTCGCTATGAAAATTTAAACAAAGTGCAAAAGGGACTCGCCATGACTAGGGAGTAGCCTAAATTCGGACCGCACATCTTTGACCTTAACCACTCACCGTTTTTGGAGAAAAGGTTGTGATATTTTGGTGTATCTAGCTTCAGTTATACATGAGTTCAACTTATGTTTCAATTAAGAAAACTTGGTTCAATATTTTTATGGAATAGTTTATAGATATTGATTGACAAAAACTTAAGGGGATACAGACCTAACTCAAGTGGCAGTTATAGTGACTAAGCAGGGCCCATGGACACCATTCCTCGTACACTTAAAACTCAGGAACTGGGGTGGAAACAAATCCAAAAGCTAAACAGTCCACTTACAAGCCTGGGTCAATCAGGTTTTTAAGCCCAGCACCCTTGACTTATAATAACTCGAATGAGTTTAGGTTTGACAAAATTAAGGTAGAGCAAACCATATTCAAGTCACTTGTTGAAATTTGGAAACAGATTAAAACTGAGAGTTCATACCTAAAGCCCGATAGACTGTATTACTTAAGATGCAAGTATAACAAGATCTATGCTAAGCTCAGCTATGTTTACTTACGCTACTCCTACAAAAAGAGCACAAGTGTGCTATAAAGAACACTTGAAGAAGTTTATTGTTGAGCGTATGGACTACTTTGGACTTTCATCAAGTCTCTTATTTGGAGAAAAACTAATACAACGACTGCCCCCTAATTCCATGGCACTTTCACCCCGCGTTAAGCCACTAAGATCTTTCTTGCATGTGAATGATCAATGGGCATGCCTTTGATTTGATACTTGAGGTAATCCCTTAGAGCCCACTCTTGCATTTTTAGTCAAAGTCTCCTCTTGTTCCCTTGGATTAAGCTTAGTGCCCAAGTATCTGAGATTGTGCTCTAAGTAACAGTCTTGACCCTGGAAATTACCTATCTTATAGCCTTCTTGGCAGTTCCTTGAGCTTGAGCTCCCTTCATCCTTTAACCACCTTGAGCTTCAAGTGGCTTGTACCCTTGTTAGGGTGACAAACTTTTCAGAAAGCTGGGCTCGAGATGCCGTTATCTTAGCACTTAAAGGTCTAATTCCCCTCGAGGACAACCTCACTTGGTAAGTATGTGGCACATTGCTCAAAATGGTGTCATCCCAACTCCCTCCAAATAGGTTGTAAATAAATGCCCCCCTTTTAGCCATTGGTAAATTCGAACTTACAACGGGTAAAAAATCTGCCTGATTCGACCCTCAACGGCTACAGGGAGCTTGAGAGAAAACTGTTTATCGTTTTCTCTTCTTTTTTGTGTGTCTATAAGTATGAAAGGGCTTGAAATCTTCACTTTTCTACTCTGTGCTATGTTATCTCTTTGTTGAAACCAAGCGCGCTGAAAACTCTTACTCTTTGTTGCTCTTGTATCTCTAATTCTTGATTCAATCTACTCCTCGTTTCTTTGCGTTTTCTTGAAACCAATTTGACAATGGCCCAAATTTCTTTCTTTATCTCTTCTCCCCTTTCTAAGGCTGATAGCCCTATTAAACAATTGATGCTTCTGGTCCAAAGTCATGGTTTACGGGATCCCAAATGTACATAGGATGTATTCTTTGATAAAATCAATCACATCATCCTGATTAATGTTCTAATATGGTTTAGCCTCCACCAATTTTGTGAAATAATCTGTGGCCAAATGGATGTAAGAGTGTTGCTTGCTATATGGGGGATTAATCAACCCTATGATGTCCACTGCCTAGCCTCTAATGGGGCCATGGTTTGACAATAGTATGCATCTCAACTGCAGGGACTCTTGGCACATGACCGTGTCTTTGACTTGCTTTGCACCCTTTGGTGTACTTTATGAAATCATCCATCATTGATGGCCAATAATAGCCATAATGTCTAATGAGCCAATGTTAGATGGGATCCACAGATACCCTCATGGGCTCCTACCATCACTAGCATTTCTTTGTCCAAGTCGAGAAATTTAAGAAGCACTCCACTAGTGTCCCTCTTGCACAGCTCTTCAGATTAATAATCCAGATGGAATCTATGAGCTCTCCTTTTCATCCTTCTATCTTTAATGTAGTCTTGAGGACTCTTGAAGTAATTTATTAAAGGTTTCCTCTAGTCCTTCCATTGAATCGTGATAGTCTGATGGGTTTCGAAGCAATCCATGCGTTCACTTGGTATGACTTCGCTCTCAACACTGAAAGACTCAATGAATTCAATGTCACAGTCTAAAACTTTAGACTTAATGACTATGGTTTCTTCACACCAAGTCCCAGGAAACTTGTACCCTGATGCAAAATTGAGCCATGTCATTGGATGCTTTGTTTTGTTCTTTGGGATAGCTTCAAACTAGACACCATCAAATATGTTCAATAGTTTTTGTACTACTGAAAAGTATTTGTTCGAGGTATCGCCTAAACATTGAAACTCCCCTTTTAATTAGCAAATGACCAACTGCAAATCCCCTTTAATGATGAAATTTTGGGACCTGAATCTCCAAGAGAGTCTGTAGGCCTATAATTGATGCTTCATACTCGGCCATGTTGTTGGCGCCAACCAACGTAATAGCTAATTTTGTGATGATCCCAGCAGGGGACTCAATAACGATTCCAACTCTGGCACTCGAATTGGTTGGCGAGGAACCATTTCCACCGCTAGGACCTGGTCAGACTCGGAGTCCAAGCTAATACGAATGTTTGGAAGCTCAACTAAAAAGTCTACTAAGGCTTGACCCTTGATTGACTTTTGTAGACCAACTCAAACTAAAATAGAGCAATAATCCACTCGTTCAATCTTCCCCTCATCAGGGGTCTATCTTGCATGTGTTTAAGGACATCTATTTGAGCAACCATGTACGCTGTAAATGCTAATAAGTAATGTGTCAATTCCACCGATGCGTAGGACAAAGATAGACACTATTTCTCAATCGAGGAGTATTTTATTTCACATTTATTTAAGCAATGGCTAAGGTAGAAAACAACCTATTCTAATCCTTGCCCATAGTCTTGTATCAAAAAACAATCAATAGATTTATTAGAAGCAAAGACAAAAGATTTGCTATGTGCTCTCATTCCATTGGGATCACAGGCTCTAAACACTTACTCTCAACTGTTGATTTCTTCAATCTCTGTTGCGCATTTTTAATAGAATTGGTGTCCTGGGACACTTAATATATTTCAACATTTTTATTATTAAATAAAAGTTTTTTTTATTGCCGTCTTTATGTTTAGGAATTTATTATTATGGGTGTGATGTTATTGTCTTTCAAAGCATGTATCATGAGATGCACGAAGTCCTTAAATGACATTTGGGATATGTGTTTTAATGGATGGTGAGATTATGCCATAGATAGACTAAAAACATATGAAAATGTTATTTAATAATTAATTCATAGTCAATGATAAGTTTGGGCTAGTTGTCTGCAAAGACTATAATATAACATTTAGATTGTTACACGGAATAGGACCACTTGACTTGTTCATTCTGCACTATTACGAAAATAAGCGACTCATATATTATTATGTTTATACAATGACTATATATTCGAGAAATAATCTGAAGTTATGCATGGATTGTTAGTTATTTTGGTGCGCTAAAAGGATTAGGTTGCAATGTGTAACTGAGATCTATTGTTCATTAGGTAATAGCATGAAGTGTAGCGGGAATGGATATTTTACGAGGAATCTACAATATAAGATGTCCCCCTTAGTTGATTTGCAAGTATTCGAATTGATTCAAGAGACTTTGGCCGGAGCATTCAATTTGTTCGATATTCAGGATTAGTACAAAAGTTTTTTTTTTTTTTTTTTTTCTGTATCAGTGAATTATTTGAGAATGGTGACTTAGAAACTAACAAAGTAATGTGAGAAAGAATAACAATAGTATTTTAAATTATTTTTCTCATTGGCATTTAATAGAGGGGCTAATTGTGAGTAAATTATTACAGGGAGTTTAAGTAAATATAATTATTTCTAGAGTGCAGTGAAACTTATTTAATAGAATTAAGTTATACTAAATGGTAATCAATTATTATCATGAGATGATAACAATATTTAACCCATTTAGAGCAAGAAATAAATTTTTATAGAGGTCCCAACATAAGCCTCTAAATTATGCACCTTAAGAAATCAAAAGAATTCATGAGATGAATTATTTATTCAAGAGTCGGGTTAATTATTTTTTTGATAAACCCAAAAATTCATGAGATGATTTATACTAAACTAAAAATTAAAAAAAGGAAAAAATGAAAAAAAAACATGATTCAGCCAATTAGTGCTCCACAAATGGTGGTGACGGGGAAATCCGCTTCGCCCCACCTTACACCAACCAACACGCGGCACGTGTTGCACACTGGGGCACTCATGGTGCTGATCTGCATCACAGCGTGCCACGTGGCACCCTATGACATACAATGAGCAGATGTTTAAAACACGTTTTTTTTGGACAAGTATCTTTGTATTTTGACTTATCAAGAACTTTAATTTTATTTTTAATTTTTTAAAAAAATTAAAGGGTCAGTTTTCTTGCCTCCTATATATACATAGCTGACTCTTTAGGGTTTAGGTAATTAATTAGACTTTAACCAAATTCATCTTCCCTATTAGCTCCTTAAAATTGTTTTGAATACTCCTCGATTTTACAATGCCCACAAGTACTGTGTAGAGAGGAATCACGGTGAAGATCTTAGAGGTATCTTTCGTGCATCTTTGCACTTGCGATCTACAATGAGGTATGAGAATTCTTGACTAGTACTTTTAAATTCATGTTTATTTTGTTTTTCATGTTATATCTATCATGCTATGCATTGTTATGTTTAATTATATTCGTAAACATGTAATTGTTTAAAATTATGAATTTTAAATTATGATTCCGCTATGCTAGATCCAACCGTTATAGGAAATTTTAGTTTATGAAATTAAAATTTTCCTCCCAACAATTTTTTCTTAGCATCTTAAGATTATTTCCAACCACTAAGAAATGGCTCAAAATCTCCTATGCTGTCTCTGCTCTCATCCCTCAGGCTAATAGCCCTATAGAGCAGTTGGCACGTCTAGTTTAATCAGACATTTCAATGGTCTCTGATAGGCTTCAGAGCCATATTGACCTTGGTACCATTGAGGAGTATCTTTTTTGGATATCTGAGAATGATTCCTCTTCAATCCATGAACCGTGTGCCTTAGGGCCCATCTTTGACCCTTCTTTCAATGTCCCCAGCCTAGAAGGCATGTTCACTAATACTGACGAGTACTTCACACAATTTTTATGGATCATTCTTAGGGAGGGAGACGCACCTGTGGAGAAGCTGCCCCCTTCAAGGGGTCGACATCCTTGATCAAGTGATATGCTAAATGGGTCGATTGCTTGACTCCCATCTATGAGAAGAAATGGAGGAATCTTTGTATTCACGAAGACATAAGGCTCTCCAAGATCATAATTAGGTATGATTATCCCATCATTATAGCTCTTACCTAGTGCTAGAACATATGTTATAATGCTTTTGTCCTCCCTGAGCGCTTTCTAGAGATTACCTTAGAGGACATTGCGACTTAACAGGTCTTTCTCCAGGGGAAGTTGAAGTGCCTCTTGATTCTTAAGGCTAAAACCTTTGCCTCTTCTTTTTCTGTGACCAAGCTGCCCAATGGTTATGAAACTTTTGATAAAGTTTTTGTAACGAAAAGTCATAACTATGGACAAGGGTCTAAGGAAAACGAGGTTTATATGTACGTGTTTTGGCTAAACAAGTTTTTCTTTGCTAACTCCTCCAATGGCATGCTTAAATCTCTTAAAATGGTGGCAATAAACCTAGAATTTAGTACTAATCCTTTGGATGTAGGACTAATATTCTGGGCCTAAGTATATAGATGTCTCAGGGACATCAGAGTCAAGAACTATGTTGTCCAGCAGGGAGGACCGTTATTGCTGGTCCAACTATGGGCCCAAGCCTATTTGACCGAGCTCTACCATAGAGGATCCTTTGCCTCCGCAAACGACATAGTCACTTGCTATGGACAACAATCTGCTCATAGAGAATTTGTCTTACCACCAGGATGGTCTTTTCACCAATGCCTCGAGAAGCTTATGTCTCCTCGAGGTAGGTTAGGGATCTAATGAACTCCCTTCAAGAAGAAGAAACTTGGTCCCCATTGATTCAGGAAACTAGACCTCCACTTTGATGTCTCTATAGACATCAATGCTCAGGTCTGGCAGGAAATCTTGGCCCTAAGATCTCTTCTTCTACCACCAAACCCAATCTGGTGTATAGACTTATAGGCATGGGTTGTTTGCCAGGCAATTTGGAATCGTCCAGGACATTCCTTTTCCAAGCCTAAGGACCAAGAACTTCTAGAGAGCCAAGAGGATCTTTATTCAGGTCCCTTATTATAAAGAGCTCTACGAGTCCAACTTAGAGGTTAAGTCAATCTATAGGTAACATGTTCCATGCAGTTAAGCCCCATGTTCCACATCTTGTTTCTTAGCTTGGTGCCAAGCCTATTGGTCCTCTTTGGAGGCCAGAGGTGCCAAGCAGTATTGTGCACCTTCTCTTAAGCTTTCAAGGCCTAGCTGGATAGGAGCTAGGCCAGTCGAAGTAAAACTCTGAAAGAAACGCTACTTGGTAAATAGCCATCTCAAAAACTTTGGGATTTTTCTTTAAATGGCTTGAACAAAGGGCAACCCTTGCTCTTTTAATTGTAGCTCCATTTGCTGTTGAGACCCCTAAGAACACTTGGAGCTTCATCAGAATGCTTTTAGAGAAGTCCCCTTTGGGAGCTTCTTTGTTAGCCCTTGAATTTGGTGGCTCGAGGAAAAGAACTAGGGAAAAAGCTCCTCTTGCTCTTCCATCCAAAGCATTCAAGCGACGGAAGAAGAAGAAGAAAATTAAGAGGAAGTACCAATCTCACAATTAGTGAAAAAAAGAGAGACAAGCTCTCTCAACCAGAGGTATTGGTGTTTCTTGACTAATTTTTCCTTTACTCATCTTTCGCTAAAGATGTCTTGACTTAACCCCATATGATTATAGGCAACAACAACTCCGGTTATAGTTGTACTCCTAGATTCCCCACCATAGCAACACGTGCCAGGATCTCCTCAAGAAACAATATCTGGGCTCAGGTACTGGTGAAGAGGGGGATACAGTTACCCTAGTCCTGGAGTCTCTCCTTAGTGAACTTCTTGTGGAGGCTTCTCCTCCATCCTTTTTAAGGTAGGACCACATTCAAGCCCCATTCCTTCTTCTAGGTATGTCCTCATTTACCATCGAAGAGATTCATGAAGGTACCATCTCTTCCTTTCGCTCATGGATCTTTGATGTTTAAACTATTATTTAGTTTTGACATACAAGTACCATCTTTTTTAGAAATTCCCCTCGAGGAAGGCAACAAAATGGCTGGGACACCGATAAAAGTTTCCTCTACTCCTCTAACTGAAGTTCTAGAGCAAAATATTAGTCCTTCTTACTTTGGTTTACCTCCAAAGTTCAGACTTAATTTGACTTCCTCAATGTAGTTCCTATCGAGTCACACCATCAAGAGTCACTGCTCCTCCTATCTCAAATAGGACTGCATCTCCTCTAGAGAAGTTTGATGCAAGTGAAAGATTGGCCTTTCAACAACGAGACCAAGTTTCTCCAAGGTTTCAGAGATTGAGGGCATTTGATCACCTCCTTATCCTTTCCTTGACGGAGAATGCCACCCACCATGAAGCTCTTTCCCTAGTGAAAGCTTTGAAAGAAGATCCCAAGGTGGCACCTGCAATGGCTGAAGAACTTGAGACGTTGGAAAGGGTACTTATTAGGATCAACCAACAGGTCCCATTACTTCTTCAATAGAAGTGGCAATGCCAGAATGCTATAAGGGATCTGGGGTGTTCAACTGGTCGAGGAGGTCTTCAACTTCTCTGTGAGGAATTTTAAGTGGCCAAGAAAGTGTAGAGCCGATAAGCTTAAGACATTAAGGGCATAAAGGATGAAATACATCACCTAGAGGAGAAATTCAGCCAGCTCGGGGAGCAGCTTACATCTCTCAAGGGCTTAGGAGTTGAGGACTCGAGCAAGCAATAACAGATGCCTAGAAAATTCAGCAAGCCCTAGGGCTGGCTATTGGACCCAAATCCATCGGATATCCATCCAACTTGATCCATTAATGATGGATTTGGATGTGAAAAATGGTTTTAAACGGATTTGGATTTGGATGTTGATAAATGAGTTTTGGGTCAGAATAGATTTGGATGACATCAAATCTAACCCAAACCTGACCCAAATCTAACTCGAAATTATATTTAGTGTATAAGGATTATTAATTACGAGTTTTTTGAATGGTTGTCTAATATTTAAAATAATTATACATATTAAATGAAGAAAAAAAAAGTCTTAATGGTTGTCCAAATATTAATTTTTGAGGTACAATTATTACATTATTATTATATATATTGATAATGGAATTATAATATTATAATTTTTTAGGGTTTTATTGGGTTATGGAATTGGATCGGGTATCCGTCCACTCGATGGATTTGGATTTTGGTTGAATTTTTATAGAATAAATGGATTTTTTTCTGGATTTGGGTTGGATCAGGTTTTTTCTGGGCTGGATCTAGATGAAGGCAAACCTGACCCAAATCCGAACCATTGCCATACCTACCAACCCTTCAAGAGGAGGCCATCTCCATGGACCAACATTTGAATGAGGCAACAAGTCAATTATCATCGATAGAGGAGTCCTTAATTAGGATTAGGACTCAACTTTTTTGATGTTGTATAACCTTTTTGGGCCATACAAGAAACTTACTTGTATTGTTTGGTATCTTCCATGTACTTTCTTGAAATTATCAATTAAATACTCATTTTTTTGTTAAATACGTATCTGAGTTTGATAGTTCCATTCATTCATTTTTTTTTTTACTTATGGATTAAGACATTTATACTGAAACTGGGCCCACAACTCAAGAAATCTAACTCTAAGAACTTCCTGGTTAGAATCCTAAATTGGAAGCACATATTTCTTAATGAACCTTCTATTAATAGCCCTTAGGTGAGTCCTTCCATCCAGATCTTGGAGTAAGTAAGCATTCCCTCCGAATACCTCTATGACTTCGAATGGGTGCTCCTAATTTGGGGACCATTCCCCAAAGACACGATCTTTCTAGCCAATAGGCAATACCACTTTCCAGACTATGTCCCCCAAGTTAAAGGACCTAGGTTTGACCTTTTTATTGTAGGCTTTAGCCACTTTCTTCTTCTGTTTTTCTAGTTTATGCAGAGCGTTAAGCCTATCTTAATCTAAGTTAGTTAATTCATCTATTATAGCCTCCTCATATTCAAGTTCAGAAAACCAATCTTGATCAGCTAGCTTAATAGATAGAACAGTAACTTCCATTGGAAGTAAAGCATCATGGTCATACAATAAATGGAAGGGGGTGCCAATCGCATCATGTTTGGCCATACTATAGGCCCAAAAGGCATCAAGTAGCAGCTCATGCCACTTCCTAGGATTATCTTCATTCATTTTCTCAATATTTGGCCTTTAGAATCTTATTAGTAGATTCTGCCTAACCATTTGCCTGATTATAGTGAGGGGTTGAGTTCAAGATCTCATTGTTGAAAGTCTTGGCAAACTCCTTAACCTCAAATCCATTAAAAACCTTGGCTTGGTCCACAATTATGGTTTCTGGGATTCCAAACCAACATACGATACATTCTTTAATAAAATCTATCATATCTTGCTGATTGGTATTATATATGGCTTAGCCTCTACCCATTTAGTAAAATAATATGTGCCCACAAGAATGTAAGAATGTTGCATGATGGAAGGAGGATTGATCTCTCCTATTATATCCATTGCGCATCCTCGAAAGGGCCATGGCTTAACAATAGCATACATCTCAACAGCAAAATCCCTCTTTTCATGCCCATGTCATTAACATGCTCTGCATCTGTTAGCATACTTGATACAATCATCCATAATTGATGGCTAATAGCAACCATAATGTCCGATGAGCCAATGCATCTTATTATTAGCTAGATGGGATCCACAGATACCCTCATGGGCTCCAACCATCACTAGCATTGCTTCATCTAGGTGCAGATAGTTAAGAAGCACTCCATTGGCATCCCTTTTGTATAGCTTTCCAGATTCGTCATCAAAATGATACCTATGAGCTCTCATTTCCAATTTTCTTTCTTTGGCATAGTCACAAGGATTTTTAAAGTAATCCATAAAGTGCTTCATCTAATCCTGACCTTGACTTGTGACAGATTGTTGTGCCTCGAAGAAATCCAATTGTTAATGTGTGATCACCTCTTTCAGACATGAAATATTTAGTGAACTCAAGATCATGGTCTAAAACCTTGGTCTTGATGACCATAATCACTTCACACCATGTCCTAGGTAATTTGTACCCAAAGCCTAGTTGGGCCAAATCATTGGCTGCCTTATTCTACTCTCAATGTATGTGTTCAAATTGGACACTGTCAGATCTACCCCATAATTCTTGCACTATTGAGATATATTTACTGGCAGTATCACTTAAGATATATTTACTGGCAGTATCACTTAACACTAAAATTTGCCTTTTACTTGGCAAATGACCAACTGTGAATCCCATTTTATGATTAATGCCTCATAATTAGCCATGTTGTTGGAATACTGCCAACCAAGGTGACAACAAGTTTTGTGATAATGCCAATAGGAGAATCAATCACAATTCCTACTCCTGCACTTGATTTGGTTTTTAAACCATTGAAATATAGTTTTCAAGGGACCATCTCTAGTACCATGAGCTCATTTGGCTCATAGTCTGCATCAATTTGAATGTTTGGATGATCAGCTAAAAAGTTTGCCAAAGCTTCACCTTTTACCGACTTTTGTGACACAGAAATTAATTCAAACTGAAGTAGAGCAACACTCCACTTGTTTAATCTTCCTCTCATTAAAGGTCTATCTAGAACGTACTTAAGGATATCTATCTAAGCAACCACGCATATGGTAAATGCTATGAAGTAATGTCTGAATTTATAGATGCGTCAAACAAAGATAGACACTATTTCTCAATGGTAGAACACTTTATTTCACATTCGTTTAAGTAGGGCTTAGGTAGAACACATATTGTTCAGACCCCAGCTCATTGTCTTGTACAAGCAATCAACCAATTGACTCATCAGAAGTAGAGACATAAATTTTTAATGGCTTGCCCTGCTTAGGAAGAATCAACATTAGTGGCCTAATTAAGTATTCTTTAGATGATGCGGAATGGTTTGCCTTGCTTAGATGGAATCAACACCTAAATTTGCAAAGGTTTTCCCTGCTTAGATGGAATCAACACTGGTGATAAAGGCTGCACCCTTAGAGGATGAATACACCAGGGCAGACCATGACATCAAGTATAAAGCACCTTGGTAAGATAAAGGTGATAAATACGATCGGGATAGTAAATCAAATCAAACAAGTTAATATGATAGACTTATCTGATAACAAACATGTCGCTAATCAATATTGCACGAGGGCGGACCATGCTGATAAATACACCCAGTTGTTGGTGAATGTAAGAGGTGACCATGATGGTAAATAGTGCACCATTGTGGGTAAATGCACCAAGGGGAACCATAGTGTTAAGTATAACCATCAAGGTGATAAATATAATTGTAATAGTAAATCAAATTGAATCAGTTAATGTAGCAGACTTATCTAAGAACAAACACGTATTGATAAATACTGCACTAGGGTAGACGGTGGTGATAAATGCTGCATCCATTATTGGATGAATGTACCAGGACAGACCATTGAGGTAAATACTACATCCGTTATGGGTTGCCAAGAATGAGGGCTATAAATCAAATCAAACCGGTTAGCATAACATACAAGTTTGATAATGAGCATGTGAATGACATATGTTAGAACATAAACATATTTTTGTTCCCAATATTTACCCTTAAGCCGATAAGCCTAGTGTAATTCGCGATGAATGGTATTAAATAAGTAGCTACACAAACAGGCATCAATAGCATTCATACAATTCATAAACAAACAATACATGCACAATGCGATTTGTAAGCAACTCTATTTGCTAGTTTCTGAATGATAAACATGTAAGAGATGCTTACTAGATAACTCAATGATAGTAAGCATCTAAGGGTTTTGAACCACGATACTTGTACTTACATCGTATATTAAAAGTGTAACTTGGCGAGCATGATAGTGGTTAATAGACGCTTGGAGCTAATGGGGCAAAAGCGATAGTGGAAGGTTGGTCAAGATAGTTAAGCAAGAGCTAATTGAGTTGGGCAACATACGTGGTCCACGTTGGACCTTCCCATTAGAAATGTTTTGACGAACCGTAGCGAGCGACTAAGTCTACTAATCATAATTTCATCATTGACCTACGATGGATAGTGAAGCCTGTGAATTTTACTATGATATTATATTTCAAAATATAATTGGGGATGAAGTCCCCTAGCCCTAAAAGGATTGTTCGACAGGGATGAGACAATTCTTGTAAGTGTCACAAAAAGATGTATAATGCATAGAAGAGATGAGAACGAACTTGTGGTGAGGTGAAACCCCTTAGATCTAAAGAGGTTTGTAACCTGCGAATGAGGTTCATCTCTTGGCTGGGGCTAAGCCCTCTAGGTCATGACAAGGTTTGTGTTTTGTCAACAAAGTTTAGCTCCAAACCGAGACAAAACTAGTATGGAAGTGACTTATATAGCCTTGACGAAATGAAATTTAACTTGTGAATGAGGTCAAAGCCCCTTAGCTATAAAGTGCTTTACACGTTTTTGAGGAAATGAAGTCAAGCTCACGACTAAGGCGAAGCGCCCCAGTCCTAAAGTGATTTGCCTTCCTTTAACATAATGAACTCTAGGCAATGCATAAGGGTGAAGCCCCCCAGCCCTAAAAAAAATTATACGCCACCGATGAAACGAATTCTGGGCTATTTATAGGGTCAAAGCCCCTCAGACCTAAAATGATTTACATGCTTTTGAGGAAATTATACCTAACTTATGGGTTAGCGAAGTGCCTTAGTCTTAAAGTGATTTGTATGCCACCGAAAAAAAGGAAATCTAAGTTGTGATTAGGGGCTAAGCCCCCAACCCTAAAATGATTTACATGCTTTTGAGGAAATGATACTTAAGCCATGATTGAGGCAAAACCCCCAATCCTAAAGTGATTCATGCACTTCTAGAGTAATGAAGTCTAGGTAGTGAATAGGGGCAAAGTTCCCCAACCCTAAAATGGTTTACACGCTACTGAGAAAGTAAAATTTTCGCCCATATTTTATCTCTTATAGTCGAACCCAAGAGATACTTAACAAACAATGGCGCTAAATCTCAAGAGATCATATCGCATGATTTATCGAGCGCATTGTGTATAGTCGAATCCAATCTTGCGGATTAAATAGTTAATCCCAACATGTGGCATGAGAATAATGGGCACGCTAGTATATAGTGGGTAGCTAGGATTTTGTGGGCAATAATGACGCCCTGTGCTCATATTTACTGAATCATTTGTTTGAAGAGTTGCCTTATGGGTGTGTAAAATAGGCAAATGGGAGATTCATAGAGTAGTGGAATTAGTCGTGAACAGAATAATCTTAATGGAAAAGATAAAACATAATTATGAGATCAAGTGGCCATGCTTTTTAGGTTCAAGGGAAGTTATCAGGTCTTTTATATTGCCAAGCATAGTTCTTAGAACGAGTCATGGGATTTTAGCCGCCTTGCAATAAATTCTCTTATCATATCTTATACGCCCTTTCTTATTTGCATTTGTGCCTTGGCATTGGATTTTGTGCTTATCTTAGGGCATTTTGTAGTTAGAGCTATCAAAGGTAGGGTTAGCGCTTTGTTCCTTTAGCACCACTAAGGTAGATCATTGTGTCTAGCTATTAACTTAACAATTTGCGAGTAAGGAACTAATAACATTTGGTTCTTTATAAATGAAACACATTATAAACAAGCGGGTTACTAGCTCGATATAATAGCCAACAAGCTTGAACTGCTTTCCCATTGGTTGTTTAATCGATAAGTTTAATTTGCCGAATCTTCAAGAAGTGGTTGTGTGCGAATTAGCAGTGATGGTCGTGAGTTGGTGGTTGTGCAGTGATGTGAAGGAGGTGGTTGTGCATGAATGAACGATGATGATTGTGAGTTGGTGGTGGCGCGCGATAGGGTGTTACGGTTGGTGGATGTTCAAAGTGGTGTGGTGGTCACTTGTGAAGAAGGTGACGGTGGCCATGCGTGAAAGATGCAACGGTGATGGTCAGCAAAGTGTCGCATGGTGGTTTGTGGAGCATCTCGTGGTGGTCTCGAGTTGGTGATGGTAGGAGCGGCTGGTTGTCAAGCTCCAATGGTGGTCAAACTTAGGTAGCCGTCAAAATCCAGTGGTGGTTAACTTAGCTTATAACATTAAACATAGCTATAACTTCAAAATATCATACAAGGGCTTAAGACTTAGCCCCTAAACATAAACATGCTTTATAATTTCAAAGATACCGCTAGTGGGCTTCAAACTACCCACCCAATGTTGAACAATACCAATAACTTCGAGGTTGCCGCTAGTGGCCTTCAAACAACCGATCCAGCATTGAACAATACCTATAATTCAAAGTTCCTGTTGCTTACCTTCAAACTATCCGGCCAACGTTAAATAATACTTATAGTTTCAAAGTAGCCACTAGTGGGCTTGAAACTACCTGCCCAACGTTAAACAATACATATAATTTCAAAGTTGCCGCTAGTGGGCTTCAAAATACCCGCCTGGCGGTAAATAATACTTATAATTTCAAAATTGATGCTAGTGGGCTTCAAACTACCCACCCAGTGTTGAATAAGACTTATAATTTGAAGTATCGTAGGTCTGTATCATAACCTGGATGTTAAATGCAGGTGGTCGAACTCTACTGGGCATGAAACCTCGGTGTAGTGGCTGATGGTGTTCCTGGTGGCAAAGGGTGTTTATATAACTTGACCCTGTTACCTAAAATGGGCATAACCTTTATCCATGAAGAGTTACAAATTAAAACACCTATCAAAATGAAGCTTTAGGCAGAGCTCTATGCATCCAGGAAGTTTGCAAGGTGGATGTGCAACTCCAATGTGGTAGTGGTAAGTGCTTCTCATATAACATGACCTTGTAACTTAAAATGGACATAAAGTTTTATCCATGAGGAGTTATGCATCAAATCATCTATCGAAACGAAGCTCTGGAAGAGCTTTACTCAACCAGGAAGGTTTCTTATACTTTTGATCAAAGGGAATCAAAAAGAGAGAGCTGGGCATGAAACTAAGACGCGGTGGTGGTAAGTTGTGGTTGTATAACATGACCTTGTGATTTAAAATAGACATAACTTCTTATCCGTGAAAACTTACAGATTGAATCTTATCCGTGAAGACTTACAAATTGAACCACCTATCAAAACGAAGCTCTGGAAGAATTTTAAGCAGCCATGCCAGTTTTTCATGTTATTCGAAAAAAAAAAGTGAGATTTTTTTGCTAAAAAGAGTGAAGAAGGTTTGTCCTTGTCCAGGAGGAATAAAATACTCATTTGTTTCCTTAGAATAAATAGGACATATTTTTGCTTAAAAGGAACAAGAGGAATTATTTGACTCTTAAGAAACAAGATTGGCTTGTCTTCAAGATATGCTTGTTTCAATTTCAAAGAAATGAGATAAACTCATTTTTGTTGAGAGGAGACAAAAAAGATGTTTTAATACTGATTTCAGAAAAATAGGCTTCTTTTAATGTTTAAAAGATACAACGAAGTTTCTTTTGGTCAATTTTTTCCTGGTTAGGCTCATTTTTATCAAGAAAAAAATAGAAACGAGACAGAAAATGGTGAAAATTAACCCACTTGATGCTGAATATGTAGAAAGTCCTAGAAGAAATACCAAGCTAGGCATGTGTTCGTGGTCCTTTCCACAAATGGTGCCAAAATGTTTACGATGAATTTGGCAGTCTGCTTATTCATCATGTTTGAGTTATGTTTAAGATGAGTTTCATTAAGATGAGCTAAACTCAAGCTCTAGCTAACTACAAGACAAACATATGCAGAGGAAGAGAGAGGCATGAGGGAGTGAGGGATGAGAACTTCAACTTGTGAATCATGATGAGAGAGAAAGGAAAAATGGGAGCACCTTTTTGTAGAAAGAGAAAAACTACTCTATTTTTTGGTCATGGATTTAAAGCCTCAGATAAATAATGGGACGCCTGGCTTAAAGTACCTGTAATAGGACGCCTGGCTTGAGTATCCGTTACAGGATATCTGGCTTGAAGTACTCGTAACAGAATGTCTGGCTTAAAGTATCCATTGTTTATAATACCCCCTCGATATTTGCTCACTCGGTACTTACTAGCGCAGTAAGGGCTTGCCAAAATAGGCTGCCCAAAAATGCCCTACTTAGAAATGGGCGGCTCAGAACGGGCGACCCAGAATAAGCAACCCTGAAATGGGCGACCTAGAATAGGTAGAGCCAAAATTGGGCGGGCTAGCACTCTCTTCTTTATATATAAAGGGGTGAGGGACTTCTCATTCTATCATCTCACACAAACCTCCCCCTCCTCTCTAAGGCCTCTTCCTCCCCTCTTCTCTCATGATTCCCTCTCTAGAGTAATAATCGTTCAATCCTTCTACTCCTCTTATGAATCTTGCAGAGAATATCAAGTTGGATGTGTAGCTATAGCTTGACTTCAGCTCATCCTTACGAACTCGGCCTCATACAGAACTTCAAAATGATGAACAAGCACACTAACCAGTGTCATCGTAAACAATTTGGCGCCGAAGGACCATAAGCTCACGCTTAACTTTATGTTTCTTGTAAGATCCAAGCGTTTTAAGTATCTAGTAAATTAATTTTCAGCATTTTCTTTGTGTTCCTTTGCATTCTTTATGCTAAGAACGAGCCTACCCAAACAAAATTAATAAAAGAGGCTTTAAAGTCAAGTATTGCTGCATTTTTTATGCCCCGTTTTAATATTGTCTTTGGTCCAACATCTGATAAGATACAATAGGCACCTAAATCTCTTCAAGAGCTTCGTTTTGTTAAATAATTCAATCAATAACTCTTCATGGATTGAAAGTTACACACATTTTAAGTTGTCAAGTAAGTTATATACCTTACCTGCGTGTAGCACGCCCAGATCACTTTTCATATACTTTCTTCCATCAAAAGTTTAAAAACTTTCTTTGTGCCTAGAACTCTTCACGAGCTTCATTTTAATATATAATTTGATCTGTAACTCTTCACGGATAGGAAGCTACACCCGTTTTAAGTTGTAGGGTAAGTTAAATACCATACCTACGTTTGGCAAGCCCATATCACTTTTCATATACTTTCTTTCATAAAAAGTTCAAAAGCAGTTTGTTAATGCCTAGAACTCTTTAAGAGCTTTGTTTTGATATATAATTCGATCTGTAACTGTTCATGGATTGGAAGTTACACCCGTTCTAAGTTGAAAGGTAACTTATATACCTTACCTACGTCTGGCACGGCCAGATCACTTTTCATATACTTTCTTTCATTAAAAGTTCAAAACATTTCCTTAAGTGCCTAGAAATCTTCAAATCTTCATTTTTATATACCTTACCTGCATCTAGCATGCCCAGATCACTTTTCATACACTTTCATGAAAAGTTAAAAAATTTTTCTGTGGGAGCATAGAACTCTTAAAGAGCTGCGTTTTGATATATAATTCGATCTGTAACTCATCACGGAATTGATGCTACACCCATTTTATGTTGTAAGGTAGGTTATATACCTTACCTGTGTTCGGCACGCCCAGATCACTTTTCGGATACTTCCAATGTAGGTCATGAATAATGGGCATTGGTAGGTTGACAGGTATGACTTACCAACTATAGGAGGCTGGTGAGTAGAGATGTGTGGTTAAGGAGAGTCATGACCCTAGCTCTGACACGGTCCTGCACAGCAATAGAGGACACCGAGGATAGAAAGGACGAACGGGTGCAGTTGCCACCTGAGGATCAAGTAAGGCGCAGGGATGCACAAGTGATGCTCAAAAGGGCGTAAGTAGTGCACTGGATTGTGCAAGTCATGCGCAAGGCAACGCAATAGAAGCACAAGGGTGCGCATGGTGTGTGCCATGGTGCGCAGTGGGTGCGCATTGGCTTGCAATAGGTGCGCATAGGTACGCCTCAGGTTCATGTCAAGGACTGTGCCCGGTACATCTCAGGTGCATGTCAAGACAGCGTCAGGATCCGTGCCAGAGCATGTCAAGGGCCGGGCCAAGCCAGTGTCAGGACAGTGTCAAGGCAGTGTCAAGACAATGTGAAGGTCCGACCAAGCCTTGTCCCAGACAGCGTCCAGAACCAGCAGGAACCTTCCAAAATCTTCTAGTGATAGTTGTCTGGGAACAAGGATAGCCCTATCCGCTAGCTCATCAATAGTACCGCCCTATTTTTGGCATTATCCATTGTATTTATCTTTTATTTTAGATTTTAGTATTTATATAATATTTTTAGATTTCCCTTGTACTGTTCATGTTTTCTAGAATATTCTAGATATTTCTGGAATGTCTTTTATTGTCTTTATTTGCATTAGGGTTTTTTTTATTGCATTTTCTATTAATAGAGGATGATAGGATTGTAAGAAATCAACAATTTGAATATGAAATGAATGAAATAACCTTTTTTCTCTTCTCTATCCTCTCGTGGTTCTCTTTCTCATCTCTATCTTCTTCTCCTTCTTCCCCAACTAAACCCTAAATTCTATTTCTCATCTAAAATCTATCTATTTCTCCTGTTATCCCACACTCTATTTTAACCTTATCTATCCTTTTGGGTCACCACCGTGACCCTTGCATTGTCACAACCCTGAGGTTGTGACAAGGAGTTGGACATCTAGTAGGATTAGTTTAGATTGGTATTTATTTATTTCTAGTTATCTTTTAGTCTTTTACTCTTAGTTAACTAGCTTCGCTACTTAAGGAAGAAGAAATCTAGGGTCTTGCATTCATTCATATTTTTCAAATTTAGTTTCAAATTTCTAGAGTTTTCTCCTATTCTTGGGTCCTAAGAATTTGAGTTAAGTTTGTTGGGATTAGTGTCCTGAAATTCAGATTTATCCTGCAAGTGTTATTTTATTAAAGAATAAAATTGAAGTCCCAGTCATTTCTTGATAAATTTGTGGAAGTAAGCATTTATACTTCACGTGATTTTCTTTACAGTATCGTCCATGAGATGGACAGAGTCCGCATATTACATTTTACGTGTTTGTTCTAAGTGGATAATGAGATTAAGCCACAGATAGACTTGGAACAAATGGTATGGAATGTTATTTGAATAACTAGTGGTCGATGATGAGCTTGAGCTACGTGTTTGTTAAGACCATGAATTAACACTTTAGATGACTTGTCTCGGTCATGTGGATGGTGACCCAAGAGTGTTACGCTGGTGTGTTTAATAAGATTGGCACACTGAGTTAGACCATGTGAGTTGCTTGTTTCTAGACTACTATCGAAGATGAGTGATTCATGTTGTACTGTTTGAATGACAAATCTAAATTCTGAGAGTATGTTATAGTTCAAGAACAATCTTGAACTATAAGCTAGGGATTTGAGAGTCTGGGATGAGAACAAAGGCAAGGAGATGAGAACTAGAGAGAAATTAGGGTTGAGAGGAAAGAGATATCAATTTCATTAAATGAATCATCAATACAACCTAACAAGAACAAAACCAACCAAAAATTGGAAAGGAAATACAATGCATCCGGACACTCCCTAACTAACTTAACTAACACACATTATTGGCGTCAAAAACCGCTTTGAATGCTACGGCTATTACATCAGCACTTTAACACTCAAAAATGAAATAGAATCTTTCCTTCCCCTAAAGGTCATTCTTGTCTTAAGAATGGAAGGATGAAAATTGACTTTGAAGAAACTTTAGATTTTCCCAAGTTGAATCTTCCTCAGCTAAGTTGCTCCACATTACCAGAACTTCCTTTACCGGCTTCCAACCTTGCTGTAAGACTCGAGAATCTAATATAGCAACAGGTACCTGCAAAAGAGTTCCGCAGGAACCAATTTCAGGAGGGGTAGGAGAGCAAGACTTCCCTCTTTCCACATGCTTCTTTAATATAGAAACATGGAACACCGGATGAACATATGAATCAGGTGGAAGCTCCAAATGATAAGCCACCTTGCCCAGCCTCACAAGTATATTATAGAGACCAAAATACCGAGCACTGAGTTTAACACTTTTGCACACTGCCACGATAGATTGGCTATATGGTTGTAGCTTCAAGTAAACCAAATCTCCCACCTCAAAAATCTTGTCTGAATGCTTCTTATCATCATAGTACTTCATCCTTGCTTGGGCCATGTGAAGGTTATTTTAAACAACTGAATTAGCTACTTTCTCTACTGCAGCAAATCAGAGACATCTTGGAATGAACTACTGAACCTTTACAAAGCCAATGGAGAGGGAGGATCATACCCATATAATGCCTTGAAGGAAGTTGTGCCAATAGAGGAATAAGCATGTGTGTTGAACCAAAATTCTACCAATGACAACCACCTACACCACTCCTTAGGATAGTTAAATGTCATACTCCTTAAATATTGCTCAATGCACTGATTAACCCTCTCTATTTGTCCATCGTCTGAGGGTGATAAGAGGAGCTAAATGCCAAGGTAGTACCCAAGAGTAGGAACAACTCTTTCCAAAAATTGCTGGTGAAGAGCCTATCATGATCACAAATTATGGAACTTGGTAGACCATGAAGCCTATAAATGCTATCCAAGAAGACTCTAGCTAATCTTTCAGCTATAATGGGATGAGACAAGGCCACAAAATGATTGAATTTGGTGAAACGATCCACAACTACCCAAATGACTTCCTTTCCCTCGGATTTAGGCAACCCCTCAATAAAATCCAGACTAATGTGTTAGCACACATAATCAGGAATTGGGAGGGGCTGAAGCAGGCCAGGGTACTTCTTGCCATCTGATTTAGTTTGCTAACAAGCTTCACAAGATTCAACGAAGTCTACCACCTCCTTCTGCATACCAAGCCAGCTGAAGTAGCTTTTGAGTCTTTGATAAGTTCCTTCCACACCTGAATGACCACCCCACACAGAATAATGGGAAGCCTCCAAAACTTGTCTCTTCAAATCAGTGCTTGATCCCACATACAATTTCCTTTTGATCCTGATGATTTCCTTGGTCACCACAATACCAGTTTCAGGTGCCCCGGGAGGAACTTTTTTGATGCTATAAGCTGTCACACAATTCTCGAGCAAAGTCATCCTCTTTATAAGATCTGTAGACTTCCTCCATCTAAGTTGGTAATACCACTAATACAGCCCCACAAAAACCCATTTCAGACTCCTCTAATCTGCGAGATAAGGCATCAGCAACCAGGTTCTCCTTTCCCTTCAGGTACTGAATTGAATAATCAAGACCAAGCATTCTCATCAGTCCTTTACGCTGCACCCTAGTGGCTATCCTTTGCCCCAATAAATATTTAAGGCTTTGATGATCTATTTTTAATGATAAAATGGTGGCCTTCCAAGTAATATCTCCACCTCTTGACAGCCAAAAGGATTGCAAGATACTCCTTCTTGTAGATTGATAACTCTAAATGTCTAAGACTCAAAGCTTGGCTAAGAAAAGCCAATGGCCTTCCCATCTAAGACAAAACTTCTCCAACTCGATTACCACAAGCATCAGTCTCAAGCACACAACCTCTGCTGAAATCAGGCATTGCTAGAACTGGAGCCGCACACATCGCTGCTTTCAATGCTTCAAAAGCTTCTTGAGCAGCCACAAACCACTTAAAGGCATCTTTCTTCTATAGATAAGTTAATGGCTTGGCAATAACTCCATATCCTACTACAAACTTCTTATAGTACCCTATTAAACCCAAAACTCCTCTCAATTGCTTCAAGGTAACTGAAATTGGCCAGTCTTTCATAGCTTAAATCTTAGCAGGATCAGTGGACACACCTTCAGAAAAAATTATATGGCCTAAATACTCCTCTCATGGCTGAGCAAACAGCTTAGCATAGTGCTTGTGACGATGTATAACACTAAATACCTTCCTCAAATGATTCAAACAGACCTCCATTCTTGCACTGTAAATAACAATATCATCGAAGAAGACTAGCACAAATTTTCTCAAAAGGGCTTTGAACACATCATTCATCATAGCCTGAAATGTAGTAGGAGCATTGGTTAGACCAAATGGCATTACCACGAACTCAAAATGCCCATGGTGAGTGCTGAAGGCAGTTTTGTAGATTCCTTGCTCTAAAACTCTGATCTAATAGTACCTCTGTCACAAGTCCCGCATAGAAAAGAAATGGGAGCTATGGAGTTCATCTAAGAGATCATTAATGATCAGGATAGGAAACTTGTCCTTGACTGTAAGTGAATTCAACTGCCTGTAATCAATACACATTCTGCAGATCTATCCTTTTTCTTGACTAAAATAACTAGAGAGGCAAATGGACTGTGGCTTTGCCTAATCAAACAAGTTTTCAACAGCTCCTCGACTTGCCTTTCAATCTTAGTCTTCTACGAGTGTGGGTACTTATAAGGCCTCATGTTCATAGGATCTGAATTAGCCTTTAATGGAATTGCATGATCAAGAGCCCTTTATGGAGGTAAAGATATTGGCTGATCAAATAAGTCCTTGTACTCCTTAACCAGTGAACTTATTTCAGGATGAAGTGATGCCCGAACCTTAGTGAGTGATGCCTAAATCACAGTCAGAGCAATTGAAAATAACTCTCCTACCCACTGACATGCTCCTTTCTTGACACTTTCTTCCAACCTCTTGCCCTTCATTAACTGTAATTAGCCTTGTTCAACAATTTCGTGCAATCTAAAATTAACCCCTTGTATCTCAAATGAAACTGTCAGCTGAGAGAAATTAAAAACCAATGGATTGAAAATCTTCATCCAATCAACACCGAACACCATATCATAGCCTCCCAACTGGAGGATTCTGAAGTCATATACAAACTTATGATTCTACATTTGTCAACTAAAGCCTTGCCACTTGGTTTAAGTGAGAATTGAATTTCCATCAGCCATTGTCACAGCCAAAGGAGTTGTTCTAATCACCTCATGTCCCACTTTTCTCACAACGTTAGGATCCATGAAGCTCTGGCTACTACCACGATCAATTAAAATCAATATAGATGTGTGTCCTACTTCCCCTTTAATTCGAATAGTATTGTGAGAACCACTCCTAGTTAAGGCCTTCACTGAGATTTCCATTTCATCGTCTGCCAACTGCTCTTGCAACTTCTGTTCTTGTTTAATCAACTCAGCCTCTATTTCCTCCTCTTCAGTATCTCCCTCAGCCTCTGCTCCACTAACTGACATTAACAGCTTGGGATTATACTTATGCCCCAAGAAATAACGCTGATTACATTTGAAACATAGCCTATAAGCCTTCTTTTCTTCCATACTCAAAGACTTAGATAGTGCAGGAGCACTCTGATGCTGTAAGGTCCCCTGGTTACTTCTATTTCTTTGGCCATCAAAAGCTGCCAACACCATGGACTCAAACAACTTGGCCTTGGAATATGCTTTAGACAAGGTTTTAGGACTCAAGGCTTTAACTGGATTCTTTATCTTTGGCTTCAAACCACTAATAAAACTTAAGACATAGTAGGCTTCATTCACATTAGGAGTCACAGTCATCATCCTAGCTCTTAAATTCTCAAATCTAGGCATATATTCCTTCACAGAAGTAGTTTGCACTACCTTATTGAAATTATCCACAACATCACCAGGATCCTCATCACCGTATCTTTCACAAAGTTCCTTCACAAAATCAGATCAAGATAATGAAGGATTACTGCATATGATACTATGGAACCATACCTCCTAATCCCCTTGGAGGTGGACTACTGCCAATTCCACTTTCCTGGCCTCACTAATGTGATAAAAATGAAAGTATCTCTCGCATCTTCTCAACTAAGACTCAGGTTGTGTACCATCAAAATGCTCAATCTCAACTCTCGGCTATCTAAATCAACTACTCTTACTACTGCCAGTTACATTATCACTTGCTCCTGAATTCTACACCAAGTCAGGTGGAGGAGGATCAGATTGTGCAACTGCTACACCTAGATCATGAGGTAACACAACATTAGGAGGTCGATCAGGCTGACTAGCTGATGACAAGACTCCAGCTTCTGAAGGCAAGTTCTGCCTCATGATTTGCTGCTGCAATCCTTCGAAGCTTACTTCCATCTGTTGCGATTGCTGCTCAATTCTATCATCTAGCTTCTGCTCCTGAGATTGTTGTGACTGTCGCATCCTAGCAAACATCTCCACCATTTGAAGCCTCAATTGTTAAAACTGATTGACTTCAATACCAGCTCCACCAACAAATACAGTGTATGAAACATTCGTGGCAACATTTGTAGCAGCCTTGGCTAAAGTAGTCACTCCACCAACCATTGATACAATTTTCTTGCGTCTAGCCAGCTCTAATCAATCGATTCCAGATCATTCGGCAGCAAACACAAGCTCTAATACCAATTGTTATAGTTCAAGAACAATCTTGAACTATAAGCTAGGGATTTGAGAGTATGGGATGAGAAAAAAGGGAAGGAGCTGAAAAATAGAGAGAAATTAGGGTTGAGAGGAAAGATATATCAATTTCATTATATGAATCATCAATACAACCTAACAAGCTTTATAGAACAAAACCAACAAAAAATTGGAAAGGAAATACAATACATCCGGACACTCCCTAACCGACTTAACTAACACACATTATTGGCGCCAAAAACTACTTTGAATGCTACGGCTATTACATCAGCAAAACATCAACACTTTAACACTAAAAAAATGAACTAGAATCGTAACAGAATATTCTGGACTTATGCATGAAGCGTTAGCTTCTTTAGTGTACTATAAGTTGTTGGGAAAAGATATAAATTTTCTTGAAAAAATAAACTCTGATACCGATCGTTGGGTTCATAATATTTCAACTGTAGTCACAACAAGGGGTACCTATTAGAGAACTTAAAGTAGGAGACTCTTCTCTCTACCTATGCCCCCAGTCTGAGAGTCACGCTTCGTGACACCTCACGTGCGGGAGTTCCCGGGAATAGATTTTTCTCTATAAACCCTTTGCCCTAATAAGGGCTGTTAGGACGGGTTTCAAAAATTCTCCCTAATTTTATAAAGTTTACGTAGCATAAGGGTTTAGAATTCATAATTTTAAAACCTGGGGTTGATTGAAAATTCCTAATTTTAAATCTACAAATTTAAATTCATAATTTAAATATATAGATCTAAATTCTTAGCTTAGATTTACAGGCATTTTACTCTAATACATTCGTAATAATATATAAACATAAACAGACATAATAACGAATACTATAAATAAATAAAAAAGCGTAAAACTAAAAGTGAAGGAAAGAAAACATACCTGAATTTGCTCCAAATAAAGAAAACCAGAAAGTAATAATAATCTTCAAAATTGAGACCCCGCGAACTTTTACGTAATGACCTCAAACTACCCGGAGGGTGCGCTCCGGAAAATATTAAACTAGGAAAGAAAAGTTTTAATGAAAATTTTTCTCTCCAATTAGGTCTCTGAAATAATTTCAGAAACCCTAAAAAAATTTCTTTCAATTGAATGCCAAACTCTCAGAATAAGTACCTCTATTTATAGTAGTATACCGGAGCGAAAAAATACAAAACAAACGATGTGGGATTCGCAAGTCTACTACAAAAATGCAGCGTTTAATATATAAAAGAATCAAAAGGACCCGTTTTACTTGAGTACAAAGCGGCGTACCTTTTTTTAAATTAAAACGTGCGCCACGTGTCACAATCTCATTCGCCAGCGCCTGAAGGCACGAATCCCACTTGGATGAACCAGAGCGTGCCACGTGGCACGCTCTGATTGGTCCATGCCCGAAGGTGCGGATCCTCACCTTAGGACCACCAGTGCCCGTCCGCGGAGGCGCAGATCACGACCCCTGTGCAGTTTTCATCCCCTTTTGCTTTGTTTCCTACATGTAAAAATTTATCTTATGAATTTTAATTTTTGAATTTATTTTATAATTTTCAACTTTTATTCATCTCATGAATAATGTTTTGCAAAACTAAATTAACCCATCTCATGGATAAATAATTCATCTCGTAAATTCTTTAATATTTTTTCAATGGCAATAAATACAAAGGCTTGCGCAGAGATCTATAGGACAATTTAAATCTTGCTCCAATGGGTTAAATTAATCATCTCATAAAATAATTTAATTACCATTTAGTGAGACTTAATTCCACTAAATAAATCTCACTACACTCCACACTTGAACCATTTATTCGATATCTCCCTAATATACTATATTAATAACAACAATCCCTCTACTAGATGTCCATGACAAAGGTTAAATATAACCATTACCATTATTTGATAAATAAAACTACTACCATTATCCTTCTCACAAGTTCTCCATTAATTACCAACTCGTCCTTCACTGAATAATTCATTTATACTTGAATATATTCATAGTATAAATTTCAAATATCAAACACTTGAAATACTTTGGCCAAAGTTTCTGAACTATTCAAATATTTGCGAATCAACTAAGGAGACATATGTATCTCATAAGAGACTGTAGATTCCCTATTAAATACCTGATCCTTGTCACACTTCATGCCACTACCCAATGTATGTGGGAATTCATTCATGCATTTAGACCTTACTTATAGTACACCAAAGTAACTAACGCTCCATGCACAAGTCCAGAATACCCTCAGGATTTAAAATCGTCGTTCAAACAGTACAACGTCAATCACTCATCCCCGATAGTAGTCTAGAAATAAGTAATCCACATGGTCCAACTCAGTGTGTCGATCTTATTAAACACACCAACCCAACACTTTTCAATCTCCATCCACATGACCCAGACAAGTCGTCTAAAGTGTCACGTTATAATCTTGGCATACAAGTAGTCCAAACTTGTCTTCAACTATGAGCCCTTCAAACGACAATCCATACCATTTGTTCCAAGTCTATCTGTGACTTAGTCTCATAAACTACTTAGAACAAACATGTAAATTGTAGTCTGAGGACTACACCCATCTCATGGATGTCTCCCAAAAGAAAATCACATACAGTATAAATGCTCGCTTACACAAATTTAACTAGAAAACGATTGGGACTTTAATTTTATTTGTTAATTAAAATAATATATCCAGAATAAATCTAAATTTTAGGACACCCTTCAAAACATAAGTAAGGTCTAGATTTCAGGCCACTATTCCTAACTTAAGTAAGGTCTAAATGTAGCTTACACTGGGTAGCGGCATGAAGTGTCACAAGGATCAGGTATTTAATATGGAATCTGTAATCTCTTATGAGGTAAAAATGTCCACTGCGTTGATTCACAAGTATTTGATTAGTTTTGAAACTTTGGCTAAAGTATTCCAAGTGTTTGTCATTTGAATTTATACTATGAATATGTTCAAGTATAAATGAATTATGCAGTGAAGGGTGAGTTGGTAACTAATGGAGAAGCCATGAGAAGAATAATGATAGTAGTTATAGTTATTCTTTGTCATGGACATCTAAGTGGAGGGGTTGTTTTAATCAATAAAGTCCATTTGGCAAGTATTGAATAAATGATTTAAGTCTAGAGTGTAGTGAGATTTATTTGGTGGAATTCAGTCTCATTAAATACCTAAGAGGGTACCAACACATAAGTACCGGATCCCAATAGAACTTCGAAGTTAAGCGTGCTTAGGCAAGAGTAGTATCAAGATGGGTGACGTCCTAGGAAGTCCTCGTGTTGCACCCCTCAGGCTGAAGGTTCTTGGAAACTGCTTCCCTTTAGGGTACCCGAAAGGGGGAAAGGCTACGTACATCTCCCCCCCCCCCCCCCCCCCCCCCACCAAAAAAAAACCCTAATTAGGCGTAAGACCTTGGGGCACGGGGATGTATGTTCCTTTGCTATTAGTCTCATTAAATGGTAATTAATTTTATCATGAGATGGTAATTAATTTAACTCATTTGGAGCTAGATTTAAAGTGCCCTTGAGGTCCCTGTGCAAGCCCGTGTATTTTTTGCCATGCGAAAAATATTAAAGTATTTATGAGATGAATTATTTCTAAATGAGATGGGTAGATTTAATTTTTCCAAATATTATATATGAAATGAATAAAAGTTAAAAATTATTAAATAAATAAATTTTGAAAATTAAAATTTGTGGGAAGTAAAGCAAAAAAAAAAAAAAAAAAAAAAATCAAAAAATAGCGTGCCTTAGGTCTCAATCCGTGTCTTCACGATAGGACAAAACAGCGAGTGATACTCCATGCCCACGTAAGCAGGCAAACAAGATGATGATACGTGGCACAAGATTTGTGGTAAAAGCACGCGGGTTCAGCAGTGTATTAAACTCGTCATTTTATTGCCCTTTACATAAATACATTGCATTTTGTTGCTATCTAGCAAATCCTACATTGAAATAATTGCTTGTTTTCGCTCCGATACACTACTACAAATAAAGGTACCTATTCTAATGGTTCATATTCAATTTAGAATTTAAAATAAAATATATCTAAAAGTGTTGACTTTCAGAGACCTAGTGGAAGAGAAAATTTTACTTTGAAATTTTTCTTTCCTCAAAGTTTAATATTTTTCGGAGCCCACTCTCTGGGCGTTTTGAGGTTATTGCGTAGAAGGCCGCTGGGTCTTGGTTTCTCAGCTTTCTAAGGAGATATTATTATTCTTCTGGTATTCTTAATTTGGAGCAAATTCGGATATGTTCTTCTTTCCTTCTTTTTTAAGTTTTTGCTTTTCTATTTATTTACAGCTGCTCTTATTATGCCTTATATTATTTCATGTTATTGTTATGAATGTATTAGAGTAGAGGTCTATAGATTTAAATTAGGAATTCAAATCTATAGATTTAAAATTAGGAATTTTTAAATCAACCCTAGGATTAAAATTAAGAATTTTAAACCCTTCCACTGTGCTAATTTAATTAAATTAGGGAAATTTTTTGAAATTAATCCTAGCCATCGGTATTAGAGCAAAGGGATCTATAGAGACAACTCCATCCCTAGGAACTCTCGCACGTGAGGTGTCACAAAGCAGGACTCTCCACCCGAGGATTTAGGCAGTGAGAAGAGTCTCCTATGCCGAGTGCTCTGACAGGTGCCCTTTGTTGTGACCACTGTTGGAGAACTGTGAACCCAACAATTGATCTCAAAGTAAGATTAATTAGTAGCTAGGTTAGTTAATCCCAAAAATTACATATCAGAGCCAGCCTCTAATTACATTCATAATATACATGAATAGATACAATAAGATCGAAATAAATAGATTTGCAATTTAATAAAATAGAAAATTTATTAAAAAAGAAATATTACTTAAAGTAACGATTTAAATTGTTTAAATCATATATGAATTAATTTTTAATTAAATTGTTTAAAGTAACAATTTAAATTGTTTAAATTGATTATGAATTAATAGTTAATTAGATTGTTTAAAGTAACAATTTAAATTGTTTAAATCATTAATAAATTAAAAATTAATTAGATTATTTAAGGTAACAATTTAAATTATTTAAAATTGTTAATGAATTATCAGTTAATTTAGATTTGTCAATTCATGAAATTACATTCATATTATTATTATTTGCCGATGTGGCTTGCTTTACACTCTATGTCTTTATGCTTTATGTTTTTGTGTTTATGTTTATGTTTGTTGTTTTGCTTGCCGTGTGTGTGCCCTACTTATTTGTTACTTTCCTGTTGTCAGGTCACTTGCTCTATGCGGCGGACCAGCTCCTCAGGTTGGGGGTCCTCGGAAACAGCCTCTCTTGAGGGTAGCCCCCTGAAGGGGGAAGGCTGCGCACATCTACCCTCCCCAAACCCTGCTTAGGCGGGAGCCCTTGGAGGCACTGGGTTTGTTGTTGTTGTTGTTTTATTTGCATGATGAGATTGTGCACATTTAATCATGATTTATGAAATCGGATAAAATTGATCTAATGAGATTAGATTCAATTAATTTTTACAAAATCAGATGAAGTTGATCTAATGAGATTGGTGTTATGTCCCGAGAATCCAAGGCTTGAGAGGGGTTAGAGCTTGGCTTAGTAGCTGCGGCTGGAGGTCGGGTAGCTGCTGCTGGGAGGTTGTTATGTGGCTTATCGAAGCTGATATTGTTGGTCTTAGTTTACTAATGTCTAGCTATGAGTTGTAATAATTGCTTTGTAATGTCCAGCAGGTTACGGATGGCTTTGGAGTGTCTAGGAACCAATGCTTTGGGCATGTGTTAGTTAGATATTTTGTTAGTTGAGGTAGTCAGTTGTTAGATATTTTCTATATGCTTTAGATATTTTTGTAAGTTGGTTGGTTATGATGTCTAGTTCCAATGTATTGGCTCATATCATGTAAGTAGTATAAGTAGGAGGTTCTAGTTTGTAATTCATAACATTGATGAATGAATTGATATCTTTTGATATTTCTCTCTACTTCTCATCTCCTTTCCCTTCTTATCTCATCTAAATTCTATATTCTCTTCTCATCTCATACTCTCTCTATCTCAACCAAGGTTAAGGCTTAAGAGAAATCATTGAAACCTTAACAATTGGTATCAGAGCCTTGATTTGGCTTCTGAATCAAGCTCATATCCAAAAAAAAAAAATACAAAATCTGATTGATTGCATTGCAATTAATCAATAAAAATAATTGTGATACAGATTTAGTTTAGATTTTGTGATCAGAATTCAATTCTGAATTTTGAAATTGAAGAGTGGCGGTTACTGCATTAGTGACCTGCAAGTGCCTGGGAGTTGCTTCGGTTGGGATTAGAATTGATTGAATTACATTGAACATAGGTTAATTGATCAGTATTTGTTGAGTACACTCAACATCAAAGCTGATTCAGATTTAACTCAGTAACAGCTATCAAGCATTAGCTGTTGAATTTGAGTGCTGAAGCAAGCAGTGTCGTTGAAGTTGAGTGCCAAGCAACATTGATCTTGAGGAAATATTCATCTGATCTGTTGAGAAGAAGTAAAGTGATGCTATTTGATCCATATTACACTTGATCATCATCAAAAGATCAAAAACAAGCTTCATTGAGGTGATTTCAGGTTCTACAATTCAGACCGTTGAGGTTGAGGTAATTGTTTTCTGAACTACAAGTTATACACTCGATCCAAACCTACTTTTGTTTTTGAATTGTGAAGAAATTGTGAAGAACTACAACTCAGAATTTGCGTTGACTCCTAAGATTTACATGTTATTGAGTTGAGATTTGCTTAGGCGAAAATCTAACAATGAACTGAGCACCGAAAGTGTGAAATTTGACTTCGTTCTAGAAAATTGTGGTGAATCGTGTGTTTAAATCATCATTACAAAAAAGATCGAACCTATTTCAGATTCTTAGTCGAAATTATTCAAGATAGCATCTCTGCCAGAAATTGTTCGAAGTTAGGGTTTGTACGCGAACTTTGCATATTAGGGATTGTAACCCGTGACGATTGTGGAATCGATAGCAACGGATTGTTGTGCAAACAAAGGAGTAGAACTTCATTAAGCAATTGATTGTTGAAGAGTTGCGAAACAAGTTTCACACTTCTGCGATTTTCGAACTTGTATTTTGCAAACTGAGTTGATCCAGATTGAAGTTGTTGTTCATTGTCAATATGTATAAGTTGACTGAGGAGTTGATGAAATTAAGGTAAGAATTGAAACAAGATCTCAGAGAGACAGTGCACGAATTAAGACAAGATCTCGAGGAGATAACGAAACAGGTAATTGACGAATGTCGGCAGGAAATTAAGGCTCATCAGTTCTCAAATTTCAATCGAGATTGTGCTGGTGTTTTTGATGCAAATGAGTTTCCGGAGTTAGCAAATAGCGTTAGACAACGGAAGTTCCGTGTTGAGCGAAAAGCGAGGGTGGAATCAGTTGTTGTTGAAGACGAATTCGACCCCAATAATGCCGAACTTGATGAACATGAGCTAGAAGAACCTGAGTTAGAACAAGATGATCCTTATGAAGACTCTTTGCTAGAGTTAGAGTATCTTGCTGATGTTGAGGCACAATATGACATGCATCCAGAATGGGAATACGATTTCCATGTCAAAAGAATGTTAAAGAATGCCAAGAGTAAAGTGAAGAGGAATCATCTTAACAGCGCATTGAAAGATTTTTGGGGTGAAAAGACGTTTACTAAGCAGAAATTGAAGCATGACAAGTCCGTGATTGAGTCATGGTCTCCAAAGGATGATTCGATGCTTCAAGCGGGTTGCTATGAAGTCGTTGCAAGCAATCAAGCCAAGAACTATGCAAACACGAAGCATTCTGCTGAAAAATTCGATGTTACTGCTGAAATATCACTGAAAGCATCTCCAAACCTGTTAAGTATTATTCCATGGCAAGCTTATATGCAGAACCGCAACACTTTCATTGCTGAGCAATGTTACTCTGTTGGAGAATCAGTTGTTGTTGCTGCAGTACCTTCAAATACAAATCAAGGTATGCTTAAGTTCACCTTTGGGCGTGCTGTTGTGCTAACTCAGATCCAGAACAACATTATATTGGATGCCTTGCAAGGTCTCTTGTGTTGGGAGAATGTTTATGAACTTAGAGCAGCTGAAATGCACTTTCGGCATGCCGATCGGCAAGTTCAGAATGATCTATTTCTTTATTTGAGTAGAGTTGTGACTTATCCAAGTGCAAGTTCTTATGATAAGTTGCCTCCTGATCTGGGAGAATACTCTCAAGACTATATGAAGCTGAGAGGAGTCAAATTTTTGTTGAAAAGACGCACTCGAGCTGCAAAAGTGTGCCTCAAGGTTCACAACAAACAAAGCTGGGTTCCTTTGCAAGCAATTGAGCTGAAGGTTGTGTACCAAGGTTGTAATGTGGGAAGACAGATCTCTGATCAGATCCACATCAGTACCATAGGTGCTTTAAATGATATAGTTGATGATGGCAAGTCCCTTGAATCGGGAGGGGAGGAATCACAAGTGATTGGAGAAGCTTGGCAACCGGTGCTGTTGTGTGATGATGAAAAGTTCGGTGTTAGTGCAGGCGTTAGTGGAAAAAAGGTAGAGGCTATGGGTCATGATGAGGTTAACATCAAAGCAAGCTTTGAGGGAAAGGCTTTTACATGTTGCAAGCTGCATAGTTCAGATCAAGTCATTGTAGTCCCAATTATTACAGAGTTGGTGTCATTGAAGTTCCAATTATTACAAAAGCTTTTCCTTGAAGGAATGGTAATTGCTGCTAGTTGTTTGAGGAATTGGGGCTGTTTTGAAGCTATGTTGGGCTGCTGGTATGACCACACAGCTGGTGTGCAAAGCCAAGTTAAGACGATGATGGTAGCACTTGAAGATTGGAACAAACAACCTGCCGCCCAGATGCAGATTCTGCAGGTGTGTGGGGTGATCTGCTGTGGGTGTTCCGAATGGAAAAATTATATGCACAAGCTTCAATATTTCCTTAGTGTTTGGAGAGAGAAGATTAGTGCAACATCAAGGCCAACTCCAGCTAAAATGGGAGTGAAAATCAGCAAGGACAGACTTGAGAACAGGCTAGAATGTGTGAACAGCAGCAAAGACATTGTCGATTGGAATGCTTTGGGTGTTCAAGTTATGACATTGTGTAATTGGCATTCAGTAATGGTTTATGAACTCTTAGTTTGTGTGGTCTATGCATGATCAAGAAGCTTCCATGTGGCCAAGAATCGAATTGAAATTTATGATTTATGCAGCTATGAGTGGCTTTGGGTAGATACTGCTGAATTTCTGGGATCTACAGCATACCATGTGGATTTGGAAAGCAATCAAAAGTTTGTTGAGCATGGTCTGAGTTGGTTTAGTAAGTGGATGTTTAAGTAATACAAATTTTGGATAAGATCCAAGATGAAGGAGTTGCAGCTGCTTTCTTATGGAATTTCAACGTATGTTGTCACTAAGATCAAGATATGGGATTGTTTGGGCTGTAATTGGGCAGTTCTTCAAGCTGATTTTGATCCTTGGTTCTCTTGGTTTGAGTTTGAAAGGCCTTCAGAGAAGTTAAAAGACTTCTTATGCATACTTATGGGTTTAATGACATTCAAACTCTGTTGTACAGCATTATACAAGCAGAATGACAGAGTTGCTGCTGTGTTTTATGGTTCTCTGCAGCGTGATGGTGTTTTGATAGGTATTAACTGTAACAAGGCGTGTCATGGGCTGATGGCTGATGTGTGGCTGGCTTGGCTTGATTGATGCAGACCTTCTGAAGAGCTCTATACATTCAAACGCAACATGGAGTCGCAACCAGAGTCAGGTCATCAGAGGGTTGCTTCAATTGCAAAATTTAACACCCAAAAGTTGTTCAGCTTCAGAACTTCAGTAAGAAGATCAATACTTCAGCTATCTTTTTATAAGCTAAGTGTTCTTCATCGTTACAACTCTCTTCCATTCTTGAGGACAAGAATGTTTTCAAGGGGAAGGGAATGTTATATCCCGAGAATCCAAGGCTTGAGAGGGGTTAGAGCTTGGCTTGGTAGCTGCGGCTGGAGGTCGGGTAGCTGCTGCTGGGGGGGGGGGGCTGTTATGTGGCTTATCGAAGCTGATATTGTTGGTCTTAGTTTGCTAATGTCTAGCTATGAGTTGTAATAATTGCTTTGTAATGTCCAGTAGGTTACGGATGGCTTTGGAGTGTCTAGGCACCAATGCTTTGGGTGTGTGTTAGTTTGATATTTTGTTAGTTGAGGTAGTTAGTTGTTAGGTAGTTTCTATATGCTTTAGATATTTTTGTAAGTTGGTTGGTTGTGATGTCTAGGTCTAATGTATTGGCTCATATCATATAAGTAGTATAAGTAGGAGGTTCTAGTTTGTAATTCATAACATTGATGAATGAATTGATATCTTTTGATATTTCTATCTACTTCTCATCTCCTTTCCCTTCTTATCTCATCTAAATTCTATATTCTCTTCTCATCACATACTCTCTCTATCCCAATCAAGGTTAAGGCTCACGAGAAATCATTGAAACCTTAACAATTGGATTCAATTATTTTTTACAAAATTGGATAAATTTGATTTAATGAGGTTAGATTCAAAATTTTTTTTATTAGTGATTTTAATTTTAAAAAAAACTTTATGACGCCGTGTCAACCACTAACGTCAACGACTTGCATCAGCTGTCAGACCTGACGTTTACATTGAAAAAAAATTCTTTTGTGGGACATATAGATGTCGATACCGGTTTATATAATAATTACAGTTAACTTTTATTTATTAATTAAGTTAATTTTAGAATGAGATTCTAAATAGATTATAAGATAATCTAAATTTTAAGAAGGTACTATTTTAATCAAAATTAATTTTTTATTAATTAATTTAATTTTAGAATGAATTTCTAAAATAGATTAAGAGATAATTTAAGTTACGATATTATTTTATATTAAAATTAATTAATTAATTTAATTGGTTACTTTTAGAAAAAGATTCTAAGGTAGATTATGAGATAATCTATGTTATAAGATGGTAGTATTTTTAAATAAAAAAAATTAACTAATTAATTTGTTAGTTGATTTTTAGAATGAGATTCTAAGGAGATTATGAGATAATCCAAGTTGTAAATACAAGTTTACTAAAAACCACTAGTTTATAAAAATCAAGTGGGTGCAAAGTTCAATTGTTGAAACCTCATGGTCTCCATTGTATGTCTAGTAGTATAGTAGATCAATAGACCTCCCTGTAGAGGATGTCAATTTACAGATTACAGGGTTAGACTTCTATTAGGATGAACCAAAGTACATAGAAGCGATGCGACACGCTACCGTGGAGTATTACGTGTATTTGTATGGAGGTCTAGGTAATAGTTTATACTTGACTAGAGTGATGCATTAGCCTCCCCAAGGAGTTCTGTTGTGTCATGTTAGAGACTAAAGTAAAGTGGTGAGTTAATCATGTTTAGTAAAAGTCATAAGAAAACATGTTGATTGAGAATAGTTATCACCCCATCTAGCTTCGTGTGACCCTACTACCAGGGAGTAAGGTGTGGTGTATTTGGGTCATCATGGCTTGCATGATAGTACAGTTTTGTGAATTCCTGACTAATTGTGTTCTCTAAAATAAAAGAATAGATATCACCGCTTTATACATGACTCTTGTTAAACAATTACACAAATGTTAGCATTTACAGTATTTTGAAATGGATATGGCTGGTGAACTTCACTCATTTCTAATGCGTAATATACTCATTGGACCAAATTACTTTGCCTGAAAAAATAAGTTAGACATAGTTATTACTTACAAAGGACCTACTAGAAAGAATTGCACTAAATATTTAGCTTCTCTTCCTACAAAGACTGCTAAGCCATCTGGCAAAGATATATTGACATCTCACCTGGTTGAGTCATGCGCAATTGAGAGTCTACCAAGTTCCTGATATGTGGACTCAGGTTCAACTGACCATGTCTGCAATATGTTACAAGGGCTCAGGCTAACCAAGAGGTTGCATGATGGGGAGCTATACCTGATGGTCAAGGACAGTACAAGAGTAGTAGTCTTAGGTGTAAGAGATGTTAGCTTGGTATTTAGTGCTAGAATTTTGATTTTAAAGGATTGTTTATTTGTACCTATATTGTGCATGAATTTGATTTTTTTTTTTATCTCATTTAATGAATAATGGTTATTCAGTTTGAACATGTCATTACAAGAAATAAATTATTTATTTGCAAAACTATATGTATAAATGGTTTATTCATGTTTGTTTCCAAATCAAAACTCTCATATTTGTTTAAATGAATCTAACACAACCTCACTTGTTCAATCTCCTACAAGAAAAAAAACCGGAAAGGGATATTGCCTACATATGGCACCAATACTTAGGTCACACTAATTCCAATAGGATCCAAAGACTAGTTAAAGAGGGACTAATAGAGGCTTTGGACTTTAGGTCATTACGAGTCTGTGAATCCCGCATAGAAGGAGAGATAACCAAGTATGTCTTCAAAAGTAAAGGTAATAGGGTTAGTAACTTGCTTGAGCTGGTTCACACAAATGCATGTGGACTAATGAATCTTCAGGCAAGAGATGGGTATGAAACTTCATCACATTGATTGATGATTACTCAAGGAATCCCTATGTTTACCTAGTGAGACATAAGTCGGACTCTTTTGAAAAGTTATAAGAGTACAAAACTGAGTTGAAAAGCAATTAGGTAAAAAAATTTAAGTCACTTCGATTATTCGAGGTAGTGAATATCTTTCAGGTGAGTTTCTGGATTTCCTAACTGCAAATGGGATAAGATCTCAGTTTTTTGCTCCAGGTACATCGCAATAGAATACTATTGCAGAAGGGCATTGTTAGAGATGGTAAGGTCCATGCTACTTCACCAATCTCTTTTTGGGGTTATCCCGAAGGAACAAGGGTGGTCTTTTCTACAGTTATTTTGATCAAGAGGTTTTTGTAAATGTAAATGCAAAATTTTTAAAGGAGGATTTTTTTAATAGACTACAAAAGCAAAAATAGAGTAGTGTTAGAGGGTTAAAAGAAAATTACACTAATTCTGTACAGCTCGACACAACTTAGGATATAGTGGATGCATTAGATGCACCTACTGTCAGGGTTGAGAATGTTCTTAGTACACAAGAGCCTAGGTATAGTGGGAGCATTGTTAAGGGTCAAGGCACCTGACAGGTTCATGATGGGAGCCTTAATGGTTAACTGTGACATTGAAACTGATCCTCTCAACTATAATAAGGCAATTAAAGACAAGGATGCTAACCAGTGGTTCTTAAAAATTTAATCTAAGATAGGATTTATGTATTATAATCAGGTTTGGAATCTTGTAGAAGCACCTATTGGCATTAAGTCCATTGGTCATAAATGGGTCTACAAGAGGTAAAACGGAGTAGACAGGAAGGTAGAGACCTTTAAGGCAAGGCTGGTTGCTAAGGGTTTGACCCAAAATGAATGAATCGATTATGATGAGGCCTTCTTACAAGTAACCATGCTAAAGTCTATAAGGACACTCCTATCCATTGCAACTCAGTATGAGATTTGGAAAATGGAAGTCAAAATGGTCCTTTTGAATGGTCATCTTAAAGAAGACATCTATATGGTGCAACCATATAGTTTTATTGGAGAAAATCAGAAGCATGTGGTATGCAAACTAAAGAAGTCCATATATGGACTGATGCAAGCATCACGCTCATCAAATATTAGATTCAATGAAATGATTAATTCTTATGATTTTGAGCAATTGGTTGACGAACCATGACTGTACAATTGACAACAAGAGAAAGTAGTAACTTTCTTAGTGTTGTATGTCGACGAATTATTACTCAATGGGAATGATGTAGGGTGTTAATATCTGTAATAAATTGGATTTAGGATAAGTGAGAGATTGTTAGAATTAGTGTCCTGAAGTCTAGATTTACCCAGCAAGTGTTATTTTACTAAAAAAATAAAATTGAAGTCCCAGTTGTTTCTTGCTAAATTTGTGTAAGTAAGCATTTCTATTATATTTGATTTTCTTTTAAGTATCGTCCATGAGATGGACAAAGTCCTCATATTATATTTTGCATGTTTGTTCCAAGTGGATAATGAAAATAAGTCACAGATAGACTTGATCAAATGGTATGAAATGTTATTTGCATAACTCGAGGTTGATGATGACCTTAGGCTACTTGTCTGTTAAGACCATGACTTAATACTTTAGATGTCTTGTCTTGGTCATGTGGATGGTGATCCAAGAGTGTTATGTTAGTGTGTTTAATAAGATTGGCACACTGAGTTAGACCATATGAGTTGCTTGTTTCTAAATTACTATCGGAGATGAGTAATTCATGTTGTACTGTTTGAACGACAACTCTAAATCCTGAGAGTATTCTGGACTTGTGCATGGAGCGTTAGTTTCTTTGGTGTACTATAAGTAAGGTCCAAATGTAACGCACACCGGGTAGCAGCGTGAAGTGTGACAAGGATTAGATATTCAATATGAAATCTGTAACCTCTTATAGGTACAAATGTCCCCTTGTTGATTCGCAAGTATTTGAATAGTTTGGAAACTTTGGCCAAAATATTCCAAATGTTTGACGTTTAGAATTTATACCATGAATATGTTTAAGTATAAATGAATTATTCAGTGAAAGGTGAGTCGGTAACTAATGGAGAAGCTATGAGAAGGATAATGGTAGTAGTTATATTTATTCTTTGTCATGGACATCTAGGTGGAGGGGCTGTTTTCATCAATACAGTCTATTGGAAAAATATCAAATAAATGACCAAAGTCTAGAGTGCAATGGCATTTATTTAGTGGAATTAAATCTCATTAAATGATAATTAAAGTTTAACATGAGATGGTAATTAATTTAACCTATTTGAAGATAGATATAAATTGTCCCTGAGGTCCCTGGGTAAGCCTCTGTATTTATTTGCCATAGGAAATATAATAAAGAATTAATGAGATGAATTATTATCCATGAAATGGGTAAATTTAATTTTGCCAAACATTATTTATGAGATGAATTAAAGTTAAAAATTATTAAATAAAATAATTTTGAAAATTAAAAATTCATAAAATAATTTTTACATGTGGGAAGCAAAGCAAAAAAAAATTATAAAACAAAAAATCGCGTGCATTAAGTCTCAATCCTTGTCTTCACGATCGAACGAGCCAGCGCAAGAGACTGGAAATCCGTGCCTGCGTAAGCAGGCAAACAAGTCTATAACACGTGGCACACGACTTGTGGCAAAAGCACGCGGGTTTAGCTATGCATCAAACACGTCGTTTTATTTGCCTTTTACATCAATACGCTGCATTTTGTTGTTAACTAGCGAATCCCACATTGAAATAATTACTTGTTTTTGTTCCGGTACACTACTATAAATAAAGGTACATATTCCAAAGGTTTTATATTCAATTTAGAATTTAAAATAAAGGATTTTTGAAACTGTTGACTTTCGAAGACCTAATGGGAAAGAAAATTTTATTTCCTCAAAGTGTAATATTTTTCAGGGCCCACTCTCCGGGCATTTCAAGGTCATTGCATAGAAGGCTGCTGGATCTTAGTTTCTCATCTTTCTTAGGAGATATTATTTTTCTTTTGGTATTTTTAATTTGGAGCAAATCCGGGCATGTTCTTCTTTCCTTCTCTTTTAAGTTTTTGCTTTTCTATTTATTTACGGCTTCTCTTAATATGCCTACAAGTTCATGTTATTGTTATGATGTATTAGATAGAGGCCTTTAGATTTAAAATTAAGAATTTTTAAATCAAGCCTAGATTTAAAATTAAGAATTTTAAATCCTTCTACTACGTTAATTTAATTAAATTAGGGAAAATTTTTAAAATTAATACTAGCCATTGGTATCAGAGCAAAGGGATATAGAGACAACCCTATCCCTAGGAACTCTCGCATGTTAGGTGCCACGAAGTATGACTCTCTGCTCGGGAGCTTAGGTAGTGAGAATAGTCTCCTACGCTAAATGCCCTCTTAGGTGCCCTCTGTTGTGACCACAGTTGGAGAACTGTGAACCCAATAATTGGCAACAAAGTTAGATTAATTAGTAGCTATGTTAGTTAATCCCAAAAAATTTTCCCCTCTATTTTATTGATTTCGTAATAAAATTTAAATGAAGGCTATCAAACCTTTCGTTTCCACAAATTCCACTTTACACATTGCATCAGTTGGTATCGGAGCTCAAAACAACTTCTGAGACAGCCCATGGGCGACAGAGATATGCCACTATTGGAGAGGTTTACGAACGTGATGACTAGCGATGGTACGGGAGGAGCATCGAGGATTTGGAGGAGAAATTCTGGCATATCGAGAGGTGCTTGATACAATTGGATGCAAATCCCAATCAAGAACCTAATGAACACCCTCATAACCCACCAGCAAAGGGTGGCAAGGTAGAGACGGACGAGAGCTTCCACAACTCAGTTTTTGAAGATCGACTCACCGGATCAACGCTAGGGGAGGAATCCGCCCAATACCTAGAATACCTATGTGGAAGATCGAAGGTGGGAGTCCGATCTCCGAATTGAGATTCTGGAGTTCAATGAAGGAGGATGCCTAGAGGATTTCAGGGATTGGCTTGTTGCCATGGAGGAGGTCCTTGAGTTCAAGGAGGTTCTAAAGAGGAAGCAGGCACCATAGGTTGCTACCCGATTACAGGGCAGGGCCGGTGCCCGGTGGCAGCAGCTGAAACACACACGGCTTTGTCAGGAGAAGGCGAAGATATAGATGTGGGAGAAGATGAAGAAACACATGAGAGGTGCCTTCCTGCCTCGTAATCACATCGAGGCGATGCACCAGCATCTGAAGGGTTGTGTCAGGGCTCTAGATCCGTGGAAGAGTACACGATGAAGTTCTATTCATTGGTCGTCAGGAGTGACTTGGCAGAGACGGGGGAGCAATTAGCGGATCGCTACATTAGCGGGTTGAAGGAATCCATATAGAAGGTGTTGAACATGTTCGACATTCTTAGAGGCAAACTAGAGAGCTGTGAAAGTTGAAAGATAACAAAGGCTTCGCCAAGTTGGCAGGGCCTGGGGAGCACAGGCTAGTGGGTGTGACTAAGGGCAAGCACTATCAAACCAAGGCCTCCATATCGGGCTAGAAGTCGCCAATACTAATAAGTAGGAAACTCAGGATCTAGCCTATAGTTCAAGAACCCGATGCTTCAAGCATGGAGGGATGGGACACCGTGGTGCTGAGTGTCAAAAAGGTGACAGATCAAGCAAGGGTCTATACATTGAAGAGCTCTATGACAAATATGGCGGAGTGAATGAAGATGACACCCAGACTGAGTTGACGCCACCAGAAGAGGATGCCGTTGCAGGTGACAAAGGTCGCCTATTTGTGATTAGGAGTGCTTGCTCTACGCCAAGAGAAGAAGTGGGAGATGGATGGCCGAAGAACAACATCTTCTAGACCATCTGCAACATTGGCAGTAGGGTATGCCGCATGGTATCAACTCGGGCAGTTGTGAGAACGTGATTTCTGAGGAGGTTGTCGCCAAGCTGGGTTAAAGACAGCGACACATCCAAGTCCATACAAGCTATCATGGTTCAAAAAAGGAAACTAGGTAGCCGTATCTAAACAATGCTTGGTAAATTTCTCGATTGGGTTGACATACAAAGACAAAGTGCGATCTGACGTAGTCACTACGAACGCTTGCCACATATTGTTGGAGCGCCCATGGCAATACGATAGGAGTGTCATCCATGATGGACGGAAGAACACATATAGCTTCATCTTCAATGAGATGAAGATTATCTTGTTGCCCAAGAAGGATAAGGCACAGCTTGCTTTAGCAGCTTAACACCCGAACGTACAGGGAAGAACTATGTTCGCCAAGGTGGTTGGCAAAACCAAGATGGTTTTCGTGTTGATTGGCGATGCATACTTTGCGTATGCATTAGCAAGTGTACTAGTCATATCAAGTAATAAAGTAGTAAGTAGAGTATCATCCCCACGAGGATTGTTATTGAGCGAGTACCAAAATTAGTAGCTTTAATGCTATTTGAAAGATCGAAAATTGAGATGTTGATATGCAATAAAATAAATAAAAAGAAACAAAATATGCTAACTGATTCTTAATTAAGGCTTACTGAATTTTATGAAGTTTTAATGATTTAATAATATCCATGGCATCTGATTTCACCCAGTTGCATTAATACGCATTTCTATTCTCGCTATACAAGTTGTCATTACGTGTTAATGGTTGAAAATCCTAATTTACTAAATATTCTCTCTCAAGCAACATTTAATGTGCTCTTTTACATATTAACCCATCGCTCTCATGCATGAATTTAAATAAGAATAGAGTTTTTAAAGCTCTATGATTTTCACTTAAAAGCCACATAGATCGCGTTAATCTCTCTCGAGCATTCACCCAATTTGTGGTGCTTATCACCTTAGCACTCATCATAAATCTCCTCTCGGACTCATTATGAATCATTATTGGCCTTAAATGGTGATCAAGCATTTAAAACTCATGAAGAACAATGATAAACACTTCAATAATGCAATAACAAAACATTGAATATGTTGAATTAGAAATAAGCGTATATTACAACTTAGGCTACATCATAGCCTTGAGATAACAAAATTAGTTCATGATAAACTTAATATAAAACATAAATAACACAAAATTCATGAACTTGATGAGGAATAGGATAGAAAGAACTTAAAAATACAAAATTACAAACCAAACTTTCTTCCTTCCTTTCTTTCTTCTACTTACACCCGGTTTTCTCCTACTTCTTCTAAATTTCTTTGAGATTTTCTTGGATGAAGGATTATTTAAACACCCACAAACACCCCCTATTTATAGGGTTTGAGGGGGAGAAAAAAAAATATGAAAAAATTACATCAAATTTGCTTCCCATTTGCTATTTCATGCGGCTATCTTTGCAAATTGTATGAACTTGTCATTCTTTTTTATTTTCTTTGATTTCCACTGCCCAAACCTGCTAGTTCATATCAAAGTGATAATTTCATGTATCATACAATGTATTTGAAAAATAAAAATTGTTTAAAGTCGCCGCCCAAAATGCAACTTGTGTTATTTTATGTTATTCCTAGTTGTTCTTGCATTGAACCATGTACTTTGGTATGGTTTTGCTAATTTTTGGTTTTATTTGATGTATCTTGCTTCCACTTGTTGATGTTAATGATAAAACCTAGCAAGATTTAGCATAAAATAAGTGTTTTGGCAAGAAAATAGCAATATAGTTGAAATCGAGCAAAACCAAGCAAAAGCGATAAAAGTTTGATGTAAAATGGTTAAAAATATATCAAAATGATATAAATAATTATATAGTAATTTAAGCTTATCAAAATACCCCCAAACTTAAATCTTGCTCGTCCTCGAGCAAGGCTAAATCTTGAAGCACATGATCTCATGCTTTTTAGGAATTCTTCCACAATTCAAAGCAGGTGCACTCCAATTTAGGGAAGAATAATTGAAGCTCAAAGTTTCAGGTTATAAAGGCAAAATCATCTTTTCCAGGAAAAATCTGTGAATTACCTAGGTAATCAAATTCCAAAGTTAGCTAAGAAAATTAAATCTATCTGTTTTTTCTAATCTTACGATATTCAAACCAAACAGAGGACAAAAATCATACCACTCATAACAAGACTTATCAAGTATGTCTAAAACTAATTATTTTTGCGTCATTTTTTTTTCCTTTCTTAGGAGGAATTTATTTACTCAAGTCAGTTTCGACACATGAGCATATTTGTAGCGAGAATCAAGCTCCGACTCCTTGGCGATGACCCATAAGTAAGAGAAGCCACCACTAAGACATACCCAATATTGCCGTGTGTGTACATCTTCAGCGAGAATCAAGCTCCGACTCCTAGGCGATGACCCATAAGTAAGAGAAGCTACCACTAAGACACCCTCTTAATGGGTAGCACATATCTTAAAATTGTTTATGTAAGATAGTGGTGCTAGAGATGCTTTCCTCTCTTTTTTTCATATTTTTCTTTAGATTTAGGCATAACTTTTCAAAACTCTATTATGTAAATGATAATCTTAATGCAATTCATTTAAATTTGAGCATCTTTTAATCAGAAAGAAAAATAAAATAGTCATGCTGACTAATGAAGTCAAATACCATGGTTTTATCAAGAGATTGCCTTAGATTAGATCATGTTTTGCAGTTAGAACACAAAAATAATTAATTATCATGTTATTCAAATCTAATTAAAGTAAACGAGCTAAAAAGAATAGAGACATATCCTAAAAAATATGATGATAAGTACATTCTTTTTTTTTAATGAAATTTTTAAAAGACTAATGATTGAAATTGTAGAAAATAGACAATCTTTTTGTTGGCCAATACTATTTACATCCCCATATAAAGGCTCCGAGCTTTGGGAGGCACTAAAGCGGACTCTAAAGCATGAAAGAGGGAAACTTTTCAAAAAAAAAAAATTTTGTTTCGAAACTTTAAAAATTGCTTTCTTACCCCGAAATTTGAAGTTAACATTGTTCTTAATGTCAAAAGAACTACAAAGATTAAGTGGGTGAGAGATACTTCCTAGGTTTGAGGATTGCTTGTTGATGGTGTATGTTGACATCTCGCTAACCCCAAACTTGTTGTAAAATACCTGTTTAAACAAAAAAAATACATAAACATGAGACAATTAAAAATAATAAAAGAAAAAATAAGATAAGTAAGGATAGAAACACTTGGGATGCCTCCCAAGAAGCACTTTAGTTATAATCGTTAGCTCGACTTTCTGAGTGGATCATTCGACTTTGTTGAGATGAATGGAAGTTTTCTGTGGCTCGAGTGCTCCATCAATATAAGTTTTCAATCTTTTTCCATTGACTTTGAAAGTACCCTTTTTCTCATCTTGAATCTCAATTGTTTCGTATGGAAAAACACGGGTTACAATGAAGGGTCCTAACCATCTAAAGTGCAGCTTCCCTGGGAAGAGTCGTAATCGAGAGTTAAATAGTAAAACTTTTTGTCCCATTACTAATTTCTTGTTTAGAATGTGCTTGTCATGCCATCTCTTGGTTCGATCTTTGTAAATTCGAGCATTTTCATAAGCTTCATTCCTGAACTCATCCATCTCATTGAGTTGTAGCAACCCCTTTTCACCTGCAGCTTCTAAATTGAAGTTTAAGGCTTTTATGGTCCAGTATGCTTTCCGTTCCAATTCTACAGGTAAATGACATGCCTTGCCATAAACCAGTCGATATGGGGACATTCCAATAGGTGTTTTGAATGCTATTCTATATGCCCAAAGTGTTTCATACAACTTTTTTGACCAATCCTTTCTAGAGGCACTAACTATTTTTTTAAGAATAGCTTTCAATTCTCGGTTTGAAATTTCCACTTGTCCACTTGTTTGAGGATGGTATGGAGTACCCACATAGTGTGTGACTCCATACTTACTCAATAAAGCCTTAAGTTGGCGGTTACGAAAATGTTTTCCGCCATCGCTTATAATTGCTTTAGAAGTTCCAAACTGAGAAAAGATGTTAACAAAGTTTACAACAACTCTAGCATCATTGGTCGGAAAAGCAGCTGCTTCAACCCACTTTGATACATAATCTACAGCAACCAAAATAAATCTGTTAGAAAATGATGAAGGGAAAGGACCCATGAAATCAATCCCTCAACATCAAATAATTTAACAACCAAAATTTTATTTAGGGGCATTTCATGTTTCTTAGAGATGTTACCTGTTCTTTGACACCAATCACATTTACTAACAAATTTAAAAGCATCTTTAAAGAGTGTACGCCAGTAAAACTGGGATTGTAAAACCTTAGTTGTAGTCTCTGTTCCACCATGGTGGCCTCCAGTTTCAAGAGAGTGACAATGGCGTAGGATGTTCTCCATTTCCTCCTTAGATATACATCTTTTGATAATCTGGTCTGCACACTGCTTATATAAGAATGGTGCTTCCCAAAAATAATGCTTTAAGTCAGCGAAGAACTTCGTCTTTTGTTGATACCTTGGGTACTTCCTGTGTAACCAGATAGTTAATAATGTCAGCGTACCATGGACAATTAGGATTCTCGCTTACCATCATAAGACTTTCATCCATGAATTTTTCGTTGATAAAGGGACCTTCGTCCTCTCATTCAAGACGTGACAGATGATTTGCCACAACATTTTCTGTTCCCTTTTTGTCCCAAATTTCTAAATCAAATTCCTGAAGCAATAGAATCCATCTAATCAGTCTCGATTTTGCATCCTGTTTTGCAAAAAAGGTATTTCAGAGCAAGATGATCAATGTAAACAATTACCTTTGAATTAAGCAAGTAGGAACGAAATTTGTCAAATGCAAACACAACGGCTAGTAATTCTTTTTTAGTGGTAGCATAGTTAACCTGTGCATCGGTCAAACTTTTACTAGCATAGTAAATTGCATGAAAATTCTTGTTCCTTCAGGGTGTAAAGTCACTAGCGTCGCACATAAGTTCAAAGTGTAAAGTCCAGTTAGGTGCTAAAATTATAGGTGCTGACACTAATTTTTTCTTCAGGGTTTCAAAAGCATGCATGCGGCCACTATCAAAGTTAAAAGGGACATCTTTTATCAACAAATTGCAAAGAGGCTTAGTGATCTTAGAGAAGTCCTTAATGAACCTTCTGTAGAAACTTGAATGTCCGAAGAAATTTCGAATGCCTTTAACATTAGTAGGGGGCGGTAATCGCTCTATCACTTCAGTTTTTTCCCTATCAACCTCAATTCCTCTTTTTGAAATCATATGCAATAACACAATTCCTTCCTATACCATAAAATGACATTTCTTCCAATTCAAAACAAGATTAGTGTCAGCGCATTTTCGTAAAACCGTGGAGAGGTTAGCTAAACAATCATCAAATGAGGCCCCAAAGACTGAAAAATTGTCCATAAACACTTCTATGAAAATTTTCACCATATCACTAAAAATAGCCATCATACACCTTTGAAATGTGGCAGGAGCATTGCGTAACCCAAAAGGCATTCTCCTATAGGCAAAGGTACCATATGGACAAGTGAAAGTGGTTTTTTCTTGATCTTCCAGTGCTATGGCAATTTGGTTGTATCCTGAATAACCATCAAAAAATTAGTAATACGAATGGCCTGCCAGTTTTTCTAACATTTGATCAATGAGTGGTAAGGGAAAATGGTCCTTTCAGGTCACATCATTCAGTTTTTGATAATCTATACACACCCTCCATCCTGTAATGGTCCTAGTAGGGATGAGCTCATTGTTCTCATTTTCAACTACAGTTATTCCCACTTTCTTTGGAACTACTTGAACTGCGCTTACCCATAGACTATTAGATATAGGATAAATGATCCCTGCATCTAATAACTTGACAACTTCTTTTTCTTACCACCTCTTTTATGGAAGGGTTTAACCGCCGTTGAGGTTGCATTGTAGGTTTGAAGCTATCCGCCATGAGAATCTTGTGCATGCACATGTAAGGGCTAATGCTCTTGATATCCGAAAGGGTCCATCTGATTACTTATTTATGCTCTCTTAGAACCCTAAGCAACCCTTCCTGTTCAATATTATTCAATGAGGGATTAATAATAACAGGATAAGTGTTAGAGTTGTCACAATAGGCATATTTGAGATGTGGTGGCAATGGCTTTAGCTCTAAATTCGACGGCTCTTCTTCTTCCATTTTCTTCTAAATTCCAATTGTTTGAATGCCTTCCGCTCTTGTTTCATAGTGCAAATTGAAAGGTTCGTAGCTTTCCAGGTATTGGGCACATTCCCTTAAAAACTCGTTCTTCATGTCTAGGGTCCCAGACTTTGTTAGACACGCTTCAAGAGATAATTTAGGGAATGTGTCCCTGAATGTCTTGGCTACCAATCGTCTATTATATCAACCTTAAAACAAGAATCCATGTTAGTTGGAAATTGGATGGCATTAAAGATGTTGAAGGTTACCTGTTCATCTTGCACCCTTAGGATAAATTTGTTATGTTTCTTACTCATTTTTGATGTAATAAGGTGCCTTATGCTTGTAATGTTTGAATTGTGGTTTTGGCGCCAAGGGCGGTTAGGAGTTTATTTTTAGTTCAATGTATCTAGATTCCTATAAATAGGTTGATCATGTGTAATTCTCATTCATTCAATGAAATATCAAACCAATCTCTTTGAGATTAAACATTCTTTCTCTCATCTAATTCTCTCTATTTCCTCATCTCCACTTCTTTCTCATCCCTTACTCTCTTATCTTCAGTTAAGATCAAGATTTAATCTCGATCTTAACAATTGGTATCAGAGCTTCGTTTGGCTTCCAATTCAAACGGATTTGATATCAAAAATACCTCGATCGCATTGCAAATTGCTTAGGAATTCAATTCTGAATTCTGAGGTTAAGGCTTGCGATTATTACAAATTGACATAAAAGGTGTTAAAAACAATATATACAATTGAATCATAGAGATCTATGGATTCAGCCGAGATTGCATTGATCGGTGGAGTTACCACCAGATCGGCAGCAGCTAAAGCAGCTGCTAAATCCACATATGCTGATGTTGTTGGCAGCAGTGATGCGGCAGGACGAGATGTGGTCACAAATGCGCAATTGGACAATCAGCAGAAGGCGATGTGTGCTCACATGCTTGCTCAAATCAGAGAATCTAATGCTGAAATAGTTCAACAAGTGAAACAGCAGATCGCGCAAATTAATCAGCAGATTGATGTGAAGTTTGATCAACGGACTCAACAGGTGGAGCTTATGGTCTTTGATTAGGTCACGCGACAATCACAAGAGTTGGAGGAGAAGTTTAACTTGCGGTTTGATCGCAAAATGCAGCAGTTGGAAGTAAAGTGAGCAGAAATTCAAGAGCAATTTAGGAGGCCAAGTCCTCCTGTTATGCCGGAGCCACTAATACCTGCTAGTGTGTTACAAGCTAATCAATCAGTGAGAGCTGAAGCTTTAAGTCATGATGTTGAAGCTGGAACTCAAGATCGAGTACATGAAGCTGAGATTACTGACAGGCAAGGCCGCAGTAAGCATGTGCAATCTCGACCTTCGAACTGGAATACAGTACCCAAGGGCAGAGCTCATGAAATGGAGGATACCTACAGGCCTAGAGAAGTGAATGTGGATCAATTGGGTAGACTGTTACGAATCGTGCATTTTATTGTAATTTCTGGTTGTAATTGTTGGTTAGTGTTTCGTGGTTGAGATGTTTGATTTCAAATGTTAGCTGGGGTCGGTTGGGCGCCAAAGGGGGTTCGGTTGGTCAAGCTGTTGGTCAAATCTGGCGGCTGTGCAGATTTTGGCTCCAAAATGCTAGTTTGAGTCGGTTTAGTTGGTTGGCTAGGTCCAATGTTCTAATTTTTGCATAAATAAGCTCCTAGCTTGTAATCTCATCATTCAATCAATAGAAATCAGAATTCCTTTTGGAATTTCTCTCTCTTTTCTCATCTCTTTCTCTATTTCTCATCCCCTTTCACTTCTCTTCTCATCTTATCTCTTTCTTCTATAAGGTTAGACGTTTAATTTCAAATTGGAAGCTAACAATTAGTATCAGAGCTGGTTCAAGCAATCAATTGATTGATTGAGGCTGGCAAAATCAAGGAAAATCATGACCGATGGTGCAAGAACTAGGTTCGGTGCTAGTGGAGCGAATGCATCTGGTCAGAATGTGGAACATGCTGCTGCAGTTGCTAGCAATGCAACGATCGGACCTCAGAATGCTGCTAAAGAGGATCTTCGAGAATTATAGACAACATTTGATCAAAAGCTTGAAAGCATTGATCAAAAGATGGAGCAAAGGATGGAGTAGCTGATGTTGAATTTGAGGCAAATGTTGTTTGAAAAAGACGCCAAAAATGAGGAGCGATTGCAACAAATTGAAGAGAAAATTGAAAAATTGCAAGATCAGGTTAATAAACAAGGAGAATCAAGTGTTAATGCAATCTTGAAGCCTGCGAGTTAGATCTTTCATTCGGTTGAAGCAGATCAGCAGCAAGACAATGCTGACAGACCTGAAGGTCTAGTGAGGAACCGAGGAAAGTCTCCGATAATGCAGCCGAATGTAGGACCTTCAATTAACATCAGATCAACTGAGAATCAACCTTTGCAACAATGGATTTAGTGCAGCAGAGTAGACATTTTGTGCAAGTGCTTAAGGATAATCTCCAACAAGCTCGGGCACGAATGAAATTTTATGCCGGCAAAAAGAGGGTAGACAAAAACTATGAAGTTGGAGACATGTTCTACCTTAAATTACAACCATATAGACAGTCTTCCTTGGCTATCAGGCGTAATGTCAAGCTAAGTGCTCGTTTCTTTGGCCCTTACAAAATCTTGGAGAAAGTTGGCAATGTTGCATATAAGCATGACTTACCTTTGCATTCATACATTCACCCGGTGTTCCATGTTTCCCTACTCAAAAAGCAGGTCAAGAAAGGAGCTGACGTTGCAAGAAAGCCACCTGAAGCAGAATCTAATGGCATGTTACTGCTGCATCCTGATGCTGTTAAGGCCCGGAGGACGCTGCAGCATGATCACGGGGCTGTGCAAGAGGTGTTGGTGACTTGGAGCAACTTGAACAAGAGCTTGATGACTTGGGAAAATTGCAAATTTTTGAAGAGCCAATTCCCAAATTTTACTCCTTGACGACAAGAAGTTCCTTAAGGGAGAGGGAATGTTATGAATCGTGCATTTTATTGTAATTTCTGGTTGTAATTGTTGGTTAGTGTTTCGTGGTTGAGATGTTTGATTTCAAATGTTTGTTGGGGTTGGTTAGGCGCCAAAGGGGCGTCGGTTGGTCAAGCGGTTGGTCAAATCTGGCGGCTGTGCAGATTTTGGCCCCAAAATGCTAGTTTGAGTCGGTTTAGTTGGTTGGCTAGGTCCAATGTTCTAATTTTTGTATAAATAAGCTCCGGGCTTGTAATCTCATCATTCAATCAATAGAAATCAGAATTTCTTTTGGAATTTCTCTCTTTTTTCTCATCGCTTTCTCTATTTCTCATCCCCTTTCACTTCTCTTCTCATCTTAACTCTTTCTTCTACAAGGTTAGACTTCTAATTTCGAATTGGAAGCTAACATAGACCACCTAATTATTGGCTGCAGCAACAATCAGGCAGCAATGAAGAGACTTCTAACAGCAGAAGTACTGGCCACAGGCAGGCTCGTGTATAGATAGATGCTTTCGAAGGGAAGCAACCTCACTCTTGGCTAAGGAGGTGTGAACGTTACTTCCACTTCTACCACATTGATGAATCAGAGAAGGTACAAATTGATGCGGTGTATTTGCTTGGTGATCATGAAAGTGTGGTTCTATAGCTTGATGAAAAGCAATCCTTCCATCTCATGGATTGAGTTTGCGAAGACCTTGTGTGACCGGTATAGTGATGAGGATGAAAGCGATATTGTGGATAAATTCACTAAGGTGAAGCAAGAGACATCAGTGAGGGATTATATGACCAGTTTTGAGAATCTCCGAGCTAGCATCATAACTGAAATTTAGGCCTCAGAATCTTATTATGTATCAGCTTTTATAAGTGGCTTGAAGCCCAAGTTGAAGAACTTGGTTAAAACCGTTGATCCTACTACTCTTTCTATGGCTTATGCTAAAGCCAAGCTTTATGAATCAACGGTTCTATCTGAAAGTGATGTTTCCAGACCTTGTGGCAGCAGCTCCAGACCTCAGCAAGGGTCTGTCAAGTTCAGAACCAACAAAACAGATGAAAGGCAGCAGCAGAGAATGTGTTATCGATGTAATCAACCTTACCAATTTGGCCACAAGTGTAATCCAAAGTTCCTCATGTCTGTTGAAGGGACTAATGTTGGTGAGCTCTCTGATGGTGAGGAAATTGCAGAGGAAGAAACTGATTCAGATCAGGAAATCGAGGAAAGCTTGGATGATGCTGCAGTGGAGATTTCAGTGAAAGCTTTGACATGTAATGGGGCTCATAGCATGATCCAGATCAAAGGGAAGGCTGGTAAAAGGTCTATTATCATTCTCATTGATAGTGGGAGTACTCATAGCTTTGTTGATCCTAAAGTGGTCAAGAAAGTGGGCCATGAAGTGATAAAAACTCATCCCCTCGCTGTTACCATGGCTGATGGGAAATCTGTAATGACTCAAAACAAATGCCGTGGGTTCAATTGGGTAATGCAGGACCGCAAGTTCAGTTATGACTTTAGAATCCTTCCTTTGGGAGGGTGTGATATGGTGCTTGGGGTCGATTGGATGAGAACTTACAGCCCGGTGTTGTTTGATTTTGCTAACCTCACGGTCTCCTTTGAAATACAAGGATCTAAAGTTACTTTGCAAGGTATAGCAGAACAAGCCCAATTGCAGGTCATGAAAGGGAGCAGGATGAAGAAAGGATTCAAGAAATGTTCATTCTAATGGGTAGGTCAGCTATTTGCTATAGTCCCTACTGAATTGGTGAGCATTACCGAACCAGAGGTGCAGGCTTTGATCAATGAGTTTGAGGATCTGTTCGAAGTACCCAAGTCTTTACCTCCCAAGAGGAGTTTAGATCATGTTATCCCTCTCAAAGGCGATGCAGAACCTATGAGGCTTAGGCCATATAGATATCCACATGCTCAGAGGTGGGAAATTGAGAAGCAAGTTGATGATTTGATCAAGACCAACTTCATACAGCCAAGTCACAGCCCCTTTGCTTCCCCGGTTATTCTTGTCAAAAAAAGGGATGGCACGGCTCGACTGTGTGTTGATTATAGACAGCTTAATGCTATGAGTGTCAAGGACAAGTTTCCTATACCAGTTATAGATGGTTTGTTAGATGAGTTATGTCTTTTCCAAGCTGGATTTACGGCAAGGCTATCATCAAATTAGAGTGGATGAGCAAGTTGTGTACAAGACAGCATTCCGGACTCATCATGGACACTTTGAGTTTGTAGTCATGCCATTTGGTTTGACAAACGCACCGGTAACATTCCAAGCTCTTATGAATGATGTCTTCAAACAATTTCTTAGGAAATTTGTGTTGGTCTTCTTTGATGACATCTTGGTTTACAGTGCAACATTCGAGGAGCATTTGAAGCATTTGAGGGAAGTATTCTTGGTCATGCGTGAGCACAAGTTGTATGCTAAGTTGGCCAAATGTTCTTTTGTTCAAACTCATTTGGAGTACCTTGGTCATGTGATCTCTTGTGAAGGAGTTGCCATCGATCCTTCAAAAGTCCTTGCCATGAAGGAGTGGTCTGTCCCGGTTACCTTGAAACAATTGAGAGGGTTTTTGGGTCTAACTGGCTATTACCGCAAATTTGTAGCCAATTATGGAGCCTTAGCCAGGCCACTCACAGATCTGTTGAGGAAAGACTCTTTCAGATGGTCTGATGAAGCTCAAAAGGCTTTTAATGCTCTTAAGGCTGCAATGTGTAGAGCACCAGTATTGGCAATGCCTGATTTTACCTCCAGCTTTGTATTGGAGACTGATGCGTGTGGAAGTGGTGTTGGGGCAGTGTTATCTTAGGGAGGAAGGCCTATAGCATACCTCAGCCAAGCGTTGAGTGCAAAGCATCAAGCTCTTTCCACGTATGAGAAGGAGTACCTTGCAATCTTGCTTGCGGTGGAAAAGTGGAGGCACTACTTGGATGGGCATCATTTTATCAGTAAGACTGATCATCAAAGTCTTAAGCACTTGTTAGAGCAGAAAATTGTCACAAGGATACAAAGAAATGGGCTGATGAAGATGTTGGGGCTTGATTATGACATTGAGTACAAGAAAGGGAAGGAGAACACGGCCGCAGATGCTCTGTCACGCAGATTTGAGGACTATGAGCAGGGTTCTCTTGGGGCTATTTCAGTGATCTCACCTGCTTGGATGGAAGAGTTGCATCAATCCTATGAGAATGACTCCTTTGCACAAGAATGTATAGCCGCTGCCAGTGTGGGTAAGGTGAGCAATTTGGCTGCTGGTGTAGAAGTTTCTGTGACCCGAGGCATTATCAGAATTTAGGGAAAGTTGTATATTGGCATCTCTACTGATCTTAGACACCAAGTTATCAGTGCTGCTCATGTTTCTTCCTGGGGAGGTCATTCTGGCATGGAGGGAACGTATCAGAGATTGAAGGTTCACTTCAGTTAGCGGGGAATGAAGAAAGAAATGACTAACTTTGTGCAAAGTTGTGAGGTTTGCCAACAAACTAAGCTTGGTGATCATAGATACCAAGGACTTCTCTAACCCTTACCTGTTCCAGAGGGTATATGGCAACACATAAGCATGGATTTCATTGAGGGATTGCCTAAGTCAAAAGGGAAAGAAGTGATCTGGGTAGTAGTTGATCGATTCACCAAATCTGGACATTTCATTGCTTTGGCTCGACCTGTGACTGCTGAGAAGTTAGCCCGTGTGTTCCTTGATAACATCTACAAGCTCCATGGATTGCCCCAATCCATATATTATGATCGGGACAAGCTCTTTACAAGTCCATTTTGGAAGGAGTTGTTTGGTCTCATGGGAATGACCTTGGCCCTTAGTTCATCATACCACCCTCAAACCGACGGCCAAACTAAGAGGGTCAACCAATGCATTGAGCAATACCTTAGAAGCATGGTGTTTAGCCATCCTAAGGTGGGGGGAAGATGGCTCTCTCTGGCGGAGTTTTGGTATAATGCTCATTTCCATGCTTCATTAAGCACTACACCTTTCAAGGCATTGTATGGGTATGATCCTCCCACTCCCTTGATGTTGCAGGGAGTTGGGACAAATGTGGCTGAGGTAACTGAGCTAGTACAGCAAAGGAAACACATTATGCAGCAGCTGAAGCATAATCTCAGTCAATCCCAAGCCCGAATGAAGTCGTATGCAGATCGGCAGAGAGTTGACAGAAATTTTGATGTGAGTGATATGGTTTATCTGAACTTACAGCCTAATAGGCAATCTACAGTAGCAGTGAGGAAAAATGTCAAGCTTTGTGCAAGATTTTTTGGGCCTTACAAAGTGTTGGAGAAAGTTGGCAAGGTGGCCTACAAGTTGGAGCTTCCACCGGACTCTTATATTCACCCTGTCTTTCATGTTTTACTTCTTAAAAAGCAAGTTAAAAATGGTCACAGCTCTTCTCCAAGCCCCCCGGAGGTAGGTTCCAATGGCTCGATGATCTTACAGCCAGCTGCTATGGTGGAGCTGATGCAGGAAGCAGCAGGTGATTCCAAAGGCCAGAAAATTCGAGTGAGCTGGTGCAATTTGGATGAATCATTTACCACTTGGGAAGAGAAGCGTTTTTTGTTGAGTCAATTTCCTTCTTTTCATTCTTGAGGACAAGAATGCTTTAAGGGGAGGGGATTGTTATGTTTCTTACTCGTTTTTGATGTAATAAGGTGCCTTATGCTTGCAATGTTTGAATTGTGGTTTTGGCGCCAAGGGCGGTTAGGCAGTTAGGAGTTTATTTTTAGTTCAATGTATCTAGATTCCTATAAATAGTTCAATGTATCTAGATTCCTATAAATAGGTTGATCATATGTAATTCTCATTCATTCAATGAAATATCAAACCAATCTCTTTGAGATTAAACATTCTTTCTCTCATCTAATTCGCTCTATTTCCTCATCTCCTTCACTTCTTTCTCATCCCTTACTCTCTTATCTTCGGTTAAGATCAAGATTTAATCTCAATCTTAACAAAATTTTCCTTGTTGCCCGTCGATTAGGGTTCTTCCTGTAGTAAGGAAGGGTCGGCCTAAAATAAGAGGTATCTCACAATCCTCTTCCATATCAAGCACTATGAAGTCAGTCGGGAAGATGAATTTATCAACCTTCACAAGAACGTCTTCAATTACACCTCTAGGATACTTGATTGATCTGTCTGCAAGTTGGAGAGATACAGTGGTAAGCTTCATTTCTCCTAACCCAAGCTTCCTGAAAACAGAGAGTCATTAAATTTATACTTGCACCTAAATCACACAAAACCTTATCAAAACTAATGGAGCCAATGGTGCAAGGTATCGTGAAACTCCTTGGATCTTTTAGCTTGGGAGGCAACTTCTTTTGCAGTATGGCACTGCATTCTTCAGTAAGGGCTACTGTTTCGAACTCTCACAACTTCCTTTAGTGAGATAAGATTTCTTTCATGAATTTTGCATATTTGGGCATCTATTCTAACATGTCAGCAAAAGGGACATTAATGTGTAATTTTTTAAAAATCTCCAAAAATTTAGCAAATTGGTCGTCCGCTTTTGTCTTTCTCAAGTGTTAAGGGAACGGGACCTTTGGTTTGCAGGGTTGAGGTTCAGCCCTTTTTGGTTCATTTTTATTTTGGATTTTTGTCCCTTCCTCATTCTCCAATTCTTGATTGGTATCTGTGGACAGGTCAATTATGGGTTGTTCATTTTGCTTAGTTTTGTCTACCTGAGTTGGCTTCTTTAGAGTTTTCCCACTTCATAATTCTATTGCCTTTACCTACTCTCGTGGGTTAGTAACAGTATTACTGGGTAAGGAGCCTTGAGACCTTTTAGAGAGGTGGTTTGAAATTTGTCCAATTTGGGTCTCAAGGTTTCTAATTGTTACTTTTTGATTTCGAATCAAGGTTTCTTGATTTTGAAGATTTGTTTCAGTGTTTTGAATGAAACTTCTAGTGTCTTACATAAACTTACTGAACAATTCCTTGAGATCAATTTTTCTTTGAGATGGTGGTTGAAAAGGTTGTTTTTGAATCCCTTAATTATTCCACAAAAAATTTGGGTTGTTTCTCCACCCGGGATTATAAGTGTTGGAATAGGGATTATTTTGTTTTTGAAAATTTGAAACAAAGTTTGCTTGTTCGTGGTTTGATGAGGTGAAAGGATTCCCTGTTTGGCACTCTATGCTAAGATGATTCCCTGCACAAAATTCACATGTTAGCACAGGAGAATTAATAGTATTCACATTCATGTTACCTATCTGTTTTTGAAGCATTAAAACCTAGGTGTTTTACTTTATTATTGCATCCAGCTCGTACATTCCCACAGGTTTCTTTTGTTCAGTTACCCTTGCCTATATTGCTAGACATTACTTCTAGCAATTCATACGCTTCATCTAGGGTTTTGTAATTTAGGGATCCTCCTGTAGCCGCGTCTACCATTGTTTAAGTATTAGGTGCCAACCCATTGTAGAAAGTTTATACTTGCATCCAAACTGGCAAACCATGATGTGGGCATCTTCTCAAAAGTTCTTTGTAACGTTCCCACGCCTCATACAAAGATTCTGTATCGTATTGTACAAATGAGGTAATGTCATTCCTCATCTTAGCTGATTTGGCTGGTGGAAAATATTTAGCAAGAAATTTTTGAGCCAAATCATCCCAAGTGGTGATAGTTCCTAGTGGTAATGATATTAACTATGCTTTGGCTTTATCTCTCAGTGAGAACAGAAACAACCTTAAGCGAATGGCATCATCGCCTACACCATTATACTTAAATGTATCGCATATCTCTAAGAAGTTAACAATATGCAGATTTGGGTCCTCACTAGGTAGACCGCCAAATTTGACAGTTTGTTGAATCATTTGTACAATAGCGGGTTTAATTTCGAAATTGTTTGCTTGTATTAGTGGACGTCGAATACTGGAAGTGCACCCTCCAATAGTGGGTATAACATAATCTTTTAGAGTCCTTTCGTCATCATTTTCGGTGCTATTAGCCATGGTTTCAGTCCTTTTTTTTTCCTGATTAGTCGAAGAGTTCTTTCGATTTCAGGATCAAAAGGAGTTATTTTTTTTCAATTAAATTTTGCATACAAAATAAAAATAAACCACTATAAAGTTGAAGGCAAGGATAACAATAAAGAGAAATCTTTAAAAGTTGCAAAAGTATAACGGAAAATTTAACAAAGCTAAATTTTATGGGGAAAATAGGTATTACTAAAGTTTTTAAAAACTTAGAGATAATAAATCTAACTTTAAAAAACCTAATTCGATGATAAAATAAAATTAAAATAAAGTTAAAATTGATCAAAAAGCCTAAAAATACAACAATCTAAAATAAAAGTTCAGAAAACACAAATTTTAAAGAAAAAGAGGAGGGTAGTAACCCTAATATTTTTGAAAAACTTTAAAATAACAAATTTAACTTTTAAAACCCTGAAAAATTGAACTTATAATATAAATAAAAAAAATAAAGACAAAATATAAGAAAAATAACAAAATAACACAAAAATAACAAATTTTTTTTAGGGGGTATAGACGAATTTATTTATTTTATTTTTAAGAATTATCTTTACAAATGAATCAAATGAAATTTTTTTTAAACTTAAATAAAATTTACAAATTATTAACAATTTTAAATTAGCACCAAAACTAGTTGGTATCGATATCACTCAAATATAGACAATCCCCGGCAACGGCGCCAAAAACTTGATGCGTACTTTGCGTATGGGTTAGCAGGTGCACTAGTCGTATCAAGTAATAAAATAGTAAGTTGAGTATCATTCCCACAAGGATTTTTATTGAGCGAGTACCGAAATTAGTAGCTTTAATGTTATTTGAAAGATCGAAAATTGAGATGTTGATATGAAATAAAATAAAATAAAAAGAAACAACATATGCTAACTGATTTTTATGTAAGGCTTACTAATTTTTATGAAGTTTTTGTGATTTAATAATATCCAAGGCATCTGATTTCACCCAGTTGCAATAATACGCCTTTTTATTCTCGTTATTCAAATTGTTATTACGTGTTGATGGTTGAAAATCCTAATTTACTAAATATTCTCTCTCGAGCATCATTTAGCATGCTCTTTTACATATTAACCCATCACTCTCGTGCATGAATTTAAAAAATAAAAGAGTTTTTAAAGCTTTATGATTTTCACTTAAAAACCACACAAATCGCATTAATCTCTCTCGAGCATTCGCCCAATTTGTGGTGCTTATCACCTTAGCACTCATCATAAACCTCCTCTCAAACTCATTATGAATCATTATAGGCCTTAAATGGTGATCAAGCATTTAAAACTTATGAAGAACAGTGATAAATACTTCAACAACGCAATAACAAAACATTGAATATGTTGAATTCGAAATAACCATGTATTACAACTTAGGCTACATCATAGCCTTTGAATAACAAAATTAGTTGATGATAAACTTAATATAAAACATAAATAACACAAAATTCGTGAACTTAATGAAGAATAGGGTAGAAAGAACTTAAAAATACAAAATTACAAACCAAACTTTCTTCCTTCCTTTCTTTCTTCTCCTTACACCCGCTTTTCTCCTACTTCTTCTAACTTTCTTTGTGATTTTTCTTGGATGAATGATGATTTAAACACCCACAAATACTCCCTATTTATAGGGTTTGAGAGGGAGAAAAAAAATAAGAAAAAATTACATCAAATTTGCTTCCCATTTGCTATTTCATGCGGCTAACTTTGCAAATTGTATGAACTTGTCATTCTTTTTTATTTTCTCTGATTTCGACCACCCAAACCTGCTAAATTAGATCAAAGTGATCATTTCATGTATCATACAATGTATTTAAGAAATAAAAGTTATTTAAAGTTGCTGCCCAAAGTGCAACTTGTGTTATTTTATGTTATTTCTAGTTGTTCTTGCATTGAACCAAGAACTTTGGTATGGTTTTGCTAATTTTTGGTTTTATTTGATGTATCTTGCTTCCACTTGTTGATGTTAATGATAAAACCCATCAAGATTTAGCATAAAATATGTGTTTTTACAAGAAAATAGCAATATAGTTGAAAACGAGCAAAACCGAGCAAAAGTGATAGAAGTTTGATGCAAAATGGCTAAAAATATATCAAAATAATATAAATAATTATATACTAATTTATAGTTATCAATTGGTAAGGACAGTAGGGTGAATCTAGGGGCGTTACCAAGTGAAATTGCCAAATTGTTTAGGGAGTTCACGGATGTCTTTCGAAGGATTTATTGGAAACACTGCCGCCATTTCGAGACATTCAGCATCGCATTGATTTGATACCGGGGACTGCTTTACTGAATAGGCCTCACTACCATATGAGTCCATCTGAGCACGGGGAGTTTAGACGCCAAGTAGAAGACTTACTCGCTAGGGGGGTTTTATCCAGGGGAGTTTGAGTCCTTGTGCGGTGCTTGCTCTATGGACGCCGAAGAAGGATGGTAGTTGGCGGATGTGCATGAACAATAGAGTCATCAATAAGATCATGGTGCGCTACTGATTCCCTATTCCAAGATTAGATTACCTACTCGATCAACTACGGAATAAGAAATTGTGGACTAAGTTAGATCTGAAGAGAGGATATAATTAGATCCGCATCTCGCCTGGGTTATCGAACGCGCCTAATATGTTCATGCGATTTATAAACCAGCTACTTCGTCCGTTCATTAGGAAATTTGTCGTCGTTTCCTTTGACGATATCTTGATCTATAGTCAGAACCAAATAGAGAACTTGGCACATATCACAGACGTGTTGGACCCTTTGCGGAAGCAATACCTGTTCGCCGAATTTAAGAAGCGCAAGTTTATGAGGGACCAAGTAACCTTTGCTTAGACTCCAGAGGCAGCTGCCGCCTTCGAAGAAATTAAGAGAAGACTGACAGTGACACCGGTATTTTCCTTGTTGGATTTCTAAAAGACATTTGAGCTTCTCACTGACACATCCAAAATTGGCATTGGTGCAATACTTAGCCAAAAGGGGAGACCAATTACATACTTCAGCGAGAAGCTTGACGAAAGTAAGTTAAACTACGAGACTTACGACGTAGAGTTCTATGTGGTGGTTAGGGCATTGAGGAACTAGAAGTCTTACCTCACTAACAGAGAGTTTGTGCTATACTCTGACAACGTGGCGTTGAAGCACATTAATAGCCAAGACAAGCTCTCGGATCGGCATGCCAAGTGGGTGAGCTACATTTAGCTCTTCCACTTCATAATCAAGTAATAGTCTAGTGTCTTAAACAAGGTAGCGGATGCACTTAGTAGGCGTAGTCTCATCTTATCTCAGAGCAGATCTTCTGCGGCTAGGTTTGAGTAGTTGGCAAAGCAGTATGCAGACGACCTCACCTTTGGTCGGACATGGCGGGAGGTCCAATCCGGTTTTGTCCCTAGGCATTCCATTCATGATGGTTTCCTTGGCTACAGATTGATTATAAAAACACAAGCCCCGCGCTGATTTATTGGCAGAAAATCCAATATCAGAAGATGTTTTAGTATCTGAAACACAATGCTGGACATATAGGGAGAGACAAGACGATCCAGCTAGTGGGTGCCAATTATTATCAGTCTACGATGCGAAGGGAGATCGAACCCTTCAGCCGGAGATGCCGCATCTATCAGGAATCCAAAGGCGGCATGATCAACGCAAGGTTATATCTCCTGTTACCAATTCCGCACCAACCTTGGAATACATTAGCATGGACTTCCTATTGGGGTTACCTAGGACACGGGGCGACATTGACTCGAATTTTGTTATGGTTGACCGATTTTCAAAGACGGCGCACTTTATAGGATGCAAGAAGGCCGCTGGTGCCATGTATGTGGCAAGGTTATATTTCCGAGAGGTATATAAGCTACATGGATTGCCAGCTAGCATCATCTTCGATAGGGGTGTGCGGTTCGTCAATTACTTCTTAAAGATGCTATGGAAGATGGGGAATACATCTCTTGCCTTCAACACAATCCATCATCCTCAAACGGATGGACAAACCAAGGTCACCAACAGTTCATTAGGCAACCTCCTCCAATGCCTTGTTCCTGAAAACATTGGAGTTAGGAATCGAAGCTACACCAGGCTGAGTTCACCTATAACAACTCAGTTAATAAGAGTGCAGGTTTCGTGCCATTTAAGGTCGTTTATGGCTTTGTACCATTATCTCTGATAGACTTGGCACCTGCTCCAGATCTGACTCCTCCTCATAGAAAGGTGGAAGACTTCATCTCGAGCCTTCAAGACGTCCATAAACAAATGAGAGATCAGTTACTGGAAGCTACTGCCAAGTATAAGGCAGCAAGTGAAGCTGGGCAATTCAATTTCAAGTTGGCGACAAGGTTTGGGCAATCTTGAGGACGGAATGATTCTCGGAATGGGAGTACAACAAGTTGATAGCTCGTAAGATCGGTTTTTTGATGGTCCTTGAGAAGATCAATGACAACGCTTATCGTCTTCAGCTATAACCCGGTATGAGGACCTCTGACATGTTCAACGTCAAACACATAGTTCCTTACTGTAGTGATGACGATCTTGCTGACCTTCTGGCAAATTCAAAGGTGAATTCTCTCCAACTTGGGAAGGATAATGCAGGCTGTGAGCAGCGGGCATTGGCGGGTTGACGGGTATGAGTTGGCAGGTATGAAGGCTAGTGCGTAGAGATGCGCGGCTGAGGAGGGGACATCTAGTTGGATTAATTTAGATTAGCATTTATTTATTTATATTTATCTTTTAGTCTTTTACTTTTAGTCAACTAGCTCTTCTATTTAAGGAAGAGGAAATCTATGGCTTTACATTCATTCATATTTTCAGATTTAATTTAATATTTCTAGAGTTTTTTTCTATTATCGGGTTGTGAGAATTTGAGTTAATTTTTTCCTTTGTTTTATTATTTTCGTAATAAAGTTTAAAGGAAGGCTATCGAACCTTCCATTTCCACAAATTCTACTTTACACGCTGCATCACTTTCTTTCATCAAAAGTTCATGGGTGCCTACAACTCTTCAAGAGATTCGTTTTGATATATAATTCGATCCATAAATTTTCACGAATTGGATCTCACACCCGTTTTAAGTTGTAAGGTAAGTCATATACCTTGCCTGCGTTTGACATACCTAGATTATTTTTCATATACATTATTTCATCAAAAGTTCAAAACATATCCGTGAGTGCCTAGAATTCTTCAAGACCTTCATTTTAATATATAATTTGATCTGTAACTCTTCACGGATTGGAAGTTACACCTATTTTAAGTTGTAAGGTATGTTATATACCCTACTTGCTTCTAGCACGTCCACTACTTTTATTACACTTTCTTTGATCAAAAGCTCCAAACATTATTATAGTCAAGAGCTTCGTTTTGACATATAATTCGATCTCTAACTCTTCATGGATTGGAAGTTACGCCCATTTTAAGTTGTAAGGCAAGTTATATACCTTACCTGCGTTTGGCACACCCACCTTACTTTTCATATAACTTATTTGAATAAAAACTCTAAAAATCAATACAGATACATAGAAATCTTCAAGAGCGTCATTTCGATAGGTGATTTGACTCGTAGCTCTTCAAGAATTAAAAGTTGTGTCTATTTAAGCCGTGAATCACTACCATGTTGAAAAAACTCCCACCACATCTTTATCATCTTTTGTTTAAACTATAAGAAATTATAATGGTCATGTAGAGTTCTTCGAGAGCTTCGTTTTGATACGTGACTCGCACTATAACTCCCAACAGATTAAAAATTATGTCCGTTTAAAGCTACAAGATACTTAACATAAAAGAAAAAATATATGAAAATAATAGGGTTATTTATATTTTACTACCTTGATCTTTTTGGTAATTATAAAAATGACCCTGACGTTTTGGAATTATTAAAAAGGACCCTGAAGTTTTATCATATTAATGAAAGGACCTTCTCAGGCTATCTAACGTCATTTTGAAAGGTTTTTGGGTCATTTAGTTTATTTTGATTCGATCTAAATTTATATGATAATTACCGTGAAGGTTTTTGGGCCACTCAGAATTATGATATCCCCGTTTGAAAGGCAAGTTATTTTCCCTTATTTGCTGGAGAAAGTCCTTTTTATTAATACAATAAAACTTTGAGGTCCTTTTTAATAATTTTAAAATATTAGAGTTCTTTTTATAATTTTTAAAAAGGTTAAGGTAGTAAAATGTAAATAATTCAAATAATAAGTAAAAGTTGATAAACATTGACTGGCACTTAGAGTTTTGACCGTCTTGCTGTCCACGCCTCCACCACCACGCAACTGTCCACGCCTCCACCACCACTGCTAGCAACCCGCGTCACCGTGGCTCACCCATATTTGGCTCAACCCTCAACCTGGCTCACACCAAACTCTAGCTCACCCAAACCGTGGCTCGCCCGTAACCTCTGGCTTGACCGTGACCCGTGGCTTACCCTAACCTCTACCTCGCCCCAAACTCTAGCTCGCCACAAGCCCTGGCTCACACCAACTTGGGTCGCCCCTACTGTGGCTAGCCCATACCTGGCTCCCCCAAATCCGGTTCCCCCCTCAACCTGGCTCGCCCCAAACTCGAGCTCGCCCAAACCGTGGCTCGCCCTGACCTCTGGCTTACCTTGACCACTAGCCTGCCTTGACCCGTGGCTCGCCGCGGCCCATTACTCGACGTGATTCGATGACCACCATCTTCAACATCCACACAAGGCTTCATCATTCGACCACCAAGTGAGGCGTCATCCACCACTGCCGGAGCTCTGCACCACAACAACCACCGGTGCACCGCTTGCCACCGATCAATACCATGGTCAAATAAATCGAACCCTTTGTCTTTCCTTCAAACCCTAATTTGGATCAATTTTTATTACAATCTTTGTTTAAATCAACTTTAAAAAGGTCAGCTTATATTAGGATTATTTACATTTTAGTATCTTAATATTTTTTAAAATAATAAAAAGGACCCTAACTTTTTTGAATTATTAAACCCCTTAGTTTTTATCATATTAATAAAAAAAGGCCCTAAGTTTTTGTTGCATTAATAAAAGAGCTTCTCTCTGATTTGATGATGTCATTTTTAGCCAACAGAGCTGATGTGACAGCTGTGTTTTTATTAATACTACAATAAAATGACAAAAATACCCTTTAATAACCATTTTTTAAAACAAATTAAGCGAAAATAGATAGCTTCTATATAACACACCATCTCAAATTTTGTGCTTATAAAGTACTAAAAAAGGCATTGAAGCGTACTTTGGTTCATTTTATTGTAACACTAATAAAAAGCAATCGCCACATCAGCTCTATTAACGGAAAATGACGTCATCATGATTGAGAGGGGCATTTTAATTGATAAGATAAAAACTTAGGGACCTTTTTAATAATTCAAAAAGGTCAATGTCCTATTTATTATTTCCAAAAATATCAAGGTACTAAAATATAAATTACCCTTTTTATTACAATTTTTGTTTAATTTGACCCTAAAAGGGTCTGTTTTCATTACAATATTTGTTGAATTCACCCTACAAGGGTCAGTTTTCATCGTTAGTCTTAGTTTAATTCAACCCCAAAATGGTTAGTTTTCATTACAATATGTGTTTAATTCAACCCTAAAAGGGATAGTTTTTATCACTATTTTTGTCTAATTTTTATCACAATTTTTGTCTAATTCAACACTAAAATGATTAGTTTTCATTACAATCTTAACTTAATTCAACCCTAAAAGGGTAATTTTCATTACAATCGCTGCTTAATTCTTAGTTTAACCAAAATCTAAATGCTTAATTTTCATTATAATTTCTATTCCACTCAACCCTAACTTAGATCAACTTCTATTACAACTTTAATTTGGTTCAACCCTAAAGGACTAATTTTCGCTATAGTCTCAGTTTAGTTTAATATTCATTGAACTAATTTCCACTATGATCCTAATTCAGTTCGACTCTGATTGAATCAATTTTCATTATAATCTTGGTCAATTTCATTTTAAATCAATCCTTGTTAAGCCAATTCTCGTCGTAATTTCAATATAGTTCAATACTAGTTGAATCGATCGTTGTTACAGTCCCTGTTTAGTTCAACCCTAAAAGAGTCAATTTTTGTCACAATTTTAGTTTAGTCCAACCCTGTTTTAATCAATTGTTAACCCTAATTGAGTTAGTTCGCATCACAATCTCGGTTCGGTTTAGCACTGATTCGACCAGTTGTTGATACAATTCCTGTTCAAATTAAACCCCAGTCTAGTTCATTTTTGTTAGAATCCTACTGCAAGTCAGTTTTAACTAAGTTAACTTTTTATCAACCTTCGTTATAATTCCTGAATTCTACTTGAATTAATTATTGTCGCATCCCTAGTTCACTTGAATCCCAGGCGAGCCACTAACTACTAGAATTTCAATCTTTTCGAATCCTGACCATGTCAACCTTTGTAGTAATTCTATTCATTCTCACTTCGACGGAATTAATTTTTGTTTTAATTCCGCTCTGGAGAATTTTTTGAGTCAACTTTTGCAACAATTTCTAGTAAAACTAAACTATACATGAGCGCACTCTCATTACAATTTCTGGTTCAACTAAGCCTACCAAAATCGGTTTCTCGCTATGATTTCGTCTTTAAACTCTTTAGTTGCAAATTCTTGAGTATCCTCATATAGGAGTGTAGTTATAAGTATAAATAAAAGTTTAACTCTTCTGGATTTCTATACATTCAAAAAAATTCTTTCCATTGGGGTCTTAATGTTAATTCCCTGTTGGATTAGGCCCAGAATTTTAAGTTAATAAGAACTAAACAAGCTTAAGGTCTTAGAATTTATGTTCAATCAATGGCAATGACATCAGAGGGTCAGACACTCTACAAGGAGATTTTTTCATTCATTCAACATACCCAGTGCCTCAAGGACTCCCGCTTACGCAGGGTTTGGGGGGGCAGATGTACGCAGCATTCCCCCTTCAGGGTGTTGACATGAAGAGAGGCTGTTTCCTAGTGCCCTCAACTTGGGGGTGAGGACTTCCCAAGAGGCCACCCATCCTGGTACTACTCTCGCCTAAGCACACTTAACTTCGGAGTTCTCATGGGATCCGGTGACGGCATGTTAGTACCCTTTTTGGTAGACACTCTACAAGGAGATATTAGTCAAAAACTATACCAATAAAGAAGTGATAAGGGCTCTAACATTGAGGAACAGAGCATAACTTGGAGATACACTCAAACGTTACAACAACAAGTGCAGCAATGCTATTACTAGGGATATGAAGCATGACCTAAAGGATGAATTCCTAGAATTACTAAGAGCAACACTCAAGTACTTAATTGAGCCCGAAAAGAACTTCAAAAAGGGTTCTTCATCTAGCCACATATCCGAGTCAAACAACTCCTTAAATGGGAGCACAAGGCATCAGCGTTACCTGTAAGATGTTAGCTACCCACCATGTGCCAACATGCCCATTGAGAGACTAGCGAATGTTATTAAATCAAAAAGACAAAATCTCACCATATTTGAACCCCTTGATAAATTGCAAAATATCACCATCTCTTGAGGTTTGACTTTACAATATGCTAAGTACCTTTCAAAAACGTTGTTTAGCCTAGCTAAATTAAGCAAGACTAAAAGTTAGCAAAGAATTAGAGAGAAAAACCATTGCATAAATAGTGAGAGCTGGGAGACTTTGCCTTCGTCCATGATTCCTTTTCCATGGCAATGCACGAATCATTTTAGGACATGGGGATTTTGCCTTAGTCATTTCCTTAACGCTGGTGTAAATCATTTTAGGATTGGGGTATTTCGCCTAAATTATTTCCTTAATGGTGGCATACACCATTTTAGGACTAGGAGACTTCGCGTCAGTCACTTAACGGTGGCATAAATCATTTTAGGACTAGGGGACTTCCCCTCAGTCACTTCCTTAATGGTGGCATAAATCATTTCTAGACTAGGGGCTTCGCCTCAATCATTTCCTTAACCGTGGTGTAAATCATTTTTGGATTGGGAGACTTTGCCTCAGTGATCTTCTTAATGGTGGCGAAAATTATTTTAGGACTAGGGGACTTCGTCTCAATCATTTCCTTATCGGTGGCATAAATCATTTTAGGACTTGGGGACTTCACTTCAATCATTTCCTTAAAACTACTTCGAAATCCTAGAACTGGAATAAAAAGATTGACATTTATTGGAAAAAAAAAATGTTTATGTCATGATAATGGTATCCTCACATACCTATCATATTAGATATATTACAAACTCACCTTGCTGCGTTCTTAATATTTGGCGTTGGTATAGATGACATGTTATAAAATAATCAAAGGCTCATCATTATTGAACCGCATATTAGGCATAAGTGCTTGTCATCTAGACATCAGTAAGGGTTTATCTGATTATTCACGAATTGCGTTGCGTGAGTGTTGTTCGCTTACAAAATACATCTTATGAATGCTAATAATGACTACTCGTGTAGTTGTCTGTCATAGCTAAATGTTGAGGATAAGAAAATGTGAGCCATGGATATCCTTTAAGGATGATATGCCATACAATTGGTAAATTACATGGCATATAGTAGTCCTAAAACTGTGTTATTTCTAGAAACTTGTCTCTATTCTGATATTTATTCCCGACAAGTTCGTTATCTAACAAGTGCGTTATATTAACCCATTTAGTTTAATTTGTTGCACCAAGTATGTTTGATTTTCTCCAGGTATTCTACACCTGACAACTGATGATTATCCACATGCTCACTTAACACCATGGTCCACCCTTCTACAATTACTCGCAACTGGTGCAATACCAAACACCATGGTCCGCCCTAGTGTAATCACTCGCAACGGGTGCAATACCAAACACCATGGTCCACCTGGTGCAATCACCTACAACGGATGCAATAATAAGTGCCATGGTCCGCCCTGATGCAATACCAAACACCATGGTTCGCCCTGGTGAAATCATCCATAACGGGTGCATGGTGCGTCTCATATTTATGCATTTTATGTGTTATTTTAGCTATTTTTCACCTATTTAATTATTGTTATATACTCATTTTGGCAATTTTTATATTTTATGGGTTCGAAATTAAAGTTTCAAAAATTGTCAAATTTTGGTGCAAATAACACAAAATTCGGCGCGTAGGCAATTAAATCAAGTCAATTGGAGACCGGGACGAGATCACAAAGCAACCCTCACAAACCCCACACCCTCTATAGTACTTGGAATTCACAAACCTGCATAGCTCCACCATTCTAGCCCATCATCCTCAGCGCCCATCTTCTCTTGCCCAACAGCAGTGTCACTTCCAAGCTCAAATCACAGCATGCCTCCTGTTCAGCCCAACACCTACAACTCCAGCCCACCAACGTTCTCCCGAAGCCTAGCTCCCATAGCCACCTGTGCTCAGCCCAACATACGCAGGCCTGCTACCAGTCCATGCACATCCTAGCCCATGCAGGCCAGCTGATGTAGCACAAAAGGAAAACAAAAGATTTCAAACTCAACTCTCAATTTCTGGATTTTTATTCATTCAAAAGATATCTCAATAAAGTACATAAGGGTCCTATTTATAGAGTAGGAACCCTAAACCAGAAAAGATAAAGAAGTATACTCATAACCTAACTAGAATAAAGAAATTAAAATCCTATTCTAATTAGAAACTATAATCTAAATAAACTCCAACCAATTTGTATTTAAAACTAAAAGACTCCTAATTAAATAACTTTGATTTATTTGAACTTAAAACTAAAAGATTCCTAATAAAATTAAATAGAAAAGACTCGTAATTAATCATAAATTCTTCTTGTGTAGTACTTCCCGAAATGCTTCTATCGTACTACGTCATTCCCCTGCAATTGAGAAGGACTCAAAACTCCATTGAGCTTGTTTGCAAATAATCATCAAGTAGATCAACATCCAATGATTGGAACTCTTCCTTTGTTATCCAAGTAGCTTCACTAGCAGGGCGACCTTTCCATTGGACAAGGAAACGATGATTCCCACCACCGGAAGTACACACGACCCCATCAGTTAATACATCACTAATCACGTCTTGAGGTTTCAAAGTTAGGACCTTTGGCGTTGGGCCACATGCAATGTCAGGGGAAGAACAACTAGGCCGCTTGATGGTACCGCGGTAAGGGGTTAAGTCTTCTACATTAAAAATTGGACTAATATTCATGTGATCAAGTAATTCCGAAAAATAAGCATTAGGTCCAAGTTTCTTAGAAATCAAAAGGGTCCAAAACCACGTGCATGAAGTTTTTTGAACGAATTTTTAGGCAAGCGATCCTAGTGAATGTGAGCCATGACATAATCACGTACATTAAAATCTTTGGCCCTACGATAAACATCAGCTGCGAGTTTATATTCAATATTATGTGTAGCAATTTTTCTTCTCACCTCGGTATGCAAGTCACGAATATGTTGAGCAAATAGCTCGGCAGGAAGAGACACATAAGAGGAAGGGGGCAGGGGAGCCAAGTCAATGGAAGTACGAGGCTTGTAACCATGAACGATTTCGAAAGGGCTTTTACTAGTAGTGCGATTTACAGAATTATTGTATGCAAACTCAACTAAAGGAAAATTCAAATCCCAATTCCCCGGTCTATCACCGACAACACATCTAAGTAAATCCCCTAGACTACGGTAAACAACCTCGGTATGTCCATCAGTTTGTGGGTGAAAAGCTGTAGAAAATTTCAAGTTTGTACAACAAATTCTCCATAGTGTCCTTCAAAAATGGTTAATGAACTTAACATCACAATCAGACACAATAGATGTGGGAAGCCCATGCAATTTAACAACCTCAGGAAAGACATATTTGGCAACCTGGGAGGCATCAGTAGTCTTAGTACATGGTATAAAGTGTGCCATTTTAGAAAACCTATCGACCACTACTAGAATTGAGTCATGACCACGAGATGTCTTAGGTAACCCTAGAACAAAATCCATGCTAATTTCTTTCTAGGGTTCGTGAGGTATAGGAAGTGGAGTATAAAGGCCGGTATTATGCTTTCTCACCTTAACCAACTAACATGTACGATATTGAGACACAATCTTAGCACAATCTCGCTTAAGTGAAGGTCAGTAAAATCTATCAAAAGCGAGGAAGATGGTTTTGTCTTTTCCTAGATGACCACCTAGCCCACCAGCATGCATCTCCCAAATAAGGAACTCTCGGAATGTTGTGTGGGGAATGCAAAGTCTAGATCCTCGAAATAAATAACCATCATGATGACAAAATCAACATGGTCTCAACGATTGTTGTCCATGATCTCAGTAAGTATGACACAAAAATCAAGGCAAGAAGGGTACCCATCCTTTATTATATCAAAACCCATGACTTCTGCCTTCATATCATGAAGTAAGGCTACTACACGACTAAGTGCATCAGCTACTCTATTTTCTTTTACAGATTTATGCCTGAGGACAAATGAGTACTCATTGATAAAATCGATCCAACGCGCATGCTTAGGGTTTAACTTGGGTTGGGACATAAGAAACTTTAGAGACAAATGATCACTAAATAAGACAAAATCCTTAGGTAATAAGTAATATCTCCAATGATGGAGACATTGAACCATCGCATAAAACTCTTGCTCATAGTTGTCGTATCGTCATTGCCTAGACTTATTCAATTTCTCACTAAAAAAGGCAATAGGATGTCCTTCTTGGCTCAACACACCACCAATTCCAACCCCAGAAGCATCACAAGAAACCTCAAAAACTTTATCAAAATCAGGGTGTCGAAGGAGTGGGGCACTAGACATTTTTTGCTTAATTTCTTCAAAAGCCTTAGTAGCAGCACGAGTCCATTTACGGTCTCCTTTCTTAAGATAATCTGTGATGGGAGCCATAATAGAACTAAAATTGCGAATGAACTTTCTATAAAAAGAGGCTAGACCATGAAAACTTCTAATCTCAGAAATTGTCTTAGGTTCAGGCCACTTTTTAATAGCTTTAACCTTTTCTGGATCAGTAGAAATACCATGAGAGGAAACAACAAAACCTAGGAACAAGACTTCTTGTTGTAAGAAAAGACACTTCTTTAAGTTAGCATAAAGTTTGGCTTCCCTAAGTCCAGTAAATAGAAGGTAAAGGTGGTTAAGGTGGTCCTCATGGGATTTGCTAAAAACCAAAATGTCATCAAAATACACCACAAGAAACTTTCCAGTAAAGGATTGTAAAGTATGCGTCATGAGTTGCTTGAAAGTGCTGGGGGCATTTGACAATCCAAAAGGCATGACCAACCATTCAAACAAACCATCTTGAGTCTTAAAAGCAGTTTTCCATTCATCTATGGTGATTTTGATGATGGCTCGACTATCAACACAGATCCTCATGGAACCATCTTTCTTAGGTGTAGAAGTGCTGGAACTGCACAAGGACTCATGCTATGCCGAACAAAACCTTTAGTAATCAAACTCTCAACCTGTCGACTAAGCTCAGCATGCTCTACTGAGTTCATCCTATAGTGTGGAAGGTTAGGCAATTGAGATCCAGGAATAAAATCTATGGCATGCTGAATATCCCTAAGTGGCGGTAACTTGTTAGGTAAGTCCTCATGAAGGAAATCTTTAAAATCTTCTAGTAAAGCACTTAGTTTAGGTGGAACTAAAAGATGGAAAGGAACTAAAGGGGTCTCTTTAGCCACAATAGCCAAGTAAAAACCACTTTCATCACAAGTTTCTTCAAAATTAGATTGGTTAACTAGTGTAGACAACTCTTTACTGGAGTTGGAGAAGAAGGAGAGTTCATCTTAGGAGAAAAATTTGAAGGGTTGCAAGGTTTCAAGGTGATGACCTTACCCTCGTGCCTAAAGGAATAAGTGTTCTCTCGACCATGGTTAATCACATCAAGATCAAATAGACATCAAGATCAAATAGCCGAGGACAACCTAGAAGTATGTGGGCTACATCCATTGGTAGAACGTCACAGAAAATGCTATCCTCATAATCTCCTAGGCGAATGGGAACACTACATCTCTGGGTAACAGGGAGGCTCGTTTTGTTAACCCAAGAAACCTTCAAGGGTCGTGGGTGTGGCTCAGGCTTAAGGTTCAAATGACTTAAAGCATCTTTGTAAATGATATTCATGCAACTGCCAGCATCAAGAAGAAGTTTAGCAGATCCCGGGCCGCTCCTAATGACAATATGAAAAATTGAAGTGCGTTTCCAAGAATCATCTTTGGTTGCATTTGTCAAGACACATCTAACCACATTCACTCTCTCTATGGAATCATCTAAAGTTATATTATTCTCATTCTCATCCCCAGAATAGGGCTCAACTTCAACAATTTGTTTTTCTTCTAGGTCTGGTTGGTCAATCTCTTGATTTATGACGAGATTACGATAAGGACATTGCGAAGCAATGTGGCCTAATTGTTGACAATGGAAACACTTAATAGAAGATGAGCCAAAAGAGCGGAAAGTACTAGTTGTTCCACCATAACAAGACATAGGGCCACTAGGACACGTAGGGTTAGGGGTGGGAGATCCTACACTATGGGACCCAATAATAGAGGACTCTTTTCTTTAAAAAGGGGTATTGGATGAGGGATGATATGATCGCGAATTACTCCCCGAATGGGTCAAACGACAAGTAGATTGGGTTCTAGAATATTTTTCAAACTCAAGGGCCTTTTGGTAAGCCTCCTATAAAGTTGTAGGGGCATAAAGACTAACTTCTCTCTTAATGTCTAGGTTAAGACCATTTACGAACCTAGTCAAGGTCATAAGTGGGTCCTCATCTACGCCACACCTAAGCAAAACTTCCTCGAAACGATCCATATACTCAGTGACACTAAGAGGTGACTGCCTAAAGTTGAGCATTTGATCTACAAGTTGGGTTCTATGGAAGCTAGGTATGTACTTTTCTTTCAATTTTGCTTTCATGACCTCCCATTGATTAATAGGGGCCTCATGAAGTCTCTCGATGTTGTGCATGACAGTTTGCCAGTAATTTTTTGCAGAACCTACTAGCTTCATCCTAGCAAAACGGACTCGCTCTATATCATCCATATTGTACCAATCAAAATAGTCTTCCATGGAGTCTACCCAATTAGAAAAGACTATGGGTCCAACTTCCCATCAAAGGTGGGAACATCCACCTTGACTCTCCAAGTTATGTCAACACGATCCTCACGACCATGTCGTGGAGAAAAAGAACCTCTTTCGTGTACAGCATGCTGAGGCCTAAATTGACCATCCCTGGGACGATCATAGTCATGGTATCTAGGGTTAGGTCTAGGGTTATTCCTAGGATGTGAGAGTTGGAGGGGTTACCCGGAACTAGTTTGGACGAAACAAATTGACCATGTGTCGACTCGAAAGACCGAGGAGATGCAGAGTTCTCGTTTTGGGGTGCATCATCATTATTACTCAATAGATTTTTGTTCTTATGCAACAAAGTAAGAATCTCACTAATTTGTGCTCTAGTGCAAGAATTTTCAGATTCATGATGTTCAACAATTTCTCTTAGTGCGCACAAGCTTTGTTTAAGTTCATGAAAGTCACTGGGTGACACAGATCCTTCATGTGGAGTAGACTCAACTTGTTTATCATGATTCCTATACGGGCCCATGAATCCGTGTGCTTTCTGTACTGAGGTTAATGAAATTACCACAGGTATTTATTTGAAAATAAACTAGCAATTTGAACTTTCAAGTAAAACTATAGATGCCTAACGTTGGCTATTGTTTAGGTCGCACACAAAAGATCACAATTTTTTTTTAAACAAAAATTAAATATAAAGGACCTAGTGAAATTTGTGGACTTCGACCACACAAAAATTATCACAAGTTTTCAATGTAAGAAACTTATACCTTTTCCACAATTGTAGGGAGCTTTCTAATATTCCCCTCATGCCAGCAAGAGAACCTTCAAAGTACCCCAGCTGTCCTCCTCAAAACATGCCAGAGATGATGGAGATGAGTCCACGGCACTTGGAAATGGCGATCGATCGTCCTTGATTGCGGAATTTAGGGTCGGGGTTCGAAATCTAGGGTTAGGGTTCGAAATTGGGGGCGGTGGTTGGCGAAAAGGAGGGATTCAAAGGGTGTGATGGCTTGCAGAAATGTCTAGGATTTCTTTTTTTTTTTTTTCCTCTCTTTTTCTTTGTCTTTTTCTTTTTTTTTTTTGTTTAAATTGATTGGAAAGTAAGAATAAAATTGGATCGATTGTTGCTCTGATACCAAAATTGATGTAGCACAAAAGGAAAAACAAAAGATTTCAAACTCAGCTCTCAATTTCTGGATTTTTATTCATTCAAAAGATATCGCAATAGAGTACATAAGAGTCTTGTTTATAGAGTAGGAACCCTGAACCAGAAAAGATAAAAAAGTATACTCATAACCTAACTAGAATAAAAAAATTAAAATCCTGTTCTAATTAGAAACTCTAATATAAATAAACTCCAACCAATTTGAATTTAAAACTAAAAGACTCTTAATTAAATAACTTTGACTTATTTGAATTTAAAACTAGAAGACTCCTAATAAAATTAAATAGAAAAGACTCATAATTAATCATAAATTCTTCTTGTGTAGTACTTCCCGAAACACTTCGATCGTACTACATCACCAGCATCAAAGCCCAATTATCGTAAGGCTGTAGCAGGGCATCGATTATAAAAGGAGAAAGTCTCTGTTTTTGTTGGAAGGAATTCTAGGTTGTGAAATTGATGACAACACCACCTCTCAGATTTTCTCTCTCTCACTGCGTTTATATTTCTTTTTTTCGTTAATTTGGAATGAGAGTGTAATTAGCATAAAGAGGACACCAACACGCCGTCACCGGATCCCATGAGAACTCTGAAGTTAAGCATGCTTGGGCAAGAGTAGTACCAGGATGGATGACCTCCTGGGAAGCCCTCACCCTCAGGTTGGAGGCACTGGGAAATAGCCTCTCTTCAGATTAACACCCTAAAGGGGGAAGGTTGCGTACATCCCCCCCCCCCCCCCCCCGACCCTACGTAGGCGGAAGCCCTTGAGGCACTCGGTATGTTCCTTTTTTTTTCCTTTTAGTGTAATTAGCGTGACGACCGACACAAGTTCGTTCACCTCCTCCTTCACTGGTTCATCCTTGATAGAGAGCTAACTTGCTCTCTAGGGGTAGATGAAATCTTAGTCTTTTTATTCCTGTATTACTCTTAAGTTGGGTTCATTTGATTTTTTACATGAATTACTTAATTCAGATAAATCCTTTAAAGTATTATGTTTTTATCGTTTATTCAATTGAGATGATTATTAAGTTTGTAACCTTTGATTGTTGATGTTAATATTTATAAATTAATTCTTTGTACTTTTAGCCTTAGGATTAATTAATCAAGCAGTAGTATTCACCGAATTGTTAATTAAAGTTTATCTTCCCTATACTTAGCTAGATAGGGTCAATACGTGACAGTTAATAATACTCTAGGTTGAGCCTATTTTCCTTATGCTTTAGTTAGATAGGGTAAATACGCGATACTAACAATATCACCTTAGTAGCTTGAAGCTTGTAGCCGAAACCACTAACCGTGTGACAATCAATAATCCCAATTTAAGAGTTAACGCAAGAATAATTGGCTAATGATGGATTCGAAACTCTAGGTTCCAATTCGAAACTCTTTTCCTCATTAGAAGTAGAATTCTTTAGTTTAATTATCATTTCATAGGTTAATCAACACAAAATCGCATACTTTTCCTCAAATCAATTTAAGTCATTGAATAAATTCGCATACTCTTAGTCCTTATGGTTGGACACCCTTTCGGCTTAGACTTCCTTTAGATGTGTTTAGTGGATAGGGTTTATATTAAATTTTGAGAGACATAAAAAACACATCAAGATTTTGGCGCCCTTACCGGGGACTAGACAAGGTTTGTGATTTTATTTTTGTGATTTTCTTTGAAACTTAACATAGGATTTTTAATTTTTTTAATTGTTATTGCCTTTTTTCTTTATGAAAAATAACAAATATTTTCTTTTCTTTTCTTAAAAATAAGTTTTTTTTTTCTTTTTTCTTTTTTCTTTTTTTCCCAAAGCATTAATTGTCTTGTGATTTTCATACATAGGTAAATTTTAGGATAACTTATTATTTGCTTTTCGTACTAAGTGTTTGTTTTATTTGCTTGCTAGTTTTAATTCTTAGTTTTACTTGCTTCTTATGATTGTTTGTTTACGCATGGTCGTTGCTCTTTTTCGCTTAACCTTACCATATTCAACCTTGAAATTGATAAGGACCTTAAGAGACTTTAGAGCCTAATATCGAGCACAAACCGCAATGGCTGATGAACAACAACCACGTGCACTTTAGGAGTATTTTACTCCCACCACATACACCTCTACTTCATGCACTAGGTCGCCACTTATAGCCAATCAATTCGAGCTTACGCCACGTACCATATAGATGTTTCCTTCATTCTATGGCTTAGGCAATGAGAACCTATATAATCATTTGGACAATTTCATGGAGGTTTCCTCAACCTTCAGAACTCCTAACATTAGTGATGACGCCATCTTACTTCGCCTTTTTTCTTTCTCTTTGAAGGATAAGGCTAAGTATTGGCTAGGCACCTTCCCTAGTGGGACGATTAGTACTTGGACTCAAATGCAACAAAAATTTCTTAAGAAATTCCATTAGTAAGACCAACACTGCTAGGAGAGCCATTAACACCTTTGCCCAACTTTCGATTGAAGAGTTTCATGAGAGTTGGGATAGGTTTAGGAAACTTTTACGCACTTGTCCATATCGTGCTATCCCTAAATGGCAACTAGTCTAGAGTTTTTATTATGGGTTGAATGAGAAGGGTCAACAAACTATTGACACTTCTTGCGGTGGTCAATTCCTTATGAAGAATGAGGATGAGGCGTGGGAACTGTTTGAACATTTGAATGAGAACTCGCAATAGAATGCCGCACATGTACGTTTAAATGCTGTTAGGTTCAATAGAGGAGGAGTGCATGAAATTGCTCACACTTGTATCTTAGATAAGAAAGTAGATTCTCTGACCTCTTCTATGGAGCAGCTTACTTCCTTATTTAAGATGATTCTCTGACCTCTTATGTGGAGCAGCTTACTTCCTTATTTAAGATTATTCTCTTACCTCTTATGTGGAGCAGCTTACTTCCTTATTTAAAATGACATTGACTCCATGTACTATGCCTAATGTGTCTAATATTCATGCATGGTGCTTGTTTTACATGTTCTAATGTTTCTTATTCTACATTTTATTGCCCCTCTGCTTAACCCTTTGTTGAGTGTTCACAAGAACAAGTTAATACAGCCTAAGGATTCTCAAAGAACGATCCATACTCGAACACATACAATTCGGGCTGGAGAAACCATCCAAACATCTCCTGGAGGCAAGGAGGAGAAGGAAAATTCGTGCCACAACAACTCAATCTATGACCTCAACAATCTGGTATGCCACAACCTCTCAGTTTGCAACTCCAAGGGTATGCTTCTAAATATTCTCAACCTTCTAATTTGAACTCCAATTTGAATTTTGAAGAGAAGGCCTTGAGTGCATTGAAGAGTTAAGAAGCTAATTCCCAATTCCTCCACTCCCATACATAATTGATCTCAAAGCTAGAAGCCTAGATAGGTTAGCTAGCTAAAGCTTTGAGTAATAAAGATGACAAAAGACCCCCTAGCTAAGTTGTAGAGAGCCCTAGGAACAATGTGAGGCAAGATAACTGCCCTCTCCACCAAGAGCAAACAAAGTCCATTGTAGTATTGAGAAATGAGAAGGAAGTTGACAATGGGGTGAGTGCTGAGAGTGAAATATCCATGAGTGGTGAAAGAGAAGAGAAGAGCGACGAAAGAGAGAAGGAGATCGATGAGATCACGCACCCTTCTCCAATTCCTAAAGCATCTTCCTTCCTCATATGAACCTAGAGTAGGGGTGTGCATGGTTCAGTTTTAATAAAAAACCACATTAAAATCAGACCAAACTGTTACAATATGGTTTGAAATTTTTTTTAAACCAAACCAAACCATTTTAGATTTTAAACCGAATCGGACCAAACCGCAAAATACGGTTTGGTTTGGTTATGATTAAACCATAATTCTAAAAAGGTTAAATACTTTATCAATAAATATAGATTAATTATTGATACATATAAATGATTTTTACATTCAATTAGGTAATAAATATCTATAATAATTTTTTGGGTTATTTACTCTAAAGATCCTTGCACTTTATCTTTTGTATTAAATTGGTTTTTAAACTTTTTATTGTGTCAATTTAGTTCATGTACGAAGTATATTGTATCAATTTAGTCCTTAAGTGAATTTAGATTAAGTTGTTAATTAACTTTTTTAGGGTCTGGTTAGAGATTATATTAATTGGAATCAACGGATGATTTGTAGTGGGTTACTTGCATCTAACATGATTGTGTCATTAAAAATTAAATCATTAACTCATCTTAAATTGTTTTTTTTTTTAACACCAACATATCTTAAATTTGATCAAATGGCTTAATTGACACAATATAAATTGTAGAGGGACTGAATTGATACAAGGAAAAGTACAAGGACTAAATTCACACATTAAAAGAAGTACAAAGACCTTTAATATAAATAACCATAACTTTTTTATTAGATTAACAAGTAAAACATTGCTACTAACGTGATTTATTATGATTCGGGTGGTATAAATAATGATCGAACCTTCCTTATTTAGGTTTATATGGTTTACGGTTTAACCAAACCTAAACCGTAAATCCTATTAACCAAAATTTTATAAACCAAACCATAATTTTTCAAACAATAAACCAAACCAAATCGTAAATTATGGTTTGGTCCGGTTTGGATTACGGTTTAAACCCCTTTTATTGCGCACCCTTAACCTAGAATGCCCTTTCCCCAGGCTTTAGTTACACTGCGTCCAAATGGGAAGGATAAGAAGTGGGAAGACATTTTGGAGACATTTAGGCAAGCAAAGATTAGCATTCTCCTTTTTGATGGGATCATACAAATCCCAGGCTATGCAAAGTTCATTGAGGACCTGCTAAACCAAAAGATGCGATCTAGAGCACATTTGCCTAAGAAAGTATTTTTAGCCGAGTAAATGAGTTCCATTCTGATGTGTGACACTTCAATATAGTACAAAGGCCCTGGTGTCCCCACCATCTCTTGTTCACTTGGAGACCACCCAATCGATAGGGCTTTATTGGACTTAGGAGCGAGTGTTCACCTTATAACTTGCTCGGTTTATGAGAAGTTAGGCTTGGGAGATTTGCAACCCACCGCAGTGACCTTGCAGCTAGCAGATAGATCAACTATAGTTCCCGTGGTGAGCATACTAACATGCTAGTGAAGGTAGACAAAGCCCTGTTTCCTAGTGGTTTTCTTGTGCTTGATATGGAACCTTCTTGTCATTCGAAAAACCATGTCCCTGTCATTCTGGGTTGGCCTGTCTTAGCAACGACCAATGCTACCATTAATTGTAGATCTGGGGTAATGGGTGTTAGTTTTGCAAACATGACTATTAGGTTGAACATTTTTAAGGCTTCTTTGTCATCACTAGTAAGGATGAATCGGAGTATTTCTGGGTGGATGTTATTGATGATTTGGTTGACCAAATACTCCCTTCTATCCTAGTTAGTGATTTCCTTGAGCGAGTGCTAGTATATGACTGTTCTGATGATTGTGAAGTTGAGAACCACATTAGGGAGGTGATTGATTTGCTTGAGTTGTGTGCTCCCTTAGAGACCTGTCATTGGTCGTCAAAAGTGGAACCCTTACCTACGCTTTCTGATTCCCCTGCTTTGTCTTCCTTTTCACCACTCAAACTTGAACTAAATCCTTGCCACCTACTCTTAAGTATGCTTTCTTAGGACCTGATGAGACTTGACCTATGATTATCTCTTCTCAGTTGTCTAGGGAATAGGAGGATGCATTAATGATAGTGCTTAGGGATAATAAGAGTGCTATTAGGTAGTCTATGGCTGATTCGAAGGTTATAGACCCTTCCATTTGCATGCATAGGATTTTTTTTGATGAGAATGCTAGACCTACTAGAGAGATGCAAAGGAGGCTAAACCCTAACATGAAAGAAGTGGTAAAGAAATAGATTGTGAAATTGCTTGATGTGGGTATCATTTACCCAATTTTTGATAGTAGGTGGGTTAGCCCTATTCAGATAGTCCCAAAGAAGTCCAGAGTTACTGTGGTTAGGAATAGTGATGGAGAGTTAGTTCCCACTAGAGAGACCACGGGCTTGAGAGTTTTTACTTAACTCTGCCACTAGGAAGGACAATTTTTCTCTACCATTCATTGATCAGATTTTAGAGAGGTTAGGTGGTTAGAGTTTTACTTTTTTTTTAATGGATATTCTAGATATAACCAAGTAGCGATCTACTTAGAGGATCAAGAGAAGACGACATTTGCCTATTATAGGATGCCATTTGGTTTATGTAATGCACCTGCTACATTTCAGAGATGCATGACGTCTATCTTTTATGACATGGTAGATAGATTTCTTGAAGTTTTTATGGACGATTTCTCTATTTTTGGACCTTCGTTTAATGAATGTTTGTAAAATATGATGCTTATGTTGAAAAGATGTGAAGAAACCAATCTTTTTTTGAGTTGGGAGAAAAGCCACTTCATGGTTCAAGAGGGAATTATATTGGGTCATAGGGTGTCTAAGAAGGGGATTGAGGTTGATAAGGCTAAGGTAGATTTGATTGCTAACTTACCCTCTCCCTCAAATGTGAAGCAAGTTAGATCAGTTCTAGGCTATGTAGGTTTCTATAGGAGATTCATTAAGGACTTTGGGAAGTTAGCTAGACCATTGACTAACTTGTTAGTTAAGGAAACATCGTTTGAGTTTGATGAGTCTTGCTCAGAAGCTTTTCAAAAGCTTTGGTCATTACTTGTTTCGGCCCCCATTATGCAGCCACCCGATTATTCTCTTCCTTTTGAATTTATATGTGATGCTTTTGATTTTACTATAAGTGTTATCCTAGGTCAAAGAGCGAATAAAGTGCTTCATGTCATTTACTATGCTAGTGAAACTCTTAATGATGCCCAGCGCCATTACACCACTACTGAAAAGGAGTTGCTAGATGTTGTGTTTGCTCTTAACAAGTTTCGTTCATATCTTTTGAGGTCAAAAGTTATTATCTACTCTAACCATGCTGCATTGAAATATCTGCTCTCAAAGAAAGAAACGAAACCTTGGCTCATTAGATGGATTCTTCTACTTCAAGAGTTCGACATTGAGATAAGAGATAAGAAAGGTGCAGAGAATGTGGTAGTTGACCATCTCTCTAGGATTTTCTTTGAGCATCATGATCCATCTGTTGCATTGCATAACTCTTTTCCTGATGAGCAGCTTTTTGTTGCCTCCCTTCACGTGGCCCTTGATTTGCAGATATTGTTAACTTTCTCCTTACAGGTACGACTCCATCTACTTGGTTGAAGCAAGAAAAGGATAGGTTTTACTCTTGAGGTAAAGCACTTTTATTGGGATGATCCTGACTTGTTTAAACATTATGCTGATCAGGTAATGATGCGTCTCATACTTACGTATCTTTTAATTGCTATTTTAATTATTTTGCACCTATTAATTATATTTTTATACTTACTTGGACAATTTTAATATTTATAGGTTCGAAGATTAAAATCTCAACAATAGTCAAATTTGGTGCAAATAAGACAAATTCAATACGTAAACAATTAAATTAATTGAGATTTGGGACAAGAACGTATAAGCACGGCCCGCTGCTGACCCACAGCCCACCTAACACCCGCAGTCCAAGCCCAAAAGCACCAGCACTGTTTAGGCCCAACCTCTCAACTGCCCCAACCCACACCACACCAACTTCACCCACAGCATCACAGCCCACACCGCTCGCGCCAACCAGCCTAGATCAACACCAACAACCTCAGCCTAGCCCAATATAACACACCACCAGTCCAGGCTCGCGTCCTTTGCTAAGCCCAGCACACCGACATACCTGTTCCAGCCCACCGTCTAAGCCCAGCTCGAGTGCACAGAGGGTTTCACTGCAGCGAAGTCGTATTTATAGCACTGTTTTTCCAGCTCAAAAGGAAGCACGGCTTTGGGATATTTTTCATTCTCTGTTTTGGAACTCAGAGCCGCCTCTTCCTCTTTCTCAAGTTTTTTCTCTCCCTCTCTTTTGTTTTATTAGCTTTGTTTTTTGTTAAATTGAAATGAGAGCAAAATTAGCGTGAAAACCAACATGTGTTCGTTATCTCCTCTTTCACCGGTTCATCCTTGATGGAGAGCTAACTTGCTATCTAAGGTTAGATGAAGTCTTAGCCTTTTTACTTTTGTATTACTTTCAATTTGGAGATAATTTGTTTGTTATGTGAATTGCCTGATTTTGATATAAATACTTTGAAGTATTATGTTTTTATCGTTTATTCAATTGAGATGATTATTAAGTTTGTAACCTTTGATTGTTGATGTTAATATTTATAAATTAATTCTTTGTACTTGTAGCCTTAGGATTAATTAATCAAGCAATAGTATTCATTGAATTGTTAATTTAAGGCTATCTTCCTTATGCTTTAGTTAGATAAGGTCAATACGTGATAGTTAACAATACTTTAGGTAGAGCCTATTTTCCTTATGCTTTAGTTAGATATGGTCAATAAGCAATACTAACAATATCACCTTAGTAGGTTGAAGCTTGTAGCCTAAAACACTCCCCGTGTGACAATCAACAATCCTAATTTAAAAGTTAACGCAAGAGTAATTGGCTAATGATGGATTCCAAACCCTAGGTTTCAATTCCAAATTCTTTTCCCCTTCAGAGGTAGAATACTTAGTTTAATTTTCATTTCTTTATATTAATTAACACAAAATCCTATAATTTTTCTTAAATCAATTTAGATCATAGAATAAATTCAGGCACTCTTAGCCCCTATAGTTCGACACCCTCTCACCCTAGACTTCAATTTAGATGGGTTTAGTGGATAGGGTCTTACATTAAATTTTGATAGACGCAGAAAAACACATCAGGTAACTCGCAGGCATGGTTATCAAAATCACGAGTCGGATCATACGATCCTACGATCCCACTATGCCCTACCAATCCGGATTGCGTAAAAAATCGTAAGAAAGTAGACTCGCATCGAACTCGAGTAGGATTGGTAGAATCGGGGTAGGATCGGTAGGATCACCGATTCTACCGAATCAATAATAAAAAATAACATATTTGAGGTCTGACACCGATTTTACGCCACTTCTACTCCGATTCTACCGATTCTACCAATTCTACTTCAATTCTACTGATTCTACTCTGATTCTATCAATTCTACTCCAATTTTGTTGATTCTATAGGTTATTTTTTAAAATTATTATTATTTTTATTATTTTTTTAGTTACTTCTCCCTTCCTCCCCTTCCCCTTTCTCATTTTTTCCCCTCCCCTTCTCCTTCCCCCTCTCATAACCTAACTCTAATCATTCTCTCACATCACACTCTTCACTTATCTTCACCGGCAGCCTTAGCCACCGCCAATTGCAACCAACTGACATCAACCGACTACCCCAACCACCCACCGAGGTTTGACACCGACCCAGGGGCCACACACAGACATATCTGTTTTCTTTTTGGATAAATCACTAACTTTTGTTTAATTTCTTATTCTTCAAGCGTATTGAGTTACTTGGGTAATTATTTTGATTTTCATTTTGTTTATTTTCAACTTGATTTTGCTTTTTGGACTTTCTTGATATTCTTCATTATATATTTGAAGCTTGTAATGCGATTTTATTGGATACAGGTTATTATTTTACACCTAAAGTAGAATCTTATGATTCTCGATCCTATTCTATGATCCCGATCCTAAGGACCTCTCACCGATCATACATAAAATCCCGATTCTGATAACCTTGCTTGCAGGTGTGTTCCAAAGTGTGAGTTGTTGGGAAAGAATGTAAATTTTTGTTGGAAAAATAAACTCTGATGCCGTCTATTGGGTTCGCAGTTCTCAATTATGGTCACAACAATAGGCACCTATTAGAGCACTTCGAGTAGGAGACTCTACTCTTTACTTAAGCCCCCTATCGGAGAGTCACGCTTCGTGACACCTCACATACTAGAGTTCCCAAAAATAGGTTTATTTCTATAAACCATTTGCTCTAATACCGATTGTTGGGACGAATTTTAAAAATTCTCCTTAAAGTTTATGCAGTGAAAGGGATTTAGAACTCATAATTCTAAATCTAGGGTTGATTTAAAATTTTTAATTTTAAATCTACAGATCTAAATTCTTAATTTAGATCTACATGCATTTTACTCTAATACATTCATAATAATACATTAACTTAAACAGGCATAATTACAAATATTGTAAATAAATAGAAAAGCAAAAACTAAAAGTGAAGGAAAGAAGACATACCTGGAATTGCTCCAATATAAGAAAAACCAGAAAGAAATAATAATCTTCAAAAGAATACCGAAAATCGAGACCCCACAATCTTCTACGCGATGACCTCAAACTACCCAGAGGGTGGACTCCGAAAAATATTAACTAGAAAAGAAAAACTTTAACGGAAAATTTTCTCTCCAATTAGGTTTCCGAAACAATTCCAAAAACCCAAAATAATTTATTTTAATTGAATGCTAAACCTCTGGATTAGTTACCTCTATTTATAGTAGACTACCAAAGTGAGAACACAACAATTTCACGATGTGGGATTCGCATAACAAACCCAGAAATTTTGGACAAAATGAGTCGTTTAATCAAAACAATAGCAAGAACGCTACATTTCACTCACGTACAAAATATGCGTTCTTTCAGTTTATACCGGATGCCACATGGCAGAACACGATTGGCCTGCCCGTACGCACTCGGATCGCCAATGGATGTCCCAGTGTGCGACATGTGTCACGCCCTAGTTCGTCGATTTTGAAGCACACAGATCGCTAGCTGTTTAAATGTGATTTTGAATTTTTTTTTGTTTTTTTTGTTTTGCTTTGTTTTCCCCATGTAAAAATTCATCTTATGAATTTTAATTTTCAAAATTACTTTATTTTGTAATTTTCAATTTTTATTCATCTCATGAATAATGTTTGGCAAAATTATTTTACCCATCTCATAGAAAAATAATTTATCTCATGAATTCTTTAATATTTTTCGGATGGTAATGAATACAAAGGCTTATACAGGGACAATTTAAATTTGGTTCCAAATGGTTTAAATTAATTATCTCGTGAAATAATTTAATTACCATTTAATGAGACTTAATTCCACTAAATAAGTCTCACTGTACTCCAGACTTAAACCATTTATTTGATATATCCCTAATAGACTGTTTTGATAACAACAACCCCTCCATTAGATGTCCATGACAAAGGATAAATACATTATCCTTCTCACAGCTTTTTCATTAGTTACCGACTCGCCCTTCACTGAATAATTCATTTATACTTGAACATATTCATAGTATAAATTCCAAATGTCAAACACTTGGAATACTTTAGCCAAAGTTTTCAAACTATTCAAATATTTGTGAATCAACTAAGGGGACATCTGTATCTCATAAGAGACCGTAGATTCCCTATTGAATACCTGATCCTTGTCACACTTTACGCCGCTACCCAGTGTACATAGGAATTCAGTCATGCATTTAGACCTTACTTATAGTACACCAAAGTAACTAACACTACATTCACAAGTCCAGAATACCCTCAAGATTTAAAGTCATCGTTCAAACAGTATAACGTGAATTACTCATCTCCGATAGTAGTCTAAAAATAAGTAGCCCACATGGTCCAACTTATTGTGTCAATCTTATTAAACACACTAACCCAACACTTTTGGATCTCCATCCATATGACCAAAACAAGTCATCTAAAGTGTTACGTTATAGTCTTAGCATACAAGTGGTCCGAACTTGTCTTCGACTACGAGTCTTTCAAACTACAATCCATACCATTTGTTCCAAGTCTATCTGTGGCTTAGTCTCATAAACCACTTAGAACAAATATGTAAATTGTAGTCTAAGGACTATACCTATCTCATGGATGTCTCCCAAAAGAAAATCACATGCAGTATAAATGCTCGCTTACATAAATTTAACTAGGAAACGACTGGGACTTCAATTTTATTTATTAATTAAAATAATATATCTAAAATAAATCTGAATTTTAGAACACTGTTCCTAACATGAGTATCATAGTATTTTATCTTTTTGTCACTCATATACATGTGAAGGAGAGATTGGAGGTCATAGAACTGCTGCAAAAGTCCTACAATGTGGTTTTTGTTGGCCTGCTCTATTTCAGAATGCTCATCATTTTGTCTTGCATGTGAGCGTTGTCAGCGCGCAGGTGCATTGACACATCGAGACATGATGCCTTTGAACCCCATTTTGATTGTGGAGATATTTGATGTTTAGGGTGTTAACTTTATGGGTCCGTTTCCACCGTCCTTTTGGTTTGTTTACATACTTGTAGGAGTTGACTGTGTGTTTAAGTGGATAAAGGCTATACCTACTTAGACCAATGACCATAAGGTGGTCATGCAATTTGTCAAAGACCATATCTTTAACCATTTTGGTGCCCTTAGAGCACTCATTACTGATGGTGCTAGTCACTTTATTCGTAGGTCATTTGAGGCACTTCTTAGGAAGTACTCAATGCATCATAAGATTGCTACCCCATATCATCCCCAAGCTAGTGGTCAAGTAGAGCTTTTAAATAGTGAGATCAAGTCTATACTTGAGAAAACGGTTCATCCTAATAAGAAAGATTGGTCACTTAGATTGAATGAGGCTCTTTGGGCGTACCGACCGGCCATAAGACCCCAGGTGGTATATCACCCTATAGGTTGGTCTTTGGTAAGGCATGTCATTTACTAGTTGAGTTAGTACACCATGCTTATTGGGCAGCTAGAGCTTTCAATTTTGACTTAGACCAAGCTAGATCAAATCGAGAGCTTCAATTGAGTGAACTTGAGGAGTTGAGAAATGAAGCTTACGAGAATGCAAAGATTATAAAGCTAAAACTAAGGCTTTGCATGATAAACATATTTTGAGGAAAACATTTGTTCCAAATCAAAAGGTTTGGCTTTTTAACTCTAAATTGTGTCTCTTTCTTGGTATGTTGAGGTCTAGGTGGGATGGTCCTTTTGTGGTTAAGCAGGTGTACCTCTCTGGTGCCATTGAGATATACCATCTAAAAGACGGTCGTGCGTTCACTGTAAATGATCAAAGGCTTAAACTTGTAGTTGAGTTGGATGGAATTGATGATCGACAGCTTATTGAAGCTGTCTCTTTGGTTAACATACGCGTCAATTAAGGAAAATTTTGGCTAAACGGTTATAATGCGTGCTTAAATGCACAAAAAATGTTCAAAATTTAAAACATTTGACCAAAAGCGAGCACCTGAAAATGAGCCTCACCCCCATACGTAAATGATGCATTGTCTTCTATGTGGCAACATAACGCATTAAAGCACAAAAAAGAGGTGAGATGGAGCGATACAACCTGACAAGACAATGATCATGAATGGTCGTGAACAAACATGTATGACTCCTCCAACACGGGACAAGAACCTGAAAAGTGAAAAACAAACCTCTAAGCAACTAATTAGTTAAAAAGAAAAACTAAAAACAAGAATTAACAAATCTAGGCAGTCTCTATAGCACTAAGTTTTATGCCTTCAGCCAAGCGCAATGAGACTAGCACAATGGCAGGATTAATTTTCTATTTCATTGTCTTGATTCCATGAAATTAAATAATTCTACTCGATACTTGTTAGTGAGTATTTTCAACCATTGTTGATATTAATGGGTTTTACTCTTGCAGCTCACATTTTCACTATGCAAAGGACTTTCGTGTTGTAGGAAATCAGAAATTTTCGAGTAAATAATCCTATATGTCTTGAGTTTTGCAGGCTTGCCCTATTGGCTTATCCTAATTCTTGCCTCTTGATGTTATATAAAGTACTTGCTGATCAATGTTAATTATAATATTGAGGTACTTGTTATACAAAAGTCCAAAAATTGGACAGAAAAGAATGAGGAAACGAAAGGAAAAATGAAAAAGAAAGTGAAAATGAAAACAAATGAAAAGAAAGAAAAAAAAAAGTTTCCTCTATAGAAAAGAGAAAAAAAAAGGCAAAAGAAAGAGAAGAAAGTAAAAATTGACATACATTCGTGATTAAGTTCTTCTTTTGTGTTATATTGAAATCAAGATGTCGTAAAGTGGTCACTTATATGCCACTTAGAATTCTCAAATGTATGGACATGTGTTCACGTGATTCTATAGTGCGGGTGTACAAAACCTTGGTATATTTGGTTGGATGCAAGGATTTGAGGCAATTCCATGGTATGAGATCCTATTCCTTTTACTTGTGTGCTTAAATTACTTGAGTAGTTTCTATTAGTTGATACAAGATTAATGAAATTCTATTATGAGTTTTGAAGTGTAATCATTTGAATTCATGGAATTGAAGAATGCACTATATGAGTGAATCTTGTCTTGAATTATAATGTATGCGTTAATCTTGGAAGATGTGGTAAAGTTTAGGGTAGTTGGTCATTTGAGTCTTTATGTCTCCCTATGCTTTGCTCGAGTATTAGCAAAGATTAGGTGTGGGGGTGTTGATGTGTTTCAAATTTATGCATATTTATTCATTATTTTAGCTATTTTTCATCAGTTTAATTATTCTTATATACTCATTTTGGCAATTTTTATGTTGTATAGGTTCGAAATTAAAGTTTAAGAAATTATCAAATTTTGGTGCAAATAAGACAAAATTTGATGCGTAAGTAATTAAATTAAGTCAATTAGAGATTGGGATGAGATCACAGAGCAACCCTCACAAACTCAACACCTACTACAGTACCCGGAATTCACAGACCTGCGTAGCTCCACCGTCATAGCCCATCATCCTCATCCCATCACCTGTGTAAACCCACGGGCCCGTCTTCACTTGCCCAACTGCAGCATCACCCCCACGCTCAACATCACAGCCCGCCGCCTGTAATTCTAGCCCACCACTGTTCTCCCGAAGCCCAGCTCCCATAGCCATCACACCTGTACTCAGCCCAACATACGCAGGCCCGCTACCAGTCCACGCACATCCAAGCCCACGCAGACCAGCACCGAAGCTCAATTACGGTAGAGCTGTAGCAGGGCATCGATTATGAAAGGAGGAAGTCTCTGTTTTTGTTGGAAGGAATTTTGGATTCTGAAATTGACGACAGCACCACCTCTCATATTTTCTCTCTCTCACTGCGTTTATTTTCCTTTTTTCTACTAATTTAGAACGAGAGCAAAATTAGCGTGAAGACCGACATTAGTTCGCTCATCTCCTTCTTTATCGGTTCATCCTTGAGGTGATGGAGAGCTAACTTACTCTCTCAGGTTAGATGAAATCTTAGTTTTTTTATTCTTATATTACTTTTAATTTGGGTTAATTTGATTGTTTACATGAATTGTTTGACTGAGATAAATACTTTAAAGTATTATGTTTTTATTGTTTATTCAATTGAGATTATTATTGAGTTTGTAATCTTTGATCGTTGATGTTGATATTTATAAATTAATTCTTTGTACTTGTAGTCTTAGGTTTAATTAATCAAGCAATAGTAAACACTGAATTAATTAAACCCTATCTTTCCTATACTTTAGTTAGATAGGGTCAATACATGATAGTTAATAATACGCTAGGTTGAGCCTATTTTCCTTATACTTTAGTTAGATAGGGTCAATACATGATACTAATAACATCACCTTAGTAGGTTGAAGCTTGTAGATTTCTCGCAAGATTTTGGACACAACTACTGAAAGCATTGGGGACAAAGTTGAATTTTAGTACATCTTATCATCCCCAAACCGATGGCCAAAGTGAAAGAGTGATCCAGGTACTCGAAGATATGTTAAGAGCTTGTGTTTTAGATCATAAGGGAAACTGGGATGATGATCTGCCACATGTAGAGTTTGCTTACAATAATAGTTATCAGGCTAGTATCAAGATGGCACCTTTCGAAGCTCTCTAAGGAAGAAAATGTTGATCACTGTTATGCTGGAATGACATTGATGAAAGGAAGCTAGGGAAGGAAGAAATTTGTCCCGAAATCTTATAGCTCACTATTGAGAAGGTAAAAATGGTTCTTGAAAGATTAAATGTTGCAGGTAAAGGAGTTATGCTAATAAAAGACAGAGAGCCCTTGAATTTCAAAAGGGAGACAATGTATTTCTGAAGGTTTCTCCAACAAAAGGAGTAATCGGATTTGGGAAGCACAGTAAATTAAACCCAAGATATATCGATCCCTATGAAATATTGGAAAGAATTGGGGATATAGCCTATAGAATTGCTTTACCTCCCTCACTGTCTCAACTTCATGATGTTTTCCATGTCTCTATGCTATGAAAGTATATTCACGACGCCTCGCACATAATTGAACAACAACCCGTTACAATCGAGCAAGATATGACCTATCAAGATTTTCCTCGGAGAATTTTAGAGACAAAGGAAAAAGTCTTAAGAAACAAAACAATACGAATGGTGAAAGTTCGGCAGGATCATTCGGATCAAGAAGACACTTGGGAGCGTGAGGAGGACATGTGCAACAATACCCACACCTCTTTGACCAATGTAAATACGTACACTCTTAACATAAATTTTGCATGCATTATTAGCCTTATACTTCCATATTCACAAATGCACTTGTTTCGTGGACAAAACACACTCTTTTTTTTTGGGTTGGGGGGGGGGGGGGGGGGGGGGGGGAATGTGAATACCTAGAAATTAGGTAACAAAACATAGAGGAATAATACTAGTCTTGACAAATAAGCACAAGGTGATATTTTAAGCACGAGGTGACGCCCAAAACAGGTGAATCAACATGAGGTGGCATTTTAAGCACGAGGTCGCCCAAAGTAGTTGAATCAACACAAGGTGGCATTTTAAGCATGAGATGGCGCCCAAAGCAGGTCAATCAGCTCGTGGTGGCACTTTTAAGCACAGTGGCACCAGAAGCAGATGAATCAGCAGGAGGTGGCCCCCATAAGCACGAGATGGCACCCGAAGCATGAGATGGCAACACCTAAGTAGGAGGTGTCAACCACCAACAGAGGGTGGCAGTCACCAAGCATGGGGTTGCATAAAATCCACCAGCCTAAGCTTTCTCCTCTCTCATCAGATTTCCTTAGGTTTGAAGAATCCTAAAATATAAATAGGGGTGAAGTGTGAGTAGTTCAAACCAGCTCCAAATAAAAAATTCATAAGAAAGCAAGAAAAAGTCATAAGTATTTTGATGTGTGAAAACAACCCAACAAAAAAGTAATCGCAACAAGATAAGCAAATTATCATTGATCTCTTGTAATTAAGCTTTGTTTTTCATCTATTGTTTTTTATTCAAAATGCTGCTGAATTAGTTAGTTTATAATATGGTTAAATCATCATTTTTTTATGAAAGTCCTTGATGAAGTATGCTTTAAATTCATATATGGATCAGATTTAAAAGAAAAACTTTACTGGGGCAAGAGATTGAATTAATGCTAAATAAAAATGAGTTTTAAGCTTTGTTTAGACCAAATAGGAAAATTACCTATTTGATGTAACATATGATACCACCAAATGTAACACCCTTCTAGAATTGGGGGTTACATGTCGTAGGCACGTTTAGAACTTACATGGCTTTTTTAAACTTAGCTGAAGTTATAAAATATTTAGTCTTGATTGAAGTGTCATGAAATTTTACATATATAGTAACTTTCAATACAAACTAGTACATTATAAATAAAAGAAACTACATATATTCTTGTCTAAAAGGAAGGGAAACTAAGTTTTTTTCGGTACAAAATTCCTAAAATTTGTATAAGTTTATCTAGCGCCCCATGGTCTGTCTTCAAGTAGTATCTGGAACATTTAAGAAAAGCACAAATTGAGTGAGCTAAAAGCTCAATGAACAAATCATCATCAACCATAAAATCAATTTAACTATGGTATTAAAACAAAAAAAAAAAAAAAGATCTCATTCTATCTTTCTGTACAAACAATTTCTCAATCAAATGATTTAGAAGGATGGTAGCCATTTCCTTTGAGTCGGTTGACTTTCACACCGTATTCATGGCCAAATTATTGTTTCGGAACAGTTAATACCACTGTGCACAACACCACCTCTCCTAACAGTTAAGTTAGGTAATCAACCTCTCCACCAATGTATGCAACATATACTACCACTCCAAAATAGCTCTTAATATACCATGGTTATTTTTCTTATGCCTCCAATTCTACAGATGTAAAATTCATCATTTTCCAACATTGTTTCAAATTTCGAGTAACGTACTTTCAAAACTCACACAATTTTGCCTAAACCAGCATCTTTCAACATAAAATATTTTATTTTATGAATTTAGTGAAAATTCATACGAAATTAGTGTGATGTTACATCAAATAGATAATTTGCCTATCTGATTTGAACAAAGTTTAAAACTCATTTTTATTTAGCATTAATTCAATCTCTTACCCCAACAAAGTTTTTCTTTTAAATCTAATGCAAATAACATTTTGCACTCTAAACACATCTATATATGAATTTAAAGCATACTTTATCAAGGACTTTCATCAAAAATGACAATTTGATGGTATTATAAACAAACTAACTACTTTAGCAACATTTTGAATAAAACACAATAGATGCAAAAACAAAGCATAATTACAAGAGATTGATGATAATTTACTTATCTTGTAGTAATAACTTTTTTGTTGGGTTGTTTTCACACATCAAAATACTTTTGACTTTTTGTTGTTTTCTTATGAATTTTTTATTCGGAGCTGGTTTGAACTACTCACATTTCATCCTTATTTATATTTGAGGGTTCTTCAAATCTAAGAAAATCCGATTTTGGGGGGGGGGGGGGGGGGGAGGAGCTTAAGCTGGTGGGTTTTAAGCCACCTCATGCTTAGTAGCTGCCACCCTTTGCTGGTGGTTGACACCTCCTACTTCGATGTTGCCATCTCATGCTTCAGGTGCCATCTCGTGCTTAGTTTACATGCATCAGACGCCAACTTAACAGATGTAAAACTCATCATTTTCCAACAAGGTAAGTAAATTATTATCAATCTCTTGTAATTAAAGCTTTATTTTTTCATCTATTGTGTTTTATTCAAAATGATGTTGAAGTAGTTAATTATTTATAATATGATTAAATTGTCATTTTTGATGAAAGTCCTTGATGAAGTATGCTTTAAATTCATAAATGGATGTATTTAGAGTGTAAAAATATTATTTGCATCATATTTAAAAGAAAAACTTTGCTAGGGCAAGAGATTGAATTAATGCTAAATAAAAATAAGCTTTAAGCTTTGTTTAGATCAGATAGGCAAATTAGCTATTTGATGTAGCACCACACTAATTTCATATGAATTTTTACTAAATTCATAAAATAAAATATTTTATATTGAAAGATGCTGGTTTAGGCAAAATTGTGTGAGTTTTGAAAGTATGTTACTTGAAATTTGAAACAATGCTGAAAAATGATGAGTTTTACATCTGTTAAGTTGGAGGCATAAGAAAGATAACCATGTTGTGTTAATAGTTGTTTTGAAGTGGTAGTACATGTTGTATATATTGGTGGAGAGGTTGACTACCTAACTTAAATATTAGGAGAAGTGTTGTTGTGAATAGTGGTGTTAATTGTCCCAGAACAATAATTTGGCCATGTATGTGTTGTAAAAGTCAACCGACTTAAAGGAAATGGTTACCCTCCTTCCCAATCATTTGATTGAGAAATTGTTTGTACAAAAAGATAAAATAAGTTGTTTTTTTTTTTGGCTAAATTGATTCTATGGTTGATGATGATTTGCTTATTGTGCTTTTAGCTCACTCGTTTTATGCTTTTCTTAAATGTTCCAGATACTACTTGAAGACGGACCATGGGCGCTAGATAAACTTACACAAATTTTAGGAATTTTGTACTTAAAGAGACTTAGTTTCTTTTCCTTTTATACAGGAATATATGCAGTTTCTTTTGTTTAGATTATACTAGTTTGTAATGAAAGTTACTGTATGCATAAAATTTCAAGATACTTCAATCAAGATTAAATATTTTATTACTTCAGCTAAGTCTAAAAACCCTTGTAGGTTCTAAACGTGCCTACGGCGCATAATGCCCAATTCTAGAAGATTTGGGTGTTATAGATCCAAACTAGACCCGTTTAAATCAGTACGATATTCAATCTTACTTTGATCTTTGATCTTATGTAGTTTCTTTTGTTTAGATTGTACTGGTTTGTAATGAAAGTTATTATATGCATAAAATTTCATGATACTTTAATCCAGACTAAATATTTTATTACTTTAGCTAAGTCTAAAAAGCCTTTTAGGTTCTAAACGTACCTACGGCTCGTAATGCCCAATTCTAGAAGATTTGGGTGTTATAGATCCAAGCTAGACCCGTTTAAATCAATACAATATTCAATCTTACTTTGATCTTTGATCTAGTTGGTCCTATTGGAATTTGGGGATTGGATGCTTCAATTTTGATCATCTTGTTCAAATTCCCTTATCCAACACATGAAGTGTAGAGGTCGAAAAGCTACTTTTTCTACACCCTTCTTATTTGACTTAGTCAAATCTTGTGGGCCAAGAGCGAGCATGGTGGGTTACAAATGCATGCACACCCTGTCCTGCCTTGCTAGGCTGGGCGGAGCGTTGCAGTTTGTGGTATGGACCTTTTTTTAGCCAAATTTTAGTTTTTATAACCATTGTATCTTTAGCCATTGCAACAAACTCGAACTCGAGGTACGTTTCCTTCTCAACCAAGCTCCTGTTCTAGTTATTCATCCTTGGAAGAGCTCGAGGTTGCAAGCTGGAGCTCAGGTACCCAACTTAGGTTGTTACTTTAGTTGTCTATCCTTGCCCAATCTCGAGGCTGCAAGCTCGAGCGAGATACGTTGTCCTTTTAGCCACTGTACTTGGCTCGAGCTCGAGAGACTGTGTCTTAATCGTTTCAACACCCACTCTTTCCATATCCATTGTTTCCTTAACTGAGGTCAGATTCTTTGCTCCTCCATGTCTGCTTACTCTCCGCATTGAGGGTGAATTTTCCACACACCTTCCAAACCGATGGTTGCTTGAATGGGCAAGCTTCTGCCTATGAATTCAGTGTCTTGGTGGAATGATTGACACATTGAAACACACACAACGACTCCTTCCTCTTCTCTCAAAAAAACTATCGTCTCTTAATTACTGAGCAAGTTAAAGCATGCTTCAGTCCATCTTCTTGAAATATATTACTGAGGTGGGCGTCGTATTAGCCCTTGGATTTAGAGTGCCATTGGTCTCGGTACACGTTTGCTGGGGCATAACGACTCAAGATAGTGGAGATCTCCACGGCACGACAATTCTTCGGATTTCTGTTCTCTATAATTTGTGTGGCATTTGTTGACCCTCGAGATCATATTATTATAGCTACAAGTTCACTTGTAATTGTATTAAAGTTATTGATTGTTCATTAGCACTATTTTTCAACAAGTATAGTCCCGCCCAATCCGATATGGGCACCCTCACCCAAAGAGTAGGGAGACAAATTGAGAGCGAACGAATCTCCTTTCTAACAAAAGTTAACAAGAAAGAGAAAGGGGCATCATTTCGGCCCTCCCCCACAAAATCCCATGTTAAGGGTAAAGTGCGTTTAACACAACCCTCTCCCTTTCTCGTCTCTCTTTTGCGGTTCTTTTCTCCTTCCCCGTGAAGCATGTATATCACTCACTCTCTGCGCTCTCTCTCTCGTTTCCTCTCCCTATTTTTCTATTTCCCATGTCTGCCTCTTTTCTCAATCTGTAAGTTTCAAATCCTTCTCTTTCTTGTAGCGTATGATATCAACAAACCCTAGAATTTTTTCTTAGTGTGTCGGTTTGTCGTTTTTATAGTCTACTAGTTCTTGGATTTACGCTTTTTCATGCAGATTTGTAATTGTTTTGTCTCTCATTTCGTTTTCGGTTTCCTTAGTGATTTGATGTGTAATTGTGACCTTGAATGCTCCTCCGCTCCCTACCTATGGAGTTGGCATATATGAGGTCTACATATATGCTCGAGTCGGTTTTAAAACTAATTGACATTTGGTGGAGTAATCCACTGGGCTTGATATATTAATTTCTTCTCTCTTGTAACTTTGATGTGGGATTTAACTAGACTCATACGTGGAGTCCTTAATAGAAACTGTTATTGACTGGAATTTTTGGGCTTACAGGTTGAAGATTGCTGGGGAAGGCAATCTTGCATTTCCTTACGGTTTTGATCCCGCAGTTAAGTAAGAGGAGTAGAGAAAGTGGGGCCACTTTGCTTTTGTGATTCATTCAAAGCTTGAAGTGGGCATGGTGGGTAAAGAGGATGCCTCCGGTTCTTGGGGTCAGTATCAAGTTTCTAACAATGCTCCGAAGAAATTTTGGCGATCTGCTTCATGGTCATCATCTCGGACTATGCCATCAAACCCGGATAATGAAGAAAAAGATAGTATAGATCCAAATGGTAATGCGAGGAATAATAATGCTGGGCAAGCACGGAGGTTCCCTGCTCTATTAACCCCTCGTTCCCAACAAAATTGTAAGGCCCGATCTTGTCTGCCGCCATTGCAGCCACTGGCTATCGCTCGAAGGAGCTTGGATGAGTGGCCGAAAGCTGGCTCAGATGATATAGGGGAGTGGCCAGGACCACCTACCCCTGGTGCAAGAGACGTGATCAAGTTTGGGGAGAAGCTGAAGGTGGATTTGTCAGCCATTGAGAAGAGTTCCGATGGAAATGGGGAACTTGTGAAGAGGGATAAAATTGCATTCTATAACAAAGAATGTTCAAAGGTGGCTGAACACATCTATCTTGGAGGAGATGCTGTTGCTAGGGATAGGGATATACTGAAGAGAAATGGGATTACCCATGTGCTCAATTGTGTGGGTTTTGTTTGCCCCGAGTATTTCAAAGCAGACTTTGTGTACAGAACATTGTGGCTCCAGGATAGCCCTTCGGAAGACATTACTAGCATTCTCTATGATGTGTTTGACTATTTTGAAGACGTTAAAGAGCAGAAGGGAAGGGTGTTCATCCATTGTTGTCAAGGGGTCTCTAGGTCCACGTCGTTGGTAATAGCGTATCTTATGTGGAGAGAGGGACAAAGCTTTGATGATGCTTTCCAGTATGTAAAGGAAGCTAGAGGAATTGCTGACCCAAATATGGGTTTTGCCTGCCAGTTGCTGCAGTGTCAGAAGAGGGTCCATGCTGTTCCATTGAGTCCAAGTTCATTGTTTAGGATGTATAGAATCACTCCTCACTCTTCATATGATCCTTTGCATCTTGTACCCAAACTGCTGAATGATCCATCTCCTTTAGCGCTTGATTCAAGAGGGGCTTTTATTATACAAGTGCCTTCTGCAATTTATATTTGGCTTGGTAAAAAATGTGAAGTTATTATGGAAAGGGATGCAAGAGAGATTGTGTGCCAGATCATGCGGTATGAAAGAGTACAAGCAGTGGTCCACGTAATTAAGGAAGGGAACGAACCATCCTTCTTTTGGGATGCTTTTTCTGAGACCTCAGTAGACAAGCCTGACAATGGAGAACTTCAAGTGGAATCATCCGGTAGGATTCACCCTGAGGAGAGGAAAGTGGACTTGTATGATGTTGATTTTGAGATCTTCCATAAGGCAATCATGGGAGGTTTTGTGCCACCATTTTCATCAATGGGTGCTGAACATGAGACACATCTGCCTGCGCGAGAGAACAGTTGGAGTTCATTGAGGTGCAAGTTTGTCTCTCGTCATGTGAAAGAGTTTGTCTCAGCTCCCAAATTGGTTATCAACAAACTCCAATCGGATTCCAGAATCATTGACAGTCGGGATAGTATTGTCAAACCATCACATATATTTGATGCCTCTTCCATGTCATCATCATCGCCATCATCTCTCTCGTCGTCATCAGTTCCATCTTCATTGTCTTCTCCGTCACACCTCTCTCCAGATTCTATCTCTTCTGATTCAAGTACTAATTCAAAGCATTTCTCGGATCCTGTTTCCGATAGTTTTGCTAACATGTCTCTAGTTTCATCTAAAACTTCTCTAAGTGTTTCTAACCATCCTGAGTACATTGAGGTGAATTTTGATTCACAACCGTTGCCTATTTCATCTAGGAGATCTCCCCTCTCTATTGCAGAGCGGAGGGGTAGCTTGTCTAAGTGCCTGACATTGCCCATAGTGGCTGATGAAAGAAGGATGAAAGATACTTTACAAGATAACCCTGCCCATGAACAAAGCTGTGGTCAGATGAACAAAACTAGTTGCATTTCATTTGATTTTAACAAGGGAGCAAATTCTACAGATTTCAGGAATGATGACAGTGAAGTAAGTGTAGATGCAGAAAAGCTAAATAGTAGTGTTGATGAAAGGGAGTCTGCTTTGACCAATGGTTCGGATATATTGAGAGAGAAAAGTTTTCTAAGAACAAGCAAGAACTTAAATGAGCCAATTGGGATGTTGGCCGTTGGTGCTGCAAATCTTGAGCTCAAGCGACCTTTAGTGTATCGCTTGCCTGGTTTAGAAATGCTCTCAACAATTGAAGCATGTGATCTGGATTCTGAGTCAGCATTTGTCTGCATTTCTCCATCGACTCTTGAAGGGCTATCTGACAATATGACTGTGTATCTTTGGATTGGAAGGTCTTTCAAGCTTGTTAGGCCTCTGTTTCAAGCAAATAAGCAAGAAGTAGGTGATGTAGTTTCAACTGACTGGTGCCAAATTGGCTCCCATGTTCTGACACAAATTAATCTTTCGGAAGACACTGATATTAAGGTATGTTTATGTCGTAGTTTTCTGACATATTTATGCTGCAACTGCCTTCTAAATGCCAAAAGTTGTATAGGTATGTCTTCTGTAGCTTCTGGTTCCTGATGGAACTTTCTGTTGCTGCAGCATAAGACTAGGCACAAATAGTACGATAACGAAGTTTTAATATAAAGAATGCAGATCATTGTCGGAGTTTCAATGCAAAAAAGTGTGTTAGTGAAGTGGGAGACACATCAGCAGCATAAATTTGGCTATTATTGCTCAAAACTCAGTTACTTTTTCTACTTCTATTGTATTTTAGTTTGAAATATGAAGAAAAGAATGGAGCTAAAGTAGGAATAAAATTGCTCAAATTATAAGCCCGGATATTAATCTTCCGATATAGCAACCAATTGCTTACCATGGATTAGTTCATCTAGGTGCCTTGGTTTTTAAATTATTGAACCCTTTGACTGAATAACTGAGTTTGATTTTGTTATGTAGATGCATGTGTTGTTCACTGATATCATGATGATACTAGTGCTAGAGGACCTTGGGGGGAGTGTGGACTGTGAGCAATGCTTGCTGTCATCTCTGGTTTATTGAATGTGATAAAGATGCTGAATAACCTTTCTTCCTACTTTTTGGTCTATAATAAATGGAAGTAAAGTATTATGAAGTTAAGACCACAACATACTTCATTAATAGAGCAAGACAAAACGAACTCAATAAGAACGACAAAAGTTGGACTCTTCTCATCCTAGAAACGAATGTCTCCTGATCTAATCTCTCTTGAGCATTGTTCTAGCTCCTCTTTATATTTGATAATTTTGTGGCGTTCTCTAGAGTTCATGGTCTTTGGTTGCTTGCATTGTGTAAATCTATGGACTTTTCATCAGCCCCTTTTCACTTCCATGTGGCTCATTATCAACATCTAAGCTTATTGATTAGATATACATATTGCACAGTTGATATTAAGGAAGTAAAAGATTGCAGTTTTGTATTCCCATGTATTCATTAACATAGCATCATCTTCCACATTTTAGTTAGTTCAGGCTGGATTCTGCTGGAGTTATGATGTAACTAGTTGCATAGTCAGTTTGACGGAAATTCTATTTAGGACTTGCAACAATAGAGACCTAGTTTCTGACCAACTAAGGGCGTGTTTTGTATTGGTTTCTGTTTGTAATTTTTGGTTCTTGAAAAACTAAAAGCGAAATTTTGAAATAGCTTTTTCTAGTTTTTTTGGGCTTTTTGTTTTTAGTTTTTAATCAATTTAGTAAAAAAACAAAAAATAAGAAGCCAGACTAGAAAAATCATTTCCAACCATGGTCATTAGTTTTTAAAAAACAAAAAACTACAGACAGAAAATGATAGCAAAGGCCCTAAGCTTTGAACCTCGAGATGCTAGGTTTTCTCCTACTAGGTTGTGAATATTGGGGCTATACAAGTGATAATTAATCCGCTTTTATCATCTTTGCTTATTGTAAGGTAAGATCAGGCTTTCGGTTTTGGGTTAGTGATATGTTACCAAAGTCTAAGATGACCCCTAACATTGGAATACTGACTCTTGTCAGATCTATTAGTTTTGTAGTTGGTTTAGTTAACTAGCTGATGTGAAAGGAATCTGAATGAAATAAGTGGGAATTCTTGCTCAATTCAAGCATAACTAAAACATCAGTCTACCGAAGAAAATATAGAACTACTGAAAGTATGGAAGTGGGCCTGTGCTTGATGTTTTATTAATGATTGAAACCATGTGTTTTTCTTAATCCTGCATGAGAAAAGATGGAAATACAAAGTGGGAATTCACAATATATGTTTCCTTCTTCCTTGCTTCACAGGGTAGTGTGTGGGTCACTCAGATTACACATGATCGTAGTTGAACTTAGTGAAGCATTATTTTTTTTTCCATTTGTCTGGCCTGGGAATTCAATTTGAACGAAAATATATCTTGTGACTGGTTGCTTTGTTGCGTTTTTTGTTTTTCTGTGTCTGTTATGTTCTGCTGGTAGTGTTCTTATGCGTGGATATACATGGTATACATCTTTGAAGCTACCAATTCATATAACTCCAGTAGTTTTCATCCGGTTTATTTTGGTTTATAATCTGTACTTTGGCCACTGCACTCCTGAATACGATTCTGTTGATCTGGTGCTTTTTTTTGATGTTTAGATGTTCCATTATTAATCCAAATTGACAAAATACCATAAATCAACGTGCCTTCCCTAGCATACTCTTGCTGATTAGCTCTTGCATTTGCTGATGGCGACTCCAGTAACATGATAGATGGCTTACTGCAGATAGTCAAGGAAGGGGACGAACCAGTGGACTTTCTTGCGCTGTTGAATATATTGTAGCATAACTAGAAAGTAGCAAACAACTATATGTTCCTATATTCCAACCTTGTCAAGCATCAAGAAGAATTTTTTCCAGCTTTTAGAAGAAACGCCTCCTTGGGAACACTTCAGGTATTGTTTGTTCCTTTTTTGTGTCATATTGAACTTACCCATACATATCCGTGCATAAGTATTGCAACCATAGATTTGCTCCTTGAGTTTCTTTTCTTCTCTTTTTGTTAGTCCTTTGGTTTTTTTTTTTTCCTTTTTTTTTTTTTTGGGGGGGGGGGGGGGGGGGGGGGGGGGGGGGTTGGGTGTTGTGTCCGAGGGTCTTTGCAGTTTACAGTTTAAAGGTGTTTTCTTTGTATAGATGGTTTCTTGTGGTTAGTTTTACTCCTTTATCATGGTTTTTTTCGCTAGAATAGACAAATCATTTGGGTTTATTTATCACACAGTTTCCTTTCCAGTGGATTATTCCTTGATGCCATGCACCATGGGAGTCTCTGTGACTAGGATAATAGAATGTACACTTGAAAGCTCGGAATTAAACATTTGTTCGTGTTCGTGGTCGTGGTGTCGCGGATGTTACATAGCACATGATGGTAATTGCATAATGTAATGGTCGGCTTAGAATCTGTTTTGTAATAGTCTTTATTTGATTCCATGCTTGGAGATAACTAATCTCCCTCCTGCATGTCCATCGTATGAAGCTGCATGTGTTGGGTTGATGATAAAACAAGAGGTTATTGTTAGTAAAAACTAATACAAAAAGAAAATGATGCGCTGACTTAGTTTCGACTGCTAGGATTTTTCTGGCTTCCTTAACACCCTTTTATGCCTTACATGTTGGAAAAACCTTGTCTGCGGTTGGAAAGATGCAAACGATGCTGTGTTAAATCTTCATGGTGGCTTATACGTCTCCATGCTGACTCCCTGGTGATTGAGATTACTCTCTTTAAGTCACCAACTACGATTTCTTATACAATGTCACCCGGTATTGTAAAAGGGTTTTAAGGGTGCATTTGGTTCACTGTTTTTAACTTATTTTTTTAGCTTATTTATTTTAATAAGAGCTGTTTATTTAAAATCTATTTTTTAATATTGAGATGTTTGGTCATGTAGTGCAAAAAGATCTTTTTTATAAAATAAAGTATTTGGCTGCACTTTTAGAAAATAACTTATCTATTATAATGATAACACTAAATTATATAAATCAACCAATAATAGTATGATGGTGGGGTGAATCAAGGGATGCCACGCAACAATGATGGGTAATAGCAAGCCTTAACAGTGGGTGGTAGTAGTGGACAAATTATGGGGGCTAGCCTTGTTGGTAGAGGTGAACTATGGTGGTGGCAAAGCTATGGTGGATGATTGAGGTGGATCATGGTGGCTGATGAGGTGAAACTATAACGATGGCGAGCCATGCTGGTGGCTACAGTGGTGGGTGGTGGAAGTGCACTATGGTGGTGGCAACTTATGGTGGTGTTTGGACATAGATGGACTAGTTTGTCACAATGAGAGGGTGGTGATGAGTCATACGGTGGGCTTACGAGTGAATCATGATAATGGAGGGGATGGTGAATGTGTTGAACCATGGTGGTAGAGGGGGTGGTGGTGGGTGTGGGCGGTAGTAAAAGTGAGTGGGTCATGGTGGTAAAGATTTAAAGCTAACATAGGTCTTGTTTGGTTGCTACATGAATTGAATTCCCGTGAGAAGTTGTATTTCTTCAGAATTCAGTTCCTGCGTTAATTTCTCAGGAAGTGGTGCAAAGTGTCTGGTTTTAGGGTGGGAAATAAAACTTTCTTGGGGGCATGAATTAAAACAAAGGAATTAAAACTATTTGGGGGGAGGGGGGGATTCTATGTTCTGCCAATTTTCTGCCAATCAAATAAGAGGACAAATGCCTACTTCATATGAATTCTAATTTCCTGTGTTTACTTTCAGGTAACAAACAATTGTAACATCTTTCAGAAAGGGACTGTGAAAATATCTACTTTTGCATCTTTTCCTACTTGTAATAAAGTAACTTTTTTCATTAATCTATTTAAGCTATGAGAAAAAAGGTAAAAAAATCTATTCTACCAACCAAAACACAAGCGTTGCAGTTAATTATAACTTTTTTTCCCATCTTTGCCTATTAAGAAACTAAGTCAAATGCAGCCTAAGTTGGGTAACAATTATTGGCTAATGTGATAATTGGTCTTGAAATACCGACTGGAACACTATAAACTTGACATTGGTCGGAGGCGCCATATTGTTTTAGTGAATTTGGTGCTCTTTTCAAGTTATTTCCCCTTGTTCATCTCCACGCCTCATTGTTGTCTGCAGGAGATTCTACCCGGCAAAGAAGGGCTGAACTGGCTGTACAGTGCTGCGATGACTTTATTTCCCCTTGAGCATGTTGTCTCTACTGATTTGGAAGCTCCATTTTTTATGTTTCAAATTTTAGGCACCATTGAACCCAAATATTGCTTACTCGCCCCTGAAACGTCCTTTGGATTTGGTTATTTGTAGCAGCAGCTCTCATTTTCTGCTGGGGATGATATACTGTGGATTGATGTCTTAAAAGAAATGGCTATTACCCTGCCCTATTGATGTCTCTTAAGGGTAAAATACTCAGTCGTATCATGATGTGTTGTGTATTAATATTTTAGGATATAAATTAATAAACTTTGTGAAATATATATTAGTCCAAAAGTTACATGTATTTAATAAATAGTTTAAATGACATTGTATAAGGATATAAAATAGGTTTCTCATCCAACTTTCTATAATAGTAATGTAACAACGTTGCAATTCGTTTCTAGGGTGAGGGTAATAGCGATGGGATGGTGGGTTTACCAAACAAATAATGGTAAATTTTAGGGTTATTTACATTTTAGTATTAAGGACTCTGATCTTTTTGAATTATTAAAAAGGCTCCTAAGTTTTGTCGTATCAATAAAAAGGCCCCTCTCAAGCGTGATGACGTTATTTTCTATAGACAACGTGGCAATTATTTTTTATTAATGGCATAATAAAATGACTAATAGTACGTTTTAACACCCTTATTAGATGTATTATGTAGAAGTTATTTATGTTCGCCTAATTTGTTTCAAAATATGATTATTAAAGGATATTTTTGTCGTTTTACTGTGGCATTAATAAAAATATAGTTGTCACATTAGTTATATCAAGTAAAAATGATATCATTATGTAAGATAAAAGCCTTTTTATTGATGCGACAAAAACTTAGGGGCCTTTTTATTAATACGACAAAAGCTTAGGGGTCTTTTTAATAATTCAAAATGGTCATGGTCTTTTTTATTATTTTTAAAAATGTCGGGGTACTAAAATATAAATAACCCTAAATTTTACACTTCCATGTCGTCATTTGGAATTTATTAAATAAATATAAATTTTGGACTAAAAAATTATTTCATAATATTTGTAAACTAAAAAACTAATGCAGCTAATCTCAAGGTAGGGATGGTAATGAGAGGGGGCGGGGAGAGTACAGGTACAGGTGGTGTCTCCATACCTGCACCCGCCACCCAAATTCTATACTGGTACCCGGCCCATTACCTACCACGGGTATGAAGTGAATACCTGTACCCGCCCCGGCGGGTACAAACCCATACCAATACTTGCCCCATTACTCGCGGGTATCCATGACCCGCCCCATACCCTTCCTAATGTGCGTAAAAAACGATTAACTATAATCGCTTGTTAGTTATTTAATACAATTTTTTAAAACCAATTATATATATTTTTATCACAATGATAAACAATTTGGATTATTGAATTTAAATACGTATTTTTTAATTTGAAGTTTAACTATGTATACAATAAAGTGGGTATGGTAGGCATGAGATGGGCCGGGGTGGGTATGGAGCGGGTGCACCTAACCCATACCCACTACCCGCCCCCAAGCGAGGCGGGTACCAGCAGGTAATGGGTTTTACCCGCCCCATTGCCATCCCTATCTCAGGGTACTAATATGTTGTTTATTCTTGTCTCTTTGTCTCGAGCTACCTTATTATGGAAAGTGCTTGTTTATATAATTTATGTACTCATTTGAGCATGCAATATTTGTGGCAGAAAATTGCATTATAGATATACAAAAGATCTAAGTTTTGCCCGGGGTATAGAATTGGAGCTTCTAATCGAGTTGAATTGAAGATTGGAATTGGAGCCAAAGCAAAGATCTATTTTGTTGTTTGGTTCGCCTATAGACATTAGAATTACAATTCTATTGACCAATTTTATAAGATTTGTACTAATTAAAAATCATATATTCTAATTCTTCTTAGTGGGGAAAGAATCAAAAAAATGGGGAAAGAATTCGAGTTCTATACAAATTTCACCTACCTGGAGCTAAGAACGACACAACTTGATTGACTCAATTTACAAGAGGACTTGAAACGTGGAACCACTTGAGCTGATACAACATGAAGTTCGAATTTATCCAACTCGAATGACTCAACCCTATATGACGAAGCACGAATAGACTTAAACCCCATCTAACTCTAGAATTAGAAAATAAATTACACAATCTAATTCAATATCAAATGCTAAATAGTGTCTAATGGATTTCTTTTGTACATGTATGTATTCAAAACATTGCCCTTTCTAGTGCATCCTTTTTTTCGATAATTAGGTACATCATCCCTAGAGGCAGAAGCCGGGATGGGAAAGGTACATTGCCGTGATCACGAATCGCTTTTCGGCCTATTCTGCCATTGTTCCACGAGCAGAAAGCTTCAATGCATCTTGCGGTTTCGCTTGGGCTATATGGAAACGATTCACACCAACCCCAAACCCAAAACCCGACTCATTTTAGTGCACCAGAACATTTCCTCCAAGTCAAAGTTTTCCCCTTCGAAAACTATTTTATTCCTCTTATACCAAATTACCCAAATAATCGGAAAGAAAACTAAAATCCAAACATTCTTTTGAAATTTACTTCTAATACGTATGGCAATCCGTTGCTCATGGTACGCTTTGATCAGTGATGGTGTAACAAGTTGAAATCCCCACTGCTCCGAGGCTCAGGACCACAGCATCCAAACAACCAGGCATATCATAAAGAATTGATCTAAATTTCCACTGCCCCTTTACAAAACATGCATGCTGTTTCATTGGTGTCAATCACCCCTAACCGCCAAAGTTGTTCCTTTTTGTTCATTTTTCCGAGTAGGGCCACTCAAACAAGGATTTCAACCTTTGGCGAAGCAAGGCCCCTCCACACTCCACTTACGAGACTATCCACACTTGGGTATCGTGCTTCCAAGACTGCATTTGTGAATGAGTTCACTAAGAACGCACATGTACTGTCATGTTTCCAAAAATGTCTGTTTGCTCGACCTGGTGATGGCTTTACTGCGTTCATCAAGTTGTTAAACTCATCTACCATTAACAACTCACTAAGAAAGAAACTCCTACTCAACTTAAACATCAATTTCCCCTTCCATCAACATCCCTTGAACTCCTATCCATCTATCTCCAGTAGTTGTGCTGCTATGCTTAAATCTTTCTTTATCCCACCCTCGGTTTTCCTTGCTTCTTTTTTGGACTAGGGCCTTGGACGTTCTTGGGCTTGGTACTGCGAATAGGCTAGTTATTTTATGAGGACTTATAGGGCAGTAAGTTGGGCTGAATGTTCTCAAAGCGTGGTGGGGGTCGTTGGTTGGACCCATCTTCATACTCTTTCACAACTTCCTGGTTCCTCTACCTGCAGAAGCTCCTTGAAATCATAAGAGATTTGAATGTTCACTGTCCTTGTCCTGCTCTCAGAAGTCGGTTCGTCTTCTCCACCATCTGACTCTTTGTGCTTCCACCTGTTCCTGCCCAACTTCTGCATCACCGCCGTCGATTCCACCGTTTGTTGCTCCCAAATCATCACGCTCATTCTGTGCTCGCTTGTTTGATTCCTTCAGAGAAGAGTTACATTCAGATTCAGATTCAGTTTCATCTTTATAGTCCCTATCTTTCCTGCTTCTGGATTCTCTAACATCATGGATTATAAATTCCAAGTTATCAACTTGGAACAGGACATCATCATCATCAATGGTTCTCCTCAATGTAGTATCCTCCAGGACTCTTGCTACGTCTAGAGATGATAATTCCTCCGTGTCTTCGTCTAATTTTATAGCATCCCCCAGCACTTCCCTATGTTAAGTATATTTTCCTTAGTTCATGACAGAAAAGGGATTTCATTAATTTCTAGCCATGTTCTGCGCGTTTCACACTGTTCCCATTCATCCAATCTTTTGACGGGATCAAAATGCTGCTTTAAGGTATCTTCCTTCTCCTTCAGAATGCTATCCATATCTTCAAGTGTTTTGCACGTGATCAACACTTTGTATTTGCCAACCCCTCTGATAAGGCAATGCGGGAGGTTTACATTTTGCAGACTTTTACTTAAAGAGGTCTAGATCTAGCGGAGCACACGACACCCCAATTATGCTTCTTTTTAGCCATTCAACATTTTCTTGCGAGGACTTTCCTTTAACAATGGCAATGATTCTGGTGTTAGTCTTAGTATTTGATGGATTGGCACCCTGCTCCCTTAATTCAGTATTTTCATTCCCATCCCAACATTCTCATTTTCCACCCCTTCATTAGGATTTTCTTGAGGCTCCCCTGATCTTGCATCATGCAAATTTCCTTGATTTATTCCTGATCTCCCTTGACATCTGGCGAATTTGGCCCAGTTAATCTGAAGCCATCCTCTGGTGATATGTATCCTATTCCCGTCTTTGACTGCACTCTTAGCTTCTTGTTTGGTTGAATATCTTACTCATCCAAAGCGTGTGTTCATAGAGATTCTTCTTTTTCTCGCTACAAAGGTATTGGTGACCATACTGAACTTCACGAAGATCCTTCGGAGCCATTCATTCGTCATGTCGTTGGGTAAATTATCCACAAAGATTGTGAAATGTTCATTCGTCTCCAAGTTGGTGTTCTCCCTTAACTATCTGTTTCTGGAATCCAGTGCACCCCGCATATGTTCTCTTCTACGTTTGGAATTTTACCTCTTTCCATCCTTGTTCTGCATGTAAAACTCATCTCCATAATGTCTCCTTCTCCCACGGTTTCGAACAAACCAGTGATCAATCCAACCACCATCTCCGCTACGATGACACTTTCTCCTCCGATCTTCATCACCTCTAAACCTCTACCGCCCTCTGTTCTCCCGTCTCTCTTTGTTATACATCAAAGAGAAGCCTAATCGCAAAAGGTTTCCTTTGATCGGAAGGTTTCCTCATTTCTGATGTTGCTATATGCTAGGTCATGTGAAGTAGTCGTCATGTGTACTCGTAGTATTGCTCTTTGTAGTGTGTTAATTGTTAGGCCATCCAAAGGAAGGAGAAGTCATGTTTGCTGACCAAGCTAGCCGTTTTGAGAAAAATAAAGACTAAAATTGTATTGAGAAAATAAAAAACTAGAATTGTATTTTCTTTCTTGAGTTTTACAAATACAATCAAAGTCTTTATCTAGTGTGCAAAGTGTATCAAGAAAATATTACAAAATCAGAAATAAAATACTACAATTGATTTAGAGAATAATTATTGATAATGTTAAATCAAATCAAATTCTTTCAAGAATTATGAAGGATGTGGTAGGATTATGCATTGATTTAGCATATCAATTATGTGTGAGGATTACACCCCACCCCCCCCCAAGCGAATGGGTGGGGTAGCCACACAAAGCTTGTCACGTAGCCATGAAAACTTGGAGGAGCTCAGTGCCTTTGTGAAAACATCAGCAATTTGATCATGACTTGAGATGAATCTAACCAGTAAGTCTTAACACAATATTTTCTCACGAACAAAATAAAAATCAATTTTTATGTGCTTGGAGCAGGAATGATACAATGGATTGTCCGTGTAGTAAATAGCGAAAATATTATCACACCATAAGTAAGGACATTCGTCAAGTCGAATACCGAGCTCCCGAAGTAGGTGTTGGACCCAGCATAACTCAACGGTGGCATTTGCAAGGCCACAGAACTCGACTTCTGTGCTGGATTGAGAGACAATAGGTTGTCGTTTGGATGTCCAACTAATAATATTAGGGCCAAGAAAGAGGTAGCATCCAAACGTGGATCGGTGGGTTGTAGGACAACCAACCCAATTGGAATCGGAGAACGCATGAAGGACCAGTCATGTAGCCTTGCAGAATCGAAGGCCATAATGTGAGGTAGCTTGAAGATACCATAGGATTCGTTTTACCATCTTCCAATCACCAATAGAAGGATTGTGCATAGATTGACAAGCACGCCCCACAGCATATAAAATCTCAGGTCGTGTGATAGTAGCATAGTGAAGACCACTAACAATACTCCAATCGAGAGACGGATCCAAAAATGGCTCGGTATTTGTACTCAAGGTAGTAGTTGAAGTAACTATGGAGTGGAGACCCCTTTTGCCCCATTCATATGTGCTCGATTAAGAAGGTCCTCAATGTACTTGGTTTGAGAAAGGAACATAGTATCATCTTACCAAGAAAATAATGAAGGAAGCCTAAGTCCTTCACCAGGAAGGAACTACTTAATCGAGCCATGATGGATTAGACTAAATTAGGATTTGAGCCAGTGAGAAGAAGATCATCAACATACACAAATAAGTAAATGACATGTGCACCATGTTTCAAGATAAACAAAGAGTTATCAGTGTGACACGAAACGAACCCCAATTCTTTGAGTGTGGATGAGATACTGAAGAACCAAGCCTGAGGAGCTTGCTTGAGATATAAAGTGCCTTTCTAAGCCGACATACATGATTCGGGAATTGCGGGTGAATGTATCCTAGGGGTTGTCGCAGGAAGACATTGTCCTCAAGGGGCCCATGTAAAAAGGCATTTTGGACATCCATTTGCCTCACCTGCCATCCAAATGTCAGTGCAAGAGAAAGTATAATACAAATAGTAGTAGGTTTGACCATAGGACTAAATGTGTCTTGGTAATCAATGCCCTCTTCTTGGTTATATCCTTTTGCAACTAGACGGGCTTTATATCTGGAAATTGACCCATCAGCATTGCGTTTGATCCGATATACCCATTTGCAACCCACAATATTTTGGTTCGGTAGAGCAGGAACAAGCTCTCAAGTACCAGCTCACATAAGGGCATCGTACTCTTCATCCATGGCTTCACGCCATGCTTTCACCTTCACTGCATCAGCAAAGTTAGTTGGTTTGGTAATGGTGGCGGAGTCGAGTGTGGTGGTGGTGAGGGAGAGAGGGACATGAGGTTTGAGAGACTGAGTTTGAGATCGAGTAACCATGTGATATCAGGTGGCTCTAGGTACTGTTGGGGTGGAAGATGGATGGGGGTTGGAGTCTAAGTTTGTTAGTGCAATGGGTTCTAGGCCTAGAGGAGGCTTAGTTTGGGTTAGGGAGTGGTTTTGTTGGGTGAAATCTTGTTTTGATAAGTTAATTTCAGTAGAGAAATGGGTAGTTTGGTTTTTTTGTTGTGTAGGTGTTGAAGTAGGGCCTAAGTTTGAGCATCATTATTTTGATCTGACATTGATTGGGAGAGGGTTGATTTTTGTGGGGGTAAAGTGAAGGGGTTTGAGTATGTAGAGAAAAAATGCCAAGGGTTTACAGTATTTTGAATTGGTTGTGATTGATGCATTGGGTATGGAAATTAGAGGTGTCCAATGGGCCAAGCCCCGATCCTGGGCCCAGGACTGGGACCACTTGGGCCAGGTTAAGTAATATCATCGCACAACATGTTTAAATACATTGTTCACCCAACAAAATCATAAAGAAATTGCAGCTCACATGGTAATGGGTGTGCCTTACATGCTAGAGGTATGGGGCCTAAACCCCACTAAAGTCATTTTTGTGTAATTATTTTCGTGACATATTAAGAACAAAAGAAGGGCCGAGCCTCACTGGGCCAGACGCAAGCCCAGGCTCGGCTAAGCCCCATCCTGGGCCGGGCCAGCTCGGCTCGTGGCCACCTCTAATGGAAATTAGGACTCATTGAAGACAACATCCCGAGATATATAGACACGAAGATGAAGACATTTATATCCCTTATGTGATGGGCTATAACCAAGGAAGAGACGAGAGAGATTTGAATTGGAGTTTTTGGTCATTATAGGGTCAAATGAATGGTAGCAAATACAACCAAAGACCTTTAGGAAAGAATAATCAGGAAGTTTTCCATAGAGGCATTGCAAAGATGTATGACGGTCTAAAAGTGGGCGACAAAGGTGGTTAATAAGGTAATAAGACATAAGGAACGCGTCATCCAAAAAGGTTAAAGGTAAAGAGGCATGGATAAGGAGAGTTAAACCGACCTCAGAAATGTGGCAGTGATGACGCTTAGCCCTACTATTTTGAGCCTGAGTGTGAGGACAACTAACCCCATGTGAAATACCCAAGTCATTAAGAAATTTAGAAACTGTTCGAAATTCACCACCCCAATCAGTTCGAAGTGTTTTAAGATTACAATCTAGGGCATTTTCAATGATTACTTTGAACTTTTTGAACACAAGTAGGACTTCATCTTTTGAACGTAGGAGATAAATCCATGTAGAACAACTAAATTCATCCATAAACGAGACATAATAACATAATCCATTAAGAGATAAAACAGAACTCCATACATCAGAATGAACAAGACTCAAAAGTTTATCAGAAACAGAAAAAGACCTAGCAATGGGCAAGCAACATGCCTTTCCTAGTTGAAATGCATGCAAAAAAGAAATATTTTGTGGACCTTGGACGGGCATGGAATGATGTTGAAGAACCCGAAGTGTAACAACTTCGGAGGGGTGACCTAGACGATGACGCCAGGATCCTTGACACCAACAAGGACTAAGGGAGATGTGGTAGATACAATTTGCCGTGGAAGTTGGCAGAGACCGTCGTTAGTGGATCCCTTGAGTAGAACTTTCCCCATGGTTAGGTCCTTAACAAAACAAGAATCAGGAAGAAACTTAAGTGAGACATGATTATCATTAGTAAATTTAGAAATACTTAGAAGATTATGCGTTATTTGTAGAACATGGAGTATTTTAGAGAGGTGGAGGGGGCGGGTAGAAGAAGAAATAGTAGAGGAACCAATATAAGAAACGGGAAGTGTATTACCATTATCGACCATGACTTGTTCACCACCCGGATAGTCATTATGAAGACTTAAATTATTCAGATCCGCGGTCATATGATGGGTAGCACTAGAATCAGGATTCCAGGTAGAGTCACCAGCAATGTAGGGAAGACGTGGGCCTCGGTTGGAAGTGACAACAAACGTTGTGCTACTAGATGTATCAGCAGCTTAGCTATGATCAAATCGGTGATAACATTTTAAGGCCGGATGTCCTAATTTTCCACATATTTGACATTGTATGCGTGGACGGTTTCCATGGTTGCCTCAATTGGATCCTTGATTGTGCACCTAATTTTGTCCAATATTGGGTTGTTTGTTTCTATTACCCCTTTGGTGACCTAAGGGCGGTTGGTGCTGGTGGACATGACCACCATGTCGGTGGTAATTGACTGGGTTATGGCGTGCGGCGGCATTAGCCATTGGGGTGGTAATTTGATGCTCAATGAAATGTCGGTGTTAAGGAAACTAGATAAATCATTAAAAGTACATGTACCACGAAATAGTGAGTAGGCGGTAACAGCTGGAGTATATTCCTCTCCAAGACCCTTAAGAGTATATTAGACTATCCGGAACCTCATGACCGACAAGGGCAAGTTGATCTGCTAAGGACTTCATTTTTTCGAGATAATCTTGCATAGACATGCCTTGCTTCTTGGTTTGACTAAGGCACTGACGCAGGTACATGATCTTTGCTTGGCTATGAGAAAGAAAAGAGTCTTTCCAAGCTATTCCAAAGGCTAGCTACAGTTGTATGACTAACCCCTTTCATAGCCATTTCTTCGGATAAGAATGAGAGAAGTCATGCTAGAAGGTAACTATCTTGTTGCATCCATCGAATATAGGCTGGATTTAGTGGTCGTGTTGAGGACTCATCATCTTGGTGGGCATTTTTGGGTTGAGGTAGAAATTTGGGTGGGCATGAATCAGATCCATCAATGAGCCTTAATGACGGTTTGCCAAACGGGATAGTTATCTCTTTTATGTTTCGTGGCTTGTTGATGACTTAGATTGAAAATGGGTGTTCGGTCTTGCATTACATTGGACGCGTTTGTTGTGGGTTGACTTGTTAGGGAGGAAGAAAAATTTTCCATTGGAGACACTTGGTCGTTGGGCTTTGATACCATGAGAAAAATAAAGACTCAAATTGTATTGACAAAAAGAAAAACTAGAATTGTGTTTTCTTTCTTGAGTTTTACAAATACAATCAAAGTCTTTATATAGTGTACAAAGTATATCAAGAAGATATTACATAATTAGAAATAAAATATTACAATTGATTTTGAGATAATTATTGATAGTGCTAAATCAAATCAAATTCTTTCAAGAATCATGAAGGATGTGGTAGGATCATGCATTGATTCAGCATATCAATTATGTGTGAGGATTATCTTCCAACACGTTTGTAATGCTGGTAAGGTCCAACATTAGATGATAAACAATTTAAATGAGTTCTAATGAATTTGAGAAATATAAATATAAGACAATATGATTCAATTTTGATCTAAATATATTAATTTTTGATGATATCATATAAGTAATATATTTGTAACTCTTACAAATATTTTCAAATAAACATGAAAATCTAGATAAATAGATCACCTTAGAGGGAAACAATGTGCTTTGATTTATATGAATTTTTTTAAAATTTCAAAACAAATTAATTTTTATTTACTTGAAAGATAGGCATTAGGTAGCCCATTTGAGAATGGAACTACCTAATAGATTTTCATATAAAATCCTTTTAAAGTTTACCATGCGATATGAGATCATACATAATCCTAGGATTCTTGTGACTTTTGTTTGTAATTCAATCATCATATGAATTTTCCTCCTTATAAATATGATTTATGTCATCTTTGCAACATTTTAGAAACATTGGATATGTGTGATGTTGTTGTGGAATTTCCATAGATTTTGGATTTTTCCCCTATTGTTTGCATGACAATTAAATTATCACCTTTTTTCTTTTTTCCCCCCTAAATCCTGGCTCCAAACATTTCCTAACCTCATCCCTTGTTAAGGAATCTGCAATTAAAATGGAAGAAGTTTTGAGATTTTTTGTTCACTTTGTAACTAATCTACCAACATTGATCGTGGAGGAGATCAATCCTCCATTTATTGCGTTGATCCCTAAAACTGATGCTCCTCAAAATGTGAACCACTTTCGTTCGATCAGTCTTTGTAATGGCTAATATAAGATTTTTACTAAGATTCTGGCTAATCGTCTGAAGTTGCTAACACCAAAAAATTTTAGCTCTCTCCAAGGGGCTTTCACCCAAGGTAGGTTAATTCATGACAATACCTTAATTGCGCATAAAATCATGACCTCCTTTTTATGAAAAATAGGGAAAACAATGTGGTAGGCCTTAAAGCTATACATGGAGAAAGCATTTGACATAGTTCAGTGGCCCTTCCTTCATCATGTACGTTAATGGGTTTTGCTCAGTAGTGGATCAAATGGATTATGGAGTGTGCGTCCTCCCCCTTTTACTCCATAATCCTTGAGGATCCTCGAGGGGTTGTTTCAAACCGAGCTGGGGGTTTCATAGGGAGATCCTCTCTCCCAGTATTTGTTTATTCTATGTTTTGATTTTTTAGCTTCAAACCACTGTGTCCTTACAGGTTAGAGGAAATCTGGTATTTGGGATCAAAGTTGCTAGAGAGGCCCCCTCAATTCCCTGCCTATTGTTTTTTGATAATTGTGTCCTTTTCATGAGCTAGAATGGAGGTGATTTTTAGGGTTCATAGTCTAGTGAACTTGTGTTATAAGGACTCTGGTCAGCTTTCTAACTTTAAGAAGTCATATTCTCTCTAAATACCCAGAGGAAACTAAGACAAGGATTAATTGATTACCTTTGTGTGGGGATTGCTCCAGCGTTGGGCAAGTACTCAGGCTCTGTTTTAGCTAAGGAAGGTTTGTTAATAACATTGCTGGACAGATTAGGGACAAGTTGTTTTCCCAATTAGCATCGTGGAATAAAATTTCTTATCTAAGGCAGGCATGGCCTCGTCAATCTAATCGTTGATTAATTCAACTCCAACCCATATCATGTAATGCTTTCAGATCCTCAGAAAGGGCAGTAGGAGATGGGATAGTGGGAAGTTTTTCTGGAAGAAGGCTTCAAATGATGGCTTAAATCTAGTAGCTTAGAGTAAAATTTAGAAGCCTGAGGGTGCTTGAGGGCTAGGCCTCAAAAAGATAAAAGGTATTAATTTGACCTTTTTGATGATCCGGATAGCATGCGGGTGAAAGTTATTAAAGCTAAATACTTGCATTTTGAGATGACATCTAACTTTCTTAACAATGGTCTTATTCATCCTTTCTGCAACACCATGTGTTGAGGGATACCAAGTTCTATTTTTTCATGGCGAATACCGTGCCTCTTAGAGTACCTTCTGAAATCATGGTGAATATACTCTCCTGTTATTTAACAGCTTCCGTGTATGTCTCGCCACCATAGTATGAAACTGCTAAAAACCCTGAAATACCTGGCTTTTGCACCTCAACAAAAACACCCAAGTTTTGCGTGAAGCATAATCAATAAAAATAACAAAATATCTATTCCTTCTTAGAGACTCGACCTCAATGGGACTATATACATCACAATATATCAATTTCAGCTTAGTTTCTTTTCATTTCAAATATTTACTAAAAGTGAGTCCATTATGCTTAGGTACCAAATAATCATCCTTCTTTTTTTTTTTTTTTTTTGAATGAAAGGTACCAAATAATCATCACAAAGGTTTAGTCACTTGCCTTCAACTAAAGTGAGGAGGGACTCTTTAACTGATTTCTACAACTCAGTAACATGAGCAAGTTGTTGTGCCACGAGTTTGGTAAAGCATTATCCTCAATCTTGTGTAATATACTACTACACATCTTCATATGTGTCTTATATAAAGAACAACAGAGCTTTCTCTTAGCTACAATCAATGATCCCTTGGAAAGCATACATTTTCTATCACCAAGATGATGTTTATTATGGGTGAGCAAAAGTACTTCAATATCCGAAAACCCGAAAATCTGAACCAAACCCGACCTGAAAAATTAGGATAACCGACCCAAAAATATTCAGTTAGGGTATACCCGACCCGTTGAAGTGTGGGTACCAGTTTGGATACATGTATCATTTCGAAAAATTTTTGGGTACCCGATCCGATCCGATATTGATTATATATAGTCTTATAAATATTTATACTATATTTGGAATACTTGGTTATGTTATGTTCAGTAAATATTAAGGTTGCAAGTATTGTTCTTAATCCCAACAAATATTTTTGAGATTGCGTATTTTTTCCTTTCTTTTTTAGTAAAAGCGTACCCTACTTTTATGTAAAAAAATGTTCTAATTTTTCAGCTATCTATCGCAAAAAAAAGGCTTTCCTCTTAGTTCTTGAATGAATCAGTAACAGTAGATTAGTAGAATAAGAATTTTTTTTTTTTTGTTATCCAGTTTTTGAGCTTTCACATATTTGTGATGTTTTAGTTTATATGTCATGATAATTTTTAAATGTAACATATTGGTTTCACCGTAGTGCTTATCAAGCATCCCAAAAAATGATATGTCCACAACCCAACTCCTAACAAATACACTTAGATGTAAATTTGTTTTTTACTTCAAAAATAACAAAAGCCATCAAGAAACCGAGGCTCTGGATTGAAACAAATTGTGTTATTATAATAGGATCTATATTGCTTTCTTCAATATATTTAGTCAGTAACTAGGTCGCGAACACCTATCCTTGGAGCAACATCAAAATATCACAAAGGGTCAATGAAAAGCTCTAAAACTAAACATTAAAATTGAATTGCTTTTACTAATCAATCTTTTTGTGTATAGGAGTGCTTGTTCATTTGTGTTGCGAGCTTGCAGGGATCTTCCTTGAGTTTCTGCTTGGTATCGCTTGGTTTGTGTTTTGTTTGTTTCTATTCTATGGTGCTCTCATATCCTCATATTTTCAGGCTAAAAATGCCTCATGACGACACGTTCTTCAGGTTGGGGGTTCTAAAAAATAATCTTTCTTCAGGGTAACACCCTAAAAGAGAAAGGTTGCATATATCCACCCTCCCTCAGACCCCACTTTTGCAGGAGCCTTCGTGCCACTGAGATTACTGCTGCTGTTGTTGAATCAATCTTTTTGTTTCCTTGATGATGTGGCTTCATTTTCTTATAGTCAGCAGAGGCATATAACGCACTAACTAACTAGTATTGTTCACATTATGACTAAACAAAGGCCATATTTGGGTGTCATTATATACATATTAACCAAGTGATTGGACATTTTTCACGAAGTTGGAGTTTTAAAGGGAGAAAAAAATATTCTTTGCTTATTATATTGTAGAATGTCTTCTCTGTTTAAAAGGCCAAAAAAATATTTTAACTAGTGAACGCAGTTCATATTCAAGAAAATTCAATACACGTTTCTTAACATTTCATACAATATTTTGTAGGCATCTTGAAATTTGGACATGTTTTATAAGGAATCTTGAAATTTTGAGTTTTTTTCCAAGTGTCATCAATGTGATGATGTTCAATAGTGCTCCTTTTCACTGGCATGGCACCCAAGAAAAAAAAAATGTTTGAAAAATAGCATATGCATATGAAGGACTAGAAAATTCTCATTTCCTAATTAAACTACAAAATACCCTCATCCCCTACTCCTTCCCTTCCCTCCCCTCAGCGGTTCACCATTAGCACCGTCCAACCACACTACCAACCTTGTTCATCTATTATTGGGCACCCTCTAACCCATCTACCCATCATTGACAACCCTCGAATTATTCTTCCTCTTACACCGCCCTTTTACTTTTCCATTGATGTACCTGCCCTCTTACCTGCCTATCACCCTCATCCTCACCCTCACCCTCACCCTACCCTTGATTTTATATCTGGAACTCGAAATCCTTCACAAATGGGTTGTAGGCAGTAGGGATGGGTGTCATGGGGTGTTGGTAATAGGGAGAGGCCTACCAGTGCATGGTAGCACATGGGGGCTACTATTACAGGGTAAGAAGGTGGGACTTTGGCAGTAGCGTGTCGGGTAGGTGGTGGAGGGGCTTCACTAGCTCCATGGGGTGGGGAAGACTAAAAATGAGTGGAAGGACTATCAACACTGGTTTAGGGGGGTAGAGTTGCTTGCGCAAGGAGGTGCAAAGTTGCAAACAAGGGGGTGGGGACAATCTCGATGGAAGGTTTTCCTGTCCGAGGGTGGGTAGCAGTAGGATGGATTGCTGACTTTGGGTAATTTGGGTATTGTTTTATTTTTTGAAATTTTTTTTCGTTTCAATCTACATTCTTATCCTTAATTAGAATATTTTTGATGTTCTTTTAGAGCCGTTGTTCAAAATGGCCCGAAATAGAAAATTATTATCAGAAATAGCATATTTAAAAAAAATATTTCTTGGTATAGCTTCCACAATAGCATTTTAAATATTTTTTTTTTTTTTTGATATTTGGTACCTCCCTCGAGGGAGGTACTGTTTTTGAGTGGCAGGGTCTGCCACTGCCAATGTCAGACCCTGCCTTTTTTTAATTTTATTTTTTATAAATTATTAATTAAATAAAATATATTAATTTATTTATTATTATATTATATTTATCTTTATAATATATAAATTATATTTAAATTATGTATATAACTTATAATAAAAAATTTAAATTAAATTATTTATTAAATATTAAATTATATTATCTATACATAATTTTATATTTTACTCATTAATAAAATTATTTAATAATAATCGTTTTTTACATAACTTTTAGCATAAATTATTATCTTTAAAAGTCTATTAACTCCTATCTTATTTTAAATTTATAATTATTAATACAACTCTCTCTTCTTACATTCTGAACAATAATCTCTTAATTATTATATAAATACTTAAATAATTATGTAATATTTTTTTAAAATATTAAGAAATTATTTTTTAAGTACTCTAAAATTTTATCATTTATCACATAGGTATTCTGACATAAAAATAAATTTAAACAGTAGAATCTTATAATGATAAATATAATATAATAATAAATAAATTAATATATTTTATTTAATTAATAATTTTATAAAAAATAAAATTAAATAGCAAAGATCTGCTACTTTATTAATTAATAATTTTATAAAAAATAAATTTAAAAAAAGGGCAGGGCCTGCCATGGCAGGGCAGACCCTGCCTCTTCAAAAAGGATAACACCCTCTTATCCAAAAAAAAAAAAAAAATTTAAAATGCTGACATGGAGGTTATACCAGAAAATATTTTTTAAAATATGCTATTTCTGGTAATATTTTTCTATTTCGAGGTATTTGGGGCAACGGCTTGTTCTTTTACTTATAGTTTTACTTGAAGGAAAAGTATCAAATTTCTAATCAATAAGAAGGGTATTTAAAACTTTAAAAGTTTAGGATACTTGTAAGACAATTTTATAAAGTTAGGGTACCCATAAAACGTTATGTCAAACTTTTAGGGTACATATCTGAAATTTTCTTTTAATATTCTATTTTATAGCCTCTAATTGACATTTTTTTTTATATTTTCATGTTGCTCTAAGGGTGTATACGCATGTCTGCTCACTGTCCAAAAATATTAATTAGTGAAAATACTACAAGTCCTATAATATTAGTTGATGTTATTAAAAAGTTACTGAAAACAATTGTTATTGCTCAAATAAAAACTTCATTTCTTTGTTAATTTATTATGACCCATAGGTCTTTAATGCTCAGATGAAAATATTTTGTTTAAACCATTTAACCCCAATTTCTAGGCTGAATTCATTTTCTTTTAATCGTATTAGGATTTGCATTATAAAATATTTATTTTCGTGTAATTGGTAAATTTTGTTATTGTTAAATTTCACCGGGCCTTTAGGCCCAACCCACGAAGTTGGAACACATGAGATCCATATATAAGCCCAAGTGGAGTTCTATCCTAAAATCAATTGGCAATAGGTGGAGTAACCCACTAGGCTTATAAGGTGGTCTCTTATTTCTCTCAACTCCGATGTGGGATTCCACGAGACTCACATGTGGAGTCTTCAACACTCCCCCTCGCATTGAGTCTGTGACAAACGTACCCCTCGCCTTCTCCGATCCAATTGGATCCAACATACTGGAGAGGCCCTTGGCGCACCAAACACAAATGCACCTCTTCTTCATGAGGACAACGTGCGACAAACACAAAATCGAGATCAACAACCCGCTCTGATATCATGTTAAATTTCACAGGGCCTTTAGGCCCAACCCACGGAGTTGGAACACATGAGATTCACATATAAGCTCAAGTGGGATTCCATCCTAAAACCAATTGGCAAGAAGTGGAGTAACCCACTAGGTTTATAAGGTGATCTCTTCTTTCTCTCAACTCCGATGTAGGATTCCACAAGACTCACATATGGAGTCTTCAACAGTTATTTTGAAGTAGGTGACCAAAAAGAGTCTTTGTTGGAGCTTGGGAAAGAACATGTTTTTTTTTTTTGGAACATTTGAAAGAACATGTTATTTTCACTGACCAAGAAGCATATATGGAATTTGTTGTAGATGACCCCTCAGAGTCGGTAGCTTGGGTGATAATAATAAAATTTTCGCTGACTAAAAAGCATCGAATGATTATATTGAAGGCAAAATATGATTCTTAAGGCAGAGAATATTGTGTAACCAAGCTTTGAGAATGAGTGCTCAAATTGTTCCAATCCCCCTCATTCCAACGTGGGAGTTCACTACCCATCACAGGTCAATTCTGTTTGCTTTTTTTATTTGCTAAGTGTGTAAATGTAAAATGTAAAGACAAATCAAACAAATATGCATAAAGGGATTCGCAGCGACGTGGGAGCGAGTCTAAATTCTGGATCGCACGTGTTTGAACTTAATCACTCACTTTTTCGAGGAAAAGGTATGGTACTTTTGGCGAATCCGACTTCGGTTTGCAATTAACTTATGGATTTTGCTTATGCTCCAATTAAGGAGACTTTTATATTTTGGTGGATTTTTTATATAAATTTGACAGAAAATTAACTGGGATATGGATCTAACTCAAGTGGTAGTTATAGTACTAAAACAAAGCCCATAGGCACCTTTCGTCATACACTTAAAAGTTAGGAATTGGGATGGAGACAAACTCAAGAGCTCAACAGTCCACTCACAAGCTCGAGTCAATCAAATTTTTAGGCCTGGGACCCTTTACTTGTAATATCTTAAATGAGTTAGAGTTTGACAAGATTAAAATAGAGCAAACCGTATCTGGGTTACTAGTGGAGGACCAACGCAATCAAGGTCAAGCTTTAGCCATCAAAGCCCTTAAATAATAACGTAAACCTAATTTCACTTGACTTGTTAAGCAGTAACACCCGTGTTAAGACCAACACAATCAAAGTCAATCTTTGGCTATCAAAGCCATAAACCAATGCCTCAATTCTCAACTCGTCAATTGTGGGAAAAGATTAAAACAGAAAGTTCATACCTGAAACCCGAAGAACTGTATTACTCTGAAGAAAGAAAGTGCATCGAAGATCTACGTTACGCTACTCCTAGGTAAAAAGCACAAGTGTGCTGTAAAGAAACTTGAAGAAGTTTGCATGGTGGTGTTGGACACTTTACAACTACAATAGTGTCTTTTATTTATAGAAAACAAAAATAACTACTGCATCCTAATTCCTCGGCATTTCCTTCCACATCTGCCTCAAAGCTCCTTTGGTGCACTTAATGTGCAGTAAACGTGCCCTGAATTCGTGTCCTTGAGCGTCTTTCTTGAAGTCCATGTCTGCATAACTTGCTGGAGTTCCTTCTAGATGCCCCATATTTTGTAGGATAGGCTTGAGGCTCACGTATCTGGAATTGCGCTTCAAATAACAGTATCAAGCTTCAGAACGACCTAACTTGTAGCTTTCTGGGATGTCACTCGAGCGCAAACCTCCTTTACCACTTTAACCACCTCGAGTGGTTGATAGCCTATAAAAGGTTTTAACTCCCCAGGCAATTGAGCTCGAGACACTGTTGTCTTAGCACCTAAAGGCCTAGCATGCCTCGAGGATGGCCTCACACGTGATAAGCGCATGACACCTTACTATGAAACGGCGTGGTCTCAACTTTGTCGAGTTTGGGATGTAAACAAGTTCAACCATCTTTTTCACCTTTTTTGCTCATCGCTTACTATTAGCTTTATGTTTAGGGGTAATGGCCTTGGGTAGTAGTAACTTGGGGTGTTCATATACCGGTCGGAATCGAAAAACTTGACCAAGCCGGGCTACCAGTCCAAGATCGGACAGAACCAATTCAATTTTGGTTCGGTCCTTACTCTTTCAATCGAGCTGATTTCAAGTTTTAGTTTGGTTCAGTCCAAACCCCAAAAACCTGAGAGAGGACCCAAAAACAATCACTTGGCCTCCTATATATTTTACTTGAATATAATTAGGCTAGTTTGGACTTGTAATATTTGGGCCTAAAATTAACAAAAAATAAACCTATAGTTTACCTATATTAATTATCTTTTTTATTTGATGAAAAATTATTGCATTATGCATATTACTACAACTTATATATATAATTATTTTTAGTTAATTCATGAAAATTTTCGTTAGTTATTAGTTAGAGAATGAAGGAAATAAGAGAACGAAAGCAAAGGGGTCACACTATCGAGGTCGGGGTTTAGTAAATATAAATTATGTGGCAAATCGTCATATTTGGTGGATGATCATTTTATATTTTCCATTTTCTTTTATTTCTAATGTTTACTTTTAGTCTTATTTTTTTTATTATATGCCTTCAAAGTTGCCCTAAATTGTCAAAATATGTTAAATTCAACTTATAATAAAATGGAAAGAAATAATAATCAGTCCAAATTGGTTCAGTCCGGTCTGGTTTCGGACAATACCTGTTAAATTTAGTCTGGCCTTTGGTCCTCGAAAGAGGCCAATTTTGGTCTTTGATTTGATTGAGTCTAGTCCGATCCAGTCCAGATTTGGACTAATGAACACCCTTAGCAGTAATAGAGGAAATGTTGAGATTCAGAGTCCTTGAATCACTACAGTGGTGGTTAAGGTGCAATTACTTTGTTTTTTCATTAATGCAAATGTATTGGAGTTGTATTTATTTCCCACTCTATAAAAGGGGGCGGAGAATGGATGTAGGATATCCAACCGTGTTGCACACTACCTCTTATTTTCTCTACTATTTTCTAAAGTAATTCCCTCATCTTTTACATGACAATGTCGATAATGAACCAACCAATCTCCTTTTAAATGACATCACTCATAGTGATTCTGGTTCGTGAAATGTAGAACATTGTCTTGCCCCTTGAGGTAGATACACATCTAATAGCTTTAACTGGTCAACTAGTCACCTCCCATAAACGAGCCATCCAATTTGGCACGGAAAATTAAGATGAAAACACCCTTTTAATGTTGTCCTAGGAATCAATCTCTCTCCCATGGGAGATTGTACTAAACATACCTTCATCTGAAAAGTAGAGGCAAGGGACCTTTTAGATGCTCACATAGACCTAATGAGTGCGTTATGGCTCTTTAATAAAATATAGGGGATCTTATTTTCTCTCCTACTATGAAAGCCAAACCAAAATTGATTGGAAAATTGTTAGAGGAGGCACTGAATTCGTAGATATTGGTAATGACTAGTTAAGTATTAAGGTTATTTACATTCTAGTATTGATTTATTTCTTTGTAGAAATAGGATCCTCTCTGGTTTAATGACCTCAGACTCTTAGGGAAAGACTAACGTGGAAGGTCAATTTAAATATCCGCTATAATATAGTGATGAAAATACCCCCCTTGACATGACAAGTCACTTTCAAAAAAGGGGTCAAGAAGGTCTGAATGTAATTCTAATCTCATGGAAGCATCTTTTTTACATATATAATGCTATGATTACTGAAATTGATTAATGGGTCAAGATATAGCATCTTTTCATAGAACTCTGACGTTTAGAGGCTACAAAATTTATTTTGAAACCTTTAGGACCTGTCTTAACACTAGATGTCCATGCAACTTTTAGGACTAAAGGTAAGTTCGCCCTACTCTGTGTCCATTTGAGTATTTCTGATATGTTACAGGATGATCATTGTTCATGCTAAAGGTCAGATTAGAGCATACCCCTTAATTTTATGACGGGTTATATAAGGTTATATAAAGTGTCTTCCCCAAGCATTACAGAGGATCATGATGTAGAGGATTGTCCGAGCTCTAAGAGCACCAAAAGATAAGGTATTGGAGAAACAATAAAAGAAATTATTCTCTCTCTTAGACCTTCCTATTCCTAATTTAAGGGAAGAAGAAGTAACAGAGAGATGGATATAGGTCTATCCTAAGAAAAGGGGGAGGAGAAGCAAATGAATCAACTCCTTGACCATTAATCGCCCTGGCCCAATATTATCATTAGGGAACCCTTTCTCATTCCTATTGACAAGGTATATACAATATTTTTTTTAATCAGTAAAAAGAACGTTGGGAAACCTATTCACAGGTAGGAAACCCTAGCACTTCCTCGGTCACTACCCTATCAAACTCTCCTTTAAAGCCGTCTAAAATATCATCATCTAAACACTCTTGAACCCCTCTAGCAACCACCTTATCTGTAGCCTTGTTCCCACACCATCAATAGGAGGATAGAATGTTCCTCCTCAAGAGCAGTCAAGATACCCTTTGGGATGCCCACTACCTGATCTATCCATTCAAGCGAAAGGGTCTTCTCATGAGGCCCTATAGCCTCTACTTAATCCATAATTTCATCAACAATGTTGTCATCAGCAACGATCATAGCCAATGGGATAGGTTCATTGACCTCGATGAGAGAACCTCGGTTTTCCACCAAGGCTCTTGGTTGGTCTTGTTCCCCATCTTCTTCGACACTACCAAAGTAGGGTCCAGGTCCCGTGGTTCAGAACTAACAAGGTTAGAAATCTTGAGCTTCCTCTTGTGAATCTAACTTGGTAACGGTTTTAGTGCATTATTTAGGTTTAATATGGATCCAATAGTCTTTGAGATTCTTAGAAGTGATTTACTTTTAGATTAAGATTGAAAGGATAATCCTTCAGAGAAGTGCCACTAATTCAATTTGTTGATCTGGAATATAATTAGGGCATGATTCTATTATGTGATTGAGCATACGACATAGAGCACAGACCTCATGAATACCTTCATAAGTGAGGGAGAATTTCTTGGACACACTACTAGCCTTAACCTATACTGAATCAAGGAGTGGACGAGTGATGTCATTATTAAGGCAAGCCCTTGCAAATCTACCTCTAGTACAGGCTATAGTATAATCATTTAGTTTTCACATTTTTCCTACATGTCCTAGAATTTTAGTTAGGAACTCAACACTCAAGAATTCTAATGGTAGTCTATTAACTCTCACCCTTTGGTCCATGTGGGTAGTGCTAGCAGAAAAAAGGATCAAAGAATGGGATTTAGGGAAACAAAACAAAGTGAAGACCTTGAACAAACCAAGGTCTCCCCTTCCAAACAAGATCCTTACCCGAAATTGTAGAGAAAGTGACTAGGACCCATTCATTACCTATCTCGACAAAATGCAAAAGACCCCTAATCATATTCCAAGACCCTGACATTTTTTACTCAATAGTAGAAATAAGGACAACTTACTCCCTAATCTTTCCCAAAAGACACAAGTAGGACATATTTTCAACTTCCTCTTTGAAACTAATTTTATCCTTGTTTCCCCCAACATTTCTAGAGTTGTTTCCATTACCCTCCTCCATAGTAGAGTTCATGCGAGAAATTGGGTTTTCTAATGGTTCTGTCATATTAGGATTTTTGATTTGAAAGCCCTTTGGACCACTTCCTTGACTGAGTGAGAGATAAAACAGAGTATATTAATGCGTGGAATTGCAGCCATTCGAGAGTAAGTCATTGAGGAAAAGAACAGAGAACTAAAACAACAAAGGATTAGAAGGTAAAGACGGCGTGGGTGGAGTAGGAGGACTCCTTTAAGAATAAATAGCCAACAGATCTTGCTTTCAAAGCCAAAATAGTTGACTTTCCTTTGGGTATCAGAGATATCATTGCTAGGGTTTACAAGACAACAACTTCAAACCCATGATAGTGCTAGAATATGTCACCCAAACAAGCAATTTTAGGGATTTTCACACACACAAGCAAGGAAAGCTTGGATGAACTTATGCATATAATAAAAGTCTGATTTTATTTGAGATTATCATTTTGAGGCATGTCTAGAGGCAAAGGACCATACCTCTCCGTCTTCTTTGAGCGTTGCATAAGAAAATGAACTTGCAGAGCCCTCTTTAATTTCAGCCATATTTAGAAGGAACCCGCGCAACCTCTTTTTTGAAGACGATGCCTCTTCCATATTTGAAGGGGTGGAACTTGGAATTGAGAATTTAGTGCTTGGATTTGGGCTTTGGAATGGTTTATAGGGTTTTGAAAGAGGCTGCCTATTCGCCTCCTTATTCTTTGTTTTAGGACATTGGTTTTTTTAAGCTACTTCAAAAAAAAACTGCCAACTGTATTTTTTGAAATCTAAAAGATTGATTTTTCCTTTTGGCTTTATAAGAACCGAAAGATTACATCCAGTCCCCACACATCTGACTAGCTATTAACTCCTTTGACTGAATATAATTAATTCTCTCAAATCTTCCACTTCTATCTCTATTTTCATTTAAACCTTGTTCCTTTTTCTGTGCTAATGGGGAGTCCAGGAGGGCTCTTAACAACGAAGCTGGATTTATATACCCTAGGTTTGGGGCTGGATAGTTTAGAATTTGAGGACAATGATGAGATAAGCAGTGCCTTAAAGGAGCTTGTGCTGGTAGGGAGGGTCTTATCTGAGAAGAATTTCAAAATCGGACTTATTCGGGCTATTTTGGAAAAGGCCTAGGCTCTCAACAACAAGCTGGAAGTGCAAGAACTATCAGGTAATATGTTCCTGTTTTTGTTTGCTAATAAGGAGGACAAAGAAAGGGCTTGTGGAAGGTACCACCTGGTTCCTAAGCGACGCTCACCTAGTCCTCAAAGAATGGCCAGATAATGAAACTTTTAGGGAGATTGGTTTTTTCACTTCGGTCTTTTGGGTCCAAGCTCATGGCGTCCCGTTAAATTTAATGACTTAATGACTTATAAGATCGCAAAGAAAATAGGAGGACTATTTAAGGAGGTGGTTAAAATTGATTTAGATATTGACAAAGCTGCAAGTATATTAGACTGACAGTAGCAATTATTGTGAATTCTCTGCTAAAGAAAGGTTTTTGGCTTGTAAGGGGTAGGAGGAAGGATAAATCGGTCGACTTTAAATATGAAAGACCACCTGACTTTTGCTATGCGTGTGGTAAACTGGGCCATGTTATTGGACAATGTTGTGTTGATGAAAATATAATTGCTAATCCACCCTATTGCAAGTCTTTAAGAGCAACAGAATATGGGCCATGGAGAGATAGGTCTGATTCGGAAAAGGATAAAGCAGAAAGATTACTTGATGGCACTTTAATGTTATTAAGACATCCTAATGAAGTGTTAATGAAAGTTTCTGATTCAGAAAATAGGGCTATTACAGGAGACACTACTAATATCATGGCAGCAAGCTTTGTGTTGAATAGGAAAAGAGCGGCCATGGAGGACCAACAAGTTGATGCTAATAAGAGGGCAAAGCTGGTGATGTAAGACTTCGTGTACAACACGGTGAAGCAAGACTAGTACGGGAACTGGTTCCTCCCAAATGAAATGGTAGACTATATGGGGAACAATGTAACGGCTGTTTTCGATATACAGGGCCTTGAAAAGTGTCTAATACCTGGTGATTCTTCCACTGGGCAAACCCAAGCAAGGGGAAGGCCAAGAGAGTCATCAAAAGTCTAAAGAAGGCTGCCCAATACAAGTACGAATTTGAGAAGATGAAAATGAAAGAGGTTTTCCCTATCCAGCCCAATGATTTTGTCAGCATGGATGATGATGCGATGAATAACAGCTCCCAATCTGGGGAGGGGCTTGCAGTTGTTGTCCCTAAACAAACTACTCTGGCGCCATGAGTATTTTATGCTGGAGCGATCAGGGGCGCTGGGGGGGGGGGGGGGGGGGGGGGGGGGGGGGGTTGTTGCTGATAGTTCCTTGTCTTTGGGAAATATCTCAAAAATACAAACCTTCAATTTTGTTCTTGGCTGAAACTAAGCAAAATGCAGACTATGTAGCACCTGTTGTTAATAATCTTGATTTCTCTAACTCTTTTGTGGTAAATCCTAAAGGGTTGTCGAGGGGATTGGTGCTAGGATAGAAAAATGATGTCAAAATAGAGGTGATGTACTACTCAAATAGACTGATCGATGTGTAAATTGAGAACGCTCAAGGATCCAAAAGATGGAAGCATATTTTTGTGTACGGTGAACCCGTGGCAGCCCATAGAAGAGAGTTTTGGGATGATTTCACTGCTAGGTGTGTTGGATGTTGGGAAAAATATAAATTTTGTTGGAAAAGTAAACTCTAATGCCGACTATTGGGTTCACAGTTCTCAACTAGGCACAACAATAGGCACCTATTAGATGACTTAGAGTAGGAGATTCTTCTCTTTACCTAAGCCCTCGGTAGAAGAGTCATGTTTCGTGACACCTCACGTACGAGAGTTCCTAGGAATAGGTTTATCTCTATAAACCCTTTGCCCTAATACTGGTTGTTGGGACGGATTTAAAAAATTCTCCCTAATTTTATAAAGTTTACGCAGCGGAAGGGTTTACAATTCATAATTCTAAACCTAGGGTTGATTTAAAATTCATAATTTTAAATCTACATATCTAAATTCTTATTTTAGATCTATAGGCCTTTTACTCCAATACATTCATAACAAGCTTCAACATGCATAATAATGAATACTGTAAATAAATAGAAAAGCAAAAACTAAAAAAAGAAGGAAAGAAAACGCACCTAAAATTGCTCCAATATAAGAAAACTAGAAAGAAATAATAATCTTCAAAAGAATACCAAAATCGAGACCTCGCAATCTTCTACGCATTGACCTCGAACTGCTCGGAGGGTGGGCTCCAAAAAATATTAAACTGAGGAAAGAAAAATTTCAACGAAAAATTTTCTCTCCAATTAGGTCTCTGAAATAATTCTAGAAACCCAAAACCATTTGTTTTATTGAATTCCAAACCCTTGGAATAGGTACCTCTATTTATAGTAATATACCGGAGCGAAAAAATTTGAATTTTTTTCGATGTGGGACGTGCTAAAATAAAAAATCAGTTTAAAACTACACGCATCGTTTTATCCAAAAACTAGAGAAAACGCTGCATTTCGTGAACAGTACACGAGTCCCTCTGGCTTACATCATGTGCCAAGTGGCGGCATGTGATTGGTCTGCGCCCGAAGGTGCGGATCATGCCATGGCAACCCAGCGCGCGACACGTGGTTGGCCGATACACGTCGACACGGAAACCGCCTAGGATTTTTGCGATATTCCTTTTTTTTTTTTGTTTAGTTTTCCACATGTAAAAATTCATCATATGAATTTTAATTTTTCAAAATTATTTTATTTTATAATTTATAATTTTTATTCATCTCGTGAATAAAGTTTGGCAAAATTAATTTACCCATCTCATGGATAAATAATTCATCTCATGAATTTTTTAATATTTTTTCGATGGCAATAAATACAGAGGCTTGCACAGGGACCTTAGGGGCAATTTAAATCTAGCTCCAAATGGATTAAATCAATCATCTTATGAAATAATTTAATTACCATTTAATGAGATTTAATTCCACTAAATAAATCTCATTGCACTCCAAACTTAAACCATTTATTCGATATCTCCATAATAGACTGTATTGATGACAACAACCTCTCCACTACACGTCCATAACAAAGGATATATATAACCACTACCATTATCATTCTCACAACTTCTCAATTAGTTACCGACTCGCCCTTCACTGAATAATTCATTTATACTTGAATATATTCACAGTATAAATTTTAAATGTCAAACACTTGGAACACTTTGGCCAAAGTTTGTTTTCGAACTATTCAAATATTTGCGAATCAACTAAGGGGAAACCTGTATCTCATAAAAGACTGTAGATTGCCTATTGAATACCTGATCCTTGTCACACTTCATGCTGCTACCCAGTGTATGTGGGAATTCAGTCATGCGTTTAGACTTTACTTATAGTACACCAATGTAACTAACGCTCGATGCACAAGTCCAAAATACCCTCAGGATTTAGAGTTGTCGTTCAAACAGTACGACGTGAATCACTCATCTCCGATAGTAGTTTAGAAATAAATAACCCACATGGTCCAACTCAGTGTGTCAATCTTATTAAACACACCAACCCAACACTTTTGGATCTCCATCCACATGACCAAATAAGTTATCTAAAGTGTCACATTATAGTCTTAGCATACAAGTGGTCCAAACTTGTCTTCAACTACGAGCCTTTCAAACAAAAATCCATACCATTTGTTCTAAGTCTATCCATGGTTTAGTCTCGTAAACCACTTAGAACAAACATGTAAATTGCAATATGAGCACTACACCCATCTCATGGATGTCTCCCAAAAGAAAATCACATGTAGTATAAATGCTCGCGTACACAAATTTAACTAGGAAACGATTGGGACTTCAATTTTATTTATTAATTAAAATAATATATCTAGAATAAATCTAAATTTCAGGGCACTGTTCCTAACACTGGATTGGAAGAGGCTCTTGCGGTAATTGGAGACTTCAATGGCTTATCATCAGTCCTCAACAAGCTTAATGGTCTCCCTATAACAGGTGCACAACTTGAAATTTTAAATAATGTCAATGATAACTATTAGCTCATTGAGCTCACAACCAAAGGCTGCTGGTACTCGTGGACATCTATAAAGGATGGCAATGTTTATGTTAGAGAACGTATCAATTAAATTGCTACTAATTATGCTTGGTTGTCATTGTTTGAATTTGCAGAAGCAGTCCTTGAGCTAGCAGTGGGGTCAAATCATTCCCCTCTTGTCACCTTGTTGGAAGGAAAAGAGTCCAAACCCGAACCAATGTTCAAGTTTGAGTCGAAGTGGTCTATTGAAGAGGACAATGCTAAAGTCATTAGAGAAGGCTGGGAGATAAGGGACACAGGATCAACAATGCCCAGGGTCAAAAGCAAACTTAAAAGATGCAAGGTTCTGTTGAAAAAGTGGTGGTCCGAATGAAGAAAAGAAAGATCTGCGATCGTGGAGGAGATCATAGGTAAATGAGCTGACATCCAAAGACAAGATGGTGATGAGTATTGGTTGAGTCTTGAAAATCAGTTGAAGAAGTAGCTACAAAGACATTGGGAAGCTGAGGAGCGGCATTGGCATCAGCAATTGAGGGTGGACTAGTTGAAATACGGGGATAGAAACGCGAAGTTTTTCCATGCCACAACACTGATAAAAGAGAAGGCAAAACTCCATCCTCAAAATCAAAAATGAATCAGGGGAGTGAGTGGATGGAGAAACCCAAATTCAAAGGGTAGTGCATCAATACTTCCAGAACTTATTCGTTGAAAGAAGTGGGAGTAGATTCAAAGAGGCAGCCACAACCATTCATAGTGTCATTATGTCCCATGTGAACCATTACCTGTGTGGCCATGTTACAAAGGCAAAAATAATTGAAACCACCAAGCAACTGGGAAAATTAAAAGCCCTAGGGCAAGATAGATATCCATGTATTTTTTATTTGGAGTATTGGGATATAGTTGGAAGGGATGTGGTTAATGCGGTTTTGGCATTCTTCCAGCATGGAAATATTACTAAAAGTTTTAATGAGACGGATATAGTCTTAATTCTGAAAATAAACAGGCTAGAAACTATGAATAATTTTTGTCTAATAAGTTTATGCAATTTCATTTACAAAATAATTGCCAAAGTTATAACCAATAGACCTCAAAATATAATGCCATGCATTATTTCCCTGCAACAAGCTGCGTTTTGTCAAGGGTCATTAGATCCAAGACAATATCATAGTGGCACATGAAGCTTTTCATTATATGAGAACCAAAAGAAGAAGTAAAAAGGGGATAATGTCTCTAAAAGTTGACTTGACCAAAGCGTACGATCAAGCAAACTGGAGTTTCCTTGAAGTAGTCTTAATTAAATTTGGTTTTGACGAACAATTTGTCAGGTGGATAATGCAATGTGTTACCTCTATTATAGTGTGTCCTATAGTTAACGGATCGCGTGTTGGTAGTTTTGTCACGGGAAGGGGACTTCACCCGGGAGACCCCCTATCCCCTTACTTGTTTATCATGGTTATGGATGCTTTATCTTGACTTATAACTAGTGCTGTAAATAATGAGCAATGGGCATTAGCAAATACACTCTCCCATATCGCATCTTCTTTTCGCCAATGATTGCATTCTATTTTTTTAGGCTAGTATTTTTGCTGGATCTAAGGTGAAAAACATCGTGGACATGTTTTTTTCTACCTCGGGGCAAGAAATCAATTTTACTAAATCTAAAGCTTTCTTTTCTTCTACTGTAGACCCTATAACTAAGGGCCAATGCCTTAATTTCTTTAATGTTGATCCTATCCACAGGGACAAAAAATATCTTGGGGTCCAGCTATTGTTGGGTAGATCTAAATCAGGGACCCTTACTCATTTGGTAGATCGTATTAGACATCAGCTAAAAGGTGGGCCAACATTATGTTGTCACATGCAAGGAGGGAAATTATTGTCAAATCAGTTTTATCCTTCAATCCTATCTATACAATGTAGTGTTTTAAATTACCTAAAACTTTTTGTCATAAAATCCATTCCCTAATAGTAGCATATTGGTGGAAAGAAGAGTCTCATGAAGCAAGGGGAGTCCATTGAAAAGTTGGGATGTTCTCTCAAGACCCGCCGGGGGGGGCGGGGGCGGTGTGTGTCTTGGATTTAGGAATTTTGAAGGGTTCAATCTCGCTCTTTTGAGAAAGCAAGCATGGTGTATCATTCAAAATCCGGATTCTTTTTGGGTAAGGGTTATAAAACGGCTGCATTTTCCAAATATGTCTTTCCTTAAGGCTCATTTAGGCCGAAACCCTTGATGGGGGTGGAGGAGTGTATTAGAGAGTCGGAACTTCCTATCCAATGATCTTCTTTAGTCAATCAGGAATGATTCTATGAAAATCTGGAATGAAAACTGGATCCCAGGCATTAGCTCTCCGCGCCGCATTTAACCCTAAATTGAGCACATGTCCCAAAAAGGTTTCCGAATTGATTAATATTAGTGCTAGAAGATGGGAGATGCACAAGGTTAGATCTCTATTTCCTAGGGCTGTAACAGACCAAATTGAAAAAATTCCAATAGGTGGGCCTGATGTTACGGATAGATATGTCTTGAACGGTGCTAGAGATGGAACCTATAATGTTAAAAGTAGGTACGGGAAATGGATAACTGAGAGGGAGGGTGAGTTGAGGGTGAGTCATCTTGTTCATACCAAACTAATAAGGTCTTCTCCCTAATTTGGAAGGCTCATTGCAAACCAAAAACTAAGTTTTTCTTACGGCATTCGTGTCAAAACGCCCTTGTGACCGGGGCAAATCTTTTTATCAGAAAACTCTTTCCTTCCTGCAAATGCCTCCGCTGTCATGAAAACGCTGAAACTGTAAACATATCCTATTTTTTTGTCCGTTTGCCCGTGCGGCATGGGCCGCATTTGGATTGAGATATAAGCTGAAAATCCATGGATTTCTGGGTTTTTCGAGGTGGTGGGAGATGCTATGTCATGAGTTTTAAAAAGATACTATGTTCAAGCCCTACACTGCTATGCAACCAAGCAAATGTTCAAGCCCGAGAGTTTCTGGCAACAGTCCAGAACCCAACTATGGCAATCCGCAGCTCTAGGCCGAGGTGATAGACCCCTCCTCCATAGTCATTCATTAAACTCAATTCGAATGCCGCGTGGTGTGTTGATCGAGAGTCAACTTGTGCCGTTGTTGCCCAGAATTATAATGGGATCATTAAAGGTGGTTGGTGCTGCACTTTTAAAGCCCAAGACCCATTATCAGCCGAGACTCAAGCAAAAGGTGGAGCCTGCTTCCTAGCCATAGCAAAACGTGGAGCCTGCTTCCTACGCCCCCCCCCCCCCCCCCCCCCCCCCCCCCCCCCCCCCCCCCCCCCCCCCCCCCCCCCCCCCCCCCCCCTCCAAATGGACGATTCTCCCAATGGTGCATGATTTTCTTCAAATTAGGACTAACTTTGATTGTATAAGTTTTTGTTAGATTCATGTTTGTAATCAAGTTGCCCATGTGGGGGCAAAGATCCAATTTGCTCATGTTTGTAATCATGATTGGTGGCATAATCCACCCTCGAAATTAGTTGATGTAATCACTCGTGATTTTATGTAAGTTTCTTTCGGCTTGTTTGGATGCTTGTTTGATTAAAAAAAAAAAGATTTATTTGTCTGAAAGTGGGTGGGCAAGTGGAATACGCCTAAATTAGAGCAAGCGGGATAACATAAGGCATATATAATATTATTGTGCATTATATATTGAAAAATGTTACAAAACTAGGGACATATTATACTCAAAAGGACGGGAATAAAAATACGAACTCAAATATAATTATAGAAAAATAGCAAGTATTTTATTCTAGAATCAAGAACCAGAGAAGTTTTTCTTCTATTCAAATAATTTTTTCAATTTCTTTAACTCTCTTCAATTGGCATTTTAATTTCTCCCTTTGTCTTCCTTTGTGTTTTCCTCTTGCATATTTATATAGTGCTTGAGGCGATGAGAGGATGCTTACCCGGGAAGGAATGAGGAGGCAGGAGATTATATTATATGTATATGTATATGTGTATATAATGGTCTTTTAAATAATTTCTAATTTTCAAGGACATTTGATAATATCCAAATTTGACTATAAAAAGTGTAACCGAAAAATATCTAATATTTACAACACTTCTTTGGATATTTTTCTTTAAAATATTATGGGACATAACACTCTTGAAAGACTATAGTGTTCGATTTATATATGCTTTCTAAAATGCCTCGTTAAAAACCTCGCCAGTAAAAATCCAGTGGGAAAAAACCATAGCGAAGGAAAAAAGAGTACAGTGCATATTTAACTCCCTCTCATGTGAAAATATTAATAAGGGGCGTTTTAGAGTCGACGCATACCAATCTTGTGAATGAACTTCTCAAAAGTATTTGTTGGCAATGCTTTTGTGAATAAATCTACAAGGTTCTCACTTGAACGAACTTGATGAACATCTATTTCACCCGTCTTCTGGAGCTCGTGTGTAAAAAAAAAAAACTTTCATGAGATATGTTTAGTTCTGTCACCTTTAATATCCACCTTTGATTTGAGTAATACATGCAGCATTATCTTCATACAGTATTGTCGAACGATTGTTGGAAGACTACATTCCTCTTGAACATATTGAATAAGAGATCTTAACCATAAGGATTCCATACTTGCCTCATGAAGTGTAAGTATTTCAGCATGATTAGAAGAAATTGCTATTGTTGTTTGTTTTTTGGATCACCAAGATATAGCAGTATTACCATAGGTAAATAAATATCATGTTTGTGAATGACCTTTATGTGGATCAAAAAAATACCCAACATCTGCATATCCAATCAATCTTGGATTTGATTGTCTCAAATAGAATAATCCCATATCAGATGTACCACTGAGATACCAAAACATATGTTTAATCCCATTCCAATGTCTTCGGGTAAGAGTTGAGCTATATTTTGCTAATAAATTAATCGAAAAGGTTATAGCTGGTCTCATGCAGTTAGTAAGATACATCAGTGCACCTATTAGACTTAGATATGGCATTTCAGGGCCAAGAATTTCTTCGATATCCTCTTGAGGTCGAAAATGGTCCTTATTTACTTCAAGGGATTGGACGACCATTAGGGTACTCAACGAATGTGCCTTATGCATATTAAAATGTTTTAACACTTTCTCTGCATAAACAGATTGATGGACCAAAATTCCATCATATAGGTACTTTATTTGCAAGCCAAGACAATATTTTGTCTTTTCGAGATCCTTCATTTCAAACTCCTTATTCAGATATGCCTCTTTAGCCTGAAGGGGGAAGGCTGCGTACATCCACCCCCCAGACCCCGCTTAGGCGGGAGTCCTTGAGGCACTGAGACTATTATTGTTGTTGTTGTTATTTCGATATGCAACAGCTTGCTCAATCACTTCAGGAGTTCCTATGATATTTAAATCATCAACATAGACTACAATGATAGCAAATCCAGAATTTGATTATTAAAAAAAAAAAAACACATATGCTAACAGAATTGTTAACATATTCCTCTCTCAGGAGGTATGTACTAAGACGATTGTACCACCTTCGCCCTGATTGTTTTAATCCATATATATGCAAATGGCACTTGTAGTCCTTCAGGGACTTTTATATAGATATCATTATCAAGTGATCCATATAGATAATTGCCACATCTATAAGATGCATATGGAGTCTTTTCGAGACTGCCTGGCTTATTAAGAATCAAAATGGAATTGCATCCATTACTGCTAAATATGTCTCGTCATAATAGATTCCTAGTCTTTGTGAGAAACTTTGAGCTATAAGTCGTTCTTTATATCTAGCCAGTTCATTTTTTTCATTTTATTTGTACAAGTACCCACTTTTAGCCTACAGGTTTCGTGTTTTCAGGCATTTGGACTACATGTCCAAACACTACGCGTTTAGCAAGTGAATCTGATTCTGCTTGAATTGCTTCTTTCCATTTTGGCCAATCACTTCTTCTTTGATATTCTTGAACTATTTAGGCTCAAGATCTTTACCTTCTGTGGTCAAATCAGTAGCCACGATATATGCAAACATTTGATCAATAATCGTCATATTTTGATTCCATCGTATGCCAATAATAACATAGTTTATCGAGATTTCCTCATTCTCGATGTTTTCATTATATTTACAATTCTTAGGTACTTGATGTCCTTGAGGAACCATTTCATCCTCTATATATTTTTCTTGGATTTGCATTTGTACCCCTTCAAGAGTTTTAATAAAGGAGCCGACTTGTTTATTTTACTCCCTTTTCTTTTTTGGATTCTTATCTTTAGAATCAATAGGTCTACCACACTTCTGGCATGCAATAGATGTACTTGTCAATGTCTTAGAAGATTATTCATTTGGAATATCAATTCGAACTGGAGCATTCATAGCTGGAACATATGACTTGGTCACTCTCTTTATAACGACGAATGCATCTGGTAATTGGTTTGCAATTTTTTGTAAATGGATAGTTTTATGAACCTTCAATTTGCATTGATTTGTACGCTAATCAAAATGTGTTATTGATGATGCATTCCACATAATTTCATGCTTTTCTAGCTTTAATTTTTCTCCCCTAGTTCTGGGAACATTGTTTCATCAAACTTACAATCTTTAAATCATTCTATAAAAATATCTCCCATCAATGGTTCAAGATATTTTATAATTGATGGAGATTCAAACCCAACATAAATTCGAAGTCTCCTTTATGGACCTATTTTTGTGTGCTGGGATGGAGCGATTTGAACATACATAGCGTAATCAAAAATTCGTAGATGGGATATATTTTGTTCTTGACCAGAAATAAGTTGCAATGGTGAGTATTTATGACAAGCAGTTGGCCTAGCACTAATTTGTGCTGCAGCATGTAATATAGTGTGCCCCCATACAGAACTAGGCAATTTTATTTTCATGAGTAATGGACTAGCAATTAGTTGCAGACATTTGATCAGAGACTACAAGACCATTTTGTGTATGCTGGTGGGCTACAGGGTGCTCAACTATAACACCAATTGACATGCAATAGTCATTAAAAGTTTGAGATGTAAATTCTCCTGCATTATCAAGATGGACCTTTTTGATTGTGTAATCCGAAAATTGAGCCTGTAATCGAATTATTTGAGCAAAGAGTCTCGCAAATGCCACATTGCCAGTAGACAATAGATAGACATGTGACCAAAGTGTTGAGGCATCTATCAATACCATAAAATATCGAAATGGTCCACATAATGGAATAATAGGACCATATATGTTTCCCTGCATTCTTTCTAAAAATGTAGGAGATTAACCCCAATTTTAGTTGGAGATGGCCTAGTAATTATTTTGCCTTGAGTATATGCAGCACATGAAATTTCATCAGGTGAAAGAATCTTTTGGCTCTTTAATGAGTGTCCATGAGAACTTTCAATAATTTTTCTCATCATTGTTACACCTAGATGGCCAAAACGGTCATGCCATAAGGTGAACATTTTGCAATTAGTTAACTTCTGGTTAACCACTGCATTTAATTCAATTGAGTTTATATAAGTATAATATAACCTAGAAGAAAATGCTGACAATTTTTCCACTATGTTGCTTCTTCCTAAGGTAAGCGATGTAATGTAAAGATATTCTTTATCTCCCTTATTTGTTGTCTCAATGTGATAACCATTTTGACAAATATCTCGAAAACTCATCAAGGTTTTCCGTGATCTATTAGAAAACAGAGCATCACTTATGTTTAATTTTGTTCTTCTAGGAAACATAACATGTGCTCTTTTGAAGCCTTCAACTAAATTTGAAACACCCGATATTGTATTAACATTCGCTTCAGCTAATCATAGCTGAGAAAAATATATTCTGCTTTTGAGGATATTGTGTGTCGTTGCACTGTTAGCTAGACAAAAATCTTCATCTTTGACCAAATCCATGTTTCTTTAAATATAAAATATATATGTATTAATGAAACACTATTTATGTTATGCATTAATAAAATTGCAAGAGTGTAATGAATAAAGTTTCAAAATGACTATAATATAATAATACTTTTGAATTTTACTTTATAAGTATAGTTGATCAAGCCTGATTTTATTGAAAATAACATATTAAGATGAAATATTAAAAATATAATATTGTACTAAATTACGCACACCAAAATGATATTATTCCATTAAAAGTAAGACAGACTTTAGTACAAGAGACATAACTGAAAAACAAAAACCTCAATCTAGTTTAACATTTCTATCGCCTATCAAATGATCAATTCTCCCATTAGCATCCTTACAGAAATTAGAAACATCAAGATGCGTCATATTAATTGGAGAATGATCTTCAGCAATATTTGTTTCTGCATGTTTGCCTTACTTGATAGAGGTTCACCAGATGTTCAGCCATACAATTTTGTTGATGGGTTTTCCCCTTTTATATTTCTCTTTATTGTTGCTAGACTTCTTAAACTTTAGTCCATTTTGATTACCATGGTGCCAGTTATTATGACCACAGTTATAACCTCGTCTACGGCCACGACCAAATTCATGGTTACGGCCGTGATCACGACCATGGCCACAACTATATGTATCATTGTCGTGGGAAGTATCACTCACTTCATGAAATAGCTCTGATCTAGTTTGTCGTGACCGATGAATTTTCATAAACTGTTCATTATTTTGTCCAGCAACAAGAAGACATAAAATTAACTCTGAGTATTTTTTGAAATTTTGCTCTCAATATTGCAACTGCAGGAGCATATTCGAGACATGAAAACTAGAGAATGTTTTATCTAACATATCCTCCTTAGTAATATTTTCTCTGCATAATTTCAGTCCAGAGGAAATATTAAATACTGTAAAGTTGTACTAGCTGATAGTTTTAAAATCTTTCAACCGTAGGTAAATCCATTCATAGCTAGCTTTAGGGAGGATCACATATTTTTTATGATCAAACCTCTCCTTTAAATTCGGCCAAAGGACAAGCGGGTCCTTTATAGTGAGATACTCAGCTTTCAATCCTTCATGGATATGATGTCTGAGAAATATCATTGCTTTAGCATGATTCTGAAGGGATGCGCTATTTCCCCTTTTAATTGTATCTCCGAGATTCGTAGCATCAAGGGTCCACGGCAAATAATTTTGCCAGTTATATCAAGAGCAATAAATTCAAGCTTAGTAAGATTGGCTATTATAAATCATAAAGACTAGGGAATAATAACTTACCTCAAATATATGACAATGCTTAGCTGGCTAGAGACTCGTGTTGATAACATGTTATAGAACTAGGGACATATATTACTCAAAAGGACAGGAATAAAAATACAAACTTAAATATAATTAGAGAAAAAATAGCAAGTATTTTATTTCAGAACTCAGGAACAAGAGAAGTTTTTCTTCTGTTCAAATAGTTCTTTCAATTTCTTTAACTCTCTTCAATTCTCATTTTCCATTTCTCTCTTTGTCTTCCTCTGCGTTTTCCTCTTGCATATTTATATAGTTCTTGAGACAGTGAGAGGATGCTTACCCGGGAAGGAATGAGGAGGTGGGGGGATTATATTATATGTATATGTGTGTATAAATGTCTTTTACATAATTTCTAATTTTGTAGGACATTTGATAATATCCAAATTCGATCGTAAAAATTGTACCTGAAAAATATCCAATATTTACAACAAAAAAAGATTTTATTATATTACATCTATTACTTTGCACAATCATTAAATACATTATTGAAGAAGACATACTTATATAATTCATATGTACTCGATGATTATACCATGTAGTAACTAATACACCATGACATAGTATTTAGGATACTGGAATTATATACTCAAAAGTATTGCTTGTAGAAAACTTATGTGATGTAAGGTCCATATTAAACAAAGGAGGCATATGAAATCGAGCATAGAAGTTAGCATACCATGGAAGACCAATCCCCAATTTCAAATTTTCCAGCTTCGATACATATTGGATACCTGGCAATCAACTCCCAAGTTTAATGTGACGATCGTAACACTCGTATACTCAAGGAATATAGTATGGGAGGGCCTCTATTAACTCTCGGCAATATAGATGGAGTATAATAGGTTCACGAGAGAGAACAAATCCTAGAGAATAACTTGAATTGTGTTTGATGCCATATTTGATTTGAATTATATGCTATATTTATATGCATGTAGAAGTGTAATAGTCCAAGGAATAAATGGTGTAATTGAATAGTGTACTAAATTATAGTTATGTCTACAGTAGAATGGTCAACAGTTAATGATTATTAGAGGAACAATATAACTTACCAAACAATTCTGAAGCATTTCTAACACCTCCCACAAAATTCAGAATTGGAACAAATGTATTCCTGAGAAACGAAAAGAGTGTACATTACCTATGTCTCATGTTCATAAACTAATACTCAGCGTTTACAAACTTATACTATGTTCTAGCGGCTGAACTATGTCTTGAACTTGTTAGAGCGATGTAGAAATAAGTGTACACACTTTGTTCTTTTCAAATCAAGGCTCATCCCACTACTTGTTGCATTTTGCCTCTGTGACTCTCTTGGTTATCCATGAACATTCTAGAGAGTAAGCCTAAAAGAGTAAGCCCAAACTCTAATAAGAGGCAAGCACCAACCAACATTCTCATAAGCAAACTCATTAGGTTTGTGATATCTGACACGGTCTCTTAAGGACTACAAGTTAATGTTATGAGTATCAAAATCAGCTTCCATAGGTGACATCTTAAGCATTGAAATGGGTTAGAGTATAAAACTATTATTGGGCCTTTACCCATTAGCTTAAACTTTTGAGAAAATTGATTGCTTGGCATGGTATTAGAGCCTTGTTGACCAAGAGGCCACGTGTTCGAATCCCAACAGCCCTTATTTTCAATATTAACATAATTTAAGCACAAGGTATGAGGTGGCCATGTGCATTATCTGCACTTCAAATCCAATTGGCATTTGCGTAAGGGGGCATGTTAGAGTATTAAACTATTCTTGGGCCTTCTCCCATAAGTTTAAACTCTTGGGAAAGTTGGTTCCTTGGCAAAATGTAATGGAATGGTAAGTACAATATACAACTTTAGAGTCATAGTATAATTTCATTTAACCCTTTCAATCGAGGAACATGGGACATGTTTCCATCATACATGATTGGCTCTCGTTGGTTTTTTCCAATCACACTATGTGGGGAAATATTTTAAAATATTCATATATGACATAAATATCTAATAAAATAAAAAATATATGAAAAATAAGAAAGCAAAAGATAAAGAAAACCATAAAAAAGCTAAGACGCTTACTTGAAAAAAAAAAAGGACCAAATTCACGCCTACGGGCTGCAGAAACTCTTGAGACTGCAAAGTCATCTTCGCAATTTCCCTTAAAAGCACCTAACGTGTGGGGCCCATGGATTCTTGATCCAATCTCATTGACAAACACCAATATGGTATTTTTGATCCCTACCCACATGAGTAAACAAATCATCACTTATACCATACTATAGTCTAAAGAAATAAGTAGTCCAAACTTATCATTGCTATGAACTTCTTTTCGATGATATACCACTCCCTTTGATCTAATTCAGTCTAAGACTCAATTTCATTAACCACTTAAATCAAACATTGATATGTAATCATGAACAACATTCATCTCATGACATGTTGCAAAAATTTATCACATGTGTATAACTCGTAAAATAAAATTAAATAATAAATGAATAAAATAATTTTATTTACTTAATGACTAAAAATTACATAATTTCTTTTTATGGACTTATAGTTCCTAACATAGTGTTTCTAGCAACCATCTTTCTACAAAAATTGTATTAAGAGAATCAACCAAAATCATTTGGTAAATGGAAATAAATTTATGGGAGTGGGAATAAGGGAATGGGAATGATTTTTTGGAAATGGTAATGGACCAATCATTCCCACTGTTTCATTAGGTATATGGTGAAATATAGATGGAAATGAGGATGAAATAGTAATTCCTATATTTAGTATGTACAGGTTGGAGTGGTTATAAAAAAGTAATTTACCAAAATATCCTCCAATAAAATTTCTTACATTAGTAGTAGTAGTAGTAATAATAATAATGCTTAAACACTTGTTTATATTTATTCTTTGAGAGTAATTATATAAAGAAAAATTATATTGACATTAAAATAGTAAAAAAAGAGTGGTACCCAAATTTTTTTTATTCCCATCCCCACATTTCTAGACCCAGGCTCCCCTTAGGATTGAAAATGTGGGAATGAAAGTACTTTTCATTCCCACCCATTCCCACTCCCACCTCCTCATTCCCACCCCCCAAGCAGTCCCTCAACCTTCATCATTCCTCGGAATCACATAGTTGCAGCTGTGTCACATATCTAGCACACGTAGGCATGGCATTTTCACCTTTACATGCTCATTAATTGGTTATTGTTGGCACTACTCAGAAACTTGCTTGAACTACTTCTATAATAAGGCATCTGTCAGCAAGTCTCTTAACTAATCAAGTTCTTGAACTTGTCAGCTCAAAAGCAATGAGTATAGCATAATAATGGGAGCACATAATATTAAACAACTTAAATGGAAAGATATCACTAATTCACCTCAAGTACTCATTTGGACTTACATCACTTGCTTTGTTCATAGATAATTATGCACTGCAAGTTATCACCTTGTCTTTGAACTTTTATGACATGCCACCTAAGGTAGAAACGTTATTACTTGAATTCTGTTGGAATAATAAAACTAGTTGGTCTGTAATTTCCTTCATTGAAAAAACTATAATTCACTATGCCTACTAAAAATTCAAGTAATATAAGGCATACAAAATCTCACACAGACTTTTAACAAAATGTATAATGTAGAAACATATCCATCACAATAGGCTATTAACGACTAGGAAATATCTATGTTAGAAAGGATTATGATCAAACCGGTTCGTATACAACATAAACACTCATGTTCATAGAAGGAGTACTTCCCCACAAATTTCGCTGGCTCATGCCAACTGCAAGATGATCACAGATTTGGTTCAAAAATAGATGTAGCTGGACATTTTCTTTACATTGGTCAAGCCTGGGGAGCAGAGATGCTGAATTCAAACCCATGTCCTGAGGTTGGTCAACTGCTACCCCAGCCATTGGGATGAACTAGGGACCGATAATATGTGGCTAGACATGCCCACACCATACTCCATATTATAAAGTCCATCTAATATAGTAGTTTTCATGCTATATATGTGGTGGTACATGACAAATAGGCTTACTACGAGCATGGTTGTTAAAATAGCGATTTGGATAGTAGAATTGTGCGATTCTACGATCTTACCTTAGTCAATCGAACCAAATCGCTTAAGAAATCGTACTTAAGCATAATCGGAACAGAATCATAATAGAATCTGTAGAATCGTAATAGAATCGAAACAGAATCGCGATTCTATGAACGATTCTACCAATTCAAGCAAAAACAAATACATGCCTAATTGCCTATATGCCTAATTGCCTATTTACAAGTCACGTGCATGCTAGAAAAAGAAAAAAAAAACATAAATTAAAGGTCAACATTTCTAAAAAGGGTGGGAATTTTAGATATGGTTTTCAAAAACTACCCACATTTTCCAATTTTACAAAAAAAGCCATCTAACCTTTTCAAAATTTTTCAATGTCACGTCTTAATGTTAATGATGTTAAGATCCGTTAGTTTTTTTTACATGGCATTTAAAAAAAAAAACATTTTAAAAATATATTCAAATTTTTAAAAATTATTTTCTCTTTTTTCTCAAAAGTTAGAATAAATAATTTAGGGTTATTTATGCCAAAAGTCCCTGTACTTTGTTCATTGTGTCAATTTAGTCCCTGTATAATTCAAAATGCATCAATTTGGTCCTTCGAGAAAAATTTGTGTTAAGTTTTTAACAAAATTTTTAATAGTTCGGCCACGAATAAGGTTAAAATGAGGAAACGAATGAATTTATAATAAGTCACTTGCATCTAATATAATTTTTTCGTTCAAAATTATGTAATTAACTTAACTTAAATTTGACCAAAGGACTAAACTAATATATTTTGAATTATTCAGGGATTAAATTGATGCAATTAAAAGTACAATGACCAAATTAACACGATGGCAAAGTACATGGACCTTTGGCATAAACAACCCAATAATTTATTTACACATAAAGTAAAATCTTACGATTCTAATTCTAAATCTGTTGATCCCCCACTGATCCTACATTGAATTCTGATTCTGACAACCTTGACTATGAGAAGTTTAAAACCCTTTATTCATTGCAGAAGGTTTCAAACCTTTGTCTTCAAGGTTCTAAACACAATTCTCTTTTAACATACTGAAAAGGTATCCATGCACTCAACAAGATGCACCTCCTAGTAATTATATTACTGGGTTATCAAAAGCTGTGGAGTAGAAAGACTCTACTCAAGAAATTGAGCATAAATAATAAATACATGGATATGAGGCTTTAATACACTACAACAAAAAAGGGTAATTCTCGGCGCTTTTTTTTGGAATTCTCGGCGCAAAAAAGCGCCGAGAAAGAAAACGCTGAGAAATAAAAGCGCCGAGAGCTTCTCGGCGCTTATAAGCGCCGATATTTTTCGGCGTTTTTTAATGTCGAGATTTTTCAAGTTTTTTAAATACCCTATTTTTACTTCTTAGCATGGACATTTTACAAACAGCCTGTATTGCCTATTTATTTGTGCATATTTTCCACACACACACACACACACACATATATATATATACACACACAAAATTACTTAATAAAAAAATATCAACTAAACTGATAAATTTTTCGTAAGACTCCGAATTCGACAATCAAAATATTACAACATTGTCAATGTACTTTGATAGTTCAATACAAAATTTGAGATTTTTTCCACTCCAAATATCAACATAATTAATCTAATAACCAAAAAAAAAAAAAAAAAATATACAATGCTAACTTAGTCAAGTACATTCTTCACAAATATATCAATCAACCGAATGAGCTTGGCGTGCTTGGAGATGCAAAAAAATTTGAGGGTTCACCGTCACCTGATCCCGATTCATCTCTACCCTGTATAGACAACACAATAATAACATTACTTATGTACAAAATATCAATCTACCAGTTTACTATCACATAAATCAATAACAATGAGCACATGAAATCATTTATCGGAACCCATCAACCCTCAAGTGTCCACAATCCCTTTTGAAAGGGAAGTAGGAGTAGATAGAGGGAGGCCTAGGTTGTGCTGCATCTCATGACTTCCATATCATGTGATTGCCACCTATTTAGCTTGCCCTCCATTCTCATTTTTATCTAGTATGTGCTTGAAGCAAATGAAGAGTCTGCAACATCTTAAGGCGACAATATAGCACATGAGATTCCATTCTCTGCCACATCTTGCAAAGCACAACACACATGATTCAAATTATATCTTGTTGTCTAAAGTTAGGCTATTCCTCATATGGGAAAAATTGAAAGAGGATTATCAATGAAGATATTAGAGAAAAGATTTATTAGAAGAAGTGTCAAAACATCCAAAAATCAAACCATCTTATCAAGTAGCAAGACAAGCATATCTGATCCAAAATTTTGCTTCACATGGTAAATTCATATAGTTTCCCAAAAGTACCAACCCCACTGCCACCTTTTGTCTTAATCATTCACATCATCAATTTCATTATTTACAAAGGATTAGAAAGGCAATTATTTGCATTATAGTACAAACAAATACAAATTAAATAGATTATCTTACCGGATCAGCAACCGCAGTAATAATTGCTCGACCTTCTGCTATCATTTCATATGATGCTTGGCCAGAAGAAATAGCATCATAGATGGGTATGAGCCTTCTCATTTGCTGCTTTACATTGGCCAATTCTATTTTCATATTTTGTAATTCGACATGATCACCGGTACGGTCGAGCCCCTTTTTCTTTAGTTCACCCCTGACTCCGTCTATATCACTCCTCTTCACGCCAAATCCATAGCCTACCGATCGATAGCCCGGATTTTCCTGTTCATACATTAGCTCTGTAAATACTTCCTCCTCGATTTCTGATCGAGGTCTGGAAGAAGATCCAAGTCGAGCCTCAACTATATCTCTAGCTGTGTCCTACAAAGAAGAGAAAAAGACATTAAATACATTTAAATTAAAAGAAATGTGAGATAATAATAAAATCCACCATAAATTCTTGTGAAACCGTGTTCTCAAAAAAGCCACCACTTTTCCTGGTATGAGTTTCCTGGTAAAACTCTATACTGGTGGGCTTCCTCCCTTTGTTAATTTCCTACAATCAACACGTCAACATAAGTCTTAACTAATTTAACAGATAGATAGTAATAATACACTAAACATATACTGAAGTCCTTACAAAACTATCTCTTTTATTCGCATAACTTGTTGAACCAGTCATGTGATACTGATTCTGCTTGGCACGTGCTTCTTTGCCGCATTTACTCTTCTCCTGACATTGGAAATCAACATCAATCCAAGAAAAAATTTACATTCACAATCAATATCAATCTGCTTCCCCCTTTTTGACCAATCAAAAATTACTTAAAAAGAAATTATTTTACCTTGCCTTGTGGAGAAAACTAAAAATGTACCAAAGTTATCCATTGGTTACGATTAACTCCTCGTGGCACTGTTGCAATAACTTCAGCCTCAGTTTTGTTCCCTTGGCAATATTGCCCTTTCAAACTCGTCTTATAACCCCTCCACATTTTGCCAAGATGCTGTAGTATTGATTTATCAATCAATACATCACTGGGCATTGAAAATTTCCCCTAAAACATAAAATCCAACAATAATGTCACAAAAAGGCAAGGGAATAGTAAGAAGGCATAAAGCAGTAGTTGTACTAGTAAGAGAGCAACCACATTTTAGTGCTATATCCAAATTTCACTCGAACAGTAAAATTTGATAGAAGAACCTATTGCCAATTATACTATTGAATTAAATTAACACAATTAAGAGTATAAAACCTTAATTAATACAATGATAAAGTTCAAAAACTTCAGACATACATATTATATCATATATACAAACTTCAGACATAAATAATACTTACTCGAATAACCTCAATAGCTTCTGCTTTGTATTGGTCTTTCATCGTTCGCCAATCTCTTACTCCGAGCAGACAAAACCGTCCCGTTTTTGCAACCTCTCCAATAAACCGGATCAACAAATCGCCACCCTTTCTAATTGGTTGGCGTAGGTCATTGAACTGCACAATAATTCTTACACCTTCAGGAAGATGCCATACTTCCTTAACTGGTATCGTCCTAAGGTACTCAAGTTACCTTGGCCATCTATTAACGATTAAGATATACCATTACTTTTCTAATTGATTGGGAAGTTATTACCATAATTAATGCTATAAAATTGAAAACACTTACCGATAAGTTGAAGTAGCTCCCTCTCATCAAATGGCACGTCAGTGGATCAAACACCAGCTTCCCTCACTGGTCCCTCTGCTTGAGATGTTGACGGTCTTGGCTGACTGTCATCACCTCCTTCAAGTTCCGGTGTTGCTGTTGAGGACTGCACTGATTTGCCACTTCTAAAAAACCTCCTCATTCTGAATCCACACTTTTCCAAAAACAAAAGAATTAGTAGATGTATAATAGAACTTACAAAAATAAAATGAGAAGCAAATATGTTCCGTAAAACAAATAATCAATAATGAAACAAAGATCATGGACAAAATGAAACAACACGTACAAAAGAAAACTAACATACATGGACAAAATGAAACAACACGTACAAAAGAAAACTAACATACATGGACAAAATAAAACAACACGTATAAAAGAAAACTAACATACATGGACAAAATGAAACAACACGTAACATTATTTCACAACTCTAAAAAAACAAAGATTAAATCTCGCCTAGATCATACAAGTCCTAGGTTTAGTCTTAATGACATGATACCATCCCTTTTACATCTCATCTTGAATATAGAAAACTTGCTTTGCTTGAGATGAGATGACAAATGGATCATCTTTCAACAATCGACCCGTATGCATCAACTTAGAGAAGTTCACACAAGCACCATCATTTCTAAATGTTCTTAAGCCCCTATTTATATCTACCCAATCACAACAAAAAATGACAACTTTATAACTTCCATAATAGTCTAGTTCATATATGTCTGTCAATTTGTCATAGTAAACTTGTCCATCAGCTACGACCATTACCCCGGAATTTTGTGTTCTCATATAGCGTTCACGATCTTCTGTATGAAACTTGTATCCATTAAGGACAAAGCCCTTCATTCTTTTAGCATACTGATTTAGCCCACCAGCTAAAGCCCTTCTCAATCGGCCTTCTTCGGTAGTTGCATCAATTTTGTGCACCTTAATAGAATAAAAGGTAGTATCAAAATTAATGGTGAATATATAATATCAACTTCAACATCGAACAAAATATACTAACCTGGTTTTGAAGCCACTCAAAAAACTCTTCAACAATCCACTGATTTTCTAATGTTGCATTAGATCGAACTCTATGAAAATATGCTCGTCGTTTTTCACTTAAAAATTCACTATAATAAGGAAATTATTAGCAGGTTGAACAAAAATAGTTAATATTGACAAAGTTGCTTCTATTAACACTTACTCACGAAGTTCCTTGATTTCATCTAGCTGAAGTAGCACATAACAATGCGCTTGTTCCTTACTTCTCATATCAAGGCGAACAATTTTCTCTTTTTCAATTGCATGACCCCCAGACTTTAACAAGTATTTACCCATACTTGAACCATTATCATCATTTCTTTTGGGTCTATTAAAAATGGTCGTAGCACCTTCTAAGTATCTAGAAAAAAATGTAATAGTCTCCTCCATGATGTAGCCTTCAGCAATGGACCCTTCTGGCCGCGCCTGGTTACTTACGTATGCTTTCAAATGGGACAAATACCTTTATTACATAAATATAAATAACACGTGAGATCAATTATTGGATGCCAAATATGAGAGATAAAAGTATATGAAACATTATCGGCTAACCTTTCAATCGGATACATCTATCTATAATGAACAGGCCCACCAAGCTTAGCCTCCTCTACTAAATGAATTACTAGATGAACCATGACTGTGAAAAATGTAGGTAGAAATTCCATCTCCATCTCACAAAGTGTAAGAATAATGTTCGATTGTTGAAGATCGAGCATATTTGGGTCGAGGGTCGTAGAACACAAGTACTTGAAAAAGGAAGACAAGTCTGAAAGCAACTCAATGACTTGTGTGGCATTGGATGCTCGTAAAGCTACAGGAAGAATATCTTGCATAAGAACATGGTTGTCATGACTCTTAAGGTTTAAGAGTTTTCTTTGTTTCAACTTCACACATCTAGAGATGTTAGATCCATATCCATCTGGGACCCCAAGTTTCTGTAGAACTCTTAGAAACCATTCTTTATCATTTGAAGACATATAGTAAGAAGTTGGAGGCATGTACGGATCTCTATTAGGACGAGGTTGTAGCCAAAGATGTGGCTTTATGTTCTTTTCTTCAAGGGCCCTTCTTGCCTTTTCATCATCTCTAGTCTTTCTCTCCATATGTAATAGCGTCCTTAGAACATTATCACACACATTTTTCTCTATGTGCATGACATCCAGATTATGTCGAAGGAGATTGTACTCCCAATATGGCAAGTCAAAAAATATGCTTTTTTTCTTCCAAAGCACTTCCTCATTGTCCACTCTTTCTATTGAACTGTCTATGTGGTGCCTTTCTCTTTTCTTCTTACTAGTCTTTTGGGTTTTTTCGTACTTGTAACGAACTTGTTCTTGTGCTTTCAAGATATCAGTCCCTGATGCCGGAGTAGGAGCACAAGCATACTCCATTGTCCCATCAAACAATTGACTCTGAGATCGAAAAGGGTGATTATTAGGTAACCATTTATGGTGTCCATTATAGCAAATCTTGCCCCCAAACTTATAAGAATGTGTATGTTCAGTGCAATAAGGACAAGCTGTGTAGCCCTTTGTACTCCAACCAGACAACATAGCATATGCAGGAAAGTCATTGATAGTCCACATTATAGCCCCTTGCATCCTAAAGTTTTGTCCACTATAGGCATCATATGCATCAATACCTTCCCATAACAATTTTAACTCATGCAGCAATGGTGGTAGGTACACATTAATGTCAAGTCCAGGGCCCGATTTCCCAGGAATAATCGAAGAAAGAATGAATGACGATTGCTTCATACATAGCCATGGGGGCAAGTTGTACGGGATCAACACCACTGGCCATGTACTATAAGTAGTATTCATAAGACGGTATGGATTGAAGCCGTCACTAGCAAGACCAAGCCTAACACTATGAGGATCTGAAGAAAACTCAGGATACCGAGCATCAAATGCCCTCCAAGCTAAGCCATCTGTAGGATGCCTTAATTTCCCATCCTTCAAACGGTCTATCTCATGCCATCTCATATCTTCGGCTGTTTTAGATGACATGTATAATCTTTTGAGCCTTGATATCAAAGAAAAATACCGCATAACCTTAGCGGGCTCTCCTTTCCTGGTTGACATAGTTTCATCACTACAACTGTCATCTTCCTTACCCTTAACTGTCTTCCATCTTGAGGTACCGCATGTATGACAACTCTCTTTTTCAGACATTTCACCCCAATACAACATACAATTATTTGGACAAGCATGAATCTTTTCATATCCAAGACCCAACTCATTGATCATTTTCTGAGCTTCATAATAAGATGATGGAAATACCATAATTTGGGGAAATGCATCAACAAGAAGTCTTAGCAACATCATGAAGGACTCAGCAGACCAACTATGCATGCATTTCAAGTGAAACAAGTGCAAAAGAAATGACAATTTGGAGAATGCGCTACAGCCTGGATATAGTTCTTCATTAGAAGCTTCCAATATCTTCTTATACTTGGCTTTCTCCTCAGGAGATTGGTTGGGTTGTTCAAGAGGAACTTGGTCCGACCAATCATGTTCATCAGACAAATGGGGTTGACTTGTGGAGGGAGGAATATCAACTCCGATACTTTCTCGTAGTAATCCACCAATATCATCTCGACCTATGGCCCTTCCCTCATTATTATTGGTAGATGATTGACTATTGCATCTCAATTGTTGAACAATATCTTTTCCATGAAAAATCCATTTCTTATACTTTGGCCGAAAACCCTTAAAAAGGATATGATATTCCACATCTTCTAATGAGAACCATTTGGCTACTTTGCATTTATTACATGGACATCGAGTTTTTCCTTCTATAAGGTTTTCTTTAGCCAACTTAATGAATTCAATGACACCATCAATATAAGCTTGACTAATCCTTGGTTGCGTGATCCAACTCGTATCCATATCTCTAAATATTAAGTAGTGCAATCAAATTACCTAAAAATTGAAAAAAGATAGAGTTTATAAGACAAATATTTAATCAACCAACCAAAATATATACAAATACAAAAACAAATAATTAATGGGACTTAGGAGAAGTTAGAACTAAAGTAAGATACATGAGTTCCTTATAATCAATTTTAATCCTCTAATGTGAAGGATCCATCTAAACAAGGGATACAACAACAAAGTTTTATTTTTCCAAATTTAAAAATTATGAAATCGATATTTAATCTCTCTGACATTAACAAATTGAACTCACAAGCGCCACCAACACATAAGTTTAAACATCAATCAAACACAGTAACACAAGAATTTCGTCAAAACAACAATCTTTTGTATTAATCAATTCAAATGGTGAGATGCAACGATAGAATCATTCGAACCATAGCATTAAGGATGCGCATGAAGCAGGGAAAAGTGTGAAACGGCGATAATACAAAACTATAATAAAACTACTTCAACCAACTCAAACGATATAACACTTGTAGAAGAAGAAGCAGTCCAATAAAAATAAAAACCGAAACTAGGGCAAGGACATCACATACTAATAGCAAAGCAAGAGCAATAGTGAAATCGGAAGGTGAGGGTGAGAGACGAACGCTGGCGGCGACGGTGAGAGGCGAACACGGGCGGCGACGGTGAGAGGAGAACTCCGGCGGCGACGGTGAGAGGCGACGCGGTTGGAAATCGGGTGGTGAGGGTGAGAGACGAACGTGCTTTGCGAGGGTGAGGGTGAGGGTGAGAGACGAGGGTTAGGGTTCGCGGGAGGTGAGGGTGAGAGACGACGGTGAGAGTGCGAGAAAATGAGGATTAGGGTTTGTTGGGGGTATATATACCCAACGAGAATCTCGGCGCTTATAAGCGCCGATAATCTAGGCGTTTATAAGCGCCTTATAAACGCCGATATTTTTTGCGTCGCTTAAAATCGCCGAGAATTTTCGACGCTTTGTCTCGAAGCATTTAAAAGCCGAGATTTCTCGACGTTTGTATAAACGCCGATAAATATGCGCCGAGAATTGCCCTTTTTTGTTGTAGTGATATAATACTCATTCTATCCCAGTATAACTATTTCACTAGTTCATAAAACTCAAAATATAACTATTTAGAACCCTTTTTTTCAAGTAGGCACTAAAGTATAGACATAACACAACACGTGGGAAAATTTCCTAAAATATATCCTCTAAAACTCATAAGAAAGATCTCAAGTTCAACTATGAAGTGGGTGTTGCATAACCAAAACAAAAGACCATACTAGCATAATGAGGCCTAATGGTGGAGCCCGAGTTCCCCGTTTACTCAATTTGCCATGACTTAATAAATTCTCAAGAACTAGAGAACTAAGCCTAGTGAGTAGAGGTAATCTAAGGTACCTTGGTAACTAGCACACATGAAAGGGCACATATACATTTCAAAAAAGGATAATGAAGGAAGCAAAAATCTTTATATCTCTAAACATTCACAAAGCAAATTGCAAAAACATCATCATCTTCATTCTATTCAAGTTTCTTATATGAATACAAACACAATGTCTTTCGAACTATAATATGCATGCCACCACCAATGTCTATCAAAGGGATATCAATGCGCACATCATCAGAAACATGGCTACTTGACCACTTGTGGGGATATTGTTGCCTTAAAATTATATATTTATAAGATTTGGGTTATAGATATGACTTGATTAAAATCTGAGTGAGATTTGAGTAAGTTATGATTTGGTTGTATCTGAGCGAGATTGGGTTACTTTAATGAGTTTGATTTGAATAGATATTCTGACTCATATTAAATTGAGGTGTTTTGGTACAGGTTCTTTTAATGGAGGGCCGAAACTCAAGCCCTTCATCTTTTATTAAGTTTTTATTAATTAACGGTTTATTACAGGGTTTTTTTATGGGATTACAAGAGAAAATGAAAGAAAAACGAGGGGCACAGCTGCTCTGGGGGTCCTTCAGATGAGAGTGAAGGGAGAGCGGTGAGCTTATCCTTTCTTTATGGATCTGAGCTCTATTTATAGAGTTTTTTCCCTAAAGAGCTGTGCCTCGTAGGGGGCTGTATATCGCCTTGTATGGAAACTGGGGCGAGATACCCCTGGCCTTTGGACCCATGGCTTGGGGTTGTCGTCTATCTAACACAAGGTGTCGGGGATTGTTGCAGGCGGATCCCTGGGGAAGCGGGCATCTCTGGACGAGATGCCTTCTGGAAATTGAGGTGTGCATTGCGTTGGGGTGTAATTGTGAGGCTGTTCGGGTACCGAGCTTCGGGCTGTTGTCAGTCTGAGTCATGGTGCCGGATAGTTGATGTTGCTTAGTCGACTTTCGGAGGAGAGGGCATCTCGGACCGAGATGCCCTCTTGGAGCTGGGGTGCGTGTTTTGTTGAGGTGTCATGGCAAGATTGTCCGAGGGTCGGAATGCTCCCTGTCAATCGGATGCGTCTATATCTTCATGGGTGCCACCTAAGTTCCGAAGTTGTCCTCCAAGGGTGCATCTCGGCCCGAGATGCACCTGCGTTCCGGTGGGCATGCTTCTTTCTTCTTTTGCTCGGATTTCGGGGCGTGTCTCATCTGCGAGATGTGCTTCATTCTTTTAAGTGGAAAGTGAAGTTCCAAAGGCGGCCTCTGAGGGTGCATCTCAGTCTGAGATGCACCCGCGTTTGGATGGGCGCGCTTTCTTCTTCCTCTACTCAAATCTCAGGATGTATTCTGTCGGCGAGATGAACTCCTTTCTTCTTGATCGTAAGTAGAGTTCCGAACCCAACCTCTGGGGGCGTAACTCGGCCCGAGTTGTGGCCTCGTCCCTTGTGGCCATGTGTCACTTGTTTGGATGCCATTTTTGGAGTTATCAGTTAGTCCCCCGCCAGTTCGCAAATGATTCTCGTTTGCAACTTGGTTTGCAGAGGTTTCTTTTTATAAATATGAGGATAAGGTCATTCATTGTCATCAACTCTCTCTCCTTTCTTCTTTGAATTTTTCATTATACCTCTTCTGACCTTTGTTTTTTGATTGATCGATGGCTGACTCGGAAGACATCACTTTCGAGATTTTTTTCACATCTCCCAGCAAAGTCTCTCCTACGGCTTCAAACTCTGTCTCACTTCCATTCCCGCCTCATTAGGACACATTGCTTAGTTGGTGCTCAGGCGTCTCATTGTCAACTTCGATATGTTGACGGCATGCTGGTCTAGTCTTAGTGCTATGTGGACCCAGATGATATTTTCGTCTTTCCAGGTACGCCTACAATGGGGACGGTTATCCCTGAGTCTTCGGTGGAATTTCTCTCCGGTTATCGAAGGATCCATGGATGTCATGGGGGGCTGGTCCTGTGTCGGGAATTTAGCCCGACAGGTCCCTCGTGCCTCTCTGTCTTCAATCCCGCTAAGCGATTCCATCTCCCTCTAGGTTCCTTGACGGAGTGGGTGTTGGCCCTACTGATCCGATGTCCTATGACAGCCATTTCGGATGTCGGGGTTTATCCGAATCGTTCAACTTCTTGGTTCATCTGCTTGTCTACGATTCCGCCTTGGAGTCAGAAACAGAGGAGTGGTCCAACTCTTACAAGATGTTCACTGCGAAGGTGACTGGGTCTATAAGGATGAACTTTACGCCGGAGGATGGAACTTGTTATTTCACGTCCCTGCTTTTATTGACGGCATGATCTTCTTGACATCGGACCGGGGCTCTTATCTTTCGGAGCAGTCTTCTTTTTATCGGACTTATGTGGTCCATTGGAATACGGTCACGAGCATGGCGGAGTTTCTATTTTTTCTATCATGGGTTCATCATAGCATTGTCCGGAGTGATGATGTGGGCTTATTTTGCTAGATCGGCCCTTCGACCTTCAGTGCTTCGCTCTGTCTTGTCTTGCTCAGCAGCTTCCTTTTTAGAGTGTGGTTGCTTCGTTATTGTGGCGACTTCTGCTCTTGGTTCTCCTATAGCAGCATTGAGTACTAGTTCCCACTCCCGAATGCTATCGACGACTTTCATATTGTTGGGTTTTGCGTCTCGGGCCATTACTTGATCATGGCCCATGGGGGCGGATTGTATCGTTGTCGTATGGATGGGCCGGAGCATGGAATGCTGGAGCTCATGGGGCAATATCCCTACCAGGGCTTGCTTTCTCTTGTTCCGTACGTGGGGACTCTCTATCCTGAGTTGTCGGGTCCCGCCTTGCCGTTTTAGGACGCAGTGCTTTGTTGTTGTCTACTTCTTTTTCTCTCTCCTTTTTTTGTAGTTGCCTTCAGGTTCTGTAACTTATCGTTTTTTGTCACTCCCGGTAGGGAGATGTATGTCGACCATTGTAAGTGATGACATGACTTTTAATGAACTTTATGCTTCGGGCATTTCTCATCCTCTGTCGTTAAAATTTCTTTAAATTTGTTGCTCAATTTGTATTTTACTTTTATTCTGTTTCATTTTTCTTTGTCGTACTTGGTTTTTGTTTATTATGTTTATGGGTGTTGATTTTTTGAGAAAAAATGTTCAGCCTTGTTTCGTTTTGATATAAAATTTATTCTTTTACCTTTTCAAACATTAAAGCTTAAAGTGGTTGGTTTTTCTTTTTCTTCCCTCTCTCTCCTCATTGTTCCCCTCCCCCTCTCTTTCTTTACTTTGGATTTTTGTCCCTTTTTGTCCATTTTTACAGCTTTTAAGTATGGGTTTCGGGTGAACTCAGCTATAAAGGTACGTTTTTCCTTGTTTTAGAGCTTTTGGGGGCGAGATGGGCCCCTTTTTGGGGCAAAATTTCTTTTTGGGGCAAAATTTCTTTTTGCCTAAGGGTCTCTTCTTAGAGGAGTGTTCATGGGTTTTTGACCTGAATAGGGTCGTTTTTCGAGGTTTTTCCCAAAGGGACCTTGGTTTCGGGGACATGCATGGGCTTTGTGATTTTCTTTTTTGGTAATTGGGGGTGAGTTAAAGGGGGAGAGAGAGAACTCATTTTTGGCCTTCGTTTTATTTTTGTCTTACCTTAGCTTATTTACAAGCCTTAAGTTTTTGTAAAAATATTACTTTTTTTCCGAACCGAGGGCAAGTTAGGGCCCCGTTTCAAGTTTTGATTTTATTTTAACTTGTTTTTGTTCTTAAGTACTTGGTTAAAGATATAAGAGGATTTTTTTTTAACCAGGGGCGAGTTAGGGCCCCGTTCTGAGTTTTGTTCAATTTTTGTTTTTATTTTAACTTGTTTTTGTTATATATATATATATATATATATATATATATATATTTTTTTTTTTTCTTTTATTTTATATTAGCGGAATCGGGGCGAGCTGGGAAGCTAGCTCGTCCCTCTGTGATTTTCGCTCATTTTGGAGTTGTTGTGGGGTTGAGAACTTGATGATGTGCGTTTTTGTGTTAGATGATTTTTGGCGCGGTTTTCTCTTCCTTTGAGCACGTTCCAGTTGAGCTTTTTGGGTTCCCATTTTTACATATTTAGCGGAAGTCCGCTCAATGGGAGAGTTTGTTTAATCTTGTTCGTCCGAAACCCGGGTTGTTCGGGCCGAGGTGGACATGCCACCTTGTTCTCCATTCTCTTGACCGTTTACGGTAAAGTGGTTCAAAAGGGGAGATGCCAGACAGAGTCCTTTTTTAGATTGAGGACACTGCGGTAATCGGGGGAATGACAAGTCCTCGGAGGCTGGATACTCCTCCGCGGTGGCCGCATCTACCCTTACTGCCGCCTATCCTGTTCTTCCATATTCAAGCAAGTCTTTTATACGTACTTTATTTTTGTTTGTCTTGTACAATTTTCTCCTCTCTTGATGGAACATAAGCAGAGTTTTGTGGAGGCTTCTCCTTCGGGGGTTTGGAGCGAGGGCAGCTCGTCTCGCGGGATTGAGGGCATAGTCGCGGAGCCATTAAATTGGCGTTCCCCGGACAATAGCTCACCCTTACAGTTTAGGTTTCTAGAGATTTCTTGGATTCATCCATTAGGGACTTTTGTGTCAAGTACTTTAGGCGAGGGCGGTGTCTCTATGATTCGCTCTAAGTATTATTTCCCGAAGGACTACGCGGTGTAGGGCCCTCAGCCGGACGATTGTCCGTTGTTTCCTCTGATAGAGGGTAGTTTTTGTATTCCTATAGATTCTTTGGAGGCAGGCGTTCGTTTTCCCTTGCCTCCCCCAGTGGAGGAATTTCTCCTTCGTTGTAATGTGTGCCCGGGGCAAGTTACTCCTAATGGGTTTAGGAACGTCTATGGTTTTTTACTTGCATATTATGTAAACGGTTTTGCCCTTACTTCACGGGTTTTTGATATTCTTTTTAAGATTAAATACTTTTGGCATATGGCTGCCATTGAGAGTCGGGAGGTTCGCCTTTGTGACGTACAACCCCACCAATATGAAAAATTGGAAGAATAAATTAGTTTGGGTCAAACCTCCCTCTACCCCATTGTTTCCAGCGACGTGGGGTTCACTGCAATGCCTGCGTCCAGCGAAAGGGAAATTTCTGACTTCCCAAGAAAAGCGGATTGTTCGTTATTTTGACAAGAGCACTGCAGGAGAGAGATTCATAGCTTGTAAAGAGCTACTTGAGCAGGAAATCGTGCTTGTTAAGGCCGAGCTTTCCCAAAAGCCTTTTTCAGGTAATTGGTTGCCCATTCTCGCTCCCCCGTCCCTCTTTTTTGTTCGTTTGTTTGCTTGTCGTTGTTGTTATTATTTTCTGGTTCTGTTTATGTTTGTTCTTGTTGTTGTTGTTGTTATTATTATTATATTTTTTTGTCTTTTTTACTTTTATTACTATTATTATTGTTATTTACGGTGCGCGTGTTATATGCGCTTTGCTTGTTTTTAGTTTGTCATATTATACTGACCTTTTCTCCTCTTTTTTCTTGTGCCCTTTTTAGTTGATGAGGTAGTGAGCGTCAACGTTGCCGGCATGTTTCCCATGTCGGATCCCTCTATGGAATGGGGTCCTGCTTCTGTGCTGCTTGTGATTGCTTCACTGGCTGTTAGGCGAAGGGACGTTTCTCAAGAGCTTGGGGTGTCGGTTGCTTTCCCTGCTTCGGACCCTTGTAACAATTCTTCCGCTTCCCTGGCCACCAAGCATCCGCACAATGGTCAAGGGGAGGTTGTCCTGATTTCAGTTGGCGGTGAGGTGGTGCCGGAGTCCATCTTTCCAATGCGGGTTCCGATAGCAATGGTGGGATTTCCCGATCTGGAGCGATTGATGGGGCTTCGGCTACCCCTGACATCCTGGGTTCATCGGGTTCGAGTGCGATGGAAGTCATGCCTTCTCGTTTTGGCCGCCTCGATGTGCATTTTCCTAAGGTTAGGTGCCCTACTTCTGGTCCGAACCTTGACGTGATCCTCGGCATCTTTCATGACGCAGGAGGGTCGTCTCCTCCTTTTATTCCGAGGGGGAATCAGTTTGGTGGTACGGGAGGCTTTGGGCCATATGTCCTGGACCTTTGGGGAGCCGCTTCTGCTACGGCTTCATATGGCTCCGTCTTTTCGTGTGACGCAGAAACCTATTGGGGAATGTGTGCACAGTTCCTTTTGCTTGCAGACATGGCGTGCTAGTCTTAGATGTCCCCCAAGAACACGCCCATCTTTTTTTCTTAGGTAGCTTACCATACTTCCGTCGTTTTCCGTATCATATTTGATTGTTTCATTGTCTTTTCCTAACTAATGCCTTTGGTGTGTCTTGTTTTTGTCAGCTTTTCGGGTGATCGCCATTTTCCCTCTCAAATTGGAGGTGAAGAGAACAGGAGGTTAGGGAGCTTTATTCAGCCAACTCAACAATGCAGGCTCATATTGTGTGACAAGATGCCCGGCTCCGGGAGTTAGAGCTCCGTGTGTCTAAGCAGGATGCCATTATATCTCGAGTCCCAGAGCAGGTTGCAAACGCAATCGCTGATTTCAAGAAGGGCCTTGAGTTTTTGGATCATGGCGTTACCCAGTATTGGAAGGGCTTTGACATGGGAGTCAATGTTGTGGTAAGGAAGGCGAAATCCTTGGAGTTGAGTCTTGGGATTCCCTTCCTCAAACAAGTCTGCCGTTCTGCCATTGAAGACGTGAAAGAAGGGAGGCTCGGCACGACCTCATCGTCGGATGCCTCAAAAACTACTCCCTAGGTCCTCCTCACTAGGACTCTACTTTGCTCTTTATTTTTTGTCCCTCCCTTTTGTTTAGTCAGAGGTGAAGGATAGGCTAGTCTTTTAGGGCTCCCGGTAATGGTTTCTTTTTGTATTTGTTTTTTTGATAGTCCCGTCCATGTTTTTGAACGTACTTTGTATGGGGAAGGAACGGCTGTACCCAGGGTGTTCTTTGTCATTTGTCAATATGATGCCTATTCTTTTGCTCTTCTTCGGTACGAGGAGGCTCATTGCCTCGTGGATGGCATCTTGCCTCGTCTCTCCTGGGCTCACGATTTGTATTGCCTCTTATGGGCTTTGGGCTCACGTTGTTGCGTGAGGTCCTCGGGTCGTGCAGCTTCGCGCGGGCCTTCGGTCCTGCACCGGCCCGGGCGGACCTAAGCCTTGTGTTGATACATTTTTCTCATCCCAAGGTGGCGTGTGACTTCATTCGTGGGGTTCTTGCTTGCCTTGAGTGAGCTTGGGGCTTGCGTGTCTTCCCTACTTCGAGCAGGCTTTTACTAGTGAGTCTTGGTGCGTCACTTATCAAAAATGGGTTAGCATGCTGCGGGCGGAGCCGTGGGCTTTATGCCTACAGCAGACGAATCTACGGACTTATGGTTTAGGTTTGCCGCAGACGGATCCACGAGCTTTAGCCTGCCGTAGACGCAACTATGGACTTACACTCTGTGTTCGCCGCAGACGGATCCATGGGTTTGTATCCTGCTACAAACGGTGCCATGGGCTTACAATTTTTGTTCACCATGGACAGATCCATGGGTTTGTATCCTGCCGCCGACAGTGCCAAGGGCTTGCTGTTTTTGTTCACCGTGGATAGATCCATGGGTTTGTATCCTACAGTGGGCGGTGCCACGGGCTTACGGTTTTTGTTCACCGTGGACAAATCCATGGGTTTGTATCCTGCTGCGGATGGTGCCTTGGGCTTACAGTTTTTGTTCGCCGTGGACAGATCCATGGGTTTGTATCCTGCCGCGGACGGTGCCACGAGTTTAAGGTTTTTGTTTGCCGCGAGCGGACCCGTGGGCTTTCTTCTAGCCGGTGTTCAGAGCCATCCGGACTTATGGGTTGTTTGCCAGTGTACAGAGCCATCCTAGCTTTAGCTTGCCACAGACGGACTTACGGTTTGTTTGCCACGAGCGGACCCGTGGGCTTTCTTCCCGTCGGTGTTTAGAGCCATCCGGGCTTACGGGTTGTTTGTCGGTGTACAGAGCCATATAGGCTTTAGCTTGCCACAGATGCACTTATGGTCTGTTCTCCACGAGCAGACCTGTGGGCTTTCTTCCTGCCGGCGTTTAGAGCAATCCGGACTTAAGGGGTGCTTGCCGGTGTATGGAGCCATTTGGACTTTAGCCTGCCGCAAATATGGACTTATAGTCTAATTGCCACAGGTATGCCCGTGGGCTTTCTTCCCATCGGTGTTCAGAGCCATCCGGGCTTACGGGTTGTTTGTCGATGTACAGGGCTATCTGGACTTGAACTTGCCACTGACGGACTTACGAGGTGCCGGAGTACAGAGCCATCCGGACTTTTATATTTAACCCACTTTGGAAGGGCCGTTCAGTAACGGAGCTATTGTCATCCGAGCTAGTTATGCTATACCTGCTTTCGAAAGAGCACATATTTTTCCAAGGGTGCGACCGACGGGCTTTTCATCCAGCCGGTGTATACGCTTAGTTCCGTTCGATTGTTTGGGGTTCGATTTTTTGGCTATTTATTCACATACATTATTATATTATATATTATTTTTTTGGAGAAAGTCTTTACAAAAGATCGAGCATTTCTTCATTTACCTCGGTCGGTTTTTCACACAAAGTATTTCTTCAAGTTCAGGATGTTCAATGTACGTGGGAGCAGGGGTCCTATCCAGTTGTCGTAGGCTATGCGCTCCTTCCCGGGTTGTCCGAGAGACTTGGTAAGTCCTTCCCAGTCATCGGATAGCTTTCCATGGCGATGTTCGGCCAACTCTGTTCGCCTTAGGACAAACGCGCTTCGGATATGCCTCACCTCTAGCGGGTCTTCGGGCAGAGTTCCGTTTTTGATTAATTCAATATGGGGATGCCGCTAGTCATTTAAGGACTGAATCTAAGCGATTCCCTCTAGCTGAGGTAAACTTCGGAACGATGTCCGAATCTATTCTATCCGAATGGCGGTATCTAGTTCTTTCTCCTCTGTCTCTGAGCTGGCGATCCGGTTGAGCTCCTCTGCTTTGATGTTCTCAGCACTTGGTATGAGTTGGATTCGGGAGAAGGAGAAAGTTTCCGCTTCCTTGTTCACCACTTCTAGATACTCCTTCATAGTGGTGCTTCTGGCTCCGAAAATCCCTTGGACCTGCTTGATGATTAACTGAGAGTCGCAGAATACCTCCACCTGGCAGGCTCCTGCCTTTCGGGTCATTCTAAGTCCTTGAAAGAGTGCTTCATATTCGGCCTCATTTTTACTAACCTCAAGGCATAAGGGAAGTGTTTCTTTTCAGGAGAGATGAGTAGAATGCCTACTCCACTACCTTCATTGTTGGAAGATCCATCCACGTACAATTTCTACGCTCCCTTTGGGTATCTCGCGGCTCGAAGCTTAGTGACCCCATATTGGTGAACGAGCATTTTGCTAAGAAGTTTGCTAGGGACTATGCCTTGATCATGGTCTGTGAATCGAACAAGATGTCATCCTTGGAGAGTTTGACCGCCCAGGACAGCATTCTTCCCGAACGCTCCAATCATTGAAGTGATTTCTGCAAGGGCTGGTAGGTTTGTATCTGAATACGATGCACCTAGAAGTAAGGCTAAAGCTTCAGTGCAGCTATGACGACGGCATAGGTGAGCTTCTCGAAGTAGATTGGCAACTGGAGGTTCTCCCTTTCTGATATTAACACAATGCTTACCGTGTCATTGGATGCCGAAACGTAAAGGATTAAGACTTTCCCCAAAATCGGTTTGGACATAATCGGAAGCCAAGCCAAGTGTTCCTTGAGTTCCCGGAGGGCTTGTTCGCAAGTTTCGTCCTAGTTGAAGGCTTCCCTCCTTCGTAATACTTTAAAGAAGGGGAACGATCCATCCGCTAACCGGCTGATGAACCTATTTAGTGCGGCGAGACAGCTAGTATGCTTTTGAATATCCCTCGGGGTCTTCAAGGTCTCCATCCTGATGACGACGTCAATCTTGGTAGGGTTGGCCTCTATTCTCCTTACGCTCACGATGAAGCCCAAGAACTTTCCTTCCGGTACCGCGAATGTGCACTTGTCCGGATTAAGACACATCCCATGATCCTTACGCGCTTCCAAGGTCTCTCTTAAATCGTCTACTTGATCGGAGGCCCCCTTGCTTTTCACGGTCATGTCATCGACGTACACCTCCAAGTTCTTTCCGATCTACTACCGAAAGACATGGTTCACCAGGTGTTGGTATGTGGCTCTGGCGTTTTTCAATTTGAATGGCATGACTCAGAAGCAGTATGTGCCTTCATGGGTGATGAACGACGTCTTCTTCTCGTCCTCTGGGTCCATAGCAAAGCATCTAGGAAACTGAACGACGCATTCCCTACCGTAGAGTCGACCAGCTAGTCTATCTTAGGAAGGGGGAACGAGTCCTTCGGGCAGGCCTTGTTCAGGTCAGTGAAGTCCACGCACATCCGCTAGCTTTTGTTCAGCTTCTTCACTAGGATTACGTTTGCTAACAATTCTAGATATAGTCCTTCTCGTATGAAGCTGGCTTTTAGGAGTTTCCATACTTCTTCGCTTATCACCTTGTTCTGTTCGGCACCGAAGTTGCACTTCTTTTGTTTCACGGCTTTCGGGTGAAACATTCAAGCGATGGCTGATGATCCAACAATCTATCACTAACATTTCATCCTTGGAATACGCGAAGACTTCTTGGTACTGTCAAAGCACCTGCTGGATCTGGTCCCTTACATCCGTGCCTGAATGCGTTCCAATCTGAACCGATTTTCCTGGTCCTATCTCAACTTTAACATTTTTCCTCCGGTCCTTGGCCCATTATTTCTCCACTTTTCGTCTCCCGCACCGCAGGTACGTCTTAGGTGTGGCAACATTTGCGAGCCATTTACTAACAACCTCTCACGGTCATGACATCTCCTTTGTTAGTTTTGAACTTCATGGCGAGGTGGTAAGTTGACACTATGGCGCCTAATGAATTTGGCACTGGGCGTCCTAGAATAGCGTTGAATGCTGAGTGGGCCACCACAACGTAAAATTCAGCATTAAGTGCATGCCTTTGTTTTCCATCTCCCAAGAGGATATCAAGCTTTATGGTGCCTAGTGGATCAACCACCTCACCGGAGATTCCCGTGAGGGTACCGGCCGTGGAAAGCAACATCTCGAGCGGTATTCCCATTTGTTCAAAGCAATGGAGGAAAAGTATGACGGCCAAGCTTCCTTGATCCACCAGGACCCTTTAGAGGGAGTAGTCATAGACGTCCATGGTGATGACAATGGGATCTTCATGCGAAGTTTTGATGTTTTCAAGGTCTTCTTGTGAGAAGGTTAAGGGTCAACATTTTTAGACTTTTCCTTCTCCTCTTCCCGCCGTAGCAAGAATTGTGTCCTCTCGTTTTGGTTTTATGGCCACTATCACATGCCTTGGCGCATGAGTCGCGTCGTTTGGCTCATCACGGGTGAGTCCCAAAGCTTTAATCCTAAGCCTCTTCATGTCCATGAATTTCCCAAGGTCGCCTCTTCTCTCCAATTCATTTATCCGGCTCCGGAGCACTCGATAGTTTTTAGTATCATGCCCAAAAATTTCTTGGTACACGCACGGCGGGTTTGGGCCGTGTCGGACCACTGGGCCTGCAGGAGCCTGTCCCTTCCCATTTCCAGTTTTCTTACCTCCAAGAGCAGTCTGGGGGGTCTCCTCGGGCCCGCGTTGCGAATCCCCCTTACGTTCTTCTTGGCTTTTTTATTCTGCGGGTCGAAGCTTGGGGCGTGCGTCTCGAGCTTACGATATTCATGCCTAGGAGGCTCCGTTTTGTCCATCACGTCTTCGGCGATGATGTATTTATCGACCTTGGTCCAAAGCGCATCCATAGTCATGGGGAGTGCCTTGGCAAAAGAGAACTTGAAGTCGCTGTTTTGGAGTCCGTTGATGAAGGTGGTGATGGTTGTTTGATCATCCTAGTTAGGGATGCTAATCATGGCCTTCGAGAATTGTAGCACAAATGCCTTTAAGGGCTCATCCTCTGCTTGTTGTAGCTGGATCAATTAGGCAACGGTCTTCTTTCTCCTTTTGATGCTGAGGAAGTGGCGAGTGAACTTCTCGGACAACTCCTTGAAGCTTCGTATGGACCCGTTAGGGAGAGAGGCAAACCAAGCCTAAGCCACGCCTTTGAGGGCGGCTGGGAAGCACTTACACCACATGTCCTTAAAGGTGTCTTGTATGTACATCTGTGCTGCAAATCCCGAGATGTGGTCGTATGGGTCTTGTGTCCCATCAAACAGCTCCAAATTTGGCATCTTCACTTTTTCCTATAGGAGCAGCGAGTATGCAAGGGTGAAGGGCGAATGGGTGATAGGAATTCTCCCCATAAGCTCGTGCACCACACCCTCTGAGTCGGTGTCGGAGCCCGCCTCGAATGAGGGACGGGCCCGTGTTGGGACATCTCCGGGCTTGTTGGTGCGGCGAAGCATCTTCTCCCTATCTCCTCCTTGTTGGTTGCGGCGGCTTCAATGCTCCAGGGAGGGAACGGACTCGACAACCACGTCTTGATTTGGTGGTGCGAAATTTGGCATGGTCTTGCTGTAGTGATCACGATCGGCGAGTTGCATGATGAGTGTGTGGAGCTTGTGGAGCTGGTTATGAGTGATGTAGCAATCTCCGGACCACGTCGGACAAGGGGGGGGGGGGGGGGGGGGGGTGGGAGATCTTGTTGAGTTATTTTGAGGAAAATTTTCCATCTCTCACAGGCGGCGCCAATTGTTTTGGTACAGGGTTTTTTAATGGAGGGTCGAAACTCAAGCCCTTTATCTTTTATTAAGTTTTTTATTAATTAACAATTTTATTACGGCGGTTTTTCATGGGATTAGAAGAGAAAAGGAAAGAAATATGAGGGGCACAGCTGCTTTGGGGGTCCTTTGAAAGAGAGTGAAGGGAGAGCAGTGAGCTTATCCCTTCTTTAGGGTTCTGAGCCCTATTTATACAGTTTTCTCCCTAAGGAGCTGTGCTTCATATGGGGGAGGGGTGTATCTCGCCTAGTATGCAACCAGGGGTGAGATACCCCTGGCCGTTGGGTCCATGGCTTCGGGTGGTCGTCTATTTAACACATGGTGTCGGGGATTGTTGCGGGCGGGTCCCTGGGGAAGAGGGCATCTCTGGGCGAGATGCCTTCCAAAGGTTGAGGTGTGCATTGCATTGGGGTGTTATTGTGAGGCTGTTCGGGCATCAAGCTTCAGCCTGTCATTGGTCTGAGTCATTGTGCCAGATAGTTGATGTTGCTTGGTCGACTTTCGGGGGAGAGGGCATCTCGGACCGAGATGCCCCCTCGGATCTAAGGTGCACGCTTTGTTGAGGTGTCGTCGCGAGACTGTTCGAGGGTCGGAACGCTCCATGTCGGCCGGACGCATCTATATCTTCACGGGTGCTGCCTAAGTTTTGAAGTTTTCCTCCGAGGGTGCATCTTGGCCCGAGATGCACCCGCGTCCTGTTGGGCACGCTTTCTTCTTCTTCTACTCGGATTTCGGGAGTGTCCCGTCAGCGAGATATGCTTCGTTCTTTTAAGTCAAAAGTGGGGTTTCCGAAGGCGGCCTCTGAGGGTGCATCTCGGACCGTGCGGATGGGCGCGCTTCCTTCTTCATTTACTCAGATCTCGGGATATATTCTGTTGGCAAGATAGGCTCATTTCTTCTAGATCGCAAGTAGAGTTCCGAACCTGGCCTCCGAGGGTGTATCTCGGCCCGAGTTGCGGCCTCGTCCCTGGTGGCCACATATCACTTGTTCGGATGCCATTTTTGGAGTTATCATTAGGTAACTCATTTATAAAAGGGACTTGTCGTATGAGAGTTAATTAGAGAGAATAAAGAGAGGAAAAATATAAGAGTTTGAGGAGATTTGTAAAGGGGTGCTCGGGAGGTACCTAGGCAGGGAGAAAGATATTTGTTTTCATAGGTGTTTTGATTGAAGTTTTTAAGAGAGTTTATGGCTTCCTCTATCCAAGGCTACATTAAGGAGGGTTGGTGGCCCGAGATACAGTAGTTACATTGAGGAGAGTTGATGGCTTACCGTGCAGTAGCTACTAACTACTTTGAGGAGAGTTGGTAGCTTGCCATGCTATAGTCATGCTTGGGGATGATGAGATTGCATTTGGACCTTAGGTTTTAATCAGAGATTTTAACTCCAAATTTCATAGGTGATCAAACAACCATTTGAGTCCCATTATTTTTCCTATAGTTGAGAGAGAGTTTCCACGTAATTCTTGGTGTTAATTGTTTTGATGTTTTTGTTAAGCTTACACTTCTCTTTATGCTTGATTGTGAATTTTCCTAACACCACTTAACCTCTCAAGGCATAACTAATTCGTATATTGGAGTAATTTCGTATTTTTTCTTCTATTAAGAAGACAAACTATTTTGTATTTTTTTCCTGTATTAAGACAAACTATCTCTTTCATTCAATGGGCTATGAGTTGTAGTAAAAACCAATAACTTTCAATGAATATCATACTTGTTAATGAGCCTACTTTTTGATCAACTACTTTCAAGGGTTATTCCACAAAGGTCTTTCTTTTCAAATGAAGCACATATGGATTAACTATGATGTATGATCTATAATACACTCCTCAGTTCATCCATATTTTGATGGACTCCTAACAACTTCCACACCTACTATAGAATTCACAACCTATATTCTTAAAGGAAATTCCATCTTAATGATCTTGTGTGCATAATAAATTCAAACATAATTCATACTACTTCCATAAAAGATGTATATGAAGACTCGATATTTGTCATTTGGTTTGGTCTAGACTGGTTTGCTTCACTGGATTTATATGGATAAATCCTATTGTAAAGTCCAACTTTCCAATTTCTTTTAAACCAACTTCTTATAGAGTTCCTTTTTCTTTTTTTTTCTTTCTTTGTTTTTTTTTATTGTTTCTTCACCTGTAGGCATGGGGGGAGGAGGGAATTGGAGGGGGGAAGGTGAGAATCGAACCAAGGGCCAGGAAGTAGCACTTGAGCCCCATAACCACTAGGTTGTCCTTAGGATTCTCCCTTTTTTCTTATTTTTCCTCTTGACTTTATACATATGACCTTTTATTTTATCAAAGTAATAGACCCATTATTTGTATTCAATTCGACTGAGCTTTAGAATCTTAGAAATTTTTCAAGGTCGATGCCCCAATGAAGTTGTTTTTTATTGTAGGCCAAACTGGCCTCTTTTATCAGTTTTTGGCCTAAGCTCATTTAAAAATTGTAGGCCCAAATTATCAAATATATGCCCACTTAAAGTAATATGTATAATACGATCTCAAGTGTTTTTTCCGATTTAAACATACATACGACCAACTGAATTTTATTTTTATCCTAATCCCCAACATACCTTCTTTTTTAAATTTTCATTCAAACCAACCTTTCTTTTTCCTAAGCCCAATCGGGCTCTCTCTCTAGTAGACATGTTTTGGATTGCTTTTCCTATGAAAAGAATGCCTTCTTTTTTTTCCCCTAAAAAAGCCACTTTATTGAAATTTGAAGGGTGTTTAACCAAAATTAAAAAAATGTTCTTTTATTAAAAGTAGACATTGTTCTTCTACCTTTAAACAAAAAAACAAATTTGATACTTCTCCTTTTGTGCAGAAGTATAAACAAAAATTAAAAATTTTTAAGACAACCTCTACTTCAACACTAAATTTACACCAGTCTCCGACCTTCTTCAATGCATCCCCAAAACCCTAACCATTACCAGTCGACCAAACCTCGCTGTTGCCAGAGTCCACTGTCGACCGCAGCCCACAATCGAGCAAACTTTTGACAACCCACACCACACCCAGGACGTATTTCAATCCACGTGCCTCGGTAAAGGCTATGTTAGGCAATTACTTTTTTATAGCGTTTTTCATAACTTTTAGCTCTTTGACTAGTCAAACAGCTAATTGCACTATTTGGTAAAAATTATGGTGTTAGCTTTTAGGATATAATCAACCTTTATTTATCATTTTGCCTCTTCTTTTCATCTTACTTATTAAAGTGGCATAAGCAACCCTACCAATCTTCTTCCTCAATTTACATTGCAATCTTGGGATTTTTTTTGTTGGATGTTCATAAATCAGGTACAATCAATTAAAATCAGATACATTTTGATTAGATAAGTGATATCCAACTAAATTACAATTTATTCTTATCTTCTTGTTTTAATCTTTACATAAATAACCTTCCATGCCTCAAATCCTAATTATGTACCTTTGGTGTCATTTTTGGATGTTTCGGGAACTTCTGCTGATATTAGAAATGTAGGAGTAAGCATTTTGTTGATGGGCGATATTCATACATCTATTGTAATAGATTTATGAAATGCTAGGAGACCTTGAAAATAAAATTATTTTATTATTTTATTAACTTTCTATTTTCTTACTTATGTTTATTTATGTCATTAAACAAAAATCAACTAATTCAAAGATCTAATTTTAACAAACACTTACATAGAAATTAATACCCATCAGCTAACAGCTAACAACTAATCAATCAACCAATAACTAAATCCTAAACGCTAACAACTAAGAACTAAATGGTAACAGTTAATAGCTAGAGCCAAACATAGCCATAATCTAAAAATTTGAGAAAATGAATCTCACATCCATGGGCTAAGTAAATGAATGCTAATATATATACCCAAGGAGTTACTTGATGCGAACATCCTGATTGCCACATCATCTACTTCGGCTACATCACCATCCTGTACCATGTCACCCGCCACGTCACATGTCTAGCTTAAAGCTTTGCTTCCTTTACTATAAATAAGGCTTAGGAAGATTATATTAGGTTATGTTGATGATGATTACCTAGTTCTCTCTCTTTCTCTTTCTCTAAGCCTTCTCTATCTTCCTTTAGCCCTCTTCTAACTCTCCTCTCCTCCCTTGCTAAACTAAGCCTTTTTCTTCTATTAGTAATAGTACCATACTCTTATATTATAGATCTTTTTTATACTTCATACAATATACTAAAAACATATTATATGGGTTATATACTGATCGATTATTCAGATCATCATTGATTGTCTACTTCTTTGATTGTTTGGTTGTGAATTGGTGTGTGAGATTTGATTGCTATCAATTGGTATTAGAGCAAGCTTCCCTCAGCTTAATTTGTTGATTTTTTATTGTGCATAGAAGGTGTTCGATGAAATGCCTTAAATAGTCTTTCATTAATAGTCATTCATCATAGCACTGTTTCTTCGCCCTTTACAATCAGTGAGGTTTGGTGACAAACAAAAATGGCAGATGACACTAGATCGCAGGTATCGATGAGGGATTTAGAGGAAACCCTCTATCATCAGTGCTCGGCTCTCGATCGGTCAATAGAGGAGATAAAAAAGATGCCCAGATATATTTCCTTGCATATGAGTTCTCTAGCTCCCCTCGTTCACAATCAATCATCATCACTAGCACTACGAGTAGCTCCGATTGGCAGCTATCATCGGAGTGATCAGCGATATGGATCAACGGCTACTTTAGAGGATCATCAGTGAGGTAATTACCAATTTCCTACCTATTTTTGGGGCAATCATGAGGATCCATTAGTTGAACTCACAAAGCTTAAGCAAGCAGTGAAGCCACGAAACAAATCGAAGCCGCAAAGTAGGTGATTAACAACCCTGATTCCATTCTTTACTGTATTGACTTTTTCGAACATTTTTTTTTTTTTGGCTAGAATGAAAAAGCATCCAGCGAATTTCTCTTGTTCATTGGTAGTGTGTGCTATGTTTGTTGAATTAACAAATTAGTTAGTAGTTCGTATTTGTTATAAGCTCATGTTTGTTGTTCGTTGGTGATTAACAACCTTAATTTGGTTCTTTGATGTATTGACCCACTATACCCAGATTTTAAATGATTTTTTTGTTAGATTGACAAAGCTTTAAAGGGAATTTATCCCTTTTATGTTGGTAGTCTGTGCTATATTTGTTGAATTAACAAATTAGTTAGTAGTTCGTGTTTGTTATAAGCCCATGTCTGTTGTTCGTTGGTGATTAACAACCCTAATTCGATTCTTCACTGTATTCACCCACTATACCCAGATTTTTTGCAAGATTGACAAAGCTTCAAAGTGAATTTGTCTGTTTTATGTTGTAGTCCATGTTATGTTTGCTGAATTAACAAATTAATTGGTACTTCGTGTTTGTTATAAGCCCATGTCCGTTGTTCATTGGTGATTAACGAACCCTAATTCGGTTATTCACTATATTGCCTCACTATACGTAGATTTTGGATGATTTTTTGCTAAATTGACATATCTTCAAAGCGAATTTGTCTCTTTTATGTAGGTAGTTTGTGTTTTGTTTGCTGAATTAACAAATTATTTGGTAGTTCGTATTTGTTATAAGCCCATGTCTATTATTCATTATAAGCCCATGACTGCTGTTCGTTGGCAATTAATAACCCCAATTTGGTTCTTTGTTGCATTGACCTACTATACACAGATTTTGAATGATTTTTTGCTAGAATGACAAAGCTTCAAAGACATTTTGTCCCTTTTATATTAGTAGTTTGTGTTATGTTCATTGAATTAATAAATTATTTGGTAGTTCGTGTTTGTTATAAGCCCATGTCTGCTATCTGTTGGTGATTAACAACCCTAATTCGGTTCTTCATTGTAATGACCCACTATACCTAGATTTGAATGATTTTTTTGCTAGATTGACAAAGCTTTAAAGAAAATTTGTCCCTTTTATGTTAGTAGTTTGTGTTGTGTTCGCTAAATTAACAAATTAGTTGGTAGTTCATTGTTATAAGCCCATGTCTGTTATTCGTTGGTAATTAACAACTTTAATTCAGTTCTTCGCTGTATTGACCCGCTATACCTAGATTTTGAAAGATTTCTTGCTAGATGGACAAAGCTTCAAATCAAATTTGTCCATTTTATGTTGGTGGCTTTTGTCATGTTTGCTAAATTAATAAATTAGTTTGTAGTTCATGTTGTTATAAGCCCATGTATGTTGTTCGTTAGTGTTTAACAACCCTAATTCAATTCTTCACTCTATTGACCCACTATACCAAGATTTTGAATGATTTTTTTGCTAAATTGACAAAGCTTCAAAGCGAATGTGTCCCTTTTATGTTGGTAGTTAGTGTTATGTTGCTGAATTAGCAAATTAGTTGGTAGTCCGTATTTGTTGTACGTCCATTTCTACTGTTCGTTGGTGATTAACAACCCTAATTTAGTTCTTCATTATATTGACCCACTATACCTAGATTTTAAAAGATTTTTTGCTAGATTGACAAATCTTCAAAGAGAATTTGTCACTTTTATGTTAGTAGTTCATCTTGTGTTCACTGAATTAACAAATTAGTTGGTAGTTTGTGTTATTATAAGCCCATGTCTGTTGTTCATTCGTAATTAACAACCTAAATTTGGTTCTTCGCTGCATTGACCCCCTGGACCCAGATTTTGAATGATTTTTTGCTACATTGACAAAGCTGCAAAGCAAATTTGTCCCTTTTATGTTGGTAGTCCATGCTATGTCATTGAATTACCAAATTAGTTGATAGTTCGTGTTTGTTAAAAGCCCATGTTTGTTGTTCATTGGTGATTAACAACCCTAATTTGGTTCTTCACTATAGTGACTCACTATGCCCATATTTTGAATGTTGTTTTGCTAGATTGACAAGGCTTCGAAACAAATTTGTCCCTTTTACTTTGGTAATTCGTGTTATATTCGCTGAATTTACAAGTTAGTTGGTAGTTCGTGTTTATTATAATTCTATGTCTATTGTTCATTGGTAGATTCGTGTTCGTGTTAGTGTTGGCTTCTTGGTCTTCTGACACGCTCAAGCTAATCAGTCCCACGGTCAACCAACTGGCACCAACTTAGCGGATTTGATTAAAGTTGCTTTTCAAGGTAAATGACTAACACAATGCTTGACATTGCTTTTGGAGTGTGTGACTAGTTGTATACTAGGGTTTATAATTCATAAAGATATAAGTTTTGAGATTATTTTTCACATTTCCCTTGTTGACATCCAAATTGAAAATTGTGTTGAAACATCTTATAATAATTGACCTATGCTTTTTAGGTATATTCTTGGAATATCTTATAAGAATATGGAGCCTAATAAACAATGGATGCATTTTGTTCATGATCGGATGAGTATAACATATCAAAATGGAGTTCAAAGTTATTTAGATTATGCCGAGGAAAGAAAAGGGGAAAACTTTTGCTTGTTCGTGTACTAAATGCTACCTAAGTGACTGTTGGGAATGTATTTAAAAAAAAATTTCCCTAAACGACTAGAGCAGGCGCAGCTGAAAAATAATTTAAAATTCTTAATTTTAAATCTAATACCCTGATCCAATTAAACTATAACAATAAAAATATCAAATAAAACAAATATAGACATGATATGTAGAATAAATGAAAAAAGGAAAGAACAAATTAAATATCAAATACTTAATTTAGACATACTTGAAGCGCATATTCAAACTCCGAATTTGTAGATCTGAACTTGGAAGAAGAAACTTCTTAACACCTCAAGATCTTCTCCACAATGACTTCTATTAGCACCGAAGTGTGGGATCCCAAAATATTAAATTTAGAAAAAATTTTGAAACAAAATTTTTCCTTTTAATCTATCCAAAAAATAATTTTTCAGAAAAACTATACTGAACATTAATTTAAAAAAATTTTAAAATAATTTTAGGTTTTTCATCATAAGAGAAAACTAGGTTCCAAAACCTAAAACCAAAAACAAAACTTAAAACAATCCATGGCACCACAAAAAAAAAAAAAAAAAAATACAGCCTATTGTAAATATTAGATATTTTTTGGGTACAAATTTTGGAGTCGAGTTTGGATATTACTAAATATTATAGAAAATTAAAAATTATGTAAAATACCTATTTACGTATATATACAAATACATATATATAAATGGGTATTGGGGTAAAATGTGACAAGTGTCACATTTTGAGGCAAAGTATGAAGACTCACCTCCCCCCTCCATTGTATATAAATACATGCTACGAGCAACAGCACAAAGAGAAAAAAAAAGTGAAAGAAAAAGAAAAAAGAAGAAAAAGAACGAGAGAGAGATAGAAAAAGAAATTAATAAAATAATGTCGTTTTGATATAAAATACTTGTCATTTTTTCTCAATTATATTTGGGTTTATTTTTTTTATTACCTTTCTATAGAGTATAATATCTCTATAGTTTTATAATACGTTATCAGCACAAGTCTCTAGCCAACTGATTGTTCTATACTCGAGGTAAGTTTACCTTCCCTAATCTTTGTGATTTATAATCTTACTGATTTTGAATTTATTGCTCTTAATATTACTGGCAAAAATTATTTGCCTCGGACTTTTGATGTTGAGATCCACCCTGATGCTGTGAATCTCGGAGAATTAAAGAGTAAATAACGCATCCCAGTAGAATCGCGCTAAAGTAATGATGTTTCTCAAGCATCATATCCCTGAAGGATTAAAAGCTGGGTATATTAATGTAAAAGACCCGTATGTCCTTTGGTTAAATTTAAAGGACATGTTTGATCATGAAATGTCTATAATCCCCCCCCCCCCCCCCCCCCCCCAAAAGCTCGTTATGACTAGATTCACCTGCGGTTGTAGGATTTTAAAACTGTCAACGAGTATAACTCTGCAATGTTTAGTATTACCTCTCGGCTGCAATTATGCAGTGAAAATATTACTGAGGAGGATATATTAGAGAAAAGTTCTCTACTTTTCATGTCCCGAATATGCTCTTGCAGTAGCAATATCGAGAACGAGGATTTAAAAATACTCAAACTTAATATCATTTCTCCTCGTTGCTGAACAAAGCAATGAATTGTTGATGAAAAATCATTAGTCATGACCAACTGGGTTCGAACCATTCCCTGAAGTGAATGCTTCGACATACGACCATTAGAAACATGGTCAAGGTTGTAAACATGCACGTGGTCAGGTCCGTGGACGAGGTTATAGTCGCAGTCATAATAACTGCCACTATGATACCCTAAATGGACCAAAATTTACAAAGTCCACTAATGACGAGGAGAGATATAGAACGAGAAAACTTTAGTTTTTTGTATTTTCTATTTTGCATATTCATGGCTGGTTGAACCGCCTACTTTTTATTACTTGTTTAGTATTTATATGGTAGGCTATGCCGCCTACTTATTATCTGTTATTTACATAGTTGGCTATGCCTCCTACTTATTATTAGCTTTTTATATGGCTATATTTCTCAGCCAATCTATTTATACAACACTCATTTAAAATAATAATGATATTCTTTTAGTATGTACTTCACGATATGTTTAGTTATTTGTGTGAATTTTAATTCATATGCCTTATTACCAAGGATTGACAAATTTAAACTATAATCTAATGTCTATAGTATATCTATTCAAACATTAATTTTGTGAAACTTGAATAATTTTTCCGAAACTTGGAGCACAAGTATAATGACTCTTCTTATATACGCAAAGTTAAAGTCTCAATTTGTGAAGATTATAAAACTCACCATCATAATATGATTATTTAAAGTATTTTGTGATATTAGGCTTATATTTTCGTTAATACTTTTATATTTTGTGTTTGAATATGAATAATGGAAATTCATGTTTCGAAGACAATATAATAACAATGTGTGTTTGAAACTTAATTAAAGACTCTAGAAGAGCACATATCGTGTTTCATGAAAAAATAATATTTAATTCCGAAATACCTGTTGGGATGATTAACCAGAAGTTAACATACCCAAAAGGCTTTTATTATATGATATGACTATTTGAGTCATTTGGGTATAAAGATGATTAAGAGAATCGTTGAAATTCTCGCACCCATGAAGAACCAGAAGATTCTTATATCAGGTAAAACATTATGTGCTGCTTGTATTTAAGACAACGTGATTGCTATGTCATACTCAATTGAAATTGAGTTTGAGTCCAATGTATTTAAGAAATACAAATGGGATATATGTGGGCTAATTATTTTATCATATGGACCAATTCAATATTTATAATATTAATAAAGGCCTCTACCCGTTGGTCCCATGAAAATACACTTACGATGTGGTGTTTGTGGAACTCCTTGCATAAATAATCCGACTATGAGCTCAAGTCGTAGATTATATGATAATGCAAGAAAATTTACATCCCAATAATTTAATAATTATTGCATGAGATGAATTGCCACATAGCTTACGTACAACACATATAATGGTCTTGCAGATTTTTCTGATTGAACGCCTGTAGCGAATGGCTAGACCGTTATTATTGCCAACTTTTTCATGGATACATGTTATGATGCATGGTGCAGCACTAATTATGGATCTCCAGAATATAACTTGTCTCTGACAAGATCCAGATATATATCCCATCTATGAATTTTAGTTATATATTGTGTGTCCCAATTACTCCACCTCAATGTTAAAAAATGGGTCGAACATGGGGACTTCAAATTTATATCGGGTTTGAATTCCCGTCAAGAATAAAATATCTAAAAATATTAACTGGAAACATTTTTATAGCATAGTTTGCTAATTGTCAATTTGACAAAACAGGGTTTCCAGAATCAGGGGGAGAAAAATGAAAGTTGGAAAATGAGAATGTATGTGGAATGCGTCATCGAACCAAAAGTTCGAAGAATTGTTCACTTGTAAATTATTACAAGCCAATTCACAGATGTATTCACTAATGGAAAGAGGGTGACCAAATAATGTCCCCACTATATATGCTCCTGCTCGAATTAATATCCCAGTCGAGTGATATTCTAATATATTGAAAAATGCATCCATTGCACTCCAGAAGTGTGGTAAATATATCGGTTCCAAAGATTTGAATCTGAAAAAGAAAAAGGAGCAATAGAAAAGATTGGTCCCTCTATTATGAAATTCTTGAAGAGATAAACTCTGCAGAGATAATAATATATATAAATGAAATTCCTCAAGATTATCAGGTACCTAAGACTACTGAGACTATTGAAATAGTTAAATTATTGAAATTATGATGATAAAGAGATCTCTATGAAATATGGGATAGTATGGAACCGAAATTAATCAGATGTTTGTATATATAGTAGCTACTCCCTGATCAAAGAAATTGAAAATCTTGGACCAGTGTTTGTTCAAGAATGCCAGCAAAGAAATGATTGGCTCAAATAGAAAGACGCAATTCAGGCTGAATTAGCCAAGTGGACCTGAAGTCCAAATGCCTATAGCATAAAACCTATAAGCTACATATGAATGTTGTTGTGAATATAACGAGGTGGTGAAAAGCACAATTTGTAGCCCAAGGTTTATCATAGAGACCAAAAATAATGAGACATACATAAGAAATGGATGCATATCTCACCAAAGTTCTTCTTTACACACGAGTTTCAGAAGATGGGTGAAATAGATGTTCAACAGGTCCGCTCAAGTAAGAATCTGGCAGATTTGTTCACGAAGGCATTACCGACATCAACATTTGAGAAATTAGTTAATAAGGTTGGTATGTGTCAACTCAAAAACGCCTCTCACTAATATGTTCATATGAGAGCAAGTTAAATATGAGTTGTACTCTTTTTCCCTAAGCTATGGTTTTTCCCACTGGGTTTTCCTGGCAAGATTTTTAACGAGGCGGGTGTATTTAGCTTGGACACTATGTCCCGTTATAACGAAAAATATCCAAAGAGGGAGTGTTGTAAATATTGGATATTTTTCGAGTAAAATTTTGGAGTCGAGTTTGGATATTACTAAATATTATAGAAAATTAGAAATTATGTAAAATACCTATTTACGTATATATACAAATACATATATATAAATGGGTATTGGGGTAAAATGTGACAAGTGTCACATTTTGAGGCAAAGTATGATGACTCACCTCCCCCCTCCATTGTATATAAATACATACTGCACAGCAACAACACAAGGAGAAAAAAAAGAGAAAGAAAAAGAAAAAGAAAAGAAGAAAAGAACAAGAGAGAGATAGAAAAAGAAATTAATAAAATAATCTCGTTCTGATATAAAATACTTGCCATTTTTTCTCAATTATATTTGGGTTTGTTTTTTTATTACCTTTCTATAGAGTATAATATCTATATAGTTTTATAACACAACCTTCTTTATAAATATATATACACTTATAATATGTGGGCACCGCATGGGGCCCACTTGAGGCTTTTTCTTTGTTACATAATTTTTTTTTTTGTTTATTTTGTTTAATTTCTCACGATGTATAAATTCATGCCATAAATATTATTTAGTAAAATTAATTTATTCATCTCATGAACAAATAAGATTATGTTTAATAAAAATTAATTTATTCATCTTATGAACAAATAATTCATCACATGAATTTAATTTAAATATTTTCAAGCAGTATTTAAGTTGAGTCTTGTAGAGGGACCTCAGGAACAATCTAACTCTAGCTCTAAATGGGTGTGGTTATCATCTCATGATAACAATTGACTACCACTTAATAAAACTTAATTCCACTAAATAAGTTTTACTGCACTCTGGAATTAAATATATTCACTCAATAATTTTTCAAATAATTTTATTATTATTTTTATTGCGACAATTAACCCCTCTATTAAATATCCGTGAGCAAAAACAAACTCAACTACTATCGTCATTTTTCTCACCTCTATCACCGTAGTTTCCAACTCGTCCTTCTCGAATGATTCATAATATAGAAACAATTTTCATATTAATTTCAAATGTCCAACATATGGAATACTTTGGCTAAAGATTCTATAATTTGTTCGTATATTTGCGAATCAACTAGGGGGACATCTTACCCTGTAGATTCCGAGTAAAATATCCGTTCCCGCCACACTTCATGCAATTGCCCAACAACGTAAGATTCTGGTTGTTCAATTTTAACCTCATCATTTTGGGCATCAAAGCAATTAACATGCATGAGTTTGGACTATTTCCTAGATTTAGAATTATCGTCTTATACAATTAATTATTTCTGAAAGCAATAAAAAAAATAACTAATTCATGTGGTCCTGCTCAGTGTTGCAATCTTATTGAAAATACCAACATAATACTCTTGGATCCATATTCACAAGACCAAGACAAGCCATCAAAAGTATCATATTATAGTCTTATCGGACAAGTTGTCCAAACTTGTTACCAACTATGAACATACTTTGACAACATGTCATTAGTTTGATCTAAGTTTTTTTGTGGTTCAATCTCATTGACCACTTAAACCAAACCTGACACGTCATCATGGACAACGTCCATCTCATTGAATGTTTTAGATAAACAATCATGCATGTTTGACTCGTAAAACATAATCAGACAATAAATAAATAAAATAATTTCATTGATCTAATATTTAAACCTAACTAATTGGGTTTTTTTAGGACACCTTTTCCAACAATCTCCCACTTGTCCTAGAACCCAAATAGCTTGCATTGTAGGATTATCCACTAGGGACTGGTCAACTCTTTGACTATAGACTGGAACCAATACTGATCTGTCACTATCTCATTCTTTTGCTCACATGCTTTTATCTACTAGGAACCTTCTATGTCAACAAATCTACTCAACGATTCTTTAGTTGTCAAGTACCCAACTTCTATGATGAAGTAAGCAATACAAGACTGCTTCACTCTTCACCAACCAATGACTCCCACTATAACGGTAAACAAGAATTCTAACGTCAAACGTGTAAACTTTCTTTTAAAATGAAATGACCCATGATAAACCTAACATTCTTTCTTTTGAATCTTGCCAAAGCTTGACCCTAGGAACATAGTTGATTCATCTCAGTTCTTTCGCTTTTAATTAACTGATTGGACAATAAAAACTTAATAGCTCATAGCAATTCTACACCATTCTCAATGAGTAGAATGCCATCTATATACAACACTTAGAAAGTCTTTAATTTCTTGTCATGTCACTCATACACTAATGGTTCGCTAAACATTGACTCAAATCCCTAGGACTTGATTAACTATCGTCAGATCTACTATCCAATGAAGAGATGCTCATTCAAGCTCATAAGAGACTTCCTCAGTTTGCATACTATATGCTCTTGACTCTTAGCAGCAAACTTGTCTAGTTGTATCATATACATAACCTTTCAAGATAACCATTCAGAGAATGTCATCTTGATCTCCACTTTGCCATATCTCATCATATGAAACACAATGGATGAGTATCCTTATAGACTTAAGCGTAGCATCTAGCTAAAAGGCTTCATCAAAGATGAATCCTTCCAATAGGGTATTAACCCTATGCCACCAATATAGCCTTGAAGGTCTCTACCTTTATGTCCACTCAACTCTATATACTTGTAGATCCTATCTAATGGACTTAATGTCTTTCGACGCCTCTACAAGTTCATAGATTTAGTAAATTATAATTACTTTTAACTTAACTTTTATTGCCATTGGTCTGCATCTTTATACTTAAGAGTTCCATTGTAGTATAAGGATCAGATTCACCATCATTGTTAATTATTAAGACTGAAGACATGAATATGCCAGGTGACCATGTCCATCATCCCACTACACCAAAGCTCTCATATACTTTGTGCGACAATAACCTAGTTGAAGGTATATCTAATACAACATTTACACTATAAGTTGTACCGTGCTGTTGAGACACAGTATCTCATACTGTAAATCTTTCTAATACAAGCTACCTATTGTACTTTCAGAACTATTTTTAAAACATCTTACATAACAAACCTTTCTAAATGTGACTCGTCATATGGATCTTACCATATTCAAAAATACACTATTGATCCCTTCTACAACTCTTTGTAATAAGAATAAATAAGAATTCTCTTGAAACCACTACTTCAATCTAATCAAAGTGACTTGATATAATTACCTAACTTATCACAACTTAAGTCTTTACCTCTTTGAACCTTTTAAGGAATTTCAAGACTTTAGTCTTCTTGGGCATATCCGTATATCAACTTACTGAGTAGCCATTCATAAACATTTTATGAAATACTCATCGCTTCCGCTCGCTTGAACTTTCATCGGCCCATAAACACTTTTATGAACAAGTCCTAGCACTTAGTGGCTCTACTGTCTTTACTCTTAAAGACACTTTCAGTCACCATTAATTCGAACATGATTCCCATACCCGTTATCATTCAAGTACTTAATGATCCATAAAACAAATCAAACCAGTTTCGAATCATATTGGACTAATGTGACCTAAAACTAAGTACCACTTAAAAGCTATATGGTTTCTAGAATTTCTTCTTTTATATGGTTACACAGCCTAACTTGTATTAGACTAATAAATTGCCATTAACGTAGTTTCGATTAAAGTAAGTCAACTATCCACTAATGTACCTTTTAAATAAACACTTTATTTACATAATAATTAGGCTTTAGAAAAATAACTGAAAGCCTGTTTCAAAAAATAGTAAATAGAAATCAAATTTCTAAAGTACATCGAGATAGTTACTCAAATAGAAAATTACATTTCTTGACTTAGGCTACAAGCTTCAACCTACTAAGGAGATGTTGTTAGTATCGCGTATTGACCCTATCTAACTAAAGTATAAGAAAAATAGGCTCAACCTAACGTATTGTTAATTATTACGTATTGACCCTATCTAACTAAAGCGTAGGGAATATAGGCTTTAATTAACAATTCGGTTAATACTATTACTTGATTAATTAATCCTAATGCCATAAGTACAAAGAATTAATTTATAAATATCAATCTCAACAATTAAAGGTTACAAACTCAATAATCATATTAATTGAATAAACAACTCTAATTTCGCTTTTGTTCCCAATTTAACGAAAAAATAAGAAAAGAAGATTGTAATTGAGAGGAGAGAGAAAGAGCCAGTGCAGCGGTGAGAGAGAACACCCCAAAAACAGAGTCCCCCAAAACAGGGACTTCTCTCCCTTTTAAATCGATGCCACTGCTGCTAGCGAAACCCTAAGTCAGTGCTGGACAATGGGCTTGGTGTTGGTGGGCTGGACTGGACGCAAGTGAGAGATGCGCTACGGGTGTTGGGCCTGAGCATGAGAAGGTGATGGTCTGGGCCGGAAGTTGAACAGGGAGTGGGCTGGAGCTGCGTTTGGGCTACACTATTGCATTAGGCCGGAACAGGACGCAAAAGGCGGGCTATGCGTGTTGGTGGTTGACAGGCTGGAAGATGACGGTGTGGGTTGGAAGTTGAAGATGATGTTGGGTGTTGGAGATGATAGGTCGGGTCGAACCGAGCTTATACGTTCTTGTCCCCAATCTCAATTGACTTGATTTAATTGTTTACACATCGAATTTGTCTTATTTGCACCACAATTTGATAATTTTCGGAACTTTAATTTCAAACCGGTTAAACATAAAAATTACCATAGTGAGTATAAAACTATAATTAAATTGGTGCAAAATAATTAAAATAACAATCAAAAGATGCATAAATATGAGACGCAACAACACCCCCACACCTAACCTTTGCTAGTCCTCGAACAAAGCGTAGAATAGACATTACGACTCAGGGGACCAACTACCCTATCATCACCAAGTTTTCTTAGATTAACATATACATTATAATTCAAGACAAGATTCAGTCATCTAGAGCATTCTCCAATTCCATGAATTCAGATGATTAAACTTCAAAATTCGTCATAAAATTTTGTTAACCCTATATCAACTAATAGAAACTACTCAAGCAATTTAAGCGCACAAGTGAAAGTGAATAAGATCTCATGCCATAGAATCTCCTCAAATTCTCACTTCTAATCAAATATACCAAGGTTTTGTGCACCCACACTATTGAATCACCTAAATACATGCCCGTACATAGAGAATTTTAAGTGGCATAAAAGTGACCACTTTACAATATTTTGACACCAGTATAACACAAAAGAAGAACAATTGTATCATGAATGTACATCAATTCTCACTTTCTTCTTTTTTTTTTTGCCCTTTTTTTCTTTTTTTTCTTTTCTTTGGAGGAAATTTTTTTTTTCCTTTCTCACTTTCAATTTTTTCTTTTTTTTTTTTGTTTCCTCTTCTTTTTCTGTCCAATTTTTGGACTTTTGTATAATAAGTACCTTAATTTTACAATTAAGATTGATCAACAAGTACTTTATATCGTATCAAGAGGCAGGGATTAGGATAAGCCAATAGGGCAAGCCTGCAAAATTCAAGATATATAAGATTGTTTACTCAAAATTTTCAAATTTTCCACAACACGAAAGTCCTGTGTATAGTGAATATGTGAGCCGCATGAGTAGAACCCATTAATATCAACATTGATCGACAATACTCACTAACAAGTATGGAGTAGAATCTTTTAATTTCATGGAATTAAGAGAATGAAGTAAACAACTAATCCTACTATCATCCTAACATACGCATCGATCAAAGAAAACTTGGCTAAACGGTTATAATGCACACTCAAAATGCACAAAAGATGTTCAAAAATTTTTTAAGTTTGACCAAAAAAAAATGACCACATGCAAATGAGCCTCACCCCGACACCTAAATCATGCATTATCCTCAATGCGACAACATAAATCATTAAAGCACAAGAAATAGGTGAGATAGAGCAATACAACCTGATAATGAGGCGTGAACATTTATAATTGACTCCTTCAACCTGGGACAAGAACCTAAAAAGAGAGAAAACAAGTCTCCAAAAAGCCAATTAGTACAAAAACTAAACTAAAAACAAGAATTAACAAAACCTAGGCTACCTCTAGGAGCGCTAAGTTTTACGTCTTTAGCCGGGCGCAATGAATCCAACAAAGATCAAGTATCAATCATGGTGTCCACCAAAGTCGATCAACAATGCCATCCAACTCAACTACAGGTTTAAGCCTTTGACCATTTACAATGAATGCACGGCTATCTTTTGAGTGGCATATCTCAATAGCTCCTGAGAGGTACACTTGCTTAACCACAAAAGAACCATCCCACCTAGGCCTCAACTTACCAAGAAAAAGGCGCAATTTAGAATTAAAAAGCCAAACCTTTTGATTAAGAGCAAATGTTTTCCTCAAAATATGTTTATCATGAAAAGCCTTGGTTTTAGCTTTATAAATCTTTGCATTCTCATAAGCTTCATTTCTCAACTCCTCAAGTTCACTCAATTGAAGCTTTTGGTTAGATCCAGCTTGGTCTAAGTCAAAATTCAAAGCCCTAGTAGCCCAATAAGCACGATGTTCTAACTCAACCGGTAAATGTCATGCCTTACCAAAAGACTAACCTATAGGGTGACATACCAAGTGGGGTCTTATTGGCAGTGCGGTAAGCCCAAAGAGCATTATTCAACCTAAGTGACCAATCTTTCCTATTAGGACAAACCGTTTTCTCAAGTATAGACTTAATCTCATGATTTAAAAGCTCTACTTGACCACTAGTTTGGGGGTGGTATGGGGCAGCAATCTTATGATGCATTGAGTACTTCCTTAGAAGTGCCTCAAATAACCTATGAATAAAGTGACTACCACCATCACTAATGAGTGCTCTAGGGGTACCAAAACGGTTAAAGATGTGGTCTCTGACAAATTGCATGACTCCCTTGTGGTCATTGGTCCTAGTAGGTATAGCTTCAATCCACTTAGACACATAGTCGACCCCTACGAATATATAAACAAACCCAAAGGATGGGGGAAACGGACACATAACATCGAATATTTCCACAATCAAAATGGGGTTTAAAGGCATCATGTCTCGACGTGTCAATGTGCCTATGCGCTGACAACGCTCACATGCAAGACAAAACTCGTGAGCATCCTTAAACAGAGTAGGCTAATAAAAACCACATTGTAGGACTTTTGCAGTCCTACAACCTCCAAAGTGTCCTCCACATGTATATGAGTGACAAAAAGATAAAATGCTATAATATTCACACTCTGGAACACACCTACAAATTATCTGATCCGCACAATGTTTAAACAACTCAGGGTCATCCCAATAAAAGTGATTTACCTGAGAATAAAACCTGTCTTTTTCATGCTTATACCAAGTAGATGGAATCGTACCTATGGCAAGAAAGTTAACAATATCTGCAAACCAAGGGCTAAGTGAATGGTAAACAACAAAAAGTTGCTCATCGGGAAAAGAGTCATATATTGAAATAGATGGATCATGATGCTCAAAGAAATTCCTGGAGAGATGGTCAGCTACTACATTCTCTGCACCTTTCTCATCTCTAATCTCAATGTCAAACTCTTGAAGTAGAAGAATCCATCTAATGAGCCTAGATTTCATTTCTTTCTTTGAGAGCAAATATTTCAATGCAGCATGGTCAGAATAGATAATGAATTTTGACCTCAAAAGATAGGAACGAAACTTGTCAAGAGCAAACACAACAGCTAGCAACTCCTTTTCAGTGGTGGTGTAATGGCGTTGGGCATCATTAAGAGTTTTACTAGCATAGTAAATGACATGTGACACTTTGTTCACTCTTTGACCTAGGACGGCACTTATAGCAAAATTAGAAGCATCACATATAATTTCAAAAGGGAGAGAGTAATCAGGTGGCCGCATAATAGAGGCCAACACAAGTAATGATCTAAGCTTTTGGAAAGCTTCTAAGCAAGACTCATCAAACTCAAATGATATTTCCTTAACTAGTAAGCTAGTCAATGGTCTGGCTAACTTCCCAAAGTCCTTAATGAATCTCCTATAGAAACCTGCCTGACCTAGAAAGGATCTAACTTGTTTCACATTTGAGGGAGGGGGTAAGTTTGCAGTCAGGTCTACCTTAGCCTTATCAACCTCAATATCCTTCTTGGACACTCTATGACCCAATATATTCCCCTCTTGAACCATAAAGTGACTCTTCTCCCAACTCAAAACAAAATTGGTCTCTTCACATCTTTTTAGCACAAGCCTCTAATTTTGCAAGCATTCATCAAATGAAGGTACAAAAATAGAGGAATCATCCATGAAAACCTCAAGAAATCTGTCTACCATGTCACAGAAGATAGACATCATGCATCTCTAGAATGTAGCAAGCGCATTACATAAACCAAATGGCATCCTATGGTAGGCAAATGTGCCAAAGGAGCACGTAAAAGTCATTTTCTCCTGATCCTCTAGGTAGACTGCTACCTGGTTATATCCTGAATATCCATCAAGAAAACAGTAAAAGCTCTAACCAGCTAGCTAGTCTCTCTAAAATCTGGTTAATGAAGGGTAGAGGAACAAGGTCCTTCCTATAGGCAGAGTTAAGCTTCCTATAGTCAATACACTCTCCAACTCATGGTCTCTCTAGTAGGCACTAACTCCCCATCACTACTCCTAACCACAGTAACGCCTGACTTCTTTGGGACTACTTGAATAGGGCTCACCCACCTACTATCAGAAATTGGGTAAATGATACCCTCATCAATCAATTTCACAATCTCTTTCTTTACCACTTCCTTCATGTTAGGGTTTAACCTCCTTTACATCTCTCTAGTGGGTCTAGCACTTTCATCAAGAAAAATCCTATGCATGCAAATGGAAGGGTCTATACCCTTCAAATCAACCACAGGCCACCCAGTGGCACTCTTATGATCACTAAGCACTATCATCAATGCATCCTCCTGTTCCCTAGACAACTGAGAAAAGATAATCACAGGTCAAGTCTCGTCAGGTCCTAAGAAAGCATACTTAAGAGTAGATGGCAACAACTTAAGTTCAAGTTTGGGTGGTGAAACTATGGAAGGAAAGGCAGGGGAATCCTAAAGCGTAGGTAAGGCTTCTACTTTAGACAACCAATTACAAGTCTCTAAGGGGGCACGCAACTCAAGCAAATCATTCATCTCTCTAATGTCATTTTCAATCTCAAAATCATCCGAACAATCGTATACTAGTGCTCGCTCAAGGGAATCACTAACTAGGATAGAGGGGAGTGTTTGGTCAACCAAATCATCAATAACGTCCACCCAGAAACACACCAACTCATCCTCACTAGTGGGTGACAACGAGGCCTTAAAAATGTTCAACCTAATAGTCATGTTTGCAAAACTAACATCCATTATCCCAGATCTACAATTAATGGTAGCATTGGCCGTCGCTAAGAAAGGCCGACCTAGAATGACAGGGACATGATTTTTCGAATGACTAGAAGGTTTCATATCAAGCACAAGGAAATCAGCAGGAAACAAGGCTCTGTCTACTCTCACTAACACGTCAATCAGCTCACCACGGGGGATCCTAGTTGATCTATTTGCTAACTACAAGGTCACCGTGGTGGGTTTCAACTCTCCCAGGCCTAACTTCTCATAAACCGAGTAAGGAATAACGTTGACACTCACTCCTAAGTCCAGTAAAGCTATATCAATCGGGTAGTCTCCAAGTGAACAAGAGATGGTGGGGACACCAGGGTCTTTGTACTTAATTGGAGTGTCACACTTCAGAATAGAGCTCACTTGCTCGGCTAAAAATACTTTTTTAGGCAGATGTGCTCTAGATCGCCTCTTTTGGTTCAGAAGGTCCTTAATAAACTTCGCATAGGCCGGGATATGTTTAATTGCATCAAAAAGGGGAATGTTTATCTTTACTTGCCTAAAAGTCTCCAAAATGTCTTCCCTCTTCTTATCCTTCCCGTTTGGATGTGGTGCAACTAAAGCTTGGGGGAAAGGCACTCTAGGTACATATGAGAAAGGAAGATCAGAGGTCTTAGGAGTGGGAGAAGGGTGCATGACCTCATCGGTCTCCTTCTCTCTTTCCTCGCTCTTTTCTTTTCCCTCGCCACTTATGGGTACTTCACTCTCAGCACTCACCCTATCGTCAACCTCCTTCCCACTTCTTAACATTGTAATAGACTTTGCTTTTTCTTGATGGGGAGGATAATTGTCTTGCCTCACACAGTTCCTAGGGTTCTCTACAGTTTGGCTAGGGAGTCTTCCTCATCTCTTCTACTCAAAGTGTTAGCTAGTTGACTTATTTGGGTTTCTAGCTTTGAGATCGATTGTGTATGGGAGTGGAGGAGTTGGGAATTAGCTTGTAAACCTTTCAACACACTCAAGACCTTCTCTTCGAAATTCGAATTGGAGCTCCAATTAGAAGGTTGAGATTAGTAAGAAGCATACCCTTGTGGTTGAAAACCGAGAGGTTGTGGCATACCAGATTATTGAGGTTGTGGATTCTATTGCTGTGGCATGAATTGTCCTTCTCCTCCTTGCCTCCAGGAGAAGTTTGGATGGTTTCTCCTGCCCGGATTGTATGTGTTTGAGTACGGATCGTTCCTCGAGAATCCTTAGGCTACATTAACCTGTTCCTCTGACCACTCAACAAAAGGTGAAGCAGAGGGGCAATCTTATGTAGAATGAGAGACACTAGAGCATGAAGAACAGACACTATGCATGTTTAATTTAGACACATTAGGCACATTAGGCATAGTAGAGGGAGCCAATGTCATCTTAAATAAGGTGGTAAGCTGCTCCACAGAAGAGGTAAGAGAGTCTACTTTCTTATCTAAGATGAAAGTGTGAGCAATTTCATGTACTTCTCCTCTATTTAACCTAGCATCATTTAAACGTGCATGTGTGGCATTCTGTTGTGAGTTCTCATGCAAATGTTCAAACAATTTCCACTCCTCATTCTCATTCTTCCTAAGGAACGGACCACCACATGAGGCATCAACAGTTTGTTGACCCTTTTCATTTAACCCATAATAGAAATTTTGGACTAGTTGCCATTTAGAAATAGCATAATGTGGACAAGCTCGTAAGAGTTTCCTAAACCTATCCCAACTCTCGTGAAACTCCTCAGTAAGAAGTTGGGCGAATTTGTTAATGGCTCTCCTAGCAGTGTTGGTCTTACTAATGGGATAGAATTTCTTAAGAAATTCTTGTTGCATTTGAGTCCAAGTACTAATCGTCCCACTAGGTAAGATGTCTAACCAATACTTAGCCTTATCCTTCAAGGAGAAAGGAAAAAGACGAAGTAAGATAGTGTCATCACTAATGTTAGGAATCCTGAAGGTTGAACACACCTCCATGAAACTGTCCAAGTGTGTGTATGGGTTCTTATTACCTAAGCCATAGAATGAAGGAAGCATTTGTATGGTATGTGGCTTAAGCTCGAACTGATGGGCTACCGATGGCAATCTAATGCATGAAGGTGAGGTGTATGTGGTGGGAGTAAAATGCTCTAGAAGTGGACATGGTTATTGTTCGTCAGCCATTGCGGTTTGTGCTCGGTGTTGAGCTCTAAAGTCTCTTAAGGTCCTTTCAATTTCAGGGTCGAATTTAGTAAGGTCAAGGGACAAAGAGCGGTGACCGTGCATGAATAAACAATCGCAAGATACAAATAAAACTAAAAACTAAAACTAGCAAAACAAACACTTAAAAAGAAAAACAAAAGAAACAAATAAAAAACTATCCTAAAATCAACCTATGCACAAAAATCACAAGATAAATAATGCTTTAAAACTAAATAAATAAATAACCTTTTTAAGAAAAGTAAAGAAAATATTTTTTTATTTTTTATTTTTAAAGAGAGGGACAATAACAATTAAAAACAATTAAAGAAAGTTAAAAATCAAAGAAAATCACAAAAAAAAAAATCATGAACATTGTCTAGTCCCCGATAGTGGGGCCAAAATCTTGATATGTCTTTCTACGTCTATCAAAATTTAATATAAAATCCTATCCATTAAATACATCAAAATTGAAGTGTAGAGTGAGAGGGTGTCGAACCACATGGACTAAGAGTGCGTGAAATTATTCTATAACCTAAATTGATTTAAATAAAATTGAGAAATTTTTGTATTGATTAATCTAAAGAAACGAAAATTAAACTAAGGCAACCTACTTCTACGCTCAAAGGTGTATTAAATTGGAACATAGGGTTTCGAATCCATTATTAGCCAATTATTTTGGGGCTAACCTGTGACTTGGGATTATTAATTATTACACGGGTAGTGGTTGAGGCTACAAGCTTCAACCTACTAAGGAGATATTGTTAGTATCGCGTATTGACTGTATCTAACTAAAGTATAAGGAAAATAGGCTCAACCTAATGTATTGTTAATTATTACATATTGACTCTATCGAACTAAAGCATTGGGAAGATAGGCTTTAATTAACAATTCGGTTAATACTATTACTTGATTAATTAATCCTAAGGCCACAAGTACAAAGAATTCATTTATAAATATCAATCTAAACAATTAAAGGTTACAAACTCAATAATCATATTAATTGAATAAATAACTAAAGCACAATACTTCGTAGTATTTATCATAATCAAGCAATTCATGTAACAAACAAACTATCCCGAAATTAAAAGTAATACAAAAGTAAAAAGGCTAAGACTTCATCTAACTCCAGAGAACAAGTTAGCTCTCCATCAAGGATGATCCGGCAAAGGAGGAGATGAACGAACTCATGTCTGTCTTCACGCTAATTTCGCTTTTGTTCCCAATTTAACGAAAAAAATAAGAAAAGAAGATAGTGATTGAGAGGAGAGAGAAAGACCCAGTGCTGCAGTGAGAGAGAACACCCCAAAAACAGAGTCCCCCAAAACAGGGACTTCTCTCCCTTTTAAATCGATGCCGCTGCTGCTAACGAAACCCTAAGTCGGTGCTGGATGTTGGGCTTGGTGTCGATGGGCTGGACTGGACACAAGTGAGAGATGGGCTGCGGGTGTTGGGCCTGAGCATGAGAACGTGATGGTCTGGGCCTGAAGTTGAGCAGGGAGTGGGCCGGAGCTGCGTGTGGGCTGCACTGTTGCGTTGGGCCGAAACAGGACTCAAAAGGCAGGCTATGCATGTTGGTGGTTGACGGGATGGAAGATGACGGTGTGGGTTGGAAGTTGAAGATGATGTTGGGTGTTGGAGATGATGGGTCGGGTCGGGCCGAGCTTATACGTTCTTGTCCCCAATCTCAATTGACTTAATTTAATTGTTTACACATCGAATTTGACTTATTTGCACCACAATTTGATAATTTTCGGAACTTTAATTTCAAACCTGTTAAACATAAAAATTGTCATAGTGATTATAAAACTATAATTAAATAGGTGCAAAATAATTAAAATAGCAATTAAAAGATGCATAAATATGAGATGCATCAATATGTAATGCTTATAATATGTAGGCCCCTGCATGGGGCCCACTTGAGGCTTTTTCTTTTTTTCTTTTTTTTTTTTTTGATCTGGGCCGCATAGTTTTGTTTTTCTTTTTTTGTTTATTTTGTTTAATTTCTCACAATGTATAAATACATCCCATGAATATTATTTGGTAAAATTAATTTATTCATCTCATGAACAAATAATTCATGTTATGAATTATGTTTAGTAAAAACTATTTTATTCATCTCATGAACAAATAATTCGTCACATGAATTTAATTTAAATATTTTCAAATAGTGCTTAAGTTAAAGCTTGTAGAGGGACCTCAGGGACAATCTAACTCTAGCTCCAAATGGGTCAAATCTGATTATCGTCTCATGATAACAATTGACTACCATTTAATAAACCTAATTCCACTAAATAAGTTTTACTGCACTCTAGAATTAAATATATTCACTCAAGAATTTTTTAAATAATTTTATTATTATTATTGCGACAATTAACTCCTCTATTAGATATCTGTGAGCAAAAAACAACCTCAACTACTATCGTTTTTTTTTTCTCACCTCTATCACTGTAGTTCCCAACTCGCCTTTCTCGAACGATTCATAATACAGAAACAATTTCCGTATTAGTTTCAAATGTCCAACATATGGAATACTCTGGTCAAAGATTCTAGGCTGTTGGAGTAATGCATCATTTACTGTGTTGTTGCAATTCTTAAAGGAAGTGTTATTACCTGAGGGTTTTACTTTGCTAGATTCATATTACAAAGCAAAAAAGACTATTCGGGACCTTGGCCTTTGTTACACTAAAATTGATGCATGTGTAAATGATTGCATGCTATTTTGGAAGGAGGATGCGGAGTTGGATGACTATAAGATATGCGATGCTTCGGGATGGAAGGATGATAAACGTAGTGAGGAGAAAAATGTAAAGCAAATGGTAAAAAGATACCTCTAAGACTCTATGTTACTTCTCACTAGAGCCGAGGTTGCAACAATTATATATGTTAACAAAGACCGCTTCTTTGATGAGATTGCACCACGATAAAAGAAACGAAGATGATGTAATGAGGCACCCTACTAATTCGCTTACATGGAAATCATTTGATGAGTCACGTAATGAATTTGCCCTAGAACCCCGTAATGTTAGACTTGGTCTTGCTAGCGATGGTTTTCAATCCGTTGCAAATTCAAAGACGCCATATAGCATTTGGCCATTCATATTGGTCCTCGACAACTTGCCTCATGAAATGTGCATGAGGCAGTCTAATATGATTTTATCAATGCTTATACCTGGTCCTGAGGCTCCTGGTAATGCAATTGACATATATCTACAACCTTTGATTGAGGAGTTGAATGAGCTATGGGAATCCGGTGTTGAAACATTTGATGCATTGAGAAAACAAAATTTTCTATTACAGGCTGCTTTGTTATGGACAATTAATAATTTTCCTGCTTATGGGAACTTATTAGGATGGAGCACCAAGGGCAAGTTAGCATGCCCTATTTGTAATACAAATACATATTCTATCAGGCTGCAAAATAGTGCCAAATAGTGTTACACAGGGCACCGATGTTGGTTACCTTGTAATCATAAGTGACGTAAAGATAAAGACTCTTTCGATGGGACGATTGAGAAGAGATTTCCACCAAAACCATTATCCGATGATGATATCATTCATCAGGCAGAGGATCTCGAGGACATTGCATTAAGCAAAGCTCCACACAACAAGGTCAAGCTGACATATGATACCAAGGGAAATAATTGGAAAAAGAAGAGTATTTTTTTCAAGCTTCCTTATTGGAGGACCCTTTTGTTACGGTATAATTTGGATATGATGCATATTGAGAAGAACGTATGTGACAATATTTTGAGCACTCTTTCGAACATCAAAGGGAAAACAAAGGACCATGTTAAAGGTTTTTTGGACTTGCAAGCAATGCACTTAAGGTCGAATTTACCTCCTTATTAGGAGAGCAATAAGACTAAAATAAATGTTGGTTCATATACGTTTTCTGCTGCTAAGAAGTGTAAATTTTTCCATCTATTAAAAGATTTAAAGGTTCCAGATGGATTTTCGTCTAATATTTCTCAATGCGTGAATATGAAGGAGAGTAAGATATCGGGATTGAAGAGTCATGAGTGCCATATTATTCTCAAACATCTACTTCCTCTAGCAATACGCGGTCTTCAGCGCAAAGCACTAATTGAGTTATCAATGTTTTTTAAGATCTTGTGTGCTAAAGCAATAACTTTAGATGCGTTGGATCAAATTGAGGCTCAAATTCCATTTACGCTCTGCAAGTTAGAGAGGACCTTTCCCTTGTTGTTTTTTGATGTCATGGTGCATTTGCCTATTCATTTACCTTTTGAGCTAAGATTGGGGGGACCAGTTCAATTTAGATGGATGTTTCATATAGAGCAAGAATTATATCATCTAAAGTCTCATATTCGGAATAGAGCCGTCCAGAGGGCTCAATTGCCGAGGGCTACATAGCATATGAGTGTGTGAAATTTTTCTCTAGGCATTTGGAATGCATGAAGACGAAGTTTAGTAGTCCTGGGAGAAATGAAGAGAAATATAACTATGAGCAAGGCTGTCAAAATAGGGATTCTACGTAGAATCGATGAGGGGTCAGTAGAATCGGAATCGTAGAATCGAATTGAGAATCGTAAGATTCTACTTTCTGTGTAAATAAATTATTTATATTGACAAAATTAGCATAACAATTCTCAAATATATGATAAAGAACATCAGAAAGTCCACAAGACAATAGTTTTACAATACATTGAAAATCTAAAGGTAGGAAAAACAGTAACATCATCATAACATAAAACATACGCTCAGGTCTCTCAACTCATAGCACCATCAAATTCATATCCCAAATCAAAGTTACTGTAGTCAATATTATTTGCAGTACTAGTGTTTGTATTTTCACCATCATTAAGAGAATCATCCCCAATGGTAGCATCATCTCCCACCAAACCTTTCATATCACTTGAGGCGACAATTACACTCTTAATTTCAGTACTAAAACAGTAAAACCTCCTCAAGATATACAATTAATAGTAGATTTTTACTTCAATAGTTAATAGAAAATATAAAATCAAAGATGAGATTAATATAGAAAGTTAGGGCTTAATATATTATACAAAAATGTAGAAAAATACATTAAAATCGTAACTTTTGCACGTGAGCACAAGCCTTTTAAGTAGAATCGGGTAGAATCGCATCAGAATCGCGATTCTACTTGCGATTCTACCCATTCTGATGCGATTCTCCCGATTTTGCTACGATTCTACCATGATTCTACTTGAGTACGATTTTTTAACCAATTTGGATCGCTGGGGCAAAGTAAAATCGTAGAATCGCACGATTTGTGATTTAAATCGCGATTTTAACAACCATGACTATGAGGGAGGCTTATTTGTTTTTTTGTCATTTAGGTCGAGCATTAGAAGCCGCCTCATTTCCTAATATCGACAACGATGAGTTGGATAAAGCTCATATGTACATATTGAGGAATTACGTTGAAGTTGAACCATTTTTCAAGTAAGACATTCTAACCTTATGACAAACATGTCAGATTTTTCTTGTTCTGAGTCGCCAAATTAATCACTTTTCTATGATTTCGTAGCCAGTTAGCTGAAGCTGTTGCTTTCAATGGTGTTGATTTATGTGGAAAGGAATATGATCCAAAAGTTCTGCATTGGTTCAAATATGAGGTAAATACACTATTTTGGATTTCAAATTCTTTCGCACAATTTGGCTTCTTATTAAGTCATTCATATAAGTGAAAACAACTAATTTAAGTTAAATGTTTCACGTCTTTCTGAGCATGATAAAAGTAAAAAGATGGAAGATTTGTTGGTGTTGTCTCGTGGCCCTACTCAATACGTTGCAAGCTATCAAGGATATATAGTTAGTGGACATCGGTTCCATACAGAAGATCGTGAGAAATACTTGAAGACTCAAAATAGTGGTGTGCGTGTTGTTGGTAATACTAATAATAGAAGTGAAAATATGGAATATTATGGGGTATAGATAGAGGTACTCTAGTTACAATATCCTGGTGGAAATAGAGTAGCATTATTTCGTTGTAAATGGTGGAATGTGTATGGAAAGGGAATGGTTAAAGATAAATATGTGGTTGTTATCCTAAGCATAAGCTAAAAATAGACGAGCCATTTGCTTCGGTTAATCAGGCAAGATAGGTACTTTACGTCACAGACAACGAGAGGAAAGGTTGGTATGTTGTTGCTGAGGCTCAACCGCGTGGCTTATATGAGGTCGAACAAAATGATGATTCCAATAATGTAGATCCTTGTAAAGCATATCAACAAGGCGAGCACTTCATGCCCAATTTGATCTCATCCACTGCTTCAACTTTGGATGATATAATAAATTGGATGAGGGTGGATATAGAGTCAATGGCTGTTGATCTATCTGAGACCAGTGAGACTAGAAAGAGGTAGAAAAAGAAAAGAACACGACCTTTTTTTCTTATTTTATAGTTTATAATTTTGATCATTCTTTTTGTTTTACGGTTTAATAAAGAATAATAATATGACTTCTCTTCTACTTGTGATTTTAATATAGTTTAGTAAAGAATAATAATGTCTTTTCTTCTTCTTGTGATTTTAGTATAGTTCATTATTTTTATTTTAACGCTTGTGTTAATTGATCATTTGGTCTTGACACTCTTTCAACCCTTTTCCCGATTTAATTTTTATTGTCTTGAGTTTCTATCACATCAACTGGCTTGTCTTCTTGAATTTTTTCTACTAGTGAAGCAACTTGCTAATAGTGTAAAATAAAAGGTGATGAAATCAAACGCATGCCAAAATTGCTAGGTTGTTGTTGTTATTGTAGTTGTACTGACTTGTCTTCTTATGTGACAGGACGATGTTTCAAAGTAAAGTTATTAATAAGCCTTCTTCTTCAAAAGCTAATAAACAGTTCCTACCACTGGGAGCGCTATCTAGAGGTAGTTAGGGTTTAAAAGCTCATATTAACACAAGAAATAGGTATATTAAATTCAATTTAGTTGGAGCTGTTCATATGCCTTCGCCTTCTACAATCAACAACCATGATATACAGGTTAGAGAAGCCAATATAATGTCTTCACCAATTAGATCACGTGAAGCTTCATTTGAAGCCCCTAATCTAACATCTGACTATATTTAACTCCACAAATGCTTTGCAAATTGAAATGGAGTTGGATAATCATGAAATTGAAGAGGAAATTGATGTTGATAAACAATGTAATTGTTTTGCTTACTTTTTTCAAGAAATGGTAATGATTTCTTGTTAGCATGTAATTACTTTTTCATTATTGGTAGGTTCTACTGAAAATGATGATGGAAAGAAGAGAAAAAGACATGGAAAGAGCAAATGCAAAAAGGTGGGAACTCTAAAATCTAGAAATAAGTTGCCTATTGCAATTTTCCAAAATTGCGGTGTTGGAGAAAATGCAAATGAATTTTCTCAACATTTGGACAAAATCGTATATGATAGAAATGTTGTTCCAAGGAGGAAGTGCTCGTGGGATGAAATTGATGCGAGAGAGAAAGACCACATGATTATAGTTGTCCTGGTAACTTAACTGTGTAATGTAGTTTATATTTTCATTCGTAAATAATTATGTGATGATTGTTAGATGTCGAATTTATTATGGCAAAATTTGATTAGCATGACAAGAAATTGAGTTTACTTATTTAAATTAGGACAAAGTTCATGACGAGAATGTTGACTTGAAGGAGTATCGCAAAGAGATCTTAGATCATTTGCGGTACTTGTGGAAAATTTGGAGAGGGGACTTGTATCGGTTTGAGATTTTGAAAAGGCCGAAAACATAAAATCAACCTTTGCCGCCTCCCAGCTTCACTATGGAACAAGCTTTGAAAAAGGCCTTAATAGATCCGCCTCCGGAAGGGTGGGACAAGGAGGATTGGGTATGGATTGTAAAAAATCATTATGCATCTGAGGAGTTCAAGGTATAAAGTCTCTTCTTTTTTTTTTCTATTTTATTTTGTACTTTTATTCATGGACATATTAACTTTTTAATATTTGAAACATAGGCAAGGAGTGCTAAAAACTCCAAAAACAGGGCCGCGCTTTCAAAGATATAGTATACAACTAACAACTTCAATATTTTGTTTTTTAATTTGTTTTCTCTAATGGACAATCTAACTATTGTTTGATTGTAAAGATTCAAGAGAATAGGAAAGGTCCTAATCTCGGGAGACGTTTCTGGCTACACGTTCAAAGGTGATAAGATGGGCGACACCTGAACTTAGTCAGCAATATGTATGTAGAATTTACAGAATTATTTAATTATTGTCAAATATACTTTACTCCATTCTTAGTTCACCATATTTTGTAGGAAAAAATTATTGATGTCATTGAAGAGGATCCCACCTTATCTGACATGGAAGTTGCTAAGAAGGTCTTCAACAAATGTCAAGCTCATGGTCATGTGTTTGGTTACATGGGGGGGAGTAAGGCCTAGTACTTTGAGAGGACCTTCTACCAAGGCCGAGCTTCTTGAAAAACTTTATCAATCTGAGAAGGAAAAGTGAGCACTTCTTAAGAAGAATAAAGAATTTGCTGATTTGGTAGCTAGAGTAAAAGTACTAGAGGATGGAGGTCGTAACAATAGGTGAAGTACTTCCTCCCTATCTATTGAGATGGACGACTACATTGATTAAGTATTATTAGGTATGTGGTAATCTTCTTTTTTTTTCCCTTCTTTCTCTTTTTTTTGCCCTTAGTTTTCGCTTATGTATGTTGGTATATTCATTAAGAATACATTATTGAGTTAGTTGGAATTGCTCTGGATTTGGACTTTGTGATTGAGTTCTATGTGGAGTTTGAAAATGTTGTTGATTTATGACTCAGATTGTGTACTATAGAGTTCGAGTTTGTGAATATTTTTATACTCATTAATAATACACCGTTCAATGGGTTTCTACTATTCCAAGCTCTAGGCCTAAGGTCCTGTGATGGGTCTATAGGGTATCCATGATGTATAGAGCAAGGAGTTTTTGAATTGGCATTTTGAAGTAAGAGTGGGTAGTAGTTTCACTTTGTTTTGAGCTTGCATCTTGCTAGATCTTTTAATGTGTCATGGCATGCAGGCTGTATTTTGTTTTGTTTTGGTTTTGGTTGCCCATTCTCCTGGGGGCCCTACTTGGTAGGTGCATCCTGTTTTGTATTATGAGTCTTCACTTTTATCAAAAAATGTCACTCTTCAATTGTTTGAAATTGTTGATGCGTTTGGATTGTATGATTGAGTTTTATGTGAGTTTGAAATTTGTGGATTTAGGACTTTGTGTTTCAATATGGAGTTAAGAGTTTGCAATCATTTTAGTATTCATTAAAAACACATTGTTAACTTATTCGAAATTGTTGTTGAGTTTGGACCATATGATTGAATTCTAGCGGGAGTTTAAGAATGTTATAAATTTGTGACACTGCGATTGAGTTCTACAAGTGGAGATTAGATTTGTGATTGTGTTGTATTGAAAAGCATACGAATTTCCTTTTTGGTTAATTTTTATGCTGATTACTTTAATATAGTTTTTATCTGTTTTATTTTTTTACTGCTTGGTCTTTTGTGTGTCTGTACTATTACTCAGATACAAAAATTTTCTAACATGAGTGTTTTATTTATTTTTTTCAGGGGTTGGAAGACTGCACTGCAAATTCTTTTTTTTTTGTTGAAACTTTTATTTGTGAACTTTTGTCGGATTTATAGTTTTTGCTAAGTTGTTAAGTGACAAATTTAACAATATACGGTTTTAGTGTTTTTTGTATGTAAATTGACTTTTACAAGTACTTGGATATTTAAGTGTCAATGACATCATTATTTGTTATTAGAATTCATTGCTACATTAAATGGTATGTAAGAGTTATTTCTGTATAGTTATATTGTACTATTTTACAAGTATTATAACTAAAATGAAATATCATTATACTATATTTATGTACAGGTGCTATGAACAACCTGAATATTGTCTTTATATGGATTTACAGGTGTTGTAAACAATCACAAAATTATCTTTATATTGCATAAATGTATAGGTATTTATGAATGTATACATTGCACTATATGAATGTACAGGGTCTTTAACGTCGATAAATTTTTTTGCTAGAACTGTCTTTGATGGGGGAAGCATTTTTAACAACGGCTTTTGTTGTCATTAATAGATGGAAAATATTTTAACCACGGTTTATTATTGTTGCTATTTTTTAACAACGATGGTCTATGTTGCCGCTACTATTTTCAATTAGTAGCGCGAAAAATTTTAACAACTGTTTTTTGTCGTCATTAAAACATTTTCCTATATGGCGGTAAATATTTGTAAAGACGACAATTGTTGTCGTTATTAATCAACTCTTTAACAATGGTGCCACCTGACATTAAAGACTTTACATTTAATGACAACTTGTGCTGTCGATATTGATTTCACTTTTAACGACGGAAATAATATACCGTAGTAGATACTTTTTAACGACGGCTCATTTTAGTGATCGTTGATCCCACATAATATTAACGTCGAAAGCAATAATGACGACAAACGACGGGAAGTTTCCTGACTTTTAATAACGATAATCACTGTCGTTAATAACCCTTTTTCTTGTATTGATATTATATGGGTTATATACTGATCGATTATTGGAGATCATCATTGATTGTCTTCTTCTTTGATTGTTTGGGTTGATTGTTTGATTGCGAATTGGTATGTGAAATTTATTGCTATATATTATTACTCTACCTACTGCCAATTGGTTTTGGGATGGAACCTTCTTTAGTTTTGTTTCGGGATATTTTGGATGGGTTCTTGAGGGTGGAACGAGGCTCAAGTTCCTTGTCCTTCTTTGTGAAGTCCCTTCCCCTATTTATAGGGAAATGTATGCTTGGGTGGCAAGTAGTGGGGTAGGGCACCGCCTGGCCCCCTCAGCCAATGGGGGCATTGGTGACTTCCAGGCGTGAGGTTACTTAGGTGGGGGTGTTTAAGGAGGCGGTACTGTTGGGAGGCGGTAGTGGCACCTGGGCCCGATACCGCCTGGTGGCGGGTGTGCTGGGAGGCAGTAGTGGCTCCTGGGCCCTGTGCCACCCTGTGCCGCCTAGTGGCGGGTATGCTGGGAGGCGATAGTGGCTCCTGGGCCCTGTGCCGCCTGGTGGCGGTTATGCTGTGAGGTGGCAGTGGCTCCTGGGCCCTGTACCGCCTGGTGGTCACTTTTATGGTCATCAGTTAGGCCCCCACTTTGAGGCCAAAGATTGTTTGGCCTTAAAGTGTATAAATATACCTTCCCTCCTTCCTCATTTGGGCACTTCGGATTTCCTCCATTTGTTTACTAACATCTTCTAAAAGTTAAACTATGGAGGACGTTGTTCATGAGATGTTATCATGGCTCCCTACCAAATCCCTTTTGAGATTCTGTTGTACTTCCTCGGGTTTTTATAATTTACTGATTGATAATGATTATGTCACAAAACAATCTTTCCATGCTCTTGAGCGTGATGCGGATGGGGTCTTGCTGCAACCGGGTAGTGAGTTTTATCGTGATAGCTTAGGGGCGTTTTCATCTACCGGGGACTTTTCGCCCCTTGCGCCACCGGAAGTGATGGAAGTGCTGACGGACAACGTTAGAGTTCTTGGCTTTCAGGGTGGCTTGGTATTATACCGGGACTATAATCTTTCCAAGCTGTTTGTTTGCAACCCTGCGCTGGGTGTGCGTCAACCGGTGCCATTGCCTGAGGAGATTTTGGTAAACGTCTTGGACACGCCTTTAAATCTGGTGTTCGGGTGCTATGACTCCACTCGCCAGTTCGGCTTCTATCTCTTTCTTATGACGATGGATTTGTCCTCCCCCTGTCACGGCCTCTGGCCTACCGCGTACCAGGTGTACTTTTGGCAGGGCGACTGGAGCTTTTGGGGGAGCTTGGACGTGGGTCCCCGAAATGTTTTCCTCACAGATCATGTCTGTTTGCGTGGGGAAATTTTCTTTTTGTCCGATTGGGGGCACTACATTGTGGGCAACAACGACCATCCTTACATAGTTCGCTGGAATACCGTGACGGGAGCTGTTCATAATATGAATCTTCCGGGGTCGGTTTGGGACAATCTGTCCTCAAGCCAAGATGCCAAGATTGCAAAATGGTGGGACACCACGACGGGACCTCCGTCATTGTGCTTGATTACACTTCGGAGCCCGGTGTTTACTATTTAGACGTTGACAAATATGGAGGATCCCACCTCTTGGGTAAGGCGTGACCGGTTATTTGTGCGGTTGCCGTGGTCTGGAGGCAGGTGGGATCCGGCCATTACAAGCTTTGCTGTATCTAAAAAGCATCTGATGTTTACCCCCCGCAACCAGGTTTTTCGGTGCGCGCTTAGGGGAGACCATCGTGGCGATCCTGCTTTCTTGGGACATTATCATGGGGAATTCCATACTCAGTTGTTCCCATACGCAAGTTCTTTGTTTCGCTGTGGGAGTGACCTCATGATCCTTCATCCCCCGTTTGAGCAGGCCGTTAGGGAGGCGAGGCAGGTTCTATTTGGTGTGCTACTTTTTGTTGTATTGGTTGTATTATCAGACGTCTATCGTAATGTAATCTCGATGTACATAGGTGTTACAGTTATAAAGGCTTTTGACTTTTGCCCTTGTCTTGTGTTTGCGTCTATTTTATGTTCGCGTGAGTTTATTAGCTGGCCCTGATATTTGGCAGGGTTAAGAATCACGGGTTATCGAATTGGTGAGAGTTTTACTGCCGGTCCCGGGTGTTAGGTGGGACACATAACCGCCCCTGTGTTAGATGGGGCATAAAAACCGCGGGCTCTCAAGCTGGTGAGAGTTTACCGCCTGTCCCTGATGTTCGGTGGGACACATAACCGCCCCTGTGTTAGATGGGGCATAAAAACCGCGGGCTCTCAAGTTGGTGAGAGTTTACGGCCTGTCCTTGATGTTAGGTGGGACACATAACCGCCCCTGTGTTAGATGGGGCATAAAAACCGCAGGCTCTCAAGCTGGTGAGAGTTTACCGCATGTCCCTGATGTTAGGTGGGACACATAACCGCCCCTGTGTTAGATGGGGCATAAAAACCGCGGGCTCTCAAGCTGGTGAGAGTTTACCGCCTGTCCCTGATGTTAGGTGGGACACATAACCGCCCCTATGTTAGATGGGGCATAAAAACCGCGGGCTCTCAAGCTGGTGAGAATTTACCCCCTGTCCCTAATGTTAGGTGGGACACATAACCGCCCCTGTGTTAGATGGGGCATAACCAACCGCTTACATGACTTCCACGTGGGGTGAAGGATAACCGCCTAACTTCTCGCTCCTTCGTTTTAATTAAGTAAGAAGAGCCAAGCCCCCATTGTTCAAGGGACTTGGACAAAAACGAGGTCTTTTACTTTAGGTGAAAGACTACCGCCTGCGGTCCCTTCACATTGGGTGAAGGACGACTGCCTACCTCTTCTTGCTCCTTCGTTTTAATTAAGCAAGAAGAACCAAGCCCCCATTGTTCAAGGGATTTAGACAACCAAGGCCTTTCACTTTAGGTGAAAGCCAACCGCCTACGGGTCCTTCACGGTAGGTGAAGGATGATCGCCCATCCCCTCCTTGCCCTTTGTTTTATCTTGGGCAAGAAGGACTAAGCCCCCATTGTTCAAGGGATTTAGACAACCAAGGCCTTTCACTTTAGGTGAAAGCCAACAGCCCGCGGGTCCTTCACGGTAGGTGAAGGATGACCGCCCATCCCCTCCTTGCCCTTTGTTTTATCTTGGGCAAGAAGGACTAAGGCCCCATTGTTCCAGGGATTTAGACAACCAAGGCCTTTCACTTTAGGTGAAAGCCAACCGCCTGCGGGTCCTTCACGGTAGGTGAAGGATGACCGCCCATCCCCTCCTTGCCCTTTGTTTTATCTTGGGCAAGAAGGACTAAGCCCCCATTGTTCAAGGGATTTAGACAACCAAGGCCTTTCACTTTAGGTGAGAGCCAACCGCCTGCGGGTCCTTCACGGTAGGTGAAGGATGACCGCCCATCCCCTCCTTGCCCTTTGTTTTATCTTGGGCAAGAAGGACTAAGCCCTCATTGTTCAAGGGATTTAGACAACCAAGGCCTTTCACTTTAGGTGAAAGCCAACCGCCTACGGGTCCTTCACTGTAGGTGAAGGATGACCGCCCATCCCCTCCTTGCCCTTTGTTTTATCTTGGGCAAGAAGGACTAAGCCCTCATTGTTCAAGAGATTTAGACAACCAAGGCCTTTCACTTTAGGTGTAAGCCAACCGCCTGCGGTTCCTTCATGGTAGGTGAAGGATGACCGCCCATCCCCTCCTTGCCCTTTGGTTTATCTTGGGCAAGAAGGACTAAGCCCCCATTGTTCAAGAGACTTAGACAACCAAGGCCTTTCACTTTAGGTGAAAGCCAACCGCCTGCGGGTCCTTCACGGTAGGTGAAGAATGACCGCCCATCCCCTCCTTGCCCTTTGTTTCCTCTTGGGCAAGAAGGACTAAGCCCCCACTGTTCAAGGGACTTAGACAACCGTGGTCTCCGCCTTAGGCTGAGGGCTGCTGCCTCGGTATGTGCACAGGTTTGACTCGGTGGTCCGTGCTACTTTATGATTCCTTCTTTCTTTTTATTTCTTCTCCTTTCCTTGTCTATATAAGACCCGCGCGCCTAAACCCTAAACCCTAACATTTCGCTCTCACCCTTTCTCTCTGCACAGCTCGACCCCGCCCCGACTATCGTGATTCGTCCCCAAAATTCTTTGCGCCCTTCACCTTCTTTCCTTTTCGTGACGGTAAAAGGTACTGTTTGCTTGTTTTTCACAATTTTTTGAAACTTTTTCTCGATTGTTTTACCCCTTTTCTCTTTTTCGCCTGTCGGGGGGCGGGGGTCCTTCCCGCTGGAGTTCTTATGGCCGAACCCCAAGCTCCCCCGGTGGGGCTTGAGGATCTCATGGAAGACCCAGGCGAGGACGTCGTACTGGACCCTCAGTTTTTGGCCGACATTACCGCCCTCTTAGCCGGTGTTCCTGCCGTTTATCCCGGGGAGGTGGGGGAACTTTACGATCAGGGGTTTTCGCCGTCGGTATGTTTGCCCGGCTCTCTGGTGGTGTTGCCTCTTCCTGACGCCAGTGTCCCCCCCCCCCCCCTCCAGCGGAAAATATTAACGAGACTTCTTCTTTGTCACAGGGTAAGACCCCTTCTAATTTTTGTTTTTCTATTTTGATGAACTAGTGAAATGGCACCCAAACGCGCGCAGAAGGGACCCGAACGTTTAGACCGTGATGGAGGAGCGTCTTCAGATGAAGGGATGATGGTGGAGCCGTTATCCCAACTGGCTCCCTCATCACTGACGTCGCCTGAGGAAGTGGCCGTGCGTGCTCAGTATCCTGACACAGCCGCGACCCTTCCCCTTGGAAACCTAGTATCCTCCTTGGCCACGGTAGAGGGGATGAGGAAATTTCGTGAAAAATATTTTTTCCCAAACATCTATGATGTTCTCGGCCCCCGGGAGAGTGACAACATTTTATACCCTCGTTCCCCGACTTATTTGCCGTTAGCATAGATGCTTTGGAGGCCGGCTTATGCTTTCCCTTACCGCCTATCTTGGAGTGGGTTTTTAGGCAATATTCCGTGTGCCCTAGTCAGGTCACTCCCAATTGTTTCCGTAATATTTACAGCTACCTCCTTACCTGTCATGTAGCTGGCCTGACCCCTTCCACCCGCAGCTTCGGCTATCTATTTAGGTCTAAGCAAGCTAAGGGTGTTGTTAGTTTCGAGGGGAAAAGCGGGATTAAGTTTGTGGATTTTAATCCCTCTAAGGTGAACTTTTGGCAGAACGGGTTTGTTACGGTCCGACCTCCTAGACCCCTAGGCATTCCCCATTATTGGACTTCATTGAATAAGTGCAGTATCCCTTCAGAGGATGAGTTGTCCGCCTTAGATAAAGAGGTGGTTCGTTATTTCCAAAGGGATTTAGGCTCGCGGTATGTAGCTACCAGGGAGGTATTATGTCAGGAGCAGGTGTTGATCCGGGCAGGCTTGTGTGCCTGTCCCGCTAGTGGTGAGTATTTCTTCGGGACGGTTGAGCTTTGTCGTAATTGTTTGCCTTTTAATAATTTTATCTTGGCTGCTCAACTATCTTTTTTCAGGATCCGAGGCCGATGTGGTTATTATGACCCTCACGGAATCATGCCGTGGAGGGCAAAAGAAAAAGAAAGGGAAAGATGACCACAAGAGTGAGAGAGCCGTCAGAAGGGGAAAAAGGGCGGCTACCGCCGAAGGAGAAGGACCCCCTGCAAAGGTTACTCGATCGAACAAACCTCGGGCAGAAGCTTCTGCCCTGAGCGGTAGTTTTGAAGTGCCTCCTCCGCCTGGGGTTGCTTCTGAGCCGTCCATAGTCCAGGCGTCCCCTGTTGCTAAGAGACCCCTTCCAGGTCCAAACGGCCAAGGACTGCCTACTCCTATATCTCAACAAGGTGACAGTGTAACGTTCGTCGCCCCTTGCCCTGAGGCAGTTTCTATAGCCGAGGTCGTCACGGAGGAGGGGTCAACCGTTGTGCCGGCCGTCGCAGCTGTCCCGTCCGGGGTGACCATAGCCGAGCCCCCTCCAGCCACGGCCCTACCACCTGAGAATTTGCCTGAGGGAGTGGAGTTAGGTTTATCCTCAGAAGGGGTAGAGGAGAGGAGTGGATCCTGGGCGATGCCGGCTGAGGCACCAGAGCCGCCCTCTGTGGAGACGATTGGGCCTTCCTCTTTGCTCCAGAGAGAAGGATCCCTTGCCCCGGCTTCACCCTTATCGCAGGGGTTCCTACGGGGGGTGACGGTGGACGTACGCCCTGATATTGAGATAAAGGACAACCTCCTTCCCCCTTTTTACATCGGTGCGTCGTTCCCCAGGGATTCTGCTAGCATTCCTGCTGAGCCTCAAGGCAAGGTTCCTGGGGAGGAAGAGGCCCCTGCTGATGAGGGTGCACGAACCGAGGGTCCTGCCCGTCCCTCTCCTAGTCAGGTCATCCATGAAATTCAGCGTGCCGCTCTGCCCGTTCTTTCTCCTGAAGGTCCTCCCATCGTAACCCGAGACACGGCAGCTACTTGGGTGGTTAAGGTAAAAACTATACGCTACAGCCTTTGCTTTTTAACGTGCTAATCTCATGCCGTGCTTTATTACCTTTCAGGCCAGCTCTTTCTCTACCGCTATAGTCTTGGGATGGTTGAATGAGCACGAGTCCGTTATACGAGAGCTGCGCTAGTTACGGGAGGAGAGGAGGGCAGCGATAGAGGCGGCAGAAAAAGCTGAAAGAGAGAGAGAGGAGCAGGTTAGGGTGGCGATGAGGGAGAAGGAGGCGTTAGCCTCTGAGGCTCGGAGATTGGGGGAAGATTTATCCACTCAGCAGGCACGGTCAGAGAAACTCCTTGTCGAAGTGCAGCAGGCCCATACGGAAGCGGCCGAGGCAGTTTCTCGCTTCAAGGATGGTGCATAATTCCGTTCATCTACGAGCGCCTATTACTGGGAGGGTTTTACTTCCGGCCTGTCTACCTTTGGACAGCGCCTGACCAGTAGTCACCCCCAACTCAGCCAGGAGTCCCTTCAGCAGGTGGTGGACCGGCTGCGTCAGGACATCCTCCACCCTTGTAGAGGCGCAAGCAGCAGCTAGGTTTGCTTGTTAGGATAACTTTGCTCCCGCTTTCTCCTTTTCCGTTCTGAGCATGTAAAGAGAAAGTTGGGGAGGGGGAACCCCTTTTTGTTGTAACCCCCTTATTTTTTGAAGTACCGCAGGTGTCTGTACATATTAACATCTAAGGATGGGAACCTGGTTGTTACTTTATTGTATGTATGCCCTAACGAAACTAATGATACTTTGTTGCACATTATCTCTTACTGTCCTTCTTTGCATTGCTATTCCTTTTGAACTCTTATCGTTAATGCTGATGCGACTCTTAAGGAAGTATTATTTATTTATACACCTGGGATACAACCCATATTTTCTAGGACATAACTTACTACCGATACACGTCCACTATTTTACAGAATTCCCACATATCTCATCTGGCTAAGCGTAATACTTTTTAAGATTCTTAATGTTCCATACCTGAGGTATTTGGGAACCGTCTAGACGTTCCAGCTTATAGCTCCCTTCTCCTAATTTCTGAGCAATACGGCAGGGTCCTTCCCAATTTGCGGCTACCTTGCCAGCTCCGATTCCTTGGGCCACGGTGGTTGCCCGCCGCAGGGCTAAGTCTCCCACCTCTAAGCTTCTTACTCTCAGACGTCTGTTGTAATACTGGGACATTCGCTGTTTCTGAGCTACAATTCGAAGGAGGGCATCCTCCCTAACTTCGTATATTAAATCTAGAGCATACCTCCGGTGGTCCTCATTGCGCAAGTAATTATAATGCTATCTGCGGTAACTGGGTTCTCCTACCTCCACCGAGATTACGGCTTCAGCTCCGTAAGTTAGCATAAACGAGGTTTCCCCTGTAGCCACGCGGTAAACAGTTCGGTGCGCCCATAATACCCTGAGCAGTTCTTCCACCCATCTCCCCTTAGCTTCGTCTAGCCTCTTTCGAAGCCCATTGAGTATCTGTTTGTTTTCCGATTCAGCTTGCCCATTGCTCTGAGGGTAGGCGACGGCAGTGAAATGGAGAGTGATGTTCATGTGCTGACAGTATGCTCAGAATCTTGGAGATGCGAACTGTGTTCCGTTATCGGTGATGATGGCCCTAGGAATTCCGAAACGCGTGATGATGTTCTTCCATAGGAAGTGCCGTGTGGCCCAGTCGGTAATCCGGGCTACCGCTTCGGCTTCCACCCATTTGCTGAAGTAGTCTACGGCCATGATCAGGAACTTTCTCTGCCCGCTGGCTAGGGGAAAAGGTCCCAAAATATCCATTCCCCACTGGTCAAAAGGTATGGGGTCAACGATGGGTTGTAGTGGTGCGGCAGGAGAATGGGCGAGCGGTGCGAATTTCTGGCACTTATCACATCTTCTCATGAGAGCGCTGGTGTCTTTCCTCATGGTGGGCCAGAAGTACCCTGCCCTTGGCGCCATCCCTGCTAGAGCTCGCTTTCCAATGTGAATCCCGCATATTCCTTAGTGGATTTCTCTTAGGACGTGCTCCCCCTCTTCCAATGTTAGACATTTCAGCAAAGGATGTGTGAACGACCTTTTGTAGAGCTGCTGATCGACGATTGTGAAATGTACCGCGCGCCTTTTTAGCTTTTGTGCTTCTGCTTGATCCGAAGGCTTCGCATTTTGAAGGATGAAGTTAAGAATTGGACGCATCCAGTTATCTTCGCGCTGCACTTGCATCACGTCAAAGGATACGGGCTTGTCTACGTATTTGGCATGGGATTCGCGTATCTTAACGCACCCATCGGGGTTCCTTCCGCCTGAGCTAGCCAGACGGCTTAGCTCATCAGCGCGCTGATTACTTGCTCGGGGAATGTCCCGTATGCTGAACCCTTGAAATTCAGAGACCTTGATCCGAACCAGCTCCAGATACCATGACAGGTGCAACTCTTTCACCCCGTAACTGCTCGTGACTTGGTTTACTACTAACTCCGAGTCACTGTATACCTCCAGGTGAGTGGCTCCAGCTGCCTTAGCTATGTCCATGCCCAGTAGCAACGCCTCGTACTCGGTCTCGTTGTGGGTAGCGTTGAAGCATAGCCTTATCGCATATTCCACCTGCTCTCCCTTGGGGTTAATGAGCACTATGCCCGCGCCCTGGCCCTCTGAGTTTACAGACCCATCCACGAACATCTTCCAAGCTGACACCTCCTTAAGGGGGTCTGTGTATCCAGGCGGCCCACCTTCGAAATCACATTCTACTAGAAAATCAGCCAGAGCCTGGGCCTTGATGGCCTTGCGGGGCTGATAGCGTATATCATATTCAGAGAGTTCGACCGCCCACTTGAGCAGGCGTCCTGAGCAGTCTAATTTGGAGAGTAGCTTTCTGAGTGGTAGGTTGGTGAGTACCGTGACATTGTGAGATTGAAAGTAGGGCCTCAGCTTACGTGCCACCGTGACCAAGGCTAGGGCGGTCTTCTCAATGGCGGGATACCTCCTTTCGGGATCTTTGAGAGTCTGACTAACAAAATATACCGGGAGTTGTCGCCCTTGCCGGTCGGCTATTAAGACCGCACTAGTGGCGTTCTCCGAGATGGCTAGGTAGAGCCCCAGCTTTTCGCCAGGCTCAGGGGATGTGATCACCGGAAGGTGTGCTAAATGCTGCTTTAGTTGATCGAAAGCTTGCGTGCACTCCTCATTCCAGAGAAAGGGCTGTTTTCCTCGTAGTACCTTAAAGAACGGTAGCGCTTTCTTTGCAGCCCGGCTAATGAAGCGATTGAGTGAGGCCGTGCATCCAGCGAGCCTTTGCACGTCTTTAGGGCAACGAGGAGGCTTCAGGTCGAGTATAGCCTGCACCATTTTGGGGTTTGCCTCAATTCCTCGGGAGTTTACAATAAAACCAAGAAATTTTCCATCTGGTACAGCTAATGAACATTTCTCCGGGTTCAGCTTCATATGATGCTTTCGAAGGGACTCCAAACCTTCTCTTAGGTCGGACATATGGTCTAGCTTATGTTTTGACTTAACGATCATGTCGTCCACATAGACCTCCATATTGCGTCCTATCTTGGATGTGAAGACTTTGTTGATCAGCCTCTGATAGGTGGCTCTAGCGTTCTTAAGCCCGAACGGCATCACTTTGTAACAGTACGTGCCTTCTGCCGTAATGAAGGCTGCTTTCTCTTCGTCGGTCGGGTGCAACTGAATCTGGTGGTACACAGAAAAGGCGTCCATGAAGCTAAACAATTCGCAGCCGCCGTTGAATCCACCAGCCTGTCTATTTTGGGCAGGGGGTAAGAGTCCTTTGGGCAGGCTTCGTTGAGGTCTGTAAAATCGACGCACATTCTCCAGCTTCCGTTGGGTTTCTTTACTAGTACCACGTTGGCCAACCATTTAGGGTACAGTACCTCCCGTATGAACCCGGCCTGAGATAGCTTTTTGACTTCTGCATTAATAACCTCGTTGCGCTCAGTGCAGAAACTGCGTTGCCGCTGTTTAACAGGAGTCTTGTCATCCCGGACGTTAAGTTAATGAGTGATCATGTCAGGCGGTATACCTGGCATTTCGCCGACGGCAAAGGCGAAGACATCTCGGTACTGTTTCAGGAGTTCACCAATTTCCTCACGCAGGTGCCTAGGGAGCGAAGTACCCAGATAGGTATAACATCCGGGTTCTAGCTCATACCTTTCCAAAGGTGTAGGAGAAGGACGCGTTTCGGGAGGGGAGTCCCGTTTGGTCGGCTCAGTTGTCATGACTGCCAGATTGGAAAAGGTATGGTAATACTCTAAAAGCGCGCCGCACCCTCCTCGCATTGTCATAACACTACCATTTTCTGCTTTAAACTTCATTGCAAGATGGTAAGTAGACACTACCGCCTTTAGACGATTCAGGGAAGGCCTCCCCAAGATCACGTTGTAGGAGGAGGGGGCGCGGATAACAAGGAATTCTATCTTGATCGCTTGTCGTTCACTCTCATTTCTGAACATGGTGGGTAACGTTATTCGGCCCTGCGGTAAGACGGGGGCTCCGGTAAAGCCCACAACAGAGTATGATGCGGGTGCCAACACGCTAAGTGGTATTCCCATTCGGTTGAAACACTCTAAGAACAGGATGTCAGCGGAGCTGCCTTGGTCAATCAATATTCTGGATACTGCATATGCGCCGATATCGGCCGTGATCACCAGGGGGTCCTCTTGCCGAGCGTCCACACCCTTGGCATCCTCTCTGGTGAAGCTAATACACCGAGGCGCGCTTTGGGCCGCATCCGCTTTCCCGCTTGGGGTTTTCATCTCTTCTTTTGACGAAGGGAAGACTACCCTAGGAGCAATGGCGGTGATGACTTTGGTCGCCTTGTTTTCGGGATTTTTTATGACCTCGCCCATGATTTGCATTTTCCCAGTTTTCATCTTCTTTAAGGTTGCGTACTCCTCCCACTGGCCAGTGCGTTCGGCCTCCTTAAGACGGAAGTTCAAGCCCCGGCAGTCCGCCTTGTCATGGGTAGAGACCTGATGGTACGAACACCAAACCGGCTTACCGTTATCAGACGGTATAGGGTCCTGGTTTTTGAGTGGTCCCTTCTTTTTTACCTCTAGGAGCGGGCGAGGTACGGGCGGCTGGTTCTGAGTTCGGAAAGCAGGTGCGTTCGGCCTTTTAAACGGTCGAGCATTGCCCTAGGGCGGCCTAGGTCGATCTCTCGATCCTAAGATCGCTTGCGGGGCCTCAGCCCGGGGTGCTATCTGCATCATATCTTCCGCCAGGATGTATTTGTTGGCCTTGCGCCATAATTCGTCAACAGTGGAAGGCGGCCCCTTTGCCAGCGCGAACTTGAAGCTGGAATTCTGCAATCCGTTGATAAAGGCGGTGATGGCCGTTTCATCGGACAGGGTGGCGATGTCGATCATGGATCGTGTGGACCGTTTCACGTAACTCCTCAGGGTCTCGATTTTCGTACTGCTGTAGCTTGAGAATATATGCTGTCGTCCTTCTCCTTCGTTTATTGCTAACGAAGTGCCGAACGAACCTTTCAGAGAGGTCCGTAAAGCTATCCACAGAAGAATTGGGAAGGGAGGAGAACCAATTTTGTGCGACCCCTTTCAAGGTAGCGGGAAAACATTTACACTAAACGTCTTCCCCTACATATTGTAGGTACATTCGGGCCATAAAACTGGCCAAATGATCCTCAGGATCTTGAGTTCCATTAAACAAGTCGATATTAGGGACTTTTACCTTTCCCGCCGGAGCTGATAGCATCCAAGCTGAGAATGGTGAATGAGTACCTGGCACGACGTAGGATCCGCCTGGTTTGGGGGCTCCCCTGGAGTCTCCTCTGGGGTGGTTGAGATAAGCACTTGGCGTGGAAGCCGTGGCTTCGCTTAAGCCTTGAGCCTGGGTCCGAGGAGATGTCGAGGTGGAATGATCAGGCTCAGGGATGTGCTCGGTGTTGGCAGGCGTATGTGAAAAGAACTGGTGCATCTGCTGTTGAAATTGCTCGAACTGATCTTGCGTTACGTAATCGGGGAGGTGACGCCCCCCGGGTGTGGTGGATTGACTGGTGTTTGACATGAGAAAGGTTGGTGATGCCCTTCCCACAGACGGCGCCTATTGTTTCGGGATTTTTTGTATGGGTTCTTGAGGGTGGAACGAGGCTCAAGTTCCTTGTCCTTCTTTGTGAAGTCCCTTCCCCTATTTATAGGGAAATGTATGCTTGGGTGGCAAGCAGTGGGGTAAGGCACCGCCTGGCCCCCTCAGCCAATGGGGGCATTGGTGACTTCCAGGCATGAGGTTACTTAGGTGGGGGTGTTTAAGGAGGCGGTACTAGCCCCCTGGGCCCTGTACCGCCTGGTGGTGGGTGTGCTGGGAGGCAGTAGTGGTTCCTGGGCCCTGTGCCCCCTGGTGGCGGTTATGCTGGGAGGCGGTAGTGGCTCCTGGACCCTGTGCCGCCAGGTGGCGGTTATGCTGGGAGGCAGTAGTGGTCCTGGGTCCTATGCCGCCTGGTGGCGGTTATGCTGGGAGGCGGCAGTGGCTCCTGGGCCCTGTACCGCCTGGTGGTCACTTTTATAGTCATCAGGTTTATACGTCAAATTTTTTCGCATCAACCTCCTTTGCCTCGCATCGTCGACATTGGAAGTCTTCGACCATTGTTGAATATTTCATCGACTTAGGACCATAATGAACGGCGTCGACTAGTCACCGTCGCGACCACCTAGGTGTATTTTGTTTGATTTTTTGCAGGATTTCTCTTTGACTTTGGTTTGATTTTTTCAATTTTGCTATGATTTTAGTATAATTTTGTTACTTGGATGTGATTATAGGGTGAATTTTTGATTTTGGGATGATTTTTGGGCTATTTTTCAACTATAAAAGCACTTATATTAATGATTATTTGGATAATTTGACCAAAAAAAATATTTTTCTTAAACTCCGACCAAACACAAGTTGTTTAGCAAATCATTATAGTTTACAAAAATATTTTGAAAACTGTCACATTAACCAAAAAAAAAAAAAATTTGCAAACTAACCCAATTTATCAAAGAGAGGGACAAAGAGAGTGAGCTGGGGGCTAGGGTGTGTGTGTATATATATGTATATATGTAATGTATTTAATATATAAAAATTATTAATCTAAATTATATAAAATTATTAAAATTTTAAATTACCTGTATAAAATAATTTAAAATTAAATTATTTACCCAATTTATTTTGAGCATATGTGCATATAAAATATTTTTTAACTTTTTTTTTTTTGAAAAATATAACATATTTTTATCAATTCTTTACATACTATTTATAAATGTACATAATATTATCAAAAATTAATAAATATATATACTGTACATGGAAAATTGTCACTTTGATACCATTAGGTTTGACCATTTATCATCTAGATACTTTAATGCTTCAAAATATATAATTGGATATTTTGAGATTTATAATTTTTTTTTACTTAGATACCTAAATTTTTAAAATTTTATCAATCAAATACCTTTCTTCCAAAATTCAATAGATTTTCATTGAAAAAATGGTAAAGTAAAACATAATTTTTATAATATACAAGTATATTCAAGAGATTTTTTGAAGTACAGGCTAGGCCAGGCATGGGCCTACATCCAGCCTAGGGGGACTTGTTAGGACCACCCATGAATATACTGAACCTTAAATTGAAATAGCAAACATAAATTGAAAGGGAATGGGTAAAAAACTTAAGACACCAAAATTTACGAGATTCAGGCAAAGCCTACATCAATGGAAGTGGAACAAAATATTCACTAATATTAATCGAGGATTACACATTTTTCACTTTTCCTCACTTTGCTCACTCTACACCACTAGCCAAGAGCGTCTATAAATAGACCTCGTACAACTGAAACCGCTGGAATACAAAAAATCACGCCATAAACACGGCTCTAATAAATCCGGCCAACAATTATGATGGTTACCGAAAACAAATAGTCTCCACACATGACAGTCTCCCACTTAGAGACTATACAACAATCTTCCATGCTTCCCCTTCACCACACAAACATCATGCATGAACTCTACCTGAAGCCCGCCCCGGCTTGAGTATATCAGGTGGTACACTCTTCTTTAGCAGAACTACTAGATTTATGCTCCCACTTGTCTACTTATACCGGAAATTCATTCCAACATCCACTACTAGCTCCCACTCGACATATGTACTCGAACCTCCATCATAACTAACCTTTTGATTCATCCATTTACCCATTAGCTTTCTGGACTGATATGAAACCTCGGGAAGTAGCTTCCACCTGGCACGCTTTGGCTTGCCCAAAGCTGAGGTTCCTGTAGTAAACTCACTATCAGCTGCCTTTCGATGTTGAAGACAGTGTGCCCAACTTCAAACCACGAGCTATCACTAACGCCCCTTTCGAGACGACCCACTTTTCTCTCGAGAACTTGACAAAATATCCACTGTCATTGAGCTGTCCCATGGATATCAAATTATTCTTCCACTCGGACACAAATCTCACACCATGTAAAGTCTACCTCGACCCATGCGGTGATGAAATGCTAACATCACCCATACTGACAACTTCCAACGGCTGTACACTCACTAGTCATCCACTAGTGAATGTACAGCAAGAGCTAGAACATCATGTATTATCTCTTCAATCACAACATTGGTTGTATCAGAGTCAGACTTTTTTAGGACTCTGCATTTTCTTGTCATATGACCCGATTTCGCACAGTCCTAACATGGCCCTCTCTAGCCTATCCTCCTGCTACTTCTGCCCCTCTGTGATTTGTCGAAACCCCTATCCCGGGTTTCCACGCTCAAGGTGTGATTCTGGCAAGAATCGCATCGGCGCAGCTCCTTGGCAAAACCAAATCATGTATTTCATCGTACTTTAATTTCTCTTTCTCGGCAGAATTATAAATCGCTATTCTCATGGCCTCCCAACTGTTGGGCAAAGACGTTAACAATACTAGTGCTCGAATCTCACCATCAAATTTGAGTTCCACCAACATTAACTCATTTATGATCGTATTTAAAGCATTTAAATGCTAGGCAACAGAACCACCTTCCCTCATATTCAGATTGAATAACTTCTTCATCAAATGCACCTTGTTGTTCGCAGATAATTCCTCATACATGCCCGACAAAGCTGCCATCAAACCTGTCATTGTCTTCTCGTTGACAACATTATGAGCCACCATCCAGGACAAGGTAAGTCGTATGATCTCCAAAACTTGTCGGTCCAACAAGTTCTATTCCTCGTCCTCCATATCCTCGGGCTTCTTATCTAATAGGGTTAATTGCAAAAAAGCCCTAATAGGGTTAATTGCAACTTTTTTGAATGCAAAAATCCTCAATTTGCATCCACCAATATGGAAAATCAGTCCCATTAAATTTTGCAATACTGAAAATTTTCACTTCATTGGCCGCCATTAATGAATACACCTGATTTAATCACCTTGAGCACAAAACAAATATCTTTTTTAAGAAAAACAGATCTAAAGTGGTTCAATTGTTTACCCAAAGAATGATCTTCACAACTGACCCAAAAAGCCTTGGGCCCAAATAAAACTTCAAACCCTCTCTAACTTTAACAGCCCAAAGAAAACCCTAACTTTACAGATTTCTCACCTACCTGTCACCTAAATAGGCCTCTCTAAGGCTGCTTACAACCGTGCCCCATTTTTGAAGCCCCATTTTTAAAAAAATGGGGCTTCATAGAAAAATAGGGCTTCTTCTCTTCAATCGTGCCCCATTTTTGAAGGCCCATTTTTTATATATTTTAATAACTAATGTTATTTATACTATTTTAATTAATTCAAGACAAAAGATAAAAATATATTAAAAAGAAATGTAATTAAAAAATAATTAATTATATTGAGAGAATGAATTAAAATTATTAAAATTAAAATTTATATTGATAAAATATAACTTAACATGAATAATTAAATTAAAAAATTGCTCAAATTTAATATATAAAAATTTATTAATGTTTAAAATATATTTTAAAATAAAATTTAACATATTTTATTAATTAAAAATAAATAAAAAATAAAAATAAAAATTATTAAAAAAATGAAAATAGGGCTTCAAAATGGAGGCCCCATAAATGGGGCTCCAATGAAAAATTTTTAGTGCCCCAATCAAATGGCCTAAGGCTCTCACCCTGATTCTTCGACTCTCTCTCTCTCTCTCTGTCAGCGTCTCTCCCTCTCTGTCCGGTTTCTCTTTCTCTCAGCGGAGCTCCTCCCATCCTTGTCATCACCGGAGCACCGCTGTCCGCTTGGCCACCCACCGGCCTTCGAACGCACGTCAACCTCGAAACACCGTCAGAGGTCACGGATCTTCGACGCCACCACCATAAGCAAACCACCGTTGCCCGCCGACACTTGAACCTCACTGGCCGTCGATTCACCGCCACTCACTAGTTCGAACGCACCATTGTTCACAAAACCTTGACGCCGCCGCTGACAGACTTTCGAAGCCACTACCCGCTTCGCTCACTGTCACTGTCAGGGGCTTACCACCAGTGCGCCACCGCCGAATTTCTCCTCCGGCACTTACCGTTCACCGATTTGCTCGGGAACCATTAGATCTATCACCCAGGTAACCTGATTTAGTCTTTGTCACCTCCGTTTCACAACCACAAGCGGCTGAAAACCGCCATGCGCCACCACACCCGCAGCTGATCTTTTTCTCAGGAGCGTCGTGAACCCCGACGTGTACTTTGTCGGAGCATAAACACCGGCCATTGGTCCTTTTCTCCCACCCAGACAGCTATTTCTCCGATTTAGGTTACACTTGGGACTTTGATACCAGTTGTTAGGATCACCCATGAATTTACCGAATCTTAAATTGTAATGGCAAACACAAATTGAAAGGGATTGGGGAAAAAACTTAAGACACCAGAATTTACATAGAGCCGCTGAAGCCTACATCCGTGGAGGGGCAGCAAAGTATTCCCTAATATTAAACAAGGATTGCGCCTTTTTTCACTCTTCCTGACTTTGCTCACGCTACACCACCAGCCAAGAGCATCTATAGATAGACCTCTTACAGCTAAAATTGTAATGCCATAAACACGGGCCCTAATAAATCCGGCCAACAATTATGACGGTTACCAGAAACAAACAATCTCGGCACTGAATAGGACAAACCCGCCCCCTCTTTTTAGTAATTTTATAAAAATATAAAAAGAAATAGAATGTGTATATATATATATATAACCATTTTGACCAAAAAATAATTATAATTTATTAAAAAATAATATAATATATGATTATAATAGTGTCCTATAAAATTACAAATATATTTTATAAAGAAAAATGTATTATAACTTGTTAAAAAAATACAAATATAATAATATAAATGAATCAATCTAAACTTGGTACGGTGGTTGTCGTGGAGTTAGTGTCATCGTCTTCATTGCTTGATGATTTCAAGTTCAGACGGTTTTGGTCTCTATCCACTGTAGTCATCCAGTCTTTCAAGCACACCGACATTTCTAATGTGTTCAGGGTTAGCTTTTTTTTCTTTGTTCCTAGCAATTTGCCATCTATAATAAAAGCAGACTCCGATGCTGCTGTAGACACCGCACATGTTAGTATATCGCGTGTTATGGTGGAAAATACGGGATATTGGGTTTCATATGATTTCTACCATAGCAAAATATCAAAATGTTCATTTGACTTCCTTGGTTGGAATACGAATAGAGTTGAACGCAAGTATAAAGAAAGCTCTGATCGGACTAATTCAGTTCAGAAGAAAAGAAGAAGAAGAAAGAAGAGATTGAGATAGAAAGAAGGAAGATAGTATTTTTTTGTTCATTAGTTAATTCACTTACAAAGCTTTGCCTTATATACAATCATCACTACTAACTAACTCAGCTATGCATAACAACCACAAGTACGACAAATATCTAGTTAGTTAATACAAAAGTACTATAGTCTTTATAAGTCCTAACAATTCCCTCGCTCATAGAAAATACCCTTGTCCACAAGGGTAGGATACCTGCTGCACATCTCCTTGTGATTCTCCCAAGTAGCATCCTCCGGGAAGGAATTTGCCCACTGAACAAGTACTTCGGTAGCAGCTGCATTGCCCTTCTTAACCAATCTTCTTCCCAAAACAGCCACAGGTTCCCATTTTCCATGATCATACTTGAAAAAATTAGGAATATGCTACTGTACATTGTCATTTCCCACCCTCATTTTGAGTAATGATACATGAAATGTGTTATGAATTCTCGCTTCAGCAAGAAGGTCCAGTGTATAAGCCACCCTTCCAACCTTAGCTATGATCTGAAAAGGACCAAAGAACTTTGCTGCTAGCTTGTTACTTCCCCTCCTTGTAGCTGACTGCTGCATATAACGCCGCAACTTCAGATACACCCAATCATTCACCTGAAATTCCCTTTTAGTATGATGCCTGTTATATTGTTGCTTCATCCTTCGTTGAGCCATTGTTAACTTATGCTTCAGCAATCTAATAATTGCTTCTCTTTCTTGCATCACGTCATTAACAGCTGCTACTGCTGAATCACCTCTTATGTAAGGAACATGAGCTATAGGTGCAATCCCATACACAGCTTAGAAGGGATTCATGTTTATGGTTGTGTGATGATTGGTATTGTACCAATACTCAGCCAAAGGCAACCAATTACTCCACTCATTAGGCTTATCCCCTCACATGCACCTCAAGTAACATTCTATACATCGTTTCACCACTTTAGTCCGCCCATCTGTTTGAGGGTGATGGGCTGTAGATGGCTGCAACTTCACCTTTAACAGCTCAAATAGCTCCTTCCAGAATAAGCTCATAAACACAGCATCTCTGTCACTTGTGATCGTCTTGGGAACACCATGTAATCGATGTACTTTATCCAAGTAACACTTGGCCACAGACATAGCAGAATAAGGATGTGCTAAGGCCATAAAATGAGCATATTTTGATAATCTATCAACCACCACAAATATCACTGTTTTCCCACTGGAATTAGGCAAGGCATCAATGAAATCCATCGAAATATCTTCCCATATTCTCTCTGGAATGGGTAAAGGTTGCAGCAGGCTAGGAGTTGCCACCGTTTCATACTTGTACCTTTGGCACGTATCACAAGCTCTAATGACATTTCTCACCATTTTCTTCATTCCCTTCCAATAAAAAGAACAAGCAAGTCTTTTCTGCATCACCCTCACACTAGAATGGCCTCCTTCAGCTGAAGTATGTAAGCTAGTGACTAACAATTGTCGAAGAGTTTGGTCATTTCCCACCATCAATCTCCCCTTTCTGTATAAATATCCATGGTCGACAGTGTAATGGGGATGTTTTTGAGGCTCCTTTTGCACTTCACTCACCAATTTTTGCAAATTATCATCTTGCTGCACACTAAGCTTCGCTTGTTCCACAATATTAGTGGAAATGGTGGATATGAACATGGAAATCAGCTGCCCTCCAGTCACCCTTGACAGTGCATCAGCCACTGGGTTGTCCTGTCCCTTCCTGTAACAGATCTTGTAATGGTACCTAAACAGCTTCGGCAGCAACTTGCACTGAGTAGGTGTGGTGATTCTTTGTTCCAATAAGTATTTCAAGCTATGGTGGTCAGTCACAATGATGAAGTGATTTCCCACCAAGTAGGGTCTCCATTTCTCCATGGCAAACATAACAACAAACAATTCTTTTTTCATAAACAGAAAGGATCTGATGTTTAGGAGCTAAACACCTGCTGATAAAAGCCAAAGGATGCCCCTTTTGCATCAGGACAACTCCTATGCCAACCTCGGAGGCATTAGTTTCTATCACAAATTATTCATTGAAATCAGGAAGTACCAAAACAGGAGCTATAGTCATGGCCTGTTTCAACTTGTCAAACGTCTGTTGTGCTTTTTCACTCCAATTGAAAGCTTCTTTCTTCAACAAAGCAAACAAGGGTTGGGCTATCAAGCTATAATGCTTGATGAATCTGCGAAAATACCCAGTCAGACCCAAAAATGCTCTCAATTGTTTAACAGTTTGAGGTGTAGGCCATGAAACCATCACTGCCACCTTATTGGGATCAGTTGAGACTCCCTTTTGCGTAATCAAATGGCCCTAGTATTCAATCTGTTTAACTCCAAAACTGCACTTACTCATCTTAGTATACAAGTTGTTTTCCTTGAGAATGTTTAAAATACTTCTCAAATGTGTTAGATGGTTCTCCCAATCTTGGCTATATAGGAGGATATCATCAAAGAAAACGATTATGAATTTCCTCAAATAGGGTATAAAGATGTTATTCATGAGATTTTGAAAAGTGGATGGGGCATTACTCAAGCCAAAAGGCATGACTAGGAACTCATAATGGCCCTCATGAGTCCTGAAAGCAGTTTTGGGAATATCATTTGGGTGCATTCTAATTTGATGGTAACCCGACCTAAGATCAATCTTAGAAAAATAGCAAGCACCATGTAATTCATCCAACAATTCTTCAATTATAGGGATGGGAAATTTATTTTTGATGGTATGTTTATTGAGTTCCCTATAATCAACACACATTCTAAGGGTACCATCCTTTTTGCTGACAAGTACAATTGAAGAAGAGAATGGGCTGGTACTTTGCTGTATAAAACCAGATTCTAAGAGTTCAGACACCATTTTTTCAATTGCATTCTTTTGGGGTGTTAGGTAACGATAAGGTCTTACATTGATTGGTGGTGTTCCTTCCTTAAGCTGTATTTGATGATCATAAGATCTTTGAGGGGGTAGGGTATTGGGTTCTTCAAACAATTCTTGGTAGTTACTTAATAAGGTTTTGAGTTGGGGATCAAATTCTTGAGAGTTTCCATCTAACAAATTTATCATCATAGAAGTATTACTAGCATGTGAAGAGCTAGAATGTGAGGAAACAACCTTAATAGCCAAGAACTGTACAGAATAAAGTTGGGCTGCAGACGTTTTCTTGAGCATCTGTTGTAGTTCGCCCTCTCGTCCCAATCTAACTGATGCCTTCACTGCTCCTTGTAGCCCCAATGTCTTACCCTTACGTGCAAACTCCATCCACAACTTATCAAAGTCAAAGAGAACTCTACCCAATGATCTCAACCATTGGACACCCAACACCATCTCACAACCTCCCAATGGCAGCAATCTGACTTCAGAAATGAACTTAGCTCCCTTCAGTGTCCATTCAAACCCTTTACAAATAGCTGTGCTGTCCACTTGAGTTCCATCAGCCACAGCAATTGGCAAGGGTGTAGTGGGAGTGATAGCATACCTCAACTGTTTAGCTACTGCCGGATCCAGGAAGTTATGAGTACTTCATGTGTCAATTAGAATGTGAATGGGTCTTTTCTGCACATAACCCATGCCCCTCAAAGTTTGATAAGACAGAATCCCCGTCAAAGCATGCGCGGATATGTGTATTGAATCTTCAATCGACTCAATACTGTATGTTTCTTCCATCTCCAACCCTTCTTCATTACCCTCTTCACTAGGCACTTCCTCAATCACCTCCAATCTATACGATCTTGCTCTTCTACAATTGTGTCCTGGAGTGAACTTTGCATCACACCAAAAGCACAAATTCTTGGATCTTTTCTCGTCCATCTCCACTTGTGACAGTTGTTTGTACTTTCTTGGGTTAGGATTGAGGGACAAGCTCCTTTGAGGATTCAAGGGGGTTGGATTACTACTAGGAACTACTGATGTAACCAGGGGTTGCTTGGGAGTAGGCAAGATGGGAAGAGATTTCATAATTGGTTTCCCACCAGCAAGATTCAGGGCAAATTCTTGAGATCTTGCTAGAGTATAGGCATGTACTACTGATGCAAGAGCACACATCCTTACTTTGATTGCTATCATTGGCTTCAACCCTCCCAAGAAGAAGCTTAACTTCTGATTTTCTGTCAGTGAAACCCAGGTCAACAAAGCATCGAAACTCTTCTTGTATTGTCTTACATCATCAATCTGTATCAATGCTTTCAATTCACTCAAGGGATCATCAAACAATCCCTCATCAAATTGCGCTATAGTCTCCCTTGAGTACTTCTCCCAAGTTGGCCATTCATCTTTAGGCCTAGATTTCATCAAGGATCGATGCCATTGTAATGCATCGCCATCTAAATGGACTGAAGCGATCTGCACCTTTCTCTCCTCTTCAGTTCGATCCAATGCAAAACATTGATCATATTTGTATAGCCAACCTCTAATATCTTCCCCTCTAAACTTGGGAAAGCCTAAGTTGGTTAATCTTGGTGCAAATTGGTGATGAGATGAACCGGCATTACTCACTGCTTGTGACACCTGCTGGGTCTGGATCTGTGAGGCCAACTAGGTCTGCTATAGGTTAACCCCTGCTACAAACTCACGCAGCCAATTCTTGATCATGCTGAGCATTTCGAGCAGACAGTAACTCCATTGGCTCCTTGATGGTGGTCGTGATCCATTCTTGGATTGTGGACATAAGCGCTGCCTTGATTGAATCCATCGAAGCAGCACCCATCTCTTTCAAAGAATCTTCCAATTGTTGAGTTTCCGCCATGCCAGCTTGTTTTTTCGATTTGCCCATACAAGATCTAACTTGATTCCTCAAGATAGAACTGGCTCTGATACCAAAATGATAGGACTAATTGAGTTAAGAAGAGAAGAAGAAGAAGAAAGAAGAGATTGAGATAGAAAGAAGGAAGATAGTATTTTTTTGTTCATTAGTCAATTCACTTACAAAGCTTTGCCTTATATACAATCGTCACTACTAACTAACTCAGCTATGCATAACAACCACAAGTACTACAAATATCTAGTTAGTTAATACAAAAGTACTATAGACTTTATAAGTCCTAACAAGCTCATCATATAACGTGGAACTTTGTTTGGACATTAATTGGTTAAACATATTCCAAGCATATGATTGTCCTCGAGAAGAGGAAGAAGATGATGTAGAAGAAACATTTGTATTATTTGTTAATTTTTGATGATAAACGGAAAATAAATTATGTAAAGTTTCTTCAACTTTGTTAATAAAAGATTTGTAATCAAAATTTGGTAGCTGTTCTTTCGTAAAATATTTTGACAAAAAATTGAAAACTCGCAAGTTTGCAACATGGATAAAAAATATTGGCAATACAATATGCAATGAGTAATTTAGTATAATATTTTAAAAAATTTTATTTGCTTGGTGGAAATCACGGGATATTGAGTTTCATATATAAGTACTTTCCGGCTAGTTGGGTCAAACACACTTTTGGTAAATACATCTAAAAATGTAGTTTATATAGCAATATCAAACAGATCCAGGCCCAATATATATTTAATTTTAGGCCTGTGGGGACTTTTCTTCTACTAAACACCCAAATGCCCCTTTTATTCTCCCCTTCATAATTAAAAGGAAACAACTGATATACTAAATAGGGTTTTAGAGTGCCCAACTCACCGTCACCTCCAATCCTCGCCAGACCAACGTTGTTAAAATCGCGATTCAACTTGTAAAATTGTACGATTTTACGATCTTGCTTTGACCTATAGATATAAATCGCTTAAAAAATCGCATTGAAGTAGAATCGGGGCTGAATCGGATCAGAATCGATAAAATCGCGATTCTGAACCGATTCAGCCGATTCAACCCAACGTTGGTTGTGCCATGTGCAAGGCACGTGCTAGATTAAAAAATAATAATAAAAAAAAATCTGCGTTGTCTTTATTTGCCTCCCCCTCTCGCTAACCCTACCTTCTCTCTCTCTGGTCTCGCACGCTTGACCGGTGCCGCTTCGACGACGACGACGACGACGCCGCCCCGGCTTCGACGACGACGACGACAACCACCGCACTCTCCGGACAACCGACCTCGTTAACAGTGGTGCCATTAGCTAGGTCTCTCTGCTGCCTACGCCACAAACACCCGCCCAGGTCAGCGTAGAATCACCACTCTACCGCCGCGGATTCGACACCCAGTTTCAGGTGCTTCTTCTACGTTTTTTGTTCTTCATTTGAATTAATCTCTATAATATGAAGTTGAGTTATTTACACCGCTGGTCCCTCGTGTTTTTAAGTTAGTTCAAATTGATTCTCATCTTTTTTTTTCCCCTTCAAATTGGTCTCTATCTTTGTAATGATATTCAAATTATTTTATGACAAAATAGCCCCCACATAGGGACCAAAATTAGGTAAAAATTATAAAGATAAGGGACTAATTTTGTCATAAAATAAAATATTGATGATCATTTTAAACAAAGGAAAAGACGAGGGATTAATTTAAACAAAGTTACAAAGAATTTTGAACAAAGGGAAAGACGAAGGACTAATTTGAACAATTTTAAAAACATTAGGAATCATTTTGAACAAAAGAAAAGCCGAGGAATCGATTTGAAAACATTAGGGAGCAACAGTGTAAATAACTGTCTTTTCTGTATATGGCTTGTAGGTAAGTGGTAGAGACAGAGAACATGATATCTGCAATATCATGGGTTCCTAAGGGGGTGGCAAAGTCAGTCCCGGATGTCGCCGAGCCTCCCTCTAAAGATGAAATTGAAGAAATGTTTAAGTCTGGTGTTCTTGACATTGTGTAATTTCTACTCCTACCTCTCTCTCTCTCTCTCTCTCTCTCTCTCAAGATTCTATAATTTGTTACATGTTTGCATGTGCTCTTTTAAGTTGTTCTGTGTAAATGTAAATACAATTGTTGCAGTTGTAGGTTCTCCAATTTTACATAATGACTGGATTGCATTGTGTTTGTCTATGCATTTATGTTTTGAATCCCCATATTGGACAACTTTGTATATGTAGAGGCCTATCAAAAAATAGACTGACTTAGCGCTTTAGCGCAAACAATCCTATAAAGTTCCTGACTAAGACCCTTAAAAATTTCATTGCTTCTAAGCCCTTGGATTTCTCTAGCTGCAACCCTATTTGGACGGCTTTGTATATGGTAGTGTATAAAAAGGCGTAAGGCTCATTGAGGCGATATGGTGTCCCAGTTGCGCCTTAGTGAAGTGAGGCGCATATATTTATAATTTACATTCATATTCTATATATATTAATATATACTATGAGAATAAGCTTTTTAACAAAAATAACAAGGCACCATAAAATCCACCAAAAATATATGGTATTCTCTTCCACATCCATCATATCCAAATAAAGATAATTAAAGTCAATCATGCATAAATATTGACATGTTATGGTGATACTAAATGTTATGGTGATACTAAGTACTAAAAGACAAAGGATTATCATACATAATCATGATCATCCTCTTTCTCATGTTTTCTTATAGGGTTAGTAGTATCTAGAAGTCAAGGAGTAATGATCCATGTTTTGCACCCACATTGAACTTAATAAAAAAAAAATTACATGACTAGGCGCTTTTTTTTTTTTTTTTTTTTTTGGAATTTATGGCAAAAACATGTAAGGCTCACCAAGGCACTAGGTGCACTAGGCGAAATCGCCTTGCCTCGGGCTAGTTAGGCAATGACTTGAACCTGCGCCACGCCTCGCGTTAGCGCCTAGGCGCACTTGTTTAAACACTAGTATGTGGCGGGTAGGAAGGTGGAATGATGATGTTGTTGCGGTGAAAAAATTCAGGTTGGGGGCATTACATGACTGTACAAGTTGAGACCTTCTGATAGCTGGATTGGGATCTCAGCTGCTGGTAGAAGTTGTATTTTGAGGAAAGCTGGTATTGAATCCATATATATATATTATATTGAATCGGGTATCTTGTCTACATATTATATATATGATGCTTAGGGGGAATTATCAGAAAATATCTTGGTTTAGTTTGTCATAGAACATGGCCTATTCTGTTTCTTTGTTATGTAAATAGAGGGCCAGAATCAGTGCCAAACCCTCAACAAAAGCATGGACTAAGGTGATAGAGTGTTGTCAGAAGGCGCTAGGCTTTGGCAATTGACTTAGTAGACTGAGCTTAAGCAGTTTTACTAGATTTTGCAAAATAAGCCATTATTAAGCCGTATAAATAAAGCCCCTTTAAGCCATGCTGCCCTTTCGCTTTTCTAGATCTACTTTTTCTTTGTTGCGTGCTTGGGATTTACCTTCTCTTTTGCTTCGTCCCCCCCCTCCTCTCTCTCTTCCTCTCTTAAAGTTGGTGAAAGAAGCCGGATTTAGAAATCAAGAAAGCAAGCAACGTATACTTTAATTGTACTTATTCTACTTTTGAAGCATGATATTTTAGAATTAAGTTATTAGCAAGTACTAATCAAGAAATCTAATGGATAAGACGAAGTAATTTTGTGCAACACTTACAAATGGTATTCTTTTTTATCTAAATGACTCGACCATAATTTAAATCAAGTTTCTCTTAAATGTGGAGCTTTGGAACGTGGAACCAAGTATTTGAGCGTGACATTAGGTTTATAAGAGTTTCCTGCAACTATAGATCAAAGTCCTCTTGTTCTCTTTGTTACTCGAATTCAGAAACTCTGTACTGATGCTTTTTTCATTTTAATTATAAATAAGTAGTGAGGTCTCTACTAGGTTTTATCCATGGGTTTCCTTACCGTTGATGCCAAACGAGAACATGTAGAGCTTTTGTATATTGATCTTGACTTCAAGCTAAATAGTGCATTAGGTTAGGGTGAGCATCCCCGTGCCTTATATATGAGCCATCAGAGACATGTACGAGGACACACAAACTAATGTGTGTACAGCGGAAGGGGAGACAGACGCTTTCCCCATTACAGTTGGGGTATACCAAGGATCTGCCCTGAGTCTCTTTCTGTTCATTCTGGTTATAGATGAGCATACTAGGCATATCCAAGAGGGTATGCCGTGGTGCATGCTTTTCGCAGATGATATAGTTTTGGTGGGGGAGTCTCGAGAAGAGGTAAATGAGAAGCTGGAACTTTGGAGAATGGCTTTGGAATCGAAAGCCTTACGACTCAGTAGATCTAAGACCGAGTATATAGAACTCAAGTTTTTTACCTTCACCAGGCCTAGCACAGAAGATGTCAAGATTGGTTTGGAGCCCATACTGAACAGGGAGTGTTTTAGATGCTTAGGTTCCGTGGTATGGAATGACGGTGGAGTTGATAAGGATGTCAACAACCGTATTAAAGTGAGCTGGCATAAATGAAGTATGGCCTCTGCGATACTTTATGACTGAAAGTTCTCGTTAAAATTAAAGGGAAAATACTATAAGACGGTGGTGAAACCAGCTATGTCTGGTGGTGCAGAGTGTTGACTAATGAAATGGTACCACACACAGAAGCTGAAGGTGGCGTAGATGAGGATGCTGCGGTGGATGTGTGGACATACGAGAAAGGATATTATCAGAAATGACATAATAAGAAGCAAATTGGGCGTAGGCCCCATAGAGGATAAATTGAGGAGCAATGTTTGCGGTGGTTTGGGCATGTTAGGAGGAGGTCGACCATTGCCCTTGTTAGGAGATGCGAACAACTCTATACTAAGCTCAGGAAGGGAGGGAGAGGCAGGCCAAAGAAGAGACGGATGGAGACTATTCAACATAACTTCACTCGCCTAAACCTAAATGAGGAGATGACCTTAGATAGAGCTGAGTGAAGAGCTAGCATAGGTGTAGCCAATAAAGCGGTTTAGAATAGTGGACCTTATCTAGGCTAGGTAAAGCTTAGCATCCCTAAGCTTTCTTGTGTTGCACTGCTTGTTGCTTTGTCGCCTTACTGTTTAGCTTTATTGATTATTGCTGCTTTATGTTATCTCTGTGCTATTGCTATTGCTATTGCCATTGCTATTGATGTTATGCTTTCAAGTTTCAGGTTGGGAGTCTTTGGACACAGGCTCCCTTTTGGGGTAGCACCCTGGAGGGGTAAGATTGCGTACATCTCACCCCCTCCCACCATATTAGCAGGAGCCTTTGAGGCACTAGGTTTGTTTGTTGTTGTTGTAGGCTCGGGGTGAGCATGGGTCGGGTACCCTATCCGAAATACATTTGGGGTCAAGTATCCGAAACTCTAAAATCACCAAAATTATTACCCATAATGTGATTTAAAAATTCGGGTACCAGATCATTTGGGTACCCTACAAGATTGGGTCGGATCACATCGGGTTAGGTATCCCCCATTTATTTAATTGAAATTTCTTATAAAATCATTTTTATGAAAGACATAAACAACTATATGATAATATACTATTAAGTTGTTTGTGTGTATACCATAAAATTATTATATTATAACACCATTTCATTTGATCTTCGTAATTTAAAATTAAAAAAAGTGAGGCACATAATTGTTATACTTTGATGGTTACAAAACTATAAACCATTTTGAAAGGACTAAGATACATAAATCAAAGCTTCACAAGCATATGAAAGTTCAAAGATTGCATACAGAGCAATAGAGCATAGCAAAAAAAAAAAGAAAAGGGAGCATTGGTATTCATTAATCTATTGTTATTGATTCATTCAAGAACCAACAGGAATGTTTTTTTTTTTTTTTTTTTGGCAATAGATAGCTCAAAGTTTAGAATTTTTTACCTTGGCAATAGATGGCTCAAAGTTTAGAATTTTTTACATAAAAATAGGGTAAGCTTTTGTTTAAAGAAGAAAGGAAAAATGCATAGTCTAAACAATGTTCGTTGGGATTTAAAATTAAACCTGTAATTAATGTTTAATGAAGATGACATAATCAATATTCTAAATAAATTATAAATGTTATTTTAGGACAATATATGTATAATCAATATTAGGTCGGGTCGGGTACCCGTAAATTTTTCAAAATGATACCCGTAACCGAACCAATGTCTATAGTTCAACGGGTCAGGTATACACTAACCGGTATTTTCGGGTTGGTTACCCTAATTTTTCAGATCAGGTTCGGTTCATTTTTTCGGGTTTTCAGATATTCAGGTATCTTTGCTTACCCCTAGTTTGGGCTATTTTTCTTTTCTTCTATTTTCTTTTAGCTAAATCATTCAGGATTCTTTTGATCGAACTTTCTAAGATTTTTTTGAACACCTTCTAAGATTTTAAGGGTAATTTATTTTTAGATGCTGTGCTGCAACTTCTGTTGCCTCTTTTTCCATGGGTATTTTTTGGGTTCTAGTTGATGATTTCTGATGGTTGAAATGTTGGTTTACACTTTGTCATTAAACAGGAAACAATTCTAGTCCACTGATCTGTTTATACTGTTTCAGATGATGAATTTGTCATCTGCTAGTTGTCTCATAGAAGGTTCTAATAGTTTTTGCAGTACTTCTTGGAAAATGGACTGTCAATAGCCATGATCTAATTCATAAATTCACCACATTTATGTATTGTTCCAAGATTCCTCATAAAATTATCACGCTGGGATCAACTTTGGATGCCACCAGGGCTTATGAAAAGGTCCGCACTATAACACATTTAATGCGATAGAGCTGTGATTTCAAGGATTAGTCTATGGACTTAGCTACTCCTGAACTGTTGAAACAAGAGATATGAACGTTTGTAAGGAAAGAAGTCTGTGTATATGGTAGTGTTAAGAGAAGAGGGTTGTAGGGAAAAATCGGATGTGATTTGCAGTTTCCTTGCAATAGTTGATTTATAATATCTTTCCTGTGAGCTCTGCTTCATTTTTTCGGGGTTGGCATTTGTCTATCATTTTCTTGTTGTTAACCATATCTCATCAAGGATGGAACTAATGCCTTTACCTCCTATGGCAGAGATGGTGATGCAGAACAACAAGAGGAGGAAGAAGATGATGAAGGGGATATGGATACTGAGGCTTCCAAGCCATCTGATGGAGTTGCACTTGCTTCAGCTGCAGCAAAAGCACTTGGCAAGGATTCTAATGATATTACGGATGCTTTGAGGGAACTAGACATGGATCATTATGATGATGAAGATGATGGTATCTGTTTGTTTATATCTGGTTCAAATTGCTTTGATGGCTTTATTATTTATCTATGCATATTGTGTATATTCCCCCTCTTCCCTAATTACTTGTCTCATATTTCATTTTAGGATCTTTAACTTTTCTAGTCCATTAAAGAATCATTATAATCTGTCTTTCAATGTTATTGTTTAATCGAAATAATTTCTTGATGTACTTGATTTCCAGGTCCTATCATCACCTCGCAAACATGTTCTGGGTTGTTTTAAGAGAATACTGAAAGATTGTAACTTCATATATCCAAACCTTTTTTTTGGGGTTTTTTTTTTTTTTTTTGGGGGGGGGGGGGGGGGGGATCTCTGTATTGTCTTGGACTCCAAATATGTAGTCACATTGTGTACAGGTCTGGTGTCATGTGGTTGAAATTTGGAGATCAGCTTGACCTCAAGGTCAATTTGACTCATTGAACGTTAGACATTTATTTAAACTCCCGTGATGAACTTTGGCCGATCATATTATGTGGCTTCATACAACCAGAAAATTGGCATGTCTCACTTCTTGTTTATTTCAGGCATCGATGTTTTTAGTAAAGGGCTTGGTGACACTTACTATCCAAGCAATGAAATGGACCCTTACTTAAAGGATAAGGATGTAAGAATTACATTTCATTTGTGGCATGTGGCTTGTTTGTAGTGTATTGTGTTGCTAAACTATGATCTCTATATTGTCTTGGACTCCAAATATGTAGTCACATTGTGTACAGGTCTGGTGTCATGTGGTTGAAATTTGGAGATCAGCTTGACCTCAAGGTCAATTTGACTCATTGAACGTTAGACATTTATTTAAACTCCCGTGATGAACTTTGGCCGATCATATTATGTGGCTTCATACAACCAGAAAATTGGCATGTCTCACTTCTTGTTTATTTCAGGCATCGATGTTTTTAGTAAAGGGCTTGGTGACACTTACTATCCAAGCAATGAAATGGACCCTTACTTAAAGGATAAGGATGTAAGAATTACATTTCATTTGTGGCATGTGGCTTGTTTGTACTGTATTGTGTTGCTAAAACTATGATCTCTTTCCCCCTTTTTACAGGACAATGATTCTGATGAAGAAGAGGATATGGTCATAAGATCAGAAGATTCAGTTATTGTTTGTGCCCGCAATGAAAATGAAGTCAGTCAGCTTGAGGTGCTATTCTTATCCCTTATTAGTTCTTTTAAGTACCTTTTTTTTTCTCTCTCTTTTTTTTTTTTTTTTTTTAAACAGGGGGATGGTTGTTCCCTGCCTGGTTCGTGTTTGTATAATTACTGTTAATTGGCTTTCAGATTTACATTTTAGAGGACACTGCTACTGGACCAAACTTGTACGTTCATCATGATATTATCCTTGGAGCTTTCCCTCTCTGCACAGCATGGTTTGATTGTCCACTGAAGGGTGGAGAGAGAGGTCTGAGACTTTTTTTTTTAATATGAGGTTTTCTGTGTTCATCATGGAAACTAAGCATATGATTTACTTCATATTTATTTCTATTGAGCTCTACGTACGAGACAATGATGGATTCAGATGTAGGTAGCTTTAAGAGATTGGATACGTTGTCATCGCGACTCATGATATCTGATTTATATCTTCTATTGTTTCTTTTGTTGATTTTATGTGATGATCCTTGATTTGTATCTTGAAAAATCTTATTTTTGTATATTGCCTTGTTCTGTTAACATGTATTATCATTCGCTCGCATGCACTGAAATACTATGATATCATATTTTCTTCCTTCTTGTTGAAGCACAGTCCTTGTAGGATTGCTTCTTCTGTTAAATATGAAACAAGAAAAAAGTTGTTTCACCTTTTGATCACAAAAAAGGCTTCACCTGTTTCTCTTTCATATGACATAAGAGAGCAGAGAAGCATTTAAAGTCAATTTGGCTTTGCTATTTAATTTTGTTGTAACTTGTGTTCTCTTGTTTGTTGTGTTCTTCGCTGTAGTAGTTGCTGCTGCCATTGTTCATTTGGGACCAATTTTTATTCCTGTTCCCTTCCACAGAAATGTTTCATTTATTAATATTCTCAATGTTTCGCAGGGAATTTTATCGCTGTAGGCTCGATGGAACCTTCAATTGAAATATGGGACCTTGACATTGTATGTGGAGTAATTCATTATGAATCTTGGTGGCATGTCTTGTTCATCATTATTTAATTTCTATTATCTAAACTGGAAGCTTCCTTTCCTTTTCAGATTGATGAAGTGCAACCATGTGCCGTGTTAGGTGGTGTTGCTGAGAAAAAGAAAAAGGGGAAAAGGGTAACATATTAACAATCTTTAGTTCTAGTTCTATTTTAAGTTGCTTTTGCGCCTTATAGTTTGGTAAGGTAGGGTAATTAAAATCACTATTGTGGTGTAAAGGTTTGAAGATTTAATATTTTCATTTGTCTAATTGAAACCACCCTAAAGGGGTAAGGCTGTGTACCCCCCGCGCCGACCCTGCATATGCAGGAGCCCTTGAGGCACTAGGTTTGTTATTGTTGTATCCGTCTAATTGAAACCTCATTCTGCTGTAGGCCCTTGACTTACATGACTCTTTTTTAAGTATTTGTCAATGTAATGGAAGTTTATTATATTAGACTGTTTACACATTTATATTTCCTTTGGCTAGAAATCTGTTAAAAATAAAGAAGGCAGTCACACGGATTCAGTACTGGGCCTCGCATGGAACAGGGAGTTCAGGTGTGCTAAGTATTGCTATCTTATCTATTTCTTTTCACAGACTTATTTCTTTTGCAGCCAAATGCTACTGTCGAGGATGATTAAATTGGTTTAAATTGGTTGTTTGTGGTAAATTGTATCCAGGAATATACTTGCTAGTGCTAGTGCTGACAACTTAGTCAAAATATGGGATGTGGCTACTGGGAATTGCAACATCACCATGGAACATCACACGGATAAGGCAAGAGTCTAAACTTCCCTCCTTGATGAATAGATTGACCACATTTTGGAAAATAATTTCTTTTTCTTGTAGAAATAATGCAAGATAATTGACATCCTTCCACATTTCACTCCTTTTTTCTAAGCTCGTTGTTGGACCGTCTCAAAGTTTCTTAAAATTCAGAAATTCTCTATTGGATTAAGGACCAATATGAAAATGAGCCCATGTATGTGATAATATACTGTCAGGATAACTGTTTGCGATAAGGGGAAAACAGAGAGATGGGACTGGAAAACGAGTAACTTATGTTTGCTAAATCCCAACAATGCTACCTTGAACTGTTACATATTGTTGATAACACCCACTTATGTGGCATGACTCAACCATGAACTGTGATTTTAATCTCCATAAGCTCCACTGCATGATATCCCAACTGCATGAGCACTTGTCTCAAACAATTACCCTGATCAGTTGCCATTTATTAGTAACTTCCACATTCAGTTGTAGCTGTTTTCCCCAAGTAGTAAGCCAATTCGTTCTCCTTTTCATTTCACTGGGGCTGTGGATTGGGGTTCTTGGGATGAGAATCTAGGTGGCTAGGAGCTGCTGCCGAAGATGCATCTGTATTTGAGCCAGTTCAAAAGTATGGCTGTTGGTAAAAAATGAATGGGTTTGAGAATTTAAGATGGTTGAAGTGGCAGACCTGGGATTGATTCCCTTTGCAAATATGCGGAGTAAAACATTATAGAAGTGATGTAAACTTATGTGTATGATTAAGACACGAAAGATGCTACTGGAAAATACAATTGATGTCTTCAACAATCTATCAAGTTAATAAATGTTCAGATAACATCTTCAACCCGAAATAGAAAATGTATAGTGTTAAATCTCACTAGGCCTTTTAGGCTCGACCCATAGAGTTGGAACATACGAGGTCCACATATAAGTTCAAGTGGGGTTCCATCCTAAAACCAATTGGCTTTAGGTAGAGTAACTCACCAGACTTATAAATTGATCTCTTTATTCTCACAACTCTAATGTAAGATTCTTATACAAGACTCACATGTAGAGTACTCAACACTCCCCCTAACATGTGAATCTATGACAAATGCATCACTCGCCTTCTTCGATCCATTCGGATCCAACATATTGGAGAGATCCTCGGAGCATGAAACACAAATGCACCCCTCTTTACGAGGATACAGTGCGACAAACAAGAGATTTGGATCATCAACCCACTCTGATGAATGTTAAATTGCACTGGCCTTATGGGCCTGACCCACGGAGTTAATACATACATGAGATCTGCATATAAGTATGGGGTTCCATCCTAAAACCAATTGACTTTAGGTGGAGTTACCCACGTGACTTATAAATTGATCTTTTCACTCGCAGCGGAAGCGTAGTGGGCCATAATCCATAGGTCCCAAGATCAGAACTTGGCTTTGAGACCATGTTAAAATTTAGACTTAAAAAGAACAAAATAAACTAAGAAAAATGGAATGAAACTTGGATGATTTCATTATGCACAAAGATACCTATTTATAGTATATAGTAGAATACCAAAAGCTATACTTACTCTTGCAAGAATCCTAAGCTAATTGAAGACACCATTGATGGGGAGGTGTGATAAGTGTTCGATTGATCGAAGAAAAGTCTCCTCTATTAAGACCCTATTTAACCCTATATTAACTCTATACTAAAACTATACGAGTTGCGATGTCAAATACGAAGGAAAAATACAAAAAACAAAATCTAAATACATGCACAGGAAAATACCAATCTCAACATGTGGCAACTTAAGTAAAGGATGTAGATGCTAGATGAGCTCAGAGTAGGAGTTATAGAGTTTGATCAATCACCAAATTCATACTGCAAAGCTGAGTTGCTACTATTGCTTATAGTATTCCCTGCCAGTGTCATGATTGCTGAATCCGCACCTTCCATCTTTATTGCAGGTTCAAGCTGTTGCGTGGAATCTCCATGTGCCTGAAGTTCTCCTGACAGGATCTTTTGATCGTTCGGTTGTTATGGTAATGATAAATCAACTAAAATATCAGGCATAGCTGTTAATTACGATTCAAACAGAGTTTCTGACAGGATGACAACAACTAGCTATGCCTGGGCAGTGAATGGCTCTCGTGGATCTTTTGACAAGACAATCTCAAATTAATTGTCAACTAATATGAAATTTGCTTTTCTTATACCAGTAATATAGTGATTAGTTTTCATCATTCACATTGTCTTTAGAAGGTGGTTGGAATTTCCACATGAGGCTTGGTGCTTTTTGATTCTGATCATTACTTCTAGTTGCTATCCCAAATTAAGCTAGTAGTCTTGTTCTAATAGAGTGCTAATTGAAATTATGCATGACCAAAACTGAAAAAAGTTTTGTCTTTCTTATTTTAGATATATGCCATCGTGTAACTTAAACCAATTTATCATACAAAAGTGCAGGTTTTTTGCCCAGAAATTTTACCCTTGGTCATAGGTTCTTCTACATGTTGCCTGATGTTATGCATCACTATAGTCACTAAAGTTTTGGGTTCGCAAGGCTTGTTTCTGAAGTCGTATTTTGAGATATAAAGTTACAAGAGTGAGATTCTCTTTATTACTACCCCAAGACCACTTTATCTGCTAACATTTGGGTAAATTACATATTAGTACCCGGAGGCTTGGTGTATCAGTTTGTAGTACACAAACTTTGTTAAATAATTTTTTAGTCCAAAAGTTACATATATTTAATAAAATAATTCAGAGTACAGTGTGAAAAAAATGTAAAACTTGTCATTATTTGTTGATAACTCCACCATCCCCATGTTATTTCCTTATCCTCCCCCTAAATTGGCATTTTGTGATATTGCTCATGAAGAAGAGTTGGAAGGGGCCTATTTTGAACTAGGGATGGTAATGGGGTGGGGTAAGTATGGGGGATGCCTCACCCATACCCGTATCGGCCACCTCAATCCATACTTATACCTGCCCCGTTACCCGCTACGGGTATGAAATGGACATCCATACCCGGTCCCGGCAGGTACAAAACCCATACCCGTACCCGCCTTATTACCCACGGGTATCCATTACCTGCCCTGTACCCGCCCTAATGTGGGTACAAAACAATTACTCATACGCACCCATATAATTATTTAACATAATTTTTAAAAATTCAATTATATATATATTTCTTATAACATTGATAGTAATTTAGATAATTGAATTGAAGCACGTATTTTTTAATTTGAAAGTTAATTAGATACAAAATGAAACGGGTATGGTGCTTTAAGGCGGGGCGGAGTGGATATGAAGTGGACTGTACCCGTACTAGTGGAGGGTACGGGGCGGGTACACCTAACCTGTACACGCTGCCTGCCTCACTCATACCTATACCCGCCCCAAAAGTGGCGGATACCCACGGGTAACGGGTTTTATCCATCCCATTGCCATCCCTATTTTGAAAACTTAAACAGCCCTATTTAGAATATTTTATTAAATACAAGTAGCTTTTTTTTACTACAAAAATTAATTCACAAAATTTGTGGACTAAAGAATTAATATACCGAACCTCCGGGTACTAATATTAATTTACCCTTAACATTATTACTGAAAAAGGATTTTATGGTCTATAGGAGTATTGATGAAATTCCGTATGTATTGAATGTGCCGAGCTCACATAGTCTACTTTTGTGTCAGTTGTAATTCTGATTTTATTTGTTTTGTAGTTATGTAGCCTTGGAAAAGGTGCCCATTCTTAGTCTATCTGTCAAAACAATGTCGACATGAGGCAAAACCTGTTCCATATACACAAAGCTCTAGTGTTCTTGTCTATTTCATTGTACAATCAATAAGATGTGGGGGATTGATGCGTGCATTGTAAACTTTGCTTTTGCTAGAACCTCAAGTGCAGTTCTTTTTATCTTGTTTGTTTACTGTGAGCTGCTAAAAGGGCACTGTTACTAATGTCATTTGCTTATGGACTGCAGAAAGATGGAAGGAATCCCTCGCACTCTGGTTACAAATGGTCTGTCACAGCTGATGTTGAGAGCTTAGCATGGGATCCACATACAGAACACTCTTTTGTGGTAAGTGTTCTAATTTTCCTCCTTTCTAATGGTACATGATTGCCGAATGCTAGAAAGATGGTTCTGTAAGATGTGAAAATTGATGTAGTATGACCTAAGTATTTTGGAAAATACAACATGAGAAGAGTTTATGATTACTTGGGAGTCTTCTTCTATTTAATTTTTGTTCTGTTATAGTTTGAGTCAAATTTAGATTGTTCAAAGTTTATTTAGTTTAGAGTTTCTAATTAGAATAGGATGGTAACTCTGAAGTTTTTAATTTCTTAGTCAGATTGGAATTGAATTCTTTATCTTTTAGAATTCGATGTATCTACTATATAAGTAAGGAACCCTAATATACTTTATGGAGATCCTTGAATGAAATTGAATCCATTGAGTTGGAAATTTTTAGGTTTTTCTTTGTGCTACATCAAAAAAAATGTGAATGCTTTTCACGGTTTCCCGTATTGTTTGTTTGCTCAATTGTGAGAAATCACATTATTTTCCTTGTTGTCTTCCATACTACTTCTCCAGGTAAGTCTTGAAAATGGCATTGTCCAAGGCTTTGACATTCGAGCTGCTAGTTCTGATCCAGATGCTGAGATGAAACCGAGTTTTACTCTCCACGCGCACGACAAATCTGTTTGCTCCATCTCCTATAATCCCTCCTTGCCTAATGTACCGTCACTGCCTTTACATAAGATTTTGAGGATTGTATGTTTCTATTCTTGAAAGACGATTCACTTTGTTGTTGTGGTTTTCGACAGATTCTTGCCACTGGCTCCACAGATAAAATGGTGAAACTATGGGACTTGTCAAATAATCAGCCTTCATGTGTTGCATCTAGGAATTCTGAAGCAGTAAGATCCTGTTGGCATTGTCTTTCCTTTCTACAATTAATTCAAACTTACTTGACTAAGTTCACATATGTTATTGTACTTCCCATGAGGTATATGATCATTTCTCGCATCAAATTGTTAGGAAATCAAATTTTTGTGTTTTGTTTTCAACAAGAGATACAAATTTGCAGGATCTAGAACTCAACTAATTATCACTTAAGTACCCTGATATTTGGGCATTTCTCACTAAGTACTTTGTCATTTTAGTATATAAAATGAGATACCCTGAGATTAAAGATTTTTATTATTTAGGTACCTTGATGTTTAGGAATTTTATCAATCAGGTACCTTCTAACGAAATTCGGTGGAGTTTTATTAGAAATTGCTAATGTGGAACGTAATTACAAAAAATATATAGGCTTCCTCTATCATGAGTTTAAGATGTTTTTTGTCGTTGAAATTCCAATATGACACATTATTTCACTAATATGTAAATATCTTATGTCATAATTTACTGAATTATTGTCATCATCTGCTGAATATTCGCTGAAATATTGATGTATCACATATATATTGTCGCAATTATGTACTACATCAACATTTTATGGGGAGAATTAGTCGGATTTTGATAAAAATTCACTAAGTTCCTATATTTTTTTTTGATAAGTGACACCGGAGTGCCGATACAAGACAGGCAAACTCGAAAAACCGAGGCCTGAAACTAGCCGAAAGACGACCAAAAAACAAGAACGACAAAAGAAAAAGAAAAAACAGGACCTCAAACGAAGCAAAAGGAACACGGAGAGGCAAAGACCCGACAGGAGACCAACACAGCCACAACAAACGACGCAAGCGGACCAAAGAAGACAAAAACCCAGACAGACAACCGAAACGGCAAACCTGGAAAGCACACAGACAAACGGCCAAACAAAACAAAACACAAACACCACAAAGGAGCCGGAGCTAAACCAACAAACACGGAAACCCCAGCAACAACCAGAAACAACCGCTTGAAACAAGCCCAAACCACACAAGCCAAATCAATGAGCAAGGATGTCTGCCACCTCAACCGGGTTGAAACCATCGAAGTTGATGCCCACCCTTTGCCTTATCTCTATAACTTGCTCCGCAGTCTGGATCCTCTCATCATAAACTTCTTCCGTGATTTTCTGGATTCGATTACCCCTATTTCGGTTTTTCTTCTTCTTCTTCGCTGACTTAGGTGATTTTCCAGCATTACTTGTAGGAGACATATCCTGGAGGAAGTCTTGCAGCTATCGCTTCGCCCTATCCTTCATCTTGCGTTTAATCGCTTTTCTCTGTTTTCTTGTTGAGCGCACTTTTTCTTTTATTCTCCAGCCCGAGCTAGGCCCTCCCATGGAAGGAGCTGCATCTTGCTGACACGACAACATACTATCCTCAGCTTTAGAGTTACCCATTTCTGCAATGGGTTCGAAACCTAGAGGGAACTCAGGCCCAGATGCTGTAGACTCATTGTCACTATTACTTTCTCGAGTATCGGTAACAGGCGCGGTTTTCTGGGCATGATGTTGAATATCTGGATCTTCACCACTCACAGCCCATGGCAGTAGCAGAGGGGGATGCGCCACCCGCTGTGAAGCACAAGGCCTGGCATGCATGATCAGTGGCTGGGGGCCCATCTTCCAATGATTTGGCCGTTGCGGTGGAGGGAAACATGACCAGACGGCTGCTAAGCAACTTCCGTCCCTTCATTTGTCAACAGCAAGGCAGGAGTTCTAGACTCCTCACTAATATCAAAGCGCTCAGGCATCAGATGCGGAGAAGGTTGAATCTATGATGAATGCCTTATCACAGTCGTGCACTCGTTCCCTTGAGGGGGATATGATGTGGAAAAGGCCTGCTCCCTCGCCAATCTAGCAGATGCGGTTCTGGACACAACGCTTGGGGAGTAGTCCTGTAACAATGCAGAGCTTCCTTCTTTAACGAAGATCAAACGGGTTCCCTCACTGTGGTGAACCTGGACTATCTGGTGGATACATGTTGTGTGGCAAGTGTCCACCAGAATCCTAGCAACGTCAATGCACCTCATAGTGGATGTTCTTGGATCCACCCTAATGAACCTCCCCCAGAGTTTGGCGATATCGGCTAAGCACTCATTAGACCAACACTGGACCGGCATTCCGTGTATCTCAAGCCAGACCCTTCTATTAAGGGACCCAAGCGTCTCTCCCGAGTATTTATAAACTTCACTGAACATTCGTTGGAGAATCTCCTTGCGGGGGCCGAGGTAGGCATCCATAGTATCAATCGAATCACAAACCAGAATAAAGGCATTGTTGCTTAAGCCTTTAGGTGTAAGTCCGTAAAGGTCATTATCGGTAATAAATGTAAGAACATCATCAAGACTGACCTCAACAATGGACCGGGCAATAATTGACCGCTTAAGCCATGCCTTAACTCTCTTGTTATAATTTGACACGGAAATCCTCGGAAGATCTGTGCTAGCATGTACCCCACTTCGGTTAGTTGAGTCGTTCCCCCGGTCTTGGGTCGTATATGTGGTTTTGTCCTGCTGGGCCGTGCTCAGCTGTGGTCGGCCTCGAGTGGATGTAGGAATTGCACTTCTGACTGGAGTTGCCCATTGCACCCTGAGTTTCACACCCGCAACCCATCTCCCGTTCATGGACTTGACAGCCCTTGTAGCTTCATTCAAGTCATGAAACCGAACAAAGCCGTACGATTCTGTAGATCTCAGTCTTCTTTTCACAGGGACAAAAGTGTCATAAATTGATTTGAAAGAGCAGAAGACAGCCCTAAGCCACGAATTTGTCGTTCTTTGAGGTAAACCATCGACGAAAATGGATGCCCCTGTACCGGCGTACGACATTTGCACCGTGTGTGGGTTCTTTGGTGGAAGATGGTAGAAATTGGAGGTGTACAGTGTTGGAGTAGGTTCGTGGGAGAGGTGTGGACTGGGCGGTTTGACGCATGGTGGTGGGCCGGTGGTGGCGCACCAGGTAGAAAGAGGAGGGAGATGGAGTTGTACGGTTGTGTCGGCCGGTCGACGTCGAGTCCGTGGCTGTGACTCCAGCACCCAGTGAGCAACTGACGCGCCCTCATGCGCCGGTAACGGGTGGCGCGTGAGGTCTTTTTTGTAGCCGTTTGGGGGGGGGGGGGGGGGGGGTTTATTAAGGAGAGAGAAGAGAGAAGTCTCGCTTATCTTCTACTCACAACATAAACTCAAAAACTAAGTTCCTATATAGGATAAGAAGTTATGTAATTTTGAAACCTCAGAGTATCTCATTGTATATATTGAAATATTAGGGTACCTAGGTGATAAATGCCCAAACCCTTAAGTACCCAAGTTATAATTTCCCAAAAATATGATTCTTCCATTACAAGGAAAGTAGCAATTTCAAGGGCAGTTTAACTTCATTATTGACCACCGACTTCTAGTGAAATCTTTACTTCTAATACATAAACTATGAGAATGTGTGTGATTTTTGATTGCCTTACGGTTTGGCTGCTTTGTTTATTATGGAATTATTTTTCTTACCTTCTCCGTTTCTTTTGCAGGGAGCAATCTTTTCAGTTTCCTTCTCAGAGGAGAGTCCCTTCCTGCTTGCTTTTGGAGGCTCTAAGGGAACAGTAGAAGTGAGTTTGATGCTGCTTTTCTTGACAAACTCATCCCTTCTTTTTCTTCATCATCTTCTTATAAATATAAAGTACTTCAGCCACAAAATTTAAGTACCCAGTTGAATACTCGTTACTAAAAAATTTAACTTAGTAAATAACTATGTTTCATGAATAAATGATTTTTCTCTAGGTGTGGGAAACGTTGTCGGAAGCTGCGGTTGCTCGGAGGTATGGCCGTTACAATGGTAAGAGGTCCTAATACGGATGTAAAATGATCAAAGACGACAACAAATGTATACGACCTGAGTTTTTGTTTTTCGTTAAGTATGTTTGAAGGGATTTGAATGTAAGATATCTTTTGGGAACTCCAACCATCTCAAGTTTTGCAGTTTAGGTCTGCTACTCTTTTTCCTTTATTAGAATGTCCATATTGTTCCCGTTTCTAAGTTGTTTTACGTTGTATTATTTTTTTTCTCTGTTTTGCGTCGAAGTTGTACTTTAATTTTATCGTGTTGTGATAAAAAAATGAACCAGTTACAAGAATCAGTGAGTTTTGGATATCGTGGATGTCTTCAGTTTCTGTTTTTTTAAAATCATAGGATGATAATGTATTTTTTGGCGATGTGCAATGGTTTGAGACTGAATTGGGCCGGACTAAACCGAAGACTGAACTATATCAAAGCAAACAAAGGACTGGACCTATTAAAATTGGTTCATTTCGGTCCCTGACTGGTTAGAAACCAGACTAGATCGATTTGGATTGATTTTTCATCTAGCAAGGGTGATTATAAGGAAAGAAAAATATTCAACACAAAGTTAAAAACTTGGGAGTATTGCTAGTGACATAATATTGACAATTTGCATAATTTAAGATTTTTATACAAAATATAATCATAGTATAAATACAAATGTTCAGTTTTCGAAGATGTAATAATTTTAGATAGATATAGTATGTTAGTTATATATTAACAGTAGGATTATTTATATTTAAATGCCTTGATATTTGTTGAAATAAAAGGTCTTAAGATTTATTCATTTATTTTTTTAGTACTTTGTGATGTCATATTTCGGAGAGAAAGATAATGTAGGAGGGCATTTTAAATACTTACTATAATATATTAACAAAAGTCTTTTAAACCTTCTGTTTTAGAAGGGGAAAACAAAAACTCACATTTCCAATCGTGGATGTGCCTTAACTTTATTGGGAATTTAAAGTGTCATGTTATGTCAATAGGGGTATCTACGTTAATATACCATATTGGGTAGGGATGTAAATGAGTTGAGCTGGCTTGTCATAAAGCTCGAAAAGCTTGGCTCGCTTCGAGCTGGAGTCCAGCTAAGCTGGCTTGTTTAGCTTATGGAGCCAAGCCTAAGCCTAGTGAAGCTTGAGCTTATAGGCTCGCGAGCCTAAACGAGTCTAAGCGAGTTTTTTCTTAGTATAATATATTTATTTAAATATAGCCTAATGAAGCCATATTGGAGTCTAAATGAGCTGAGCTCGTGCTTAAACGAGCCTATATTGAGCCACAATATTGCAAGCCTCATTTGAAGCTCGCTGAACCAAGCCTAAGCTTTTGATGAGCCGAGCTCGAGCTTGAACTTTCAAAGCTCGGCGAGCTTCGAGCCGAGCTTAATGCTAATGAGAAGAACCTCAAGCCTGATCGGCTCGGATTCAGCTCGGCTCAAATACACCCCTAGTACTGGGTATTTAAAGTGACATTGAGATATGACGTCATCATACCGAAGAGGGTCCTATATTAATACGAAGAAAATCTGAGTTACTTAAAAAATAAATCAAAAAGGTCATGGTCCGTTTATTATTTACACAAATATTGTAGTTTTAAAAGGTAAATAACATTTAAAATTATGTACCCGAAAATATTTAATGTAAAGTTAGTGTTAGGTCCATATATTAGGACTGAAGACTGGATTGATATATACCAATCCAGACTGATTTGTGTTCCTAAATAAGCAACCAATAAGGCTTACTCCAATTATAAAAGTACTATGAGGTTTGAGATCAAAGGACAGAAAATGCCTTAAATTTTGGTAAATTTTTTTAGGTATTCTCGATACCACTCTATTAGGATAGCATTAGATCTTCCTTTTTTTTTTTTGTTTTGTTTTTGATAACGAGGGATTGGGTTGCCCCAACTAACCTCAGCCCATGAGAACAGCCTACAAGCCCCATGAGTAGGTAAGTCGTGAGTATATCCTCATCGAGAATCGAATTCTAAACCCCTAGGCAATGACCGCACAGGCAGGAGACGCCATCAACTGAGGCAGCCTCATGATGGGCGATAGCATTAGTTTATGCTAATGTGGAACCAGAAAAAGATAAATATTTAAAAGATAATTTAGTTAAGGATAAATGAGTTATTGATATAAATAATTCATTAAATTTGTTTATTACTATTTATAAAATCCTTATAAACATTAAAAATTAGTAGGCCCACCTTGGAGTGCAGTGAGCCAAGTCGGCTTATGAGGGCTCATCATAAAGCTTGAAAACCTTGGCTCGTGCTGAGCTCGAGCGAAGCAGAGCCAGCTTGTTTAGCTTATCAAGCCAAGCTTGAGGCAAACAAGTTCAAGCTCATAGGCTTGCGAGTATAAATGAGACTAAGTGAGTCATATTTTAATATAATTGATTAGCTTAAATATGTCAAATTGAGTCAAGTTTGAGCCTAAATAAACCTAAATGAGCTGATCTCAAGATGAAATGAGCCTAGATTGAATTTGAAGGAGTTGAGAAATTGAATGTTCAATTTGAAGCTCACCAAGCCAGGTTTGAACATGACCGAGCAAACCTCGAGCCCAAGCTTTTGACCCGTTGAGCTCAAGCTTGAAGTTTCTGAACACGGCAAGCTTCGAGCCGAGCTAAATGTAAATAAGTTGAGCGTCAAGCCTAACGAGCTCGAGCTTTGCTCGACTCAAATACACCCCTAGTCCCACCTTCATGCTTACCTCGTTAACCCAAGGGACTAGAAAAAAAAAATGTTTGATTTAAATGAGACACGTACATCACGGAAAGACGGTTGAGATTCCAAACAAATGAAAGAACTAGGAACTCTGTTGTTTTAATTACCAAAGCATAGTAAGCAATCCTTGAAAAATAGCAGCTTGAGTGGATTATTGGACTGTGAAGTTCGATTTTGAGGTGGTTATCAGATGCATTATAGGAAAGGTATGCCTTTGCCTCTAGAGAGTTATCAGATGCACTCAAGAAAAAATATGGGGCCTAAGAACTATAAAAATAAGGGGTGAATGTGGGAGGATTTTCGACCACGAGCATGTGTTTGAAATGTAACAAATTAATCATGGTTACAAACAAGAGCGTAGCTGTTAATTCTTTACACTACAAATAAAGGACACTTGATGTTTAACAAAGAGTTCCAACACTAATGTACACAACTCTTCAGCTTTCTTTATAGCACTTGTACCTTTATCTTTTCTTTTCTTTAGGAGTAGAAGTAAATGAGGCCTGGTTTGCTTCCAAGCAAATATAACAACTTCTCGACAACAATGTTGGAGAAGGTAACCCTTTCTATTATAGTTTCTATTCTTATTTTCTTTGAGGCAAAGTAATTGCCATTAATCTAAGGCTTTGACCGCAAGCCTCAAGCTTGGTACTATTTGTTTTAGGTTGGTGACATAGCTTGGTGAGTAAGGTGAACTTAGATTTGAGTTATTGTTTTAGGGCTTTGACATCCAAGCTTCAAGCTTGATAGTGTTGGTCCTAATCTAATGACCCAAAAACATTTTATTTCATATATCTCTTGTTAAGTTTAATCTTGGTTGAGTTTTCTAAAGTCAAGAGTGCCAGGAATTAGATTGATTAAATTGGACTCAAGGTAGACTATTGAGCTTTCGTACTTATCTCCACCTAAATTCTTAGCTGTTAAATGTTCAAGATAAAGGTGTCAATGGGTTTTTCATCACCCTAAATGTTATTTGGGTTGAGTCCATATTAATTTACTTTTCCCCACTTCATGAACACAAAAGCATGTACAAAAATGTAAAACAAAGTCTCCTTAATTAGATTATTAGCTGAATGCACGTAATAATTGCAAATCAAAGTCAGATTTACCGAGATACTAAGTGCTTGATTGTAGGCACACACATGTAGCTCAAAATTGACTAACCCCCAAGTTGTGGTATTTAGCATGTTTGTTTTCACTAATTTATGGTGACTGCATGAATAAACAAAAACAATGAAACATCACCATCAGCCTTTGACCCATCGTTTTCCTATGTCCTGACGTGGTCTCTCACTTCGGCTCCCCAAACCCCACCCTAAACAGCCTTTCTTTGCCCTTTTGGAGGTAGTGTGCTTCAATTTTGCAGTCTTATGTTTTTGCCCCAGTCCCACGTAGAAAATCTAGAGGAGGAGAGTCTAGTTTATATATCCCCCTTGTTATTGTATTTGGAAAAGTATTGTGGGGTCTAGATTGGGTTTTATGAACCATACGCGCATGCGCCCGCCTTACCTCGTTGAGCCAGCTGGTGCGTCGTGGTGTGGTGTGTTGTGAACTTTTTCTAACCCGGAACTTTATTTTTATGACCCTTATATTTTTTTTAAGTTGTCACAAACTTGTTCGATATGAGTTCTTGTTATTGGGTTGTACTCGAGGATGTTATTTGAGCTCTAGATGTCATCCCTAGTGGACCTCAGGGCTGTTAGCTTGAGGCTCTGCCTATTCTCTGGGGCTAAGGTTCGAGGCTTCAAGCTTGAGCTCTAGTATGCATTTTGACCACGTCTTTTCCTGCTTTTTTCTTTAAAGATTTTCCCATAACTGTCCGGATTTTTAGGTGCTCACATATCCGCCACTTTCCTTATTTGAGGCAGATTCTTTACCATGATCTTTTACTTAACCTCTAAGTATTTACTCTATAAATACGGTCATTTAGTGTTCGTTAAACATTAAATTAATACACATAGCTCACTTATGAAAATACAAAAGTTATCCTTCTCCTTCACTGCTTTCTTTTCTCTGTCAATATTATCTCTTCCGTTACTGAGCGAGTCGGGGCATACTCTAACCCACTTCCTCGGAGTACACTGCTAAGGTGGGTGCTGTATTAACCCTGGGAGTTGGAGTGCCATTCAACCCAATGTTCCTCTGTGGGGGCAAAAGCGACTGAGGGCAGTAGATTACCTATGGCGTGGCAATTTCTTTGGTTATCTCTTTCCCTTCTATTAATCTTGTTTAAATCATTTCTTTCATCATTTTGGTAGCCTCGGAATTAGTTTCATTATAATAAAAGAGTCATATTTGGGTCGCTCATTCACCTATTTACGCCAACAATCTAAGTTGTTTACTATAATGAGTAAGCATAACTCATGCAGGCTTTATTATTCCTGATATGTCTAAAACAACTTAGTTGGGAAGAACTACAAGATGTGGGCTAATAAGAAGGAGTTTTTCCTAGGCCAAGCAGAGGTTCATAATACTCTATTTAATGATAAAGCCCCACCGAGGTCCAAAAAAGATTTTAAGAAAGATAACCATACTTGCAGGGGAATGTTTCTCCGGTATATAGTGGCACCTCCCTATCAAATTTACGTTAATATGAAAACCGCTAAAGAGATTTTGAAAGCATTGTTAAACAAGAATGGCTCTGATGATAACGCAGCAAAGAAATATGTTTGTAGTAAGTGGTTAGCTTTTACGATGGTTGATGAAAAACCTGTTCTTGATCCAATCCATGAATACGAAACTTTATGCACTAATATTTTGAATGAGGGCATATGAAGTTTTGCGAAACATTTCAAGCTAACTGTCTTATTGAAAAACTGCCTCCTTCTTTGGAAAATGAAGGCCCAAAGAGCAACCTACGAGGGGAGGTGAATTAGGTTCTTTCGTGATAATTGAAAATTAAACTTTATGAACCAAAAATTAATATTGAAAGTTAGACAATGAATATGAAATGAAAAAGTTAAAGGTTAAAGCCAAGAATAAAAAGATGCACAAAGGTTTTTATAGTGGTTCACTTCCAAACTGGAAGCTAGTCCACTTCTCAAGTGACTGCTCTTCGTTACTCGAGCCTTTAACTAAGTTTGATGATCCTTTTAAAAACAGGTTCAGGATCCAACCTTTACAATCGGTCTTTTTGTACGTAGGCTCAAGATCCAACCTTTTACAACCGATCCTTTTATAATCGTAGGCTAAGGATCCAACCTTTACAATAGAATAAAGCAATGGAAAAAGTAAAGCATTCAAATTCTTTACTTTTTCAAGAGGGAATTGACATTTGATCAAGCCTAGCCAAAACTAAGGATATGCCAATTAAGCTCAATGATCAACAATAAAAGAACAAGTGATGCTCAAATAAAAACTTTAAACAAAACTTAAAATCAAACCATTAAAGCGCAAGAATGTAAGAGAACTTTTATCAAAGAAAGCTTAGAGAGTGTTGGATGATTTAAACTAAAGCATTCAAGCCCTATTTATAGGAAAATGAGGGCCTAGGGGGTGTTTAAAAGGTTGAAAAAAAGATTTAAAAAGAAATTAGCTAATTAATTTGATTGATTGATAGGATTGATTACTTATTTAGCTAATTAATTTGATTAATTGAGTCATTTTCAAATTAGATAAAATTTTTAATTAATTTGATTGATTGATGCGATTGATTACTAATTTAGCTAATTAATTTGATTGATTGATTCATTTCTAGATTAGCTAAAATTTTTGAATTAATTTCCCACTGTGGTTTGATTTTGAATATTTGATTGCACAAATCAAGCTAAAATAACACCCATTCAAATTTGATCATATTTTTCAAACTACCAATCTCAAAAAATATTTTAATTTATATGCTAGATTGGTTTAATTTTGACTTGAATATTTTTTTATATAAAATTTAAAAATCCATTTTCAAAAATATTTTAAAAACATTTTTGTTAGAGCATCACATATTAATATTGAGACTTGGACTCAATTGATATATCCCAATCCTAAGTCCTAGACAATAAAAATAAATAACGTTAAGGCGCTTGGACTCGGATCACATTCTCTTCAATTTTGATGAATCTTTTTTTTTCGAGGTTGATCTCTTTTTTTTTTTTTTGATTCATCATCTTAGAAAGCTTCATATCCATGATTAAACTTGATATTTTTATCTTTCTTATGAGTCACTTAAAAACAAGATTAGAGCAATTTAAACACTGTGACTCATTAAATGGTTGTTATCATCAAAATTACAATATAAATGGCTTCAAGGCCAACATAAAATTATAAAGCATCTTTAAAATACAAGAAGAAGGACATGACTCTGTAGAAATTGATCTCCCATATTAATTTGGAAGATTAGAACCACAAACAAGCCAAGAGGAAGTCATCTGAGCACTCCTCCTTGGCGGATAACCTTGTAGAATCGAGAAATGCAGGAAAGAAAGGCAAGTTCAAGAAGCCTTAGACTAAGGGCAAGTATTATGCTCGAGAGGAAGGATCTAGTAGCAAGCAAGGCCAATCTCGAGGAAAGAGACCATTGGAAAATGCTGATGATAGCCAAAAGAGGAACAAAGGAACGTGCTATACCAGTGGCAAGACTGGTCACACCTCAAGAAACTGCAGGAAGGGATTTGGACCTAGAAAGCACATAGAAAACAGCCCCTAGGCTAATTTCACTAAGGAAGGCAATGCGTTTGTTGCCATGAACTCCAAGGTGAATATGGTTGAGAACACAATCAAGTGGGTTGTAGATACTGGTGGCCTGAGCACATTTGCACCAATAAGGACCTGTTCCATGAATATGAGAAAGCCACTGATGGGGAGAAGGTGTACATGGACAATTCTAGTCCGGTCTTTATCCTAGGCAAGGGAAAGGTCCTTCTTAATCTCAACTCTGGAAAGACTTTGTGTTTGCTAAATGTGTTGCATGTTTCTGATGTGAGTATAAATTCAATCTCTGGTGAGTTATTAAACAAAGCATGCTTTAAGTTAACTTTTGAATAGGACAAGTTAATCCTCACTAAAAATACCAACTTCGTCAGGAAAGGGTTTTGTAATGGTGGTCTGTTTGTACTAGATGGGATGAATGAGAATGCTTTTTACTTCTGCTTATATTGTTGAATCTTTAGATTTATGGCATGCTGAACTTGGATATGTAAATTACAACTCGGTTAACAAACTAAAACAAATGAGTTTAATCCCTAATTGTGATCTAACCGAACCTAATATATGTGAAATATGTGTCGAGGCCAAACATCCAAAGAAATCATTTAACAAATCAATAGAGAGGACCTCGAGTTTACTCAAGCTAGTGCATTCTGACCTAGGTGACTTTAAGAGCCCCATGAGTAGAGGTGGTAAAAGATATTACATCGCGTTTGTAGATGACCACTTGAGATTCACTAAGGTGTATCTCCTAAGGACTAAAGACGAGGCAGAGGAAATGTTTCTGAAATATAAAGCTGAGGTTAACAACCAACTAGACCATAGGATCAAAAGGATTAGGTCTAATAGAGGAGATGAGTATGATACTACCTTCCTTAAGAAACACTGTGAGGAACTTGGCATAGTTCCAAAGGTCTCATTCTCTTTTACACCTTAACAAAATGGAATAGTTGATCGAAAAAATAGAACCCTTAAAGAGATGATGAATGCCATGCTTATTAGCTCAGGCATACCCTCGAGCTTATGGGATAAGCAATGTTGTCTGCTTGTCATGTACTAAATAAGGTTCCACATAAGAAGTTAGATAGAATCCCTTATGAATTATGGAAGTGCTACGCGCCTAACCTGAAATACTTGAAAGTGTGGGGGTGTCTAGTTAAATTAGGAATTCCTCAGTTTAAAAGAAGTAAAATTGGTCCCACAACTGTAGATGCTATCTTTGTTGGTTATGCTATGAACAGTGCTACATATAAATTCATGTTATTGAATGACTCGAGCCTTAGGCTCCATAAAATAATGGAATATCGAAATGCTAAATCCTTTGAGAATAAATTTCCTATGAAAGAATTTATGCATGCTTCATTACCCGATCTTGTTCCTCTGGCATCTGCATCATCATCTAATCATGCGCCCCCTAAGCTCGTGGCTCAAGAACTTAGAAGTAAGAGGGCTCGAACTACGACTAGTTTTGGACCAGACTTCATTGCTGCTATCTTGTCTGAACATTATGATTTTGATGAACACATTGTGAGTGCATTCACGCTAGAGGAAGACCCCAAAACTTATGATGAGGCCATGAAAACCATAGATGCTTCGTTTTAGTGAAAGGCCATAAGTAATGAGTTAGACTCTATAACGAGCAACAAAACTTGGGTGTTAGTGGATCTTCCTAGAGGACACAGACCTATAGGGTGCAAGTGGGTGTTTATAAAGAAACTAAGGATTGATGGGTCCATAGAGAAGTTGAAGGCCAGACTGGTGGCTAAAGGGTACACCCAAAAATAAGGAGTAGACTCACTCATAACTAAGATTGCCACTGTTAGAGCCCTATTAGCTCTAGTGTCCGTGCATAATCTTGTAGCACACCAAGTGGACATCAAAACCGCATTTTTAAATGGTGGCCTTGAGGAAGAAATTATATGGAACAACCCGAGGGTTCGAGGTCCCTGAAATGGAGCATAATGTGTGTAAACTTGTAAAGTCTTTGTGTGGACTTAAACAAGCTCCTAAATAATGGCATCAAAAATTTGATTGTACCTTGGTCATGCATGGTTTTGTTGTAAACAGTGGCGATGCTTGCGAGTATTGAAGGCATTTTGATATTGATTGTGTGATTATATGCTTATATGTTGATGACATACTTATCTTTGGTACAAGTGTGAATACTATGAATGATACTAAGTCTTTTTCGAGTACATGTTTTGATATTAAGAACTAGGGAAGGCCGATGTGATACTTGGGGTTAAAATTACTAGAACACTGAAGGTTTGATCTTGAGTCAATCCCATTACGTGGAGAAAATATTAACGAAGTTTGGCCACTTTAATGACTCACCTGATTAAAACTCCATATGACTTTAGTGTTCATTTGATGAGAAACAAAGGAGATAGTGTATCATAGGATGAATATGCTAAGATAATTGGTAGAGTAATGTTCTTGATGAATTACACTCGTCCTGATATTGCCTATGCCGTTAGTAGATTTAGCCATTATACTAATAACCCGAGTGATGAGCACTGGAATGCCTTGAGAAGGCTATTAAGGTATCTTAAGGGTATCACGAATTGGGGTTTATACTATAAAAGATTCCCTCCTGTGTTAGAGGGATACTGTGATGCTAATTGGGTGTCTGATTGTGACAAAATTCATTATACTAGTGGCTATGTATTTGTGCTGGCTGATTATGCTATTTCATGGAAATAATCTAAACAAACCCGTATTGCTAAATCGACCATGGATTCAGAATTTATTGCTCTTGAGATGACAGGTTTGGGAGCTAAATGGCTGAGGAGTATCCTGGGAGACATTCCATTATGGGGGAAACCTGTGCCGTCAGTGTCGTTGCACTGTGACTCAAAAGCAGCCGTTTTGCTCAAAGTGAGATTTATAATGGCAAACAGAGGCATATTCATCTCAAGCATGGTGTCGTGAGAAATTTGATCATAAACAATATGATCTCACTCAAATTTGTGAGGAGTGAGAAAAATCTGGCATATCCTCTTACAAAAAGCCTTGCAAGGAAAATGATAAATGAAACAGCTGAGGAAATGGGTTTAAAGCCCCTATGTGTGTCCTAATCCTGGCGGATACTCGTCTTGAGAGTTACTCTCGATGTTCAATGGGTCAAACGAAGTCAAAGACCGAGAAATTTGTGATAGCCACTTGGACCCTTCCCATGTGTGCTGCATGAGTGGCTGTAGGATCTTCTTAATCTGCCATGACGGAGGTTGAGCTTAATGATCTTAATGTTGTCCATAGCCCTTTATGGTGGTGTGGGGCAGCACACTTGATGGACAAAGCGCTGCTGCCCATGATGTGAGGATGAGCCTTTGGCTCTCCATGATGCCCATAGCCTTTTGTGATGGTGCGGGGCAGTGCACCTGATGGACTCACCTACAGGACTGTGGGGGTAGAAAGTCCTCCTATCGAGAGTATGTGCTTACTCACTAGAGCAGTTTTGATACAAGGTTTTTGGATTATTCAGAGGGACCTTATACGTCCTGATCACGGAGTGTGTTTTAGCCTCGGGAACTACATGAAGGGGTTAGGTATGTCTACACAATGACTGCTCATAGTTCAAGGCCTTTTTCACCAATGGGTGGTTGTGGGACATGTTTAGTCACTAGGTGTTGTTTCAAGTTCAAAAGACAATAGCATCGTCAAGTGTGGATCTCACTCCTCAGTAATATTCTTTCTTTCTTTCCTTTCTCAAAATTAAACCATTTGGGGGATTGTTGGAATTTCGGGGTAGTGTGCCTCAATTTTGGAGTCTTATGTTTTTGTCCTAGTCCCACATAGAAAATCCAGAGGAGGAGAGTCTAGCCCCCCTTGTTATTATACTTGGTAAAGTATTGTGGGGTCTAGAGTAGGTTTTTGAACCATACACATGCAGGCGCGCCCACCCCGCCTCTCCGAGCTGGCCAGCATGTCCTGGTGTGGACTTTTTTAGCCCGGACCTTTAGTTTTACGACCCTCGTATTTGTTTAAGTTGTCATAAACTAACTCGATATGAGTTCTTGTTGTCGGATTGTGCTCGAGGATGTTACTCGAGCTCTAGATGTCGTCCTTAGTGGACCTCGAGGCTCTGTCTATTCTATGGGTCTCAAGGCTCGAGGCTTCAAGCTCAAGCTTGAGTATGCGTTTTGACCACATCTTCTCCCGCTCTTTCTTTAACTGATTTTTTTCCATAACTAATCGAATTTTTAGGCAGTCCCATATCCGCCACTTTCCTTATTTAAGGCGGATTTATTGCCATAATCTTTTACTTAACCTCCAAGTATATACTCTATAAATATGGTTGTTGAACATAGAATTCAAATACACAACTCACTTATGAAAATATAGAATTCCTCCTTCTCCTTCATAGCTTTCTTTTCTCTGTCAATATTCTCTCCTCCATTACTGAGCAAGTTGGGGCTTACTCCAACCCACTTCTTCGGAGTACAATGCAAAGCTGGGTGCCGTGTTAACCCTGGGAGTCAGAGTGTCATTCATCCCATTGTACCTTTTTATGGGCATAAACGACTTAGGGTAGTAGATTCGTTACGGTGTGGCAATTTCTTCGGTCATCTCTTTCCCTTCTATTAATCTTGTTTAAGTCTCAGAATCAGTTTCATTGTAAAGAAAAGAGTTATATTTTGGTATCTCATTCACCTATTTACGCCAACATGCCCCTCAACCCTGCTTGCACCATCATCCTACCTAACACTTCTGTCATTGGTCGCCCTCACCCCTTCTAGCCTCCCCTAACCTTTGCCTTCTACCCACAACAATGTAATGAGGGCTAAGGAGATTGCCGCCGTCAACCCTCGTTTCTTCACCTGCTGAAACCAGCTAGTTTCATAGTAGAGAAGCTGGAATATGGATGGGGAAGGCCACGACTATAGTTCTGGAATGAGGGATGGTGGTTTTTCTTGGGTGGAAATGTCAGCGATCATGTTAGGTCTGGGAAGCTTCGCTGATGATGGTGACTGACCTACTTGATAAGACATGCAACCCGACGTCGCAGCTCTAGGAGGTTAGCGACCTCCTTCTGTCCTTGTTACCTCAAGTGTCCACACTTTTGTTCCACGCCAAATTCTTCACTGACTAGAGATTTCCATCTTGTACCATTGTTAGCTATTATGCCGACCAACAAAGGTTTGACATTGACACCTAAGGGTTTTACCATGATCACTATAGTGGTGGGCCTACCACCAGCTGACCTTTCCCAGGGGCCTACTGGTGATAGCACCTGTGTGGCCTCCATTTCCTCGATATAATGACCACCCATCATTGTCACATCGGGTCCCACATCAACCAACACACACCGAGTACAAAGATGACTAAAGGATGGCATTCGCAAACCATGTCACATGCTTTCCTTGTCATCTATTCCTGTTATTCAAGAACCTAAATGTATGGGTTGCAAAGAATCCTAAATGGTAAGTGGCTACAACTGGTAAATTCAATGGCCTAATTTAAAATTAGCCATAGGGACTTTCTTCCACATGATCCCACAAAAAATATGGTTGGATGTACCTCGAAGTATCAAGTTAAGTATAAGTCTAATGACTCTATTGAGCACTTAGAGGCCGGCCATGTTGCTTAAGCATTTCATCAAAGAGAGGGTCTTGATTATCATGAAACCTTTGGTCCTGTAGTCAAACCAGTTACAATCTGTTAGTCACTAACTCAAATCCTATACGTTTGTTAGATGTGAAAAATGTCTTCCTTTATAGGCACCATGAGGAGGAAGTATATATGCATCAACATTAGCAATTTAGTTTTCGCAAGTAGAACTTTAAAAGGCCCCCAACTCTTGGTTTCACCATTTTAAACTCATTCAGACTAATCATGAATTCACCTATAGTAGAACTGACCTTTGCCTTTCATATGTCGTACTACTCGTGGTCTTATCCCTCTACTTCTTTATGTGATGATATCATTCTCATTGGTGCTAACTCATCACTCCTTCAATCTCTCATTCAGACGTCGTCGTCTCAATTTGCATGAAAGATCCTTGTCAATTACATTACTTTCTAGGTATTGAGGCTAAATGTAATTCTTCTTGCCATTTCTTGTCTTAACATAAGTACAATGTGGACCTTTTCAATAATTTAATATGCAAAATGCCAAACTTATTAAAACTACCCTTTGACTCAAGCTCAGGTTTCTTTCAGTGTGGGAGAACTGCTTGATGATCAATTGAGTAGGGACACTATAGTATCCAATCATGACTTGACCTGATATTTCTTATGTTGTGAGCCTTGTGTCTCAGTTCATGCATGCCCCAAGGTCTATTCATTAGTAGGTTGCCAGTCGTATCCTTGAACACCTCATAGGCACACTTGATCATGGGCCTCACTATCCTTCCTCTGTTATGCAATATCGTTGTGCCCATGTTGATGCCAATTAGGGTGGTTGTCTTGACAGCCGACGCCCTGCCACTAATTATGCAATTTTTCTAGGTCCAAATATACTACCATGGTGTGCTAAAAAGTTGGTTATTGTTTCCAAATATACCTCAAAATCAATCCGTAGTTGCACAAGTAGTAGCTAAGATATACCTCATGCATGATCTTAACTTATAGCACTCAACTTCTATTATAGCTTATTGTGATAATGTCTAAGACCTCCCTTGCAAGCAAGCCGATTTCCACTAATCGCAATGAGCACATCGATGTTGATTTTCACAATGTTCAGGAAAGGTTTAATGGGTGATCTCCAAGTTTGATATGCATTGCAAAGCGTGTAGCAAATATCTTCACAAAAAGGGCTCTTTAGAAATCGCTTGCACTTTCACAAGGCCAATACATGCGTCGATCTTCTTGCTTAGATTAATGGGACGCATTATAGAGTCCTCGGATAACTATTCTTCTTTTAGATATATATCGTGTATCTTATTATAACTTGACTTCTGCTCTTTCACTATCTACGTCTCTATCTCCTTTAATCATAATATTTACTCATTCAATTATAATATTTTATAGTATGTCCTCCTCCGATTTAGCCTAGTGGTTAGGATGGAAATATGCCAACCCAAAGGTCAGGGGTTCGAGGGACATACCCCACCCCGAAAAAGACACTACCGATTTTCATTTCAAAAAAAAAAAAAAAAAAAAAGAAGTACTTTACGATAGTTTCTTAGAGGTAAGAAGTATGGTAGATTCGTTAATCAGAGTTATGAAAATCTAGCGATTCAAACTAGATAAATCGATGAAGATGCCTGCAAATTTCCTTCTCATAGGAGCTAGCACACTACTTATTCGAATCAAGCACAGCCATCCTATCTGCCGCCTAATTTCCTTCACGAAAGATATGAGAAACTCTATACTTCATAAAATACTATAACATATTCCAAATATCTTCAACTATGGCCCTGATATGCTATAGGCATTGATATCTGCGACGAGTGACTTGAATTATCATGAAATTATCTCCCTTAATATGAACTCGGTTAAGCCCCATACTTAAGAACTTCTTAATACCCTCCCTACCGGCTTGAGTCTCTACAACCAAAATAAGAATATTCCTAATATATCCAGAGTCATAGCTAAGAACATTCCATGCTCTACCATCACGTATAATAAACCCAAAAGTTGAACGGTCAGCTATTTTTGACCAATCATTGTTTACTTTGACCCAACCAATCTTCGGAATGGTCCATCTTGTTTGATTTGTAGGCCTTTGATCTTTTCTAACATTGTGTTGGGAATTGAAGTCAGCTCTCGATAAACTCATGATTCTCCATTCCACAAACATTCTGTCAACTTAAATAATAATACTGTTAGGGTTTGAGTTCTTATTTCTAAACGCAAAAGCATTTGTAGATTTCTATAAGGGCCATAGAATAGTTATGACTTCTTCAAGACTATGCTCCTTATCTCTACCTCGTCTTGAAGCCATAAATGAATCCCCACGTACGGTGGGCTTTGCCCGACTCCTTCAACATTGAAAATTATTTTCCAATATGGACTAATACTCTTAACACTCTTATTCTACAGGTTCTGCACTTTTAAGATTATTCTAGCCTATACATCTCACCCTATTTTACATAGAAAAATTCCACGTACACACTTCAGATACTTATTTGCGTATGCTTGACAAAATTAGTTGATCATAAGCTACATATGGTATTAGGAAAATTGAAAAGACAATAAAAATTATGGAGGAAAGAAAATGAAAGGAAACAAGTGGGAGAATTTTCATTTTCCTTTTTTATAGGTAAAGTTTAACAGAAAAATAAGACTTTTAAATTTTATAAAAGAAAAACTAAGAGTTATGAAGTAGGGTCGCTGAAAATTGTAAGTTGTAGGCTAAATTTAAGGAGAAAGAATTAGGCTCAAGGCACGTTTGATTTTGGGTTAAAAGAGGAGGAAATTTTAATGCTACAATTGTTAATGGAATAACCATTACCCCATGAAAAAATTTCTTTATAATTGGTTTGAGTGTGACAGATTTTTTTTATCTTTCATATGTTACTATTTTTTTGTGAATTTAATTATAATAAAATATAACTATTTATTAAAATATTGGGAAAAAATACACTTGTATAATAAAAGATGTTTTAAGTATCTAAAAAATAATTTTAAAAATTTAAAAAGAATTGGACAATCTCTTCTACAATGCCAATGACCTATGCTCACCAAATATCGCCACAGTTGCCGTCCTCTAGTCACCACCAACATCACCGTTGTAGTTCTCTCCTAGTTTCTGCTAGTTTTTAATAAATATTAAATGTATTTTCAAATATTTTAAATATTTTTTAATTATTTTTATAAATACATTAAATATCTTTCTAATATTAATTTTTTAATAATTAAAATTTTTAACTTTTAAAATTCTTATATATTTTTTAAATATTGAAATTAGTTAACATATATTTTTAAATATTTAAAAAACTTTCAAAGATATACTTTTTAAAAATATTTTTTAAATATAAAAATATTTTTTAAATTATTTTAGATACATCTAAATATATCTGTAATATTTAAATTATTTATATATTTAAAATGGTTTTCTAATTTTTAAATATTTTAAATACTTAAAATATTTCTTAATATTTATAATATTTTTAAATATTTATAATATATTGTTTAAATATTTATATTTTTATAAAATGTTTAAACTTGTTTAAATATTAAATATTTTTTAAATATATAAATCTATTTTTATAATATTAAAAATTCTGCAAGCCAAGAAACAAGTTGAAAAGTTTTTCCTTGTTCCCTTGTTAGGGCCTTTGAACTAATAAGGGGTAGTGTAGTGGTTTTAATCCCATTTACGGATAAACTTTTAATAGGTTAAATGTTGATAGTAAACCAAATAGGTTCAAATGGATGCAATGGGTATCCCTATAACTATTAACCCTTCTTAACTCTATATCAAACATATCCTAGGGGTATTCTGTTAACATTCGGATTAGATCAGGAAATTGATAAAGCTCTTGCATAGGATGGTTGGATATAAAGCAAACCAACATTCCCAGTGCTACAAGGGCTCCCGCCTAAGCAGAGGTTACCTTGAAGGGAGGCTGTTTCCCAGAACTCCCAATCTAATGGGTGCAATACGACGACTTCTCAAGTGATCACCTATCTTGGTACTATTCTCGCCCAAGCACGCTTAACTTCGGAGTTCAAATGGGATCCAATGCTTGCGTGTTGGTACCCTTTTAGGTGATTTTAAAAGATGTTTTAAAATTGTATACTCGCAAGTATACGAGATCGTCATAGCTAAACCGGGTATACGGGTGTCATATCCATAGGAAATCGAAGTTAAGTCGAATTTAGTCGTTAATGAGCAGTTGAAATTGAGTTTTTGTTTGTTTAAATGATTTGTTAACTAAAATAGTAAAACTATCAATAAGCTAAAGGTGTCAATTTAATTGTGGTTAGTTTAGGGAATGAATTAAAGGTAGTTTTACTCATATATCGTCATTATATTATACTATGATAATGAATTAGGAGGCTTAGGCTATAAGCACTAAGCCTGGGCTAATATTCAAACTAGGGTTTAGGGTAATGAACTGGTTTAAAGACATAACCCATAATATCACCATAGGTCATCTCATTAACACTACTTAATTCTTTTATTGCTCCGAATTCAATATTAAACCTAAATTAATACTTAAATTAGGGCTTAGGGTAATGAACTTGTCTAAAGGCATAACCTATTGTATCACCCTAGGTGTAGCATGGCTTGTCTCAATATCCCTAACAAATTCCTTTATCACTTCTAATTGAGTATTAATTTATATAAAAGAGTGTGTTCAGGGTCAGGTACAACCTCAACCCTGACAACGCATGAAAACCAGTTATGTTATGGTCTAGGCTACAAGCTCGTAGACTAGTGCTAATAATTTGAAGATCTCAACATGGCTACAAGCACACACAAAGAAATACCAAACACAATCATAAATTCCCCATATGGGTGCGTATATAACATAACATAAATACATTGTCAAAAGCATAATATAAATTCAGGATACAGGCGGCTACCCGTCTTTCATCCCTAAACTAAAAGTCAACTCCTCCATGGGAGTTTTACACATCATTAAAATCTAAAAAGAGAAAACAATGAATAAAAACTAGCAATTGAAGGCTCCCTCAATTGATGTTGACGTTGATCCTTGCTTTGATTCCCCCAGCACTCCGATCTCCTGTGCTTCGACGTTTCAAAACTCCTTGGAACTTGTAGCGGCTTCGACAAGGAGAGGATGAGAGGACGCGTGGTAAAAGATCCCCTAAAAAATTAGGCCTTCGGTATTTGAAAGGCTGGCATCCTCCTCTGTGTGGCCCTTTTCGTCCTTGCATCTCCTTGCATATATATTAGTATAAATATATAATATAATATAATATAATATATATATATATTGAGTTATCGAATTACAATCCGATTGGTCATTCATCTCCACATGTGGTCGGATTTCTCAAAGTAGTTTTCAATTATGCCTTAATTACCTTTGATTCTGCCACTTTTCGACCTTTATTTGCTCCATTGCACTCTAAGCCAAAATGTACCCGGATTACAACAAAACACACATGTAAAAGCTGAATATATTATAGGAATAAGAAATAAAATATGCATCTATAAAGTACATCAGACACTTTGGCAAATCCCAAGACGGTTTTCCGGCATTCAATCCTATCATTAGAGCTTTATCAATTTTATGTTCGATCTAGTACGATTTGACGTAATGAATATAATTAAAATGAAAATTAGTTCATATTGAATTGAAAAATTAGGCATAAGTTCAAATTCCTTTGTTATTAGTATGTCCGATCTTAATTGTACATACGAGCATTTTTGTCTTTACTTCATTCAGTTATAGGTTTAGGTAATAAGCACCTTAAATATCAAAATATTGGTCTAGGTTATGATCGAAAATATCGATCTAAGATCGGATTGGTCTGGTTGATATTTGTTGAATCCTTGGTCCTTGATTTGCCAATTCATCAATTTTCAATTTGGATTGGATCGAGAAATTTGATCTATGAGCAAAGAAAAAAAGATCAATGATTACTTAATTCAGTCTTAAATCTTTGATTTGGTTCTATGCAAGTCCTCAATAAAGATTGAAACAAATATTCAACCTAAGATAGATCAAATACAACATATTACTATTCAGCTCAATCCATAGTGCTGATGTATGTATTTTCAAAATAAAGTGTTTTGTCTTAGCCATGGTCTGTGTCAACACACATATTCCAATAAGGCTCACTGGATACGGTATGCCAACATACAAGAATTGTGTGTTGACACACAACTTATAGAAAGCAATAAAACAAAAAGTTTTGTGCTATGTGTTGACACTTAAGGGCCAATGTGTCGACGCACAACACTATGTGATGACATACATGGGAAGTTTGCTCATTACATGGCACGGTGTTTTGTTCTCTATCGAAACAGACTGTGTCATTTTGAAAGGGCACTTAATTCTTTGTAAAAGCTTCCATTCACTCTCAAAGAATGATATCTTTGAACTTGCTTTTGCAATGATTCTCTTATCTTTAATCATAGAAACGCGTTCTCTCAGCATTCACTTTTACTTTGCAATAAGGTTTCATCGTATCCCCAAGACTATTTCAATGAGCACAAAATAAGTCTTAAGGAAAGCGGTTCGTTACACAGCTTGAAGCCAAATATCTGATTTTAGTACCCGATTTAAATACTATTTCCATAAGAATCTTAAGACTTAATTTGTTGTTCATAAAAAGCATTTCTTTAAGAGATGACAATGAATTTTCTGAAACTTGATCATTTTGATGGCCAACTTTTGTTGTTGGCAAAGAAAGATGCACTTATTTATCAATACCCTCAATGTGGTGCATGTCATGAATACACCCAAGTCTCTACCCTCCAAAGATTGAGACCTTAGTGAACTAATGATCAAGATTCAAGTGGAAGAATGATGACTATGTTTCTAGAGGTCACATTCTCAATCAAATGACGAATGCCCTATTTAACATTTACTTTAATGCATCGACTATCAAGAAACTCTGACTGGTCCTCGAGACAAGATATACGATTAAATATGTGACACCATCATTGTATCCTCATTGATCGATGAAATTCCCCTTTCGTAGAAGGACTTCAAAAGAAGTCTAAAGCATAAAAAGGAAGATTTATCCATCAAGGAATTGGCTAACCATTTCCGTACCAAGGAGGAGTACAAATCGCATGATGTGTATAAGGATCATTCTAGGCACATTGGGAAAGTTAATGCGGTATAGGAAGGCTAGTCTAGTAAAGGACAAAGTGAACCAAACACTTGTCAAAGAACCATAATGTGAAAAGGAAAAGGGCTAATTTCTAGAGAGTTTCTTAAGCCCGGTCATGTACAGAATGAATATTATCGCCTACAAATAAGAGAGGCAAGAATGGTTTGAATCATTGAAAATAATAATGTGAAGGATAACTTCTTGGTGATGATTTCCAAGATCAACCTAATCTAAGACGACGAGTCTTGGTGGGTTCACCCAAGGGCTACAAGACATGTTTGTAAGAATAGGAGGTTTTTCAAACCTTATAGACCCATTGATGATGGTACCATATTGTTCATGGACATTTGTATAAGTACTCAAATTAATGTGAAGGGTAAAATTGATTTACTTTTTACTTCTAGAAAATCCTTACTTTGGTTGACATGTTATGCACCCGAGGTTGTAAAAAACCTCATGTATGGTAGCTTGTTAAATAGGCTCGGGTTTAAATTGGTATATCGAAAAGTTTGTACTTTCAAAGGGCAAGATCTTTGTTGGAAAATGTTTTATATACAATGGTATGTTTATTTTGGCTGTAATTGATTTATATGCTTGATTCTTCCTTTCTTTAGCATCATAGATTAGGTCATCATAACTTTTAAAAAATGCATGCAATGGCTAATTCTAGATTGATTGCATGTTTTGATAAAAATGATGAAAGATAGGCTGAAACATGCTTGCTTACAAGAACTACAAGACTTTTGATTCCTTCAATTCAAAGAAGTACTAGTCTACTAAATACATAGTGACTTTTTCAATTTCCATAGTACTTCTACTTTAGGAGGAGAAAGATAATTTATCACATGCATTGATGACTTTTTAAAATATCGTTATGTATTCCTTTTCACTTATGAAGATCAAGCGATAAAAAAATGTAAGGTCTTTAAGGCTGAAACCAAACTATATTGTTAAATGTTTTTTAGTACTTTAAGGCTATTGCAATGGAGAATATTGTGATCCCAAATACTTTACACCTTCAACAAAAAACATTGGCGTGGGTTGAAAAATCAAGTTTTATCTGAAATAGTGAATGCCATGTCAAATTCTAGTCTTACATAGGATTTTAGGGTGAGGCTATTCTTGTCCTCTTACATATTCCATCGAATTCCAAATAAAAAAAAGAAAAGAAAAATTAAACTCATATCAACTTGGGAACAAAAGTCACTCAACCTAAATTATTTTAAGGTAACTGGGCGTAGGACAATCATTAGAGTCCTTGAACCCAAAGAAAAAAATAGGCGAGAAGAGTTAAGTGCATTTTCATTGACTATGTAGGCCATACCAAGCCGTATCAGTTTTTGGCCATCCAACCAAATGATTAATAAACGTTGACACAATTATTGAGTCACAAGATGTTATTATTGATGAAAATCGTTTTTGCTCAATTCCTAGACCAAAAGATCGTATTTCATTGCTAAATGGCATACCCATGTCAAGTGATGAATATCGTGATGAAAGGGAAGAAATCTCTAAGAAGCTTTAGAGCTTAGAAAAAGTAAAAGAGCAAGTCCTTCTGACTTGGCTTCTATGCATTTCTAGAGAAAGGAACTAGAGGTAATATGGATAATCAAATTTCATATTATTGTATTGTATTTCATATTATTGTATTGTAAAGTAAATCCTATGATGTTTGACGAGGCTATGAAGTCTCATGATACCGCTTTTTGGAAAGAGGAAATGAGTGATAGGATGGATTCCATCAGGGTAACAATACCTGGATTTTGGTGAATCTTTCACCTAGAAGTAATCCTTTTTTCATCAACACCCGGAAGTAATCCTAGAGGGTGTAAATGGATTTTCAAAAATTAATAAAAGTCGACGGAACTATTGATAAGTTCAAAGTTTGGTTAGTGGCTAAAGGGTATACCCAAAAACATAAAATAGACTACGTTGGTACATATGCCTCAAGGACAAATATGCCTCAATGGCAGGAATATCGATTATTAGAGTATTAGTTGCTCTTGACTCTATCTATAACTTAGAGTTTCACCAAATGGTTGTAAAAATGACATTCTTAAATCGAGAACTAGAGGAAGAGGCGTATACGGAACAATCATAAGGTTGTTGTTCTTGGTTAGCCGAGGAAAGTATGTAAACTAGAAAAGTCTTTGTATGTGCTAAAGCAAGCCCCACAACAATGGTATCAAATGTTTGAACAAGTTGTTCTAAACAGTGGATTCAAAGTAACAAATTGGATAAATGGGTATCTAACTAGTCTGATAATGATAAACGAGTCATTTTCAATATGTTTGTCAATGACATGTTGGTGCTTGGTACAAATATTGAGCCATGGCTAGTCCTGACATTCTTAGGGCCCTCAGCAAAATTTCAAAGGGGGCCATTCATATATTGTAACATTTCTTTTAAACCTATTAATATTAAAAATTGTAACTTCAAAAATCATAACCACTAAAATTTAGAGCCCCTAAAATTCGAGGCCCTAACGACTGCTTGGGCTGCTTAGGGTTTAGTCCGGCTCTGTATTGAGCAAGTTGAGAAGATTAACAATGTATCTCTACATTATTATAAAAGATATAGGTGATGCTAATGTTATTCTTGGTATAAGAACAGTAAGAGATGGTATTTCACTATCCTTAATTCTCACTGCATTGAAAAAGTGATGAAAATGTTTGATTACTTGAATGTGTTCATGCATCGACTCCGATAGATCCAAGTATAAAAATTGTACGCAAATGAAGGCACTCCACTAGCACAATTGAGTATGAAAAAGTCATAGGTTGTCTTATATGCTATGACTAAAACACCTAATATAACATTTGTTGTTGGAAAACTAAGTAGATATACTTGTAATCCTGGTAAAATGCCATGCGCTATGTATAGTATTGAAATATCTTGAAACAATTCATAAATTATGGGATTCATTTAATCTACTATGTTATAGGGATACTCGTATGCACTTGGATCTCTGGTAAGGAGGATTACGCTTCTACAAGCACGTGGGTATTCCTACTTGGGGAGGTAGCTGTCTCTTAGAGTTCCAATAAACAAACATGTATTATTGATTTCACCATGACTATAGAGTTTATTACTCTAGCTTTTGTTGGTAAGAAGCAGAATGATTGAAGGATCTATTATATGAGATTCCTTTGTAGCCTAAGCCAATATCAGCTATTTCTATACATTGCGATAGTCAAGCCATGCTTTGAAAGGCATATAGTGAGGTGCATAATGGGAAGTCTAAACACATTGGCGTGAGACATGGTAATGTTAAACAACTCGTAGAAAGATGGGGTCACTGTGGGCTTTGTGAATTCAAGTCAAAATATAGCAGATCCTTTCACGAAAAGTCTTACTAGAGACTTGGTATGAAATGGGAGTAAAGGGAAGGATCTTAGACCCGTTAATGATGTACCCTAGACCAATGCTAGGTCATGAGTTAAATGGGGAAAATCTGTCATTTGAGTTATTGCAAGCCATCTTGGGTGTAGTGCTTGGTAAATTGTTAAGGAAGAAAGGATGTTAAGCAAATGCTCTTAATGGACTCCAGAAAAAGTATCAAGTGTGGTGTTAAAGGGGCATGATCAACGGGGTTTACGATGTGAGTGTGAAGTTTGGCCTCTTCAAGAAGTGATTTAGTTATATGAGTTTGACTTTGAAATACTCAGGAATGGTACAAGACACAAGGCCTTGAAAGGTGTCGGGTGTGAAGATGAGGTGTGTTTAGAAAGTAAGTCTTGTGCATGAGATACCTTTCAGTTAGTCAAAGGGGACGTATGGCTCAAAGATGTGTTTATTATATTATTCCGATTAGTTATGTATTTTTACTAAATGAAGGCTCAATCTCAAGACACTTTCATTTATTCATTAAGGCTTTCTTTTATTTTCTGAATATATATTTTTAAAATGGTAGGGGAATGTGGATATATTTCAAAAATAAAGTGTTTTTGAGATGTTTTGACTCGGACATGGTGTTTGTCAAATACACATGCTCAAGTACGGCTCACCGCAACTGTATGCCAACACACAACTTATGGGTTGACATATGAGTTAAGTTTGTTCATTACTTGGTCCTTTTTTTTTTTTTTTTTTTTTTATGTCTCTTGAAATGTTAGCGTCTCTTTGAAGGGATACTTAATTATTTATAAAAGCTTCCCTACATTATCAATGGATGATATCTTAGGAATTGCTTTTGAAACTCTTTCTTGTCTTTATTCTCCAAAACATGTTATCACCACATTCACCTTCACTTTGTAATAAGGTTTTATTCTACCTTCGAGAGTAATTCAATCAGGACAAAATAAGTCCTTAAAACAGTGATTCACTACATATCTTGAAACCAAATATTTGATTTTAGTATCTAGTTTGAATATTATTTCTCCAACACTTAGTCCTTAATTTAGGCCTTTTTATTAGGATTTTTTTTGCGAATCTATCTTGAATTTGGAGTAATGGGTATATTTAAAATATTAACATATCAATCCAAGCCATAACGTAACTTATTATTTGATCTAATTCTTGTTCACTTTTACAAGCCTTTAATTCCTACGGAAGCCCAATATATTTTTCCTCAAATTTTTTCTCTCATTTTTAAAAGGAAAATAGAATTATCAAAATTAAATAAAATTTTCATAATATCATCCTCAATATTTTTTGGCCATTTTATTATCAATAGCTTCCACTCACACAACAGCAGAAAGAACATTTTCTCCATTTTTTCTACAAAATTTTCCATATTTCAAATAGAGCCTAAATATATATTAAACAATTACCTTTTCATATAATAATTGTCTTTTACCATGTGTATTAGACACTCATATTAGATGTAGTTTAAGGGTAATCATACTATGCTTTCACCAAAGAATATATGACAGAAAATCCCCATCATTAACAAACAAAAGAGAAATGGGAAAAAACGAAAAAACTCCATCATGCTACACCACATATATGATGATATTACTAAGCACCTAATAACAACAAAGTACTCACCATTTTACCTAGAAATTATTCCAAGTGACAACGGGACACTCCTTTACAACTAAGAATACAAACTTCAAGTAAAATAGTAGGCATATCTACCTCAACAAAGCAATGGAAACACACAAACCTAATACAATTATTTAATGAGTTATTGTCATGACAAAAATTGTTATGGTGAAAGCAATGATGTGGTTTGTAGTGAACAATAACCACAAATTTTTATAAAGTTGTTTTAACAATATTTTTACCTGACAATAACATTACCCTACGTATAGTAATGGGTACTTAAATTATTTACAGGGATCATTTTCTGTCTACTTGGAGACAGTAGAAACTTGGGACTCCCAGGGCCAAATTTCAGTCACACCACTCACAGCATCACTCACCATTCTGCTCCTTGCATTGCCATTGAGCCCCTCAACGTTGTCATTGGCAACGCTCGAGTTTCGAGCCCCTAAAAACGCCATGTCAGCGATGTAAGAAGGTTCGTCCCCTCGAATGGTGACAGTCGGTGAGACATTGCCAAGCGGGGAGGGCAGAGTATGGGCGTTCATTGAAGGTGATCCAATATGGGATTGGAGAAGAAGTTGGTTTGAGCTACAGGATAATGAGCCCCGAGTGAGCATGTCCTCGGCTAACTTCACCTGCAAACAAAAAAAATAAATTGCATGGCAATATGCTAGGCAAAATATTTCAAGAACTAAGATCGATTTAGATATCTAAATCAGATCTGAACTTCAAATGAGAAGACAAGGGAGAAAGAATCATAGGCACCGAAATTTACGGCCAAAACCCTCAAATGAGGTAAAAACTACTAGTCGGGGTAGATAACTTCACTATATTTGAAAATGGAGATTACAAACAAGCTCGGTGACTCCCACTCTCTTTTTCATACTCTAGGCAAAAGCCCTTTTGGAAGAGAGAGAGAGAGAGAAGCCCTAAAAAATGCCGGTCCTTCACTGCATCACAAATCCGAAAACATAACAGAACAAATACATAGAATCCGGTATGATACTAAATCATGGTTTGCGGTCATGCAATACTCAGGGCTATCACAATGGGTTTTTAAGGGATATAACTTACTTTTAAACCTCAAGCTTGCAATATTTTGAATAAGCAGCTTTACAATCATTAATTCTGCACTTGTTCAATAGCATCTAACATGTAAATAAATTTGAAATATGTTTTAGTAAATACATCAATAATATTATAAGGTTGTTATAAAAGCATCATTACGTAACGACCAATGTTATATTGGCTGGATCAAAATCCATTGCATAATGGCCATTAGGCTACATAACAAAATTAAGGCCTCATTTGATATATAAGAAGTAGATGCAGGCAGTAGAAATTCACGAGAAATGCAGATTTTGGCTCTTGTTTGGTATGTAGGAAGCAGGCTCAATGAGCGAAGTGGAAATTGCTAAGCAATATTCAATTCCTTCAAAACGTAGGAAGTAACTTACCTAGCCCCCCTTGGGTAAGTTCTAATTCCTTTTTTTAAACTAGTCTCCCGAAGGAAGTTCTATTTCTCATCGTGGCAACCAAATATGTTTTACTTACTTCCTTGAAAGTTGACACAGAAGTTGAATTCCAGAGAACTACAACTTTCCGCAAGAATTTAATTCATGCGGCAACCACACGAGGCCTAAGTTAATTCCAAGGTGTCAGGGCAAGTAAACCACCTTGAGATCTATTATATAACAATTACGGGCTTCCTTAATTTCATATATGTTAGGTATATGTCTCAAAATTACTTGGCGCATTAAGAAGAAGTGCCGTGAAGACCCCGATCGATCGAGAATGTTACGTAAACAAAGGACGTCTGCAGTGAGGAGGCCGATCGATCGGGAAACAGGTTTACGCGGCCTATATAAACGGACGTAGGGGTTCGTCATTAGGCATCCAAAGTCAGAGAGGTTATTTACCTTGCGCGGCGCCGCACCAATTAAATTGAGTGTGTTGAGAGAGAATCTTTGTAATTCGTCTTCGTCTTTTGTTCAATAATAAAAGCTCCGACCTTCGCCCGTGGTTTTCTCCCCTTTTGATTGTAAAGGGGTTTCCACGTAAATCCTTGTGTCTATTGTTTCGTTTCTCTTTTAGTCCATTTGTTTCTCGTTACTGTCATGGTATTTGATTCGATTCAGATCCGAATATATTGTTTATTTCCGCATAAATTGGTATCAGAGCTCGATTCTTCGAATTGATACAATGGCGTCAGGTATTAAAACCGAGGTTGAGAAATTCAATGGTCAGGGAAGCTTTAGCTTATGGCAAGTCCGTGTGAAAGGACTCCTGACTCAGAACGGCTTGAAGAAAGCACTGGAGGGGAAAGAGAAGAAACCAGAAACGTTGACCGAGGCACAGTGGGAAGAGTTGGATGAGAAGGCTCTCACGGCTATACAGATGTGTTTGGCTGACGATGTTTTGTCAGAGGTACTGGAGATTAAAACCGCACAGGAGTTATGGGAGAAATTGTTAGACATGTTTTGCCACAAGTCAGTCTCCAACAAACTCGCAGTGAAGCGGCGGTTGTACACTTTTCGTATGGCAGAAGGTACATCTCTTAAAAACCATCTTAGCGAATTTACCTCAATTATTCATGAATTAAAGGCTTTGGATGATGTCCCTAAGGACGAGGATCAGGCTATGATTTTACTGTGTTCGCTCTCAAATGCGTATAAGGGCTTCGTAGAAAGCATGATATACGGGGGTAGGCCAACTATTACTGTTGATGAAGTAAAAAGAAACCTAGTGAGTAAAGAACGGGTAGATAAGGAATTATCTGACTCTGTGAATGACTTGGATAGTGGCTTACATGTGAGAGGTCGATCAGAACATAGGGGATCCAATGGTGGGAATAAGTCCAGGTCCAAATCTAGACATAAGAACCTGTCGTGTCACTATTGTCACAAAAAAGGGCACATAAAGAAAGACTGTTACAGATATAAGAATAAATCAAAAGAGGGTAACAGGGGTGACCAGGGTAAGCACAAGTCCACTGAGGCTAGTGTTGTAAAGGAGGATAGTGAAGGGGAATTTCTATTAGTTGCTGATTCTCAGTCCAGGTCCATAGATAAGTCGGTCATAAATTTGGATTGTTCGTTTCATGTTACTCCAAAAAGAGACTGGTTCTCCACGTATAAGTCTATACAAGGTGGGGTTGTCTTGATGGGTAATGATGCTGCTTGTAAGGTAGTGGGTGTTGGAACAGTCCGTGTGAGAACGTTTGATGGAACTATTAGAACCTTAAGTGATGTTCGTCACGTCCCGGATTTGAAAAAGAACTTGATTTCTCTAGGTACCCTAGAATCTAATGGGTACAAATACACTGCTGAAGGTGGAGTCATGCGGGTCAGTAAGGGTGCGTTAATTGTGATGAAAGGAAATAGGGTTGGTACTTTGTATGAGCTTGCAGGTACAACCGTGACAGGTGCAGTTGCTGTTTCCACATCTGCTATGACAGATGCAGAGATCACAAGATTATGGAACATAAGAATGGGTCATATTGGTGACAAGGCAATGTCTGAGCTGAGTAAGAGGAGACTTCTTTGTGGTCAGTCAACAGGACTGACGGGATTCTGTGAGCACTGTATTTATGGGAAGCAGAAGAGAGTCAGCTTCCAGGCAGCAGTGCATCAGACCAAGGGGACGTTAGACTACATACATTCTGATCTGTGGGGACCTTCCAGAGTGGCTTCTAAAGGTGGGTCCAGGTACATTCTAACGTTCACTGATGACTACTCACGTAAAGTTTGGGTCTATTTTCTTAAGCAGAAAAATGAAGTGTATGATATCTTCAAGAAGTGGAAAGTTCTGCTTGAAAAACAGACAGGGAAGCCGATCAAGAGGTTGAGGACCGATAATGGTCTTGAGTTTGTCGAAGGGGACTTCACTAAATTTTGTGAAGATCAGGGCATAGTTCGACACAGGACATGTACAGGTCGACCTCAGCAGAATGGAGTGGCTGAAAGATTAAATAGGACGTTACTTGAGAAGGCTCGCTGTATGCTTTCAAATGCAGGTTTAAAGAGAGAATAGTGGGCAGAAGCAGTTAGCATGGCTTGCTACCTTGTGAACAAGACACCGCATTCTTCATTACAGATGAAGACTCCTGAAAAGGTATGGTCTGGTTCAACTTCTGATTATTCTCAGATCAAAGTTTTTGGTTATCCTGCATATGCATATGTTAATGATGGAAAGCTGGAGCCTAGGGCCAAGAAGTGCATCTTTCTTAGTTATACGTCAGGTGTGAAGGGATATAGATTGTGGGATCCATGTGTTCAGAAGTTTCTGACGAGTAGAGATGTTACTTTCGATGAGTCTGCTCTACTTAATCCGCCACACACACCCTCCATTGACAGAGATAATGTTCAGGTTGAGACACTTGATGATACAGAGATACAGTCAGATCAGCAGATTGTTCAGCTTGAGAGTATTCCAGCACCTCAGGTACGGGTTTCTGACGTTGTTACTGATAATGCAGAAACAGGTCAGCAGGTGGAGAATATTACTATAGCTGGTGGTAGACCGAGGCGACAGATCAGGCTCCTGAGAGATATGGGTATGAGGAGATGATTGCCTATGCCCTCTCTACTGCTGAAACATTAGATGACAGTGAGCCGACTTCGTATACAGAGGCTGTATCGAGATCAGATGCTGAGAAGTGGCTCATTGCTATGAATGAAGAGATGCTGTCTCTTCATAAGAATTAGACTTGGGAATTGGTGAAGCCTCCTACAGGGAAAAGACTGGTTGGATGCAAATGGGTCTTCAAGAGAAAAGAGGGCATTCCTGGAGTGGAAGATGCGAGGTACAAGGCACGTTTGGTAGCTAAAGGCTACACTCCGGTACAAGGTGTTGATTTTCATGATATTTTCTCACCTGTAGTTAGACACACTTCGATTCGTGCATTATTGTCTTTGGTTGCCATGCATGATTTTGAACTTGAACAATTGGATGTCAAAACTGCATTCTTGCATGGTGAACTAGAAGAAAGTATCTTTATGCATCAGCCCGAGGGTTTTGTTGTTGAAGGAAAAGAAGACCATGTGTGTTTGCTTAGACAGTCTTTATATGGTTTAAAGCAATCTCCTAGACAGTGGTATAGGAGATTTGATCAGTTCATGACAAGTCATGATTACATCAGGAGTAAGTACGACAGTTGTGTGTACTTCAGAAAGACAGATTCAGGCTTTATTTATTTGCTTTTGTACGTTGATGATATGTTAATTGCAACACCAGATATGAAAGACGTTGATGATTTGAAATCAATGCTGAAAAGTGAATTTGAGATGAAGGATCTTGGAGCCGCTAAGAAGATATTAGGCATGGAAATTCATAGAGACCGAAAAGCTGGAAAATTATACTTGTCTCAGGAGAAGTATATTGAGAAGGTGTTAGACAGGTTTCATATGAAGGATGCTAACCCGGTTAGCACGCCCTTAGCAGCTCATTTCAGACTCTCAGCGTTAGATTCGCCTCAGACTGAGGAGGACGTCAGGTACATGTCTCAGATTCCTTATTCTAGTGCAGTGGGCAGTATTATGTATGCGATGGTCTGTACGCGTCCAGATATTGCTTTTGCTGTGAGCAGAGTTAGTAGGTACACGGCGAATCCGGGCAGAGAACATTGGCATGCAGTAAAGTGGATTCTCTGGTATCTTTGTGGAACCTCCGATTTGTGTTTGGAATGCGGGAAAAGTAAGTACTGTTTGGTTGGGTATGTAGATTCTGACTATGGTGGAGACCTTGATAAGAGGAGGTCCATTTCAGGGTATGTGTTTTGTTTAGGTGACACAGCTATCAGTTGGAGAGCGTGTTTGCAACCTGTTACAGCATAATCTACTACCGAGGCCGAGTACATGACAGTAACAGAAGCGTTCAAAGAAGCCGTCTGGTTAAAAGGATTGATCAGTGAAATCAGTGTCGAGCAGGGGACAGTTAGAGTATACTGTGATAGTCAGTCCGCTATTCACCTAGCGAAAGATCAGATGACTCATTATGACCGAACGAAACATACTGATGTGAAGCATCACTTTATCAGAGATCTGATTGACGAGCGGAAGGTGGAGTTGAGGAAGATTGGGACTGAAGATAACCCAGCTGACATGTTCACAAAAGTTCTACCAGGTAGCAAGTTCGAGCATTGCTCAAATTTAGTGGGTCTTTCGGTTTGATGTATGTTGGCCCCGGTTGAGGGGGCGGTTGTGGAGAAGGTGGAGTTTGTTTTATTGTTGATGTTGATTTTGAGCCAAGGTGGAGATTTGTTAGGTATATGTCTCAAAATTACTTGGCGCATTAAGAAGAAGTGCCGTGAAGACCCCGATCGATCGGGTGGAGCTCGATCGATCGGGAATGTTACGTAAACAAAGGAGGTCTGCAGTGAGGCGGCCGATCAATCGATGAGGAACCGATCGATCGGGATCCCCCGATCGATCGAGAAACAAGTTTACGCGGCCTATATAAATGGACGTAGGGGTTCGTCATTAGGCATCCAAAGTCAAAGAGAGGTTATTTCCCATGCGCGGCGCCGCACCAATTAAATTGAGTGTGTTGAGAGAGAATCTTTGTAATTCGTCTTCTTCTTTTGTTCAATAATAAAAGCTCCGATCTTTGCCCGTGGTTTTCTCCCCTTTCAATTGTAAAGGGGTTTCCACGTATATCCTTGTGTCTATTGTTTCGTTTCTCTTTTAGTCCGATCGTTTTTCGTTATTGTCGTGGTATTTGATTCGATTCAGATCCGAATATATTGTTTATTTCCGCACAGTATATGATATTAATACTTATATCTTCTGCCTTAATTTGGTAGTACGAGGATTTTTTGCCCCAGCCTTAGATAGAACTTGGCCTCGCGAAACAAGCAATTGGAGGGAAGGTTCACAAGATCGCAGCTCCCCACATCAGCAATGTAGAGCAAAAGAACAATGGGGCTTTTGAAACGTCCTCCATAATATAGATACCTTACATTTTATTTACTAAAACATGTTTGTAAAAGTATTCATATGTCAAAAAATATTAAAGTATAAAAGTAAATGATTTTGTGGTCAGTCACTAACTTTATTTGCAGAAATGAGGCTTAAAAGCAATGCACTTCCCATTAAAAATCGCAACAATTGCATTGTTACATAACGTTGCAGTAAGTTGCTTCTCAAACACCGTGACTGTGACTTCTACGTGACAGTGAACCGCGATTATAGGGGAGAGGAAGTACCTTGGCTCTGAGGGCTTCAACGTCAGATTTAAGCACCCGATTATTAGTAGAAGCATTTCGGAGCTGTTGAGTTGCTTCAGTTAGCTGCTTGCCCAGATTCACATTTTCCACATTGAGGTTTTCAACCTAACATAACAAATAATCATATTATTGGATAAGCAACGGCTTTAAATTTTTATGATAGTTATTTCACGTAGCCTCTTCAGACGAGATTTGAATTCAAATCCAAAGGGCCGAGTTCTAATATTGATATAGTCCAGTGCATTATCTAAGGCCAATCACGCTTTCAAACTCCATTCACATGATGGTGCATCTTCTTCTAAGGGCTCAAATCTTAGGAAAAGTTGGTTCTTTGACTCTTCCCCAGTGAGGATTAACTTTTCAAAGTTAGAGATCCTAAATTTTAACTAATAAGTTGGCTCACAAATTCAGATTGGACAAACTCAAATCAGTATAACTGCAGTCAAGTGGGGAAATCACTTTCGCCTAAGCGTATCAAGATCGCTAATTACGGTATTGAATCTAAACAATTGTATTGAAACTACAACTCAATCAAGCCCTCTAATTGAGCAAATAATTTAACAAAGTAGAGCCTGAAGCCTCATAACTTGGCTCGGCTTGGCTTATTACAGCCATACTCACTGGATTCATGTTGATGCTTTCTATCATGGTAAGTCAAGATAAGAAAATTGTTCAAAAAAAGTCAAGATAAGAAAGTTGCTAAATCAAAAGTGTAATATGAAATATTCTACTTCCATTTAGGGTGTATTTGTTTCATAGAAAATATAAAAGAAAGAAGAAAATATCGTGAAAAAATATGGAAGCAAAGACTAATGAAAACCAAGTTTATCGTAAGAATCTTACTTTTGTCTCAAAAAATAAGACAAAATCTAGCCGGGTGCAAAAGCAGTTCTTTCTCCTCGATGCTAGCTTATTGATGTAGCCCTATAGTTGGCGGATGGGGCATGGCGGCTTGCCAAACATGGGGAGCTCCTAGAGCTTGGCGGGCTAAGGAGGGACGCGGCTGGAGATAAGGCTTGACGAGATTGACATCCATTAGGTTATTTAGTTATTAGACAATTATTTGTAATTATTGTATCTATCTTAAGTCTTTTTTGTTTATCCTTTTATCTTTAAATCTTTTAGTCTTGTTGAATGAGCTCCTCTATTTAAGCAAGAGGACCTCTAAGGTTCTAGTATTCAATGTCATAGATTTTATTAGTTTTCCTAAAGTTTTCTCCTATTCTCGGTTGTGAGAATTTGAGTACTCAACTTTCCCTTTGTTTTCTTTGTTTTAGCAATAGAAAATCTAAAGGAAAGCTGTTGAATCTTTCGTTTCCATAATTCTTATATCCACACTGCATCAGCTGGTATCATACCTTAGAACGGTTTCTAAGAAGGGCCATGGGTGACAGAGGTACGCCGTCGTCAGAGACATATATGAGCCTGATTTTCAATGTCAATATGATAGGAGAATTGAGGACCTAGAAGAGTATTCCAGCGAATTGAGCTATGCTTGATTCAATTGGCGGCGAATCCCAATCCAGCACCTACCGCTCAGCCTTAAAACCCACCCATAGGTGGTGACGAGGAAGACACGGATGAGAGCTCCCACAACCCGTTCCCGGAAGTTGAGGTTTAGGAGCGGCTCGACCGAATACCGGAGGCACCGATTACATTGATGATCAGAGGTGGGAGTCTGGGCTTCAGATTAAAATTCTGGAGTTTGTTGGTAGAGGTCAGCCAAAGGAGTTCTGGGATTGGCTAGTCGCGGTAGAGGAAATGCTCGAGTTCACGAAGGTTCCAGAGCACAGCAGGAGCCGTTGGTTGCTTCCCGATTACGAGATAGGGCAGTTGAAGCATCCTCGGTTTCGACAGGGAAAATCAAAGGTCGAGACATGGGAAAAGATGAAGAAGCACATGAGGATCGCCTTCCTTCCCTACAATCATGCCAAGATAATTTACCAGCACCTTCAAAGCTTGCGTCAAGGTTCACGATCCGTGGAGGAGTACACAACAGTATTCTATTCTCTAGTCGCCAGGAATGACTTGGCAGAATCGGAGGAACAACTGGCGAACAGGTATATTGGCAGGATGAAAGAGTCCATACAGGAGGTGTTAAACATGTTTGACATCTCTGCATTCTCGGAAGTGCATCAAAGAGCTTTGAACGTCGAGAAACAACAGAGGCAACGTCACGCTGGAGGAACTTGGAGCACCAAGAACACTGGGCGTGATCAGGTACGAACCAACCCAGTTCAAGCTAACTGGTTGTCGCCAACACCACCAAGCTGGGTAATCCAGACTTGGCGAGTAGCTCAAGGATCTGCTGTTTCAAGTGCGAAGAAAGGGGACATCGTGCCGTCAAGTGTCGGAAGGGTAACAGGCTTGGTAAGGGGCTGCTCATTGAAGGGCTCCATGACAAAGATGGTATTGTCATTGATGAGGAGGTCTAGGATGAACTAGCGCCAGTAGAAGAAGATGTTGCAGGTGATGAGGGGCCACTTACTTGTGATTACGCGTGTTTGCTTCGAACCTAAAGAAGCAGAGGGGGACCGTTGGCTATAGAACAATATCTTTTAGCCGACCAGTGCCATTGGCGGGAGAGTGTGCCGCCTGTGGTTGATTCGGAAAGCTGTGAGAACGTTATTTCTGAGGAGGCTGTCTAAAAGTTCGGGTTGAAGATGTTCCTATAGGATATCTTAGCTCAAGAAAGAAAACTGAGTAACTGTCTCAAAAAGATGTCTGGTCAATTTCTCGATTGGGTCAAAATATCGGGATGGGGTATGATGTGACGTAGTCACCATGGATGCATGCCACCTGTTGTGGGGCGTCCATGGAAGTTTGATAGAGGTGCCATACATGATAGGCGGAAGAACACATATAGTTTTCTCTTTGAGGGAACAAAATCATATTGTTTCCTAAAAAGGAGGCGGCGCCAACTTACAAGGCAGGGCTATGTTCGCTAAGGAGATTGGCAAAAAAAAAAAAAAAAAAAAAAGCTGTCTTCGTGTTGATCAGCAAAGAGGGTAAGGTGGAATATGGGGAGATGCTGAGTGAAGTTGAAGACTTGCCGAAGAAGTTTGCGGACGTATTTCTGGAAGAGTTACCGGATACATTTCCGCCTTTGAAGAACATCTAACATTAGATTGATGGGAGACACCCCTCCTCAAGCTTCACACCAATGCCTTCAAGAATTGCATTGGCGTAATACTCAGTTAGGAGGGGCGTCCTATTGCGTATTCAATGAGATGGGAGTAAGGTGAACTATTCGACCTATGACGTTCAGTTCTATGCAGTGGTGAGAGTGTTGAGGCATGGGAAGTCCTATCTAGCCAACAAAGAGTTCGTACTGTACTCGGATAACACTACATTGAAGTACATCAACAACTAAGACAAGCTTTCTGACCGGCACGCAAAGCGGGTGAGTTACGTTCAGCTCTTTCACTTTGTGATTAGGCACAAGTCAGGCGCATTGAACAAGGTTGTTGATGCACTGAGTAGGCGTAATCTCATTGTGTCCGATAGCAGAACAATACAAAGATGATCTTGCCTTTTGGGAGATTTGGCTGGAAGCTCAATCCGCTTGAATACTCGGTCATTCTATACATGACAGGTTTCGCTTCAAGGAAATCAGTTATGCATAGTAGACTCGAGTTTGCGTCAAAAGATCATCCAAGAGAAGCACAACGAAGGACATATGGGAAGAGACAAGATGCTCAAGTGGTGAGCACCAATCACTTTTGGCCTTCATTGAAAAAAGAGGCGGAGATATTTGTCAAGCGTTGCCGTACCTATAAGATATCGAAAGCCGGGATGTCTAATGTGGGGTTATACATGTCGTTGCCGATTCTGAGTCAGCCTTGGGCGGACATTAGTATGGACTTTGTGCTGGGGTTACCAAGGATGCGAGGAGGTATAGATTCGATCTTCATTGTTGTGGATCGCTTCTCCAAGATGGCTCATTTCGTCGGGAGAGCAAAAAAGCCGTTGAAGCTGTACATGTGGTCGAGTTGTATTTCCTGGAAGTATAAAAACTACATGGGTTGCCAACCTGCATAGTATCGAAGAGGGATGTGCAGTTTGTGAATCACTTCTAGAAGACCTTGTGAAAGATGGCGAATATGTCTCTTGCCTTTAGTAAAATACATCACCCTCAGACGGATGGCCAGACCGAGGTGACAAATTGCTCTTTAGGTAATTTACTTCGTTGCCTTGTTGCTAAGAATATCAAGGGAAGGAAGCAAAAGTTGTACCAGGTCAAGTTCGCTTACAACAGATCAATTAATAGGAGCCCTGGTTTTCCACTGTTCAAAGTCGTTTATGGCTTTGTTCCCCGATCTCCGATAGATCTAGCGCAAGTTCCCATTCTTGCTTGTCCTCATGGTAAGGTGGAATACTTCATATCCAACCTTCAGGACATCAATGAGCAGACCCGAGCACAGCTACTTGAGGCAAGCGCCAAGTATAAGCTGGCCAATGACTAGCAACGTCTAGCAGTTCAGCTTTAGGTAGGAGATCAAGTTTGGGCGATTTGGACTAGGGAGAGATTTCTAGTATTGGAGTATAAAAAGCTAACAACATGCAAGATCAATGACAATGATATAGCCTTCAGTTGCCAAGTGGTATGCGGACTTCTGAAGTCTTCAATATTAAGCACCTCGTGCCGTGCTTTGGCGACGATGATCCTGCTGAGACTGTGGCAAATTCGAGGACGCCATAGTTGGTGGATAAGGCTTGGTGGCTTGCCAAACTTGGCGAGTTCCCAAAACTTCGCGAGCTGAGGAGGGACGCGGCTAGAGATAAGGCTTGAAGAGATTGACATCCATTAGGTTGTTTAGTTATTACATAATTATTATTAATTATTGTATTTATTTTTAAGTCTTTTAGTCTTGTTGAATAAGCTTCTCTATTTAAGCAAGAGGACTTCTAGGGTTCGAGTATTCAATTTCATAGATTTTATTATCTTATCTAGAGTTTTCTGCCATTCTCGGTTGTGAGAATTTGAGTACTTAATTTTCCTTTTGTTTTTTTTATTGTTTTAACAATAGAAAATCTAATGTAAGTCTGTTGAACCTTTCGTTTCCATAATTCTTATATTCGCACTGCCTCACTTATAGCATTAAATTCTCAACAACTTTGATTCAATCTTCTTTTTCTTTAACTCCCTTAATCGCAAAAAAAAAAAAAAAAAGGAACCATAATTCTTTTGATTCTAATCTTTTCATTTTCTTTTCGTGTCAAATTTTCTAATATAGACCCTTAATTTATGAAAAGCAATGCTATCCTGCCTATGAGATTCATATACTTTGAATTCAGCTATTATCGAAGATTTTCTATGTTTTCTTCAAGTATTCAAATGTCAATACCAAAGTTCACAAGTATCTTTGTCCGAGATGAGTACTACGCTTCTTTTACAATGTGTGGTTGGCTGCATTGAATAAAGTACGACACCAGACTCTATTATAAATTATGGTTCTATTTGTCACATGAGAAAATTAAGCACTAGGAGTTGATTCTCCTCTTTCCCTTTGTTTGGCGCATATTCATTGACATAAATGATTCACCATTGCAAAAACATTTCCACCCAAATACTGAAGATGGCTTCCCTTATAAAATGAAGAAAGTCATCATTCCAAACAACTCAAAAGGTTTTCAGGTATCCAGGAATCTTGATATTGTATTTTGTGCCATTATTTATGTTGTCCTATAATAAGACATAGGATAATTGGTAGAAGATGTTATTTTTTAATATGAACAAGAGAAAACCATGCGCTGGAAGCATGTTTTCCGCTAAAACAAACAAAAGAAAACTTCAAGTTAGTTTTTATTTTTGTTGGAGAATCTTTTCCAAAGAAAAACATTTTCTGGGAAAGAGGACTTTCCCCTTTATCAAACGGAGCCTATATCCTTGTAAAGTTCCAACCAAAGAACATCTTTTCTATGCTTCCCCCCCCCCCCCCCCCCCCCCCCCCCAAAAAAAAAAAAAAAAAAAAAAAAAATATCCCAACCCAAAACATGGCTCAATTTCATCAACTCAGCCTCCTCCAGGGGACATCCGTAATTGAATTCTATGCTTCACATATCCGAAATATCGCTAATGCCTCTCTCTCATCTCCCTTAAAAGACGTAATATTCATTTACCTCCAATGCATTTATTCCTATCTTATTTTTTAAAAAAGATATATAATACCCAGAAGAGATACCTGTGACTCTAAACCTTTTAGCTGTTCCTGCTTTCTTTTCCTCGAGCGCCGAGCTGACTCCCGGTTTGAGGCCTTCCTGAAACATGAACATCATTACATAATCATTAATAGTCTTTCATATGTAGACGTGTGTTTAGTAAATAAAATATGGCGTATCTGCAAAAGCAAATATAGAAATCATCCCTCATGTTTAAGCCAAATAAGGAATAGCAAGATGAAAATCATGCAATCGCGTTTGTTTCATTCACATAGCCAAGCCGTTGTTCTGACCCAAGGAGTTATCATGTGTCAAGAAACCGTCTGTCTTAAAAGTTTAAGTTGTTAGATTTAAGAATAATTTTATACCTTAAAGTAGCCCCTTTTACAAATTCACATCTTGCAGCGTTCTGTTTTTGACATTGGTAAGGCCTTAGAATACTCTTAAAGGGAACCAACATGTAGTTAGGATCAAACCAGAGTGGCATGGTTGACCCCCAATGTTCTCCATCACTAGGCTAATGTCCCAAGGGAAGATTTCCATCTTGCAAGATGAATAATGTACATGTCCACCTCATATACCTTGTGCTATATATAATTATATTAATGTAAAGAGCAAGAGTTTTTAACAAGGCTTTGATACTCTGTCAAGGAACCAACATCCTAAAAGGTCAGACTGTTAGGCAAAGCCAAATAATGGTCTGCATATGCCTAAGGTTCTGTTCTTAAATTAGTTAATATAAAGCCCACAGAACTTATATATTTGAATGGACTATTGAGTTGCCTTACCTTCGAATGCGTTTCATGTCAAGAGGATCGGTGCTCTCTTCATCTGAGGACCCACTCACCTGATTGTCTCCCTCTTTCGGCTTCAGTGTTGAAGTTGGGCTTCCAGCTGCTTCGTATTTCCCATTCACGTTATACACTTTAAGCAATCAATTGTTCTAAAAAACTAAGCAGTTAGGTGAAGGTCCAATTATAGTTTTATATTCTAACATGCTCCCTCAAGTGAATGCCCATTGGGTTTGAATGTGAATAATACACGTACCTAAATCATACATTGTATTGTGATTATATAGATTTTCAAAGTCAAAGTTTGGGGATTTAAAATGAGGCTTCTTAGTCAAAGCAGCTCAATATCATTTCAGGGAACCAAACATATCAAAATATTCAGCTGTTCAAGGAAAGATCATGAATGATCATACACTAGCATACCTCCTAATATCATGCTACTGTAAGGTAATATTTATTCTAGACTTTATAAAACAAATTTCAAATGAGGGAAATTATCACTTAAGTTCCCTGAGGTTTCATCATTTATCATATAGGTACCTTGACGTTTCAAAATATATAATGAGGTACCTTAAGGTTTAAAAATTTTATCACTTAGGTATCCTAAAGTTCTAAAATTTTATCAATCAAATACCCTACTTCCGAAATTTGATAGATTTTCGTTGAAAAAGGCAAAAGTAAAACATGATTCCGATAACATATAAGTATATTCATTAGAATTTGATGATTTTTTTCCAGAAATGTTGATATGAAACTAGATTTAAACAATGTACAAGTAGTTTACATTAAAATTCAGAAAACTTTTTAATCGTAAATCATTAAATTTTTTATGGAAACATTATCCTGACTTATATATATTGTTGTAATCATGCACTATAATAACATTTTTTTGTATAAATTGGTTTTAATTCTCACAAAAATTCATTATATTATGTCATAGGGTACCTAAATAATAAAATATTCAAATCTCAGGGTACCTCATTGTATATATTAAAATATCAGGATACCTAGATAAATGATCAAACCTCACGGTACTTAAGTGATAATTTACCTTCAAATTAATATAACATATTATGAATATGGTTGAATTTTACTTGACCTTAGAAAGTTAAATGTGGCTTGTACTTTTACGCAGAGAGAGTTTAAGGTAAACATTCAATCGCATTAAATAGCACCTTTCTTGGTGAAATTTTCTCGAATCATCAAAATCTTGTACTGCTTGCCGGGAGACACAGTGTCTGGCAACTTTTTCACATCAATGGTTTAATCATGTCCAATCATTACTTACCTCAAAACAGGATAGAAAACAAGACATGTTTTCTAGTTCAATTCGCTCAAATACAGTAAATCATTTTAGGTACAGGTGTAAACGAACCAAGCTTCAATAAACTGCTAGCACAAGATCGATGGAAGCTCGTTCATATTTGAATTTAAGGCTCAATAGAAAAAGAGTCAAGTTCAAGCTTGCTTAATGCTTAGTGATCCAAGTTCAAATGGGCAGATGCTCGGCTGGTAAAAGTACACCAACATATTGTTGAGGAAAATCTAAGATCTCGTAATGGAGTCATTAAGACCTCATCAATTACTCGTTAAGAGCTTGTTTGTTACTCTGTATCCACTCAAAAATAAATCAATAATGACTCACAATGGCTTGAACAGCTCCACTCAGTAGCGAGCTTGACTCAATTCCGACTTCGACTTGATAACAAACTTGACTCAGCTCAATTAGATTACTCAAGGAGTCAGGTCAAATATCAAACATACTAACATCTTATCAAACTAAGTTCAAACATTATTTCCAAAGTTCACTTTAAGATCGCCTTGAACTCGAGCTTCTTAAGACTTATCAAGCTCATATTAAAAGCCGTGTTGTGAACTGTAACATGAGGTTCGTACCACACATTGAGGATTGAGAATCAATAGTAGCGGAGACGGCGGGTTGCTCCGGGGTGAAGTTATTCTGAGACCACAGAGGAGAATCAGCAATTCCAGCACAATTTGAAAAGCTGCTCATTATCTCCTGCTTTTTTTTAAAAAAAAAAGTTTACGGACAAAAACATGAAGCATCACAAAATAGTAGAAGCAACATTATTTGCATGAAAGAGAATACAAGAAAAAAAAGTTCAGTAGGACACGAGAATTAACAAAATTTAATAGTACATGTATTACTCCCCGTCATACATAAAAATTTCAGGAAAAAAGTTCGTTAACTTCTAAAACAATGTATATGGATACATTCATGTTTAAAACAATTAATTAAGTTTTTTTTTAAAATACAAACATATAATTCCTACACTAATACTTAGTAAATATATGGTATAAAATAAGTTGAGAGTTGAAGTGACAAATTCATCAATGTAAAGAATATGAATATTTATTTAGATATAATTTTGACTAATGAAACAAAAAAAAAGGGAACATATGTTGTCAGACCTGCATTACAAAGACAACATAAAAAAAAAAATCATTATTGGCAATTGTACACAAACACCCACACATAATATACATACCTTTTACTAACTAGGGTTGTGGGAAGAGTTCACAGACCATGCGATGAAAATCAACTAATCAAAAATAAAGAATCAAGTTTTAGAATACTATTTATCTAATGTTTGTTGGATTAGTTCGCGTTTCGTTTATTACTATCAAGTTAGGACTTCCTTTTCAATTAGGATTTTAGTTTCTTCTCTATAAAAATCAATGTAACAAAGCTAAAAGGATATCGTTATGCTCTTTTCAAACAAATTCAATTACTACTATTTTTTAAGTACATGCTGCTTAAAGGGATACTTGGTTGGTTAAGGGATTCAACCATCCTCCTAGGAACATGGATGCCTAAAAAGCCCCCTCAATTAAGCACAAGAATCCTTAATCTCCCTCAGCAAGATTCGCTCTTGCACAAAATAGCAATCAAGCTCTCAATTTGCTTAATTCACTGGCAATACCAATTGTTGCGTGCTTGTGGGCACTGGACATTGATCATTACTCTGCTTCGACTCACGATCAAGATAAACTGGTTGCTTTTCTGAGTGCCCGGAAATGGAGGCTCTTCCAGGTAAGATGAAATATCCATTGCTGGAGTGTTGAGTCTCCGGACATCTAGCATAGTCTGTATCATTATAAGCTTGGAGGATCATAGCGTAGATATAGGATAGAAGGATGCCTTTACCTGAAGATGGCTTGATATAAATGTTGAATACATAAGGTTACATCGAGGTGAAGGCCCCATTGGATCCTTGATGAACATAATAGCTTGACAAAGTGGCGAATATTTAGGATAGTGATAATGAGACATAATAATCACCTTAGGAGACATTAATACAACTCCATGTCGTTGGCTTTGGTGCACTGTCCCAGGAAAGAGGACGTCACTTTCTATGTGAAGTGAAGGGGTGTGTTTCAGGCAGTCCAGATTCCTCAACTATGTCTAACACATACTGTCATGAGCTGAGAAAAATGTCTTTTGGTAACTGAACAAACTCGATGCCAAGAAGACACTTTAGTCGGCCTCAATCCTTGATGGCAAATTGTGCATCCAAGTATATCTTCAGTGCAGCAATGCGCTCATCATTCCCTACCACTATCATACCATCAATATACATAAAGATTGCAGTGAACTTATAGCCTCGATGTGACATGAACCAGGAGTAGTTGGCCTTGAATTGATGAATCCCAATATTGAGAAGGGGAATATGAACTTTTGATACTAATAGTGGGAAGCTTGCTTCAAACAACAAAGCCTTTCCATAGTCGGCAAACACTGTTCTCCTTTTCCCTAGCAAATCCTTCCACTTGATGTAAGCATAAACCCACTGCCAATATACATTTGATCACAACTAGCTTGCAAATGCAGCAAATGTGTCATGATCATCTAGGCCCTTGATCTGCTGAAGTCATTAGCAAACAAGTTGCTTGGTATCCTTTGATACTTCTGTCAAGTCAATATCTTATCCTATACACCCATTTTGAATTCATTGTTCTCTACCCCGGTACAGAGGCTCTAGTGTCCAAGTATCATTTGCTCAATGGGCTCAATTTCTCGTCCTAGTGCCCCTCTATACTACTCCTTAAATTCTTGCAAGAACTCTTTTGGTTCATCATGTGATGTAATGACCATAGGCAAGCAAAGTGAGCCACAGGAAACCACAACCTCCTCTTTCCTAGGTTACCTGCAGAGTTAGTTTACCGATCACACCAACAACCGGGCTTAGTGGTGCTTGTGGTTCGAACATGTATTTTTCGGTTAGTTGAGGGAAACAGTGGTCCTAAACCAACCAAGCAACCAATGCCAGGCAAGGGACCGCCTATTTGACAGCTTTGATCACATCATGATCTTATGACAAGAATAAGAATAGGGATTCATGGAACAATGGAGCTGTTTGGAGCTGACCCTTTTTGATAGGCCCTAGGGAGCCAAAGTTGTTTATGCCTAAGACACCATCTTAGCACAATATTTTCTGCAAGGGCCATATTCCGCAGATGCTTTAGATTTAGTATTTTCCCATTTTGCAATTTGGAAGGTTGAGAACAATTCATCATAAGAGCATTTTGTAAGGGTAAAGATGCATTCATCATGTTGTCAGTCGCACCACTATCGATTATACAAGTATCATTGTTTTACTTAATGACAATATCTGCATAGCTAGTTTTGGCTTCATCCCCTAAAAGGCTCGACCTTTAGTTATAGACAGGGATAGATCATCCATTCTTGTTGAGCTATTGTTTGGTACTAGCATTGTTTGATTTTGCTAGCTTGGGTGGCCAGTGGGATATAGTACTGTCATGATTTTGTCAATATCCTATAGGTCAGAAGTATATCCGATCAATCAGATCAGCCTACGCAGAGTTTCTATCAGTATCCTATTGCTTGGATACTTACCCTATTGATAGGATTGGCCGCTCCTAGGCGGGAAATGCCGTTTTAATCAAATTTTTTATATTTTCATATTTTTATCATCTTTCTCGGTATATTTCCAAGTACACTATATAAATAAGAGATTAGTTTTTCATTGTTATTAATTCTTCACTTGACGAATGAAATTCTTACTTTAACATTCAATTCTAACAATCTCTCTCTTTCAATTTCTCTAATTTCTCCCTCCAACAAAAAGGTGCTCTTTTAGTTGGTTCATTAATGATGATGGTTCGTTGGTTTCAACTTCAGCAAAAAGGTGCTCTTTTTTTTTGGTCAGCGGATTTCTTTCATCAAATTCTTGTTTGATCTGCACCTTTTTTCACGGGATCCGCTGGTTACCCTTTCATTTTGCTTTGGTAATAGATTAGAAAAAAAAAAAAAAAAGGGACAACAAAGCCACACCCGACTTAGATCCCCGGTCCATCCTTCCCTAACATTGATTCACCCCCTAATTCCTCCCTTTCTCCAACAATTTCTTCTCTTTTCATGATTAATTTATGAACTTTTGACCTAATTACCACATTGGGTCATAACAATTGGTATCAGATCAAAGTTTGACCAAAATTACTCAATCTTGTGAGAAGGAGAACGGGCAAGTGGGGACATGACTAGGTGAAGGAGTTTTAACTTCAAGGAGGACAGCTTGATTAGATGATTGCTATTAATCTTTTTATTTATCCATTTTAATTTTAGTCTTTTATTTTAGAAGAGAAAGCTCCTTTGTTTAAGGAAGAGGAAGATTAGGGTTTTGATTCATTCAATTACTAGAATTTCTCTATTGTTAGAATAGGTGTCCTAGAAAAACTCAATTAGTTAGTTTTAAATAAATAAAATTATTTCATTTATTTATTGTCCGACTATGTTTTACAAGTTAAATATGCGTATGATTGTTTTTCTAAAACGTTCCATGAGATGGACTTGTCACATATGACATGTCAGGTTTGATTTAAGTGATCAATAAGATTGAACCACGTAAAGACTTAGATCAAACTGATGACATGTTGTCAAAGTATGTTTGTAGTCGGTGATAAGTTTGGACAACTTGTCTGATAAGACTATAATATGATACTTTTAATGACTCGTCTTGATCATTGGATAGGGATCCAAAAGTATTATGTAAGTGTTTTTCAATAAGGCTAAAACCCTGAGCAGGACCACCTAAATTAATTGTTCCTTTAACCGCTATCAGAAATAATTAATTCTGCAAGATGATAACTCTAAATCCGGGAAGTAGTCCAAACTCGTGCATGGAATGTTAACTGCTTTGATGCCCAAAATGATGAGGTTAAAATTGAAAAACTAGGATCTTACGTCGTTGGGCAATTGCATAAAGAGTGCCGTGAACGGATATTTTACTAGGAATCTACAACGAAAGATGTCCCCTCAGTTGATTCACAAATACACGAACAGATTCTAGAATCTTTGGCTAGAGTATTCCACATGCTTGACATTTGGAATTAATATGAAAATTGTTTATGTATTATGATTTGCTCGAGATGGGCGAGTCGGGAACTACGGCGATAGATGTGAGAAAAATAACTATAGTAGTTAAAGTTGTTTTTGCTCACAAATATCTAATAGAGGGGTTAATTGTCACAATAAAATTATTAGGAAAATTCTTGAGTAAATATATTTAATTATGTGAAGTAAAACTTATTTAGTAGAATTAAGTTTTATCAAATGGTAATCAATTGTGATCATGAGAAGATAATCAGATTTGACCCCTTTGGAGTTAGAGTTAGATTGTCCCTGAGGTCCCTTCGTAAGTCTCAACTTAAGTGCAGCTTGAAAATATATAATTTAAATTCATGGGCTGAATTATTTGTTCATGAGATGAATAAATTAATTTTGCTAAACATAATTCACAAGATGAATTATTTATTCATGAGATAAATAAATTAATTTTATAAAAATAATATTTATAATATAAATTAATTCATATTTAGGCATGCTTGGGCGAGAGTAGTACCAGGATGGGTGACCTCCTGGGAAGTCCTCACCCTCAGGTTGGGGGCACTGGGAAACAGCCTCTCTTCAGGTTAACACCATGAAGGGGGAAGGCTGCGTACATCCGCCCCCCCCAGACTATGCGTAGACGGGAGCCCTTGAGACACTGGGTATGTTCCTTTTCCTTTAATATGAATTTTATACATATGAAAATTAAACCAAAAAAAAGAGAAACAAAAAGATCATATAAAACTGGGCCATGCAATCAACCGGCATGTGCAACGCACGTGCCGAGGTAGGGGAGCAATCTGGGGCAAAACCGCGCCCACAATAGAATTGCGACATGTGTCGCACCCTCACCTGCATGAGTTGTTATCCGTGTCCATTGACTACGGCGAATAGGAGCATGACACGTGGCAGTGGCGGGTTTGTTTTAGCTGGTTTTCTCCCTTTATATATATATACGTATATTTTACATTAAAAATTAAGGGTTTTAGGTTTTGGAACCTAGGTTTCTCCCACAATGAAAAATCTAAAATTGTTTTAGGGTTTTTAAATTAATGTTTGACATAATTTTTTGGAAAACTTGTTTTGCGGAAAGATTAAAAGGAAAAAAATTTGGTGTGAAAATTTTTCCGAAATTAAATGTTTTGCGAGCACAAACTCCGATGCTAATAAAGGTCATTGCGAAGAAGATCTCGAGGTATCAAGAAACTTTCTTCTTCTAATTTCAGATCTTCAAGTCGGAGTTTCGATTTGCGCTTCAGGTATGTTTAATTAAGTATTTGATATTTAATTGTTTTCTTTTATATCGTTTATTCTACATACCATGTTTATACTTGTTTTATTCAATGTTTTTCAATTGTTATATTATAAGTCTATTAGTGTAAGTTCTAGGTCTAATTAAATAGTTTAATTAGATCAATGTATTAGATTTAAAATTCAAAATTTTAAATTGGTTTTTCGCCGCGTCCAATCTTGTCGTTTAAGGAAAAAAATTTGAAATATATTCCCAACAATTAGTATCAAAGCCAACTTTAAATACATTCATAATTGACATTAAAAAAAAAAAAAAAGGTTTGATAAAATTGGGATATGTAGAACTACGAAAATTATGAAATTGGGTATTTTATTAAAGAAAAAAGACTATCTTGAATATTGTTATTAAAAGAGTTTAAATAACAAGATTGGAGATCATTAAAATTTTAAATTGTTTACAATTTTAGATGAGTGGGGTTCAATCAAGGAGTGTAAATCTAAATCGGATCTAATCAGATTAGATATTCAAAGAGTTCAATGATTTAGATTATTAATCTAATTTGATTAGATTTTGAACCTAGGTTTGAAATATTCAATTGTTGAATATTTTATGATAATCTTAAAAATAAATAAATAAAAACCTGATTGTGTTATTAAAGAGTTTATTAACGAGGTTGCTATTCATCAAATTTAAATTGTTTAAATTAGGATAAATTATAACTAAAGTAGTGGGTGTATATTTCTAAATAATCTAATGAGATTAGATATTCAAATCGTTGAATGATTTAGATATATACAACATCACATACAATATCTAATTGGATTAGATGTTCGGTTTACGATTTGTTGAGATTAAGATTGGATTTAATTAATTAATTATTTATTTAAATAATAAATATAAAAAATTATTTTAAAAAAAGGAATAAAAAGGGGACGTGCCCAACACATAACTTTAAAAAAAATAATTTTTATATTTTACTATTTGAATAAATAAACAATGGATTCAGATGAGATCCTAATTAAAATTATGTGATAATCTTTTCTAAAAGATTTTATAAAAAAATTTTAAATGCTCCAACCTTTAGGCCTTAAGTGTTATTCAAATTGTTTGAAAACAAGGTACTATTATTTAAAGAGTTAAATATTACGTATGATGTGAATAAAATTATAAGGCCATATAACTTGGTGAAATACTTGTTTCATCGAGTGGGAGAATTTTTTAAATAGATCTGATTAGATTAGATAATTTAAAAGTTGAATTATTTGAAAAGAAAAATTCTAATAATATATCTAATGAGATTAGATGGCATGCGTTGGATAATTAAAGAAACCTAATTGGATTAGGATTTTATTTAATTATTAAATAAAAATTATGATGTGATTCTAATATTAATTATGAGATAAATAAATTTTAAAAGAAAGATCTGCCATTGTAAAATTTCAAGTGGAAGCGAGGATCAAAAGTTGATTCCTCACGGTTTACATTGCCAGTCTAATAGTATAGTGGATAGGCATTACTCCCCGAGGGGGGCGTTTGTTTGCAAGATACAGGGTTAGATTTCTTCATGATAGATAGAGGTACGGGAAAATTGAGTGCGACCACGCCGCCGTAGAGCATCTTGTTTACCTGTTCTAATGTCTAGGTAATGGTATACACTTGACTAGGATGGTATGATAGTCTACTACAGAGCATTATGATATTGTTTCAGAGACCAAGGAAGAAATGGTGGGCTAAATATGTTTTGGAAACTTTTTAATTGGGAATAAATCTCATTTGACTAATTACTTGTTACGCCTCTCCCATAGTAAAAGGTAGATTGGTCAGCTCAACGTTGCATACACACAAAGAATGGCTAGGTGGATCCATGCTTTGTTTGTTTGCTGAAATTATTAAAAAGTTCACAAGACTCAAAATATCAAGTGGGAGCGACTTCTAAATGAATGCTCATAGCCTCCGTTATCGGTCTAGCAGTATAGTAGGTGGGGCGCGACTCCCTGAGGAAAGCGTTCATTTGCAGAATACAAGGTTAGTCCTCTAAGCGATGAACTGAAGTCCAAGCAATCGAGTACAACCAAACCAACGTAGAGTATATCGAGACCTTGTATGAGTATTCAGATAATGGTGTACACTTGACTAGGGTCTATATTAGCCTCCCTGACGAGCTCTGGTGTAGGACCTTAGAGAATGAGGGAAAAGTGGTGTGTTAAATGTGTTTAGTAAAGAGTTTACAAGAAAACACATTTATTGAGAAATGTTCTCACTCTTTTGATGTCAATTAAGCCTCGCCAACGGGGAGTTTTGGGTGGTTCAGTTGGGTCTCCATGGCATACATGTAAGTGTCGGAATGTGAACTCTGAACTTTAATTGTTTGCTAAAAACTAAGAAAAGTAATCCTGTTTGTTATATGACTTGTTTTACAATTTTTGTTTTCAGACTGGTTGTTAGATCATGCATTGTGATCAATACTGGTATGTCTTGTCTATTCTATTTTATTCGCTATAATATGATATGTTTTAAGACATGTAGAGCACTAGTAGATGCTTAGAGTTCTCTAGGTTGCTACTAGTAAATCTACTAAGTTGAAAAGAACGTTTAGAATGTTAAACTAGACTAAAGAGTTAGTCAGATCCAAGATTCAGACATTAAATGTTGGAACTTATTCTAGTATTAGATACTTGAATTGTCAACTGTAGTAGAGATAATCAGATACTTGAGAGAAGTGTTTGGTAAGAGAACTAGTAGCATGAGAACAGTTTATGATAAAAGGTTTCACGAAAACTAAGGGAAGAGTCCACTTAGTGTAAGCATCTATCTCTAGAATCAAGAATGTCAAGAAAGTAAAATAAAACTTGAGTCAAAATAGTTTTGTCTCTTTTATAAAAGCACTGGATGTTAATATTTAAAAGAAATTGTCTAAGTACTTAGAAACTATTGTTGCTAAGACCGAAAGCCAACATGACAAGCTATATGACATCTTGTCTCCTCTAGTTATGACTAGTAGATAGTTCACTAGTGTTCTGGTGAATGAGTTTTCAGTAAGGGCATCAACAAGTAGTAGTTTAAGTCAGGGAATGTAGTTTTGTATTTGAGTAATTATCTTGATATACTTAAGAAATTTGATTTCTATATGTTATTTGTTTGGAAATAGACTTTCAGTTATTTTTTGAAAAATAAACTGTGACAGTTATAAAAATAAGTGTTTATTTAAAATGGTACATTGATAGATAGTTGACTCATTTCAAACAAAACTATGTTATTGGCAATTTATTAGTCTAATATAAGCTAGGTTGAAGAAAATTTTAGAAACCATATAGCTTTTAAGTGGTACTTAATCTTATGTCACATTAATCCAATATGATTCAAAACTGGTTTGATTTGTCTTATGGATCATTAAGTACTTGAATGATAATAGGTATGTGAATTATGTTTGAATTAATAGTGACTAAAAGAGCTTTTAAGTGTAAAGGTAATAGAACCACTACGCCGTTAGAACTTGTTCATAAAAAGTTTATGGACTGCTAAAAGTTCAAGTGAACGGAAGCAAAAGAGTATTTCATAAAATATTTATGAATGATTACTTAATTAGTTGATGCATGAATATACTTATGAAGATTAAAGTCTTGAATTCTTTGAAAGGTTCAAAGAATTAAAGACTTAATTTGGAATTAGTTAGGTAATTATATCAAGTCACTTTGATCAGATCGAAGTGGAGGTTTCAGAAGAATTCTTATTTTTCTTTATTACAAAGTGTTGTAGAGAGGATCAATAATGTGCGATTGAATATAGTAAGATTCTATAATGAGTCAAATCTACATATCAAAAGGTTTGTTATGCAAAAGATTTTAGAAAGTGTTCTAAAAGTATGGTAGATGGCTCGTATTTGATAGATTGACAGTATGAGATACTGTGTCTGAACAGCATGATGATAAAACTTATAGTGTAGATGATGTATCAGATATATGTTCTACCAGGTCATTGTCATACTAAGTACATGAGAGCTTTGATGTAGTGAGAGTATAGTTAGGGTCACTTGACGGATTCATGTCTTCAAGTCTTAATTGTTAAGCATGATGGTGAATCTAATCCTTTAGACTACAATGAAACTCTTAAGTATAAAGATGCAGACTGATTGGCCAGGGCAATAAAAGTTAAACTAGTTGTATTTTAACTAAGTCTGGAACTTGTAGAGGTGTCGAAAGACATTAAGTCCATTAGATTGGATCTAAATGGATCTACAAGTATAAAGAGTTCATTGGACAAGAAGGTAGAGACCTTCTACGCTAGATTGATGGCAGTGGGTTAATACCCTATTGGAAGGAATCGTCTTTGATGGGACCTTCTAGCCAAATGCGATGCTTAACTTAGTAAGGTTGCTCTTTTCCATTGTTTCACATTGTGATGAGGTATGGGAATGGAAGTCAAGACGACGTTCTCTAAATGGTTATCTTGAAAGGTTATGTATATAATACAACTAGACAAGTTTGTTTCCAAGAGTCAGGAGCATATAGTATGCAAACTAAGCTAGTGTATTTGTAGACTTAAATAAACATCTTGTTCATTGAATAGTAGATTCGATGACGGTTAATCAAGTCCTAGGGAACTGAATTAATGGTTAGTAAACCATCAATGTAGGAGTGATATGACAAGAAAGTAGAGGCTTTCTAAGTGTTGCATATAGATGACATTCTACTCATTAAGAATGATGTAGAATTGTTATGAGCTGTTTAATTGTCCAGTCAGTTAAAAGCGAAAGACATAAGATGAGCTAACTATGTTCTAAGGATCAAGATTTTGCGAGATTCAAAGAAAGGATGTTGGGTTTATCACGGATCGTTTGTTTTAAAAGGGAGTTCAGACATTTAACGTCAGAATTAAGGTGTACCCTTCTAGTGGGAGTCATTAGATTATGAAGAGTGAAGCAATCTTTTATTGCTTACTTCATTATGAAAGTCGGGTACTTGACTGCGAAGGAATTGTTGAGTAGACTAGTTGACTCAGAAGGTTCCTAGTACATGAAAGCATGTAACCAAAAGAATGAGACAGAGTCAAATCAGTATTTGATCAAGTTTATAGTTAAAGAGTTGACAGATGCCTAATAGATAGTTATGCAATGCAGGGCTATTTGGGATTAAGGACAAGTGGGAGATTGTGGGAATATGTGTCCTAGACAAATCCAACTAGTTTATTTATTTATTGTTTGACTATGTTTTACGAGTTAAACATGCGCGTGATTGTTTGTCTAAAACGTTCCATGAGATGGACAGTCCTAGATGACATATCAGGTTTGGTTTAAGTAATCAATAAGATTGAACCATGGAAAGACTTAGATCAAACTGGTGACATGTTGTGAAAATATGTTCATAGTCGGTGATAAGTTTGGACAACTTGTCTGATAAGATTATAATATGATACTTTTGATGACTTGTCTTGGTCATGTGGACAGGGATCCAAGAGTATTATGTTGGTGTTTTCCACTAAAATTGGAATACTAAGTGAGACCACCTAAATTAGTTGTTTCTTTCCCAACCCGTGCATGGAATGTCAATTGCTTTGATGCCCAAAATGATGAGGTTAAAATTGAATAATCAGGATCTTACATCGTTGGGCAATTGCATGAAGTGTGGCGGGAACAAATATTTTACTAGGAATCTACAACGAAAGATGTCCCCTTAGTTGATTTGCAAATACACGAACAGATTCAAGAATCTTTGGCCAAAATATTCCACATGTTTGATATTTGAAATTAATACGGAAATTGTTTATGTATTATGAATTGTTCGAGATGGGTGAGTCAGGAACTACAGCGATAGATGTGAGAAAAATAACAATAGTAGTTAAAGTTATTTTTGCTCACGGATATCTAATAGATGGGTTAATTGTCGCAATAAAATTATTTGGGAAATTCTTGAGTAAATATATTTAATTCTACTGTATAGTAGAATTACCTTTTATTAAATGGTAATCAATTAATATTATGAGATGATAATCAAATTTGACCCATTTGGAGCTAGGGTTAGATTGTCTTAGATTGTCCCTAAGGTCCTTCCGTAAGCCTCAACTTAAGCACAACTTGAAAATATTTAAATTAAATCATGGGATAAATTATTTGTTCATGAGATGAATAAACTAATTTTGTTAAACATAATTCATAAGATAAATTATTTATTCATGAGACGAATAAATTAATTTTAGAAAAATAATATCCATAAGATGAATTTTATACATGTGAGAATTAAATAAAAAATAACTAAATAAATAAAAAGATATATAAAACTGGGCCGCATGCGCAGCCCGGCTCAAAACCAACTGATAAGTGCCTGGGCAAGGGAGCAATCCGTGGCAAGGCCACAATAGAATTGCGACAGGTGTCGCACCCTCACCTGCCTGAGTTGTTATCCGTGTCCATTGACTACAGCGAATAGGAGCAAGACACGTGGCAGCAGCGGAATTTGTTTTAGCTAGCTTTCTCCCTTTATATATATATACGTATATTTTACATTAAAAATTATGGGTTTTAGGTTTTGGATCCTAGTTTTCTCTCACGACAAAAAATCTAAAATTATTTTAGGGTTTTTTAAATTAATGTTTGGAATAATTTTTCGGAAAAATTGCTTTTTGGAATAATTAAAAGGAAAAATTTTGTTCTGAAAATTTTTCCTAATTCAATGTTTTGGGAGCGCAAACTCCGGTGCTAATAAAGGTCATTGCGAAGAAGATCTCGAGGTATCAAGAAACTTTCTTCTTCTAATTTCAGATCTTCAAGTCGAAGTTTGGATTTGCAATTCAGGTATGTCTCGATTAAGTATTTGATATTTTAATTGTTTTCTTTTATATCGTTTATTCTACATACCATGTTTATACTTATTTTATTCAATGTTTTTCGATTGTTATATTTTGAGCCTATTAGAGTAAGTTCTAAGTCTAATTAAATAGTTTAATTAAATCAGGGGCATTAGATTTAAAATTAAGAATTCAAAATTGGTTTTTCGCTACACCCGCTCTAGTCGTTTAGGGCAAATTTTTGAAATACGTTCCCAACAATCTTGGCGAGAAGGAGAACGAGCAAGCGGGGATATGACTGGGCGAAGGAGTTTAACTTCAAGGAAGACAGCTTGATGTAGATTAGTATATATTGTTATTTATCGTTTTAATTTTAGTCTTTTATTTTAGAAGAGAAAGCTCCTCTGTTTAAGAAGAGGATGATTAGGGTTTGGATTCATTCAATTACTAGAGTTTTCTCTATGTTTATGGGTTTTCTCTTATTCTCAGGTTGTGAGAATTAAAATTAAACTTTTCCCTTTCTTTTAATTGTTTTGGCAATAGAAAGTTCAAGGAAGGATGTTGAATCTTTCCGTTCCTAAATTTTTCATCTTCTGCGTTGCATCCATCGATATCAGAGCTTAAAACGTTCCTAAATGCTTCAACAACTCGTTAGATAGCGGAAATTAAGAAGGGAACACCATAAAAGATTGACCGAATTTCGGCGTTTCCGATTACTCAAGGATCGGAGGTGGGAATCCGGCTTCGGATTGAAATTCGAAGTTCGCTAGCGGAAGATAACCTGAGGAATTCTAGGATTGGTTGGTCGCCATAGAGGAGGTGCTCGAATTCAAGGAGGTTCCAACGCACAAACAGGCGCCATTGGTGGCTACTCAGTTGAGAGATAGAGCTGCCAATTGAAGCATACACAGCTTAGGTATGGTAAATCGAAGATCAAGACATGGGAAAGGATGAAGAAGCACATGCAGAACGCCTTCCTTCCCCATAATCACGCCAGGATGATGTATCAGCACCTTCAAAACTTAAGTTAGGGTTCTTAGGCAATGGGGCACTACACAACAGAGTTCTATGCCTTAGTAGCCAGGAAGAACTTAGCGGAATCGGAGGAGCAGTTGGCGGATAGATGCACTAGCAGGGTTGAGGGAATCGAATCTGGAGGTGTTAAACATGTTTAACATCTTTTCAATCTTGGAAGCAAGTCAGAGAGCTTTAAATGTCCAAAAACAACATAAGCGACATCAAATTGGCGGTACTTAGAACTCCTAGAATAATGAGCGTGATCAGAAATGACTATCAACCAACTCGGATGCTGAGTAAGCAGGATGTTGGCCCTAAAGCCAATATTATTGTAATTTTGATGATAACAAGCATTTAGTGAGCCATGGAATTTGAATTGTTCTAATCTTGTTTTTAAGTGACTTATAAGAAAGCTAGGCACATGGATACGAAGCTTTCCAAAAGATGATAAATCAAGTGGAAAAGAGAGATAAAAGCTGAAGAGAAGATTTATCCAAATTGAAGAGAATGTGATCAGAGTCCGAGCATCCTAAAGTTATTTATTTTTATTGTCTGGGACTTAGGATCGGGATATATCAATTGAGTCCAAGTCTCAATATGGATATGTGATGCTCTTACAAAAATATTTTTGAAAAATCTTTTAGAAAGTTGATTTATCAAATTTTATTTGAAAAATATTCAAGTCAAAATTAAACCAATCTAGTTTATCAATTAAAATATTTTTTAAGATTGGTACTTTAAAAAGTATGATCAAATCAAATAAAGATAAAATTTTAATGGGTGATGATTTAGCTTGATTTATGGAACCAATTATTTTTTACGATCAAGTAAAGTGGGAAATAAATTCAAAAAATTGAACAAATATAGCAATCAATCAATCAATTTTTTAACCTAGGAAATATAATAAAAATATCACACCAATCAAGCAAATTGATCAAAACGTGTAAATGCACCCGGGTAGGCTGAGTGTCGACACACAAGCTTACAGTAGCCACCAAGAGCTGCTGTGTGTCGACACACAGACTGAAAAAGCTCAAAATGGCTACTTTTGACTTGATTTCTTTCCAAAACCTTTTCCCAACTTTTTGAACGTCTTATTGGCCCTCATTTGTCTATAAATAGGGCTTGAATGCTTTAGTTGAGATCATCCAATACTCTCTAAGCATTCTTTGATAAAAAGTTCTTTTACATACTTGCGCTTTAAAGGTTTGTTTTAAGTTTTGTTTAAAACTTTTATTAGAGCATCACTAGCTCTCTTATTGTTGATCTTTGAGCTTTATTGGCATATCCTTAGCTTTGGCTAAGCTTGATCAAGTGTCAATTCACTCTTAAAAGAGTGAAGAATTTGAGCGCTTTAATTCTTTCATTGCTTTATTCAAATTTGTTACATTGTAAAGGTTGGATCTTGAGCCTACGGTTACAAAAGGATCAGTTGTAAAAGGTTGGTCTTGAGCCTACGTACAAAAAGACCGGTTGTAAAGGTCGGATCCTGAGCCTGTTTTTAAAAAAGATCATCGAGCTTAGTTAAAGGCTCAAGTGACTAAGAGTAGTCACTTGAGAAGTGGACTAGCTTCCGGTTTGGAAGTGAACCACTATAAAAATCTTTGTGCATCTCTTTTATTTTTGTCTTTGTCTTTTTCATCTAAGATTTATTGTTTAGTTTTTAATTGAATTTTTGGTTCATAAATTTAAATTTTACATTTATCACTAAAGAACCTAATTCACCCCCCCCCCCCCCCCCCCTTCTTTTAGGTTGCCACTTGGACCTTCAATTGGTATCAGAGCGGATAGCTCAAAAACCCACTGTTTCAAGTGTGGAAAGATGAGTTACCGTGCCGCCGAGTGTCGGAAGGGCAATAGACCTAATAAGGGATTGTACAACGCGGGTCTTCACATTGAGGATGTCGAGTTAGTTGAGGAGGAGGCTTAGGACGAGTTGGTTTTAAGTGGCGAAGAAGAAGTTTCTGGGTGACGAGGGCCACCTATTAGTGGTCAGGTAAGCCTGCTTCATGCCTAAGGAAGTACAAGGAGATAGTTGGGTTAGAAGTAACATCTTCCAAACAACATGTACGATTGGCGGGAAGGTACGCCGCCTAGTCATCAATTCAGGAAATTGTGAAAAAGTTATCTTCAAGGAGGCAGTCCAGAGGTTGGGGTTGAAGACGGAGGATCATCTGAACCCATATAAGTTGTCTTGGCTAATGAAAGGAAACTAGGTAACTATATCAAAATGTTGTTTGGTTAATTTCTCAATTGAGGCAAAATACTAGGATGGGGTATGGTGTGATGTGGTTATCATGGATACGTGTCATTTGTTGTTGGGATGACCGTGGCAATTCGACAGAGATGCTACCCGTGATGGAAGACGGCACACCTACAGCTTTGTGTTCGAGGCCACAAAGATAGTTTTGTTGCCTAAGAGGATGAAGCGCCGCGTTCAGTGATAACCAAAAACCCGAATCCCTTGACTAGAGCCATGCTCGCCAAAGCAGTTGGCGAGAACAAGATGGTGTTTGTACCAATAGGCAAGGAGTGCCAGGCGGTACAGGGGGCATACCAGAAGACGTGTCGAGAACTATTCCGTTGTTAAGGGATATTCAGCACCGAGTAGATCGGGTTCCAGGAGTTGCCTTACCGAATAGGCTTCATTAGCAAATGAGTCCTGCGAAGCTTGAAGTACTTAGGTGCCAAGTCGAGGAGTTTTTCACCAGGGGCTTTATTAACGCCAAAGGAGGATGGAACTTGGTGGATGTGCATTGACAGCAGAGCCATCAACAAGATCACGTTACATTATCGGTTTTCCATTCCAAGATTGGGTGATTTACCTGCCAGCCTTGTGTCAGATAGGGTGTCAAATAGGGATGTCCGCTTTGTGAATCACTTCTCGAAGAGTTAATGGAAGGTGGCGAATACCTCTCTCGCCTTCAACACTATTCATTACCCGCTAATGGATGGTCTGATGGAAGTGATGGATAGATCCTTGGCTAATCTTTTCCGGTGTGTTATTGCTGAGAACATTAAGGGGGGGAATTAGAAGCTGTATCGCACCAAATTTGCCTATAATATCTCGGTAAATCGGAGCATTGGGTTTCCGCCATCTCAGTTTGTCTACGGCCTTATTCCTCTTTCACCAATACACCTTACACCGGTTCCAGATCTTACTTGTCCACAAGGAAAGGCTGAGGGCTTTATCTCCAATCTTCTGGAGATACATGAGCCAACTCGAGCACGGCTACTAAAGGCAAGCGCCAAATAAAAGAGGGCGAGCGAGCGACGCCGTGTTCAACTCTAGGCTGGTGATCAGACATGGGCAGTTCTAACTAGAGAATTGTTTCCAGCATGGCAATACAACAAGATGGCCATCTGGAAGATTGGACCATTGCGTCTCATTGAGAAAATCAATGATAATGCATAACACTTGCAGCTACCGAGCGGAATGTGGACCTCTAATGTGTTCCTTTGGCGAGAATGATCCAGACGAACCATTGGCGAATTCGCTTCAAGCCAGGGAGGATGATGCAGCCCGCGTCTTGGCGAGACGGGTTGCAACCTGCATCTTGGCGGATTAGGCCGACAGACTGCATCTTGAAGAAGGCAAACTTGGCGAGAAGGAGAATGGGATGAGTGGGAAATTGACTAGGCGAAGAAGTTTAACTTCAATGAGGAGAACTTGATGTAGATTAGTAGATATTGTTACTCATCTTTTTTTTTTATCCATTTAATTTTAGTCTTTTATTTTAGATGAGAAAGCTCATCTATTTGAGGAAGATGATGATTAGGGTTTTGATTCATTCTATTACTAGAATTTTCTCTATTTTTATGTGTTTTCTCTTATTCTCGGGTTGTGAGAATTAAGATTAAACTTTTCCCTTTGTTTCTAATTGTTTTAGCAATGGAAAATCAAAGGAAGACTGTTGAATCCTTACGTTCTCAAATTTGCATCTTTCTAACATGATATTATATCTATATGATCAAGTTCCATAATACAGTTTCTCCTCTTGAGTTGCCCCCGTCGCCTTGCCCCACACGTGAAGCCTTTACGAGTGCAGTTCAAGATGGGGTTGTAGTATGTAACTCTTCACAAAGTGCTTTCAAGTTTGAATAGTACATGAAAACATTTAGCATTCCCTGTTGCAATAGTGCAATGCTTGGACCTGGTACGCTCTTGGTGCACTTCCTTGGCAGTAACATTCATCCGAATCAGCCTAAATTTCCCTAGCAGCTCGGCATATGAAATTCTATCATTGAGGTCGGATGAGATAACATTGATAACCCAAGCAATAACTAAGGTATTGCATTGCACCCAAATACACAGTTGGATGCATCATTTTTAAGTCTCTTCAATATCCCATCAACCAAGAAAACTTGTTTTAGGAAGCACATGGTCCCCATCCATGAATAGGTGTAGCTGACAAAGGGTTTAGGATAGAGAAGCACAACGAAGTTAGTCTATAGTATCCCTAAGCCTACATATTTGCTATTGTTTCCTGTTGCTTATTGCCTGCGTGCTCTTTTGTTGCTTTGTGCATTGTGCATTGTGCTTCACAGTGTGCTCTATATTGTGTTGTTTGTTGCCTTATTGCCGCTTAATTGTTCCATTGTTCTTATGCTTTTTAGGATTGGGTGCTCTCAAATACAACCTTCCTTTATGGTAGCACCCTGAAAAGGTGCGTATGTCTCACCCCCTCCCCTAGACCTTGTTCTAGCAAGAGCCCTTATGGCACTAGGATTGTTGTTGTTGTATGGTCCCCATTCATGACTTTTAATTTTCTTCGGTGAACACCTTAGTAACAAATATTTGTCGCTGGGAAGAAAAATGGCGACCTGGATTTGTGAACTATATTGGTCTTAGAAACGTTTCGCAAACAGCTGTGAGAAGGCATGTGAACGTGAGATCTTTAAAGGTCATTTAGGTCAAATCCCGCTCTAACATTATGTGAAAATTGAAGCACAAATTGCATTACTTTTCATTAATGACATGAAGAATATACAAACATATATAGACAACTATGTAGCGGAAATATGCATGTGTTCAATCTAGGTCCAATATATGAATCCCTCTTAATGTAAGTGGTCAAATCTTAATTATGCCAATAAATTTCTTTGATACAAGCAATTTGATTGTATCATAATTTGTCTATGTCCTGAGTTTATTGAATATATCCCGGAAGCGTTTATCTTTTTTATAAAAGGGAGGTAACTATTACAAACGGAGAGTGAAAGTTGAACTCAAGCCACCTTCGGAGCAAGTCAAGTTGTTGCCACACATTGGCGGATATAGCATATAAGTACTGGGGGCAAGGGCTCCCAATGAATTATGGAAAATATAAATGTCGAATATACATATAGTCCATTTATTTGTATAAAAAATTAAATAGCCTCAGTAATTTCTCAACATTTTCTTACATCTTTTTGTCCCTATTTTTATGTCAACTAAAAATATATAAAGCACTTTTTGGAGCATAAAATTGAAATTGGAATGTAGAATTGCAATTGCAATTCCAATTTTGGTGGAATTAGAATTATGATGGAATTGAAATTCCATTATTTGGTTCATCAAAGGAATTGGAGGTCGAAATTATAATTCCATAATGATTCCAATCCTCACGAATTTTCGGTCAATGAGGTTGCAGTATTTTGAGTTTATCAACTACGATCAGATTTTAGTCGGAGCGGTTCACTTTGAGTTTGAGTAATTATGTTCAAAGTGATTCACTTTAACTGCGAGTTATTCGAGTTTCGAGTCAAATCGGGTCGAGTACCGCCCCAGATCATTTGGTGTTCAAGTTATCTCGGATTTTCAGTTAATCGGGCAAGGTCTTTTTAGGATTTAGACTAGATTCGACCGTGTCTGAGTTGATTTAGGTCATTTTGAGATCGAGTCATCTTAGTTTTAGGACAAACAAGCTGTATCATTTCAAATTTCGAGTAATCATAGGTAGAGTTTGAGATGGGCAGGGTCATTCTGGGACTGGATCATATTAAGTTTCAGATGAATTTGGTCAGGTGATTTCCACTTCAACTCAATCTTGTTTACATCACATTCAAATCTAGTAGTTTCATTTTTTAGATTTGAGTCATCTCGAGTTTCAAGTCAATCGGGTTAGGTTACTTCGGACTTTGAATTCAGTTGATTTCGGTCATTTCAAGTTCAAGTCATTAGAGTTGGGTGATTCCAAGGTTCAAGTAAAATTTTAGTTTATGTCTAAGTCTTTCGATTTTGAATCATCTTAGGTTTGTGTTAATCAAGTGGGCTCATTTGGGGTTTTAAGTTTTTTGAGTTAGTATAGAATTGTAATTCCTTACTCCCACCCCAAGAAATTGAAAAATATAATTTTCTGTTAAAATGCAATTCCATGGAATTAGCCAGTGGAATTGTAATTCCAATTCCAACTGTTGACCCAAACAATATAATTGGGATTCTGGGCCCCAATTCCAGGCTCCAATTCCATGCTTCAAATATGACCTATGTGCTTTTGTAGGTCCTACAGAAATATAAACAATGGTCTAGTACTGCATAAGCTTATTGTCACATAGTTGCGTGAAGGTCGCCAAGGGCCAAGCCTAGGCCTGACCTTCGCCCAGCGAGCCTAGCCCGGGCCCAGGCCAGGTGCTGGGCAAGGCCAACCCTCTTTTTTTTTTTTTGAACACATAGTTGCGTGAAGGTCGCCACGGGCCAAGCCTAGGCCAGACCTTGGCCCAGCGAGCCTAGCCCGGGCCCAGGCCAGGTGCTAGGCAAGGCCAACCCTCTTTTTTTTTTTTTTTGAAATATATATATATATATAACACAATACAATTATAATAGTACCTTATAACTTACAAATATATTTTACAAAATAAAATATATTATAACTTATTAAAAATAAAATTATAATAATATCAATAAAAAATATAATTATAAAATAAGTTATAGTGCCCAAATGGGCACTAGCCATTGGGGGCAAAGCCCCCCATTGGGTCAGGCCCAGGCCCAAGTTTTGCCCCAGGGCGGGCCAGGCCCGAGTCTCCCCATTTTTGAGGAGGCTAATAGCCCCCCCAAAATGACCCAACCCAGCTCGGCCCAACCCATTGGCCACCTCTATAGTTGCGTTTATCATATACTTGAAAGTATTACTACAATCAGCATTCAAATATGCCCCTAATGAAAAAAAAATTTTAGATCTGCCACTATTACCACTATGCCAACCTCAGCAACTATTTTCTGGCCCTGAGTTAGGTGTGATTTAGCATTAAATTATATTAAGTTTTAGTCTCTTTAAGCTATTTCTGTTTTGAAAACATAGTTAAATTGTGTAAAAGAGAAATTTTCTGGAACCTAGATGTGCTATGTTTCATAGGAAAAGTGTTCGCATAATTAGCTGCATAGTCCTTTCATGCAGGGCATGGTTATTAAACTCTCGATCCGGATGTTAAAATCTAATGGTCCATTGATTTTAAACGAAACTAATGGATAAAATCATAATACAATTTTACGTTTCTGTCAATGTTGTCTCGATTCTATCAAGGCATATAAATAAAAGATTAACAAGTAAAAATTCAAGCATATATTAAAACGATATTATTTTCTTACCCTATAGTAAAAGAAAGTTAAATTGAGTACTTATATACTCTCAAGAAACTTAAAATAAACTTGTTTTAAGTTAAACCTTAAATTAGCTATTAACAAGTTTGATTAACAGCATATCACCTTGAAAATCCTCATACTTATTTAAGCATAAAATGATATATTTATGTTACATGATAATATATAATTTTATAAGGTTACATTTCTTATATATCTCCTTATAAGTTACGGTCATTTGATACTTTTATGAACTATATAACTAATTCTAATGCTTACAAATAATTATCTACACGTTTAGTAGAATCTTACGATTATCGATTAGATCCTATGATTTCGATTCTAAAAGTAGAATCCCATTTTTGACAACTTTGGCCCTAAGATGAAGATGGGATCATTTGTCACGTGATTTCCACGTGCATGCTGGCAACACTTCCGGGGCCCAGTGATGAGACCATCACCATCCTACTTCGTATGAAGAAGAAAATTATATTTTACGCTAATATTTTTTTTCCTTTTTATGTCTAACTTTAATTACGGTAGATAAAGCAACATACTCAGTGCTCCAAGGGCTCCCGTCTAAGCGGGGTCCGGGGAGCGGATGTACGGAGCCTTCTCCCTTCACGGTATTACCCCCTGAAGAGAGGCTGTTTACAAGTGCTCCCAGCCTGAGGGTGAAGACTTTCGTTTAATTATTGTAGATATTTTTCTAACTAATAATATAAATTAATGATTCTATCACTTCTTATACGTACACGTCTACTTCCAGTATGTAATAACAAAATATTTTTTCTTGTATAAATCAATATAGTAATATTTATTTATAGTAATATTTATGATATACCTGATTTTGATTCATAAATATAATTATTTAAAGAAACTATATTAATTAAAAAATGTAATTAGTAGAAAATTTATTTTAATTTCTTTATATAAAACAACGATAACTTCCTTAGCTTATGCTCTCAATCAAATTCGGCTTAATGGTGCCGTTAGAGTGGCCTGTCTTTCATTATATCAAGTTTGAGTACCTAGGTTCAAATCTCTTATTAACCGTATGTTTTGGTTTCCCTCCTTAGAAAAATTATTGTTAGCTCCCAATCAAATTCACCAATCAAAATATACATATTGCCATATAAATTAATATACCTATACCAAGAACAGCAATAGCCTAGTGTCAAAAGAAAGTAAACAAAGAAAACCGAAATTTATGGGAAGTCGACATTATTGGAGAAATAGGGTAAATAAGCGATCAAAATATAACTTTTTAAGGTTACAAGAACGACAAGGGAATAAACGACAAAAGGGAACGAATGAACCGAAAAAATTGCCGTGTCGTGAAGGATCCACTGCTCTAAGTCGTTTATGCACTCAAGGAGGTACAATGAGATAAACGACACTCCAACCCCCAGGTTAACACGGCACCCACCTCAACAGTGTGCTTCGAGGAGATGGGTTGCAGAATGCCCTAACTTGCTCAATAATGGAGGAGAGAATTATTTTTGTGAGAGAAAGAAAGCCAAAAACAATATTTTCAGTAATTTCGTATATTTTTGTGTTAGCAAATCCCTACAGGATGGTATTTATAGGAAACGATCATGCCTAAGAATCCGACTTAAGTAAGAAAAGTGGCGTATATGGAAGAGTCCAAAAAACCGGTTTTAGTTATGGATAAAAACGATTTATGGAAAGACGGGAATTGACGCAGTCAAACTGCGTACTCGAGCTCAAGCATGAAGCCTCGAGCCTTGAGACCAACAGCACCTCAAGGTAGCCCCCCTCGAGGTCAGTTTAAGAAGGACAACTTAAGCTCGAGCCAAAGGCCTTGAGCACTACCCAAAGAGAAGAACTCACCTCGAGTTTGTTTAGGACAACTTAAACAAATATAATGATCCTAAAAATAAAAGTCCAGATTAGAAAAAATCCACACCGTGATACTCAGGGGCAAGGCGGGGCACCACAAGACTTTACGAAATATAAGACAAGGGGTATATGAACAAGCCTTCCCTCTTCTAGATTTCCTATGTGAGATTGAGGTACTTTCACAATACATCAAAATTGAAGCACACTACTTCAAATTCTTGTGGCCCACCAAGCCTACTCTAGGCCCACAAGACTTTACGAAATACAAGACAAGGGGTATATGAACAAGCCTTCCCTCCTCTAGATTTCCTATGTGAGATTCAGGTACTTTCACAATACATCAAAATTGAAGCACACTACTTCAAATTCCAACAGATGCCCTCTTATTTAGTTACCACAAAATTTGGAGATTGTCTGATGCAGCCCGTGAACGACGGGCATTGACGGGTTGGCGAGTATGACTTGGTGGGTATGGAGGCCGGCAAGCAGAGATGCACAACTAAGGAGTTGGACATCTAGTAGGATTAGTTTAGATTAATCTTTATTTATTTGAATTTATCTTTTAGTTTTTTAGACTTAGTCAACTAGCTCCTCTATTTAAGGAAGAGGAAATCTAGCGTTTTGCATTCATTCATATTTTTTAAATTTATTTTCATAGTTTCTAAAGTTTTCTCTCTTTCTCAGAGTTGAGAATTTGAGCAACTTTTTTCCCCCTTTGTTTTTATTATTTTTGTAATAAAATTTAAGGGAAGGTTGTTGAACCTTCTGATTTCCTAATTTGTTCCATATATGCGCTGCATCAACGTCGAAGGTAAAACTTCCTTTGTTTTAAACTAGCCACCACCAGGAAGTTCTATTTTCATCATCATGATAGCCAAATATTTCGTACTTACTTCCTCGAAGATTAATACAAAAATTAAATCATCTCAAAATACAGCTTCTAATAAAAATTTGATTCTTATGTTAAACAAAGAAGGACTTAGCCCACCACACAAATTTATGCAAATTGAAGAGATAAGAGAGAGAAAGAGAGACCTGAGTCTTAAAGCTGGGGAGATCAACGCCAACTCCGACGAAATTATTTCTAAGTTCATTGTGATTCTGATTCATGTCGCCGGTGATACTTCCAAACGAATCGTATTGATTGTTATCCTCACACTGCTTCCCATTCATCTTTACTGATTAGAGATTGCTAGCTTCGCTGCCAAGCTTTCAGAAAGTAAGCAAAAGAGGAAGGGAGGAAGCAAAAGGGGACAGAAGTGGGAAGTGACCGGGTTCATATAGACTGAGAAAGCAAGCAAAGCAAAAAAAGTAAATTCTTTTATCTTTTTTTTTCTTGGGTTTATGTAATTGAAAACTATTGTATTATTTTGTACTAATTTGACCTGATGCGATTTAGCAATGGTGTCTGTGTTTTTAAAAAATTAATATGAACATCAATCTATTCTTGTTGTTTCAAATTTATATAGCTGTTCTGATCAAAAAAAAAAAAAAAAAAAAAAAAAAATAAATTGTTGTTCTAAACGCTTGTTAAATTTGCCTAAGGCTCTACTTAGTACATGAAATTGGAATTGAACTGTAGAATTATAATTATAATTTTAATTCTGGTGAAATTAGAATTATGATGAATTGAAATTCCATTAGGAATTGGAGGTCGGAATTATAATTACATAATAATTAGAATCATCAAGAGTTATCGGTCAATCGAGTTGGAGTATTTCGAGTTGTAAATGAACGACGGTCGTATTTTGGTCGGAGCAGTTCACATTGCATTCGAGTTATTATGGTCGGAGCGATTCACTTTGAGTTCAAGTTATTCGAGTTTTAAGTCAAATCAAGTCAAGTATGGCGTCGGGTTATTTAGTGTTTACGTTATCTCAAATTTTCAATTAATCGGGTTAGGACTTTTCAAGATTCAGACTAGTACCAATCAGGTTGGTTAATTTATTATTAGGTCATTTCAAGCTCGAATCATCTTAGTTTTGGGACAAATGAGTTGTATTATTTCAAAGTTCGAGTCATCTTAGACTGAATTTGAAACGGTCAGGTTATTTTGGGCTTTGTCGTATTAAGCTTGGGGTCATTTTGGTGGGTTCTTTTCTACTTCGGTTCATCTTGTTTACATTACATTCAAGTGACTAGTTTCATTTTTTTTAATTTGAGTTATCTTGAGTTTTGGGTCGATCGGGTTGGGTTGCTACAGACTTTGAGCTAAGGTGATTTCGATCATTTCATGTTCAAGTCATTCGAGTTGAGTGGTTTTGAGGTTCGGGGCAAATTTTAGGTTATGTCTAAATCTTTCGATTTTGAGTCATCTGGGGTTTGTGAGTGGGGTCATTGTAGGTTTCAGGTCAATAAAGTTACTATAAAATTGTAAATCCTTACACCTACCTAAGGAATTGAAAAAGATAATTTTCAGTTAAAATCAATTTCCATGGAATTAGTTAATGAAATTATAATTCGAATTCGAATAGGTGAACAAAATAACAGAATTAAAATTCAAAGCCCCAATTCCAAGCTCCAAATGCATGCTTCAAATATAGCCTAAGTTTGCTTGAGTCAAAAACTTTTAAGCAAATGTTCCAAGAAGACACATTGGTGGTTAACTATTTCATGCAATTGATAAATTTTTCTTATTATATAATATATAAACTTGAAAGATATATATTTGGAGTTAAATATAAATCACGTATTCTGTTAATTTATATTTTATTTATGTCATATTGAAATTACTAATTATGCTGTTGTTATAGAGGATACAATGCTTACAAGATATTATAGTGCTTACACGATATTACTTATGTCATATTGAAATTATAAGAGTACATAGTGCTTATACAATATTTTATTTACGTCATATTGAAATTATTGTTGGAAAAATGACACAAGGTAAACTTAAGTTTTAAGGAAAACTACAATCATATTTCAAAAAAAGAGTGCTATCTCACATTGAAAAAAGAAAGAAGTATTACAGAGTTTAAATAGATATATGTAAGCCTCCCATTTAAATTAAGTCATGGGTGAGTGATGTGATTTTAAGTTGTGTTTTAAAACCGTGTACTGGCAAGCGCACGAGATCGTCGTAGCTAAATCGGGTATACGGGTCGTATCCATAGGGAATCGGAGTTAAGTTGGATTTTGTTATTAACGAGTGGTTGAAATCAAGTTTTGAGTTGGTTTAAATGATTTGTTAACTAAAATAGCAAAACTGACGATAAACTAAAAGTGTCAATTCAATTGAGGTTAGTTTAGGGAGTGAATTTAAGGTAGCTTAACACGTATCCCGTCATTATATTCTACTATGACAATGGTTCAGGAGGCTTAGGCTACAAGCACTAAGCCTGGGTTAGTATTTAAATTAGGGCTTAGGGTAATGAACTAATCTAAAGGCATAACCTATCATATCACCCCTACATATAGCATAGGTTATCTCATTAGCACTACTTAATTCCTTTGTTACTCCTAATCAAATATTAATTGTATAAAGATTGTGTTTAGGGTTGGGTACAACCTCAACCCTAACCACGCGTGAAAACTAGTTATGTTATGGTCTAGGCTACAAGCTCGTAGACTAACGCTAATAATTTGAAAATCTTAACATGGCTACAAACTCATACAAAGAAAACCAAACAATGATCATAAATTCCTCATAGGGGTGCGTAATAACATAACAAAACCATTGTTTACAATAAAACATAAATGTGGGATATGGACGGCTACCCGTCCTTCATCCCTAAACTAAAAGTCTACTCCTCCATAAGAGTTCTAAACATCATGAAATCTAAGAAAGAAAACAATAATAATAAAACTAAGGATTTGAAGACTCCCCCAATTGATGTTGACGTTGATTCTTGCTTTGATTTCCCTAGTACTTCGACTACATGCGCTTCGGCTTTTGAAAATCCTTTGGATCTCGTAGCGGCTTCAGGAAGAAGAGGATGAGAGGAGGCATGGAAAAAGATGTGAAATTAGGTCTCCTCCTCCATATTTATACATGGGGCGTACTTTAGGGTTAGTCCCGTGCCATCCTCGATCAATCGGTGGTCAAACCGGTCGATCGGCGCCCCCTTAACAGCTTGCGCAGTTAACTTAAAACGAGGCGTAACTTTTGATCGGTAATGATTTATGGGCCAAATTATATACCAAATCAAAGCTCTCAAAAATATCTACATGAAAAAAGTGGTTTCATAAGTATATTAGCAAAATATTGGGTCATAAATACCCTTCTTTTAGCCTTTTACTCGTTTTAAGCTTGACTGATTGCCAAAATGCATGGTCAATCGATCCACGCGCCCAAGGAAAGACTCTTTTTGACCGAATCTTGACCCAATGGGTACTGATTTTGCACACATGGTCGGGTTTCTCAAAGTAGTCTTCAATTATGCCTCGATTACGCTTGAATCTTCCATTTTTCAGCCTTTGTTTGCTCTGTTGCACTCTAAGCCAAAATGTACCTAGATTATGACAAAAACACACATGTAGACGCCGAATATATAGCAGGAATGGGAAATAAAACATGTAAAAATCAAGTGCATCAACATCCCTAACCCCACACCTTGCTTGTCTTCAAGCAAGATTCAATTTAAGCTAGATACTAGCGGAAAAGTCGATTCGGGCATTTAACCGCAAAGGTCACTTGTGAAAATTATTGTTCAATCATATTTGAGAGTGTACTTGAGAGTAGTGAATCTTTATGTGACGTTATTATTGCACTAGTTCTAACTTAAGTCGCCGTCATTAAGGTCTTTTTACTAGTGAGTGATCTTAGAACTTCTCTCCCCTTCGTCTTACTTCAAAACCCTCCGACTTTAAGAAGACATAAAGGTAATAAGTAAAGGAACAAGTTAGCCTAACCCTTCACCGCTAATCAATAGTGAAATCAAAAGGCTTCTCTTTTCTCTCTTGTTTTCCCCCCCTTCTTTTTTCTTTTTTTTTTTTTTTTTTCTTTTTTCACTCGGTTAGGTGTGTCTCCCTTAGACCCATGTAGCTAGTTTTCGGCCGGCAGCTCCCGATCTAGTTGGCTAAAGGTACCAGGTTTTAAGAGACCCCAATGGACCTAATGGTTCGAGTCTTAAGGATCCACAACCTAATCCGTTAGCACACACCTTCTTTTTTTTTAGGTATTAGTGCTTATTTTAGTAACTACAAAGTTGATTCTTCTTAGGCTTTCCCTGTGGCCCATATAGCGAGCTTTTGACTGTCAGCTCCCGACCCAGTTGGCTCAAGGTACTAGGTTTTAAGATACCCTTACGGGCTTACTCGACACAGGAGCTACAAGAACCAACCAGTTACCTTTTTTTCTTTTTTTTTTTTTTGAGGTTACTTAAGATAAAGAAATGTACAATTGATTTCAACATTGTGAGAAGTAAAATAGTAGATTCCTATTCCTAAAATTATTACCATTATTTCGACCGAAACAGTAGGATATGTCACAAGATTAAGGGTGAAAAGTAATAATCTCACTAACTAGTTAAAAGACAAAAATATAGATTCAAAAGTCTGATCCAGCAATAATCTCGTCTCATAATCATTCTAATCATCAAAGTACATCACAGAACTGGGCTACAATAAGGGTCACAAACAACCTTATACTCATTTATGCCTTCAAAAATGTAGCTAATTTATGCCAAATTAAGCTTAAAGGATAAACAAAGTTGACTCTCATCTTCCATCCCCAAACCGAAACCTTGCATTGTCCTCAATGCAAATCAACGAAAGTAAATATAAGCAAGGAAAGGAAAGAGACGACCTGAGGTATGGCATATTCAGCTATGCATGGCAAGCAAATCCAAAAAGGGAAGACAAAAATAGCAAGCTACAATCGAAGACATAGAAGACAGAATACTAAACGAACTTGTTAGTAGTGTTTGAAACAGGGATTATACAAGTGTTTAGTAAAAGAGAAAGAAAGTTAACATGATAGGGATAATAAAAGGACCTACATTGAGGGAGTTCATTTGGAAAAACAAATTAAAACAAAATTAAAAGTAGGTTGGGTTGCCTCCCAAGTGTGCTAAGTTTAACGTCTTCAGCCGGGAGCAATTTAGAGCACAATGTCAACCAAAATTCGAGGCAGTGTCTGCCATAGAACTTAGGTTGACCCATTAGGGACGATCCCCAAACCCAACAGTGTTTCTAGACCCGTGACTAGCAAGAAAGAAAACATTACCAGCATCGAGGTCGCAAATCTCTAGCCTACTAGGTATAGGTGATGAAGCATAGCTATCGACACAGAAAGGGACACTATTATAATAGTCATTTTGAGTAGAATCTGGCTTACCTGACTCTACCAAAGGGTCAATATCATCAACCCTGTAGCATTCCAACTCGTCCTCAGTCTTAGGGTGTCGAACAAAGTTCGAGACCTTCAATTTGCCCTTGATATTTCCAAAAGAAACCTCCAACACTCCCGTCCTACAGTGAATCACAGCGTCGGCCGTTGCTAGGAACGGTCGACCTAGAATAATGGGAGCGTTGTGCTTTTGCGTAGGAGTAGGGTCTATATCTAAGACGAGAAAATCAACAGGGAAGACAAACTTGTCAACCTTGACAAGTACATCTTCCACTACCCCACGAGGTACTCGCTCTGTCCTATTAGCCAACTGAAGTGTAACATTCGTTGGCTTAAGGTCTCCTATACCCAATTCCCATAAAACTGAGTAAGGGATGAGGTTTACACTCGTTTCTTGATCTAGCATGGCTCTGCTATGACGCATGGAACTGTAAAGCCCCGGGGTCTTGAAACTTGAGTGGGGCGCCTGATACTAAAATACTGCTCACCTTCTCGGTGAGCCGGACCTTCTTCGGGATATGCGCTTGTGCGCACTTCTTTTTGGTGCAAAGGTCCTTGAGGAACTTGGCATACATATGAATGTGTTTAATAGCTTCGATCAACGGTTAGTTGATCTTCACGTCCTTAAACAAGTCTATGAGCTTAGTCCTCTTTTGGTCATCCTTCTTCTTCGGTCCTCTAAGGGCTGAAGGAAAAGGGACAGTAGGTTCAGCAAACCTACCTTGTGGGCCCTCCCTGTCAGCAGTGGGAGATGGGTCCGTGCTCTCCTTCTTAACCTCGACCTCCACATCGGGAAGATTCCCCTCTCTAGACACTGACACAACCCGAACTTGCTCGTGAGGGGGTGAGTTTGGGCTAGAGTTAGTTGACCCTACTGGAAGTGCGAGAGGTTGGGAGGGTAACCTCTCTTCCTCTCGCTTATGAAGTGCTTGGGCCAATTGTCCTATTTGGTCTTCTAATCTAGCTATAGACTGAGAGTGAGACTGAACCAGTTGTGTGGTGTCTTCCATAAAGTAGAGCATACGCTCTTCAAATTGTGAAGTATATCCTGAAGGTGGGGAAGGAGGGTTATCATGGGTAACATTGGAGTGAGGTTGAGTATCATACCTGTGCCCTCCCTGCAGAATGAGAGGGTGCGCGTTGCCTACAAAACTGGGTTCTTATTGTCTCGTGGGTTTATTTTGATTGGTGTTTTGCTTCCACGAGAAGTTTGGATGATCGCACCACCCAGGATTGTAGGTATTGGAGAACGGGTAGCTATTTCCCGAATATCCTTAAGCTGTATGAACCTGTTCCTGTACAGATTTGGAAAATTGTGATGCATATAAACAATTAAGCACAGAATGCTCCTCACCCGAACAAATGCCACACGAAGTAGTACCACTCGATAACTCAGCTGCATAAACTGGGAGCACATTAGTAGGATTCGCATGCAAGTTCATAAGCTGATCCATCTTCCTGCTAAGGGTGTCCAGTCGAAGGTTAATTTCATCGATAGGTGCTACTTTGTAGACATTGCATGTGCCCCTTCTAACCACCCTCACAGAAGAGGCTTGGAAGAAAGAGTGTTCGCTGAGGCGCTCAAATAGCGTCCACGCCTCGTCCTCATCTTGTTGGTTAAATGCTCCCCCGTATGAAGCATTAACCATTTGCTTGTTGGAAGCCGTGAGACCATCATAGAAATTCTGCACAAAAGCCCACTTGGGAGACCCGTGGTGGGGACAGCTTATTAGGAGTTCCTTAAATCTATCCCAACTTTCATGAAATTGTTCATGATCCTTTTGTTCGAAATTGTTTATTGCATGCCTAACAGCCATAGTTCTGGCTTTAGGATAGAACTTGATCAGGAACTTTTTTTGGAGGTCCGCCCAAGTGATGATTTCACCTCTCGGAAGAGACTGAAACCACCTTTTGGCTACGTCCTTTAACGAGAATGGAAAAAGACGTAACCTAATAGCATCAGTCGGGACATCTTGATGGTGACAAGTTTCGCAAGTTTCAAAGAACGCATCAAGATGCTCGTAAGGGCTCTCTATTTTCCCATAGAAAGTGGGAAGCATGTTGATGATCTCGGGCTTAAGCTCAAAGTTAATATTCCCCACGACAGGTAACGTAACCCCGACGGGTGCGACATACTTTAGGGGAATGAAGTAGTCCCCAATTGTACGTGGTGCGGAATCAACCATACTAAAAAAACTAATTAAAATAAAAAAAATTAAATAAATAAAAAATAAACGAGAAAGAAAAAAAAAACAGAAAAATAAACTATTGAAAAATGATTAAATTTTTTTAAAACAAAATAAAATGAAAATGAAAATAAAAAATCAAAACTTGAAATCGGGTCAAGAGGGTTTTAAAAGATTTTATAAAAGATTATATAAAAGAGGGTGTTAAAAGACTGTACAAATATTGTATATATAAACAAAAAATCTAATGAAAAAATAAGTTGGTTCTTTCTTTTTTTTTCCTTTTTTTGAAAACAAATAAAATAGAAATAAAAATAAAAAATAGAAAATAACTTGTTAATTTCTAATCAACTTTGCCTACCGATTCCCCAGCAACGGCACCAAAAATTTGATGTGATTTTAAAATGTGTTTTAAAACCGTGTACTTGCAAGCGTATGAGATCATCGTAGCTAAATCGGGAATACGGGTCGTATCCGCAGGAATCGGAGTTAAGTTAGATTTTGTTATTGACCAGTGGTTGAAATCGAGTTTTGAGTTGGTTTAAATGATTTGTAAACTAAAATAGCAAAACTGACGATAAACTAAAAGTGTCAGTTTAATTGAGGTTAGTTTAGGGAGTGAATTTAGGGTAGCTTAACACGTATTCTGTCATTATATTCTACTATGACAATGGTTTAGGAGGCTTAGGCTACAAGCACTAAGCCTGGGTTAGTATTTAAATTAGAGCTTAGGGTAATAAACTAGTCTAAAGGCATAACCTATCATATCACCCCTACATGTAGCATAGGTTATCTCATTAGCACTACTTAATTCCTTTGTCACTCTTGATCAAATATTAATTGTATAAAGATTGTGTTTAGGGTTGGTTACAACCTCAACCCTAACCACGCATGAAAACCAGTTATGTTATGGTCTAGGCTACAAGCTCGTAGACTAACGCTAATAATTTGACAATCTTAACATGGCTACAAGGTCATACAAAGAAAACCAAATAATGATCATAAATTCCCCACAGGGGTGCGTATATAACATAACAAAACCATCGTTTACAATAAAACATAAATGTGGGATAGGGACGGCTACCTGTCCTTCATCCCTAAACTAAAAGTCTACTCCTCCATAGGAGTTCTAAACATCATGAAATTCAAGAAAGAAAATAATAATAATAAAACTAAGGATTTGAAGTCTCCCCCAATTGATGTTGACGTTGATCCTTGCTTTGATTTTCCTAGTACTCCGACCACCTGCGCTTCGTCGTTTGAAAACCCTTTGGATCTCGTAGCGGCTTAAGGAAGGAGAGGATGAGAGGAGGCATGGAAAAAGATGTGAAATTAGGTCTCCCCTTCCATATTTATATATGGGGCGTGCTTTTGGGTTGGTCCCGTGCCATCCACTATCGATCGGTGGCCAAACCGATCGATCAGCGCCCCCTTAGCAGCTTGCACAGTTAACTTGAAACGAGCATAACGTTTGATCCGTAATGAGTTATGGGCCAAATTATATACCAAATCGAAGCTCACGAAAATATCTACGTGAAACAAGTGGTTTCATAAGTATATTAGCAAAATATTGGGTCATAAATACCCTTCTTTTAGCCTTTTACTTGTTTTAAGCTTGACTGATTGCCAAAATACATGGTCAATCGATCCACGCGTCCAAGGAAAGACTCTTTTTGATAGAATCTTGACTCGATGGGTACTTATTTTGCACACGTGGTCGGGTTTCTCCAAGTAGTCTTCAATTATGCCTCAATTACGCCTGAATCTTCCACTTTTCAGCCTTTGTTTGCTCTGTTGCACTCTAAGCCAAAATTTACCTAGATTGCAACAAAAACACACATGTAGAGGCCAAATATATGACAGGAATGGGAAATAAAATATGTAAAAATTAAGTGCATCAGTGAGAGAATGGGAACCACACGTGCACGTGCTGCCCGTTGTGCCGTACTCGGGCAAGGGTGTGGGTCGTCTTTTTATAAACGGGTGCTTTTATCTTTCGGGAAAATAATAACGTTTGTCGTTAAAACAAACCAGATAGTCACTGCTTGATTTACGCCCACTGAGAGCCGTTGTAGATATGGCTGTTAATCGCGATTTTGTCTTCCACCTTTTTAGGGTTCGATTGATGCAGAATTTCAACCAAAAAAGTTAGCATAAATAGGGCTTTGCATACTATTTTATGATCATCAGAAAAACGACAATAGTTCTTCTCCCTTCTTCATCCGTTCTCTCTTCAAATATTTTGGGCATTGTTCTTGGGCTCTCCTACCCAGCTAGTAATGAGTGTATGTTAATAGTCGAATCGTGTTAATCCTGGAAGACGGCCACCGATACAACTGTCTGTACCGGAACAGCGGAAAAATCGTCTTTTAGGATAGTGGTATTTTTCACGGCGCGATATCTTCGGTATTTTATCAATCTCTGCACTTTTTAGTGTTATTTGATTGCTCTGTTTAGGAATTTAAAGTGAATTTCTCGTTGAAATTCTTCAGTAATTTTATCACTATTTTCACTAAAACTTTTACTGGATATTGCTGTGATTTTGTTATAATTTTTATTGAAATTCGCTGCAGCATTTTGCTAGAATTTTACTGAAAATTTCTCCGTATTTCTGCTGCATTTTCAGCTGTTATTTTTGCTGTTTTTATTTCTACAATATTATAAGAAATAATTTTACTGTAATTTTTCAACAGTATTTTTCAGCAATATTTTTTAGAATTTTACTATAGTTTTAAACAACAATATTTTACTGCAATTTTAACTGTCATCTCTTTAGCAATATAGCGGTTTTCTAGCTGTTATCTTTCAACAATTTAAAAGACGATTTGGTCAATCAATCATGTTAACATGAATTTTTTTCTGGATTGATTAGATCTAAAAAAAAAGGAAATTCAAGATAATCTACTTTGCTGTAGTAATCAAGTGGAGAACACCACAAATTTAATCGTTTCAATAATTTCAGAAAAAATTTGGGAAACAAAGAGGAATTTGGGAGCGACACATACAAATCCAAAAGAAAAGTGACGTGAACCTCACAAAAATTTATAATCTCACAGCCTCCGAAAGTAAAGGTGAGATTTTTAGGGTTGTTGAGTACAAAGAAACCGATAGACCAAGGATAATGATGGAGTTGTTAGGAAATCTGTTCCATGTTATGCAGCAAAAAATTTGGTTGAAATTAACTACTTGATGAATGACTAGGTTAAAGATGAAAAGAAATGAAACAGAGAAATGGAGGAGCAAAAACAGAAGCTCCAGTTTCTAATATTTTCATTAGAGGGCCAAAAGCAAAAGAAACAGGAAAATATATGAGTGTTGTATAGTTGTCATCGAACAAAAACAAAACAGAAAAAGAAAAAAAAAATACAAAAATACAATAAAGGTACGAAAAAAAAGATGAAAAAAAACCTGTTATGTAGTTTCAACTGTCAATTTGCTTTGATCTAATTGGGATACTTGATTTTTAATGTAATTATTTGCTTTAATCTATCCTTTTGCATTGTGTACCGCTTTATTGATGGTAATCTTAATTTTCAAATGGTATTTGGTCTAGATCTAAAGTAATAAGGATTCATATGCTTAGATCTGCAAATCGATATGATTCTATTAATATGAATTGAGCCTCAGATGCTAGTTTGTCCTAAATCTAGTTGGTAGTGGTAGAACAATGGCTATCCCTGAATGGTTGAGAAAACTTGGTTTTCTCTTGGAACCTTAGAAGTGTCTAATTGATTAGGACCTTCTTGAAGTCCTTCATTGCTACTAGTCGGGTTGGACTAGTTTCGGATATGGATCATTACTGTTTGAGTATCAGATTGCGTCTGAAGCTCTGGTTTGTCTCCTACATGGTGGTTGAGATGAGTTCAAGTGTCCTGGCTTTTGGGCACTCGATTAGGTGACCTAGGTGGCATGAATTTCTCACTATTTTTGAACATGCCCACCGTTTCCTCTTTGTGGAAAAGAAGTTTATGCTTGAGACTATTGGTTTTTCTTGAAGTGAGAAAGCTCTAGGTGCATTTGATTGGTGGAGCAATTTAGTGTTAATAGCTTATTCGGCCTCATGTATGGTCGGTTGAGAATCTGGTGTAGATTCTTCTTTTGGTGGAGCAATTTTTGAGTTAAATTGTTCAGGCCTAACCCTGTTGATGGTCGGAGGAGAGTCCTTGGTTTGGATTTTGTTTCGGTGTTATTATGAACACATGTGCATGGTGCTAGTGCTATTGTTGTGGTCAACACATGTTTAATGCTTGAGGTTGATTGTGAACTTGTTAGAATGGAGTCTTGAACCTAGAATTGGCAATTCTTAGGTTAAGCATGTTTAGTTGCACAATCTTGATCCCATTGTGCTGGTAGAACATTGAATGTTTTGAGTTTAACCATGGACTAGATCTCGTACTTGAGAATTGATTTTTCTTGCATATTTGAAGTGACCTAAGTGAAATAGTTGATTCTTGTAAATGGCTAATAGGACTTGTGAGATTTTTTGAAAATCCATGTGTAATTTGTATATTAGTGATGATGCATCTCATGCGTTTTTCATGGCTAGCTATGTTTGAAGCAAGTTGAACATATGTTGCTTGAAATGATGAAAAGCCTATTGTTTTAAGTGTTGGAACATGCATTTTTCAAGGTGAATGTGCTGCTACATATTGTTTTGGACTGTATGTTGCTATCCATATTGTCATACACAGATTGTGGGCTGTAAGATGCTGATGTACTTGTTGTTATGGACTATTACGTGTTGGATTTGCAGTACTAGAGTAATACTTGTTTATGATGTGCAACTATTGTATGTTGTGTACATACTGTAGATTATGACATTTAGCTACTGAATGTTGCTGTCCATACTGTATTATGCTAGTTTTTGGACTGTTTTGCTGAATTTTTAGTTTATAGTTGGGAGAGTATGATATGTTTGAGTCATATGTGGATTTGATGTTGTCTTTGGAGACTATTATGCCCTTAGGATCATTGTTTCATGCCTCCTTTTCTAATTTTTTTGAAAAAGGGTAAAGTGCAGGTCATATGAGAACTTTGATTGATTATAGGCTTGGTATTTAGCTTGTGTCTAGATACCTTATTTAGGTTATTGTCATATATTGTATGCTCATGCTAGTCATTTGGATAACATAGTATATGACTCTAGTGTTCACTTGATGAGGAGAAAAATGTGGGATCGTGTCACAAGTTAAATATGCTTAGGTGATTGATAGCATTATATTTTGATGAATAAGACAACACTCGTCCTATTATATCACATGTCATTGGTAGATCTAGTCTACATACATGGATTCAAATAATGGATATTGAAGTGCTCTAATTAAATTGATGAGGTACTAGTGAAGTACTATGAATGGGGTTTACGTTATAATAGACTCCTTGTTGTATTGGGTGTTTGATATTGATGAAAGATATTTCACTAATGACTATGTATTTAGGCTCATTAGTAAGCTATACTTTATGACACCCCTCTAAAACCTGCGTCGTTTAGTTCTCCTTAAAGATTGAGTTGGCACGTAGAAAATTTGAATGGCTTAATAATGAAGTGTGAGACACTCCATTGTGGGGGTTTTGTGAGCACTTGAAAGCCTATGACTTATGTTGTCTGATCATAAATCTTTTCTGATTATTGTGTTTTTGTCAATGTTTGCTAGTTATAGCTAGCGTATAGAAATTGACTATGATAGAAACATTATTTTGGTGACTGTTCAAAGTCAGTGTGAATGGCTTGATGATGCTAACACTTAGACTTGAGAGCCTTGCGGAGGCTTGGGTTGCCTTAACTTGAATTGTAAAAGGCACCTTATGAATTATGGTTTTCTGTACCTCTTTCTCTTGATGTTACCAAAATCTGATATAACATTGGTAATACATGGACTACCCTTAATAGTGATAATGCATGTAATCTAAAGTACTATGAGAATGGGTATATGGCCTTTTGTGACCTAAACTGGTGGCGATTCAATTGATTTGAGGCGATAATGTTTCACAATTGTAATGATATTTGAAAGTGACAAATTTGCGGTATATGTCTTTTGTGCCAACTGTATATATGATATACATACGATATGTGTACTATTTGAGTACTTGGATTGGAGGTATGATTTTATTAATATGATATTTGCTCCACTATTGTGTTATACTAAATCTTGTTGAAGTTGGCAGGCGATAGAGCTGGTTGTTTAACAGCTCATTGCAGATACCTCAATGTGGGGGTAAGAGTGACTCGTGATTAATGTTGACAGTGGTCAACTCTTAAGTACCGCTTTGTTCCAACATAGTGTTGAATTGCCATTTGTGATGGTTGAGCTTGATGCTTTAACCTAACCCGTAGTTCGTAACGGATGGTGTGATCACTGCATACTTGATGGTTTTGGCGAGAGGAGACCTATTTGTCTCAAGATTAAAATCATAAATGATCTATTCGAAAGAAAGTGATATCACTAAATTATGTAAGGTCTGGAAAGAACCTTGTGGATTCATAGATAAAGTCGCTATGTCGTAAACCGGTTGTGGAAACATCGAGGGGGAGACGGGACTAAAGTCTATACATGAATAAACTGTGATGTATCTAACCTGGTCTTAATAGGTTCAATGTGAAAAGTCATAGTTTTATTCGAGGAATGCACTGTATTTTATGTTGTCCCTCCGTATGGTGTGACAGTGCGGAGACGGGTCCATAGCCATATGTTTGGTGGTGTAAGCAAGGCTTGCACTTGATGGACACTGTCTATATGTTATCAAGGGGTAAGGCTGAGTTTTAGCTCTTAATGGACCCTTATCCATATGTTTGGCGGTATGCAGTAACACACACTTGATGGGATCCACCTATATAGGTGTGGGAGTGTGGTCGTTCCCTATGAAGGTTTAAGACTTGTCTTCTAGAGTACCTATGAATATCTAGGACAAGCGCATGGCTGATAAAATGCGCCAAATCGTGGAGTTGCCGAGATCTAGAGTTTGGTATCTGTCTAAGTGGAAGACTATACAACCCTTATAAGGTTGAAGATGAAAGTCACCTTGTAAGGTGTTGGTCCTAAACTTGGGTTACACTAGGTGACGATTCAAATCATGAGACATCGGCACTGAAAAACTAAACTCCCTTTGCACAATCTATTTTTTCCTTTTCTCTTCCACTTGTATACTTTGTGGGGGATTGTTGGAAAAATGATACAAGCTAAACTTAAGTCTTATGGAAAACTACAATCATATTTGAAAAATAGAGTGCCATCCCACATTGGAAAAAAGAAGGAAGTATTGTAGAGTTTAAATAGATATATGTAAGCCTCCCATTTAAATTAAGTCATGGGTGAGAAAATGGAAACCACAGGAGCATGGGCTGCCCGCTGTGCCATGCTTGGGCGAGGGTGTGGGCTGTTAATTGGGATTTTGTCTTCCACCTTTTCAGGGTTCAGTTACTACAAAATTTCAACCGAAAAAGTTAGTATAAATAGGGCTTTGTGTACTGTTCTATGATCATCAGAAAAACAACAACAGTTCTTCTCTCTTCTTCATCCCTTCTCTCTTCAAATATTTTGGGCATTGTTCTTGGGCTCTCCTACTCGGTTGTTAACGAGTGCACGTTAATAGTCGAATCGTGTTAATCCTGGAGGATGGCCACCGATACAACTGTTTGCACCAGAGCAGCAGCGAAATCATCTTTAAGACAATGTTATTTTCCACGGTGTTGTATCTTCGGTATTTTATTAATCTCTCCACTTTTTAGTGTTATTTGACTGCTCTATTTAGGAATTTAAAGTGAATTTCTCGCTAAAATTCTTCTGTAATTTTATCATTGTTTTTGCTGAAACTGTTATTGGATATTGTTGTGATTTTGTTATAATTTTTACTAAAATTTGCTGCAGCATTTCGCTGAAAATTTTACTAAAAATTTCTCCATATTTTCGCTGCATTTTCAGCTGATATTTTTGCTATTTTTATTTCTACAATATTATAAGAAATAATTTTACTATAATTTTTCAAAAGTATTTTCAACAGTATTTTTCAGCAGTATTTTTTAGAATTTTACTGCAGTTTTAAATAGCAATATTTTACTATCATCTCCTTAGCGATATAGCAGTTTTCTAGCTGTTATCTTTCAACAATTATTAATTATGATGTTATTATAGAATATATAGCGCTTACATGATATTACAACCCCATGCTTACATATCGCCTCAGCAAAACGAAATTCGGGAGACCGTGAGTGATAATGATTCCGCAGCCTCTGACCCAAAGTTCCCACCAGGATTCGAACCAAATGACTTGTTCAGTCTCCCGCATATAAGGGTGAGTAGACCGGGGAATAACCATGTGCCGGGCCCGTTTATGGAGGGGCCCAGCATAATTCGACGGACAAAGGATAAAGTGTAGACAACAAAAAGAGGTAAACGAGCATTGAAGCGCAAGATGAAAGAGGAGGAGAAGCGGGAGCTTCAAGACTTCTTGAAGGACATGTTGCCCAGGAATAATGTGCTGAATCCCGCTAAGGCCTCTAGCAAAAAGAAAAAGAGGAGTAGGGTGAATCGGGATGATAGCATTATTGATGTGAAGAAGATCGAGGAGGCTGGGCGAGTAATCGAGATGGGTAAAAGACTATGTCTAAATTTTAATGGCTTCGATCCGCCTAAGGTGAGTGTTATGCTCCATAGAAGAATGTGAGGGACTGACATTAATCATTAGGTGCTCTGTGGTGAGACATGAGATGACGTCCATATGAATGATGGCAATGCCTTTGATCCAACTTCGCTGAGTCCCATGTTTCGTCAGTTTTAGAGCTTCGATGATACAACTTCCTATCGTTTGGTAGATCCCGTAGTCGATGTCGAGTCTGTAGTTGTCATGCGTCAGTCGTGTTTTAAGGCAGGTGTTTTACCTACTTTGGATTTGCTTCCCGTTTTTGTCTTTTTCTGTTATCTCTTTCCTTCCCCATGCTTTCACGGGTGGATTCAGGTCTCGCTTTGTCAAATGACCTGTTTTGTTTGCGACTCTGTTGCTAATTATCGAAAAAAAAAAAACCATCAAAATGCATTAAAAACTTGTAGTTTGCAAAATGATCAAAAAATTAGAATTATAACTTTTACTAATATTATTCGAAGTTAGGTAATAAAATTAAGGATAATGTTCATGTAGATCCCCCAAACTATTAGTCAAAATTAAAGTGATCCCAAGAACCTTTAATTTCATCAAAGACATTCCTCAACTATTAGAATAAATCAATGTGACCCCCAACTTCTAATTTCATCCAACACCTGCCTCCCAGAACTATGGGCTAAAATCAATATAACTTCCTAGTTTTCAAATTATATCAAGGATACCCCCGAACTATTAAAGAAGATCAACCCCGTAACTTTAGGCTTTAGAAAAAAGCGCTCATGTAGCGCGATATTTGGTAATATATTTGGGAAATCGTACGGAATGAACCCCCCTGCCCCCCTAATCTTTTTCCAACCCTTTTAACCCTAAATAGACCCTTTTGGACAAAAATGCCCCTCCCACTTCACCGCCCCACCCGTCCACTCTCTCTCTTCCCTTCTCTCTCCTCATTTAATGTTACAGTAGTAAATTTTGCTTGTCATCGCCCACCCGTCCACTCTCTCTCTCCCCTTCTCTCTCCTCATTTAATGCACAGCTGTAAAGTTTGCTTTATCCCTCCCCCGTCCATTTTCTCTCTCTCCCCAAACTTGTTGGCAAGCCATTCTCTGTCTCCCCTCTTTGATCTCGTTTATCCTCTCTCTCCTCTAACTTCATCTGCGAGACTCGTTTCTGTCCATTGTGACCCTCTAGCTGCTCTATCTGCTGCAAGATGTGTTCGTCTGGCTATTTCGTTTGTTTGCTCACTTCATCCTTGCTCTCTTCGTCAATCTAGGGTTTAATCACCATTTCCGAAGGTGAGCACCGATTTTCGAAGTTATTTTATAGAGAAATGTATATGCGTTTGTTTCGTGTGTTGCATGGGCATAGTATTGGTTATGGTTTTATTTAGGGTTTAGGGTTTTGATGTTAGTGGCTTTGTGAGTAAGGGTTAGTGTATTTTGAGTGAGGTTTCCAGACTGGCTTGTTTATTTGATTCCGTGGCTGATTTACTTTATTGTTCCTCATTGCACTAGCATTTTTTGTATTTGTGTGGCAATTTTTATTGATATTTGCCTATACGTTGTGTGGATTTTGGGGGTGGAAAGTAGATATTGACGGTGAAGCATAAATGGTGGATGATAGTTGATACAGGGTGCGTGAGTGTTGAAAATGGATCACTATCATATGGTGTTGGTGTGTTAATAGTCATTAAATGGTGTAATATCATTTTTGTTGGTTGTTTCAACTCATTAATGGTCTTAAACCAATCATACACCGTGTATGGTTGGTCTAAATGGTTTGAAATCAACTTGCTTTAGTGTGTTTTAAGTAAATAGTGGTGTATGATGAATCATACACAGTGTATGATAGGTTTTAAGGGTATAAAATTAACTTGAGTTAGTGTGTGTCAAGTAAACAGTGGTATATGATTAATCATACACCGTGTATAATTGGTATTAATGGTGTAAAACCAACATGTCTAGATGTGTTTCAAGTCATTAGTGGTGTGTGATTAATCATACACTGTGTATGATTGCTTGTAATGGTGTAAAACCAACTAGATTATGTGTGTTTCTACTGATTAGTGGTGTATATTTAATCATACACCGTGTATGATAGGTTTTAAGGGTGTAAAATGAACTTGTTTTAATGTGTTTTAAGTAAATAGTGGCGTATGATAAATCATACACCATGTACGATTGGTCTAAATGGTGTGAAATCAACTTATTTTTGTATGTTTTAAGAAAAAAGTGGTGTATGATCAATCATACACTATGTATGAACAATCATACACCGTGTATGATTGCTTTTAATGGTGTGAAATGAACTAGTATTATTTTGTTTCAAGAAATTAGTGGTGTATGATAGGTTTTAATGGTGTGAAATCAACTTATGTTAGAGTGTTTTAAGTCATTAGTGGTGCATGATTAATCATACACTGTGTATGATTGCTTTTAATGCTGTAAAACGAACTTATCTAGGTGTGTCTCAAGTAAACAGTGGTGTATGATCAATCTTACACCGTGTATGATAGGTTTTAATGGTGTAAAACCAACTTGTGTTAGTGTGTATCAAGTAAATAGTGGTGTATGATTAATCATACACCGTTTCGAATAGGTTTTAATGGTGTAAAATCCATTTGTGTTAGTGGGTTTCAAGTCATTAGTGGTGTATGATTGCTTTTAATAGTGTAAAACCAACTTGTCTAGGTGTGTTTCAAGTAAATAGTGGTCTATAATCAATCATACACCGTGTATGATTGCTTTTAATGGTGTAAAACCAACTCGATTATGTGTGTTTCTACTGATTAGTGGTGTATGATCAATCATACGAGGTGTATGATAGGTTTTAATGGTGTAAAATCAACTTATGTTAGTGTGTTTTCAGTCATTAGTGGTGTATGATTAATCATACACCGTGTATGATTGCTTTTAATGCTATAAAACGAACTTATCTAGGCGTGTGTCAAGTAAACAGTGGTGTATGATCAATCATACACCGTGTATAATAGGTTTTAATGGTGTAAAACCAACTTGTGTTAGTGTGTATCAAGTAAATAGTGGTGTATGATTAATCATACACCGTTTCGGATAGGTTTTAATGGTGTAAAATCAATTTGTGTTAGTGGGTTTCAAGTCATTAGTGGTGTATGATTAATCATACACCGTATATGATAGCTTTTAGTAGTGTAAAACCAACTTGTCTAGGTGTGTTTCAAGTAAATAGTGGTGTATGATTAATCATACACCGTGTATGATTACTTTTAATGGTGTAAAACCAACTAGATTATGTGTGTTTCTACTTATTAGTGGTGTATGTTTAATCATACTCCAAGTATGACAGGTTTTAATGGTGTAAAATCAACTTATGTTAGTGTGTTTTCAGTCATTAGTGGTGTATGATTAATCATACACCGTGTATGATTACTTTTAATGCTGTAAAACAAACTTATCTAGGTGTGTATCAAGTAAATAGTGGTGTATGATCAATCATACACCATGTATGATAGGTTTTTATGGTGTAAAACCAACTTGTGTTAGTGTGTATCAAGTAAACAGTGGTGTATGATTTATCATACACCATGTATGATAGGTTTTAATGGTGTAAAATCAATTTGTGTTAGTGTGTTTCAATTCGTTAGTGGTGTATGATTAATCATACACCATGTATGATTGCTTTTAATAGTGTAAAACCAACTTATCTAGGTGTGTTTCAAGTAAATAGTGGTGTATTATCAATCATACACAGTATATGATAGGTTTTAATGGTGTAAAATCATTGTGTGTTAGTGTGTTTCAAGTCATTAGTGGTGTATGATTGATTATAATAGTGTGTGTTTCAAGTAAATAGTGGTGTATGATCAATCATACACTGCGTATGATAGGTTTTAATGGTGTAAATCAACTTGTTTTAGTGTCTTTCAAGTTATTAGTGGTGTATGATCAATCATACACCATGTATGATTGGTCTAAATGGTGTGACAACAACTTGTGTTAGTGTGTTTTAAGTAATTAGTGGTGTGATAGGTTTTAATGGTGTGAAATCAACTTGTTGAGGTGTGTTTCAAGTAATTAGTGGTGTATGATCAATCATACACCGTGTATGATTGGTTTTAATGCTGTGAAATCAACTTGTGTTAGTGTGTTTCAAGTAATTAGTGGTGTATGATCAATCATACACCATGTATGATTGCTTTTAATGCTGTAAAATGAACTTATCTAGTTGTGTATCAAGTAAACAGTGGTGTATGATCAATCATATACAGTGTATGATAGGTTGTAATGGTGTAAAACCAACTTGTCCTGGTGTGTTTCAAGTAAACAGTGGTGTATGATAGGTTTTAATGGTGTAAAATTAATTTGTGTTAGTGTGTTTCAAGTCATTAGTAGTGTATGATTAATCATACACCGTGTATGATTGCTTTTAATGGTGTGAAAACAACTTGTTTTAGTGTGTTTTAAGCAATTATTAGTGTAAGATCAATCATACACCGTGTATGATAGGTTTTAATGGTGTAAATCAACTTGTTTTTGTGTCTTTCAAGTCAATAGTGGTGTAAGATCAATTATACACCGTGTATGATTGGTCTAAATGGTGTGAAAATAACTTGTGTTAGTGTGTTTTAAGTAATTAGTAGTGTATACAGGGATAGACAAAAGGACCTTCACATGGTCTTCATTGATCTAGAGAAGGCATGCGATAGAGTGCCAAGAGAGGTACTGTGGAGAGTGTTGGGAAGGAAAGGCATCCCGATGCCTTATATTCGGGTCACTAGGGACATGTATGAAGAGGCACATACTAATGTGTGAACAGGGGGAGGGGAGACAGACACTTTCCCTATTACAGTCGGGGTTCATCAGGGCTCTGCCTTGAGTCCCTTCCTGTTCATTCTAGTAATGGATGAGCTCACTAGACACATCCAAGGGGAGGTACCTTGGTGCATGCTTTTTGCAGATAACATACTTCTCGTAGGGGAATCCCGTGCGGACATAAACGAGAAGCTAGAACTATGGAGAGGCGCACTAGAACCGAGGGGTTTTAAGATTAGCAGATCTAAGACCGAGTATGTGGAATTCAAATTCGACCGTTCCACCATGACCAGCACCGAGGAGGTTAAGATTAGAGTAGAAGCCGTATCAAGTAAGGAGAGCTTCAAATATCTGGGATCCATGATACACCAAAATGGTGAAGTGGATGAGGATGTCAGCAACAGGATTAAAGTAGGCTGGCAGAAGTGGAGGATGGCATCCGGGGTGCTGTGTGATAGAAAGTTCCCACTAAAGTTAAAGAGAAAATATTATAAGACGGTAGTAAGATCGGCTATGCTATATGGGGCAGAGTGTCGACCAATGAAACAAAATCAAACACAGAGGATGAAGGTGGCAGAGATGAGGATGCTACGATGGATGTGTGGCCACACAAGAAAGGATAGGATTAGGAATGATGTGATACGAGGTAAACTGGGTGTAGCCTCGATCGAGGATAAATTGAGGGAGCACCGCCTAAGATGGTTTGGACATGTCAGCAGAAGACCGACCTCAGCCCTAGTCAGGAGGTGTGAACAGCTCAACACAGCGATAAGCAGAAGAGGGAGGGGCAGACCAAAGAAGAGTTGGCTGGAGACGATTCGTCAAGACCTAACCCACCTAAACCTAAGAGAGGAGATGGCCTCAGATAGGACACGTTGGAGGGCTAGCATTAGGGTAGCGGAGATGGCAAGATTAGAGTAGTGCTGGGATTGGCTGGTTGTCTAAGATTCTTAGGCAAGCATAACCTCTAGTGTAGCACTATTAGGCTAGTTTAGTCCCTAATCATGCCCATTCTCCTTCTCCTTCTTCTTCTTCTTCTTCCTCTCCTTCTCCTTTTTCTCTCCTTCATCTACTTTTGCCTCTATATATATGTTATTGATTGGTGGTTTATCTGCAGGCACTCAGCTACTTCAGGTTGGGGGTCCCCGGAAACAGTCTCCTTTCCTGTCGGAAGGGGTAAGGCTGCATACATCACCCCCCCAGACCCTGCGTTCTGCGGGAGCCGCAAGGCACTGGGACTGTTGTTGTTGTTGTAGTGGTGTATGTTTAACCATATACTGTGCATGACAGGTTTTAACGGTGTAAAATCAACTTGTGTTAGTTTTAATGGTGTATCATGGGTTTAATGGTGTAGCACGGGTTTAATCTTAGGTTTTGTGATGTTTATCTTTTATTTCAGATGGTATTTGAGACACGCAAGAGGAGCCGATCAGAAGTGGAGGTTGATTACATTTTTCCTAGGTGTTGCTGGAAATTCCTACAGGTTAACCAAATGGGAATATCAACCAAAGCTGTGACGGAGATTAGGAAAATCTTGAAGGACGACGAATCCAAGGTTTGACACAGTATCCATATGAATTATGTTGACTTTTTACTATTATATTTGTGATCCCTTATTAACTAAAAGAGTTTTGCATTACAGCTTGCCCTTGTTTCACAATACAATGTTGGGCATCAGCTTGAGCTGCGTGAGACTAATGTCGGCTTCTGGCATAGTCTGATTCACGTTGTCCTTCTCCAACAGGTGGCCAACCCAAATCCCGAGGAGTTATCATTCTTATTTGGTGGGAAGATAGTGCACCTCGGGAGGAGGGAATTTTGTATTATAACCGGCTGAGATATGCCGATGTGGAAGATGTACGCGGTGGTTCCAACAGGCTGATTGCCAAGTATGGCATGAGGGGGAGGATGAGTAGGCAGCGGCTGCTTTAAGCATGCAGTACCTACTCCATTATGTAGGACCAGGTGAAGCTTGTTGTTGCCTACTTGGTTGGGGGTCTACTGTTCGCCAAACATAAGCGAACAGCCATTGACCCGAACATCCTGGCCCTCGCGGACGACGTGGGCTCTTTTAACATTGTTGCTTGGGGATCCTTGAGCTGGAAATTCTTGGTGCGGAAGCTCAAGGATTTCGTAGCAAAAATGCAACAGGGTTTAGAAAAGACCTACTCCGTCCACGGGTTCTATGATGTGGTTTCCATGTTTGCCATGGAAACCCTTCCAGAACTTGCCAAGGTTGGGGTGGTGAGGGTTGGCAATCAGCCTCTTGGGCGGATCCTTAACTGGAAGATGGGCAATAAGGGTTCGTACACCGCTCTGCTCTCAACGGTATTTGATAAGGTAATAATACATTTTTTTGTTACTGTTTTACTATTAGTTGTTTCATATCATTTGCATTAGATTTATGATTTGTAATTTTACTAATGTTCATATGATGTATCTTCCTTTGATCAGCAATTGAATGCCGAACCGATTAGACTGACGAGTGCAGAAGCCAGTTAGTCTAATCTACAAGGCATTCCCTTTGCTAAGGATGGTGAGGAGGGGGTTCAAACTCCTAATGAGGCAATGCCAGCAGATCCAAACTTTGAACCAGAACCGTTGGCTACTCTACACCCCTTGCCAACTACGTCAACAAATTTGGCGTTTCAATCAGTATTGACAATTCGTTTTGTGTTTATACAATTGCATTTGTTCTTGTACATATCAGATTAGTTAAATTCAGTTTTATGACGATTTGAAGGACATACTGTAGGTTATCGAGAGACTTGAAGCGTTGGAGAAAGAAATGGAAAGCATACGGCAAATAAACCTGCAATATGAAAGCAAACTTGAAGAGCAACAGCAACAGATCCAGTTAAATGAGAGCACTATTCAAGCGCAAAAGGATCTGTTGCAAGCATATGAACAAAGGTTTGAAGCTCAGGAGGCTAAGCTTCAGGAGCTTTCATACCGATTACCGCATGTCCCAACTCCCTATCATTCTCCATCACCTTTATCTCTTCCATCCCCTGTTGAAACTCCACAGCAAGCAATTATTATTTCTCCTCCACATAATGTGTAAGACACTACTGATCTTTGTTATTGTCCCAATTCAGTGAGTATGTTTTCATGCATGTTGAAGTTCATTCACTTTGATGACGATGCTTGCTTGGTGACAGTGTCCCCGACACTATGGGAATTGGGACACCAGGGGAGGGGCCCCAAGCCAAACCCCAAATATAAAGGTGAAGAATGGACTGCTGAGGGAAAGAGCAAACGGCCAAGGATGACGGCTTCTCTACTAGAACTAGTTCTGCCCTTAGATCCATTCCAACCTCCCTCCAAAGAAGAACAAAAAGAGTTTGAAGATTTTTACAAAAGTTTCCACACACAGATTAAGAAGTGAGTGTGTAATAACAATATGCTTTTTGAAAATCAGTATGGAAATGTTTCCATATTGCAATTTTCTTATGGGATGCTTATATATCATGCTTCTTATTGTATATTATAGACATTTGAAGACTCCCTTCCAGTTACCTAAGGATCAACGAATGGATTTCTCTGTTTTGACTGCCAGTACGGGTCAGTTTTGGTATCGGTTGAAAAACAACGACGTATGGCTCACGGATGAGGTATGTTTCCCATCATGATCCATTTGGCATGTGATTGCTGTAAGTGGATCCCATTATTTTTTGTTGGTGTGTCAACTGATTAGTGGTGTATGATAGGTTTTAAGGGTGTGAAATCAACTTGTGTAGGTGTGTTTCAAGTAATAAGTGGTGTATGATCAATCATACACCGTGTATGATAGGTTTTAATGCTGTGAAATCAACTTGTGTTAGTGTGGTTTAAGTAATTAGTGGTGTATGATCAATCATACACCGTGTATGATTGGTTTAAATGGTGTGAAATCATTCTCTGTTGCTGTGTTTTATGTCGTAAATGGTATATGATCAACCATACACTGTGTATGATTGGTTTAAATGGTGTGAAATTATTCTCTATTGGTGTGTTTTATGTCATAAATTGTGTATGTTCAACCATACACCGTGTATGATAGGTTTTAATGGTGTAAAGTCAACTTGTATAAGTGTGTTTCAAGTTATTAGCAGTGTACGGTTAACTATACGCCGTGTATGATGGGTTTAAATGGTGTGAAATCAACTTATTTTATTGTGTTTTATGTCTTAAATGGTGTATGATCAACCATACACTGTGTATGATTGGTTTAAATGGTGTGAAATAATTCTCTGTTGGTGTGTTTTATGTCATAAATTATGTATGTGTCAACCTTACACCGAGTATGATAGGTTTTAATTATGTAAAGTCAACTTGTATAAGTGTGTTTCAAGCTATTAGTGTTGTATGTTTAACCATACACCGTGTATGATTGGTTTAAATGGTGTGAAATCAACTTATGTTATTGTGTGTTAAGTAAACAAGTGGTGTATGATTAGTCATACACCGTGTATGGTTGGTTTTAATGGTTTAAAATCAACTTGTGTTAATATGTTTTAAGTAAAGAGTGGTGTATGATTAGTCATACACCATGTATGATAGGGTTTAATTGTGTAAAATCAACTTATTTATGTGTGTTTCAAGTGATTAGTGGTGTATGGTTAACCATACACCATGTATGATAATAGGTTTTACTTGTCTAAGAACAACTTGTGTTAGGGTGTTTCAACTAATTAGTGGTGTATGGTTAACCATACACCGTGTATGATAGGTTTTAAACGTGCAAAATCATGTCATCTTGATCAATCATATACCGTGTATGATAGGTTTTAAATGTCTTAAATCATATTGTGTTGGTATGTTCCAAGTGATTAGTGGTGTGTGTTGTGTTTGAAGTAATTTGTCTCATATTGCAGCAAATGGATGTTATTCTACACTACATTATGCAGAAGAAACATAAGTCGCCAAAACATTTCGACCAGAGGGCAACATGCACATCTACATCGGTTACTTCTCTATTTGGACCCCTATTCAAATGCACTCAAAACAGAGAAATCCCAATCGAATCAGCTTTTGACAATTTTGATTCGTTGATCATCAAGTTTCTTACCGGGGATGTCAAATATGGGGTCCATTGCCACAATGTGGATCGGATATATATGCCCATCAATCAACCTAATCAACATTGGTTCCTTGCTGCCATCAATTTTAAAGATTGGCAGATAGATGTAATTGATTCCTTGTACTCCGCTGTAGCCAAGAAATTAAGATTAGAACATGTGGAGCCAATTGCAAAATTGCTTCCATATGCTCTAGACATGGTTAATTTTTGGGACGTCCGAAATGACCTCATACATTTCAGAGGCAAACTTTTCGGGATCACTTACGACTGGGATTCATGTCCACAACAGATGGGATATGACATCTACTTCCATTGCTTCCTCACTATTTTTTTATATTTTTTTTGGTTATTAAGTGGATGAAAATAGTCTTTACTTACAATGATGCCTGATTTCTTATTGTGTCATCTGTATTATTATGAACTGCAGGTCAGATTGTGGTATATTTGTCTTAAAGTTTATTGAATTTTTGCTTTCAAATGGACTAAGCATCTCCCAATGCACGCAAGGACAGATAGGGAAGTTGCAGATGAATACCTGTGTATACTTGTATAGACATGGAAGAAAGAAACAGATGAAAATGTATATAAGTGTATAAAATTATGTGATGTGTATATGTTATTGTATATTACCATAGGATTTATATTGTAATCATTATACTGAAAATTGTATAAAGGTTGTGATGTGTATGTATTATTGTATATTTCCATATTGTTGTATATTCCCAAATTCTGTACATTGTATTCATTATACTCTGGAAAATAATCATTTTCGTTTGATATGTTAGTGAATTGGTTGAGGTTGTTATGAGTTTGTACTAAGTGTATGATTGATTGAGTGATGAACGTATGGATTTAGCCAAAAAAAGGGGAAGTATGTAAAACTTGTTGTACTCTCCCAACAGTCATTCTTCCCCATCTTGTTTATGAGTGTAATTAGCTTTATTATTGGATGTATGTATTTTATCCAATGTAATACAACACTCATTTTACTTTGCTTCTTTCACATAATCTCACCCCTTTCCCTTTAAACAGAGATCACTTATTCCTTCTATATAAGATTCAAGGTCCAACATGGCAGCAAATATAAAGGCATGATTCATCATACACCAACATTTACTTCAAACACACCTATATAAGTCGATTTTACACCATCCTACCAGCAAAACTTGAAAAAAAAAATGCAAAAGTTGATTTTACACCATTAAAACTCATCATACACCGTGTATGATTGATCATACACTGCTATTTACTTAAAACACACCTATATAAGTTGATTTTACACCAATATAACCCATCATACACCGTGTATGATTGATCATACACTGCTATTTACTTAAAACACACCTATGTAAGTTGATTTTACACCAATATAACCCATCATACACCGTGTATGATTCGTCATACACTAATAATTACTTAAAACACACTTATGTAAGTTGATTTTACACCATCCTACCAGCAAAACTTGAAAAAAACATGCAAAAGTTGAATTTACACCCTTAAAACTCATCATACATCATGTATGATTGATCATACAGTGCTATTTACTTCAAACACACCTATATAAATTGATTTTACACAGTCCTACCAGCAAAACTTGAAAAAAACATGCAAAAGTTGAATTTACACCCTTAAAACTCATCGTACACTGTATATGATTGATCATACACCGCTATTTACTTCAAAAACACCTATATAACTTGATTTTACACCATCCTACCAACAAAACTTGAAAACAAACATGCAAAAGTTGAATTTACACCCTTAAAACTCATCATACACCGTGTATAATTGATCATACACCGCTATTTACTTCAAACACACCTATATAAGTTGATTTTACACCAATATAACCCATCATATACCATGTATGATTCATCATACACCAACATTTACTTCAAACACACCTATATAGGTTGAATTTACACCATCCTACCAGCCAAACTTGAAAAAAAACATGCAAAAGTTGGATTGGCACCCTTAAAACTCATCATATACCGTGTATTATTGATCATACACCACTATTTACTTTAAACACACCTATATAAGTTGATTTTATACCAATATAACCTATTATACACCGTGTATGATTCATCATACACCAATATTTACTTCAAACACACCTATAGAAGTTGATTTTACACTAGCATACCAGCAAAACTTGGAAAAAACATGCAAAAGTTGATTTTACACCATAAAAAACATATCGTACACAGTGTATGATTGATCATACACCACTACTTACTTCTAACAGATTAAAACAAGTTGATTTCACACCATTAAAACCTATCATACATCGTGTATGATTGATCATACACCACAAATTACTTCAAACACACTAAAACAAATGGATTTTACACCACTGAAACCTATCTTACACCGTGTATAATTAATCATACACCGCTAATTACTTGAAACATATTAAAACAAGTTGATTTCACACCATTTAAAACTATCATACACCGTGTATAGTGAACAGTTGCATGAAATCCTTTATACATTTCTTTACGTTATACATAATTTAAAGGTTTATTAGCGAGGGATATAGGGTACTGATATTAGCCTGCATGTAACTTTAAATTACCCTGCAGACAATTTGAAGGACATATTGGAAATACACCTACACATGATGAATCATAAAGGGTTTTGCTTAATCACATACTTACTTTAAAACACGTTTAAGCAAAGCCCTTGATGAATCATGATCAGCCGGTGAAGCTGAGCATAGTTAATTAGAAAGTCTCCACCCATCAGTGAAATGGCTGAGGAACCGATTATATTCAGCAGTAAAACATCATATCCTTGACATTCTCCTTGATCTGTGGAAGTGCTAGCACCTCTTGCTGCCTCTCAGTTGTCACTGGCCCACCACCGCTGATATGAGACAAATTACTTTAGACACAACACACACCACTAATCACTTGAAACATACCAACGCAAGATGATTTAAGACGTCTAAAACCTATCATACACGGTGTATGATTGATCGTACATCACTAATCACTTGAAACACACCAAGATGACATGATTTCGCAAGTTTAAAACCTATCATACACGGTGTATGGTTAACCATACACCACTAATTAGTTGAAACACCCTAACATAAGTTGTTTTCAGACAAGTAAAACCTATCATACACCACTTGTGACTTAAAACACAATAACACAAGTTGATTTTATACCCTTTAAACCCATCAGTGAAATCCATTCGTTGATCCTCAGGTAACAGAAGGGAAGTCTTCAAATTCCTATAATATACAATAAGAAGCATGGTATATAGGCATCCCATATGAAAATTGCAATATGACATACTGACTATCAAAAAGCATAGTGTTATTACACACTTACTTGTTGACCTTTTTTGTAGAAGCTACTGTAAAAATCATGAAACTCCTTGATCTGTAGAAGTGCTTGCACCTCTCGCTACCTCTCAACTGTCATTGGCCCACCACCGCCATTGCTAGAACCACTTACATGAGCAATTTCAACGGCTAGATGTAGCACAAAATTGAGGAGCCGTGATGCTTGGGTTCTTGTCCAACTCCTTCATTTATAGGCAAAAGCATACAAGATACACATACATGGGGAGAACCGTGGGAGAGGGGTAGGATAAAGGAGGTGGTAGTTGAGGTTATTAAATGTCTTGCTTGGGTGTCAATTATGAGCCCTGAACATTCAATGTTCAACCCCTAACTACCCCAACCAGTCATTCTCCTCCATTTAAAACAATTTCATTGATAATCCGCAACCTCACACCAGTCAATGTGTTATGGATAATACAAAACTGTCGGTAATAATGCACATATATTAATAGTACACAATTTCCTTGATATTAATAGCAATTACATTGTATAAAAAAAAAGTACAACTGATGCACAAGGGTCTGGAAGGTTGGTTCATGCGCGAAAAAAGGACAGTACACAACTATAATGAATTATGTACATGAGTAAACAAATGTACAATATCATCACCGATAGTAGCAAATAAAATTTATGCATTTGAAGAATATAACTTAATTCGGAGGAGGGACTTGAGAAGAAGGACCGCCGGAGTTGGATGAGGTGCCTTCGCCCCTAGAACGCAGAGCAATTGGATTCTTGCACGTGGATCGATTATGCTCGTGTTCCTTGCACCGACTGCACCTTTGATGAACACGCTCTTGACCAACAGACGGAATCCTCCTCTTCCACCGCCTCCCAGAAGAGGTTCGCAGATCGGGTGGAAGAAGATTCATGTCAGCTACATTACGGGATACGCCAGTCACTTATGTGCGGCATCGGGTAGACGACACCTCTGTATGACTCGTACCAATTTTCTCTACTGTAGTACGGTGAGCATAAGTCGTATAGACCATAAGGACTGTGCCTTACGATGGCTAACGCATGCTCACAAGGAAGCTGCTCAAGTTGAAACCTACAGCAGGTACATGTCCAGAGCGACATATCTAAGCAAAAATTCTTCTCCCCATTGATGACGTCGAAAGTATAATCATCAGCTCGCAAAATCTGCATTGCCAAAAGGATAGACAAATGCGTCAAACAATCACGGTGCAAAAAAAAAAAAAAAAAAAAAAAAAGCAAAAAAACCAACAGAACATGCACGTATCACCAATAAACGTCCATGGATTATTTGATTCGCACAACAACGAGTTGATTTTACACCCTTAAAATGTATCATACACGGGTTATGGTTAAACATATACCACGAAACACTTGAAGCGCACCAAAATAAGCGGATTTCACACCGTTTCAAACTTTTACATACCACCACAAGTAGATTTCACACCATGTTAAGCAATCGTACATTGCATACCATGAAAACCTACCTTACACCCCTAAGTACTTAAAACACGCTATAAACATGCTTTGTAGTAGGGATTAAACATGACAATATGTACGAAATTTACTGTCATTGTTCATGATAATTTGAATCTGTCGTGTAATTTTTTTTGGACGTCGGGGGACATTGTACCGGTGCAAGCTTCAGCCTTGGCTCTTCTGTCATAAAACCACTTCTGCAATAGTAGCCTAAACTCAACAACGAGGGCAGTAATTAGATAGTCACGCACCTTGACCAATACAACATTCATGGATTCTGAAATGTTTGTCGTCATTATGTTGTACCGACGACAAGGGGAGTGGGAACGAGTCCACTTGTCCAGTCCCACAGCTTCCAAGTAATCTTTAGCCCCGGTTACGGCACAACATAAACTGAAAAACAAACTATGGAACTCTTGAATGTTGTATGCTTTAGCTGCTTGGTAGTAGTACTAATCCAACTGCTTCGTTTTGCTTTTGAATTTGGCCTTCAAGTTATTCAGCAAGTGGTACATGCACAGCCCGTGAAATGCACTGGGGAAAACTTCTTCCACCATGCGTTGGATGCTTCGGTGTCTATCAGATACAATGACATGGCCAATAGGCTCCCTAATGACTTCCTTCAACCTGCCGAGGAACCAATGCCACGATGCATCATTCTCTGAATCACCGATACCGACAGCAATCGGGAAAATTTGCTAGTTGGTATAGTGGCAAACGGCCATGAACAGAACACCCCGGTATTTTCCTTTCAGATGTGTTGCATCAATGCTCACAACAGGCCGGAAAAACCGGTACCCTTTCAGTGAAGCATCAAACACAATGAAGAGGTACTGAAATCTGCTTTCGTCATCTGTCTGCATATAAAATAAGGTACCAGGGTTAGTCTGTCGGAGGACATACAGATAAGCAGGCAAGAATACATATAACTCTTCGGCGGTACCCAATCTAACATTGTTGAAAGCAAACTCTCTCGCCCTACATGCAACACTGTAGCTGATCTCGACACCGTAGCAACTATGGATGTCATCTATGACACCCCGTGGCTTGAACACTCTTCCGGGATTGACAAGTTTCTTGCGGACGCATTCCCCGACGACCCAACTAGTTGCCTGCCTGTGCTCAACAGTAGTGAGATCGGTAGGGTGGTTGTGGTTCTTTTCTACTTTTGTAACCATCCAGTAGCCACCATCTACTGGACACATAGCCCGAACCCTCCATGTGCAATCCTCTTGTGCGGAGCGAACAACTATTAAGGATTTGTTAGACTTGTGGCTCCTGAATTCAAATTTTTTCCTAAGCGCAATTATCTGCCAGGTTAGTCAACAAGTCCCTCTTCGTCTTAAATATTTGATTCACTTCAACATCCTCAACCATCCTACCTTGCCCATATACCCCGTTAATCCGACTTCTCTCATTAACGGAGCCAGCATCATCATCATAACGAGGATCACCAGCAACTTGGACGTCGGGGTGGACATTCGGTTGACCGCTGGGTTCCGCATTCCGTTCCACTATAGGTTCGACAATCGGAGCGTCTTTGGGGGAACTATTCTAATGCTCGTAAGTGTGCTATTTTGGAGGTGATGCATTAGGTGCAGTCGGTCGCACCTGGGATAAATTGATATTGTCCAAATTGTCCCATGCACTTTGATTGGAATTTTCCCAATCTCCACCTGTTGTTGTTGCTGCAGCCGTCACAGTAGGCATGTCCAAATCGATTTTAGATGCATCTCCGTGGCTGCTTCTTCCATCCCCGTGTTCATACATCCACCAAAAGTCTCAGGTACCTCAGGGTCCGAACCGTCACTGTTCTTGTCACCATCGGGAATTGTTAGAATGGGAGTCCGTTGCCAATCGAAGCAAGGATTCCTGGCACCGGATGACTCAACAGTTACGATCAAGGTATGTTTCGCCCTATTTTCTTTGGCCAGTGCCTTCCAAAACATAACTGACCTATCATCGATGACCTCGTACAAGGGCGCGGCCGGAACGCCGGTAAGAAATTGAAAATGCATCTTTGATCCTGCATCCACCAAAGCACCAATCACCTCTATCACAGTCCTTCGCAAACCAGCAAAGTCAGTCTTCTCATCCACTAAAAAATAACCCAATTTTCCACCAATGTACTCTGCCCTCTCCTTAAGGTGGCCACCGTACAGAACGCATGCAATAGCAACATCACCCATTACTATGAACAAGAAAAAAAAACATTATATCAGAGCACTATTGACATGAAACACACTAGGTTGGAATGGAAGAACAGCATTGAAACCACTCATACGCTGTGTATGATTTGTTTAAAACCATTATTGACATGAAACAACCAACTAACAGTGATAATACACCAATAACACCTAACATAGACGGTGTATATGTAAAGATACAAAGCTAAAAACCTGAAACACACCAACGCAAATTATTTTACAAAATTTAAACCCGTCATACCCGGAGTATGATTAATCATGCACCACAAACTACATGACTTAACACACACAACCACAGAGTGGTATTACACCACTTTAAGAAATCATACATGGTGCATGATTTGCGTTACAACCATAAACAAGTTCATCACACACCTTTTAAAGCTATCATACACGGTGTATGGTTAAGCATACCCCATTCTATACATGAAAGACACCAAAACGAGTTCATCATACACCGTTTAAAGCTATCATATACGGTGTATGGTTAAACATACCCCATTCTATACTTGAAAGGCAACAAAACAAGTTCATCATACACCTTTTAAAGCTATCAGACACAGTGTATGGTTGATCCTACACCACTATTGACTTGAAAGACACTAAAACAAGTTGATTTACACCCTTAAAACCTATCATGCACGGTGTATGATTGATCATATGCCACTAATTACTTAAAACACACTAAAACAAGTTATTTTCACGCCATTTAGACCAATCATACACGGTGTATGATTGATCTTACACCACTATTGACTTGAAAGACACTAAAACAAGTTGATTTTACACCCTTAAAACCTATCATACACCACTAATTGCTTAAAACACACTAAAGCAAGTTGTTTTCACACCATTTAGACCAATCATACATGGTGTATGATTGATCTTACACCACTATTGACTTGAAAGACACTTAAACAAATTGATTTTACATCCTTAAAACCTGTCATACACGGTGTATGATTGATCATACACCACTAATTGCTTAAAACACACAAAAGCAAGTTGTTTTCACACCATTTAGACCAATCATACACGATATATGATTGATCTTACACCACTATTGACTTGAAAGACAGTAAAAGAAGTTGATTTATACCATTAAAACCATTCATACACGGTGTATGATTGATCATACACCACTAATTACTTAAAACACACTAACACAAGTTGATTTCACACCATTAAAACCTATCATACACGGTGTATAATTGATCATACGCCACCAATTACTTGAAACACACTAACACAAGTTGATTTCAAAGCATTAAAACCAATCATACACGGTGTATGATTAATCATACACCATTAATGACTTGAAACATACTAACACAATTTGATTTCACAGCATTAAAACCAATCATAAACGGTATATGATTGATCATACACCACTAATTACTTGAAACACACCTAAACAAGTTGATTTCACAGCATTAAAACCAATCATACACGGTGTATGATTGATCATACACCACTAATTACTTGAAACACACCCAAACAAGTTGATTTCACACCATTAAAACCTGTCATACATAGTATATGATTGATCATACACCACTAATTACTTAAAACACACTCACACAAGTTGATTTCACACCATTAAAACCTATCATACATGGTGTGTGATTAATCATACACCACTAATTACTTAAAACACACTAAAACAAGTTATTTTCACACCATTTAGACCTATCCTACACGGTGTATGATTGATCATACACCACTAATTACTTAAAACACACCTAAACAAGTTGATTTCACACCATTAAAACCTATCATACACGATGTATGATTGATCATACACCACTAATTACTTGAAACTCACCAAAACAAGTTGTTTTCACACTATTAAAACCTATCATACACTGTGTATGATTGATCATACACCACTAATTACTTAAAACACACTCACACAAGTTGATTTCACACTATTAAAACCTATCATACATGGTGTATGATTGATCATATACAACGAATTACTTAAAACACACTAACAAAAGTTGATTTCACACCATTAAAACCCACAGTGTATGATTGATCATACACCATTAATTACTAGAAACACACCTAAACAAGTTGATTTCACACCATTAAAACCTATCATACACGGTGTATGATTGATCATATACCATTAATTGCCTAAAACACACTAAAACAAGTTATTTTCACACCATTTAGACCTATCCTATACGGTGTATGATTGATCATACACCACTAATTACTTAAAACACACCCAAACAAGTTGATTTCACACCATTAAAACCTATCATATACAGTGTATGATTGATCATACACCACTAATTTCTTAAAACACACCAAAACAAGTTGTTTTCACACCATTAAAACCTATCATACATAGTATATGATTGATCATACACCGCTAATTACTTAAAACACACTCACGCAAGTTGATTTCACACATTAAAACCTATCATACACCACTAATTGCTTAAAACACACTAAAACAAGTTGTTTTCACACTATTAAAAGCAATCATACACGGTGTATGATTAATCATATACCACTAATGACTTGAAACACACTAACACAAATTGATTTTACACCATTAAAACCTATCATACACGGTGTATGATTAATCATACACCACTGTTTACTTGAAACACATCTAAATAAGTTGATTTCACACCATTAAAATCTATCATACATGGTGTATGATTGGTCATACACCACTAATTACTTAAAACACACCTAAACAAGTTAATTTCACACCCTAAAAACCAATCATACCCATTGTATGATTAATCATACACCATTAACGACTTGAAAAACACCAACACAACTTGATAATACACCATTTAAATCAATCATACACGGTGTATGATTAATCATACACCATTAATGAGTTGAAACACTCCAAAGAAAATTATAATACACCATTTACACCAATCATACACCATAAATGACTTGTAACACACCAACCTCATATGATAGGGATTCAATAACGACCAATGCATGAAATGATCATTTTACCTTCAATGTTTGATCTGAAAACCGTGAAATGTGTAATGACATAATCTTGAACCTACCGCAATGCCACAATGCTTCAAACACGATCTTACGAGGCCTTCTTCTTCTTCTTCGGAGGGCCCAAAGTAGCATAACGACGCACGTAGGACGAAAAAAAATGGAGCTTGGGGATTTCAGAATGAGAGAAAAAGAACAAAGAAGGGAGAATGAGAGGTAAGCTGAAAGGGCGAGTAAAACGGGTGGGAAGTGAGAAGGGAGGGAGAGGATGAGAAGCAAATTATATGACATAAAGTAAAAATATGTCCTTTTGCATTAAATAAGGAGAGAGAAAATGGACGGGGGAGGGGGTAAAGTATTGGAATTACTACTGTAGCATTAGATGAGGAGAGAGAAGGGGAGAGAGAGAGTGGACGGGTGGGGCTGAAGTGGAGGGGCAAAATTGTCCCAAAGGGTCTATTTAGGATTAAAGGGATTGGAAAAAGATTAAAGTTGGGGAAGGGGGGTCTATTCCGTACGATTTCCCAATATATTTTGTACGTGCCCTAATGTTTTAAAATATTTTGAGGTACTATAACCTTTCATAACATTTTTAGAAGTATTTCTTATAACTCCATTAGGATTTCATTAAATTATGTTGATGAGCCAAGTAATAATAAAAGGGAAAATACTCCAAATATAATTTAAATAAGTTATATTTAAAATAATTTATAATATTTAAAAACATTTATAATAATTTTAAATTTAAAAAATATAAAACCCCCTAAAATCAATAAATAATTTTAAAAAATAAAAATAAAATTGTATTTTTATTTTTAAATCATTTTAAGATTGTTTTGATATGTAATATTTTAAATATAAATAAAACTTTTTTTGCGAATATGCAAGCGAGTATTTCTCATTAATCACCCAAACATATATATACAAAAAGCACCACAACCAACAAGGGAATCAAAATTGAATCAAAAACACAAAAATCAAAAAAAGGACAAAGCCCAACTAAATACCCCCACTCATTTCACCTTTGAAAAATTGATACGTGACCAACCTAATGTTTTAGTTGCTTGAACTACCTGGTCCTTATTTGATTCCCGACCTTCATATATGAGACTATTTCCTTCCAAATCATATAAACACAAGTAGTGAGGCATTCGAGTCCTTAAGCTCATATCTGAATAAGATCCCACTCCACAAACAAATGTCCTTTCAGACACCTTGGACCGAATCACACTCAAAAAATAAATGTGCACTAGATTCATAACTCCTTTCACAAATAATGCATCTACTAGCAAGAGTCACCCCTCCGATCTGCAAGCTATCATCTACAGTAACCTACCAGAGGCAGCTAACCACAGAAGAAAGTTGTATCTGGGAAACTGACAATACACCAAATCGTCCTACCCTAATAAATCTTCTCTAGGGTGAATCAGATCATAAGCTCTACTAATACTGAACTTATCCTTGGCAAAACATTTAACCATCCGCAAGTGCGCCTAGTATATCGACTTAGAACCAACCAACAATAAGTCCCTACATTTTAATAAATTTCTCCACCCAGCAGAGTCATGAACTTTAGCATCAACCAACCAAATATCCATGTTTTCCATATACACTTCATGAACCCACCTAACCCACAATGAATCCTTCTTCTCCTAAAACGCACCACAATGCATGAACTAAATTAGTCAAGTTCCAGGATTCTATATGCTTTAAACCTACAACACAGTTGATCCCAAGTTCGAGGGATGAACGCTCTTGTCTTTAAATCTGGACCAGACCATAGAAAAGAGGATAAAAGCCTCTCAAGACCTAAATCATAGCTTGAGGAAACAAGTAGATACTACCCTAGAAGAATATAATGCTAACCACAACCGAGTTAATCAGCTCTCATCTACTAGTGTGAGATAATTTCCTATGATGCCAACTAGAAATTCGACTTCGAATTCTATTTAAGAGGGGACCATATTGTTCAACCTTCAATCTCGAGCCAGGAATTAGAATACCCAAATACCTGAGAAACATGTACTGGACTTCAAGACATTAAGTTCCAGTCCCAACATTATGAAATCGCATAAACCTCTTCTAAATGACCTCAACTGAGGAACTATCCCTTCTAGCAAATAAGAGTGGGTCATCGGTAGTTTCTTGCATTTTAGGTGACATGTACGCCGGATCATCCCCCACTCCCATCAATTCTGTAGATAGATACTCCATATAGAGAACAAACAGATAAGGAGATATGAGATCTCCTTGATGAAGATCCTAGCCCTTTAAAATAGTCCACCAACTCCCTATTAAGCTGTATCAAAAAAGAGGGAGAAGTCACACACTTATAAAGCCAATCAATAAACTACTGTGGAAACTCTAAGCTAGCGAGCAACTCAAAAATAAAATCCCAATTCATTGTATCATAAGTTTTCCTTATATCAGACTTCACGAAACAGCACAACAATATGTTTTTCCTATTGTAATGCTTGACGATCTCCTAGTCGAACATAATATTATCGAACATTGATCTACCTTGAACAAAAGCCCCTTGAGCCAGATTAGTCAGATTACCTAATACCTCACATAAATGGTTAGCCAGGATCTTCGAGATGTACTTATAGAGAACGTTGCAACATGCTATCGGTCTGAACTCCTTAACCACTTGAGGGTTTTTAACTTTAGGTATCAAGCATATTGTTGAAGCATTCAAGCATTTCAAAAGCTTACCCTTTGCAAAGAAATCAAGGATAGCATGGGCAATATCTTGTCCAACTATATCCCAGCAAGAGCGAAAAAATTTAGGAGGAAAGCCATCAGGACCTAGCTTCTTCGAGGCGAGAATGTACCAAACCCCTCTACGAATCTCCTCATGGATAACCGGACTAATCAATTTAGTTGCATCATCAGGACTCACTTTTAGACCCTTACATAAGATTTGGAAGCCAACTGAGGCCCCTTGACCTAATTGAGACCCCAACATATTGTGATAGACTTTGAGAAAGTCAAGACAATCAACAATGGACCTAGAATCATCCATAATCGACCAGATGTTCTTCTTGCCACGTGCTTTAATCCAAGAATAGAAGTAACTTGTTATCAAATTCGCTTGATTTAAGTACTAATTTTTAGCTCCTTGTTGGAGATATTCTTGCTCAACCAATAGGAGTCTGTATAAATAAAATTTTTGCCCTAAGTTATATATATATTTTTCCAAGTTAGTTTAATTTAGCACAACATAAATGAGTTATGGGATATTATATGAAAAAAGAGTTGCCAAAGTTCAAGTTATTGTAAAAATATTTTAAAACCTCAGGGCACTTGAAAATTGTATTATCAAATCTAGAGATACATGAACTAAAACTTATTTGAATTTTTAAAATTATTTTGGATATTTTTTATATAATTTTTGAGGCTGGAGTATTAAATAAATTTTAGTTAATAGTTCAATTGTATCTTTGATAAATTAAAAGTGCGAGGGGGGTGGAGGTCACATTAATTTTGACCAATAGTTTGGGGGCATCTTTAATGAAATTAAAAGTTAGGGGTCTCTCCATTAATATTATCCCAAAATTAATTTTAATAATGGGATATTTTTGATAAAATTAGATTTGAAGGTTATATTAATTTTAAGTAATAATTTAACGTTGTTTTTAAAAAATTATGAAGGTTACTTTAGTTTTAAAGCAATAATTCAGAAACACCTAGGGTAAATTACTGTCAAAAATAGAAAACCTATCTTACAAATAAAATCAAACACTTAAATCTATCACATTTAGAAAATCAATCACTTTACCTCAAACAACATTTTATGACCAATTTGTCCCTCAAAAGGGATTACGTGTTTGATTTTATTTTTAGAAAAATTTCACTATTTTACGACAAAAAAATAGGAGTTTGATGTTTTAGGTAAAAAGATGAGAGTTTTATTGTTTTTTAAGCAAAATATGAATGAGTTTTCTGATATTTACTCATAATTAACTATTTTTAATTAATATAGTAATGACATTATAAATTTAAAAGATAAGACATTTTTGAAATTTTTATAAAAAAAATATTAGAAGATAAAATATAATAGCTTTTGTTAAAAATAAATTTTAAACTGAGATTAGTAAATTTAAAATTAAAATATATATACATTAAAAATTTGAAAATAGAATATGGGAAAATAACATTTCTAGGAAAAAATTTGAAAAATCAAAGTTAAAAAATATTATTATTTTTTTCAAAATTTTTCATAAAAAATTATTTTCCAATAATTTGTTTTAAAAATTTTTAATTTTGTACATTTTTTTTATTTAAAGTTTTACTAATTCGTTTAAAATTATTTTTAACAAAATAATATTATATTTACCTTATAATATTTTTTATAAAAAATTTAAAAATATTTTTTATTATCTAAACTTATAATATTATTACTATAATTAAATAAATTAATTATTTTTGGGTAAATATAAAAAACCCCTTATTGTTGCTAAAAACATAAAAATATATAATTACTTTTTGAAAATAAAATCAAAGATTTAACCCTTCATTTTAAGGTGTAAAATTGTCATAAAAAGTTAACTATTAGTCTTGTGATAAATTTTTAAAAGTGAATGACTTAAATATTTGATTTTATTTACGAGAAGAACTTTATATTATTGAAGCAGAATATTAAAAATTTTCTATAATTTATCAAAAAGTCTATATAATTTATACCGTCTTTTATAATAGATGAAAAGAATAAAAAAGAGGGTAGATTGGAGAAAGAAGCGAGTGCAGACGCAAAAGAGCACGTAGATTGGAAAAGGAAAGGCCGTGTGGGCCTCACACGACACATTTAGCTGCCTCTTGCTTTTGTTTATACTTCCTTTTTATTTTTTTTCTTTCTTTCGCATTTACTATTGTATCCTCCATTCTTTGCTTTATTTCCCAAACTACCCCCCGCCCAATTAAATCAATTATTAATACTATAATAACTAGACCAGATGATGTCTCATTCCTTCAAAGAATTAAAAGCAGTACTACCGGCCTTATTTATTCTAATATATTATTATCAAGTGTCCAAATTTTCATATCTCTTTTTGTTTTTAATTCACAAATTCTGGGAACATACATTAAATAATCTAAGTTATCCAAAGTAAAAATAAATAAGATTTGAATAACAGAGTATTACATTAATACGAAGTTAAGAATAATAATTTAAGTTTAAAAGTTGAAACAATGAGTACAAGCTGATCCAACACAGTAATTTTTTTTAGAAATGCAAGCACCTTCCATGCATCGCACGCGATCACACTAGTCTATTATTATTAAGAGCTCACACAATAGGACCCCATCGGATCATTATCATCTAAATTTTAGATGATGTTTTAGAAATTATTTAAATTTTTTGAATGTTATATTTAATTTTTTTTAAATATATCAATGTCACACCTTATTGTGACATTATTGATATCTGTTAAATTTTGCTAACGTGGTATTCTAAAAAAGAGAGAAAATAAATTTTAAAAATTAAAATTTACATTTAGAATAAATTTAAAATATTTAAATATTTAAAAAAATATTTAAAATATCTAAAAAGTATGTAAATATTTAAAAAATAATTTTTTAAAATTTCAAATAAGGACAAACTAAGGGATTTTAATGGTATTACATTAAAGTGTGATACTAAAAAATTAGAAAATATATGCAAAAACAACAATAATAACAACAGATTCAGTGCTTCAAGGGCTTCCGCATAAGCGGGGTCTAGAGGGGTGGATGTACGCAACTTTACCGCTTTAGGGTGTAACCTTACCAAGAGGCTGTTTCCGAGGACCCCCACCTTATAGGGTTGGCAACACAAAAACTTCCCAAGAGGTCACCCATCCTGGAACTACTCTCACCCAAGCATGCTTAAGTTCCGAGTTCTAATGAAATCCGGTGCCTTAATGCCTGGTAAATGAAAAATTAGAAAATATATGCAATTTTTGAAAACTGCTACTAAAATTTATGTGATGTTTAGTAAAAACCCAAAATTAAAAAAATGGTTGTGATTTAAATCCAAAATGTTTGAACTCAAACTTGACACGATCCTTAAGTTAACATAAAATCCAAAATGACACAATCTAAATTACATTTGACACAAATTTGAAAAAATCCATATAGACCTGTGACAGGAACGAGTCTCGATCTATAACAGGAAATGGCCAAAATAAAAATTTAATTTATCATAAATTTAAATAATAGGCTAACTATTGTCATGTCATATTTTTTTTTTCTGAACATTTGTCATGTCATATTTATAATTTTAGTTAATATTCTCAAGGTTGAATAAATTGTTAATTACAAATAATAATATAAAAAAAATTATTATTTAAATATCATGAGATTCGACCATCTATTACCGAAATACTATGATATTTCAATATATACAATTAAATACCATGATACTTGAATGATATACAAAAAAAAAAACTTATTGGTACCTATTACTCTACATAATGCTAATCAATCATTTATTATGAAAGACAAGAATGTGCCAAAACATAATATTCTTATGAGTTTTTCTACTATGTGCTTTTAATACATCTTATTTATTTAATTTTTTTCTAAATCTTTATCTACCTATATCTCTAATCTTCCTATCTATTATAGCAAAGATAACCCCCACCCAAAAGTCACCAAGATGTAAACCCAACACTCTCAATACGCCACTCCTCATCTTCCCCTCAATTGCTTAAATCTAGAGATTTGTGTGAGGAACTTTTCAATTTTTTTTTTTTATTTTTTTTATTTACAATTGTAAGAAATCAAATCTAAATTAACTACATTAATGTTTATGTTCTAAGGGACTTAAAAGAACGAATAAATTGATTAGAACAATATTAAAAAGGCAAACGAAGTTCTGCAAGGGAAAATAATTCCATAAAAAGGACCTCGATACCTCACATTTCAGTCGAAAAAGAAATAAACCAAAAGAACACATAGCCTCAATGTTCAGTTCGGCCACCATAAAACTTGAACATGAAGAAGAAAGCAGTGCCAAAACCAGGCAACCTTGAGAAAGGGGCCACCCATCGACTATCACCAACATTTTCAGTAAGGTAAGAAGCTATCTATTTGCGATTGTTTTGGGAAAAAATTGCCGAATGAGGTTCTTTAGGATGAGAGTCGGACTCAAGCTCTCGTTGGTAAGTCAGTCGCTGGTGCGCTAGATCAGGTATTCCCTGCAAAACATGCAAAGCGGTCAGAGGGTCCCGTGGGTTGGTCCACGAGAGACCCCTTTGATGTCTAAGTTAGTATGGGTCTCAATAGTAAATAGGCATAATAAAATACTTAGCTTGTGATGAGTAGGAGGTAGATCCTATAGAGGTGAGGAGAATGGGCCAACATAGGAGAGGGGGTCGGTGGGTACAGTGCCTGGGAGAGTGGGAAAGTAATAAAGATGAGGCAGTGGGAGAGTAAAATGGGATGCGTAGAGAAGGGGTGAGGGAGGCCGTGTTGAGTAGAGAGAATGGAGGATGGTATTTATAGAAGAAGATGAGGTGTTGACAGCAAGTGGGTTGCTAGTGAGTGGAGAAAGGGTTGGCGTTCGGTGCGTTGCGTGGGCCGGTGAGGTTGGCAAAATGGGTCAAGCCTGGCGGAAAGGAGGAAGGACCAATGTCATGATCGTGATATGTTGGAGTAAGTGGTAATAAGTCATTAGTAATAATCAAGGACTAAGTGGTGATAAGTCATTAAACTTCTTTAGTTCTATTAGTTTTGTAAGTGGTTTTAGCCATGTATTAGCCTTAGTAGTATTGATCTTGTATTAGTGAATTATAGGCTTATTAGATATTTGATTAGGAAGGTCGGTTAAGTTGTTGGAGGGAAAGTTAGTTGAGGCGGTTGATGGTTGTCTAGGTGGAATGTATTGCTAGATATTTTCATAGTACTATAAGTAGCTTGTTCTTGCATTTGTAATCCTCATTGATGAATATAGAAATATCCCCTTCCTCTCCCAATTCTATCTACTTCTCATCTTAATCTCAATTCTTTCTCATCCTACACTCGCTGTCCTAGGTTATGGTTTAAGATTGATCTTAAGTCATAACAATTGGCATCAGAGCTTCGATTTTTGGCACCAAGGCTTGCTAAATTTTTGAGCTAACTTGCTGAGATTGCATTCGAACTTACTGATCTTGCGTCCTATCAAGGTAGCAATGGCTAGAGATGCATTCTTTGAGTCGATTCAGAGGGTTGGAGATGCATTCTAGCAAGCGTGTCAGAAAACATTACATATTCTTCAGGACATGATGGAGACAGCAAAGGCGATGCAACAATCACAAGAGCAACCTGTTAGGCATAGAAGAGTGTTGTCACCGTTGTTGGCTGCAATGAAATCAAAGTGGCACATTACGATTGAAGCGTATAGCACAGTCAGACATTATAATCAAGCTGCATCACAGTCGTAAGAAATGTTGTAGTAGCAAGCCTTTGAAAATGCAAAATCAACTCCATAAGCTGGATGGTTTGATTCAGCAAATGGCTAAGTCGCAGCAGCAGTTTTAACAATGGTAACAAACTATTGAAGCTGGAATTGATTCATCCTTAATTCTGAAAGTCAGCACATCTGATCCATTACAATCGCAGCAGCAAACTTTGGATACGCATGATCTTGGAATTAATCTTGGATTTAAGAGCAGCACTTCTGATCCCGTACAGAATGTTACAGTGCAGAATGTTGCAATGGTGCAGAAACACACCTAGGAAATGCAAGGCTAGAAAATTGTACAAAGACAATGGAGGGAAGTTTGAGTTAATTCATCTATGGATGATAATGGATGGCCTCCTGATCCAGGAATTTGATAGCTCATTGTCAAGAATTCAAAGGATCATAACAATTGGTGTAATCTGCAGTGGGGTAATCTGCAAACTTTGGAGATTCAGGACAAAATTAAATAATCTAAATCTGAAAAGCAAGGTACTGCAGTACAACAAAAGGTTCCTACTGAGTTTGCACACTCCAACAGCCTCAAGAGTTGTAATAACAACAAGTTAATTGGAACAAGAACAATGCTAGCCTCAATTCAAGACAATCTGAACCATAATAGCATGCAAATCTTGGATTGCAGTCACACGTATGCAAATCTTGGATTGCAGTTGGCCATATTTCACCAACAACCTCAAATTTTGGTCATAGCAGTAACTAATTTGCAACATTGGAGTGAGCAGATCCTTTCACAGCTTGTTCGATTGAAGAATCACACAAGGATGCCAGTGATTTATTACTGTGGTAGACCACCTGATTTGCGTCTTCTGAAGCTGAACCAGGGAAAGATTAAAGGAGTGTACATTGTTAAGGATACAAGTTTTGGGCAGGCCAAGGTAGAGACTACGGCACTTGAAAGTTTTCAACCACAACATTTTTGTCTACGTGATTCAAGATTATAAAAGGCGTGAATTAGGTACAAATTACTTACTTAAAGATCAAGAAGTATTTGTTTATAACTTGGTCCTTAGCAACCTTTCCAAGTTGTTGCATGATTTTGTAGTGGAAGTTAGTAAGAGGTTTGGTGTTTACGAAGATCCATTCGAGATTGAAGGCCAAGATGCTTTTGTTAGGAAGTTTGAGTATCAGCTTAAGCATCTAGAGGAGATAATAACTACTGAACCATTGAGCTTTAGATGTAATAAGTATAATAAGTGCAATCAAATTGAGGAGAAACAAGTTGAAGCATGAAGGAGTCGGGCAGAAAAACCTAAAATTTATGCGTTGTAAGAGGTTGCAAGAAGTGTTCAAGGAAAGTATGCATCTATGGAATGGTTATCTGATTCCTCTTATTGCAGCATATTGGAAGGCTACAAAGGACACTTTTGTTGGGTCTGATTCAGTTCTGGAAGCTTGTATAGATGTGAAGACAATTAATGGTCTAAAAAGAGAAGATTGGTCTCAAGGGCATAAGCAAGAAATGGGGAGGTACTGTTCGGTTATTGCTACAGAATTATGTGCTTGTTTAGATAATGTTTGCAAATTTCTAGTAGTATATCAGATAGTTCAAGAATGCATCATGCTTCTGGTTACCTTTAAGCCGCAAGACCTTGAAGGCCCTGAGGTGTGTGAGTTAGATGGCATTGTGGAAATTGAAGGACCAAAAAGGATGCTTGGTGGCATCTGGTACTTGGGATACAACAAAAGGGAAGGAAGTATCGCAGTGGAAGTAATGTTAGATGGTAATAGCAATGCTTTCAAGTTTGAAAAAAGAAGGAAGACTTCGACCCAAACTATTGCAAATTCAGCAACAATTCAGGTCAATACTCAGCAGTTGAATCCAATTCAGGTGTTAGGAATTCAAGACATGGTTATTCAAGCCAAAAGTGAAGAGCAAACTCCAGCAGTACAACCAAATCAGAGGCAGCACTTGACACAATAGCTTAAAGACAATTGACACACATTTTAGCTTAGAAAGAGATTCCTTGCTGATAAGAAGAGAGCTGATTGTTTCCCTTTAGTTGAGCATGCCAAATTTGGGGTTATTTTGATTAATGACAAAGTGTAAGATAAAGGTGAAGTTTCCAAGAGAATTCATGTTTTGATCAAGAGCAATGGGATCTTTATAGAACAACTTTACAAATGGGAGGAGATTTGCAAGTTGTTTACACACAATGGTGCAGAAGTGGACATGAAACGGAAGCATGAGCTGATGATTCAGCATGTCAGATGGAATTTTCTCATGCTTTATAACAGAAGGCGCAAGAAAAGGCAGCAAGGAATTTGAGTCAATTGTTCCTAGGTTGTTCACAGCCCGATGCATTCGGCAAAAAAATGTCCAGGATAGTTATAGTACAAAAGCAATTTAACAACGTTTCAAGTCATCAAGCTACAATTTTTTCTAATAAGATTCTTGAGGCATGAATCTTTGAAAGGGGAAGTATTGTCATGATCATGATATATTGGGGTAAGTGGTAATAAGTCATTAGTAATAATCAAGGAATAAGTGGTGATAAGTCATTAGTCTTCTTTAGTTCTATTAGTTTTGTAAGTGGTTTTAGCTATGTATTAGCCTTGTATTAGCGAACTACTAGGCTTATTAGATATTTGGTTAGGAAGGTCGGTCAAGTGAGGGAAAGTTAGTTGAGGTGGTTGATGGTTGTATAGATGGGATGTATTGCTAGATATTTTCATAGCAGTATAAGAAGCTTGTTCTTGCATTTGTGATCCTCATTGATGAATATAAAAATATCTTCTTCCTCTCCCAATTCTCTCTACTTCTCATCTCTATTTCTCATCTTAATCTCTATTCTTTCTCATCCTACACTCTCGCTTCTAGGTTATGATCTAAGATTGATCTTGAATCATAACAATCAAGTTGGAGCCACGAGCCCTTCTTCTTCTTGCCTTTATCTAACCACTTCCCCCTCTATTTATAGTCGAGGGAAGTTCACTTAGTGTGGTTGATAAAGGTAGGTAGCGGGTTTGAATTGGTTAGGCGGGTGGCGGCTTTTCCCTTGCGGGGCAAGTAAGGCGTGCCATTTGTGGGTAGGGTTGGCGGGGTAATATGCCGCAAGGCAGGTGGATGGCACTGGGGTAGTGGAAGATGCTTCCAAGTGTGTGCTGCCAAGTGTGCCGCTAAGGGTCTATCTGCAGGCCTGTTGCCGGGTGTGCCGCTAAGGGCTCACCCATTAATCTATCGTCGGGTGTTCCACCAAGAGCATGCTTCGTGCTCTTTAGGAGGGTATCCTACCAACGGCATTCCTATTACCCATCAACCAGTATGCCACCAAGGGTCTGCTCATTACTCCAAAGCCGGGAAGCAACCAGGTCCATTTATTCTTTCAACAAGTAGCCCCCCACTCCATGGGCAAAAGTAACCTATTCACATTCGGCCATGGAGTGCATTCCTACGTACAAGAGTTGGCATCCTTGCTCACACTCTAAGCCATCTTAACGAATTGGCCGGTGTAAGCGAACATGCCAAGTGGGGAGGTGCGGTTATCACACTAAGTCAATACGACAAGATTCAGGTATTGTGAGGGAGAACTCATTTTATGCGGGTTTCTCCTTGGGAACACGTGAAGTTAATGAGATTACGGCGTTGGACTGATGCGTGTGAGGGGTGCTATCAAATCAATCAATTACTAGCCAAATCTCGCTCGTTTAGCATGATGCATCTAAACCGTCAATATTTTATTTGAATTAAAGTACTCACAGCCAGTCCTCCTGTTTCATCTTCCCCAATGCGTTATGAAACCCTAATCCTAAATTCAATTCACGGCGACACTTTTGCTTGGGCTTTCCAACCAATTTTGACACGGGTTTTATAGTTGTCGGTGCATGAACCTATTGGAGATCCATATTTGATGAAAGATTCTTCAATTGAGCATTTTACTCCCTTTTTCTTTGAGTTGTTTGAATTTGGAGTTTTCAGAAATGGTTAAGGAAAGTAGTGTTGGGGAAGTTCACGAGGATTCGCCCCGCCTTGAGCAACCCACTAGAGAAGAGGTGCCAACTGGCCCTTCCCCTTCATAACCTCCTATGGCGAACTAGTAAGCGGAGGAGGCAGGGCTTGTGGAGGAATTTCCCGAGGCATTTAGCGCTCTCCCTTCCCGTGGATTTGTAGCAAGGAGTGGCAATGCTTAGCACCAGGTACTATTTTCCTGATAATTTCTAGATTTGAGGCCCTAGAGAGGATGAATGCCCCCTTTATCCACCAAGGGGTTTCTTTCTGGTTAGCATGGATGCGCTTGACGCAGGCCTACGATTCCTTATTCCCCTTTTTGTTTCAAATGTTTTGCACCAATATAGTGTTTGCCCTTGTCAAGTGACGCCAAACACATATATGAACATCTTTGGCTTTCTACTTGGTTGCTTCGTTAATGGTTTTTGTCCCACTCTCCGAGTGTTTGATATTTTATAAAAAGCAAAACAGTTCAAGAGTGGTACCTCATTCAAGAGTAGGGGTGGGTCTACCTTTATTAAGAGCAACCCTTCTAACCTAAAGAGTTGGATGAGTAGGATTATTTGGGTCAAACCACCAACTTGCCCTCAATATCCTTTGAGTTGGGTGGTTGTCAACAAGCAGACTCAACCTGAGTTGGAGAGCATGACGAAGGAGAAATGCATGGTGTATGACTACTTTACTAGCAAGTTTGAGGGAGACAAGTCCTTGCTTACGTGGGAACTATTGGAGCAGGAGGTCATGCTCGCCAAGGCTGGGCTTAGTGGCAACCCGTTCCCAGGTATACTTATCGCCTGAGTGTCGTGCTTTCATGTAACTTATACGCTGAAGGACCCAGGTTGTATTCTTTTCACAATGGAAGAGCTTTAAGCATTTGACATAAGGACGCTACTGCCGCTACCTACCGAGAAAAGAAGAAAGATAAGGCACCCTCTTAGCAAGAGGATGAAGGCGCCTCAAAAGCCATTACGCCTGTCTTCCTCCATTGCTATTGAGAGGCCTCCTTGCAAGGTACGTCATCGTCCGGGGGGTCTAGAGGTTCCTTCGCCTAGCAAGGATACTGCAACCAAGATTGAGTTGGGCGAGGTAGGAAATAACAAACCCTCTAGCTCTAGTTATGTAGGACCCTCTCCATGGAACTCCTGAACGGGTTGTTGTTACTGGGTTGTGGGGGGTGAAGGGAGGCACGGGTGGGTTTAAGGGATTCTGGGCCTTCTGTGTCTTCAGCGGTTGGCGACGACCTAGAGCACCTTTCATGACACTAAAGGGGCTCATTCCATTGAAAGGGTTGGAACAAATGGATGCCGCCCCTTCAGATGTTATGGCGGCACACATTTCGCAGGTAGGAGACCCTACTTACCCATTACATGATTCCTATATGTTTACCTACTTTTCTTATTCGAAGATGTAACTTGCAGGGTTTAGGTGCCATTGGTCGTTATTGGCGGCATCTCTTGACAAGGTGGCACAACTTCGATGTGTTCAAGATGAACATGCTTCTTGCTCAGCCGCCATTAAGAAGTTCCAAGAATGGGAAAGGCGCCTATCCCAGGTCATGGAGGAGCTAAAGTCTAGGTGGGCAAGCTTGAGTCATGGGTTTTGGAACTAGAAGTGCTATCGATAGAGAAGGAACATAATGCTCGAGAGTCAAAGGGAAACCTTGAGGAATATCTTGCCAACTTGCCAATCCGGTTAGCGACTGCGGGTGAAGAGGTAGTGGAAAATTACTTAGCTATCTCGGATTTCTAAGAGTTGAAATCTTAAGTATATTGGGTAGGGGTAAAGAAGGCGTTATTCGAATTTCAAGAGAAAGTCCAAGTCCTATCTCCTCAACTTGATACCGCGTTGCTCCAGAAGGCGACTGGGGAGTTTAGTAAAGAGATTGAAGATGAAGGGGAGCATGGCTCAAGCTTGTCAGGCAATGCTGAAGACTAGAGTGTTGCATTCATTTGGAAATTTTTTTTCCAGCTGCCTGTTTTTTTTGTCGCTAACAATTGGGATTAATCCAAGTGTTTTGTAGCAAACACTTAATTTAAAATGGATACTTCTTTGTTTTCTTGCTATCTTGGAAGTAGCCAATGCATGTGGAAATTAAGGGAGCTCTTTGCACTGTGGGAGGCTGACACTAAGGAGCTTTCTTGGTATATCAAGCCAAGAAGAGGCTTGCCTTGACAGCTGCACCGCTTTCGTCAAAAAGCATCCTTGCTTTGATTGTTTTGAATTCGCCTGTGAATATCATTGGCGAAGACTCAATGTCATAATTCAAATATAATAAACGGGCAAGAAATAGCAATATTGTGTAGCGTATGTCAATTGCTTCAACGAGTAGCGTATGGTGAGTAGTGTCAACCAACAATGTTAACAAATGGAGTGAGTAGCGTATGTGAGCAGCATCAATGAGTAGCATACATCAACAAACGTTAACAAATAGGGTGAGTAGCGCATGATAGTAGCATCAATGAGTAGTGTACACCAATGACGTTAACAAATGGGGTTATTAGCGTATGTGAGTAGCATCAATGAGTAGCGTACACCAACAATGTTAACAAATGGGGTGAGTAACACATGTGAGTAGCATCAATAAGTAGCATACACCAACAACAATGTTAACAAATGCGGTGAGTAGCGCATGTGATGAGTAGCGTACACCAACAACGTTAACAAATGGGGTGAGTAGCATATGAGAGTAGCATCAATGAGTAGCGCACACCAACAATGTTAACAAATAGGGTGAATAGCGTATGTGAATAGCATCAATGAGTAGCATACACCAACAATGTTAACAAATGATTAGTGTATGTGAGTAGCATACACCAACAACGTTAACAAATGGGGTGAGTAGCGTATGTGAGTAGCATCAATGAGTAGCGTATACCGACAACGTTAACAAATAGTGAGTAGCGTATGCCAACAACGTTATTGAGTAGTTGGTTGTGCTTTGAATATGGATCCTTACAAGTACAACACACATGCACCCATACCTTTAGTACGAGAAAGTAAAACAACGGTTGACTTGTAAAAACCCAAATCACCATCCCTAATATAGAACAGTAGTATGTTGCTGGCAGCCCCCAGCTAAAATCATTGGCTGTAGCCCTTTGCTTGGCTAGTCCGTGTTAGCCCCCAGCTGAGCTCCTTGGCAAGATCTGTGCCCATTTATTGGCAGTAGCCCCAGCCAAGTCGGCTGGGGTGGCTTTGTGCCAGGGATTTAGCGCATAGAGTTCAACAAGTTAGTAATATACCATTTAAAATTGGATTTTACATGCCTAGCCCCCAGCTCGATAGAAGAATCGGACTCCAATCTACTAGGAAAAAAGATACTTGGCTTTATTGAGGGAGGACTTAGCAAGAAGGGAGGAAGACTTAAGTCCCAACTTACTCGAACAGCCCCAGGGCATATGACCATAGCTCAAGATGGGCAACCGAGCCCCCAGCTAGAAACTTGACTCCGAATGGATGCCCGTACTTCCTAACCAAGAACTTTACCTGTGGCTGGCATCGGAGTCCCCAACGTATTGGAAGCCATGAGAGTTTTGTAGGAAATGGCGAATCAAACGCTAGCATGCTATCCTTCCGATAGATGATGCTATTTGCTCGAGAAACATTGCCAATTGAGGTTCTTTAGGATGACAGCTGGAATTAAGCTTTCGCTGGGAAGTCAACCGCTGGCGTGCTTGACCCGATGTTCCCTGTGAAATGAGCAAAATGGTCAGAGGGTCCCGTGGGTTGGCTCGTGGGAGACCCTTCCGATGCCTAAGTCAGTATGGGTCTCAATAGTAAATAAGCGCAATAAAATACTTAGCTTGGGGTGAGTAGGAGGTAGCTCTTATAGAGGTAAGGAGAATAGGCCAACATAGGAGAGGGGGTTGGCGGGTACAATGCTTGGGAGAGTGGGAGAGTAATGGAAGGTGAGGCGGCGGGCGAGTAATATATGGGATGTGTAGAGAGGGGGTGAGGGAGGCCGTGTTGAGTGGAGGGAATGGGGGTTGGCAGTTATTGAAGAGGGGGAGGTGTTGACAACAAGTGGGTTCGCTAGAGAGTGGAGAAAGGGTTGGCGTCCGATGGGTTGCGTGGGCTAGTGAGGTTGGCGAACTGGGTTGAGCCTCGCGAAAAGAAGGAAGGACCAAGTTGGATCCATGAGCCCTTCTCCTCCTTGCCCTTATCTAACCACATCCCCCTCTATTTGTAGCAGTGGGAAGTTTATTTAGTGTGGTATATAAAGGTAAGTGGCCGGTGTGAATTGGTTAGGTGGGTGGTGACTTTCCCTCACGGGGAAGTAAGGCGTGTCGTTCTTGGGTAGGGTTGGTGGGGTAATATGCCGCAAGGCAGGCGGATGGTGTTGGCGTAGTGGAAGATGCCGCCAAATGTGCCGTTAAGGGTCTATTGGCGGACTTCTTGTCTGGTGTGCCGCCATCACCTATCGTCAGGTGTTCCGCCAAGAGCATGCTTCATGCTCTTTGGGCGAGTATCCTGCCATAGCATTGCTATTACCCATCAACCAGTACGCCGCCAGGGTTCTACTCATTACTCTAGAGCCGGGAAGCAGTCAAGTCAACTTATTCCCTCAACTACGACCTTCGTCCCAACACTACACGTTGTCTCGACCACTGGGCAGGGCATACATTAGGAGGGGAGGTTGTTGGACGGCTAGGGTTTTTAAGGGGGAAAAAACGATTTAGGGATTTATTAACGATAACGTTTTCAACATATATCAAGAATTTTTATTGTAAACATATATTGCCTTCGTATGGTCAAATGTACAAAAATCCAATTTCATTACATATTATGTCAAAAAAAAAAAAACATCACGCTTAATTGCATTTCATAAATATTTTAGTATCCCTTTAATCGTTAGTTAGTGACAAAAGTCGCGATATAAATTAGGATGAAATTCCATAAATATTTTTGTATACTCCTTTTTTTTTTTCCTGTTGATTAGTGAGAAAAGTCGTGATACAAACTAGATGTACCGCAAGAGTGAAGTCTGAGCATACACGCATAAAAGCGTACAGCTAAAAAGATCATATCATTAGGTGTGAGCAAAAGTGCCTGTTTATCCGAAAACCTGAAAACCCGAAGAACCGAATCAAACCTGATCATAAAATTAGGATAACCGACCCAAAAATCTCCGGTTAGGGTACACCCGACCCGTTGAAATATGGATATAAGTTCGGATAAGGGTATCATTTTGGAAAATTTTCTGGTACCTGATCCGACCCGATATTAATTATATACCTATTGTCCTAAATAAATATTTATATGATATTTAGAGTATTAATTCATTAAACAAGGTTGCAGATTTAAATCTAAATCCCAACAAAATTTTCTGGACTATTATTTTCTCCTCTATTCTTTTAACAAAAGCCTACCCTATTTTTATATTAAAAAATTCTAAACTTTTAGCTATCACTCACAAAAAAAAAAGACTTTCTTTAAGTTTTTGAGTGAATTAGTAATAGTAGATAAGTAGAATAATGATGTTTTTTTTTTTTTTTTTTGGTTGTTGCTGTGATCTATCTCTACGTATGCAATATTTGAACTTTCACATATTTGTGAAGCTTTAGTTTATGTGTCATAATCATTTTAAGATAGTTCTGGTTTTGTGACTATCTAAGTATGATAATAATGTTCATGATTCTTTTTAATTTTAAATTATGAAGTTCAAGCGGAATTGTATTATAATAATTTTAAAATATACTCACAAACGACTTAATAGTATGTTATTAGATAGTTGTTTATACTTTAGTTAAATGGGCGGGTATCTAACCCGACTTGATCCGACCCGATGTTTTTGGGTACCCAATTGATCTAGGTATCCGATTTTTTAGATCACATTATGAGTAATAATTTTGGCGATTTTAGTATTTCGAATACCCAATCCGAAATGCATTTTGCATAGAATACTCGACCCATGCTCACCCCTACATATCATAGTGTTCCCTTGTTTTAGTGAAATTAGTAATGTATTTTTCTAACTCCAAGGATGTCTATTTTCACAAAACATTGAGACATATGTATAAAGTTACTAGAAAAAAATTGCTGACGTAGTATGTTTGGTAAAATATAAAAGATAATTGGTATACAGAAACTATCGACAAGACGTAATCAAAGTGTCCCAAAATAACAACTTAGAATAATATAAATAATTAAAGGAAAAACCTAGAAAAGATCCAACTTAATAATATACTGGTATATTGTTGCTGTTGGAAGTTCAAAGTAAAAACTAATCAAATACATAACACTATAAGTTCACAATTTTAAAAGTACCTATTTTATAATGTAATAAGCGTATTAAGTCAAATTAAAACCTTATTATTTTGGGTAAAAGCAAAACTTCAGAATATGATAAATAACAAAAGGATGAAAGCTGATAACCATTCCAAAGATCTAATATATTGCTACTGCCATTAATCACCATTCAGCACAAAAGTTCATCAAAACTTAAGTTACTCTAATGACACTAAAAACATAAAAGATATTTAAGGTGGATTGTTGTGCTGAACTTATGTTAAATAACGCCTACACTACTATACCTGTGCCCTTTCATTATGAAGCAGCAAGGATAAATCATTTCAAGTTAAATCTGTTTGTATAATAGAGTTGAACTGAGTAGGGTCTAACAAGCAAACATGAGTCATAGGGGGTCATGGGTCATGTGCCAAATAGTAGAAGTGGTTTCGATTCATAAACTTTACTAATCTAAAACTATGAGATAATGTATGAAATAAAACTTGCCATTGTATCACACGGGGAAAACTAAAAATCCGGAATTCCAATAAACAAAAAGCCTCAAATTTATGAGAAATTAAACATAAATCCAGAATTCCAATCAATTTCGCAACTAAAAACCATAAACAAAAAATTATTACAATCAATAGAAATAACCTTATTTAAGTTAATAATACTAACAAAGAATCCTTACAATACTAAAATGATCATATTCACCCATAGCGGAATATGGACACTTCTTTCTCTCCGCATACTTAGACGAGTTGGTCGGATATTCATCATCGAACCTCCAACGAATTGCAGCAACCAAAGAAACCCAAATTTGCCATTCATTAGAGAAGTCCATTGAGAAGAATATGATAAATCGATTGACAATAAGTAGAATAATGCCACAAGCAGGATTGACAACAAATATGATACGGATCTCAACCTCGAGTCAAGCTTAATCAACCGATCAACACTCACACAGCCAATATACTCTGGCCTACGGGGCAATAAATGGCTACCCCGTCGAATGATTTATATATATGTAAGTATAAGCTCCCACAATGGAGGATTTATATAAAAGAAAGGGAAGAAGACATAGAGAGATTTGGGGGAGAAGAAGAAGGAGACACACCAAATTTATGGGGATCTAAATAACTAACTCTCCATATTTATAGAAGAAAAGAGTAAAATATCTAGGTGACGTGGTAGGGCCGACCGAAACTGCAAAAAAGGGAAGAGCTGAACTGGAGTTGGCGAGCGGAAGGCCTGGCGTCAAGAGGGCAAAGGACTTGGCATGTTTAGGTCCTGAGGTGCCAAGTCTATATCAATGCCATCCCCTTGAGAAGATTCTCATCCTCGAGGATCAAAGTGAGGAAAACGAAGCTGGAGGTCATGAAGGAACTCCCGATAGTGTCAGCAGCGGAGTGGCCAGCTCATTGATCCAAGACTTGGGTGGCGATGACGCGGCATCACTTGACCATTCGTTGGTCCAAGATGGCTACAGGCCAGGGAGGAGTTGTTGTAAGGGGCCAAACATCAGGCAATGGTGCACTAGTGGTGGGAACTAAGTAACAGGGCTTCAGAAGGGAAACATACACGGTGTGATGGATGCTAGCATGAGGAGACAAATCCAGACGATAGGCGAGAGGCCCAATGCGGTCCAGAATACTGAAGGGCCCAAAAATTCGTGGCACTAATTTCTGACATTAGCAGGTGTATACACTCTACTGTCGGTAAGCTTGCAATTTCAGCCACACATAGTCGCCTATCTGAAATTCGCGGTCAACTCGATGGCGATCAACGACATGTTTCATGAGGTTCTGAGCATGGAACAAGTGATGCCATAGGCGGTTGATTGTTTAACGGCCTCAACAAGTGACTCGCCAAGTAAGTAAGGAAGATGAATTGGGGGAGGCTGGCCGTAGAGCAGTTCGAAAGGCGTGGACTTGGCTGCAGATTGAAAAATGGTATTGTACTACCACTCTGCTAAGGGTAGCTAACAAGTGCATAGGCGAGGTTGTTCATGGACCATGCAACACAAGTATATCTCCAAGCAGCGATTTAGGACATTCGTTAGCCCATCAGATTGGGGGTGACTGAAAGAAGATAAGTTGAGGTGATTGCCTAGGTGAGAAAAAAAGCTCGCGACAAAAAATGCTTGTAAATATTGGATCGCAATAACTGATAATGGTTTCTGGGAGACCATGGAGACGAAATATCTGATCCAAAAATATGTTGGCGACATCGGCAGTGGTGTAGGGATGGGCGAGAGAGCTGAAATGGCCATATTTAGTGAGGCGATCCACCACTACGTGAATGACATAATGACCTCTGAATGGCGGAAGCCCTTCAATAAAATCGAGGGAGATACTATTCCACATCGCAGTAGGAACCGGTAGCGGCTGCAGAAGACCCGCAAGTGCCGAAGTGTCATACATGTTGTGTTGACAGACGGAGTATTGGCGTATATAATTATGCATATCACGGCAAAGCCCCTTCCAATAGAACAATGGTTGAACCCAACAATAAGTTGCATCGACGCTGGAGTGGCCTCCTTGGGCAGAGTCATGTGACCAGAGTAAGATGGTGTGATGCAAATTGGCATCATTACCAACAACAAGGCGGTTGTTTTAGCGTAAATGCTCATGTTGCCATGAGTAGCGAGGGTGTGACAGCGGGTCCGCCATCTTATCTTCGCTAATGTGGGATAAGCTAGAGTCCCATGACCAAGAATTCCATAGCTGATTCATGAAGTCAGAGGAGATGGAAGATAATGCCATGCAAAGGACTTCTATTCCAGTAAGGCGAGAGAGAGAATTTGCTACTCTGTTTTCTGCTCCTTGTTTGTGTACTATGTCGTAGTCAAGACCAATTAGGTGAGAAAGCCATTGTTGAAGGGAGGAAGATAAGCGTTGTTGAAGAAGAAACTTAAGACTCTGTTGGTTAGTATGAATGATGAAATGGAGACCCTGGATGTACTAATTCCACTTTTCCACCGTAAACTCCATAGCAAGTAATTTGCGTTCATAGATGGACGTACCCTAGTAGCAGGAAGCGAGGGTATGGCTGATAAAAGCCATAGGGTGACACTTCTCATCAGAACGGTGCCGATTCCGGTACTGGATGCATCAGTCTCGGTGATGAAAATTTTGCTCCAGAAGAGCCAACACTAGCATTAATGTTAAGGCGCATTTTAAACAAAGGAAAGCTTACTCTGCATCCGGGTTCTAGATGAAGTTATCTTTCATGAGGAGGTTCGTTAATGGCCGGGCGATGACACCGTAGTGTGCAATGAAACAGCAGTAATACCTAGATAATCCTTGATATCCACGAAGTTGTTTTAATGTTAGGGGGAGATGCCAGTTGGTGACTGCCTTGGTCGTTCAGGGATCTACGACAATGCTAGCACCTGAGACAAAATGGCCAAAATATTCAATTCGGCGCGCGCCAAACGTTCACTTGGCATGATTAGCGGTGAGATGGTTGGCATGTAGGATGGCAAGGATAGTCCGCAGATGGGACAAATGAATAGACCATGTGGCATTATGAACAAGTATGTCATTAGAGAAGACGAGTACAAAACAGTGCAGAAAGGGATGGAGGATCTCATTCATTAAACTCTGAAAAGTGGATGGCACATTCGATAAACCAAAGGGCATTACGGTGAACTCATAATTTCTGGAGTGAGTTCTAAAAGCCGTCTTCAAAATGTCGGTAGGAGACATATGGATTTTCCAATAGCCGAATTAGAGGTCGATTTTGGAGAAAACAGATGCACCACCAAGCTCATCAAGGAGCTCCTCAACAACAGGCATTAGGAACTTATCCTTGATAGTCATTTCATTGAGAGCATGGTAATCCACATAGAGCCACCAAGAGCCATCCTTCTTCTTTACGAGAATAAAAGGAGAGAAAAATGGGGAAGTGCTGTTCTGAATTTTGTATTAATGAGTCTATGATATCCTTTTGGAAGAGGGGACAACGGTACAGTCGAAGATCGACAGGGTCACTACTGTCCTTCAACGGTATCCAGTGATCAAAGAATTGCTACGAAGGAGGTAACCTAACAGAGGGCGTAAAAACTTCCTCAAACCTGGTAAGTAACGCCTGCAGCTCAGGCAGCACAGACTCAGTAGGTGGAACCATAGTAATCGAAAACAAACTGGGCAAGTTAACTGTGGTAGTAGCGGAAATGGCATAGAAGGAAACGGAGGTGGAGAGAAGGGACGACAATGTTCTCTTGGTGATATGCTTCAGAGACAGAGTACGGACCCCATGGAGGGTGTAATGGCGCCCTTGAAGAGTGAACTCCATCAATAACTCAGAAAAATACCATGAGACTTTATTGAGAGTGCGAAGCCAAATTATATGCCTAGAAACATATCACAGCCATATAATGGAATGAGCAACGTGTCCGAACGAAAAGGAGCATCCTCTAGATGCCAACAAAAGTTGTGACATACATCGGCATAGAATACTTGCGTTCCATTAGCAACAGTAATTGACAGGCGGTTGACGACATCAATATGGCAATCTAAGAGCAGAGCAAGGGCAGCATCAAGGAAGTTGTGAGTACGGCTGCTATTTATAAGGATGCTCAAAGGACGCTTGTGGCACTGACCCACAACGTGCATGGTGTGGCATCGAGTGATTCCCTCCGGTGCATGGATAGAGATGTGGGAGTCCAAGACTGGGTCGGGATCCTAATCTGGATCTGTTGGGATTGAAATTGCGTCATCCTTATTAGCTTCCAACCAAAACAACCTGGAGTGATTGCGCGTGGTACATTACTGGCTTGGAATAAAATGGCCACATTAGTGGAAACAAAGATTCCAGGCACGAAGATCATTTAATTCAGTTGGTGTCAAGCTCAGTTGGCCACGAGGAGGCGGCTGTGGAGTGGTGCTAGTTGGCGGCAACAAGCAGGGAGGTGGGTGTGGTGGAGGAGTGTGAAGAGTCCTAACTGGACTTGGGGTGGGTAAGAGCAGAGCTGACCTGAAAGGGTTCTTGCCAAACAACTGTTCAATATAAGCACAGTTACGCTCTTGCAGTTTAGCTAAGACAGTAGTGTCATGGAGAGAGTGAGGTCTAAACACGTGGATATTACCTGATATTTCCTCCCAAAGCCCCTCCAAAAGAATACTACCCTTTTGGTCCTCACTTAGCCCACACCTATTCACCAATGACTCGAACGTACTCAAATATTCGTCAATGCTACCCATTTGTCTCAATTTCATAAGCTCTGTTAGAGGATTACGAGCGGATTCAGCGAACCGAGCCCGGATTTGTGGGTGCATAAACATCCTATGGAATAACCACATCCCTTAGCTATGATTCTTTGAACGAATCATGCCATTCCTGGGCATTGCCCTCCATAGCCACACTACCGAGCATGAATTTCAAATCTTTTAGGCTCTATCTATAGCAAAATATCTCTCACATCTACGTAACCATCCATCCACTAAACTTTGGAAATCAATTCTAGAAAATTGAGTGAGGGCTTGATAGTTACTGACGCGTCTCATATTTACGCATCTTTTAATTACTATTTTAGTTATTCTGTATCTGATTAATTATAATTTTATACTCACTTTAACAATTTTAATGTTTATAGATTTGAAGATTAAAGTCTCGGAAATTGTCAAATCTGGTGTAAATAAGGCAAATTCGATGTGTTAATTAAATCAAGTCAATTGAGATTCGGGACAAGAACGTATAAGCTCGGCCTGACCTGCCGACCTGCACCTCAAGCCACCGTCAGTCTCATGTCCTCCACAGCCCACGTCAAACCTCAATGTACAGCCCAGCACTGTTCTTCACCGTCACCTCCAACTCAAGCCCGACCTGAGCTGTTCAGGCCCAACTCTGACCCATACCGACTTAGCCCAACACGCAGCAGCACAACAACCCAGGCCCAACTTCGCAAGCCCAGCACTTCCGGCACCTTCATCTTCAATTTCTAGTCTAACACCTCAACAGCAGGCCCAGTTTCTTCATCGTCACTACCAGATCGAGACCAATAGCCCACCACCAGGCGCAGACTCATCCAGTCCAACACACACAACAGCTAACCGAGCCCAACAGCCAAGGAGCCCACCGTCACTAGCAGGCTCATCCCGACCCAGCTTCGTCCTCAGCCCACCATCAGTAGCCCAGCTCAGTTCATCGCTTATTTCGATATAAAATCACCGTTGGGGCTCAGTCTTACGTTCTCTTTCTCTGGTTTTTGGCACTAAAGCTGCACCGCTCGAACTTCTTTTTCTTTCTCTCTCTTTCAATTAATTTGAGTTTTCTTTTTTCGTTAGATCAGAATGAGAGCGAAATTAGCGCTGAGACCAACATGAGTTCATACATCTCCTCCTTCACCGGGTCATCCTTGATGGAGAGCTAACTTGCTCTTTGGGATTAGATGAAGTCTTAGCCTTTTTATTTTTGTATTACTTTTAATTTTAAGATAATTTATTTGTTACATAAATTGCTTGTTTGTGAAAAATACTTTGAAGTATTGTGCTTTAATTGTTTATTCAATTAATATGATTATTGAGTTTGTAAACTTTAATTATTGATGTTGATATTTTTAAATTAATTCTTTGTACTTGTAGCCTTAGGATTAATTAATCAAGCAATAGTATTAACCCAATTGTTAATTAAAGCCTATCTTTCCTATGCTTTAGTTAGATAGGGTCGATAGTAAAAATTAACAATACGTTAAATAGAGCCTATTTTTCTTATGCTTTATTTAGATATGGTCAATACACGATACCAACAACATATCCTTAGGCTGCTTTTGGTTCAGCTTTTCAACAGCTTAAAGCTGTGAAAAAGCTCTTTTTGACTGTAAGGCTTGTGTTTGGCTGGCAGAAAAGATCTTTTTATTTCTTTTTCATAGCTTAAATAGAAATATGAAAAAGCTGTTATAACTAAGCAGAAAAAGATGTAAAACTGGATCTTTTTCACAGCTTATTTAAGAGAAATGCTTTAAAAATATTATATTAACATTAAATCTTCACCACCATGACCTACTTTTACTTCTTATCACCACTCCCACCTGACCACCACACCTTTTATGCTCAAGGGTTGTTGCATTCACCACTTTCTGCTACCACAATCAACTATTATCATGATTGTTTCTTACCTACTATAATCAAATATTTAATATTTTAAGTCAGTTTTGTGATTATACTAGGTAAATTACTTTTCAACTTGTATTGAAATACTTCATTTTGTAAAAAAGATATTTCTGCACTGCACAACCAAACACTTCACTGTAAAAAGATACAGATCTTAAATGGACATACCTTATTCAAACAGATAAGCTAAAAAAAGATAAGTTAAAATAAGCTGAACCAAATGCATCCTTAGTAGGTTGAAGCTTGTAGGCTAAACCACTACCCGTGTGACAATCAATAATCCCAATTTAAAGTTAATGCAAAAAATAATTGGCTAATGATGGATTCGAAACCCTAGGTTCCAATTTAATACACTTTTTTTGATTAGAAGTAGATTATTTATTTTATTTTAATTGTTGTTTTCTATATTAATTAACACAAAAACCTCACAATTTTATTCAAATCAATTTGGGTCATAGAATAATTTCATGTACTCTTAGTTCCTGTGGTTCGACACCCTCTCACCCTGCACTTCAATTTAGATGTGTTTAGGGATTAGTGTTAAATTTTAAATTTTGATAGACGTAGAAAAACACATCAAGATTTTGGTGCCGTTGCTGGTACTAGGCAACATTCGTGATTTTACTTTTATGATTTTCTTTGATTCTTAGCTTAGGATTTTTAATTTTTTTTATTAAATTATTATTGTCTCTTTTCTTTAAAAGAATAAAAAAATAGTTTATTTTCTTTGCTTAAAAAGGGTTATTTTTTTATTTTCTTATTTTTTTGGAGCATTAATTATCTTGTGATTTTCGTGCATAGGTAGATTTTAAGATAGTTTATTACTTGCTTTTCCTTTTGGGAAATCACCAGATTTAGACCCCCTACCCCTAATTTAACCCTAAATAGACCCCCATAACCTTAAATAAACTTTTTTGGACAAAAATACCCTCCAACCCCTACCCTCCCCACCCGTCCTCTTTCTCTCCCATTCTCTCTTCTCATTTAATGCCCAGCCGTTTACTTTACCCCCTTTGCATGTATTTTCTCTCTTCTCATTTAATGCAAAAGTACATATTTTTATTTTATGTCATATAACTTGTTCCTTACTCTCTCCTTCCCTTCTCACTTCCCGCCCATTTACTCACCTCTTATTCACTCTTCTTTGTTATTTTTCTCTCAAACTGAATTCCCCAAGCTCCATTTTTTTCATCTTCTGTTTGTCGTTCTGCTATATTGGGCCCTCGGAAGAAGAAGAAGAAGGCCTGGTAAGATCATGTTTGAAGCTTCGTGGCATTGCTGTAGGTTCAAGGTTGAGTCGTGACACAAATTTCACGGTTTTCAGATCAAGTATTGAAGGTAAAATGATCATTTGTTGACATTGTCGTTAATGTACCCTAATTTAGGGGGTTAGGAGCGACCATACACTATGTATGTTCAGTTTTAATGGTGAATAGTCAACGTGCGTTTGTGTATGTTGAGTAATAAAGGTGTATGATCAATATACACTGTCTATGATTGGTTTTAATGCTGTAAAATCAACTTGTGTATATGTTTTTTAAGCAATTAGTGGGTTAGGAGCAACCATACACTCTGTATGTTTGGTTTTAATGGTGAATATCCAACTTGTGTTTGTGTATGCTGAGTAATAAAGGTGTATGATCAACATTCACTATATATGATTGGTTTTAATGGTGTAAAATCAACTTGTGTATACGTTTTTTAAGCAATTAGTGGGTTAGGAGCAACCATACACTGTGTATGTTTGGTTTTAATGGTGAATAACCAACGTGTGTTTGTGTATGTTGAGTAATTAATGGTGTATGATCAACATACACCGTGTATGATTGGTTTTAATGGTGTAAAATCAACTTGTGTAGACGTTTTTTAAGCAATTAGTGGGTCAGAAGCAACCATACACTGTATATGTTTGGTTTTAATGGTGAATATCCAACTTGTGTTTGTGTATGTCGTGTAATAATTTGCATGATCAACATACACTGTCTATGATTGGTTTTAATGCTGTAAAATCAACTTGTGTATACGTTTTTTACGCAATTAGTGGGTTAGGAGCAACCATACACTATGTGTGTTTGGTTTTAATGGTGAATATCCAACTTGTGTTTGTGTATGTTGAGTAATAAAGGTGTATGATCAACATACACAGTCTATGATTGATTTTTATGCCGTAAAATCAACTTGTGTATATGTTTTTTAAGCAATTAGTGGGGTAGGAGCAACCATACACTGTGTATGTTTGGTTTTAACGGTGAATAACCAACTTGTGTTTGTGTATGTTGAGTAATTAATGGTGTATGATCAACATGCACTGTCTATGATTGGTTTTAATGGTGTAAAATCAACTTGTGTAGATTTTTTTAAGCAATTAGTGGGTTAGGAGCAACCATACACTGTGTATGTTTGGTTTTAATGGTGAATATCCAACTTGTGTTTGTGTATGTTGGGTAATAAAGGTGTATGATCAACATACACAGTGTATGATTGGTTTTAATGCTGAAAAATCAACTTATGTAGACTTTTTTTAAGCAATTAGTGGGTTAGGAGCAACCATACACTGTGTATGTTTGGTTTTAATGGTGAATATCCAACTTGTGTTTGTGTATGTTTAGTAATAAAGGTGTATGATCAACATACACTGTCTATGATTGGTTTTAAGGCTGTAAAATCAACTTGTGCATACGTTTTTTAAGAATTAGTGGGTTAGGAGCAGCCATACACTGTGTATGTTTGGTTTTAATGGTGAATATCCAACTTGTGTTTGTGTATGTTGAGTAATAAAGGTGTATGATCAACATACACTGTGTATGATTGGTTTTAATGGTGTAAAATCAACTTATGTAGACTTTTTTTAAGCAATTAGTGGGTTATGAGATATTATACACTGTGTATGTTTGGTTTTAATGGTGAATATCCAACTTGTGTTTGTGTATGTTGAGTAATAACAGTGTATGATCAACATAAACTGTGTATGATTGGTTTTAATGGTGTAAAATCAACTTGTTGTGGACGTTTTTTTATGTAATTAGTGGGTTAGGAGCAACCATACACTGTGTATGTTTGGTTTTAATGGTGAATATCCAACTTGTATTTGTGTATGTTGAGTAATAAAGGTGTACGATAAACATACACTGTGTGTGATTGGTTTTAGTGGTGTAAAATTAACTTGTGTAGACATTTTTTAAGCAATTAGTGGGTTAGGAGCAACCATACACTGTGTATGTTTAATTTTAATGGTAAATAACCAACTTGTGTTTGTGTATGTTGAGTAATAAAGGTGTATGATCAACATACACTGTCTATGATTGGTTTTAATGGTGTAAAATCGACTTGTGTAGACTTTTTTTAAGCAATTAGTGGGTTAGGAGCAACCATACACTGTGTATGCTTTGTTTTAATGGTGAATATCCAACTTGTGTTTGTGAATGTTGAGTAATAAAGGTGTGTGATTGGTTTTAATGCTGTAAAATCAACTTGTGTAGACGTTTTTTAAGCAATTAGTGGGTTAGGAGCAACTATACACTGTGTATGTTTGGTTTTAATGGTAAATATCCAACTTGTGTTTGTGTATGTTGAGTAATTGAGGTGTATGATCAACATATACTGTCTATAATTGGTTTTAATGGTGAAAAATCAACTTGTGTAGACTTTTTTTAAGCAATTAGTGGCTTATGAGCAACCATACACTGTGTGTGTTTGGTTTTAATGGTGAATATCCAACGCGTGTTTGTGTATGTTGAGTAATAAAGGTGTATGATCAAGATACACTGTCTATGATTTGTTTTAATGCTGTAAAATCAACTTGTGTAGACGTTTTTTAAGCAATTAGTGGGTTAGAAGCAACCATACACTGTGTATGTTTGGTTTTAATGGTGAATATCCAACTTGTGTTTTTGTATGTTGAGTAATAAAGGTGTATGATCAACATATGCTGACTATGATTGGTTTTAATGGTGTAAAATCAACTTGTGTATGCGGTTTTTAAGCAATTAGTGGGTTAGGATCGGCCATACACTGTGTATGTTTGGTTTTAATGGTGAATAACCAACGTGTGTTTGTATATGTTGAGTAATTAATGGTGTATGATCAACATACACTGTGTATGACATGTTTTAATTGTAGAACATCAACTTTTGCAGATTTTTTCAAGTAATTACTCGTATAGTGGTGTATGACTTATCATCCCCTGTGTATTAATGATTTAAATTCTGTTATTTCATTTTATCTTGGTGTGTCTCATGTAATTAGTGGTGTAATATCATGTTACTTTCGTGTTCACAGAAATAGCAGATGTTGCTATGGCTCAGTACGGTGGACACTTTAACGAGAGGGCAGAGTATGTTGGTGGGAAGTTGAATTTTGTTATTTTGGATGATAAGACTGACTTTGCTGGGTTGCAAAGGTCTTTGGTGGAGTTGATGGGTGTTCAGGTGGATGCAAGTTCGAAGTTGCAAATGGGACATCCCATTTTATGATGTCAATAGTGATAGATCAGTAATGGTTTTGAAGGCACTGGCAAAACAAACATATGGCTATGTATACCTTGTACGTCACTGTTGAGTCCACGGTTGATAGTTCTCCTTACTCTGGAGATCAACGGAGTCTTAATCAAACACTACCAGATGGTGACGAGAACAATGGTGGTTTGGACCCTGTGGTGTCTGATAGTTTTAGTGGATGTATTAATGCGGGGATGGAAGAAGTAGCCCATGGAGATGCATCTGAACTGGAGTTTGACATACCTACGGTGGCAGCGACAACGACCGATGAAGATTGGGAAAGTTCCAATCAAAGTCCGTGCGATCATTTGGATAATATAAATTTATCCCATGTGCAACCGACTGCAACCGACGTATCACCTCCACATGGGCACATTTCTGACCAGCAGAATGTTTGCCCTGAAGTGGGTACATCACCTCCTACTATCGAACCTGCAGTGGAGCCGAATGTCCAACCCGACGTCCAAGCCACTGTTGACGATGATGTTTGTTCCGGTGATGAGAGGAGCCGGATTGACGGGGTATATGGGCAGGGTAGTATGGTTGATGTAATCGAGGTGCATCAAGTCTTTAAATCGAAGAAGGATTTGTTGACTAACCTGGGAGTAATTGCCATGAGGGAAAAATTTGAATTCAAGAGCTTCAAGTCTAACAAATCCTTAACGGTTATTCGTTGTGTGCAATAGGGTTGCACATGGAGGGTTCGGGCTACGTGTCCAGCAGAAGGTGGGTATTGGATGGTTACAAAAGTTGAAAATAATCATACCCATCCTACCGATCTCACCACTGTTAGACACAGGCAGCAACCAGTTGGGTCGTCGGGGAGTGCGTCCGCAAGAAACTTGTCAACCCCGGACGAGTGTTCAAGCCACGGGATGTCATAGATGACATTCGCAGTTGCTACGGTGTCGATATCGGCTACAGTGTTGCATGGAGGGCGGGAGAGTTTGCATACGACAATGTTAGATTGGGTACTGCCAAAGAGTCATATGCATTCTTGCCTGTTTATCTGCAAGTCCTCCAACAGACTAACCCTGGTACCACGTTTTATTTACAGACAGATGATGAGAGCAGGTTTCAGTACCTCTTTATAGCGTTTGAGGCTTCACTAAAAGGGTACCGGTTTTGCCGGCCTGTTGTGAGCATTGACGCAACACATCTGAAGGGAAAATACCGGGGTGTTCTGTTCATTGCCGTTTGCCATGATGCCAACCAGCAAATTTTCCCGATTGCTATTGGTATCGGTGATTCAGTGAATGATGCATCGTGGCATTGGTTCCTCGATAGATTGAAGGAAGTCACTGGGGAGCCTATTGGCCATGTCATTGTATCTGATAGACACCGAAGCATCCAACGAGCGGTGGAAGAAGTTTTCCCCAACACATTTCACGGGCTGTGCATGTACCACTTGCTGAACAACTTGAAGGCCAAATTCAAGAGCAAATTGAAGTAGTTGGATCAGTACTACTACAAAGCAGCTAAAGCATACAACATTCAAGAGTTCCATAGTTTGTTTTTAGTTTATGTTGTGCCGTACCCAGGGCTAAAGATTACTTGGAAGATGTGGGACTGGACAAGTGGACTCGTTCCCACTCCCCTTGTCGTCGGTACAACATAATGACGACAAACATTTTGGAATCCATGAATGCTGTATTAGTCAAGGTGCGTGACTATCCAATTACTGCCCTCGTTGATGAGTTTAGGCTACTGTTGCAGAAGTGGTTTCATGACAGAAGAGCCAAGGCTGAAGCTTGCACTAGTACAATGTCCCCCGACGTTGAAAAGAAATTACAAGACAGATTGAAATTATCAAGAACGATGATAGTAAGCTCCGTATAATTTATGATATGTTTTGTTGGTTTTTTGTTTAATTTATTTTTTAATTTATTATTGTTTTTGCGCTGTGCAGATTGTGCGAGCTGATGATCATACTTTCAACGTCGTCGATGGGGAGAAAAATTTATGCCTAGATATGTCACAGAGGACATGTACCTGCCGCAGGTTTCAGCTTGAGCAGCTTCCCTGTGAGCATGCGTTAGCCATCGTACGGCATAGTCCTTATGGTCTGTACGACTTATGCTCACCGTACTATAGTAGAGAAAAATGGTACGAGTCGTACAGAGGTGTCGTCTACCCGATGTCGCACATAAGTGACTGGCTTATCCCGCATGATGTAGCTGACATGAATCTTCTTCCACCTGATGTATAAAATAAATAGTTGTGTATGATAAGTCATACATTGTGTATGTTAAGTTATAAATGTGTAAAATGGACTTACATAGGTGTGTTTAAAGTAATTAGTGCTGTATGACTTATCATACACAATGTGTGATGAGTTGTTTGGGTGTAAAATCAAGCTTTGCATACATATTTATGGTTTTGCTGGTATAATGGGGTTTAATCAGTGTTTATGAGTGTTTTTCAAGTAATTATTGGTGTATGATTGGATATATTGGTGTAAAATAAAGTTATATTGGTGTGCGTGAAATAAATAGTTGTGTATTATGAGTCATACATTGTGTATGTTAAGTTATAAATGTGTAAAATGGCCTTACATAGGTGTGTTTCAAGTAATTAGTGCTGTATGACTTATCATACACAATGTATGATGAGTTGTTTGGGGGTTGAAGGCTGAATGTTCAGGGGTCATAATGGACTACCAAGCAAGACATTTAATAACCTCAACTACCACCTACTTTATCCTCCCCCTCTCCCACGGTTCTCCTTTATTTAATAACCTTAACTACCACCTACTTTATCCTCCCCCTCTCCCACGGTTCTCCTCAATTTAATAACCTCAATTACCACCTACTCTGTACCTTGTATGCCTTTGCCTATAAATGGAGTAGTTGGACAGGAAGCCAAGCATACACGGTTCCCCAATGTCATGATATCTAGCCGTTCAAATTGCTAATGTAAGTGGTTCTAGTAGTGGCGGTGGTGGGCCGGTTACAGATGAGCCTCAGGGAGAGGTGGCACTTCTATAGATAAATTAGTGTATCAACAGTGTTTCAAGTAATTAGTGGTGTATGATCAATCACACATGGTGTACGGTAATGGTGCGAATTGCATCCGCATGATGATTTTCATATTTACACTCAACTATCTGTATTCTATTCATATTTCTCTTTGATTACGTTTTCACATTTTTCTTGATTTTGGTTGTGATTAACAGGGGGAAAAAGAGAGGCGCTTCACAAAAAGATAATCACCCTTGAAAAAGATAATAACAAGCGTTAGAGTTGGAAATTCAGAGATTGAGAGGCACTGTACAAGTCAGGGAACACTTGGGCCAGTGAAAAATGTACAGTTTGCCCTTCAATTTCGTGCTATATCTAGCCGTTCCAACTGCTAATGAAAGTGGTTCTAGCAGTGGCGGTAGTGGGCCAGTGACGGCTGAGCCGCAGGGAGAGGTGGCACTTCTACAGATAATGTTTCATCAACAGTGTTTCAAGTACTTAGTAGTGTGTAATCTATCATACACGGTATGTGATGAGTTTTAATGTGTGAAAACAACTTTTGCATGTATTTTTAAGTTTGTTGGTAATTATTGGTATATGATGGGTTATATTGGTGTGTTTGAAGTAAATAGCGGTGTATTATGAATCATTCACGGTGTATGATGAGTTTTATAGGTGTAAAATCAACCTTTATTAAGTGTTTTGAGATTAATAATTGGTTTATGTTCGGTTATACTGGGTTAAGATGAACTTATATAGGTGTAAAATTAACATATATAGGAGTGGTTGACGTAAATATTGGGATTTATCCCTGTTCTGTATGAATGTGTAACTCGCTTGAAAAACACATCAAACACCAAGAACACACAATTGGTACAAATTTCGAAACACTTCAATTGACAATTTTCATTACACAATTTGAAAATACATCAACAGAAATAGACAACATTATTTTGTCCAAAAAAAATAAAGAATATACAATATTACATACATATCAACCTTTACACAATTTTCAGTTTAATGGATATAATGTAAATCCTATGGTAATATAGGATAACATATACACATCACATAATTTTATTCACATGTATACAATTGCATCTGTTTCTTTCTTCCATGTCTGTACAAGTGTACGCAGGTATTCAGCCGTATTTTTCCCATATGCGCTTGTGTGCATTGGTGGATGTTGAGTCCATTTGTAAGCAAAAATTCAATAAATTTTACAACAAAAAAGCCACAATCTAACCTGCAGTTCATAATAATACAGATGAGACAATAAGAAATTATACATCACTGTAAGTAATGACTATTCTGCATCCGCTTAATAACAAAAAGCCGAATGAACGGAATAGTAAAATTGCATAGGAAGTAGAGGTCATACCCCATCTGTTGTAGACATTACCCTGGTCGTAATTGATCAAGAAAGGCTTGCCTTTGAAATGTATGAGGTCCTTTCGGACATCCCAAAAATTAACCATATCTAGAGCATATGGAAGCAATATTACAATTGGTTCCACATGTTCTAATCTTGATTCCTTGGCTGTGGCGGAGTACAAAGAATCAATTACCTGTATCCGTCATTCTTTGAAATGGATGGTAGCAAGGAACCAATGTTGACTAGGTTGATTGATGGGCATGTATATCCGATCCACGTCGTGGCAGCGGACCCCGTATGTGTCATCCCCGGCGAGAAACTTAGTGATCAACGATTCAAAATCAGCAAAGACTGCCTCGATCGGGATTTCTCCGTTTTGATTCTGTTTGTATAGGGGTCCAAATCGAGGAGCAACCATCGTAAACGTGCATGTTGCCCTCTGGGCAAAATGCTCTGGCCACTGATGTTTCTTCTCCAGAATGTAGTGCAGAACTACATCCATTTCCTGCAAACATACCACTAATTAGTTGAAACACCCTAACAGAAGTTGTTCTTAGGCAAGTAAATCCTATCATACATGGTATATTGTTAACCATACACCACTAATCACTTCAAAAACACATAAACAAGTTGATCACACATATCGATTTACACCATTAAAACATATCATACACGGTGTATGATTGATCATACACCACTTATTACTTAAAACACACCTATACAAGTGGATTTCACACCCTTAAAACCTACCATACATGGTATATTATTAATCACACCCCACTAAGTTGTTGACACACCAACAACAAAAGGTTGGGATCCAATTACAGTAATCACACGAAAAAACTTTCATGATGGGAAACATACCTCATCTATAAGCCAGGCGTCATCGTTTATCAACCGATACCAAAATTGACCCGTCGTGGCAGTCAAAACAGTGAAATCCATATGTTAATCCTTAGGTAACTCAAGGGGAGTATTCAAATCTCTGTAACATACAATAAGAAGCATGATATATAAGCATCCTATAAGAAAGATGCATTCTGGAAACATTTACATACTGATTATTAAAAAGTAGAGTGTGAAATCACACTCACTTCTTAACCCTTGCTTGGAAACTTTTGTAAAAAACATCAAATTGTTTTTTGTCTTCCTTGGAGGGAGGTTGGAGTGGATCGAAGGGCAGAATAGGTTCCGGTCTAGGTTAGGTCATCCTTGCCCGTTTGCTCTTACCCTCCGCGGTCCATTCTTCACCTTTATACTTGGGATTTGGCTTGGGGTCCCTCCTCTCTTGCCCAAACCTCAAAACTGTCCCGGACAATGTTATCAAGTTTTCAACACCATTCACATGCGTAGACGATGGTTCCTTGTTGACATTGTCCTCGTCCCTGGTTGGCAGAGCAAATACCAAAGTCAATAAACCTCAACATGCATGAAAACATACCAAATCATAACAATAACAAGGATCCGTAGTGTCTTACCCAGCATGTGTAGGAGAAATAATAATTGCTTGCTCAATTGGGGATGGATGAGCGGAAGTCGGTGAATAGATCTGTGGGGATGTGGCATGCGGTGGATGGTCTAAGAGCTCCTTAATCATTGCCTCCTGAGCCTCAAACCGTCGTTCGTACATTTGCAGCTAAAGCTGCTGCGCTTCAAGTCTGCTTTCGATGTGCATCCACATGCTTTGCACATCTCTCTTCATCGCTTCGAATCTCTCCATAACCTGCAATAAGTCCTCCAAATTGTCACAAACATGAATTTGAATAATATAGTACTTACAAGGATAAAAATGCAATTATATAAACACAAAACAAAGTGTCAATACCGATTGATATGCTAAATTGGGCGACGTAGTAGGTGGTTCCTCCTGGGATGCCGGTAAGGGGTACGAAGTTGCCAATGGTACTGGTTCAGCACCTGGATCTGTTGACATTTCCTTAACAGGAGATTGAAGCCCCTCCTCACCAACATCAGCAAAGAGAATGCCTTGTAGATTAGGCTGATTGGCTTCCGAACTCGTTAGTCCAATCGGTTTGGCATTCAATTGCTGATCAAAGGAAGATACATCATATGAACATTAGTAATCTAACCTAAATGATATGAAACAACTAGTAGTAAAACAACAACAACATAATGTATTATTACCTAATTGAATACCATTGAGAACAGCATGGGGTACGGAACCTTAACACACATCTTCCAGTTAAGGATTCACCCAAGAGGCTGGTTGCCAACCCTCACCACCCTAACCTTGGCAAGTTCTGGAAGGGTTTCCACGGCAAATGCGGAAACCACGTCATGGAACCCGTGGACGGAGTAGGTCCTTTCTAAACCGTGTTTCATTTTTGCAACGTAATCATTGAGCTTCCGCACCAAGAATTTCCAGCTCAAGAATCCCCAAGCAACACTGTTGAAAGAGTCCACGTCGTCCACGAGGGCCAGGATGTTCGGCTCAATGCCTGTTCGCTTGTGTTTGGCGAAGAGTAGACCCTCCACTAGGTAGGCAATAGCAAGCTTCACCTGGCCCTCCATGACGGAGCAGTTTCTGCATGCTTCAAGCAGCTGCTGCCTAGTCATCTTACCCCTCATGCCGTACTTGGCAACCAGCCTGTTAGGACCACCTCGTACCTCTTCTACACCGGCATATCTCAAGCCGGTTAGAATGCAAAATTCCCTCCTCCCGAGGTGCACTAACTTCCCACCAAATAAGAATGATAACTCCTCGGGATTTGGGGTGGCCACCTGGTGGAGAAGGAGAAGGTGAATTAGACTATGCCAGAAGCTGACATTAGTCTCACTTAGCTCAAGCAGATGCCAGACATTGTATTGTGAAGAAAGGGCAAGCTATAATGCAAAACACTTTTGGTTAATAAGGGATAACAAATGTAATTGTAAAAAGTCACATAATTCAAATGGATACTGTGCCAAACCTTGGCTTCGTCGTCCCTCAAGATTCCTTGAATCTCTGTCACAACTTTGGTTGACACTCCCATTTTGTTAACTTGCAGGTATTTTCAGCAACTCCTTGGGATAATGTAATCAACCTCCACTGCTGAACAACTCTTCCTGCGTGAGTAAAATGCCATCTGAAATAAAAGCAAAACATCACAAACCCAAAGATCAAACCCATGATACACCAATAATTACTTAAAAAACATTAAACCAAGTTGGCTATTCACCATTAAAACCAAACATACACAGTGTATGGTTGCTCCTAACCCACTAATTGCTTAAAAACCGTCTACACAAGTTGATTTTATACCATTAAAACCAATCATAGACAATGTATGTTGATCATACACCATTAATTACTCAACATACACAAACACACGTTGGATGTTCCCCATTAAAACCAAACATACACAGTGTACGATTGCTCATAACCCACTAATTGCTTAAAAAAAGTCTACACAAGTTGATTTTACACCATTAAAACCAATCATAGACAGTGTATGTTGATCATACACCTTTATTACTCAACATACACAAACACAAGTTGGATATTCACCATTAAAACCAAACATACACAGTGTATGGTTGCTCCTAACCCACTAATTGCTTAAAAAAAGTCTACATAAGTTGATTTTTCAGCATTAAAACCAATCATACACTGTGTATGTTGATCATACACCTTTATTACTCAACATACACAAACACAAGTTGGATATTCACCATTAAAACCAAACATACACAGTGTATGGTTGCTCCTAACCCACTAATTGCTTAAAAAAGCCTACACAAGTTGATTTTACACCATTAAAACCATTCATAGACAGTGCATGTTGATCATACACCATTAATTACTCAACATACACAAACACAAGTTGGTTATTTACCGTTAAAACCAAACATACACAGTGTATGGTTGCTCCTACCCCACTAATTGCTTAAAAAATATATACACAAGTTGATTTTACGGCATTAAAATCAATCATAGACTGTGTATGTTGATCATACACCTTTATTACTCAACATACACAAACACAAGTTGGATATTCACCATTAAAACCAAACATACATAGTGTATGGTTGCTCCTAACCCATTAATTGCTTAAAAAACGTCTACACAAGTTGATTTTACAGCATTAAAACCAATCGTACGCAGTGTATGTTGATCATACACCTTTATTACTCAACATACACAAGCACAAGTTGGATATTCACCAATAAAACCAAACATACATAGCGTATGGTTGCTCCTAACCCACTAATTGCTTAAAAAACGTACACACAAGTTGATTTTACACCATTAAAACCAATCATAGACAATGTATGTTGATCATACGTCTTTATAACTCAACATACACAAACATAAGTTGGATATTCACCATTAAAACCAAACATACACAGTGTATGGTTGCTCGTAACCCACTAATTGGTTAAAAAAAGACTACACAAGTTGATTTTACACCATTAAAACCAATCATAGACAATGTATGTTGATCATACACCATTAATTACTCAACATACACAAACACACGTTGGATGTTCCCCATTAAAACCAAACATACACAGTGTATGGTTGCTCATAACCCACTAATTGCTTAAAAAAAGTCTACACAAGTTGATTTTACATTATTAAAACCAATCATAGATAGTGTATGTTGATCATACACCTTTATTACTCAACATACACAAACACAAGTTGTATATTCTCCATTAAAACCAAACAAACACAGTGTATGGTTGCTCCTAACACACTAATTGCTTAAAAAAAGTCTACAAAAGTTGATTTTACAGCATTAAAACCAATCATACACAGCGTATGTTGGTTATACACATTTAATTACTCAACATACACAAAAACACGTTTGATATTCCCCGTTAAAACCAAATATACACAGTGTATGGTTGCTCATAACCCACTAATTGCTTAAAAAACGTCTACACAAGTCGATTTTACACCAATAAAACCAAACATAGTCAATGTAGGTTGATCATACACCTTTATTACTCAACATACACAAACACAAGTTGGTTATTCACTATTAAAACCAAACATACACAGTGTATGGTTGTTCCTAACCCACTAATTGCATAAAAAACGTATACACAAGTTGATTTTACACTATTGAAACCAATGATAGACCGTGTATGTTGATCATACACCTTTATTACTCAACATACACAAACACAAGTTGGATATTCACAATTAAAACCAAACAAACATGGTGTATGGTTGCTCCTAACCCACTAATTGCTTAAAAACATCTACACAAGTTGATTTTACACCATTAAAACAAATCATACACAGTGTATGTTGATCATACACCTTTATCACTCAACATACCCAAACACAAGTTGGATATTCACCATTAAAACCGAACATACACAGTGTATGGTTGCTCCTAACCCACTAATTGCTTAAAAAAAGTTTACACAAGTTGATTTTACAGCATTAAAACCAATCATACACAGCGTATGTTGATCATACACCATTAATTACTCAGCATACACAAACACACGTTGGATATTCCCCATTCAAACTAAACATACATAGTGTATGGTTGCTCGTAACCCACTAATTGCTTAAAAAAAGTCTACAAAAGTTGATTTTACACCATTAAAACCAATCATAGACAGTATATGTTGATCATACACCTTTATTACTCAACATACACAAACACAAGTTGGTTATTCACCATTAAAACCAAACATATACAGTGTATGGTTGCTCCTAACCCACTAATTGCTTAAAAAACGTCTACACAAGTTGATTTTACACCATTAAAACCAATCATAGACAATGTATGTTGATCATACATCTTTATAACTCAACACACACAAACATAAGTTGGATATTCACCATTAAAACCAAACATACACAGTGTATGGTTGCTTGTAACCCACTAATTGCTTAAAAAAAGTCTACACAAGTTGACTTTACACCATTAAAACCAATCATAGACAGTGTATGTTGATCATACACCTTTATTACTCAACATACACAAACAAAAGTTGGATATTCACCCTTAAAACTAAACATACACAGTGTATGGTTGCTCATAACCCGCTAATTGCTTAAAAAACGTCTACACAAGTTGATTTTATACCATTAAAACCAATCATACACAGTGTATGTTGATCATACACCTTTATTAGTCAACATACACAAATATAAGTTGGATATTCAACATTAAAACCAAACATACACAGTGTAAGGTTGCTCATAACCCATTAATTGCTTAAAAAAAGTCTACACAAGTTGATTTTACAGCATTAAAACCAATCATACACAGCGTATGTTGATCATACACCATTAATTACTCAACCTACCCAAACACACGTTGGAAGTTTCCCATTAAAACCAGACATACACAGTGTATGGTTGCTCATAACCCATTAATTGCTTAAAAAAAGTATACACAAGTTGATTTTACACGATTAAAACCAATCATAGACAGTGTATGTTGATCATACACCTTTATTACTCAACATACACAAACACAAGTTGGTTATTCACCATTATAACCAAACATACAGAGTGTATGGTTTCTCCTAACCCACTAATTGCTTAAAAAATGTCTACACAAGTTGATTTTACACTATTAAAACTAATCATAGACCGTGTATGTTGATTATACTCCTTTATTACTCAACATACACAAAAACAAGTTAGATATTCATCATTAAAACTCGACATACACTGTATATGGTTGCTCATAACCCGCTGATTGATTTAAAAAAGACTACACAAGTTGAATTTACAGCATTAAAACCAAATCACACACAGCGTATGTTGATCATACACCATTAATTACTCAACATACACAAATACAAGTTGGATATTCACCATTAAAACCAAACATACACAGTGTATGGTTGCTCCTAACCCACTAATTGCTTAAAAAACCTCTACACAAGTTGATTTTACACTATTAAAACCAATTATAGACAGTGTATGTTGATCATACACCTTTATTACTCAACACACACAAACACAAGTAAGATATTCACCATTAAAACCAAACATACAAAGTGTCTGGTTGCTCATAACCCGCTAATTGCTTAAAAAAAGTCTACACAAGTTGATTTTACAGCATTAAAACCAATCATACACAGCGTATGTTGATCATACACCATTAATTACTTAACATACACAAATACAAGTTGGATATTCACCATTAAAACCAAATATACACAGTGTATGGTTGCTCATAACCCACTAATTGCTTAAAAAACGTATACACAAGTTGATTTTACACTATTAAAACCAATGATAGACAGTGTATGTTGATCATACACCTTTATTACTCAACATACCCAAACACATGTTTGATATTCACCATTAAAACAAAACAAACACAGTGTATGGTTGCTCCTAACCCACTAATTGCTTAAAAAACGTCTACACAAGTTGGTTTTACACCATTAAAACCAATCATACACGGTGTATGTTGATCATACACCATTAATTACTCAACATACACAAACACACGTTGGTTATTCACCATCAAAACCAAACATACACAGTGTATGGTTGCTCCTAACCCACTAATTGCTTCAAAAAAGACTACATAAGTTGATTTTTCAGCATTAAAACCAATCATACACTGTGTATGTTGATAATACACCTTTATTACTCAACATACACAAACACAAGTTGGATATTCACCATTAAAACCAAACATACACAGTGTATGGTTGCTCCTAACCCACTAATTGCTTAAAAAACCCTCTACACAAGTTGATTTTACACTATTAAAACCAATTATAGATAGTATATGTTGATCATACACCTTTATTACTCAACACACACAAACACAAGTAGGATATTCACCATTAAAACCAAACATACAAAGTGTATGGTTGCTTATAACCCGCTAATTGCTTAAAAAAAGTCTACACAAGTTGATTTTACAGCATTAAAACCAATCATACACAGCGTATGTTGATCATACACCATTAATTACTCAACATACACAAACACAAGTTGGATATTCACCATTAAAACCAAACATACACAGTGTATGGTTGCTCATAACCCACTAATTGCTTAAAAAACGTATACACAAGTTGATTTTACACTATTAAAACCAATGATAGACAGTGTATGTTGATCATACACCTTTATTACTCAACATACATAAACACATGTTTGATATTCACCATTAAAACAAAACAAAGACAGTGTATGGTTTCTCCTAACCACTAATTGCTTAAAAAACGTCTACACAAGTTGATTTTACACCATTAAAACGAATCATACACAGTGTATGTTGATCATACACCTTTATCACTCAACATACCCGAACACAAGTTGGATATTCACCATTAAAACCGAACATACACTGTGTATGGTTGCTCCTAACCCACTAATTGCTTAAGAAAAGTCTACATAAGTTGATTTTTCAGCATTAAAACCAATCATACACTGTGTATGTTGATCATACACCTTTATTACTCAACATACACAAACACAAGTTGGATATTCACCATTAAAACCAGACATACACAGTGTATGGTTGCTCCTAACCCACTAATTGCTTAAAAAAGTCTACACAAGTTGATTTTACCCCATTAAAACCAATCATAGACAGTGCATGTTGATCATACACCATTAATTACTCAACATACACAAACACAAGTTGGTTATTCACCGTTAAAACCAAACATACACAGTGTATGGTTGCTCCTACCCCACTAATTGCTTAAAAAACATATACACAAGTTGATTTTACGGCATTAAAATCAATCATAGACTGTGTATGTTGATCAAACACCTTTATTACTCAACATACACAAACACAAGTTGGATATTCACCATTAAAACCAAACATACATAGTGTATGGTTGCTCCTAACCCATTAATTGCTTAAAAAACGTCTACACAAGTTGATTTTACAGCATTAAAACCTATCGTACGCAGTGTATGTTGATCATACACCTTTATTACTCAACATACACAAACACAAGTTGGATATTCACCATTAAAACCAAACATACACAGCGTATGGTTGCTCCTAACCCACTAATTGCTTAAAAAACATATCCACAAGTTGATTTTACACCATTAAAACCAATCATAGACAATGTATGTTGATCATAAGTCTTTATAACTCAACATACACAAACATAAGTTGGATATTTACCATTAAAACCAAACATACACAGTGTATGGTTGCTCATAACCCACTAATTGCTTAAAAAAAGTCTACACAAGTAGATTTTACACTATTAAAACCAATTATAGACAGTGTATGTTGATCATACACCTTTATTACTCAACGTACACAAACACAAGTTGTATATTCTCCATTAAAACCAAACAAACACAGTGTATGGTTGCTCCTAACACACTAATTGCTTAAAAAAAGCCTACAAAAGTTGATTTTACAGCATTAAAACCGATCATACACAGCATATGTTGATTATACACATTTAATTACTCAACGTACACAAAAACACGTTTGATATTCCCCGTTAAAACCAAACGTACACAGTGTATGGTTGCTCATAACCCACTAATTGCTTAAAAAACTTGTACACAAGTCGATTTTACACCATTAAAACCAAACATAGACAATGTAGGTTGATCATACACCTTTATTACTCAACATACACAAACACAAGTTGGTTATTCACCATTAAAACCAAACATACACAGCGTATGGTTGTTCCTAACCCACTAATTGCTCAAAAAATGTATACACAAGTTGATTTTACACTATTAAAACCAATGATAGACAGTGTATGTTGATCATACACCTTTATTACTCAACATACACAAACACAAGTTGGATATTCACAATTAAAACCAAGCAAACATAGTGTATGGTTGCTCCTAACCCACTAATTGCTTAAAAAACGTCTACACAAGTTGATTTTGCACCATTAAAACAAATCATGCACAGTGTATGTTAATCATACACCTTTATCACTCAACATACCCAAACACAAGTTGGATTTTCACCATTTAAACCGAACATACACAGTGTATGGTTGCTCCTAACCCACTAATTGCTTAAAAAAAGTCTACCCAAGTTGATTTTACAGCATTAAAACCAATCATACACAGCGTATGTTGATCATACACCATTAATTACTCAACATACACCAACACACATTGGATATTCCCCATTAAAACTAAACATACATAGTGTATGGTTGCTCGTAACCCACTAATTGCTTAAAAAAAGTCTACACAAGTTGATTTTACACCATTAAAACCAATCATAGACAGTATATGTTGATCATACACCTTTATTACTCCACATACACAAACACAAGTTGGTTATTCACCATTAAAACCTAACATAAACAGTGTATGGTTGCTCCTAACCCACCAATTGCTTAAAAAACGTCTACACAAGTTGATTTTACACCATTAAAACCAATCATAGACAATGTATGTTGATCATACATCTTTATAACTCAACATACACAAACATAAGTTGGATATTCACCATTAAAACCAAACATACACAGTGTATGGTTGCTCGTAACCCACTAATTGCTTAAAAAAAGTCTACACAAGTTGACTTTACACCATTAAAACCAATCATAGACAGTGTATGTTGATCATACACCTTTATTACTCAACATACACAAACAAAAGTTGGATATTCACCCTTAAAAGTAAACATACACAGTGTATGGTTGCTCCTAACCCACTAATTGCTTAAAAAACGTCTACACCAGTTGATTTTATACTATTAAAACCAATCATACACAGCGTATGTTGATCATACACCATTAATTACTCAACCTACACAAACACACGTTGGAAGTTCCCCATTAAAACCAAACATACACAGTGTATGGTTGCTCATAACCCACTAATTGCTTAAAAAAAGTATACACAAGTTGATTTTACACCATTAAAACCAATCATAGACAGTTTATGTTGATCATACACCTTTATTACTCAACATACACAAACACAAGTTGGTTATTCACCATTATAACCAAACATACAGAGTGTATGGTTTCTCCTAACCCACTAATTGCTTAAAAAATGTCTACACAAGTTGATTTTACACTATTAAAACCAATCATGGACCGTGTATGTTGATTATACTCCTTTATTACTCAACATACACAAACACAAGTTAGATATTCATCATTAAAACTAAACATACACTGTATATGGTTGCTCATAACCCGCTAATTGATTAAAAAAAGACTACACAAGTTGATTTTACAGCATTAAAACCAAATCATACACAGCGTATGTTGATCATACACCATTAATTACTCAACATACACAAATACAAGTTGGATATTCACCATTAAAACCAAACATACACAGTGTATGGTTGCTCATAACCCACTAATTGCTTAAAAAACGTATACACAAGTTGATTTTACACTATTAAAACCAATGATAGACCGTGTATGTTGATCATACACCTTTATTACTCAACATACACAAACACATGTTTGATATTCACCATTAAAACAAAACAAACACAGTGTATGGTTGCTCCTAACCCACTAATTGCTTAAAAAACGTCTACACAAGTTGATTTTGCACCATTAAAACAAATCATACACAGTGTATGTTGATCATAGACCTTTATCACTCAACATACCCGAACACAAGTTGGATATTCACCATTAAAACCGAACATACACAGTGTATGGTTGCTCCTAACCAACTAATTGCTTAAAAAAAGTCTACACTAGTTGATTTTACAGCATTAAAACCAATCATACAAAGCGTATGTTGATCATACACCTTTATTGCTCAACATACACAAACACAAGTTGGATATTGACCATTAAAACCAAACAAACACAGTGCATGGTTGCTCCTAACCCACTAATTGCTTAAAAAACGTCTACACAAGTTGAGTTTACACCATTAAAACCAATCATAGACAGTGTATGTTGATCATACACCTTTATTACTCGACATACACAAACACAAGTTGGATATTCACCATTAAACCAAACATACACAGTGTATGGTTGCTCATAACCCACTAATTGCTTAAAAAAAGTCTACACAAGCCGATTTTACAGCATTAAAACCAATCATACACCGCGTATGTTGATCATACAACATTAATTACTCAACATACACAAACACACGTTGGATATTCACCAATAAACCAAACATACACAATGTATGGTTGCTCATAGCCCATTGATTGCTTAAAAAAAGTTTACACAAGTTGATTTTACACCATACAAACCAATCGTAGACAGTGTATGTTGATCATACACCTTTATTACTCAACATACACAAACAAAAGTTGGATATTCATCATTAAAACCAAACATACACTGTGTATGGTTGCTCAGAACCCACTAATTGCTTAAAAAATGTCTACACAAGTTGATTTTACAGTATTAAAACCAATCGTACGCAGTGTATGTTGATCATACACCTTTATTACTCAACATACACAAACACAAGTTGGATATTCACCATTAAAACCAAACATACACCGTGTATGGTTGCTTCTAACCCACTAATTGCTTAAAAAAAGTATACACAAGTTGATTTTACACCATTAAAACCAATCATACACAGCGTATGTTGATCATACACCATTAATTACTCAACGTACACAAACACACGTTGGATGTTCCCCATTAAAACCAAACATACGCAGTGTACGGTCGCTCATAACCCACTAATTGCTTATGAAAAGTCTACACAAGTTGATTTTACACCATTAAAACCAATCATAGACAGTGTATGTTGATCATACACCTTTATTCCTCAGCATACACAAACACAAGTTGGTTATTCACCATTATAACCAAACATACACAGTGTATGGTTGCTCCTAACCCACTAATTACTTAAAAAATGTCGACACAAGTTGATTTTACACCATTAAAACCAATCATAGACAGTGTATGTTGATCATACTCCTTTATTACTCAACATACACAAACACAAGTTGGATATTCACCATTAAAACTAAACATACACAGTGTGTGGTTGCTCATAATCCGTTAATTGCTTAAAAAAAGTCTACACAAGTTGATTTTACAGCATTAAAACCAATCATAAATAGCGTATGTCGATCATACACCATTAATTACTCAACATACACAAACACAAGTTGGACATTCACCATTAAAACGAAACATACACCGTGTATGGTTGCTCCTAACCAACTAATTGCTTAAAAAACCTCTACAGAAGTTGATTTTACACCATTAAAACCAATCATAGACAGTGTATGCTGATCATACACCTTTATTACTCAACACACACAAACACAAGTTGGATATTCACCATTAAAACCAAACATACACAGTGTATGGTTGCTCCGAACCCGCTAATTGCTTAAAAAATGTCTACATAAGTTGATTTTTCACTATTAAAATCAATCATACACAGTGTATGTTGATCAGACACCTTTATTACTCAACATACACAAACACAAGTTGGATATTCACCATTAAAACCAAACATACACAGTGTATGGTTACTCATAACCCACTAATTGCTTAAAAAAAGTCTACACAAGTTGATTTTACAGCTTTAAAACCAATCATACACAGCGTATGATTATCATACACCATTAATTACTCAACATACACAAACACACGTTGGATGTTCCCCGTTAAAACCAAACATACACAGTGTATGGTTACTCATAACCCACTAATTGCTTAAACAAAGTCTACACAAGTTGATGTTACAGCTTTAAAACCAATCATACACAGCGTATGATTATCATACACCATTAATTACTCAACATACACAAACACACGTTGGATGTTCCCCGTTAAAACCAAACATACATAGTGTATGGTTGCTCATAACCCACTAATTGATTAAAAAAAGTCTACACAAGTTGATTTTACACCATTAAAACCAATAATAGATAGTGTATGTTGATCATACACGTTTATTATTCAACATACACAAACACAAGTTGGTTATTCACCATTAAAACCAAACATACACAGTGTATGGTTGCTCCTAACCCACTAATTGCTTAAAAAAAGTCTACACAAGTAGATTTTACACCATTAAAACCAATCATAGACAGTGTATGTTGATCATACACCTTTATTACTCAATATACACAAAAACAAGTTGGATATTCACCATTAAAACCAAACATACACAGTGTATGGTTCCTCCTAACCCACTAATTGCTTAAAAAACGTCTACACAAGTTGATTTTACACCATTAAAACCAATCATAGACAATGTATGTTGATCATACACCATTAATTACTCAACATACACAAACACACGTTGGATGTTCCCCATTAAAACCAAACATACACAGTGTATGGTTGCTCATAGCCCACTAATTGCTTAAAAAAAGTCTACACAAGTTGATTTTACACCATTAAACCCAATCATAGACAGTGTATGTTGATCATACACCTTTATTACTCAACATACACAAACACAAGTTGTATATTCTCCATTAAAACCAAACAAACACAGTGTATGGTTGCTCCTAACACACTAATTGCTTAAAAAAAGTCTACACAAGTTGACTTTACAGCATTAAAACCAATCATACACAGCGTATGTTGATCATACACATTTAATTACTCAACATACACAAACACACGTTTGATATTCCCCGTTAAAACCCAACATACACAGTGTATGGTTGCTCATAACCCACTAATTGCTTAAAAAACGTCTATACAAGTTGATTTTACACCATTAAAACAAATCATGAACAGTGTATGTTGATCATACACCTTTATTACTCAACGTACCCAAACACAAGTTGGATATTCACCATTAAAACCCAACATACACAGTGTAGGGTTGCTCCTAACCCACTAATTGCTTAAAAGACGTAAACACAAGTTGATTTTATAGCTGTAAAACAAATCATACATAGTGCATGTTGATAATACACCACTAATTACTCAACATACACAGACACACGTTGGATATTCACCATTAAAACCAAGCATACACAGTGTATAGTTGCTCATAACCCACTAATTGCTTAAAAAAAGTCTACACAAGTTGATTTTACACCATTAAAACCAATCATAGACAATGTATGTTGATCATACACCTTTATTACTCAACAAACACAAACACAAGTTGGATATTCACCATTAAAACCAAACATACAGAGTGTATGGTTGCTCCGAACCCGCTAATTGCTTAAAAAATGTCTACACAAGTTGATTTTTCACCATTAAAACCAATCATACACAGTGTATGTTGATCACACACCTTTATTACTCAACGTACACAAACACAAGTTGGATATTCACCATTAAAACCAAACATACACAGTGTATGGTTACTCATAACCCACTAATTGCTTAAAAAAAGTCTACACGAGTTGATTTTACAGCATTAAAACCAATCACACCCAGCGTATGATGATCATACACCATTAATTACTCAACATACACAAACACACGTTGGATGTTCCCCGTTAAAACCAATCATACACAGTGTATGGTTGCTCATAACCCACTAATTGCTTAAAAAAAGTCTACGCAAGTTGATTTTACACCATTAAAACCAATCATAGATAGTGTATGTTGATCATACACCTTTATTACTCAACATACACAAACACAAGTTGGTTATTCACCATTAAAACCAAACATACACAGTGTATGGTTGCTCCTAACTCACTAATAGCTTAAAAAAAGTCTACACAAGTTGAATTTACAGCATTAAAACCAATCATACACAGCGTATGTTGATCATACACCATTAATTACTCAACATACACAAACACAAGTCGGATATTCACCATTAAAACCAAACATACACAGTGTATGGTTGCTCCCAAGGCACTAATTGCTTAAAAACATATACACAAATTGATTTTGCACCATTAAAACCAATCATACTCCGTGTATGTTGATCATACAACTTTATTACTCAGCATACACAAACACAAGTTGGATATTCACCATTAAAACCAAACATACATAGTGTATGGTTGCTCCGAACCCGCTAATTGCTTAAAAAATGTCTACACATGTTGATTTTGCACCATTAAAACCAAACAAACACGGTGTATGGTTGCTCCTAGCACACTAATTGCTTAAAAAAAGTCTACACAAGTTGATTTTACAGCATTAAAACCAATCATACGCAGCGTATGTTGATCATACACATTTAATTACTCAACATACACAAACACATGTTTGATATTCCCCGTTAAAACCAAACATACACAGTGTATGATTGCTCATAACCCACTAATTGCTTAAAAAACGTCTACACAAGTTGATTTTACACCATTAAAACCAAACATAGACAATGTATGTTGATCATACACCTTTATTACTCAACATACACAAACACGAGTTGGTTATTCACCATTAAAACCAAACATACACAGTGTATGGTTGCTCCTAACCCACTAATTGCTTAAAAAACGTCTACACAAGTTGATTTTACCCCATTAAAACAAATCATACACAGTGTATGTTGATCATACACCTTTATCACTCAACATACCCAAACACAAGTCGGATATTCACCATTAAAACCAAACATATACAGTGTATGGTTGCTTCTAACCTACTAATTGCTTAAAAGACGTATACACAAGTTGATTTTATGGCTGTAAAACCAATCATACATAGTGCATGTTGATAATACACCATTAATTACTCAACATACACAAACACACGTTGGATGTTCCCCATTAAAACCAAACATACACAGGGTATGGTTGCTCATAACCCACAAATTGCTTAAAAAAAGTCTACACAAGTTGATTTTACACCGTTAAAACAAACCATAGACAGTGTATGCTGATCATACACCTTTATTACTCAACATACACAAACACAAGTTGGATATTCACCATTAAAACCAAACATACACAGTGTATGGTTGCTCCTAACCCACTAATTGCTTAAAAAAGTCTACACAAGTTGATTTTACACCATTAAAACCAATCATAGACAGTGCATGTTGATCATACACCATTAATTACTCAACATACACAAACACACGTTGGATGTTCCCCGTTAAAACCAAACATACACAGTGTATGGTTGCTCATAACCCACTAATTGCTCAAAAAAAGTCTACACAAGTTGATTTTATAGCTTTAAAACCAATCATACACAGCGTATGATGATCATACACCATTAATTACTCAACATACACAAACACACGTTGGATGTTCCCCGTTGAAACCAAACATACACAGTGTATGGTTGCTCATAACCCACTAATTGCTCAAAAAAAGCCTACACAAGTTGATTTTACACCATTAAAACCAATCATAGATAGTGTATGTTGATCATACACCTTTATTACTCAACATACACAAACACAAGTTGGTTATTCACCATTAAAACCAAACATACACAGTGTATGGTTGCTCCTAACTCACTAATTGCTTAAAAAAAGTCTACACAAGCTGATTTTACACCATTAAAACCAATCATAGAAAATGTATGTTGATCATACACCTTTATTACTCAACATACACAAACACAAGTTGGTTATTCACCATTAAAACCAATTATACACAGTGTATGGTTGCTCCTAAGGCACTAATTGCTTAAAAAACGTATGCACAAATTGATTTTACACCATTAAAACCAATCATAGACAGTGTATGTTGATCATACACCTTTATTACTCAACATACACAAAAACAAGTTGGATATTCACCATTAAAACCAAACATACACAGTGTATGGTTGCTCCTAACCCACAAATTGCTTAAAAAACGTCTGCACAAGTTGATTTTACACCATTAAAACCAATCATAGACAATGTATGTTGATCATACACCATTAATTACTCAACATACACAAACACACGTCGGATGTTCCCCATTAAAACCAAACATACACAGTGTATGGCTGCTCATAGCCCACTAATTGCTTAAAAAAAGTCTACACAAGTTGATTTTACACCATTAAAACCAATCATAGACAGTGTATGTTGATCATACACCTTTATTACTCAACATACACAAACACAAGTTGTATATTCTCCATTAAAACCAAACAAACACAGTGTATGGTTGTTCCTAACACACTAATTGCTTAAAAAAGTCTACACAAGTTGATTTTACAGCATTAAAACCAATCATACGCAGTGTATGTTGATCATACACATTTAATTACTCAACATACACAAACACACGTTTGATATTCCCCGTTAAAACCTAACATACACAGTGTATGGTTGCTCATAACCCACTAATTGCTTAAAAAACGTCTATACAAGTTGATTTTACACCATTAAAACAAATCATACACAGTGTATGTTGATCATACACCTTTATTACTCAACATACCCAAACACAAGTTGGATATTCACCATTAAAACCAAACATACACAGTGTATGGTTGCTCCTAAGCCACTAATTGCTTAAAAGATGTATACACAAGTTGATTTTATAGCTGTAAAACAAATCATACATAGTGCATGTTGATAATACATCATTAATTACTCAACATACACAAATACACATTGGATATTCACTATTAAAACCAAGCATACACAGTGTATAGTTGCTCATAACCCACTAATTGCTTAAAAAAAGTCTACACAAGTTGATTTTACACCATTAAAACCAATCATAGACAGTGTATGTTGATCATACACCTTTGTTACTCAACAAACACAAACATAAGTTCGATATTCACCATTAAAACCAAACATACAGAGTGTATGGTTGCTCCGAACCCGCTAATTGCTTAAAAAATGTCTACACAAGTTGATTTTTCACCATTAAAACCAATCATACACAGTGTATTTACTCAACATACACAAACACAAGGTGGATATTCACCATTAAAACCAAACATACACAGTGTATGGTTACTCATAACCCACTAATTGCTTAAAAAAAGTCTACACAAGTTGATTTTACAGCATTAAAACCGATCACACACAGCGTATGATGATCATACACCATTAATTACTCAACATACACAAACACACGTTGGATGTTCCCCGTTAAAACCAAACATACACAGTATATGGTTGCTCATAACCCACTAATTGCTTAAAAAAAGTCTACGCAGGTTGATTTTACACCATTAAAACCAATCATAGATAGTGTATGTTGATCATACACCTTTATTACTCAACATACACAAACACAAGTTGGTTATTCACCATTAAAACCAAACATACACAGTGTATGGTTGCTCCTAACTCACTAATTGCTTAAAAAAAGTCAACACAAGCTGATTTTACAGCATTAAAACCAATCATACATAGCGTATGTTGATCATACACCATTAATTACTCAACATACACAAACACAAGTTGGATATTCTCCATTAAAACCAAACATACACAGTGTATGGTTGCTCCTAAGGCACTAATTGCTTAATAAACATATACACAAATTGATTTTGCCCCATTAAAACCAATCATACTCTGTGTATGTTGATCATACACCTTTATTACTCAACATACACAAGCACAAGTTGGATATTCACCATTAAAACCAAACATACACAGTGTATGGTTGCTCCGAACCCGCTAATTGCTTAAAAAATGTCTACACAAGTTGATTTTGCATCATTAAAACCAAACAAACACGGTGTATGGTTGCTCCTAACACACTAATTGCTTAAAAAAAGTCTACACAAGTTGATTTTACAACATTAAAACCAATCATACACAGCGTATGTTGATCATACACATTTAATTACTCAACATACACAAACACATGTTTGATATTCCCCGTTAAAACCAAACATACACAGTGTATGGTTGCTCATAACCCACTAATTGCTTAAAAAACGTCTACACAAGTTGATTTTGCACCATTAAAACCAAACATAGACAATGTATGTTGATCATACACCTTTATTACTCAACATACACAAACACGAGTTGGTTATTCACCATTAAAACAAAACACACACAGTGTATGGTTGCTCCTAACCTACTAATTGCTTAAAAAACGTCTGAACAAGTTGATTTTACTCCATTAAAACAAATCATACACAGTGTATGTTGATCATACACCTTTATCTCTCAACATACCCAAACACAAGTCAGATATTCACCATTAAAACCAAACATATACAGTGTATGGTTGCTCCTAGCCCACTAATTGCTTAAAAGACGTATACACAAGTTGATTTTATAGCTGTAAAACCAATCATACATAGTGCATGTTGATAATACACCATTAATTACTCAACATACACAAACACATGTTGGATGTTCCCCATTAAAACCAAACATACACAGGGTATGGTTGCTCATAACCCACAAATTGCTTAAAAAAAGTCTACACAATTTGATTTTACACCCTTAAAACCAACCATAGACCGTGTATGCTGATCATGCACCTTTATTACTCAACATACACAAACACAAGTTGGATATTCACCATTAAAACCAAACATACACAGTGTATGGTTGCTCCTAACCCACTAATTGCTTAAAAAAAGTCTACATAAGTTGATTTTTCAGCATTAAAACCAATCATACACTGTGTACGTTGATCATACACCTTTATTACTCAACATACACAAACACAAGTTGGATATTCACCATTAAAACCACACATACACAGCGTATGGTTGCTCCTAACCCACTAATTGCTTAAAAAAGTCTACACAAGTTGATTTTACACCATTAAAACCAATCATAGACAGTGCATGTTGATCATACACCATTAATTACTCAACATACAAAAACACAAGTTGGTTATTCACGGTTAAAACCAAACATACACAGTGTATGGTTGCTCCTACCCCACTAATTGCTTAAAAAACATATACACAAGTTGATTTTACGGCATTAAAATCAATCATAGACTGTGCATGTTGATCATACCCCTTTATTACTCAATATACACAAACACAAGTTGGACATTCACCATTAAAACGAAACATACACCGTGTATGGTTGCTCCTAACCCGCTAATTGCTTAAAAAACCTCTACACAAGTTAATTTTACATCATTAAAACCAATCATAGACAGTGTATGCTGATCATACACCTTTATTACTCAACACACACAAACACAGGTTGGATATTCACCATTAAAACCAAATATACACAGTGTATGGTTGCTCCGAACCCGCTAATTGCTTAAAAAATGTCTACGCAAGTTGATTTTGCACCATTAAATCTAATCATACACAGTGTATGTTGATCATACACCTTTATTACTCAACATACACAAACAAAAGTTGGATATTCACCATTAAAACCAAACATACACAGTGTATGGTTACTCATAACCCACTAATTGCTTAAAAAAAGTCCACACAAGTTGGTTTTACAGCTTTAAAACCAATCATACACAGCGTATAATGATCATACACCATTAATTACTCAACATACACAAACACACGTTGGATGTTCCCCGTTAAAACCAAACATACACAGTGTATGGTTGCTCATAACCCACTAATTGCTTAAAAAAAGTCTACACAAGTTGATTTTACACCATTAAAACCAATCATAGATAGTGTATGTTGATCATACACCTTTAATACTCAACATACACAAACACAAGTTGGTTATTCACCATTAAAACCAAACATACACAGTGTATGGTTGCTCCTAACTCACTAATTGCTTAAAAAAAGTCTACTCAAGCCGATTTTACACCATTAAAACCAATCACAGAAAATGTATGTTGATCATACACCTTTATTACTCAACATACACAAACACGAGTTGGTTATTCACCATTAAAACCAAATATACACAGTGTATGGTTGCTCCTAAGGCACTAATTGCTTAAAAAACGTATACACAAATTGATTTTACACCATTAAAACCAATCATAGACAGTGTATGTTGATCATACACCTTTATTACTCAACATACACAAAAACAAGTTGGATATTCACCATTAAAACCAAACATACACAGTGTATGGTTGCTCCTAACCCACTAATTGCTTAAAAAACGTCTGCCCAAGTTGATTTTACACCATTAAAACCAATCATAGACAATGTATGTTGATCATACACCATTAATTACTCAACATACACAAACACACGTTGGATGTTCCCCATTAAAACCAAACATACACAGTGTAAAGTTGCTCATAACCCACTAATTGCTTAAAAAAAGTCTACACAAGTTGATTTCACACCATTAAAACCAATCATAGACAGTGTATGTTGATCATACACCTTTATTACTCAACATACACAAACACAAGTTGTATATTCTCCATTAAAACCAAACAAACACAGTGCATGGTTGCTCCTAAGACACTAATTGCTTAAAAAAAGTCTACACAAGTCGATTTTACAGCATTAAAACCAATCATACACAGCGTATGTTGATCATACACATTTAATTACTCAACATACACAAATACACGTTTGATATTCCCCATTAAAACCCAACACACACAGTGTATGGTTGCTCATAACCCACTAATTGCTTAAAAAACGTCTACACAAGTTGATTTTACACCATTAAAACAAATCATACACAGTGTATGTTGATCATACACCTTTATCACTCAACATACCCAAACACAAGATTGATATTCACCATTAAAACCAAACATACACAGTGTATGGTTGCTCCTAACCCACTAATTGCCAAAAAGACGTATACACAAGTTGATTTTATAGCTGTAAAACAAATCATAAATAGTGCATGTTGATAATACACCATTAATTACTCAACATACACAAACACACGTTGGACATTCACCATTAAAATCAAACATACACAGTGTGTAGTTGCTCGTAACCCACTAATTACTTAAAAAAAGTCTACACAAGTTGATTTTATTCCATTAAAACCAATCATAGACAGTGTATGTTGATCATACACCTTTATTACTCAACAAACACAAACACAAGTTGGATATTCACCATTAAAACCAAACATACACAGTGTATGGTTGCTCCGAACCCGCTAATTGCTTAAAAAATGTCTACACAAGTTGATTTTTCACCATTAAAACCAATCATACACTGTGTATGTTGATCATACACCTTTATTACTCAACATACACAAACACAAGTTGGATATTCACCATTAAAACCAAACATACACAGTGTATGGTTACTCATAACCCACTAATTGCTTAAAAAAAGTCTACACAAGTTGATTTTACAGCATTAAAACCAATCATACACAACGTATTATGATCATACACCATAAATTACTCAACATACACAAACACGTTGGATGTTCCCCGTTAAAACTAAACATAAACAGTGTATTGTTGCTCATAACCCACTAATTGCTTAAAAAAAGTCTTCACAAGTTGATTTTACACCATTAAAACCAATCATAGATAGTGTATGTTGATCATACACCTTTATTACTCAACATACACAAACACAAGTTGGATATTCATCATTAAAACGAAACATACACCGTGTATGGTTGCTCCTAATCCACTAATTGATTAAAAAACCTCTACACAAGTTGATTTTACACCATTAAAACCAATCATAGACAGTGTATGTTGATCATACACCTTTATTACTCAACACACACAAACACAAGTTGGATATTCACCATTAAAACCAAACATACACAGTGTATGGTTGCTCCGAACCCGCTAATTGCTTAAAAAATGTCTACACAAGTTGATTTTGCACCATTAAAACCAATCATACACAGTGTATGTTGATCATACACCTTTATTACTCAACATACGCAAACACAAGTTGGATATTCACCATTAAAACCAAACATACACAGTGTATGGTTACTCATAACCCACTAATTGTTTAAAAAAAGTCTACACAAGTTGATTTTACAGCTTTAAAACCGATCATACATAGCGTATGATGATCATACACCGTTAATTACTCAATATACACAAACACACGTTGGATGTTCCCCGTTAAAACCAAACATACACAGGGTATGGTTGCTCATAACCCACTAATTGCTTAAAAAAAGTCTACACAAGTTGATTTTACACCATTAAAACCAATCATAGATAGTGTATGTTGATCATACACCTTTATTACTCAACATACACAAACACAAGTTGGTTATTCACCATTAAAACCAAACATACACAGTGTATGGTAGCTCCTAACCCGCTAATTGCTTAAAAAAAGTCTACACAAGTTGATTTTACACCATTAAAACCAATCATAGAAAATGTATGTTGATCATACACCTTTATTACTCAACATACACAAACACAAGTTGGTTATTCACCATTAAAACCAAACATACACAGTGTATGGTTGCTCCTAAGGCACTAATTGCTTAAAAAATGTATGCACAAATTGATTTTACACCATTAAAACCAATCATAGACAGTGTATGTTGATCATACACCTTTATTACTCAACATACACAAAAACAAGTTGGATATTCACCATTAAAACCAAACATACACAGTGTATGGTTGCTCCTAACCCACTAATTGCTTAAAAAACGTCTGCCCAAGTTGATTTTACACCATTAAAACCAATCATAGACAATGTATGTTGATCATACACCATTAATTACTCAACATACACAAACACACGTTGGATGTTCCCCATTAAAACCAAACATACACAGTGTAACGTTGCTCATAACCCACTAATTGCTTAAAAAAAGTCTACACAAGTTGATTTTACACCATTAAAACCAATCATAGACTGTGTATGTTGATCATACACCTTTATTACTCAACATACACAAACACAAGTTGTATATTCTCCATTAAAACCAAACAAACACAGTGCATGGTTGCTCCTAACACACTAATTGCTTAAAAAAAGTCTACACAAGTTGATTTTACAGCATTAAAACCAATCATACACAGCGTATGTTGATCATACACATTTAATTACTCAACATACACAAACACATGTTTGATATTCCCCGTTAAAACCAAACATACACGGTGTATGGTCGCTCATAACCCACTAATTGCTTAAAAAAAGTCTACACAAGTTGATTTTACACCATTAAAACCAATCATAGACAGTGTATGTTGATCATACACCTTTATTACTCAACATACACAAACAAAAGTTGTATATTCTCCATTAAAACCAAACAAACACAGTGCATGGTTGCTCCTAACACACTAATTGCTTAAAAAAAGTCTACACAAGTTGATTTTACAGCATTAAAACCAATCATACACAGCGTATGTTGATCATACACATTTAATTACTCAACATACACAAACACATGTTTGATATTCCCCGTTAAAACCAAACATACACAGTGTAAAGTTGCTCATAACCCACTAATTGCTTAAAAAAAGTCTACACAAGTTGATTTTACACCATTAAAACCAATCATAGACAGTGTATGTTGATCATACACCTTTATTACTCAACATACACAAACAAAAGTTGTATATTCTCCATTAAAACCAAACAAACACGGTGTATGGTTGCTCCTAACACACTTTTTGCTTAAAAAAAGTCTACAAAAGCTGATTTTACAGCATTAAAACCAATCATACACAGCGTATGTTGATCATACACATTTAATTACTCAACATACACAAACACATGTTTGATATTCCCCGTTAAAACCAAACATACACAGTGTATGGTCGCTCATAACCTACTAATTGCTTAAAAAACGTCTACACAAGTTGATTTTACACCATTAAAACCAAACATAGACAATGTATGTTGATCATACACCTTTATTACTCAACATACACAAACACGAGTTGGTTATTCACCATTAAAACCGAACATACACAGCGTATGGTTGTTCCTAACCCACTAATTGCTTAAAAAACGTATACACAAGTTGATTTTACAGCATTAAAACTAATCATAGACAGTGTATGTTGATCATACGCTTTTATTACACAACATACACAAACAAAACTTGGATATTCACCATTAAAACCAAACATACACAGTGTATGGTTGCTCCTAACCCACTAATTGCATAAAAAACGTCTACACAAGTTGATTTTACACCATTAAAACAAATCATACACAGTGTATGTTGATCATACACCTTTATCACTCAACATACCCAAACAAAAGTCGGATATTCACCATTAATACCAAACATGTACAGTGTATGGTTGCTCCTAACCTGCTAATTGCTTAAAAGACGTATGCACAAGTTGATTTTATAGCTGTAAAACCAATCATACATAGTGCATGTTGATAATACACCATTAATTACTCAACATACATAAACACACGTTGGATGTTCCCCATTAAAACCTAACATGCACAGGGTATGGTTGCTCATAACCCACAAATTGCTTAAAAAAAGTCTACACAAGTTGATTTTACACCATTAAAACCAATCATAGACAGTGTATGTTGATCATACACCTTTATTACTCAACATACACAAACACAAGTTGGATATTCACCATTAAAACCAAACATACACAGTGTATGGTTGCTCCGAACCCGCTAATTGCTTAAAAAATGTCTACACAAGTTGATTTTTCACCATTAAAACCAATCATACGCAGTGTATGTTGATCACACTATTTTATTACTCAACATACACAAACACAAGTTCGATATTCACCATTAAAACCAAACATACCCAGTGTATGGTTGCTCCTAACCCACTAATTGCTTAAAAAACATCTACACAAGTTCATTTTATACCATTAAAACCAATCATAGACAATGTATGTTGATCATACACCATTAATTACTCAACATACACAAACACACGTTTGATGTTCCCCATTAAAACCAAACATACACAGGGTATGGTTGCTCATAACCCACTAATTGCTTAAAAAAAGCCTACACAAGTTGATTTTACACCATTAAAACCAATCATAGATAGTGTATGTTGATCATACACCTTTATTACTCAACATACACAAACACAAGTTGGTTATTCACCATTAAAACCAAACATACACAGTGTATGGTAGCTCCTAACCCACTAATTGCTTAAAAAAAGTCTACACAAGTTGATTTTACAACATTAAAACCAATCAAGGAAAATGTATGTTGATCATACACCTTTATTACTCAACATACACAAACACAAGTTGGTTATTCACCATTAAAACCAAACATACACAGCGTATGGTTGCTCCTAAGGCACTAATTGCTTAAAAAATGTATACACAAATTGATTTTACCCCATTAAAACCAATCATAGACAGTGTATGTTGATCATACACCTTTATTACTCAACATACATAAAAACAAGTTGGATATTCACCATTAAAACCAAACATACACAGTGTATGGTTGCTCCTAACCCACTAATTGCTCAAAAAACGTCTACACAAGTTGATTTTACACCATTAAAACCAATCATAGACAATGTATGTTGATCATACACCTTTATTACTCAACATACACAAACACGAGTTGGTTATTCACCATTAAAACCGAACATACACAGCGTATGGTTGTTCCTAACCCACTAATTGCTTAAAAAACGTATACACAAGTTGATTTTACAGCATTAAAACCAATCATAGACAGTGTGTGTTGATCATACGCTTTTATTACACAACATACACAAACAAAACTGGGATATTCACCATTAAAACCAAACATACACAGTGTATGGTTGCTCCTAACCCACTAATTGCTTAAAAAACGTCTACACAAGTTGATTTTACACCATTAAAACAAATCATACACAGTGTATGTTGATCATACACCTTTATCACTCAACATACCCAAACAAAAGTCAGATATTCACCATTAATACCAAACATATACAGTGTATGGTTGCTCCTAACCTACTAATTGGTTAAAAGACGTATGCACAAGTTGATTTTATAGCTGTAAAACCAATCATACATAGTGCATGTTGATAATACACCATTAATTACTCAACATACACAAACGCACGTTCGATGTTCCCCGTTAAAACCAAACATACACAGGGTATGGTTGCTCATAACCCACAAATTGCTTAAAAAAAGTCTACACAAGTTGATTTTACACCATTAAAACCAATCATAGACAGTGTATGTTGATCATACACCTTTATTACTCAACATACACGAGCACAAGTTGGATATTCACCATTAAAACCAAACATACACAGTGTATGGTTGCTCCTAACCCACTAATTGCTTAAAAAAAGTCTACATAAGTTGATTTTTCAGCATTAAAACCAATCATACACTGTGTATGTTGATCATACACCTTTATTACTCAACATACACAAACACAAGTTGGATATTCACCATTAAAACCAAACATACACAGTGTATGGTTGCTCCTAACCCACTAATTGCTTAAAAAAGTCTACACAAGTCGATTTTACACCATTAAAACCAATCATAGACAGTGCATGTTGATCATACACCATTAATTACTCAACATACACAAACACAAGTTGGTTATTCACCGTTAAAACCAAACATACACAGTGTATGGTTGCTCCTACCCCACTAATTGCTTAAAAAACATATACACAAGTTGATTTTACGGCATTAAAATCAATCATAGACTGTGCATGTTGATCACACCCCTTTATTACTCAACATACACAAACACAAGTTGGACATTCACCATTAAAACAAAACATACACCGTGTATGGTTGCTCCTAACCCTCTAATTGCTTAAAAAACCTCTACACAAGTTGATTTTACACCATTAAAACCAATCATAGACAGTGTATGCTGATCATCCACCTTTATTACTCAACACATACAAACACAGGTTGGATATTCACCATTAAAACCAAACACACACAGTGTATGGTTGCTCCGAACCTGCTAATTGCTTAAAAAATGTCCACACAAGTTGATTTTGCCCCATTAAAACCAATCATACAAAGTGTATGTTGATCATACACCTTTATTACTCAACATACACAAACACAAGTTGGATATTCCCCATTAAAACCAAACATACACAGTGTATGGTTACTCATAACCCACTAATTGCTTAAAAAAAGTCTACACAAGTTGATTTTACAGCATTAAAACCAATCATACACAGCGTATGTTGATCATACACATTTAATTACACAACCTACACAAACACACGTTTGATATTCCCCATTAAAACCCAACATACACAGTGTATGGTTGCTCATAACCCACTAATTGCTTAAAAAACGTCTACACAATTTCATTTTACACCATTAAAACAAATCATACACAGTGTATGCGGATCATACACCTTTGTCACTCAACATACCCAAACACAAGTGGGATATTCACCATTAAAACAAAACATTCACAGTTTATGGTTGCTCATAACCCACTAATTGCTTAAAAAAAGTCTACGCAAGTTGATTTTACACCATTAAAACTAATCATAGATAGTGTATGTTGATCATACACCTTTATTACTCAACATACACAAACACAAGTTGGTTATTCACCATTAAAACCAAACATACACAGTTTATGGTTGCTCCTAACCCACTAATTGCTTAAAAAAAGTCTACACAAGATGATTTTACAGCATTAAAACCAATCATACAAAATTAATTACTCAACATACACAAACACAAGTTGGATATTCACCATTAAAACTAAACATACACAGTGTATGGTTGCTGCTAAGGCACTAATTGCTTAAAAAACATATACACAAATTGATTTTGCACCATTAAAACCAATCATACACTGTGTATGTTGATCATACACCTTTATTACTCAACATACACAAACACAAGTTGGATATTCACCATTAAAACCAAACATACACAGTGTATGGTTACTCATAACCCACTAATTGCTTAAAAAAAGTCTACACAAGTTGATTTTACAGCATTAAAACCAATCATACACAACGTATTATGATCATACACCATAAATTACTCAACATACACAAACACGTTGGATGTTCCCCGTTAAAACTAAACATAAACAGTGTATTGTTGCTCATAACCCACTAATTGCTTAAAAAAAGTCTTCACAAGTTGATTTTACACCATTAAAACCAATCATAGATAGTGTATGTTGATCATACACCTTTATTACTCAACATACACAAACACAAGTTGGATATTCATCATTAAAACGAAACATACACCGTGTATGGTTGCTCCTAATCCACTAATTGATTAAAAAACCTCTACACAAGTTGATTTTACACCATTAAAACCAATCATAGACAGTGTATGTTGATCATACACCTTTATTACTCAACACACACAAACACAAGTTGGATATTCACCATTAAAACCAAACATACACAGTGTATGGTTGCTCCGAACCCGCTAATTGCTTAAAAAATGTCTACACAAGTTGATTTTGCACCATTAAAACCAATCATACACAGTGTATGTTGATCATACACCTTTATTACTCAACATACGCAAACACAAGTTGGATATTCACCATTAAAACCAAACATACACAGTGTATGGTTACTCATAACCCACTAATTGTTTAAAAAAAGTCTACACAAGTTGATTTTACAGCTTTAAAACCGATCATACATAGCGTATGATGATCATACACCGTTAATTACTCAATATACACAAACACACGTTGGATGTTCCCCGTTAAAACCAAACATACACAGGGTATGGTTGCTCATAACCCACTAATTGCTTAAAAAAAGTCTACACAAGTTGATTTTACACCATTAAAACCAATCATAGATAGTGTATGTTGATCATACACCTTTATTACTCAACATACACAAACACAAGTTGGTTATTCACCATTAAAACCAAACATACACAGTGTATGGTAGCTCCTAACCCGCTAATTGCTTAAAAAAAGTCTACACAAGTTGATTTTACACCATTAAAACCAATCATAGAAAATGTATGTTGATCATACACCTTTATTACTCAACATACACAAACACAAGTTGGTTATTCACCATTAAAACCAAACATACACAGTGTATGGTAGCTCCTAAGGCACTAATTGCTTAAAAAATGTATGCACAAATTGATTTTACACCATTAAAACCAATCATAGACAGTGTATGTTGATCATACACCTTTATTACTCAACATACACAAAAACAAGTTGGATATTCACCATTAAAACCAAACATACACAGTGTATGGTTGCTCCTAACCCACTAATTGCTTAAAAAACGTCTGCCCAAGTTGATTTTACACCATTAAAACCAATCATAGACAATGTATGTTGATCATACACCATTAATTACTCAACATACACAAACACACGTTGGATGTTCCCCATTAAAACCAAACATACACAGTGTAACGTTGCTCATAACCCACTAATTGCTTAAAAAAAGTCTACACAAGTTGATTTTACACCATTAAAACCAATCATAGACTGTGTATGTTGATCATACACCTTTATTACTCAACATACACAAACACAAGTTGTATATTCTCCATTAAAACCAAACAAACACAGTGCATGGTTGCTCCTAACACACTAATTGCTTAAAAAAAGTCTACACAAGTTGATTTTACAGCATTAAAACCAATCATACACAGCGTATGTTGATCATACACATTTAATTACTCAACATACACAAACACATGTTTGATATTCCCCGTTAAAACCAAACATACACGGTGTATGGTCGCTCATAACCCACTAATTGCTTAAAAAAAGTCTACACAAGTTGATTTTACACCATTAAAACCAATCATAGACAGTGTATGTTGATCATACACCTTTATTACTCAACATACACAAACAAAAGTTGTATATTCTCCATTAAAACCAAACAAACACAGTGCATGGTTGCTCCTAACACACTAATTGCTTAAAAAAAGTCTACACAAGTTGATTTTACAGCATTAAAACAAATCATACACAGCGTATGTTGATCATACACATTTAATTACTCAACATACACAAACACATGTTTGATATTCCCCGTTAAAACCAAACATACGCAGTGTAAAGTTGCTCATAACCCACTAATTGCTTAAAAAAAGTCTACACAAGTTGATTTTACACCATTAAAACCAATCATAGACAGTGTATGTTGATCATACACCTTTATTACTCAACATACACAAACAAAAGTTGTATATTCTCCATTAAAACCAAACAAACACGGTGTATGGTTGCTCCTAACACACTTTTTGCTTAAAAAAAGTCTACAAAAGCTGATTTTACAGCATTAAAACTAATCATACACAGCGTATGTTGATCATACACATTTAATTACTCAACATACACAAACACATGTTTGATATTCCCCGTTAAAACCAAACATACACAGTGTATGGTCGCTCATAACCTACTAATTGCTTAAAAAACGTCTACACAAGTTGATTTTACACCATTAAAACCAAACATAGACAATGTATGTTGATCATACACCTTTATTACTCAACATACACAAACACGAGTTGGTTATTCACCATTAAAACCGAACATACACAGCGTATGGTTGTTCCTAACCCACTAATTGCTTAAAAAACGTATACACAAGTTGATTTTACAGCATTAAAACTAATCATAGACAGTGTATGTTGATCATACGCTTTTATTACACAACATACACAAACAAAACTTGGATATTCACCATTAAAACCAAACATACACAGTGTATGGTTGCTCCTAACCCACTAATTGCATAAAAAACGTCTACACAAGTTGATTTTACACCATTAAAACAAATCATACACAGTGTATGTTGATCATACACCTTTATCACTCAACATACCCAAACAAAAGTCGGATATTCACCATTAATACCAAACATGTACAGTGTATGGTTGCTCCTAACCTGCTAATTGCTTAAAAGACGTATGCACAAGTTGATTTTATAGCTGTAAAACCAATCATACATAGTGCATGTTGATAATACACCATTAATTACTCAACATACATAAACACACGTTGGATGTTCCCCATTAAAACCTAACATGCACAGGGTATGGTTGCTCATAACCCACAAATTGCTTAAAAAAAGTCTACACAAGTTGATTTTACACCATTAAAACCAATCATAGACAGTGTATGTTGATCATACACCTTTATTACTCAACATACACAAACACAAGTTGGATATTCACCATTAAAACCAAACATACACAGTGTATGGTTGCTCCGAACCCGCTAATTGCTTAAAAAATGTCTACACAAGTTGATTTTTCACCATTAAAACCAATCATACGCAGTGTATGTTGATCACACTATTTTATTACTCAACATACACAAACACAAGTTCGATATTCACCATTAAAACCAAACATACCCAGTGTATGGTTGCTCCTAACCCACTAATTGCTTAAAAAACATCTACACAAGTTCATTTTATACCATTAAAACCAATCATAGACAATGTATGTTGATCATACACCATTAATTACTCAACATACACAAACACACGTTTGATGTTCCCCATTAAAACCAAACATACACAGGGTATGGTTGCTCATAACCCACTAACTGCTTAAAAAAAGCCTACACAAGTTGATTTTACACCATTAAAACCAATCATAGATAGTGTATGTTGATCATACACCTTTATTACTCAACATACACAAACACAAGTTGGTTATTCACCATTAAAACCAAACATACACAGTGTATGGTAGCTCCTAACCCACTAATTGCTTAAAAAAAGTCTACACAAGTTGATTTTACAACATTAAAACCAATCAAGGAAAATGTATGTTGATCATACACCTTTATTACTCAACATACACAAACACAAGTTGGTTATTCACCATTAAAACCAAACATACACAGCGTATGGTTGCTCCTAAGGCACTAATTGCTTAAAAAATGTATACACAAATTGATTTTACCCCATTAAAACCAATCATAGACAGTGTATGTTGATCATACACCTTTATTACTCAACATACATAAAAACAAGTTGGATATTCACCATTAAAACCAAACATACACAGTGTATGGTTGCTCCTAACCCACTAATTGCTCAAAAAACGTCTACACAAGTTGATTTTACACCATTAAAACCAATCATAGACAATGTATGTTGATCATACACCTTTATTACTCAACATACACAAACACGAGTTGGTTATTCACCATTAAAACCGAACATACACAGCGTATGATTGTTCCTAACCCACTAATGGCTTAAAAAACGTATACACAAGTTGATTTTACAGCATTAAAACCAATCATAGACAGTGTGTGTTGATCATACGCTTTTATTACACAACATACACAAACAAAACTGGGATATTCACCATTAAAACCAAACATACACAGTGTATGGTTGCTCCTAACCCACTAATTGCTTAAAAAACGTCTACACAAGTTGATTTTACACCATTAAAACAAATCATACACAGTGTATGTTGATCATACACCTTTATCACTCAACATACCCAAACAAAAGTCAGATATTCACCATTAATACCAAACATATACAGTGTATGGTTGCTCCTAACCTACTAATTGGTTAAAAGACGTATGCACAAGTTGATTTTATAGCTGTAAAACCAATCATACATAGTGCATGTTGATAATACACCATTAATTACTCAACATACACAAACGCACGTTCGATGTTCCCCGTTAAAACCAAACATACACAGGGTATGGTTGCTCATAACCCACAAATTGCTTAAAAAAAGTCTACACAAGTTGATTTTACACCATTAAAACCAATCATAGACAGTGTATGTTGATCATACACCTTTATTACTCAACATACACAAGCACAAGTTGGATATTCACCATTAAAACCAAACATACACAGTGTATGGTTGCTCCTAACCCACTAATTGCTTAAAAAAAGTCTACATAAGTTGATTTTTCAGCATTAAAACCAATCATACACTGTGTATGTTGATCATACACCTTTATTACTCAACATACACAAACACAAGTTGGATATTCACCATTAAAACCAAACATACACAGTGTATGGTTGCTCCTAACCCACTAATTGCTTAAAAAAGTCTACACAAGTCGATTTTACACCATTAAAACCAATCATAGACAGTGCATGTTGATCATACACCATTAATTACTCAACATACACAAACACAAGTTGGTTATTCACCGTTAAAACCAAACATACACAGTGTATGGTTGCTCCTACCCCACTAATTGCTTAAAAAACATATACACAAGTTGATTTTACGGCATTAAAATCAATCATAGACTGTGCATGTTGATCACACCCCTTTATTACTCAACATACACAAACACAAGTTGGACATTCACCATTAAAACAAAACATACACCGTGTATGGTTGCTCCTAACCCTCTAATTGCTTAAAAAACCTCTACACAAGTTGATTTTACACCATTAAAACCAATCATAGACAGTGTATGCTGATCATCCACCTTTATTACTCAACACATACAAACACAGGTTGGATATTCACCATTAAAACCAAACACACACAGTGTATGGTTGCTCCGAACCTGCTAATTGCTTAAAAAATGTCCACACAAGTTGATTTTGCCCCATTAAAACCAATCATACAAAGTGTATGTTGATCATACACCTTTATTACTCAACATACACAAACACAAGTTGGATATTCCCCATTAAAACCAAACATACACAGTGTATGGTTACTCATAACCCACTAATTGCTTAAAAAAAGTCTACACAAGTTGATTTTACAGCATTAAAACCAATCATACACAGCGTATGTTGATCATACACATTTAATTACACAACCTACACAAACACACGTTTGATATTCCCCATTAAAACCCAACATACACAGTGTATGGTTGCTCATAACCCACTAATTGCTTAAAAAACGTCTACACAATTTCATTTTACACCATTAAAACAAATCATACACAGTGTATGCTGATCATACACCTTTGTCACTCAACATACCCAAACACAAGTGGGATATTCACCATTAAAACAAAACATTCACAGTTTATGATTGCTCTTAACCCACTAATTGCTTAAAAGACGTATACACAAGTTGATTTTATAGCTGTAAAACAAATCATACATAGTGCATGTCGATAATACACCATTAATTACTCAACATACACAAACACACGTTGGATATTCACCATTAAAACCAAACATACACAGTGTATAGTTGCTCATAACCCACTAATTGCTTAAAAAAAGTCTACACAAGTTGATTTTACACCATTAAAACCAATCATAGACAGTGTATGTTGATCATACACCTTTATTACTCAACAAACACAAACACAAGTTGGATATTCACCATTAAAACCAAACATACACAGTGTATGGTTGCTCCGAACCCGCAAATTGATTAAAAAATGTCTACACAAGTTGATTTTTCACCATTAAAACCAATCATACACAGTGTATGTTGATCACACACCTTTATTACTCAACATACACAAACACAAGTTGGATATTCACCATTAAAACCAAACATATACAGTGTATGGTTACTCATAACCCACTAATTGCTTAAAAAAAGTCTACACAAGTTGATTTTACAGCATTTAAACCAATCATACACAGCGTATGATGATCATACACCATTAATAACTTAACATACACAAGCACACGTTGGATGTTCCCCGTTAAAACTAAACATACACAGTGTATGGTTGCTCATGACCCACTAATTGATTAAAAAAAATTTACACAAGTTGATTTTACACCATTAAAACCAATCATAGATAGTGTCTGTTGATCATACACCTTTATCACTCAACATACACAAACACAAGTTGGATATTCATCATTAAAACGAAACATACACCGTGCATGGTTGCTCCTAACCCACTAATTGCTTAAAAAACCTCTACACAAGTTGATTTTACACCATTAAAACCAATCATAGACAGTGTATGTTGATCATACACCTTTATTACTCAACACACACAAACACAAGTTGGATATTCACCATTGAAACCAAACATACACAGTGTATGGTTGCTCCGAACCCGCTAATTGCTTAAAAAATGTCTACACAAGTTGATTTTGCACCATTAAAACCAATCATAGATAGTGTATGTTGATCATACACCTTTATTACTCAACATACACAAACACAAGTTGGTTATTCACCATTAAAACCAAACATACACAGTGTATGGTAGCTCCTAACCCACTAATTGCTGAAAAAAAGTCTACACAAGTTGATTTTACACCATTAAAACCAATCATAGAAAATGTATGTTGATCATACACCTTTATTACTCAACATACACAAACACAAGTTGGTTATTCACCATTAAAACCAAACACACACAGTGTATGGTTGCTCCGAACCTGCTAATTGCTTAAAAAATGTCTACACAAGTTGATTTTGCACCATTAAAACCAATCATACACGGTGTATGTTGATCATACACCTTTATTACTCAACATACACAAACACAAGTTGGATATTCCCCATTAAAACCAAACATACACAGTGTATGGTTACTCATAACCCACTAATTGCTTAAAAAAAGTCTACAAAAGTTGATTTTATAGCTTTAAAACCAATAATACACAGCGTATGATGATCATACACCATTAATTACTCAACATACACAAACACACGTTTGATGTTCCCCGTTAAAACCAAACATACGCAGTGTATGGTTGCTCATAACCCACGAATAGCTTAAAAAAAGTCTACACAAGTTGATTTTACACCATTAAAACCAATCATAGATAGTGTATGTTGATCATACACCTTTATTACTCAACATACACAGTGTATGGTTGCTCCTAACCTACTAATTGCTTAAAAAAAGTCTACACAAGTTGATTTTACACAATTAAAACCAATCATAGAAAATGTATGTCGATCATACACCTTTATTACTCAACATACACAAACACAAGTTGGTTATTCACCATTAAAACCAAACATACACAGTGTATGGTTGCTCCTAAGGCACTAATTGCTTAAAAAACGTATACACAAATTGATTTTACACCATTAAAACCAATCATAGACGGTGTATGTTGATCATACACCTTTATTACTTAACATACACAAAAACAAGTTGGATATTCACCCTTAAAACCAAACATACACAGTGTATGGTTGCTCCTAACCCACTAATTGCTTAAAAAACGTCTGCACAAGTTGATTTTACACCATTAAAACCAATCATAGACAATGTATGTTGATCATACACCATTAATTACACAACATACACAAACACACGTCGGATGTTCCCCATTAAAACCAAACATACACAGTGTGTGGTTGCTCATAACCCACTAATTGCTTAAAAAAAGTCTACACAAGTCGATTTTACACCATTAAAACCAATCATAGACAGTGTATGTTGATCATACACCTTTATTACTCAACATACACAAACACAAGCGGTATATTCTCCATTAAAACCAAACAAACACAGTGTATGGTTGTTCCTAACACACTGATTGCTTAAAAAAAGTCTACACAAGTTGATTTTACAGCATTAAAACCAATCATACACAGCGTATGATGATCATACACCATTAATTACTCAACATACACAAACACACGTTGGATGTTCCCCATTAAAACCAAACATACACAGTGTATAGTTGCTCATAACCCACTAATTGCTTAAAAAAAGTCTACACAAGTTGATTTTACACCATTAAAACCAATCATAGACAGTGTATGTTGATCATACACCTTTATTACTCAACATACACAAACACAAGTTGTATATTCTCCATTAAAACCAAACAAACACAGTGCATGGTTGCTCCTAACACACTAATTGCTTAAAAAACTTCTACACAAGTTGATTTTACACCATTAAAACCAATCATAGACAGTGTATGTTGATCATACACCTTTATTACTCAACATACACAAACACGAGTTGTATATTCTCCAGTAAAACCAAACAAACACAGTGTATGGTTGCTCCTAACACACTAATTGCTTAAAAAAAGTCTACACAAGTTGATTTTACAGCATTAAAACAAATCATACACGGCGTATGTTGATCATACACATTTAATTACTCAACATACACAAACACACGTTTGATATTCCCCGTTAAAACCAAACATACACAGTGTATGGTTGCTCATAACCCACTAATTGCTTAAAAAATGTCTACACAAGTTGATTTTACACCATTAAAACAAATCATATACAGTGTATGTTGATCAAACACCTTTATCGCTCAACATACCCAAACACAAGTTGGATATTCACCATTAAAACCAAACATACACAGTGTATGGTTGCTCCTAACCCACTAATTGCTTAAAAGACGTACACACAAGTTGATTTTATAGCTGTAAAACAAATCATACATAGTGCATGTTGATAATACAGCATTAATTACTCAACATACGCAAACACACGTTGGATATTCACCATTGAGACCAAACATACACAGTGTATAGTTGCTCATAACCCACTAATTGCTTAAAAAAAGTCTACACAAGTTGATTTTACACCATTAAAACCAATCATAGACAGTGCATGTTGATCATACACCTTTATTACTCAACAAACACAAACACAAGTTGGATATTCACCATTAAAACCAAACATACACAGTGTATGGTTGCTCCGAACCCGCTAATTGCTTAAAAAATGTCTACACAAGTTGATTTTTCACCATTAAAACCAATCATACGTAGTGTATGTTGATCACACACCTTTATTACTCAACATACACAAACACAAGTTCGATATTCACCATTAAAACCAAACATACACAGTGTATGGTTACTCATAACCCACTAATTGCTTAAAAAAAGTCTAGACAAGTTGTTTTTACAGCATTAAAACCAATCATACACAGCGTATGATGATCATACACCATTAATTACTCAACATACAGAAACACACGTTGGATGTTCCCCGTTAAAACCAAACACACACAGTGTATGGTTGCTCATAACCCACTAATTGCTTAAAAAAAGTCTACGCAAGTTGATTTTACACCATTAAAATCAATTATAGATAGTGTATGTTGATCATACACGTTTATTACTCAACATACACAAGCACAAGTTGGTTATTCACCAAAAAACCAAACATACACAGTGTATGGTTGCTCCTAACCCACTTATCGCTTAAAAAAAGTCTACACAAGTTTATTTTACATCATTAAAACCAATCATACACAGCGTATGTTGATCATACACCATTAATTACTCGACATACACAAACACATGTTGGATATTCACCATTAAAACTAAACATACACAGTGTATGGTTGCTCCTAAGGCAGTAATTGCTTAAAAAACATATACACAAATTGATTTTGCACCATTAAAACCAATCATACATTGTGTATGGTTATCATACACCTTTATTACTCAACATACACAAACACAAGTTGGATATTCACCATTAAAACCAAATATACACAGTGTATGGTTACTCATAACCCACTAATTGCTTAAAAAAAGTCTACACAAGTTGATTTTACAGCATTAAAACCAATCATACACAGCGTATGATGATCATACACCATTAATTACTCAACATACACAAACACACGTTGGATGTTCCCCGTTAAAACTAAACATACACAGTGTATGGTTACTCATAACCCACTTATTGCTTAAAAAAAGTCTACACAAGTTGATTTTACACCTTTAAAACCAATCATAGATAGTGTATGTTGATCATACACCTTTATTACTCAACATACACAAACACAAGTTGGATATTCACCATTAAAACCAAACATACACAGTGTATGGTTACTCATAACCCACTAATTGCTTAAAAAAAGTCTACACAAGTTGATTTTACAGCTTTAAAACCAATCATACACAGCGTATGATGATCATACACCATTAATTACTCAACATACACAAACACACGTTGGATGTTCCCCGTGAAAACAAAACATACACAGTGTATGGTTGCTCATAACCCAGTAATTGCTTAAAAAAAGTCTACACAAGTTGATTTTACACCATTAAAACCAATCAGAGATAGTCTATGTTGATCATACACCTTTATTACTCAACATACACAAACACAAGTTGGTTATTCACCATTAAAACCTAACATACACAGTGTATGGCAGCTCCTAACCCACTAAATGCTTAAAAAATGTCTACACAAGTTGATTTTACACCATTAAAACCAATCATAGAAAATGTATGTTGATCATACACCTTTATTGCTCGACATACCCAAACACAAGTTGGTTATTCACCATTAACACCAAACATACACAGTGTATGGTTGCTCCTAAGGCACTAATTGCTTAAAAAATATATACACAAATTGATTTTACACCATTAAAACCAATCATAGACAGTGTATGTTGATCATACACCTTTATTACTCAACATACACAAAAACAAGTTGGATATTCACCATTAAAACCAAACATACACAGTGTATGGTTGCTCCTAACCCACTAATTGCTTAAAAAACGTCTACACAAGTTGACTTTACACCATTAAAGCCAATCATAGACAATGTATGTTGATCATACACCATTAATTACTCAACATACACAAACACACGTTGGATGTTCCCCATTAAAACCAACCATACACAGTGTATGGTTGCTCATAACCCATTAATTGCTTAAAAAAAGTCTACACAAGTTGATTTTACACCATTAAAACCAATCATAGACAGTGTATGTTGATCGTACACCTTTATTACTCAACATACACAAGCACAAGTTGTATATTCTCCATTAAAACCAAACAAACACGGTGTATGGTTGCTCCTAACACACTAATTGCTTAAAAAAAGTCTACACAAGTTGATTTTACAGCATGACAACAAATCATACACAGCGCATGTTGATCATACACATTTAATTACTCAACATACACAAACACACGTTTGATATTCCCCGTTAAAACCAAACATACACAGTGTATGGTTGCTCATAACCCACTAATTGCTTAAAAAACGTCTACACAAGTTGATTTTACACCATTAAAACCAAACATAGACAATGTATGTTGATCATTCACCTTTATTACTCAACATACACAAACACGAGTTGGTTATTCACCTTTAAAACCGAACATACACAGCGCATGGTTGTTCCTAACCCACTAATTGCTTAAAAAACGTATACACAAGTTGATTTTACAACATTAAAACCAATCAAAGACAGTGTATGTTGATCATACGCTTTTATTACTCGACATACACAAACAAAACTTGGATATTCACCATTAAAACCAATGGTTGCTCCTAACCCACTAATTGCTTAAAAAACGTCTACACAAGTTGATTTTACACCATTAAAACAAATCATACACAGTGTATGTTGATCATACACCTTTATCACTCTACATACCCAAACACATGTCGGATATTCACCATTAATACCAAACATATACAGTGTATGATTGCTCCTAACCCACTAATTGCATAAAAAACGTATACAAAAGTTGATTTTATAGCTGTAAAACCAATCATACATAGTGCATGTTGATAATACACCATTAATTACTCAACATACACAAACACACGTTGGATGGTCCCCATTAAAACCAAACATACACAGGGTATGGTTGCTCATAACCCACAAATTGCTTAAAAAAAGTCAACACAAGTTGGTTTTACACCATTAAAACCAATCATAAACAGTGTATGTTGATCATACACTTTTATTACTCAACATACACAAACACAAGTTGGATATTCACCATTAAAACCAAACATACACAGTGTATGGTTGCTCCTAACCCACTAATTGCTTAAAAAAAGTCTACATAAGTTGATTTTTCAGCATTAAAACCAATCATACACTGTGTATGTTGATCATACACCTTTATTACTCAACATACACAAACACAAGTTGGATATTCACCATTAAAACCAAACATACACAGTGTATGGTTGCTCCTAACCCACTAATTGCTTAAAAAAGTCTACACAAGTTGAGTTTACACCATTAAAACCAATCATAGACAGTGCATGTTGATCATACACCATTAATTACTCAACATACTCAAACAAAAGTTGGTTATTCACCGTTAAAACCAAACATACACAGTGTATGGTTGCTCCTACCCCACTAATTGCTTAAAAACATATACACAAGTTGATTTTACAGCATTAAAATCAATCATAGATTGTGCATGTTGATCATACCCCTTTATTACTCAACATACACAAACACAAGTTGGATATTCACCTTTAAAACGAAACGTACACCGTGTATGGTTGCTCCTAACCCACTAATTGCTTAAAAAACCTCTACACAAGTTGATTTTACACCATTAAAACCAATCATAGACAGTGTAAGGTGATCATACACCTTTATTACTCAACACACACAAACACAAGTTGGATATTGACCATTAAAACCAAACATACACAGTGTATGGTTGCTCCGAACCCGCTAATTGCTTAAAAAATGTCTACACAAGATGATTTTGCACCATTAAAACCAATCATACACAGTGTATGTTGATCATACACCTTTATTACTCAACATACACAAAAACAAGTTGGATATTCACCATTAAAACCAAACATACACAGTGTATGATTGCTCCTAACCCACTAATTGCTTAAAAAATGTCTACACAAGTTGATTTTACACCATTAAAACCAATCATAGACAATATATGTTGATCATACACCATTAATTACTCAACATACACAAACACACGTTGGATGTTCCCCATTAAAACCAAACATACACAGTGTATGGTTGTTCATAACCCACTAATTGCTTAAAAAAAGTCTACACAAGTCGATTTTACACCATTAAAACCAATCATAGACAGTGTATGTTGATCATACACCTTTATTACTCAACATACACAAACACAAGCGGTATATTCTCCATTAAAACCAAACAAACACAGTGTATGGTTGTTCCTAACACACTGATTGCTTAAAAAAAGTCTACACAAGTTGATTTTACAGCATTAAAACCAATCATACACAGCGTATGTTGATCATACACATTTAATTACTCAACATACACAAACACACGTTTGATATTCCCCGTTAAAACCAAACATACACAGTGTATGGTTGCTCATAACCCACTAATTGCTTAAAAAACGTCTACACAAGTTGATTTTACACCATTAAAACAAATCATACATAGTGTATGTTGATCATACACCTTTATCACTCAACATACCCAAACACAAGTTGGATATTCACCATTAAAACCAAACATACACAGTGTATGGTTGCTCCTAACCCCCTAATTGCTTAAAAGACGTATACACAAGTTGATTTTATAGATGTAAAACAAATCATACATAGTGCATGTTGATAATACACCATTAATTACTCAACATACACAAACACACGTTGGATATTCACCATTAAAACCAAACATACATAGTGTATAGTTGCTCATAACCCACAATTTGCTTAAAAAAAGTCTACACAAGTTGATTTTACACCATTAAAACCAATCACAGACAGTGTATGTTGATCATACACCTTTATTACTCAACAAACACAAACACAAGTTGGATATTCACCTATAAAACCAAACATACAGAGTGTATGGTTGCTCCGAACCCGCTAATTGCTTAAAAAATGTCTGCACAAGTTGATTTTGCACCATTAAAACCAATCATACACAGTGTATGTTGATCACACACCTTTATTACTCAACATACACAAACACGAGTTAGATATTCACCATTAAAACCAAACATACACAGTGTATGGTTACTCATAACCCACTAATTGCTTAAAAAAAGTCTACACAAGTTGATTTTACGGCATTAAAACCAATCATACACAGCGTATGATGATCATACACCAATAATTACTCAACATACACAAACACACGTTGGATGTTCCTCGGTAAAACCAAACATACACAGTGTATGGTTGCTCATAACTCACTAATTGCTTAAAAAAAGTCTACGCAAGTTGATTTTACACCATTAAAATCAATCATAGATAGTGTATGTTGATCATACACCTTTATTACTCAACAAACACAAACACAAGTTGGATATTCACCTATAAAACCAAACATACAGAGTGTATGGTTGCTCATAACCCACTAATTGGTTAAAAAACGTCTACACAAGTTGATTTTACACCATTAAAACCAATCATAGATAGTGTATGTTGATCATACACCTTTATTACTCAACATACACAAACACAAGTTGGTTATTCACCATTAAAACCTAACATACACAGTGTCTACACAAGTTGATTTTACACCATTAAAACCAATCATAGAAAATGTATGTTGATTATACACCTTTATTATTCAACATACACAAACACAAGTTGGTTATTCACCATTAAAACCAAACATACACAGTGTATGGTTGCTCATAACTCACTAATTGCTTAAAAAAAGTCTACGCAAGTTGATTTTACACCATTAAAATCAATCATAGATAGTGTATGTTGATCATACACCTTTATTACTCAATATACACGAACACAAGTTGGTTATTCACCATTAAAACCAAACATACACAGTGTATGGTTGCTCCTAACCCACTAATTGCTTAAAAAAAGTCTACACAAGGTGATTTTACAGCATTAAAACCAATCATACACAGCGTATGTTGATCATACACCATTAATTACTCAACATACACAAACACAAGTTGGATATTCACCATTAAAACCAAACATACATAGTGTATGGTTGCTCCTAAGGCACTAATTGCTTAAAAAACATATACACAAATTGATTTTGCACCATTAAAACCAATCATACACTGTGTATGTTGATCATACACCTTTATTACTCAACATCCACAAACTCAAGTTGGATATTCACCATTAAAACCAAACATACACGGTGTATGGTTACTCATAACCCACTAATTGCTTAAAAAAAGTCTACACAAGTTGATTTTACAGCATTAAAACCAATCATACACAGCGTATGATGATCATACACCATTAATTACTCAACATACACAAACACACGTTGGATGTTCCCCGTTAAAACTAAACATACACAGTGTATGGTTGCTCATAACCAACTAATTGCTTAAAAAAAGTCTACACAAGTTGATTTTACACCATTAAAACCAATCATAGACAGTGTATGTTGATCATACACCTTTATTACTCAACATGCACAAACACAAGTTGGATATTCATCATTAAAACGAAACATACACCGTGTGTGGTTGCTCCCAACCCACTAATTGCTTAAAAAACCTCTACGCAAGTTGATTTTACACCATTAAAACCAATCATAGACAGTGTATGTTGATCATACACCTTTATTACTCAACACACACAAATACAAGTTGGATATTCACCATTAAAACCAAACATACACAGTGTATGGTTGCTCCGAACCCGCTAATTGCTTAAAAAATGTCTACATAAGTTGATTTTGCACCATTAAAACCAATCATACGCAGTGTATGTTGATCATACACGTTTATTGCTCAACATACACAAACACAACTTGGATATTCACCATTAAAACCAAACATACACAGTGTATGGTCACTCATAACCCACTAATTGCTTAAAAAAAGTCTACACAAGTTGATTTTACAGCTTTAAAACTAATCATACACAGCGTATGATGATGATACACCATTAATTACTCAACGTACACAAACACACGTTGGATGTTCCCCGTTAAAACCAAACATACACAGTGTATGGTTGCTCATAACCCACTAATTGCTTAAAAAAAGTCTACACAAGTTGATTTTACACCATTAAAACCAATCATAGATAGTGTATGTTGATCATACACCTTTATTACTTAACATACACAAGCACAAGTTGGTTATTCACCAAAAAACCAAACATACACAGTGTATGGTTGCTCCTAACCCACTTATCGCTTAAAAAAAGTCTACACAAGTTTATTTTACAGCATTAAAACCAATCATACACAGCGTATGTTGATCATACACCATTAATTACTCGACATACACAAACACAAGTTGGATATTCACCATTAAAACTAAACATACACAGTGTATGGTTGCTCCTAAGGCAGTAATTGCTTAAAAAACATATACACAAATTGATTTTGCACCATTAAAACCAATCATACACTGTGTATGTTGATCATACACCTTTATTACTCAACATACACAAACACAAGTTGGATATTCACCATTAAAACCAAACATACACAGTGTATGGTTACTCATAACCCACTAATTGCTTAAAAAAAGTCTACACAAGTTGATTTTACAGCATTAAAACCAATCATACACAGCGTATGATGATCATACACCATTAATTACTCAGCATACACAAACACACGTTGGATGTTCCCCGTTAAAACTAAACATACACAGTGTATGGTTACTCGTAACCCACTTATTGCTTAAAAAAAGTCTACACAAGTTGATTTTACACCTTTAAAACCAAGCATAGATAGTGTATGTTGATCATACACCTTTATTACTCAACATACACAAACACAAGTTGGATATTCACCATTAAAACCAAACATACACAGTGTATGGTTACTCATAACCCACTAATTGCTTAAAAAAAGTCTACACAAGTTGATTTTACAGCTTTAAAACCAATCATACACAGCGTATGATGATCATACACCATTAATTACTCAACATACACAAACACACGTTGGATGTTCCCCGTTAAAACAAAACATACACAGTGTATGGTTGCTCATAACCCACTAATTGCTTAAAAAAAGTCTACACAAGTTGATTTTACACCATTAAAACCAATCAGAGATAGTGTATGTTGATCATACACCTTTATTACTCAACATACACAAACACAAGTTGGTTATTCACCATTAAAACCTAACATACACAGTGTATGGTAGCTCCTAACCCACTAATTGCTTAAAAAATGTCTACACAAGTTGATTTTACACCATTAAAACCAATCATAGAAAATGTATATTGATCATACACCTTTATTGCTCAACATACCCAAACACAAGTTGGTTATTCACCATTAAAACCAAACATACACAGTGTATGGTTGCTCCTAAGGCACTAATTGCTCAAAAAATGTATACACAAATTGATTTTACACCATTAAAACCAATCATAGACGGTGTATGTTGATCATACACCTTTATTACTCAACATACACAAAAACAAGTTGGATATTCACCATTAAAACCAAACATACACAGTGTATGGTTGCTCCTAACCCACTAATTGCTTAAAAAACGTCTACACAAGTTGACTTTACACCATTAAAGCCAATCATAGACAATGTATGTTGATCATACACCATTAATTACTCAACATACACAAACACACGTTGGATGTTCCCCATTAAAACCGACCATACACAGTGTATGGTTGCTCATAACCCACTAATTGCTTTAAAAAAGTCTACACAAGTTGATTTTACACCATTAAAACCAATCATAGACAGTGTATGTTGATCGTACACCTTTATTACTCAACATACACAAACACAAGTTGTATATTCTCCATTAAAACCAAACAAACACGGTGTATGGTTGCTCCTAACACACTAATTGCTTAAAAAAAGTCTACACAAGTTGATTTTACAGCATGACAACAAATCATACACAGCGTATGTTGATCATACACATTTAATTACTCAACATACACAAACACACGTTTGATATTCCCCGTTAAAACCAAACATACACAGTGTATGGTTGCTCATAACCCACTAATTGCTTAAAAAACGTCTACACAAGTTGATTTTACACCATTAAAACCAAACATAGACAATGTATGTTGATCATACACCTTTATTACTCAACATACACAAACACGAGTTGGTTATTCACCATTAAAACCGAACATACACAGCGCACGGTTGTTCCTAACCCACTAATTGCTTAAAAAACGTATACACAAGTTGATTTTACAGCATTAAAACCAATCATAGACAGTGTATGTTGATCATACGCTTTTATTACTCGACATACACAAACAAAACTTGGATATTCACCATTGAAACCAATGGTTGCTCCTAACCCACTAATTGCTTAAAAAACGTCTACACAAGTTGATTTTACACCATTAAAACAAATCATACACAGTGTATGTTGATCATACACCTTTATCACTCAACATACCCAAACACATGCCGGATATTCACCATTAATACCAAACATATACAGTGTATGGTTGCTCCTAACCCACTAATTGCTTTAAAAACGTATACAAAAGTTGATTTTATAGCTGTAAAACCAATCATACATAGTGCATGTTGATAATACACCATTAATTACTCAACATACACAAACACACGTTGGATGGTCCCCATTAAAACCAAACATACACAGGGTATGGTTGCTCATAACCCACAAATTGCTTAAAAAAAGTCAACACAAGTTGGTTTTACACCATTAAAACCAATCATAGACAGTGTATGTTGATCATACACTTTTATTACTCAACATACACAAACACAAGTTGGATATTCACCATTAAAACCAAACATACACAGTGTCTGGTTGCTCCTAACCCACCAATTGCTTAAAAAAAGTCTACATAAGTTGATTTTTCAGCATTAAAACCAATCATACACTGTGTATGTTGATCATACACCTTTATTACTCAACATACACGAACACAAGTTGGATATTCACCATTAAAACCAAACATGCACAGTGTATGGTTGCTCCTAACCCACTAATTGCTTAAAAAAGTCTACACAAGTTGATTTTACACCATTAAAACCAATCATAGACATTGCATGTTGATCATACACCATTAATTACTCAACATACTCAAACACAAGTTGGTTATTCACCGTTAAAACCAAACATACACAGTGTATGGTTGCTCCTACTCCACTAATTGCTTAAAAACATATACACAAGTTGATTTTACGGCATTAAAATCAATCATAGACTGTGCATGTTGATCATACCCCTTTATTACTCAACATACACAAACACAAGTTGGATATTCACCTTTAAAACGAAACGTACACCGTGTATGGTTGCTCCTAACCCACTAATTGCTTAAAAAACCTCTACACAAGTCGATTTTACACCATTAAAACCAATCATAGACAGTGTATGTTGATCATACACCTTTATTACTCAACATACACAAACACAAGCGGTATATTCTCCATTAAAACCAAACAAACACAGTGTATGGTTGTTCCTAACACACTGATTGCTTAAAAAAAGTCTACACAAGTTGATTTTACAGCATTAAAACCAATCATACACAGCGTATGTTGATCATACACATTTAATTACTCAACATACACAAACACACGTTTGATATTCCCCGTTAAAACCAAACATACACAGTGTATGGTTGCTCATAACCCACTAATTGCTTAAAAAACGTCTACACAAGTTGATTTTACACCATTAAAACAAATCATACATAGTGTATGTTGATCATACACCTTTATCACCCAACATACCCAAACACAAGTTGGATATTCACCATTAAAACCAAACATACACAGTGTATGGTTGCTCCTAACCCCCTAATTGCTTAAAAGACGTATACACAAGTTGATTTTATAGATGTAAAACAAATCATACATAGTGCATGTTGATAATACACCATTAATTACTCAACATACACAAACACACGTTGGATATTCACCATTAAAACCAAACATACATAGTGTATAGTTGCTCATAACCCACAATTTGCTTAAAAAAAGTCTACACAAGTTGATTTTACACCATTAAAACCAATCACAGACAGTGTATGTTGATCATACACCTTTATTACTCAACAAACACAAACACAAGTTGGATATTCACCTATAAAACCAAACATACAGAGTGTATGGTTGCTCCGAACCCGCTAATTGCTTAAAAAATGTCTGCACAAGTTGATTTTGCACCATTAAAACCAATCATACACAGTGTATGTTGATCACACACCTTTATTACTCAACATACACAAACACGAGTTAGATATTCACCATTAAAACCAAACATACACAGTGTATGGTTACTCATAACCCACTAATTGCTTAAAAAAAGTCTACACAAGTTGATTTTACGGCATTAAAACCAATCATACACAGCGTATGATGATCATACACCAATAATTACTCAACATACACAAACACACGTTGGATGTTCCTCGGTAAAACCAAACATACACAGCGTATGGTTGCTCATAACTCACTAATTGCTTAAAAAAAGTCTACGCAAGTTGATTTTACACCATTAAAATCAATCATAGATAGTGTATGTTGATCATACACCTTTATTACTCAACAAACACAAACACAAGTTGGATATTCACCTATAAAACCAAACATACAGAGTGTATGGTTGCTCATAACCCACTAATTGGTTAAAAAACGTCTACACAAGTTGATTTTACACCATTAAAACCAATCATAGATAGTGTATGTTGATCATACACCTTTATTACTCAACATACACAAACACAAGTTGGTTATTCACCATTAAAACCTAACATACACATTGTCTACACAAGTTGATTTTACACCATTAAAACCAATCATAGAAAATGTATGTTGATCATACACCTTTATTACTCAACATACACAAACACAAGTTGGTTATTCACCATTAAAACCAAACATACACAGTGTATGGTTGCTCATAACTCACTAATTGCTTAAAAAAAGTCTACGCAAGTTGATTTTACACCATTAAAATCAATCATAGATAGTGTATGTTGATCATACACCTTTATTACTCAATATACACGAACACAAGTTGGTTATTCACCATTAAAACCAAACATACACAGTGTATGGTTGCTCCTAACCCACTAATTGCTTAAAAAAAGTCTACACAAGGTGATTTTACAGCATTAAAACCAATCATACACAGCGTATGTTGATCATACACCATTAATTACTCAACATACACAAACACAAGTTGGATATTCACCATTAAAACCAAACATACATAGTGTATGGTTGCTCCTAAGGCACTAATTGCTTAAAAAACATATACACAAATTGATTTTGCACCATTAAAACCAATCATACACTGTGTATGTTGATCATACACCTTTATTACTCAACATCCACAAACTCAAGTTGGATATTCACCATTAAAACCAAACATACACGGTGTATGGTTACTCATAACCCACTAATTGCTTAAAAAAAGTCTACACAAGTTGATTTTACAGCATTAAAACCAATCATACACAGCGTATGATGATCATACACCATTAATTACTCAACATACACAAACACACGTTGGATGTTCCCCGTTAAAACTAAACATACACAGTGTATGGTTGCTCATAACCAACTAATTGCTTAAAAAAAGTCTACACAAGTTGATTTTACACCATTAAAACCAATCATAGATAGTGTATGTTGATCATACACCTTTATTACTCAACATGCACAAACACAAGTTGGATATTCATCATTAAAACGAAACATACACCGTGTGTGGTTGCTCCCAACCCACTAATTGCTTAAAAAACCTCTACGCAAGTTGATTTTACACCATTAAAACCAATCATAGACAGTGTATGTTGATCATACACCTTTATTACTCAACACACACAAATACAAGTTGGATATTCACCATTAAAACCAAACATACACAGTGTATGGTTGCTCCGAACCCGCTAATTGCTTAAAAAATGTCTACATAAGTTGATTTTGCACCATTAAAACCAATCATACGCAGTGTATGTTGATCATACACGTTTATTGCTCAACATACACAAACACAACTTGGATATTCACCATTAAAACCAAACATACACAGTGTATGGTTACTCATAACCCACTAATTGCTTAAAAAAAGTCTACACAAGTTGATTTTACAGCTTTAAAACTAATCATACACAGCGTATGATGATGATACACCATTAATTACTCAACGTACACAAACACACGTTGGATGTTCCCCGTTAAAACCAAACATACACAGTGTATGGTTGCTCATAACCCACTAATTGCTTAAAAAAAGTCTACACAAGTTGATTTTACACCATTAAAACCAATCATAGATAGTGTATGTTGATCATACACCTTTATTACTTAACATACACAAGCACAAGTTGGTTATTCACCAAAAAACCAAACATACACAGTGTATGGTTGCTCCTAACCCACTTATCGCTTAAAAAAAGTCTACACAAGTTTATTTTACAGCATTAAAACCAATCATACACAGCGTATGTTGATCATACACCATTAATTACTCGACATACACAAACACAAGTTGGATATTCACCATTAAAACTAAACATACACAGTGTATGGTTGCTCCTAAGGCAGTAATTGCTTAAAAAACATATACACAAATTGATTTTGCACCATTAAAACCAATCATACACTGTGTATGTTGATCATACACCTTTATTACTCAACATACACAAACACAAGTTGGATATTCACCATTAAAACCAAACATACACAGTGTATGGTTACTCATAACCCACTAATTGCTTAAAAAAAGTCTACACAAGTTGATTTTACAGCATTAAAACCAATCATACACAGCGTATGATGATCATACACCATTAATTACTCAGCATGCACAAACACACGTTGGATGTTCCCCGTTAAAACTAAACATACACAGTGTATGGTTACTCGTAACCCACTTATTGCTTAAAAAAAGTCTACACAAGTTGATTTTACACCTTTAAAACCAAGCATAGATAGTGTATGTTGATCATACACCTTTATTACTCAACATACACAAACACAAGTTGGATATTCACCATTAAAACCAAACATACACAGTGTATGGTTACTCATAACCCACTAATTGCTTAAAAAAAGTCTACACAAGTTGATTTTACAGCTTTAAAACCAATCATACACAGCGTATGATGATCATACACCATTAATTACTCAACATACACAAACACACGTTGGATGTTCCCCGTTAAAACAAAACATACACAGTGTATGGTTGCTCCTAACCCACTAATTGCTTAAAAAAGTCTACACAAGTTGATTTTACACCATTAAAACCAATCATAGACATTGCATGTTGATCATACACCATTAATTACTCAACATACTCAAACACAAGTTGGTTATTCACCGTTAAAACCAAACATACACAGTGTATGGTTGCTCCTACTCCACTAATTGCTTAAAAACATATACACAAGTTGATTTTACGGCATTAAAATCAATCATAGACTGTGCATGTTGATCATACCCCTTTATTACTCAACATACACAAACACAAGTTGGATATTCACCTTTAAAACGAAACGTACACCGTGTATGGTTGCTCCTAACCCACTAATTGCTTAAAAAACCTCTACACAAGTTGATTTTACACCATTAAAACCAATCATAGACAGTGTATGGTGATCATACACCTTTATTACTCAACACACACAAACACAAGTTGGATATTGACCATTAAAACCAAACATACACAGTGTATGGTTGCTCCGAACCCGCTAATTGCTTAAAAAATGTCTACACAAGATGATTTTGCACCATTAAAACCAATCATACACAGTGTATGTTGATCATACACCTTTATTACTCAACATACACAAAAACAAGTTGGATATTCACCATTAAAACCAAACATACACAGTGTATGATTGCTCCTAACCCACTAATTGCTTAAAAAATGTCTACACAAGTTGATTTTACACCATTAAAACCAATCATAGACAATATATGTTGATCATACACCATTAATTACTCAACATACACAAACACACGTTGGATGTTCCCCATTAAAACCAAACATACACAGTGTATGGTTGTTCATAACCCACTAATTGCTTAAAAAAAGTCTACACAAGTTGATTTTACACCATTAAAACCAATCATAGACAGTGTATGTTGATCATACACCTTTATTACTCAACATACACAAACACAAGCGGTATATTCTCCATTAAAACCAAACAAACACAGTGTATGGTTGCTCCTAGCACATTGATTGCTTAAAAAAAGTCTACACAAGTTGATTTTACAGCATTAAAACCAATCATACACAGCGTATGTTGATCATACACATTTAATTACTCAACATACACAAACACACTTTTGATATTCCCCGTTAAAACCAAACATACACAGTGTATGGTTGCTCACAACCCACTAATTGCTTAAAAAACGTCTACGCAAGTTGATTTTACACCATTAAAACAAATCATACATAGTGTATGTTGATCATACACCTTTATCACTCAACATACCCAAACACAAGTTGGATATTCACCATTAAAACCAAACATACACAGTGTATGGTTGCTCCTAACCCACTAATTGCTTAAAAGACGTATACACAAGTTGATTTTATAGATGTAAAACAAATCATACATAGTGCATGTTGATAATACACCATTAATTACTCAACATACACAAACACACGTTGGATATTCACCATTAAAACCAAACATACATAGTGTATAGTTGCTCATAACCCGCAATTTGCTTAAAAAAAGTCTACACAAGTTGATTTTACACCATTAAAACCAATCACAGACAGTGTATGTTGATCATACCCCTTTATTACTCAACAAACACAAACACAAGTTGGATATTCACCTATAAAACCAAACATACAGAGTGTATGGTTGCTCCGAACCCGCTAATTGCATAAAAAATGTCTGCACAAGTTGATTTTGCACCATTAAAACCAATCATACACAGTGTATGTTGATCACACACCTTTATTACTCAATATACACGAACACAAGTTGGTTATTCACCATTAAAACCAAACATACACAGTGTATGGTTGCTCCTAACCCACTAATTGCTTAAAAAAAGTCTACACAAGGTGATTTTACAGCATTAAAACCAATCATACACAGCGTATGTTGATCATACACCATTAATTTCTCAACATACACAAACACAAGTTGGATATTCACCATTAAAACCAAACATACATAGTGTATGGTTGCTCCTAAAGCACTAATTGCTTAAAAAACATATACACAAATTGTTTTTGCACCATTAAAACCAATCATACACTGTGTATGTTGATCATACACCTTTATTACTCAACATCCAAAAACTCAAGTTGGATATTCACCATTAAAACCAAACATACACAGTGTATGGTTACTCATAACCCACTAATTGCTCAAAAAAAGTCTACACAAGTTGATTTTACAGCATTAAAACCAATCATACACAGCGTATGATGATCATACACCATTAATTACTCAACATACACAAACACACGTTGGATGTTCCCCGTTAAAACTAAACATACACAGTGTATGGTTGCTCATAACCAACTAATTGCTTAAAAAAAGTCTACACAAGTTGATTTTACACCATTAAAACCAATCATAGATAGTGTATGTTGATCATACACCTTTATTACTCAACATGCACAAACACAAGTTGGATATTCATCATTAAAACGAAACATACACCGTGTGTGGTTGCTCCCAACCCACTAATTGCTTAAAAAACCTCTACACAAGTTGATTTTACACCATTAAAACCAATCATAGACAGTGTATGTTGATCATACACCTTTATTACTCAACACACACAAACACAAGTTGGATATTCACCATTAAAACCAAACATACACAGTGTATGGTTGCTCCGAACCCGCTAATTGATTAAAAAATGTCTACACAAGTTGATTTTGCACCATTAAAACCAATCATACGCAGTGTATGTTGATCATACACGTTTATTGCTCAACATACACAAACACAAGTTGGATATTCACCATTAAAACCAAACATACACAGTGTATGGTTACTCATAACCCACTAATTGCTTAAAAAAAGTCTACACAGGTTGATTTTACAGCTTTAAAACTAATCATACACAGCGTATGATGATCATACACCATTAATTACTCAACATACACAAACACACGTTGGATGTTCCCCGTTAAAACCAAACATACACAGTGTATGGTTGCTCATAACCCACTAATTGCTTAAACAAAGTCTACACAAGTTGATTTTACACCATTAAAACCAATCATAGATAGTGTATGTTGATCATACACCTTTATTACTCAACATACACAAACACAAGTTGGTTATTCACCATTAAAACCAAAGATACACAGTGTATGGTAGCTCCTAACCCACTATTTGCTTAAAAAAAGTCTACACTAGTTGATTTTACACCATTAAAACCAATCAAAGAAAATGTATGTTGATCATACACCTTTATTACTCAACATACACAAACACAAGTTGGTTATTCACCATTAAAACCAAACATACACAGCGTATGGTTGCTCCTAAGGCACTAATTGCTTAAAAAATGTATACACAAATTGATTTTACCCCATTAAAACCAATCATAGACAGTGTATGTTGATCATGCACCTTTATTACTCAACATACACAAAAACAAGTTGGATATTCACCATTAAAACCAAACATACACAGTGTATGGTTGCTCCTAACCCACTAATTGCTTAAAAAACGTCTACACAAGTTGATTTTACACCATTAAAACCAATCATAGACAATGTATGTTGATCATACACCATTAATTACTCAACATACACAAACACACGTTGGATGTTCCCCAATAAAACCAACCATACACAGTGTATGGTTGCTCATAACCCACAAATTGCTTAAAAAAATTCTACACAAGTTGATTTTACACCATTAAAACCAATCATAGACAGTGTATGTTGATCATACACCTTTATTACTCAACATACACAAACACAAGTTGTATATTCCCCATTAAAACCAAACAAACACAGTGTATGGTTGCTCCTAACGCACTAATTGCTTGAAAAAAGTCTACACAAGTTGATTTTACGGCATTAAAACCAATCATGCACAGCGTATGTTGATCATACACATTTAATTACTCAACATACACAAACACACGTTTGATATTCCCCGTTAAAACCAAACATACACAGTGTATGGTTGCTCATAACTCACTAATTGCTTAAAAAACGTCTACACAAGTTGATTTTACACCATTAAAACCAAACATAGACAATATATGCTGATCATACACCTTTATTACTCAACATACACAAATACGAGTTGGTTATTGACCATTAAAACCGAACATACACAGCGTATGGTTGTTCCTAACCCACTAATTGCTTAAAAAACGTATACACAAGTTGATTTTACAGCATTAAACCCAATCATAGACAGTGTATGTTGATCATACGCTTTTATTACTCAACATACACAAACAAAACTTGGATATTCACCATTACAACCAAACATACACAGTGTATGGTTGCTCCTAACCCACTAATTGCTTAAAAAACGTCTACACAAGTTGATTTTACACCATTAAAACAAATCATACACAGTGTATGTTGATCATACACCTTTATCACTCAACATACCCAAACACAAGTCGGATATTCACCATTAAAACCAAACATATACAGTGTATGGTTGCTCCTAACCCACTAATTACTCAAAAGACGTATACACAAGTTGATTTTATAGCTGTAAAACCAATCATACATAGTGCATGTTGATAATACACCATTAATTACTCAACATACACAAACACACGTTGGATGTTCCCCATTAAAACCAAACATACACAGGGTATGGTTGCTCATAACCTACAAATTGCTTAAAACAAGTCTACACAAGTTGATTTTACACTGTTAAAACCAATCATAGACAGTGTATGTTGATCGTACACCTTTATTACTCAACATACACAAACACAAGTTGGATATTCACCATTAAAACCAAACATACACAGTGTATGGTTGCTCCTAACCCACTAATTGCTTAAAAAAATTCTACATAAGTTGATTTTTCAGCATTAAAAACAATCATACACTGTGTATGTTGATCATACACATTTATTACTCAACATACGCAAACACAAGTTGGATATTCACCATTAAAACCAAACATACACAGTGTATGGTTGCTCCTAACCCACTAAATGCTTAAAAAAGTCTACACATGTTGATTTTACACCATTAAAACCAATCATAGACAGCGCATGTTGATCATACACCATTAATTACTCAACATACACAAACACACGTTGGATGTTCCCCATTAAAACCAAACATACACAGGGTATGGTTGCTCATAACCCACAAATTGCTTAAAAAAAGTCTACACAAGTTGATTTTACACCATTAAAACCAATCATAGACAGTGTATGTTGATCATACACCTTTATTACTCAACATACACAAACACAAGTTGGATATTCACCATTAAAACCAAACATACACAGTGTATGGTTGCTCCTAACCCACTAATTGCTTAAAAAAAGTCTACATAAGTTGATTTTTCAGCATTAAAAACAATCATACACTGTGTATGTTGATCATACACATTTATTACTCAACATACGCAAACACAAGTTGGATATTCACCATTAAAACCAAACATACACAGTGTATGGTTGCTCCTACCCCACTAATTGCTTAAAAAACATATACACAAGTTGATTTTACGGCATTAAAATCAATCATAGACTGTGCATGTTGATCATATCCCTTTATTACTCAACATACACAAACACAAGTTGGATATTCACCATTAAAACCAAACATACATAGTGTATGGTTGCTCCTAACCCATTAATTGCTTAAAAAACGTCTACACAAGTTGATTTTACAGCATTAAAACCAATCATACACAGTGTATGTTGATCATACACCTTTATTACTCAACATACACAAACACAAGTTAGATATTCACCATTAAAACCAAACATACACAGTGTATGATTGCTCATAACCCACTAATTGCTTAAAAAAAGTCTGCACAAGTTGATTTTGCACCATTAAAACCAATCATAGACAGTGTAAGTTGATCATACACCATTAATTACTCTACACACACAAACACAAGTTGGATGTTCCCCGTTAAAACTAAACATACACAGTGTATGGTTACTCATAACCCACTAATTGCTTAAAAAAAGTCTGCACAAGTTGATTGTACACCATTAAAACCAATCATAGATAGTGTATGTTGATCATACACCTTTATTACTCAACATACACAAACACAAGTTGGATATTCACCATTAAAACTAAACATACACAGCGTATGGTTGCTCCTAAGGCACTAATTGCTTAAAAAACATATACACAAATTGATTTTGCACCATTAAAACCAATCATACACTGTGTATGTTGATCATACACCTTTATTACTCAACATACACAAACACAAGTTGGATATTCACCATTAAAACCAAACATACACAGTGTATGGTTACTCATAACCCACTAATTGCTTAAAAAAAGTCTACACAAGTTGATTTTACAGCATTAAAACCAATCATACACAGCGTATGATGATCATACACCATTAATTACTCAACAGACACAAACACACGTTGGATGTTCCCCGTTAAAACTAAACATACACAGTGTATGGTTACTCATAACCCACTAATTGCTTAAAAAAAGTCTGCACAAGTTGATTGTACACCATTAAAACCAATCATAGATAGTGTATGTTGATCATACACCTTTATTACTCAACATACACAAACACAAGTTGGATATTCACCATTAAAACCAAACATACATAGTGTATGGTTACTCATAACCCACTAATTGCTTAAAAAAAGTCTACACAAGTTGATTTTACAGCTTTAACACCAATCATACACAGCGTATGATGATCATACACCATTAATTACTCAACATACACAAACACACGTTGGATGTTTCCCTTTAAAACCAAACATATACAGTGTATGGTTGCTCATAACCCACTAATTGGTTAAAAAAAGTCTACACAAGTTGATTTTACACCATTAAAACCAATCATAGATAGTGTATGTTGATCATACACCTTTATTACTCAACATACACAAACACAAGTTGGTTATTCACCATTAAAACCTAACATACACAGTGTATGGTAGCTCCTAACCCACTAATTGCTTAAAAAATGTCTACACAAGTTGATTTTACACCATTAAAACCAATCATAGATAGTGTATGTTGATCATACACCTTTATTACTCAACATGCACAAACACAAGTTGGATATTCATCATTAAAACGAAACATACACCGTGTATGGTTGCTCCTAAGGCACTAATTGCTCAAAAAATGTATACACAAATTGATTTTACACCATTAAAACCAATCATAGATAGTGTATGTTGATCATACACCTTTATTACTCAACATACACAAAAACAAGTTGGATATTCACCATTAAAACCAAACATACACTGTGTATGGTTGCTCCTAACCCACTAATTGCTTAAAAAACGTCTACACAAGTTGACTTTACACCATTAAAACCAATCATAGACAATGTATGTTGATCATACACCATTAATTACTCAACATACACAAACACACGTTGGATGTTCCCCATTAAAACCAACCATACACAGTGTATGGTTGCTCATAACCCACTAATTGCTTAAAAAAAGTCTACTCAAGTTGATTTCACACCATTAAAACCAATCATAGACAGTGTATGTTGATCATACACCTTTATTACTCAACATACACAAACACAAGTTGTATATTCTCCATTAAAACCAAACAAACACGGTGTATAGTTGCTCCTAACACACTAATTGCTTAAAAAAAGTCTGCACAAGTTGATTTTACAGCATTAAAACCAATCGTACAGAGCGTATGTTGATCATACACATTTAATTACTCAACATACACAAACACACGTTTGATATTCCCCGTTAAAACCAAACATACACAGTGTATGGTTGCTCATAACCCACTAATTGCTTGAAAAACGTCTACACAAGTTGATTTTACACCATTAAAACCAAACATAGACAATGTATGTTGTTCATACTTCTTTATTACTCAACATACACAAACACGAGTTGGTTATTCACCATTAAAACCGAACATACACAGCGCATGGTTGTTCCTAACCCACTAATTGCTTAAAAAACGTACATACAAGTTGATTTTACAGCATTAAAACCAATCATAGACAGTGTATGTTGATCATACGCTTTTATTACTCGACATACACAAACAAAACTTGGATATTCACCATTAAAACCAAACATACACAGTGTATGGTTGCTCCTAACCCACTAATTGCTTAAAAAACGTCTACACAAGTTGATTTTACACCCTTAAAACAAATCATACACAGTGTATGTTGATCGTACACCTTTATCACTCAACATACCCCAACACATGTCGGATATTTACCATTAATACCAAACATATACAGTGTATGGTTGCCCCTAACCCACTAATTGCTTGAAAGACGTATACACAAGTTGATTTTATAGCTGTAAAACCAATCATACATAGTGCATGTTGATAATACACCATTAATTACTCAACATACACAAACACACGTTGGATGGTCCCCATTAAAACCAAACTTACACAGGGTATGGTTGCTCATAACCCACAAATTGCTCAAAAAAAGTCAACACAAGTAGATTTTACACCATTAAAACCAATCATAGACAGTGTATGTTGATCGTACACCTTTATCACTCAACATACACAAACACAAGTTGGATATTCACCATTAAAACCAAACATACACAGTGTGTGGTTGCTCCTAACCCACTAATTGCTTAAAAAAGGTCTACATAAGTTGATTTTTCAGCATTAAAACCAATCATACACTGTGTATATTGATCGTACACCTTTATTACTCAACATACACAAACACAAGTTGGATATTCACCATTAAAACCAAACATACACAGTGTATGGTTGCTCCTAACCCACTAATTGCTTAAAAAAGTCTACACAAGTTGATTTTACACCATTAAAACCAATCATAGACAGTGCATGTGGATCATACACCATTAATTACTCAGCATACCCAAACACAAGTTGGTTATTCACCATTAAAACCAAACATACACAGTATATGGTTGCTCCTACCCCACTAATTGCTTAAAAACATATACACAAGTTGATTTTACGGCATTAAAATCAGTCATAGACTGTGCATGTTGAACATACCCCTTTATTACTCAACATACACAAACACAAGTTGGATATTCACCATTAAAACGAAACGTACACCGTGTATGGTTGCTCCTAACCCACTAATTGCTTAAAAAACCTCTACACAAGTTGATTTTACACCATTAAAACCAATCATAGACAGTGTATGGTGATCATACACCTTTATTACTCAACACACACAAACACAAGTTGGATATTCACCATTAAAACCAAACATACACAGTGTATGATTGCTCCGAACCCGCTAATTGCTTAAAAAATGTCTACACAAGTTGATTTTGCACCATTAAAACCAATCATACACAGTGTATGTTGATCATACACCTTTATTACTCAACATACACAAAAACAAGTTGGATATTCACCATTAAAACCAAACATACACAGTGTATGGTTGCTTCTAACCCACTAATTGCTTAAAAAGCGTCTACACAAGTTGATTTTACACCATTAAAACCAATCATAGACAATATATGTTGATCATACACCATTAATTACTCAACATACACAAACACACGTTGGATGTTCCCCATTAAAACAAAACATACACAGTGTATGGTTGCTCATAACCCACTAATTGCTTAAAAAAAGTCTACACAAGTTGATTTTACACCATTAAAACCAATCATAGACAGTGTGTTGATCATACACCTTTATTACTCAACATACATAAACACAAGCTGTATACTCTCCATTAAAACCAAACAAACACAGTGTATGGTCGCTCGTAACACACTAATTGCTTAAAAAAAGTCTACACAAGTTGATTTTACAGCATTAAAACCAATCATACACAGCGTATGTTGATCATACACATTTAATTACTCAACATACACAAACAGACGTTTGATATTCCCCGTTAAAATCAAACATACACAGTGTATGGTTGCTCATAACCCACTAATTGCTTAAAAAACGTCTACACAAGTTGATTTTACACCATTAAAACTAATCATACACAGTGTATGTTGATCATACACCTTTATCACTCAACATACCCAAACACAAGTTGGATATTCACCATTAAAACCAAACATACACAGTGTATGGTTGCTCCTAACCCACTAATTGCTTAAAAGACGTATACACAAGTTGATTTTATAGCTGTAAAACAAATCATACATAGTGCATGTTGATTATACACCATTAATTACTCAACATACACAAACACACGTTGGATATTCACCATTAAAACCAAACATACATAGTGTATAGTTACTCATAACCCACTAATTGCTTAAAAAAAGTCTACACAGGTTGATTTTACACCATTAAAACCAATCATAGACAGTGTATGTTGATCATACACCTTTATTAGTCAACATACACAAACACAAGTTGGATATTCACCATTAAAACCAAACATACACAGTGTGTGGTTGCTCCTAACCCACTAATTGCTTAAAAAACGTCTACACAAGTTGACTTTACACCATTAAAACCAATCACAGACAATGTATGTTGATCATACACCATTAATTACTCAACATACACAAACACACGATGGATGTTCCCCATTAAAACCAACCATACACAGTGTATGATTGCTCATAACCCACTAATTGCTTAAAAAAAGTCTACACAAGTTGATTTTACAGCATTAAAACCAATCATAGACAGCGTATGATGATCATACACCATTAATTACTCAACATACACAAACACACGTTGGATGTTCCCCGGTAAAACCAAACATACACAGTGTATGGTTGCTCATAACCCACTAATTGCTTAAAAAAAGTCTACGCAAGTTGATTTTACACCATTAAAACCAATCATAGATAGTGTATGTTGATCACACACCATTAATTACTCAACATACACAAACACAAGTTAGATATTCACCATTAAAACCAAACATACGTAGTGTATGGTTGCTCCTAAGGCACTAATTGCTTAAAAAACATATACACAAATTGATTTTGCACCATTAAAACCAACCATACACTGTGTATGTTGATCATACACCTTTATTACTCAACATACACAGATACAAGTTGGATATTCACCATTAAAATCAAACATACACAGTGTATGGTTACTCATAACCCACTAATTGCTTAAAAAAGTCTACACAAGTTGATTTTACAGCATTAAAACCAATCATACACAGCGTATGATGATCATACACCATTAATTACTCAACATACACAAACACACGCTGGATGTTCCCCGTTAAAACTAGACATACACAGTGTATGGTTGCTCATAACCCACTAATTGCTCAAAAAAAGTCTACACAAGTTGATTTTACACCATTAAAACCAATCATAGATAGTGTATGTTGATCATACACCTTTATTACTCAACATACACAAACACAAGTTGGATATTCATCATTAAAACGAAACATACACCGTGTATGGTTGCTCCTAACCCACTAATTGCTTGAAAAACCTCTACACAAGTTGATTTTACACCATTAAAACCAATCATAGACAGTGTATGTTGATCATACACCTTTATTACTCAACACACACAAACACAAGTTGGATATTCACCATTAAAACGAAACGTACACAGTGTATGGTTGCTCCGAACCCGCTAATTGCTTAAAAAATGTCTACAAAAGTTGATTTTGCACCATTAAAACCAATCATACACAGTGTATGTTGATCATACACGTTTATTACTCAACATACACAAACACAAGTTGGATATTCACCATTAAAACCAAACATACACGGTGTATAGTTACTCATAACCCACTAATTGCTTAAAAAAAGTCTACACAAGTTGATTTTACAGCTTTAAGACCAATCACACACAGCGTATGATGATCATACACCATTAATTACTCAACATACACAAACACACGTCGGATGTTCCCCGTTAAAACCAAACATACACAGTGTATGGTTGCTCATAACCCACTAATTGCTTAAAAAAAGTCTACACAAGTTGATTTTACACCATTAAAACCAATCATAGATAGTGTATGTTGATCATACACCTTTATTACTCAACATACACAAACACAAGTTGGTTATTCACCATTAAAACCAAACATACACAGTGTATGGTAGCTCCTAACCCACTAATTGCTTAAAAAAAGTCTACACAAGTTGATTTTACAACATTAAAACCAATCAAGGAAAATGTATGTTGATCATACACCTTTATTACTCAACATACACAAACACAAGTTGGTTATTCACCATTAAAACCAAACATACACAGCGTATGGTTGCTCCTAAGGCACTAATTGCTTAAAAAATGTATACACAAATTGATTTTACCCCATTAAAACCAATCATAGACAGTGTATGTTGATCATACACCTTTATTACTCAACATACACAAAAACAAGTTGGATATTCACCATTAAAACCAAATATACACAGTGTATGGTTGCTCCTAACCCACTAATTGCTCAAAAAACGTCTACACAAGTTGATTTTACACCATTAAAACCAATCATAGACAATGTATGTTGATCATACACCATTAATTACTCAACATACACAAACACACGTTGGATGTTGCCCATTAAAACCAACCATACACAGTGTATGGTTGCTCATAACCCACTAATTGCTTAAAAAAAGTCTACACAAGTTGATTTTACACCATTAAAACCAATCATAGACAGTGTATGTTGATCATACACCTTTATTACTCAACATACACAAACACAAGTTGTATATTCTCCATTAAAACCAAACAAACACAGTGTATGGTTGCTCCTAATACACTAATTGCTTAAAAAAAGTCTACACAAGTTGATTTTACAGCATTAAAACCAATCATACACAGCGTATGTTGATCATACACATTAATTACCCGACATACACAAACACACGTTTGATGTTCCCCGTTAAAACCCAACATACACAGTGTATGGTAGCTCCTAACCCACTAATTGCTTAAAAAAAGTCTACGCAAGTTGATTTTACACCATTAAAACCAATCAAAGAAAATGTATGTTGATCATACACCTTTATTACTCAACATACACAAACACAAGTTGGTTATTCACCATTAAAACCAAACATACACAGCGTATGGTTGCTCCTAAGGCACTAATTGCTTAAAAAATGTATACACAAATTGATTTTACCCCATTAAAACCAATCATAGACAGTGTATGTTGATCATACACCTTTATTACTCAACATGCACAAAAACAAGTTGGATATTCACCATTAAAACCAAACATACACAGTGTATGGTTGCTCCTAACCCACTAATTGCTTAAAAAACGTCTACACAAGTTGATTTTACACCATTAAAACTAATCATAGACAATGTATGTTGATCATGCACCTTTAATTACTCAACATACACAAACACACGTTGGATGTTCCCCATTAAAACCAACCATACACAGTGTATGGTTGCTCATAACCCACTAATTGCTTAAAAAACGTCTACACAAGTTGATTTTACACCATTAAAACCAAACATAGACAATGTATGTTGATCATACACCTTTATTACTCAACGTACACAAATACGAGTTGGTTATTGACCATTAAAACCGAACATACACAGCGTATGGTTTTTCCTAACCCACTAATTGCTTAAAAAACGTATACACAAGTTGATTTTACAGCATCAAAACCAATCATAGACAGTGTATGTTGATCATACGCTTTTATTACTCGACATACACAAACAAAACTTGGATATTCACCATTAAAACCAAACATACACAGTGTATGGTTGCTCCTAACCCACTAATTGCTTAAAAATCGTCTACACAGGTTGATTTTACACCATTAAAACAAATCATACACAGTGTGTGTTGATCATACACCTTTATCACTCAACATACCCAAACACAAGTCGGATATTCACCATTAAAACCAAACATATACAGTGTATGGTTGCTCCTAACCCACTAATTACTTAAAAGACGTATACACAAGTTGATTTTATAGCTGTAAAACCAATAATACATAGTGCATGTTGATAATACACCATTAATTACTCAACATACACAAACACACATTGGATGTTCCCCATTAAAACTAACCATACACAGTGTATGGTTGCTCATAACCCACTAATTGCTTAAAAAAAGTCTACACAAGTTGATTTTCCACCATTAAAACCAATCATAGACAGTGTATGTTGATCATACACCTTTATTACTCAACATACACAAACACAAGTTGGATATTCACCATTAAAACCAAACATACGCAGTGTATGGTTGCTCCTAACCCACTAATTGCTTTAAAAAAGTCTACATAAGTTGATTTTTCAGCATTAAAACCAATCATACACTGTGTATGTTGATCCTACACCTTTATTACTCAACATACACAAACACAAGTTGGATATTCACCATTAAAACCAAACATACACAGTGTATGGTTGCTCCTAACCCACTAAATGCTTAAAAAAGTCTACACAAGTTGATTTTACACCATTAAAACCAATCATAGACAGTGCATGTTGATCATACACCATTAATTACACAACATACACAAACACAAGTTGGTTATTCACCGTTAAAACCAAACATACACAGTGTATGGTTGCTCCTACCCCACTAATTGCTTAAAAAATATATGCACAAGTTGATTTTACGGCATTAAAATCAATCATAGACTGTGCATGTTGATCATACCCTTTTATTACTCAACATACACAAACACAAGTTGGATATTCACCATAAAAACCAAACATACATAGTGTATGGTTGCTCCTAACCCATTAATTGCTTAAAAAACGTCTACACAAGTTGATTTTATAGCATTAAAACCAATCATACACAGTGTATGTTGATCATACACCTTTATTACTCAACATACACAAACACAAGTTAGATATTCACCATTAAAACCAAACATACACAGTGTATGATTGCTCATAACCCACTAATTGCTTAAAAAAAGTCTGCACAAGTTGATTTTGTACCATTAAAACCAATCATAGACAGTGTAAGTTGATCATATACATTTATTACTCAACATACACAAATACAAGTTGGTTATTCACTATTAAAACTAAGTGTGTGGTTGCTCCTAACCCACTAATTGCTTAAAAAATATATGCACAAGTTGATTTTACAGCATTAAAACCAATCATAGACAGTGTATGTTGATCATACACCTTTATTACTCAACATACACAAACACAAGTTGGATATTCATCATTAAAACCAAACATACACTATGTATGGTTGCTCATAACCCACTAATTGCTTAAAAAATATCTACACAAGTTAATTTTACAGTATTAAAACCAATCGTATGCAGTGTATGTTGATCATACACCTTTATTACTCAACATACACAAACACAAGTTGGATATTCACCTTTAAAACCAAACATACACAGTGTATTGTTGCTCCTAACCCACTAATTGCTTAAAAAACGTGTACACAAGTTGAATTTACACCCTTAAAACCTATCATAGACAGTGTATGTTGATCATACACCTTTATTACTCAACATACACAAACACAAGTTGGATATTCACCCTTAAAACCAAACATACACAGTGTATGGTTGCTGCTAACCCACTAATTGCTTAAAAAATGTCTGCACAAGTTGATTTTACGGCATTAAAACCAATCATATACAGTGTATGTTGATCATACACCATATTACTTATCATACACAAACACAAGTTGGTTATTCACCATTTGAACCAAACATACACAGTGTATGGTTGCTCCTAACCCACTAATTACTTAAAAAAAGTCTACACAAGTTGATTTTACACCATTAAAACCAATCATAGACAGTGTATGTTGATTCATAAACCATGCATGTGTGTCGGCACACAGGGATTACATGAAACGCACTTATAAACGTTGATTTTACTTCATTATACCACCAAACATGCTAGAAGTTGATTTTACACCAATAAAACACACTAACCCTTACTCAAAAAAGCCACTAACACCAAAACCCTAAACCCTAACAGGTACTATACATTTTCCTGCAAAAATAACTTCGGAAATTGGTGCTCACATTCGGAAATGGTGATTAAACCCTAGAGCAGCAACAAGGCAAGGATGAAGGTGTGAAAACAGAGGATATCGCCACCCACCTCTACAGATACGCCCACGGGAATGAGAATTGCAGCTAAAGTTAGAGGAGAAAGAGGATGAACGGGTGAGAGAAAGAGGAGAGAGAGAATGAACGGGTGTGAGAAAGAGGAGAGAGAGGGTGGCTTGTAAAACATGTGTGGTTTTGGGGAAGAGAGAAGACGTGAAGGGGAGGGGGTAAATTCAAAAATTACAGCTGTAGAATTAAATGTGAGGAGAGAGAAGGAGAGATGGAAGGGACGGGTTAAATGAGGAGAGAGAAAGAGGATGGGTGGGGGGGTTAGGGGTGGGAGGGCATTTTTGTCCAACAAGGTTTGTTTAAGGTTATAGGGGTCTATTTTAGGTTAAATGGGGGCTGGGGGGTCTATTTCTGGTGATTTCCCTTTCCTTTTAATTGTGTGTTCTATTTTGTTTGCAAGTTTTAATTTTTAGTTTGACTTGCTTCTCATGGTTGTGTTATTCATGCATGGTCATCATTCTTTGTCTCTTGATTTACTAGATTTGACCCTGAAATTAAAAAGACCTTAAGAGGCTTTAGATCCCAACACCGAGCACAAACTGCAATGGCTAACGAACAACAACCACGCCCACTTATGTAGTATTTTACTCCCACCACATACACCTTACCTTCATACATTAGATTGCTACCTGTAGCCCATTAGTTCGAGCTTAAGTCATATACCATACAAATGCTTCCTTCATTCCATGGCTTAGGCAATGAGAATCGTACACACACTTGGTCAATTTCATGGAGGTTTGCTAAACCTTCAGAATTCCTAATGTTAGTGATGACGCTATCCTACTTTGCTTTTTTCCTTTCTCTTTAAAGGATAAGGCTAAGTATTTCTTAGGTACCTTACGTAGTGGTACGATTAGTACTTGTACTCAAATGCAACAAGAATTTCTTAAGAAATTCTATCCCATTAGTAAGACCAATACTGCTAGGAGAGTCATTAACACCTTTGCCCAACTTCCAAGTGAAGAGTTTCATGAGAGTTGGGATAGGTTTAGGGAACTAGTAAGAGCCTGTCCATATCATGCTATCCCTAACTAGCAATTGGTCCAAAACTTTTATTATGGGTTGAATGAAAAGGGTCAACAAATTGTTGATGCCTCTTGTGGTGGTCAGTTCCTTAAGAAGAATGAGGATGAAGCATGGGAATTGTTTGAACATTTGCATAAGACTTCACAACAAAATGCCGCACATGCACGTTTAAATGCTGCTAGGTTAAATAGAGGAGGAGTACAAGAAATTGCACATACCTTTATCTTAGATAAGAAAGTAGACTCTCTTACCTCTTCTGTGGAACAGCTTACTTCCTTATTTAAGATGACATTGACTCCCCCGACTATACCTAATGTGTCTAATATTCAAAACATGCATAGTGCTTGTTGTTCATGTTCTAGCGTCTCTCATTCTACACTTGATTGCCCCTTTGCTTCACCTTTTGTTGAGTGGTCGGAGGACCAGGTTAATGCAGTCCAAGGATTCTCGAGGAATGACCAGTACTCGAACACATACAATCCGGGCTGGAGAAACCATCCAAACTTCTCCTGGAGGCAAGAAGGAGAAGGAGGATTCGTGCAACAACTACCGAATCTATGACCTCAACCATCTGGTATGACACGACCTCTCAGTTTTCAACCGCAGGGTATGCTTCTAACTACTCTCAACCTTCTAATTTGAGCTCCAATTCAAATTTCGAAGAGAAGATCTTGAGTGCGCTGAAAGGTTTAGAAGCTAATTTCCAACTCCTCTACTCCCATACACAATCAATCTCAAAGCTAGAAGCCCAAATAGGTCAACTAACTAATACTTTGAGTAGGTGAGATGAGAGAAGACTCCGTAGCCAAGTTGTAGAGAACCCTAGGAACTGTGTGAGGCATGAACTATCCTCCCCATTAAGAATAAGCAAAGTCCATTACAGTTTTAAGAAGTGGGAAGGAGGTTGACAATGGGGTGAGTGCTAAGAGTAAAGTACCCATAAGTGGTGAGGGAGAAGAAAAGAGTGAGGAAAGACAGAAATCGACGGATGAGGCCACGCACCCTTCTTCTGCTCCTGAGACCTCTAATCTTCCTTCCTCATATGAACCTACAGTACCCTTCACTCAGGCTTTAGTTGCACCACATCCAAATGGGAAGGACAAGAAGTGGGAAGAAATTTTGGAGACATTTAGGCCAGTCAAGATAAACATTCCCCTTTTTGATGAGATCAAACAGATCCCGGCCTACGCAAAGTTCATTAAGGACTTACTGAACCAAAAGAGGTGATCTAGACCACATCTCCCTATGAAAGTGTTTTTAGCCGAGCAAGTGAGCTCTATTATGAAGTGTGACACTCCAATTGAGTACAGAGACACTTGTGTCCCCACCATCTCTTGTTCACTTGGAGACTACCGTATCAATAAGGCTTTACTGGACTTAGGAGCAAGCGTAAATATTCTTCCTTACTCAGTTTATGAGAAGTTAGGCCGAGGAGAGTTGCAACCCGCCATGGTGACCTTGCAGTTAGTAGATAGATCAACTAGAGTTCCCCGTGGTGAGCTTACTAACGTACTAGTGAAGGTAGACAAAGCCCTGTTTCCTGCTGATTTCTTTATGCTTGATATGGAACCTTCTAGTCATTCAAAAAACCATATCCCTATCATTCTAGGCCGGCCTTTCTTAGCCCCGATCAATGCTACCATTAACTGTAGATCTGGGGTAAAGGATGTTAGAAATAAACATGACTATTAGGTTGAACATTTTTAAGGCTTCTATGTCACCCACTAGTGAGGATGAGTCGGAGTGTTTTTGTATGGATGTTGTTGATGATTTGGTGGACCAAACACCCCCTCTATCTTAGTTAGTGACCCCCTGGATGAGAATGCAAAACCTTCTAAAGGGATGCAACGAAGGTTGAACCCGGACATGAAAGAAGTTTTGAGTTGGGAGACGAATCATGTTATAGCTCAAGAAGGAACTGTATTAGGTCATAGGTTGTCTAAGGAGGGCATTGAGGTTGATAAGGCTAATGTCAATTTGATTGCTAACTCGCCCCCTCCCTCAAATGTGAAGTAACTTAGAGACTTCTTAGGTCGTGCGAGTTTCTATAAGGGATTCTTTAAGGACCGTGGGAAGTTAGCTAGACCATTAACTAGTTTGCTATCTAAGGGCATATATGTTTAGTTTGATGAGTCTTAGTTAGAAGCTTTTCAAAAGCTTCAGTCTATGCTTGTTATGAACCTTATTAGGCATCCACCCAACTAATCTCTCCCTCCTGAAATCATGTTTGACACTTCTGAGTTTGCTGTAGATATTGTCTTAGGTGAGCTCATTGAAGTGGCTTCTTTGGTTGATGTCATTACTTAATCTTCACTAGACCCATTGCACCTGGCTGAAGGTGTAAAACTTCGCGCTATTTGGAGCAGCCTAGGTTTGTTATTTCTTGTTTTTAGTTTAGTTTTTGAACTTATTAGTTGCTTGCAGGCTTTTTTTCTCCTCTTTTCAAGTTCTTGTCCCGTGTTGGAGGAGTCATACACATTCGTTCATGCCCATTCATGATCATCGCCCTGTCAGGTTGTGTTGCTCCATCTCACCTCCTTCTTATGCTTTAATGCTTTATGTTGTCGCATTGAGGACAATGCATGATTTAGGTGTAGGGGTGAGGCTCATTTGCATGTGCTCATTTTTGGTCAAATTTTTAACATTTTTTTGTGCATTTTTAGTGTGCATTACCTTTTAGCTAAGTTTTTCCTTGATTAATGTGCATGTTATGACGATTGTAGGATTAATTGTCTATTTCCTTCTATCGATTTCATGAGATTAAATGATTCTACTCCATACTTGTTGGCGAGTATTGTCGATCATTGTTGATATTCATGGGTTCTACTAATGCCGCTCACCTATTCACTAGGAGTTGGACTTTATTGTTGTGGGAAATCTAAAAATTTTGAGTGAACAATCCTATATGTCTTGAGTTTTGTAGACTTGCCTTATTAGCTTATCCTAATCCTTGCCTCTTAATGCGCTGTAAAGTACTTGTTGATCAATGTTGATTGTAATATTGAGGTACTTGTTATGCGAAAGTCCAAAAATTGGACAGAAAAGGAAGAGGAAACAAAGGGGGAAAAAAAAGGGAAACAAAATGAAAAAAATGAAAAGAAAGAAAGAAAAAAGTTTCCTCCAAAGAAAAGCAAAAAGCAAAAGAAAAGGAAGAAAGTGAAAATTAATGTGCATTCATGATAAATCTTCTTTTGTGCTATATCGAGGTCAAATGTTGTAAAGTGGTCACTCATATGCCACTTAGAATTCTCAATGTATGGGCATGTATTTAGGCGATTCAATAGTGTGGGTGTGCAAAACCTTGGTATATTTGATTGGATGCGAGAATTTGAAGAGATTCCATGGCATGAGATCCCATTCACGTTCATTTGTGTTCTTAAATTGCTTGAGTAGTTTCTATTAGTTGATACATAGTTAATAAAATTCTATAATGAGTTTTGAAGTTTAATCTTCTGAATTCATTGAATTGGAGAATACTCTAAATGACTTAATCTTATCTTGAACTGTAATGTTTGTGTTAATCTTGGAAAACTTGGTGAAGGTGGGGTAGTTAGTTTCCTGAGTAGTAATGTCTATTCTATGCTTTGCTCGAGGACTGGCAAAGGTTAGGTGTGGAGGTGTTGATGCGTCTCATATTTACGCATCTTTTAATTGCTATTTTAATTATTTTGCACCTAATTAATTATAATTTATACTCACTTTCACAATTTTAATGTTAATAGGTTTGAATATTAAAATCCCAAAAATTGTCAAATCTAGTGCAAATAAGGAAAATTCGATGTGTAAACAATTAAATCAAGTCAATCAAGATTCGGGACAAGAACGTATAAGCCCGGCCCGACCCGCCGACCCGCACCTCAAGCCACCGTCAGTCTCATCTTCTCCACAGCCCATGTCAAACCTTAATGTTAGTGGTGAGCAAAGGTACTTGAGGACTCGAAAACCCAAAAAATCAAACCAAAATCAATCCAAAACATTAGGGTAATCAACCCGAAAATATCCAGTTAGGATATACCTGACCTGTTAAACTATGGATACCTGTTCGGTTAAGGGTATCATTTTGGAAAATTTTTGGATACCCGATCTGACCTGATATTAATTTTATATATGTTATCCTAAATAAAAATTTTTAATTCATTTATAATATTAATTATGCTATCTTCACTAAACATTAAGGTTGCATGTTTAATTTTAAATCCCAACGAACATTTTTCAAGTCATGTATTTTTTCTTTTCTTCTTTCAACAACGTTTACCCTATTTTTATATTAAAAACTTTTAAAGTTTCAGCCATCTATCACAGAAAATAAAGACTAATGAATCAGCAATAGTAAATTAGTAGAATATCGATATTTTATTTAGTTATGCTCTATTTCTCTGCAGTGGCCTTTCTGTAGGACTGTGTGTCGACACACAACCCTGTGTGTCGACACACATCCCTAGACATATGAAAACACCTAGCATTATTTTGGGGATCAACATTATACACTTCAACTCATATAGGAACAACATTAAACATAGTTATATATATTTCCAATAATGTTTGCACATCATTTTACACATATTTTGAAAATACAACAACAGGAATAAGTTTGTTCTGGTTTGAGCCATGTAAGAGCTGATGAGAGCTTCTGATTGAAAGAAAGAATGAAAGTTGGGAGAGTAAAACCTGTTTTATATTTTATTAGCTAAATCCATATGTCCAATAGTCAATCAAGCACACACTTGGTACAAACCAATAACAACCTTAACCAATTCACGAACCTATCAAACGAAAATGATTATTTCCAAGAGTATAATGAATACAATGTAAATCTTATGGAAATATACAAGAACATGTACACATCACATACTTCTATTCACTTGTATACATTTTCATGAGTTTCTTTCTACCATGACTGTACAAGCATATACAGGTGTTGGTCCGCAACGTCTCCATCTGCCCTTGCGTGCATTGGGAGATGTTGAGGCCATTTGTAAGTAAAAATTCAACTCACTTTACGACGAACATGCCACAATCAGACCTACAGTTAAATATAATACAGATGACACAATACTGACTTTGCACTCTTTAAACCCATCATACACGTTGTATGATTAACCAAATCCCACTAATTACTTAAATCACCCTAAAACAAGTTGATTTCACTCCATTCAGACCAATCATATGCCACTAATTAGTTAAAAAATGTTAAAACAAGTTGACTTTACACCCTTTAAAGCCATCATACACGGTGTACGATTAACGAAACACCACTAATTACTTAAAACACACCAAAACAAGTTGATTTCACACCATTTAGACTAATCATACACGGTGTATGATTGATCATACACCACTAATGACTTGAAAGATACTAAAAAAAGTTGATTTTACACCATTAAAACCTATCATACACGGTGCATGACTGATCATACACAATTATTTACTTAAAACACATTAAAATAAGTTGATTTTACACCCTTAAAACTATCATACACGGTGTATGATTGATCATACATCACTATTTACTTGAAACAGTTTAAAACAAGTTGATTTCACACCGTTTAAACCCGTCATACACGATGTATGATTGATCATACACCAATACTGACTTAAAACACCAAGAGAAAATGTGTCCACACTATTTAAACCAATCATACATGGTGTATGATTGATCATACACCACTAATGACTTGCAACATACCAAAAGAAAATTATTTCACACCATAAAAACCAATCATTCACGGTGTATGATTGATCATAAACCACTAATGACTTCAAACGCACCAAGAGAAATGATATAACATCGAATAAACCAATCATACATGGTGTATGATTGATCATACACCACTATTTATTTAAAACACATTTGAACAAGTTGATTTTACACCCTTAAAACCGATCATACACGGTGTATGATTGATCATACACCATTATTTACTTAAAACACACTAAGACAAGTATCATACACGTTATACGATTAACCAAGCCCCACTAATTACTTAAAACACACTAAAACAAGTTTCACAACATTTAGACCAATCATACACGGTGTATGATTGATCATACACCATTAATTGCTTAAAACACCTTAAAACAAGTTGATTTTACACACTTTAAACCCATCATACGCAGTGTATGATTAACAAAACACCACTATTTTCTTAAAACACGCTAAAACAAGTTGATTTCACATCATTTTGACCAATCATACATGGTGTATGATTGATCATACACCACTAATGACATGAAAGACACTAAAACAATTTGATTTTACACCATTACAACCTATCATACACGGTGTATGATTGACCATACACCAATATTTACTTAAAATACATTAAAACAAGTTGATTTTATACCCTTAAAACCTATCATACATGGTGTATGATTGATCATGCACCACTATTTACTTAAAACACACTAAAACAAGTTGATTTCACACTGTTTAAGAGATAAGAGTGATTTTATGTGAATTTGAAATATTTTTTTTTCCAGCTTTCTTTGACACAATGGTGCATTTACCCACACATTTGGTGAATGAAGTACGGCTCGGTGGATCTGTTAACTGTCGGTGGATATTTCGTGTAGAGAGAAAATTTGACAATTTGAAGTCATGTGTATGTAATAAATGTAGGCTAGAAGGCTCCATAGTAGAGGGTTACTTGGCTGATGAATGTTTGATCTTTTGCTCAAGGTACATGAGCAATAGGGCTATGACCAAATTTAATAAGAAATCTGTAGAGTTTGAGATTACATCGGATAATGATGCCTTATCACCTATTTTCCTAAGAGTGGGCCATCCTATTTGGGGAAAAAAGAGAGGAAAAGGTAAATAAGTCATTTTAGAAGTACGTGTTCGTAGTATGGCACACAAATGTGCCTTATTCAATTATGGAGATGACTTGGTTGCAAAGTACGTCAGGTTAGATAATCTAAACCGATAGTTTCAAAAATTTTCTTACATCCTTATAGCCCTTAATTATGTAAAATATTTGTATAATGCCTCATTTTTGCAGTGAGCACTATAAGCTGGTACATAACCAGAAGAACAGAAATTCCAAAACCACCAAATAGAGTCAAGCTCGAGCACACAGTAAGGATTTCGAATCACGGTTGAAAGATAGGGTAAATAAGGATATGGTACCGAGCTACATTCTGTATTTAGGTGATGGTCTGAATCAAGTCGCAAAGATATATAGTGGCTATTTCATCAACGGGTATAGGTTCCATGCTACAGAGCGTGATGCAAGATGCAAAACTCAAAATAGTGGAATCAGCCTCGCTGCTTTGACCTTGAGTTTTGCCAGTTCCAGGGATAGTAAACCTGTTACTGATACGATAACTTACTATGGACTAGTACAGGAAATCATTGAAATAGATTATTATGCTCAATTCAGTGTTGTACTATTTTGATGTGATTGGTATCAGGTAGAGAATGGTGAACATGGGCTTACTCGTGTTAATTCCAATAAGTTGTGGTCCAGGGATGAACCATATGTTTTAGCATCTCATGTGAAACAAGTACACTATGTCCAGGACCGTGTTATTGAATTTGTGCACTATGTTATCAAGTGTGTTCCAAGAGAGCTCTATGATATTGCTTCAGGGACAGAGACCAATGTCCAAGACCTTTCTGATTTAGGTGTACATGATTCCGAAATGCATTATAGTCATGATGAAGTTAGTTTGGCTAGAGACGATGTTCCTAAAATGGCCATTGAAATGACAAACATATTGGACAGTTTACTTATAGAAGATGAGCAAGAGGAGGAAGAGGATGATGAAAATGAAGAAGAGAAGGATGAGGACGAAGAAGAGGAGGATGAAGAAGATGACTCAGATTATGATAATATTGACTAGGATTTTGTATAATGTGATTAAATATTTATGTATTTTAACTGGTAAGCGTTTGTTTTTTGATCTACTGATTGTTTTTTGCTAGTATGTCATGTTGATATTTAAATATTTATCTGTTTTTCACTACTTCTACAAAGAAACATATTGGTGGACATGTTGCCTTAGGTCTTTTATTTTTTGTCATACTAATTATTCTCATTTTTTTACATTTCAGTGTATAAAAAAATGAAAGGAATGATGCAAACTCCTAAGAAGAGTACATCACATGGACCAGCTTTTTGTACATTTGGCTCCATATCAATGAAATTGAGAAGAACGCAACAACAGAAAAGAGAAGAATTTGAGCAACGACAAAAGAAAGAGCTTCAAGGTATTGAGAATAGAGAACAAGATGACTTCTCAGACGATGACTGCGAAATGATGACCTGGGACATGATGATAGATTTATCGAGAGCAAGGAAGAAGATGATCGAGTATGCTTACCTTCAAAAGGCCAAGATTCTGTCATGGCACAAGATCTCAGGAGGTCCTTACTTGATGATTTCATAACACAGTTGGAGAGAAGTAAGAGAGCTAAGTACATAAAGAGACATCTAGAATCATCACTAGACAAGGCTCTTGACACTGTTAATATGTCAGGTATACCCCTTTTTGCCATTTATTTTTCATAATCCTATCTTAGGTATCCTTTGATTGAATCTTGCTATGTTTGCTCAGGATCAGTCCCATCAGAGAGACCAACCCATGCCATAAACGATCAAGCAAGTGGATCTTCATCATAAAAGCAGGTTAGGTCTGAACACATATCCTCACATAGTAGCCATCAAGGCACTCCAGAGAATAATGAAGTCGAAGGTAGTACAGTTAACATTCTTATTAGATTTGAGCGCACCCCTTATGCTTCTTTGTGTGCTCATCTAAATTGAAGTATCATTTAGTGTATGATCTATCTTAATATGTTTTTCCTTAAGATAAAATTTAGGATCAATTATGGGATAGGTTTTTAAGTGAGTGCTGTTGTACATGACTATATGCATTTTGTAACTTTCTTGGTCTGTGTTCAAAGCTTCTATTCCAGTAAAGAAGCACAGAGGGAAAACCACGATGAAAGATGTACACAGTAGAACAATGGAAAATCGTGTACCAATTTTTCTGAATGGGCACAATCAACCAGTCGGTGCAGATGACAAACAATTAGATGAGTTTAGCAACATCTTTGGCACCTTAGGGTGGGATCCTACCATTGCACCTCTAAATTATTTCAATTGGAGAAAAGTGCCGGAAGAGAAGATATGGGAGTATGTAACGGTATGATTATTTCAAATTTCAATTATATCCTACTTTTATGCTTTCTTCTACTTCTTTAAGATGTTTCATTGTGATTGCAGAAGAAGCACATAATCCCCCCGCAAGGTCGGAAATGGGTTATGTCGACTATGAACTCAACATGGAAGACTTTTAAATGTTATGTAAAAGAGCATCACTTCACCAAATTTGCTAGCAATACAAGTTGTTGGGCAAATCGACCAGCATCCATTCCTAATGATTAGTTGAAAGCTCTACTTTGATATTGGAACTCCTCTGCTGCCAAGGTGTGTGCCATGAATATGTACATTGCATTTGCATAATAGTTGTATGTACTAGAGCTAGAACATTCTAATAGGGCTTAGACATGGCATTAAGATAGCTGATGTGGGCTGGGCCGTTGTGGAGTTAGGTTGAATTTGGGTTGACCTATTTCTAATAGGACTTAGACATTGCGTTTATTGTTGTATGTTTTGACAATTATACTCACAATATGTATAAATTTAGAGAATTGCTGAAATCAACGCTCAGAATCAGAAGAAACAAAACTACATGCACACTGCCGTGAAGAAAAGTTTTGCAAGGGTCACCTACAGATTGGTAATTCACTTTCTTTTTGACATATATATCCATGTTTATTTCCTACATCCAATTTTTGTAATTATTTTTGTTTTTAATTTATTGATGTGTTCAACTCTTAACCTTTTTACAGACACAAGAACATCAAATCGAAAAGAAACCGTTGCGGAGTAAATTATTCATTGAGACACGGAAGAGGAACCCTATGAAAGAGTATAAAGACCCTATGTAGCCTACAATAGCAAAAATTGTAAGTTTTTATTTGAGGCAATGAAATAGGATAAATGTGATGGATTTGATGATGATGGTGGGTATGGTTTGATTGCTGAGAATCTGGTGGAGGTAGAAGATGTTAAGGAGTATTATGGGAAGTTGATTGAAAAGTATCCTGGCTATCCTTTGGTTTTGGAAATATGCTCAGACGTTGCATGTAAAATATTGTTATACTTAACTGCCGTTCTTGACTTATACAAGGCTATCGGCTAATAGCCCAACTAAGTGCTAGGCTAAAGACTTATTTACAACTCATGGACTATTAGCACTTATTTACAAATACTCCATTTTCTAGTAGACTTCTTATCTAATGAATCTTCCTTCCTAGTAGGCTCCTAAAACCACCCTAGTGGTTGAAAAAGCAGAAGGTGAATGGACATCTAAGCTTCCTTCCTGATAGACTTCCAAACCCCTAACAAGCTTTAAACACTTAAACAAGTATTGGGACAATCTTAAACACATCTTATACACATATTAAACAACATTTTATATTATTCAACACACATTTTGAAAATACATCAACATTCCCCCACCATTTTCAAAATACAATTAATCTCAAAGTAATAACATCTCGAATAAGGGACGCCTTATTGTGCATCAATGAGGGTGTCTCCCAATTGAACCCCCGGTTAGTTAAAAGACCATAAATCTAATCGGATCGAAAATGGTAGACCAAGCTTTAAACCATACAACCCATTTGACTAACCGACTATCTAATCAGGCACAAGGTGTACTCCCCGTACACAGCCTATAACTCCCAGATTGACACATTTGTGGCCTTGTGTCTTGTACTCTTCGTGAGTGTTTCAAAGTGAAACCCTTAGTCAAAAATCACCTCTTTGAAGCGGCCAAACTTCAACACACATTAAAGTGGATCTCATTGATCATGTCCCCACGACCGACACTCAATAAGTTTTAAAACCAGGTCCATTAAGGGCATTGGCTCATCCTCTTACGGTCTCTAATGCAGGTACCAAGCACTTCATACTCGGGATGGAAAATTCATATTTAGTGGTTGCAGTCACACAGATGACAAGTCTCTCTCATTAAACCCGAAACCTAGCATCATACTAGGCATCAAGTTTAGGGCCTAATATGAGAGGACAAATAATGGCATATTTCACACCATCCCTTTATTTATTTATTATCAAGACTCTAGCAATATTTCTAAACAAGAGATCCGCTGGATTCTGACTTACATTTTTAAAGTCTGCAGTGATCACTCAATCTTTCATGATTTATTTCACTAAACAATATTTGACACTAATGTGTCCGGCCTTTGGATGATACACCTCACTCTTATACATTTGAAAGCACATCTCACTATCACAACGGATAGAAATAGTAAATATTGGCTTAGGCTACAAATGAATCTTAAACACAAGCTCCTTTAATCATTCTATTTCTGTACAAACAAGTAGAAACCAGAGCAATAAACTCTATAGCCACGGTGGAATTAATAATACGTGTCAGTTTCTTGAAATCCAAGGAATAACAGCCCCACCAATTATAACATTTACTCGCTTTAGAAGCGAGGTCCTCCTTATCGGATGTTCAACTGGCATCCAAGTATTCTTCTAAATAGAAGAGTATTCATTAAAATAACACTAAAACTCATGCTCATTCCAGTACCTTATGTACTACATGCCAGTTATCTTTACTTACATAGCTAGTTATATACGCTTAGCTATCCAATAACCAAGGCTAGATCTAACCTTTTCAAATTCCAATTATACTATTGAAACTCTTTCATTTGGTTCTAAATATTCATACCAAATTTCAACATGTAGTCAACATACATACATACAACGAATGCTCTGTCTTTGTTAAACTAGCCAAATGCATTTTTCGGATTCGTTAGTTACCCTTTTCAGTAGGTAACATCGCTAGACTTCATAGTCTCGTCATAGGATCAGAGTCTAGGATACAACAATATAGAACTTTTACATTCATATTATCTCAAGTTCATTCCTCTAGAAATATTCAAGTTTGATTGTTAGGACTTCTCTTTTCGTACTCTTTTACTCTTTCAGAGTTTTAGAGTCTTTCCAGGGATATACCCTCAAACATGATTTCCATCATAAAATACTTTACCTCACATTATCACAATACATCATTCAAGATCAATGAAAGACTCGAAGTCACTTTCAATGTACTCATTTACATTCAATTCACCCATAATTTAGTCATTCGAATTTACTTGCCATTTGTATGCATTAAACCTTATTGGTAATATAAGAGTCATCAGAATTCAGTATTTACATACTCTTTAAATTTATCACGTTGATGACTAACAACATCTTAACATGCGAATATAACATCACACAATAATCTTATTTTCCATGCAACAACTGCATATAACTTAGGCTACAAGCACTAAACCTGGGTTAATATTTAAACTAGGGCTTAGGGTAATGAACTACTCTAAAGACATAATCTATCATGTCACCATACATGTAGCATAGGTTATTTCACTAGCACTACTTAATTCCTTTCTTGCTCCGAATTCAATATTAAGCCTAAATTAATACTTAAACTAGGGCTTAAGGTAATGAACAAGTCTAAGGGCATAACCCATCTTATCACCCTAGGTGCAGCATGGATTATCTCAATAGCACTAGCAAATTCCATTCTTATTCCTAATTAAGTCTTGATTTATATAAAAGATTGTGTTCAAGGTTGGGTACAACCTCAACCCTGACCACTAGTGAAAACCAATTATGTTATGATCTAGGCTCCAAGCTCGTAGACGAACACTAATTATTCCGAGATCTTAACATGGATACAAGCACATACAAAGAAAACCAAACAACAATCATAAATTCCTCACAGGGGTGCACAAATAACATGACAAAACCATTGTCAAAAGCATAATATAAATCTATGATATCGACGGCTACTGTCCCTTCATCCCTAAACTAAAAGTCTACTCCTCTGTAGGAGTTTTACACATCATTAAAATCTGAAAAGAGAAAAATAAATAAAAATTAGGAATTGTAGACTCCTCCAATTGATGTTGATGTTGATCCTGGCTTTGATTCCCTAGCACTCCAACCATTAGCGCTTCGGCGTTTGAAAGCCCTTTGGATCTTGAAGCGGTTTCAGGAAGGAGAAGAGGAGAGGAGACGAGAAAAAAGATGAGAAAATAGGTCTCCCCCTCTCTATTTATATGTGGGACGTCATATACAGTACATCCAGATGCCCCTCGATCAACAGGCCAAATATGCCGATTGATCGGCCACCCGTTGACAGCTTTCGTAGTTAACTTAAAATGCGCATAACCTTTGATCTGTAAGGGGTTGTGGGCCAAATTATATACCAAATTGAAGCTCTTGAAGAGATCTATGTGACTCCACTGGTTTCATTAGTGTATTCGCATATTATTGGGTCATAAATACTCCTCTTTTAACATTTTGCTCGTTTTAAGCTTGACCGATTGCCAAATGCATGGTCATTCGATCCACGCCCCCAAAAAAAGACTCTTTTTGACCGAATCTTGATCCAATGCGTATTTATTTTGCACACATGGTCTGGTTTCTCGGAATAGTATTCAAATATTCCTCAATTACGCTTGATTATGCAGCTTTTTAACTTTTGTTTGCTCCGTTACACTCCAAGTCTAAATGTATCTAGATTACAACAAATTAAGTTGTAAGAATGAGAAATAAAATTTGTAAATATAAGTTACAACAACATTCCCAAACCCGCTCCTTGCTTGTCCTGAAGCAAAATTCAGCTCAAATTAGCTAAAGATGGAAAATTTTGATCAAGCATGTAATGGAAGAATTAGTTTTGAAAAATATTTTCGAACATATTTGAAGGTGTACCTAAAAGTGGAGAATCTTTATGTAATGTTATTATTACACTGGTTCCTACTCGAGTTCTTGCGATTAAAGTCTTTTTACTAGAAAGTGGGTTTAGAACTTCTCTCCCCTTTTTCTTATCTCAAACTCTCCAAGTTTAAGATGAATAGAGAGAATAATCAAAAGAATCATTCATCCAAACAATTCACTTCTAATCTTTCTTTCTTTTTTTTCCCCCTTGTCTCCTTAATTTTTTTTTTTCTAAAAAAGTAATTCATGGTCAAGTGTGTCGCCCTCAGACTCATGTAGAGAGTTTTCGGCCAGTGACTCCCAATCCAGTTGGCTCAAGGCACCGAGTGAAGAGCACTCCTCAGACCTCATGGCTCAAGTCAAAGGAATTCACAGCCTAAGCCGTTATTAGCACATACCTTAATTCTTCCCTTACTTTTTCTCTCTCTTTTTTTCAAATTAGGCGTTGATGCTTATTACAGTGACTTAAAGAAGTTGATTTTTCTTAAGCTTTCTCTATGGCTCATGTAGCGAGCTTTTAGCCGGCAGCTCCCGATCTAGTTGGCTCAAGGTACTAGGTGTTAAGAAACCCCTACAGGCTTACTTGCTAGAGACGTAAGGGCTACAAGAACCAACAAGTCATAGGTACTTTTCTATTCACAAGCATTGGTACCTTTTTTTCCTTTTTTTTTTTCTTTTTTTTGAGTCATTCAAGATAAAGAGATAAAAATTGATTTCAACACTTTTAGGAGTAAAATAGTGGATTCTATCACAACCAAAAACGTAGGGTAAGTCATAGACTAAGAGTGAAAAATAATATCTCTAACTAGTTAAAAGACAAAAATAATGATTCAACTATAGATCCATGGTTAATCTCATTATATAAATATTCTAATCATCATAGTACATCTCAAATTTGAACTTCAATACAAGTCACCATAAATCTATGCTAATCAAGGCAAAAATTCAGCTAATTAAAGCAGAAAGATGTGAAAAGGACAATTCAAAGTTTAAACCATACATGCCTTACCCCAACCCAAACCTTGCATTATCCTCAATGCAAATTAACGAAAGTAAGTACAAGGAAGGAAGGGAAAGAGACAACCTAAGGGGTGGCATATTCAGCTATACGTGGTGAGCAAATCCTAAAAGAGAAGGATGAAACAACAAGCTACCAAAGAAGAAATAGAAGACAAAATACTAAACAAACTTGTTGGTAGCATTAGAAATATGGACCATGCAAGTGTTTAATAAAAGAGAAACGAAGTAAACATGGGAGGAATAACAAAAAGATTGACAATAAAAAGAGAGTTCAATCTGAAAAACAATTAAAACTAATAACAAAAATAAAGTAGGTTGGTTGACTCCCAAGAGCGCTAAGCTTAATGTCTTCAGCCGGATGCAATGTATAGCACTATATCAACCAAAATTCGTGGCAATATCCACCATAGAATTTAGGTTGAGCTTATAGGGATAATCCCCAGACCCAACAACATTTCTTGACCTGTAACTATCAAGGAAGAACACCCAATCAGCATTAGGGTCTTGACTTTCTATCTTACCAAGTATAGGTGATGAAACACAGCTATCGACACAGACGACGACATTATTACAGTGAGCACTTTAGTAGACTTAGGCTCATCCAACTCTACCACAGGTTCAGTATTATCAACCCCATTGCATTCTAACTCGTCCTTAATCTTAGGGTGCCGAACAAAGTTTGAGACCTTCAATTTGCCTTTAAGGTTTCCAAAAGAAACCTCTAACAGTCCTAGCTTACAGTGAATCACAGCGTCGGCTAATGCTAGGAATGGTCGACCGAGAATGATGGGAATGTTGGGCTTTTACCTAGGAGTAGGGTGTATATCTAGCACAATAAAATCAACTGGGAAAAAAAACTTGTCAACCTTGACAAGTACATCCTCCACCACCGCACGAGGTACATGCCTTATATTATCGGCCAACTGAAGTCTGACATTAGTTGGCTTAGGGTCTTCTATACCCAATTCCCGAAAAATTGAGTAGGGGATGAAACTTACACTCGCTCCTAGATCTAGCAAGACTTTGCTGGTGTAACGCTCTCCTAAGACACACGGAACTATAAAAGCTTCGAGGTCTCGAAATTTGGGAGTGGCGCCCGATGCTAAAATGCTGCTCACCTTCTCGGTGAGCTGGGCCTTCTTCGGGATAACGTGCTTGCGTGCGCTTTTTTTTCACACAAAGGTCTTTGAGGAACTTGGGGTACATAGGAATGTGCTTAATGGTTTCGATCAGCGGCAATTTGATCTTCACATCCTTAAACAGATCTATGAGCTCAGCCCTTTTTGGGTCGTCCTTTTTCTTTGGTCTTATAAGGGCCGAAGGAGAAGGGATAGTAGGTTCATAAAACCTACCTTGTGGGCCCTCCCCATCAGCAGTGGGAGGGATTCGTGCTCTCCTTCTCAACCTCGACTTCCACATCTCTAAGGTTCCCCTCTCCAGACACTGACACAACCTTAACTTGCTCGTGAGCAAGCAAGTTAGGGTTACAACTAGTCGACCCTGCTGGAATTATGAGAGGTTGGGAGGGTAACCTCCCTTCCACTCGCCTATGAAGTGCTTGGGTGAATTGTCCTATCCGGTCCTCTATTTTAGTAATAGACTAAGAATGAGATTGCACCAATTATGTGGTGTCTTCCATGAATCGAAGCATATGCTCCTCGAACTGAGAAGAATATCCTGGAGGTGGAGAAGGGGGTTCAGCATGCAAAATAGGGGGGCAGGTCGAGAAATATGCCTTTCCCCTCTTGAAAATGTGGGAGAGTGTGTTACCTATAAAGCCTGGATTCTATTGTCTCGTGAGTTGATTCTAATCGGCATTTTGCTTCAATGAAAGGTTCAGATGATTGCGCTACCCAGGATTGTAGGTGTTGGAGAACGAGCCGTTATTTCTTGAATATCCTTAAGCTACATGAACCTATTTCTACCCGTATTCGGGAAATTGTGACGCATACAAACAATTAAGCACAAAATGGTCCTCACACGGACAAATTCCGCACGGAGTAGTACCACTTGATGACTCAACTACATTGACCAAGTGCACATTAGTGGGATTCGCATGCAAGTTCATAATCTGATCTATCTTCCTACTTAGGGCGTCCAGTCTAAGGTTAACATTATCGTTGGGTGCTATTTCGTAAACACCATGTGTGCCCCCTCTAACCACCCTGATAGAAGAGGCTTGGTTGCGAGAATGTTTGCTGAGGCACTCAAATAGCATCCATACCTCATCCTCATCTTGTTGGTTTAATGCTCTCCTGCATGAAGCATTAACCATTTGCTTGTTAGAAGCTATAAGACCATTAAAAAAATGCAACACAAGAGCCCACTTGGGTGACCCGTGGTAGGGACAGCTTCTAAGGAGCTCTTTAAATTTGTCCCAGCTTTCATAAAATTGTTCCTGATTGTTTTGTTCAAAACTGTTGATTGCACGCCTAACAACCGTCGTTATGGCTTTAGGATAAAACTTGATCAGGAACTTTTGTTATAGGTCATCCAAGGTGGTGATTTCACCCCTCGAAAGGGACAGAAGGCACCTCTTAGCTATGTCTTTTGATGAAAATGGAAAAAGACTTAGTTTAACAACATCAGTCCAGACACCTTGATAGTGGCAAGTTCTGCATATTTCGATTAAAGCATCAAGGTGCTTGTATGGGCTCTCAGTCAACTTCCGATAGAAGGTGGGAAACATTGTTGATGATCCCCGGCTTGATTTCAAAGCTTGCATTACCTACAGTAGGTGTCGCAATTCCGGCAGGAGCGATGTACGCTTGGGGGACAAAGTGGTCCCAAATTGTATGAGGTACAAAGTTAGCCATAATGGAAAAAAATAAATAAATAAATAGATAAAAAAATGAGAAAGAAAAAGAAAATAGAAAAATAAACAAAAGAAAAATAAATAATTTTTTCAGTTAAAACAAAGAAAATAAAAATAAAAATAAAATAAAAATAACTTGTTAATTTCCAAATCAACTTAGCTTACCAATTCCCCGGCGACGGCATATAAAAACTTGATGTATTTTTAAAAGGTGTTTAAAATCAATGTACTTGCAAGCATATGAAATGGTTGTAGCTAAATCGGGTACACGGGTCGTATTCACAGGGAATCGGTGTTAAGACAGACTTAGAGATTAACGAACAATCGGTTTTTGTTGGTTGATTTGAGTGATTAACTAAACTAGAAAAATTAGAACGATAAAAATGATGTCAATTCAATTGAGGTTAGTTTAGGGTATGAATTCAGGTAGCCTAATTTGCAGGACAATACCCTACATGTAGCATAGATGATCTCATGAGCATTGCTTAATTCTTTTCTTACTCCTAATTAAATATTAAACCTGAATTAATACTTAAGTTAGGGTTTATGTAATGAACTAGTCTAAGGGCATAATCTATCTTATTACTTTAGATGTAGCATGGATTATCTCAATAGTACTAATAAATTTCTTTGTCACTCGTAAATCAGTATTAATTTATATAAAAGATTGTGTTCAAAGTTGGACGCAACCTCAACCCTGATAACGCATGAAAAATAGCAATGTTATTATCTAGTTTAACATGAACAATAGGAAAATTAGTACTTATTAATTACAATTTAAAATATATAGAAATAAAAATATCATTTATTTGGCCGCATATCTGGTTTGTATAAACCAAAGAGGGCACCAACATTCTGTCACCGGATCCCATGAGAACTCTGAAGTTAAGCGTGCTTGGGCGAGAGTAGTACCAGGATGGGTGACCTCCTGGGAAGTCCTCACCCTCAGGTTGGGGGCACTGGAAAACAGCCTCTCTTTAAGTTAACACCCTGAAGGGGGAAGGCTGGGTACATCCGCCCCCCCAGACCCTGCGTAGGCGAGAGCCCTTGTGGTACTGGGTATGTTCCTTTATCTGGTTTGTACAAAAGACTTTTTGGTGAAGCGGAATGTGATTACACTGTGAAAGGATCGCCAAAAGTGAACTATTGTAGTATAAGGACAAAAATTTCAAAAGATAGCTATAGACTGATATAAGAAAGAAGCACTATCCGTGCCTCCCCTAAGAAAAAAAACCTAGTATATATTATTGTAAAGTTTCCACACCTCAAGGCTCTCTATTTCTTAATTCTAATAATCTCATGAGTCTACTATTTAACTTCTTTTTCTATTAAAACCTTATTAATTTCATTAAATTGCCATGAGAACATTTGAAATTAATATATATTTTTTTATCAACATTTGAAAATAATATTTTTACACTAATAAGGAGCTAAAATGATAATTTGAATTTGAAACAATAAAAACATATATCGATATAAAACATTTAATCTTTTTAAAAATGTTAACACTTCTGTGTATTGGATGGGGTTGCACTAGTTATTATCTATTATTATAATGATTGATCATTGATTAATTTTTTATTAATAAAAAGCTCAGGATTGTCGCATTGACTAATAGAGTGCAAGAAAATTAATTTTATAACAATAAATATAGTTTCAATTAATGTAACTTAATATGTGCCTTAAAGAGCTATGATAGATAAACCCTACTTTTATTATTCAAGTGGTTTAGTCTACTGTGCAGAAAAAACTTTTTCCCTACATATACAAAATTTGTTTGGTACCCTTTAATTTTTTTTTGACCTTAAATTTCAACCACACGTGATTATTATCTTTGTATGGTTGAGATTTAAGGACAAAAAATCAAAGGGTACAGAAAAATTTCTGCACAATGACTCCAATTCAAGTACTCTTGCTATATTGTATAGAGTCAAAAGAAAAAAAGTTATCCTTACATTTTCCTATGGAAAATATTTCGATGGATTAAGAAAACACCACCCTATTATGATAATATATTAAAATTATCTAATGTTCAAAAAAAAAATAAAAAATAAAATTATCTACTTCCTTTGTAGGCATTTGCCCAGTATTTAAATAATGCTTCATTAGATGTGTAAATGAGGCGCGCTGAGTCAAGCACCCTCGTGTTCGAGCATAAGCTCAATAAGGTTTATCGAGCTCAAGTTCGAGTCAAGCTCTTATTGAGCTTTTGAACCTTTGTTCAAGCTCGGTTCAATAACATTTTAAAGCGTTCGGTACTCGGCTCGGCTCAGCTTGGGTCATATTAAATCAAGCCAATTGGAGCTCGTTTTTGAGCCGAATCGAGCTAGTAATTGAGCTGAGTTTGCTATCTAGCCGAGCTTGCTATCGAGCTAAGACTACCGAGTCATTATCAAACCCTTTTAGCTAATACCGAGCCCTTAACAAGCCTTTAACAAACTCTGATCAACTCTTATCAAGCCCTTATCAAACTATTCGTAAATGTTGACGAGCCGAACGCCCCCTTGTTTGACCTTGGCTCGGCTATTAAGCTTATTAAACTTGCTGGAGCTTAGCTCGATAAGCTATCAAGCCTCCATAGGGAACATAAACAAGCCTATAATCCATTTTGAACATAAGTAATCTATCAAACATTCGATTCATTTACATCCCAATGTTATGTTTAACTATTCTTCTAGAATAAGGATCATTGTAATCTATGTAATTTTGCATGACAAATAACTAGGGTAGTAGGATGTTTCACTGTCCAAAAATGTGGATATTTGTAAAAATAAATAAAAATTAAAATTTTCACGAATATTTCATAGAATAAGTATGAGAGACATGTCTATATCTAAACACATAATATAATAAACATCTAGTGAGCACTACAAAGTTCATAGCGAGCTGTGAATGAGTCACTACCAAGTCGAGCTACTCAAGCCAATCATTATCTATCTATTACTGAACTAGTATTTAACAAAAACAATTTCATGGTAAAAACATGGACGAGTTCGTGTCAAGTTGTTAATGAGCCATGAAAATGAGCTCATGAGTTCTTGACAAGCCTTTGATAAATATATATAATTTTTTTAAACACACATAAACTATTTTCAAACTTTAATAAGTTGTACATCCCCTATCAAACTTAATTTCTTAATATTATCAAACTTCAATTTGACCCATTTACTTATGGAGCCTCAAAATGAAACATAAACGAACTTTATGTCTCTTATATACAAGTAGCTTATTAACGTTTAGTTCATTTATAATCATTAGTTTTTATATTTTATTTTAATCATTGTTTGAGTAATATTTTCTTTTTTTGGTCAAGCTATGCAAATAAAATAATCTTTCTGAAATGCTAATTCGAACTTTTTTGGGAAATCGTACGGACTAGACCCTCCGCCCCAAGTTTAATCTTTTTCCAACCCCTCTCTCCCTAAAGCAACTATTTTGGACAATTTTGCCCCTTTCACTTTACCCCCCCACATCCACTCTCTCTCTCCTCTTCTCTCCCCTCATTTAATGCAAAAGGACAACTTCTTTTTACTTTTTGTCAACTATGATAGGTTTAAATTGTGTAATATCAAGTTGTGTTGGTGTGTTTTAAGTCACTAGTTAAATGGTGTGCAATCATTTTCCCTCTGTGTATTTCAAGTAATTAGTGGTGTATGATCAATTATACACCGTGTATGATTGGTGTAAATGGCGTAATATAAGTTTTTGCTGGTTGTTTTAAGTCATTAATGTTGTATGATCAATCATAAACCGTGTATGATTGGTTTAAATGGTGTAATATCATATCTTGTTGGTTGTTTGAAGTCATAAATGGTTTTAACCCGAATCATACACCGTGTATGATGAGTTTAAATGATGTAATACCATGTTGTGTTGGTGTGTGTTAAGTCATTAAAGGTCTATGATGAATCATACACCACATATGATGGGTTTAATTGGTGTGAAGTTATTTTCTTTTGGTGTGTTTCATGTAGTTAATAGTGTATGATTAATCATACACCGTGTATGATGGCTTTAAATTGTATGAAATCATTTTGTGTTGGTGTGTTTCTAGTGATTAGTGGTGTATGATTAATCATACACCATGTATGATTGGTTTAAATGGTGTAATATCATGTTGTCTTGGTGTGTGTTAAGTCATTAATGGTGTATGATGGGTTTTAATGGTGTGAAATCTTTTTGTGTTAACTCACTAATGGTGTACGATCAATCATACACAGTGTATGATTAGTTTAATGGTGTATTATCATGGTACGTTGGTGTGTGTTACATCATTAACAGTGTATGATTAATCATACAAATCATACACCCTATATGATTGGTCTAAATTGTGTTATATAATATTTTTGTTGTTGTTTCAAGTCACTAATGTTGTATGATTTATCATACACTGTGTATGATTCATGTAAATGGTGTAATATCATATTCTTGTTAGTTGATTCAAGTCATTAATTGTGTATGATTAATCATACACCATGTATGATTGGTTTAAATTGTGTAATATCAAGTTGTGTTGGTGTGTTTTAAGTCATTAGTGGTGTATGATTGATGTGAATGGTGTAATATCAATTTGTGTTTGTGCGTTTCAGTCATTAGTGGTGTATGATTAATCATACACCGTGTATCATTTGTTTGAATGTTGTTCTTTCATTTTATCTTGGTGCGTTTCATGTAATTAGTGGTGTAATATCATGTTATTTTCGTGTTCACAGTAATGGGTGATGTTGATATTGCATGTGTTCAGTATGGTGGTCACTTTAACGAGAGGGCCGAGTATGTTGGTGGAAAATTTGATTTTGTTTTTGTGGATGAGAAGACTGACTTTGCTGGTTTTCTAAGGACTATGGTGGAGTTGATGGGTGTTGAGGTGGATGCAGGTTCGAAGATGCAATTTCAATTTATTACTGGCGTTTGGGACGTGCCCTTGTATGATATCAATAATGATAGGTCAGTTATGATTTGGAAGGCACTGGTAAAAAAAGATAGGGTGAAGCATACCTTGTTCGTTACTGTTGAGTCCACTGTTGATAGGAATCCTTACTTTGGTGAGCAATGGAGTCCTATTCAAACACTACCAGATGGTGACGAGAACAGTGATGGTTTGGAACTAGTGGTGCCTGATACTTTTGGTGGATGTATGAACGTGGGGATGGAAGAAGCAGCCTGTGGAGATGCATTTGAAATGAATTTTGACATAGCTACGGCGATAGCAACAGCGATAGGTGAAGATTGGGAAAATTCCAATCAAAGTCCGTGGGACAATTTGGATAATATCAATTTCTCCTATGTGCAACCGACTGCAACTGACGCATCACCTCCACATGGGCACATTTTTGACCAGCAGAATATTTTCCCTTAGGACCCTCATATTGTCGAACCTGTAGTGGAACCGAATGCGGAACCTAGAGTTCAACCGAATGTCCAACCTGATGTCCAAGTTACTGTCGATCCTCACTATGATGATGATGTTGGTTCCGGTGATGAGAGAAGCCAGATTGCCAGGGTATATGGGCAGGGTAGGATGGTTGAGGTAATTGAGGTGAATCAAATATTTAAGTCGAAGAAGGATTTATTGACTAACTTGGCAGTAATTGCACTGAGGGAAAAATTTGAATTCAGGAGCTTTAAGTGTAACAAATCCATAATGGTTGTTCGTTGTGTGCAAGAGGGTTGCACATGGAGGGTTCGGGTTATGTGTCTAGCAGATGGTGGGTATTGTATGGTTACAAAAGTTGAAAATAATCATACCCACTGTACCGATCTCACCACGGTTAGACATAGGCAAGCAACCAGCTGGATCATCGGGGAATGTGTCCGTAAGAAACTTATCAACCCTAGAAGAGTGTTCAAGCCACATGATGTCATAGATGACATTTGTAGTTGCTACGGTGTTGAGATCAGCTATAGTGTTGCTTGGAGGGGTAGAGAGTTTGCATATGACAATGTCAGATTGGGTTCCCCGAACAGTCATATGCAAACCTGCCGGCATATTTGCATGTTCTCCAACCGACCAACCCTAGTACCATGTTTTATTTACAGACAGATGATGGAAGCAGATTTCAGTACCTTTTCATTGCGTTTGATGCTTCACTTAAAGGATTCCGGTTTTGCCGTCCTATTGTGAGTATTGATGCAACGCATCTGAAGGTAAAATAACAGGGTGTTCTGTTCATGGCCGTTTGTCACAATTCCAATCAACAAATTTTCTCGATTACTTTCGGTATTGGTGATTTAGAGAATGATGCATCGTGGCATTGGTTCCTCAGCAGGTTGAAGGAAGTTATTGGAGAGCCTATTAGCCATGTTATTGTATCTAATCGACATCGAAGCATCCAAAGAGCGGTGGAAGAAGTTTTCTCCAATGCATTCCATGGTTTGTGCATGTACCGCTTTCTAAACAACATGAAGTCCAAATTCAAAAGTAAAACAAAGCAGTTGGATCAGCACTACCACCAAACAGCAAAAGCATACAACCTTCAAGAGTTCCATACTTTGTTCTTCAGTTTATGTTATGCCGTACCCGGAGATAAAGAGTACTTGGAGACCGTGGGATTGGAAAAGTGGACTCGTTCCCATCCCCTTGTCGCCGGTACAACATAATGACAACAAACATATCAGAATCGATGAATGCAGTTTTGGTTAAGGTGCGTGATTATCCCATTATTGCCTTCATTGACGAGATTCGGCTACTGTTGCAGAAGTGGGTTCATGATAGAAGAACTAAGGCTGAAGCTTGCACCGGTACAATATCCCCAGACATCGATAAAAAATTACAACACAGATTGAAACTATAAGAAATGATGACAGTAAGTTTAGTTCTATTTATTATGTTCAATCCCGAATGTAACGCATGTTTATAGGGTTATTATGACCGTGTATGATAGGTTTTAATGGTGTAAAATCAACTTGTTTTAGTGTGTTTTAAGTCATTAATGGTGTATGGTCAATTTTACACCATGTATAATGTGTGTAAAGGGTGTAAATTAAACTTGTTTTAGTGTGTTACAACTATGCAGTGGTGTATGGTTAATCATACCCCCCGTATGATAGGTTATAAGGGTGCAAAATCAACTTGTTTTAATATATTTCAAGCAATTAGTGGTGTATGATCAATCATACACCGTATATGATTGGTCTTAATGGTGTAAAATCAACTTGTTTTAGTGTATTTTAAGTAATTAGTGGTGTTTGGTTAATCATACAACGTCTATGATTGGCTTAAAGGGCGTAAAATCAACTTGCTTTAGTGTGTTTTAAGAAAAAAGTGGTGTATGATCAATCACACACCATGTGTGATAGGTTTTAAGGGTGTAAAATCAACTTGCTTTAGTGTCTTTTAAGTCATTTGTGGTGTATGATCAATCATACACCGTGTATGATTGGTCTAATGGTGTGAAATCCACATGTTTGAGTGTGTTTTAAGTAATTAGTAGTGTTTGGTTAATCATACACCGTGTATGATAGGTTTAAAGGGTGTAAAATCAATTTGTTTTAGTGGGTTTTAAGAAAATAGTGGTGTACTATCAATCATACACCGTGTATGATTGGTCTAAATGGTATGAAATCAACTTGTTTTAGTGCATTTTAAGTAATTAGTAGTGTTTGGTTAATCATACACCGTGTATGATGGGTTTAAAGGGTGTAAAATCAACTTGTTTTAGTGTGTTTTAAGTAAATAGTGGAGTATGATCAGTCACACACCGTGTATGATAGGTTTTAAGGGTTTAAAATCAACTTGTTTTAATGTGTTTCAAGTAATTAGCGGTATATGATCAATCATGCAACGTGTATGATATGTTTTAATGGTGTGAAATCAACTCGTGTTAGCGTGTTTTAAGTAATTAGCGGTGTATGATCAGTCATACACTGTTTATGATTGGTTTTAATGGTGTAAAATCCACTTGTTTAGGTGTGTTTCAAGTAATGAATGGTGTATGATCAATCATACGCCATGTACGATTGGTTTAAATGGTGTGAAATCAACTTGTTTAGGTGTGTTTCAAGTAATTAGTGGTGTATGATGAATCATACACCGTGTATGATGAATCATACACCGTGTATGATAGGTTTTAATGGTGTATAATCTACTTGTTTTAGTGTGTTTTAAGCAATTAATGGTGTATAGCCAATCTTACACCATGTATGGTGTGTGTAAAGGGTGTAAATTCAACTTGTTTTAGTGTGTTACAACTAAGTAGTCGTGTATGGTTAATCATATATTGCGTGTGATAGGTTTTAAGGGTGAAAAATCAACTTGTTTTAATGTGTTTCAAGTAATTAGTGTGTATGATTGGTCTTAATGGTGTAAAATCAACTTGTTTAAGTGTGTTTTAAGTAATTAGTGGTGTTTGGTTAATCATACACCGTGTATGATGGGTTTAAAGGGTGCAAAATCAACTTGTTTTAGTGTGTTTTAAGTAATTAGCGGTGTATGATCAATCACACACCATGTGTTATAGGTTTTAAGGGTGTAAAATCAACTTGCTTAAGTATCTTTTAAGTAATTAGTGGTGTATGATCAATCGTACATCGTGCATGATTGGTCTAAATGGTGTGAAATCAACTTGTTTGAGGGCGTTTTAATTGATTAGTGGTGTTTGGTTAATCATACACCGTGTAAGATGGGTTTAAGGGGTGTAAAATATACTTGTTTTAGTGTGCTTTAAGAAAATAGTGGTGTACTATCAATCATACACCGTATATGATTGGTCTAAATGGTGTGAAATCAACTTGTTTTGGTGTGTTTTAAGTAATTAATGGTGTTTTGTTAGTCATACACCGTGTATGATAGGTTTAAAGTGTGTAAAATCAACTTGTTTTTGTGTGTTTTAAGTAAATAGTGGAGTATGATCAATCATACACCATGTATGATGGGTTTTAAGGGTGTAAAGTCAACTTGTTTTAATGTGTTTTAAGTCGTTAGTGGTATATGATCAATCATACACCGTGTATGATAGGTTTTAATGGTGTGAAATCAACTTGTGCTAGTGTGTTTTAAGTAAATAGTGGTGTATGATCAGTTATATACCGTGTATGATTGGTATTAATGGTGTGAAAACAACTTGTTTAGGTGTGTTTCAAATAATTAATGGTGCATGATCAATCATACGCCGTGTATGATTGGTTTGAATGGTGTGAAATCTACTTGTTTAGGTGTGTTTCGTGTTATTAATGGTGTATGATGAATCATACACCGTGTATAATAGGTTTTAATGGTGTAAAATCAACTTGTTTTTGTGTGTTTTAAGTCATTAATGGTGTATGGTCAATCTTACGCCATGTATGATGTGTGTAAAGGGTGTAAATTAAACTTGTTTTAGTGTGTTACAACTAAGCAGCGGTGTATGATTAATCATACACCGCGTATGATAGGTTATAAGGGTGCAAAATTAACTTGTTTTAATATGTTTCAAGCAATTAGTGGTGCATGATCAATCATACACCGTGTATGATTGGTCTTAATGGTGTAAAATCAACTTGCTTTAGTGTGTTTTAAGTAATTAGTGGTGTTTGGTTAATCATACACCGTGTATTATGGGTTTAGAGGGTGTAAAATCAACTTGTCTTAGTGTGTTTTCAGTAAGTAGTGGTGTATGATCAATCACACACCATGTGTTATAGGTTTTAAGTGTGTAAATCAACTTGCTTTAGTGTCTTTTAAGTCATTAGTGGTGCATGATCAATCGTACCTCGCGTATGATTGGTCTAAATGGTGTGAAATCAACTTGTTTGAGGGTGTTTTAAGTGATAAGTGGTGTTTGGTTAATCATACACCATGTGTGATGGGTTGAAATGGTGTAAAATATCCTTGTTTTAGTGTGTTTTAAGAAAATAGTGGTGTACTATCAATTATACACCGTGTATGATTGGTCTAAATGGTGTGAAATCAACTTGTTTTAGTGTGTTTTAAGTAATTAGTGGTGTTTGGTTAATCATACACCGTGTATGATGGGCTTAAAGGGTGTAAAATCAACTTATTTTTGTGTGTTTTAAGTAAATAGTGGAGTACGATCAATCATACACCTTGTATGATAGGTTTTAAGGGTGTAAAATCAACTTGTTTTAATGTGTTTTAAGTCGTTAGTGGTATATGATCAATCATAGACCGTGTATTATAGGTTTTAATGGTGTGAAATCAACTTGTGTTAGTGTGTTTTAAGTAATTAGTGGTGTATGATCTGCCATACACCGTGTATGACCTGTCATACACCATGTATTATTGGTTTTAATAGTGTTAAATCAACTTGTTTAAGTGTGTTTCAAGTAATTAATGGTGTATGATCAATCATACGCTGTGTATGATTGGTTTGAATGGTGTGAAATCAACATGTTTAGGTGTGTTTCAATTAATTAATGGTGTGTGATGAATCATACATCGTGTATAATAGGTTTTAATTGTGTGAAATCCACTTGTATAGGTTTGTTTTAAGTAATTAGTGGTGTATTATCCATCATATACCGTGTATGATTGGATTTAATGGTGTGAAATCAACTTGTCTGGTTAATCATATACCATGTGTGATGGGTTTAAATGGTGTAAAATATACTTGTTTTAGTGTGTTTTAAGAAAATAGTGGTGTACTATCAGTTATACACCGCGTATGATTGGTCTAAATGGTGTGAAATCAACTTGTTTTAGTGTGTTTTAAGTAATTAGTGGTGTTTGGTTAATTATACACCGTGTATGATTGGTTTAAGGGGTGTAAAATCAACTTCTTTTTGTGTGTTTTAAGTAAATAGTGTAGTATGATCAATCATATACCGTGTATGATAGGTTTTAAGGGTGTAAAATCAACTTGTTTTAATGTGTTTTAAGTCGTTAGTGGTATATGATCAATCATACACCGTATATGATAGGTTTCAATGGTGTGAAATCAACTTGTGTTAGTGTGTTTTAAGTAATTAGTGGTGTATGATCAGTCATACACCGTGTATGATTGGTTTTAATGGTGTTAAATACACTTATTTTAGTGTGTTTTAAAAAAATAGTGGTGTACTATCAATTATACACCGTGTATGATTGGTCTAAATGGTGTGAAATCAACTTGTTTTAGTGTGTTTTAAGTAATTAGTGGTGTTTGGTTAATCAGACACCGTGTATGATGGGTTTAAGGGGTGTAAAATCAACTTGTTTTTGTGTGTTTCAAGTAAACAGTGTAGTATGATCAATCATACACCGTATATGATAGGTTTTAATGGTGTGAAATCAACTTGTGTTAGTGTGTTTTAAGTAATTAGTGGTGTATGATCAGTCATACACCGTGTATGATCAGTCATACACCGTGCATGATCTGTCATACACCATGTATGATGGGTTTTAATGGTGTTAAATCAACTTGTTTAGGTGTGTTTCGAGTAATTAATGGTGTATGATCAATCATACGCTGTGTATGATTTGTTTGAAGGGTGTGAAATCAACTTTTTTAGGTGTGTTTCAATTAATTAATGGTGTACGTGTATAATAGGTTTTAATTGTGTGAAATCAACTTGTATAGGTTTGTTTCAAGTAATTAGTTGTGTATTATCTATCATATACCGTGTATGGTTGGATTTAATGGTGTGAAATCAACTTGTTTAGGCATGATTCAAGTAATTAGTGGTGTATGATCAATCATACACCGTGTATGATAGGTTTTAATGGTATAAAATCAACTAGTGCAGGTGTGTTTCAAGTAACTAGTAGTGTATAATCAATCATACACTATGTATGATTGGTTTAATGGTGTAAAATCAACTAGCCTAGGTGCGTTTCAAATAATTAGTGTTGTATGATCAATCATACACTGTCTATGATTGTTTTAATAGTGTAAATTCAACTAGTCAAATAATTAGTGGTGTATGATCAATCATACACTGTGTATGATTGGTTTTAATGGTGTGAAATCAACTTGTCTAGATGTGTTTCAAGTAATTAGTGGTGTATGATTGGTCTAAATGGCGTGAAATCATTCTCTGTTGGTGTGTTTTAAGTCATAAATGGTGTATGATCAATCATACACCGTGTATGATTGGTTTAAATAGTGTAAAATCATTTTGTGCTGGTGTAATGAGGTCATGATGCCCTGTCACAAATTGTAAACCTTTCAGTGATCATCATGCCCTTATATTTGCTCCCATCGATCGCCCTTAAAAAGCACAAACCTGGAGACGACTTGCGTTGTGCTCTCCGTGGCATTTTCGCTACTAGTGAGTAGGGCTTCAAGGATCACTTTCGAGGACGGAAGCATAGAGCAAAGTAACATGGTTTGATCCCCCATAGAACCGGGTTCGGTACTGGTCCATCAACCCTGACTCCCAGGGTAAACGTGACCCCGAGTTCTACCCCGGATGGAATTCTGAGAAACAACTAGAGAAAAACTCTGACAAGGTAATAAGTTGAGAAACAACTAATTACCTACGATCAGCTTCACTGACTAATGAGGATTTTTTAAAGGTTTTGCTTTAGATAATGTGAACAACATTTTGAACACCTACTTCCTTTAAAACACGATCAAGCAAAACCCTTAATGAATCATAATCTGTCAGTGAAGCTGAGCATAGGTAATTAGTGTGTCTCCACTTAGTACCTTGTCAGAGTTTCTCTCTCACTATTTCTCAGAACTCCCACCGGGGTTGAACTCGGGATCACGTTGACCCCGGGAGTCTGGGTTGATGGACCCGTACCGAACCAGCTTCCATGGGGGATTGAACCATGTTCCTTGGCTCTGTGCTGCCGTCCTCGAAAGTGATCCTTTAAGCCTCACTCACAAGTACTGAAAAATCCACATAGAGCATAACTCCAGTCGTTTCCAAGTTTGTGCTTTTCAAGAGCGATGACGGGAGCTCAGAGGGGAGCGCTGGTGGCGTAGTCGCGTTACACTTTACAGCGGCACAGCAACCCCCCAAACAGAATGAAGGCTCAAAGTTGTATGTTAATGCACCTGCTTGTGTGTCACACCTGCTTGTATGATTGGTCTATGTGTTGTAAAATCAACTTGGGCTAGTGTGTTTTTAGTCATTAGTGGTATATGATTAATCATACACTGTGTATGATTGCTTTTAGTCAATAGTGGTGTATTATCAACTTGTTTTATTGTGTTTTAAGTAATTAGTGGTGTATGATTATTGGTACGAGGTGTATGATTGCTTTAAGTGGTGTATTATCATGGTATGTTTGGGTGCTTTATGTCACTAGTTATATTTGATGAACAATACTCAGTGTAGAATTGCTTTAAATGGGGTAGTATAATGGTATGTTGGTTGGTTTGGAACCGGCATTAGAAATATGTGAATAAGTGTATTTTTACATTCAAGCCACAGGATGTCATAACAACAAACGAACCAAATATGAGGTAGAGAGTATGTAAAGGGAGAGATATGCGAGATGTAAGAAAGATTGGAGTTTACTTCTCAAACAACAAGAACACAAGGTTGTTTTTCACATATTCTCTTTTGTTTGATTCAAACTTTCATAAGTTTTCCATATGATGATCCAAGACCAAATCAAGAGGGGGAATATATAGTTGTTTATGTTGAAAAGAGACGTCCCAAAATTATGTGTTGACACACAGCACAGGGCTGGGTGTTCTGTAAGATTTTGTGTGGAAACACAGCCCTGTGTGTCGACACACACCTCTGCAGTGGCCTTTCTATAGGACTGTGTGTCAACACACAGCCCTAGACATATGAAAACACTTAGCATTATTTTGGGGATCAATATTATGCACTTCAACTCATATTGGAGCAACATCAAACATAGTTATATATATTTCCATCTATGCTTACACATCATTTTACACATATTTTGAAAATACATCAATAGGAATAAGTTCGTTCTGGTTTGAGCCATGTAAGCGCTGATGAGAGCTTTTGATTGAGAGAAAGAAAGAAAGTTGGGAAAGTAAAACCAGTTCTATATTTCATTGGCTAAATCCAAACATCCAACAGTCAATTAAGCATACACTTAGTACAAACCTATAGCAAACTTAACCAATTCACTAACCTATCAAACGAAAATGATTATGTCCAAGAGTACAATGAATACAATGTAAATCTCATGGAAATATATAGGAATATGTACACATCTCATACTTCTATTCACTTGTATACATTTTCATGAGTTTCTTTCCACCATGACTGTACAAGCATATACAGTTATTGGTCTGCAATGTCTCCATCTGCCCTTACGTGCATTGGGAGATGCTGAGGCCATTCGTAAGCAAATATTCAATAAACTTTACAACAAACATGCCACAATCAGACCGGTAGCTAAATATAATAAAGATGTCACAATACTGACTTTACACACTTTAAACCCATCATACACGTTGTATGATTAACCAAACCCCACTAATTACATAAAACACACAAAAAACAAGTTGATTTCACACCATTTAGACCAATCATACACGGTGTATGATTGATCATACACCACTAATTACTTAAAACACATTAAAACAAGTTGATTTTACACTCTTTAAACCCATCATGCACGGTGTATGATTAACCAAACACCACTAATTACTTAAAACACACTAAAATAAGTTGATTTCACACCATTTAGACTAATCATATACAGTGTATAATTGCTCATTGATCATATACCACTAATGAATTGAAAGACACTGAAAAGAGTTGATTTTACAATATTAAAACCTATCACATGCGGTGTATGATAGATTACACACCATTATTTACTTAAAACACATTAAAACAAGTTGATTTTAAACCCTTAAAACCTATCACACACGGTGTATGATTCATCATACACCACTATTTACTTAAAACATACTAAAACAAGTTGATTTCACATCGTTCAAACCGATCATACATGATGTATGATTGATCATACACATATATTGACTTAAAACACACCAAATGAAAATGATTTCACACCATTTAAACCAATCATACGCGGTGTATGATTGATCATACACCACTAATGACTTGCAACATACCAAAAGAAAATTAATTCACACCATAAAAACCAATCATACCCAATGTATGATTGATCATAAACCACTAATGACTTAAAACACACTAGGAGTAATGATATAAACACCAAATAAGCCAATCATACACGGTGTATGATTATCCATACACCACTATTTACTTAAAACACATTAGAACAAGTTGATTTTGCACCCTTAAAACCGATCGTATGGTGTATTATTGATAATGCACCACTATTTACTTAAAACACACTAAAACAAGTTGATTTTACACCATTTAAATCCATCATACACGTTATATGATTAACCAAACCCCACTAATTACTTAAAACGCACAAAAACAAGTTGATTTCACAACATTTAGACCAATCATACACGGCGTATGATTGATCATACACCATTAATTACTTAAAACACGTCAAAACGAGTTGATTTTACACCGTTTAAACCCATCATACACGTTGTATGATTAACCAAACACCACTAATTTTTTAAAACACACTAAAACAAGTTGATTTCATGCCATTCAGACCAATCATACAAGGGGTGTGATTTATCATACACCACTAATGACTTGAAAGGCACAAAAATAAGTTGATTTTAGACCATTAAAACGTATCGTACACGGTGTATGATTGATCATGCACCGCTATTTGCTTAAAACATATTAAAACAAGTTGATTTTACACTCTTAAAGTCTATCATACACGGTGTATGATTGATCATACACCATTGTTCACTCAAAACACACTAAAACTAGTTGATTTCACACCTTTTAAACCAGTTATACACGGTGTATGATTGATCATACAGAAATACTGACTAAAAACACGCCAAGAGAACATGATTTCACCCCATTTAAATCTATCATACATGGTGTATGATTGATCGTACACCTCTAGTCACTTTGAACACACCAAGATGAAATTACTTCACACCATTTAAACAAATCATACACGGTGTATGATTCATCAAACACCAATAGTAACTTAAAATGCACCAAGAGGAATTGATTTCACACTATTTAAACTAATCATACACGGTGTATCATTGATCACACATGGTGTATGATTGATCATAAAGCACTAATGACTTCAAACACACAAAGTGAAAATGATTTCACGCCATTAAAACTAATTGTACACGGAGTATGATTGTGTTATGTTTGTGATCAAATCACAAACATAAACTAAGATTAAGAGAGTATGGGATGAGAAAGAAGTGAAGGAGATGAGAAAATAGAAGAGTTAAGATGAGAGAGAGAAGACTAATCTCAAAGAGATTGGTTTGATATTTCATGTGATGAATGAAGATTACACAAGATCAACCTATTAATAGAAACTACATACATTAAATCAAGCCTTAATCAAGCTTAACCGACTTAAACATAGCCGCCAAGCTTGACCAGCCAATTGACCTACACAACTAACGGCCAACCGACTTTGGCGCCAAAACTGGGATTTGAAAGCTACCGAGCGTAACGATACAATTAAGCTCCTTATTACATTGTATTATATCACATTAAGCAAGAAACATAACAATCCCCTCCCCTTAGAGCATTCTTGTCCTCAAGAATGAAAAGAAGGAAATTGGCTCTTTAAGAAACGCTTTGCTTCCCAAGTGGTAAACGAATCATCCAAGTTGCACCAGCTCACTCCAACCTCCTGTCCTGCACGGTCAGCTGCTGCTCCTTGCGTCTGCTCTACTACTGTACCAGGTTGTAAGATCAAAGCACCACTGGATCCTACTTGCGGAGGACTTGAAGATGGGCTGAGTCCCTTCTTGACCTATTTTTTAAGAAGTGAGACATGAAAGACCGGGTGAATATACGAGTCCGGGGGACGCTCCAACTTGTAAGCCACCTTGCCAATTCTCTCTAACACCTTGTAGGGACCAAAAAACTGTGCGCAAAGCTTAACATTTTTTCTTATTGCTGCTCTGGATTGCCTATATGGCTGCAATTTCAAGTATACCATATCCCCCACATCAAAATTTCCATCGAATCTCTTCCTATCTGCATACCACTTCATTCGGGCTTGAGATTCACTGAGATTATGCTTCAGCTACTGCATAAACTATTTCCTCTGATGCACCAGCTCATTAACGTCAACCACACCTGCCCCCACTTCGTGCAACATCAAGGGAGAAGGAGGATCATACCCATATAATGCCTTAAAAGGTGTAGTACCAATTGAAGCATGGAAATGGGTGTTATACCAAAATTCTGCCAAAGATAGCCTTCTTCCCCACACTTTAGGATGATTAAACTCATACCTCTAAGGTATTGCTCGATGCATTGGTTGACCCTCTCCGTCTGACCATCTGTTTGGGGGTGATAGGAAGAGCTGAGCGCTAAGGTCGTTCCCAACAGTCCGAACAATTCCTTCCAAAATCGACTTGTAAAGAGCTTGTCCCGATCAGAAACTATGGATTGAGGCAAGCCATGGAGCTTGTAGATGTTGTCTAGGAACACCCGAGCTAGCTTCTCAGCAGTCACAGGACGAGCCAAAGCAATGAAGTGCCCAGACTTAGTGAATCGATCCACTACTACCCAAATCACCTCTTTTCCTTCTGACTTAGGCAATCCTTCGATAAAATCCATGCTTATGTGCTGCCAAATACCCTCAGGAAGAGGTAAAGGCTGTAGAAGTCCTCGACACCTTTGATCACCAAGTTTAGTTTGTTGACAAACCTCACAACTTTGAACAAAGTTATGCACTTCCTTCCTCATTCCGGGCCAACTAAAGTAACCCTTCAGCCTCTGATATGTTCCCTCCATGCTTGAGTGTCCTCCCCATGAAGAATCATGAGCAGCACTGATAATTTGGTGTCTAAGATCAGTCGAGGTACCAATGTACAACTTCCCCTGAATTCTTATATTGCCTTGGGTAACAGATATCTGTGCATCAGCAGTCTGATTGCAAGCTTTACCCACGATTGCAGCAGCTATACATTCTTGCACAAACAAATCATTCTCATAGGACTGATGTAACTCTTCCATCCAAGCAGGAGAAACCACAGAAACAGCTCCAAGAGAACCCTGCTCAAGGTCCTCAAATCTGCGTGACAATGCATCAGCAACCCAGTTCTCCTTTGCTTTTCTGTATTCAATGTCGTAATTGAGTCCTAACATCTTCATCAGCCCTTTTCTCTGTATCCTAGTGAAATCTTCTACTCCAACAAGTGCTTAAGACTGTGGTGATCAGTCCTAATGAGGAAATGGTGCCCATCCAAGTAGTGTCTCCACTTGTCAACCGCTAGCAAAATGGCAAGATAATCTTTCTCATATGTAGAAAGAACTTGATGTTTAGTACTCAAAGCTTGGCTAAGATATGCTATAGGCCTTCCACCTTGAGATAACACTGCCCCAATACGACTACCACTCACATCAGTCTCTAGAATAAAGCTTGAAGAGAAATCGGGCATTGCCAAAACTGGTGCTTTGCATATTTCAACCTTGAGTGCTTCAAAAGCCTTTTGAGCTTCATCCGACCACTTGAATGAATCTTTCTTCAATAGGTCTGTTAATGGCTTTGCTAAGGCTCCATAGTTAGCCACAAACTTGCGGTAATAGCTGGTTAATCCATAGTTAGCCACAATCTTTCTGCAAAGTAACCGGAGCTGGCCATTCCTTGATGGCATGAACTTTTGTGGGATCTGTGGCAACTCCTTCACCAGAAATCACATGGCCAAGATACTCTAAGTGAGTTTGAGCAAAGGAACACTTGGCTAACTTAACATACAACTTGTGCTTCCTCATGACCGAAAACACCTCTCTCAAATGCTTCAAATGCTCCTCAAACGATACACTGTAAATCAGGATGTCATCAAAGAAGACCAACACAAATCTCCTAAGAAATTGTTTGAAGACATCATTCATAAGAGCCTGAAATGTTGCTGGAGCATTTGTCAAACCAAATGGCATGACCACAAACTCAAAGTGTCCATGATGTTTCCGGAATGCAGTCTTGTACACATCTTGCTCCCCCCACTCTAATCTGATGATATCCTTGTCGAAGGTCCAGCTTGGAGAAGACTTGAGCTCCATATAATTCTTCCAACAAATCATCTATAACTGGTATAGCAAACTTGTCCTTCACAGTCATAGAGTTGAGTTGCCTATAATCAATACACATAGGAGCCGTGCCATCTTTCTTCGTGACAAGAATGACCGGAGAAGCAAAGGGACTATGGCTGGCTTGTATGAAGTTGGTCTTTAGCAATTCATCCACTTGCCTTTCAATTTCTGTCTTCTGAGCGTGAGGATACCTATAAGGCCTTATCTTTATCGGTTCAGCACCCTCTTTGAGAGGAATTACATGATCCAAACTCCTTTTGGGAGGTAAGGATTTAGGTACCTCAAACACATCTTCAAAATCAATAACCAGAATCTGCACTTCTGGCTCAGTAATGCCAATCAGTTCAGCTGAGGAAATAGCAAATAGATGGCCCACCCATTGGTAAGCACAGCTCTGCAGGCCCTTCTTCAATTTACTCCCCTTGATTACCTGTAATTGAGCTGGTTCGGATATCCCTTGCAAGGTAACCTTGGTGCCTTGAACATCAAAGGAGACTGTGAGATGAGTATAATCAAACAATACCGAGCTATAGCTTCTCATCCAATCAACTCCGAGCACCATGTCACACCCTCCCAAAGGAAGGATTCTAAAGTCATAGCTAAACTTGTGGTCTTGCATCAACCAAGAGAAACTTTGGCATTTATTCTGAGTTGTGACTGTCTTTCCATCAGCCACGGTAACTGCAAGAGGTGCGTTTTGATCACTTCATGTCCTACCTTCTTGACCACTTTAGGATCCACAAAGCTATGAGTACTCCCACTATCAATGAGAATGATAATGGACCTCTTTCCAGCTTTTCCTTTAATCCGAATTGTGCTATGTGCTCCATTACTGATTAGAGCCTTAACAGAAATTTCCACTTCAGCATCTTCCAAGCTTACTTCACTTTCTTGGTCTAAATCAATGCACTCCTCTGAAATTTCCTCACCATCAGAATGTTCACCAGCCTTAGTGCTTTCCACAGCCATGAGAAACTTGGGATTGCACTTGTGACCAAATTGATAAGGCTGATTACCTCGGTAGCATAATTTCTATTGAGTTCTGTCCTCCAATCTGTTTGGCCTGTTTCTGTTCGAGCCTTGCTGAATTTTGGAGCTATTCCCACGAGATCTGAAGCCATCACTTGCTGCTATGACCGTGGATTCATAGAGCTTTAGCAAAGGCCACTGACAAATCAGTAGGATCTACCGCCTTGACTAAGTTCTTTAACTTAGGCTTCAACCCACTTATAAAAGCTGATACATAATACGACTCAGAGGCCTCAATTTCAGTCACAATGCTAGCCCAGAGGTTCTCAAATCTGGTCATGTATTCTTTCACAGTCATCTCTTGCTTCGCTTTATTGAATTTATCCACTATATCACTCTCATCCTCATCACTATACCAAGAACACAAGGCTTTGGCAAACTCATTCCATAAAATGGAAGGTTTACCTCTTATCAAGCTATAAAACCACACCTCATGATCACCAAGCAAATACACAGCCGCAATTTGAACCTTCTCTGATTCAGCAATGTCATAGAAGTGAAAATAACGCTCGCACCTCCTCAGCCAAGAATGAGGCTGCGTACCATCAAATGGATCAATTTGCACCCGAGGTTGTCTATGGTTATTGTTTCTGCTGTTGGACAACTCCTCATTACTTCCTGATCGTTGTTGATGCCAAGAATCGGGTGGTCGAACCAATTGATCAGCATTTACTTCTGGAGGTCTGAAAGTATGCTCCATTTCCTGAACTCTGTCACCGGTTGCAGCATCCCAGTTTGAAGGTCGAGATGGTACAAGCTTACTGCGACCTTGCCTATCAGTAACCTCAGCATCATGTGCTCTAACTGGAGCTCCAGCTTCTCCCTCACGGTGTTGTGTTTCAACTCGTATTGAAGGATTTACTTGTAACACACTTGCTGGAATCAAAGGTTCAAGCACAATAGGAGGATTTGGCCTCCTGAATTGCTCACGAATTTTAGCTAGTTTCACTTCCAACTGCTGCTTTTCATGATCAAGCCTCAAGGAAATCCTTTCCTCCAATTCCTGTGAATGCCTTGTGATTTGATCAGTTACCAGAAGTTCAACCTGCTGTGACCGTTGCTCAAATTTCACATCCAGTTGTTGACATATCTGCAAGGTCCATTGGTTCAAATTTTGAATGGTTTCAGCATTAGACTCCCTGATTTGAACAAGCAAGCGATTGCTCATCATCTGCAATTGACTGTTTAATTGTGCATTTGTGACAGCATCTCGATCAGCAGCATCATTATTGCCAATAATTTCGGCATAAGAGGTCCTGGCAGTAGCTTTAGCTGCAGCCGATCTGGTAGTTACTCCACTGATCAATACCGCATCAATTGGTTCCATAGATGACCACGAATCAAGTTTATATGTTTGTTTTTTTTTTTTTTTAAACTTTTTTATATATCAATTAAGAGTTAACCGCAAGCATTTAACCTAAACATTCAAGATTGAATCCCTAAGCGAATTGCAATGCGATCAATGGATATGTGATATCAATTTCGTTTGAATTTGGAAGCCAAACGAGGCTTTGATACCAATTGTTATGTTTGTGATCAAATCACAAACATAAACTAAGATCAAGAGAGCATGGGATGAGAAAGAAGTGAAGGAGATGAGAAAATAGAAGAGTTAAGATGAGAGAGAGAAGGCTAATCTCAAAGAGATTGGTTTGATATTTCATTTGATGAATGAAGATTACACAAGATCAACCTATTAATAGAAACTACATACATTGAATCAAGCCTTAATCAAGCTTAACCGACTTAAACACAGCCGCCAAGCTTGACCAGCCAATTGACTTACACAACTAATGGCCAACCAACTTTGGCGCCAAAACTGGGATTTGAAAGCTACCGAGCCTAACGATACAATTAAGCTCCTTATTACATTGTATCATATCACATTAAGCAAGAAACATAACAGATTGATCATACACCACTAACGAATTAAAACATAAAAAAAGAAAATTATTTCACACCATAAAAACCAATCATACACGGTGTATGATTGATCATAAATAATAAATGACTTCAAACACACCAAGAGAAAATGATATAACACCATATAAACAAATCATACATAGTGTATGATAGATCGTACACCACTATTTACTTAAAACACATTAAAACAAGTTGATTTTACACCCTTAAAACCTATCATATATGGTGTATGACTGATCATACGCCACTATTTACTTCAAACACACTAAAACAAGTTGATTTTACACCCTTTAAACCCATCATACATGTTTTATTATTAACCAAACCCCACTAATTACATAAAACACATTAAAACAAGTTGATTTTACACCCTTAAAACTGATCATACAGGGTGTATGATTAATTACACACCACTATTTACTTAAAACACCCCAAAACAAGTTGTTTTTTCACCCTTCGAACCCATTATACACGTTATATGATAAAACAAACACCACTAATTACTTAAAACACACTAAAACAAGTTGATTTCACACCATTTAGACCAATCATACACGGTGTATGATTGATCATACACCACTAATTAATTAAAACACGTTAAAGCAAGTTAATTTTACACCCTTTAAACCCATCATACATGGTGTATGGCTTACCAAACACCAATAATTACTTAAACACACTAAAACATGTTGATTTCACACCATTTAGACCAATTATACACGATATATGATTGATCATACACCACTAATGACTTTAAAGACCCTAAAACAAGTTGATTTTATACACCACTATTTACTTAAAACACATTAAAACAATTTGATTTTGCACCCTTAAAACCTATTACAGATAGTGTATGATTGAGCATAAACCATTATTTACTTAAAATACACTAAAACAAGTTGATTTCACACTGCTTAAACTAGTCGCATAGGGTGTATGATTTACCATGCACCTATACTGACTGAAAACACACCGAGAAAAAATGATTTCACACCATAAAAACCAATTATACACGGTGTATGATTGATCGTAAACCTCCAATGTCTTCAAACACACCAAAAGAAACAATATAACACCATATAAACCAATTATAGATGGTGTATGATGGGTCATACACCACTATTTACTTAAAACACATTAAAATAAGTTGATTTTACACCCTTAAAACCTATCATACATGGTGTATGATTTATTGTTCACCACTATTTACTTAAAACACACTAAAGCAAGTTGATTTTACACCTTTTAAACCCATCATACACGTTATATGATTAACCAAACCCCACTAATTACTTAAAACACAGTAAACAAGTTGATTTCACAACATTTAGACCAATCATACACCGTTTATGACTGATCATACACCACTAATTATATAAAACACGTTAAAACATGTTAATTTTACACCCTTTAAACCTATCATATATGGCGTATGATTAACCAAACACCAATAATTGCTAAAAATAGACTAAAACAAGTTGATTTCACAGCATTTAGACTAATCATACAAGGTGTATGATTGATCATACACCAGTAATGACTTGAAAGACACTAAAACAAGTTGATTTTGCACAGTGTATGATTTATCATACGCCACTATTCACTTAAAACACATTAAAACAAGTTGATTTTACACCCATAAAACCTATCATACACAGTGAATGATTGATCATATACCTCTATTGACTTAAAACAAACTAAAAAAAAGTTGATTTCACACCGTTTAAACCAATCATACACAGTGTATGATTGATCATATACCAAAACTGACTTAAAACACACCAAGAGAACATGATTTCACCCCATTTACACCCATCATATATGGTGTATGATTTATCATACACCTCTAGTTACTTGAAACACACCAAGATGAAATTATTTCACATCATTTAAACCAATCAAACACGGTGTGTGATTCATCATACACCAATAGTGACTTAAAACACACAAAGAGAAAATGATTTCACTCCATTTAAACCAATCATACACGATGTATGATTGATCACACATTGTGCATGATTGATCGTGAAGTACTAATGACTTCAAACACGCCATGAGAAAATGATTTCGCACCATTTAAACAATTCATACATGGTGTATGATTGATCACACACCACTAATGACTTGCAACATACCAAAAGCAAATTGTTTCACACCATAAAAACCAATCATACACGGTTTATGATTGATCATGAACCACTGATGACTTCAAACACACCAAGAAAAAATGATATAACACCATATAAACCAATCATATACAATGTATGATTGATCATACGCCACTATTTACTTAAAACACATTAAAAACAAGTTGATTTTACACCCTTAAAACCTTTCATACATGGTGTGGTATTGATCATACACCGCTATTTACTAAAAACACACTAAAATAAGTTGATTTTACACCCTTTAAACCCATCGTACACGTTGTATGATTAACCAAACCCCACTAAATACGTAAAACACACTAAAACAAGATGATTTTACACCCTTAAAACCTATCATACACGGTGTATGATTGATCATACACAACTATTTTCTTAAAACACACTAAAACAAGTTGATTTTACAACTGTTAAACCCATCATGCACGTCATATGATTAACCAAACCCCACGAATTACTTAAAACACACTAAAAACAAGTTAATTTCACACCATATAGACCAATCATACACGGTGTATGATTGATCGTACACCAATAATGACTTGAAACACACTAAAACAAGTTGATTTTACACCATTAAAACCTATCATACACGGTGTATGATTGATCATACGCCACTATTTACTTAAAACACATTAAAATAAGTTGATTTTGCACCCTTAAAACCTATCATACACGGTGTATGATTGATCGTACACCACTATTTACTTAAAACACACTAAAACAAGTTGATTTCACGCCGTTTAAACCAATCATAAACGGTGTGTAATTGATCATACTCCAATATTGACTTAAAATACACCAAGTGAAAATGATTTCACACCATTTAAACCAATCTTACACGGTGTGTGATTGATCGTACACCACTAATGACTTGAAACATGCCAAAAGAAAATTATTTCACACCATAAAAACCAATCATACACAGCGCATGATTGATCATAAACCACTAATGAGTTCAAACACACCAAGAGAAATGATATGACACCATATAAACCTATCATACACGGTGTATGATTAATCATACACCACTATTTACTTAAAACACATCAAAACAAGTTGTTTTTACACCCTTAAAACTGGTCATACATGGTGTATGATTTATCATACACCACAATTTATTTAAAACAAACTAAAACAAGTTAATTTTACACCCTTTAAACCCATCATACACATTATATGATTAACCACACGCCACTAATTACTTAAAACACACTAAAACAAGTTGATTTCACACCATTTAGACCAATTATACACGGTGTACGATTGATCATACACCATTAATTACTTAAAACACGTTAAAATAAGTTGATTTTACCCCCTTTAAACCCATCATACACGGTTTCTGATTAACCAAACACCACTAATTACTTAAAGCACACCAAAACAAGTTGATTTCACACCATTTAGACCAATCATACACGGTGTATGATCGTACACCACTAATGGCTTGAAAAATACTAAAACAAGTTGATTTTACCCCATTAAAACATATCATACATGGTGTATGATTGATCATACACCACTATTTATTTAAAACACATTAAATAAAGTTGATTTTACACCCTTAAAACCTATCATACATGGTGTATGATTGATCATACACCACTATTTACATAAAACACACTAAAATAAGTTGATTTCATATCGTTTAAACCAGTCATTCATGGGGTACGATTGATCATACACCAATATTGACTTAAAATAAACCAAGAGAACATGATTTCATCCCATTTAAACCTATCATACACGGTGTATGATTGATCATATACCTCTAGTTGCTTGAAACACTCCGAGTTGAAATTGTTTCACACCATTTAAACCAATCATACATGGTGTATGATTCATGATACACCAATAGTGGCTTAAAACACACCAAGAGAAAAAGATTTCACACCATTTAAACCAATTATACATGGTGTATCATTGATCACACACGGTGGATGATTGATCATAAAACACTAATGACTTCAAACACACCAAAAGAAAATGATGTCACACCATTTAAAACAATCACACACAGTGTATAATTGATCATACACCACTAATGACTTGCAACATACCAAAAGAAAATTATTTCACACCATAAAAACCAATCGTACGCGGTGTATGATTGATCATAAACCACTAGTGACTTCAAACAAACCGAGAGAAAATGATATAACACCATATAAACCAATCATACACGGTGTATGATTGATCATACACCACTATTTACTTAAAACACATTAAAACAAGTTGATTTTACACCCTTAAAACCTATCATACACGGTGTATGATTCATCATACACCACTATTTACTTGAAACCTACTAAAACAAGTTGAATTTACACCGTTGAAACCCATCATGCACGTTGTATGATTAACCAGACCCCACTAATTACTTAAAACACTCTAAAAGAAGTTAATTTAACACCCTTAAAACCTATCATACACGGTGTATGATGATCATACACCACTATTTACTTAAAACATACTAAAACAAGTTGACTTTGCACCCTTTACACCCATCATACACGTTGTATGATTAACCAAACCCAATAATTACTTAAAACACACTAAAATAAGTTGATTTCACACGATTTGGACCAATCATACACGGTGTATGATTGGTGATACACCCCTAATTACTTAAAGCACGTTAAAACAAGTTGAATTAACACCCTTTAAACCTATCATGCACGGTGTATGATTAACCAAACACCACAAATTACCGAAAACACACTAAAACAAGTTGATTTCACATCCTTTAGACTAATCATACACGGTTTATGATTGATCATACACCACTAATGACTTGAAAGACACTAAAAAAAGTTGATTTTACACTATTAAAACCTATCATATACGGTGTGTGATTGATCATACACCACTAGTTACTTAAAATGCATTAAAACGAGTTGATTTTACACTCTTAAAACCTATCATACGTGGTGTATGATTTATTTACCTAAAACACACTAAAGCAAGTTAATTTTACACCTTTTAAACCCATCATACAAGTTATATGATTAACCAAACCCCACTAATTACTTAAATCACAGTAAACAAGTTGATTTCACAACATTTAGACCAATCATACACCGTTTATGACTGATCATACACCACTAATTATTTAAAACACGTTAAAACAAGTTAATTTTACACCCTTTAAACCCATCATATATGGTGTATGATTAACCAAACACCAATAGTTGCTAAAAATAGACCAAAACAAGTTGATTTCACAGCGTTTAGACTAATCATACAAGGTGTATGATTGATCATACACCAGTAATGACTTGAAAGACACTAAAACAAGTTGATTTTACACAGTGTATTATTTATCATACCCCACTATTCACTTAAAACACATTAAAGCAAGTTGATTTTACACCCGTAAAACATATCATACATGGTGAATGATTGATCATATACCTCTATTTACTTAAAACGAACTAAAAAAAGTTGATTTCGCATCGTTTAAACCAATCATACACAGTGTATGATTGATCATATACCAATACTGACTTAAAACACACCAAGAGAACATGATTTCACCCCATTTACACCCATCATACATGGTGTATGATTTATCATACACCTCTAGTTACTTGAAACACACCAAGATGAAATTATTTCACATCATTTAAACCAATCATACATGGTATGTGATTCATCATACACCAATAGTGACTTAAAACACACCAAGAGAAAATGATTTCACTCCATTTAAACCAATCATATACGGTGTATGATTGATCACACATTGTGCATGATTGATCGTAAAGTACTAATGACTTCAAACACGCCAAGAGAAAATGATTTCACACCATTTAAACAATTCATACATGGTGCATGATTGATCATACACCACTAATGACTTGCAACATACCAAAAGGAAATTATTTCACACCATAAAAACCAATCATACACGGTTTATGATTGATCATAAACCACTGATGACTTCAAACACACCAAGAAAAAATGATATAACACCATATAAACCAATTATACACGATGTATGATTGATCATACGCCACCATTTACTTAAAACACATTAAAAACAAGTTGATTTTACACCCTTAAAACCTTTCATACACGGTGTGGTATTGATCATGCACCGCTATTTACTAAAAGCACACTAAAATAAGTTGATTTTACACCCTTTAAACCCATCGTACACGTTGTATGATTAACAAACCCCATTAAATACATAAAACACACTAAAAAAAGATGATTTTACACCCTTAAAACCTATCATACACGGTGTATGATTGATCATACACAACTATTTTCTTAAAACACACTAAAATAAGTTGATTTTACAACTGTTAAACCCATCATGCACGTCATATGATTAACCAAACCCCACAAATTACTTAAAACACACTAAAAACAAGTTGATTTCACACCATATAGACCAATCATACATGGTCTATGATTGATCGTACACCAATAATGACTTGAAACACACAAAAACAAGTTGATTTTACACCATTAAAACCTATCATACATGGTGTATGATTGATCATACGCCACTATTTACTTAAAACACATTAAAATAAGTTGATTTTGCACCCTTAAAACCTATCATACACGGTGTATGATTGATCGTACACCACTATTTACTTAAAACACACTAAAACAAGTTGATTTCACGCCGTTTAAACCAATCATAAACGGTGTGTAATTGATCATGCACCAATATTGACTTAAAACACACCAAGAGAAAATGATTTTACACCATTTAAACCAATCTTACACGGTGTATGATTGATCGTAAGCCACTAATGACTTGAAACATGGCAAAAGAAAATTATTTCACACCATAAAAACCAATCATACATAGCGCATGATTGATCATAAACCACTAATGAGTTCAACCACACTAAGGGAAATGATATAACACCATATAAACCAATCATACATGGTATATGATTGATCATACCCCACTATTTACTTAAAACACATCAAAACAAGTCGTTTTTACACCCTTAAAACTGGTCATACATGGTGTATGATTTATCATACACCACAATTTATTTAAAACAAACTAAAACAAGTTAATTTTACACCCTTTAAACCCCTCATACACATTATATGATTAACCAAATGCCACTAATTACTTAAAACACACTAAAACAAGTTGGTTTCACACCATTTAGACCAATCATACACGGTGTACGATTGATCATACACCATTAATTACTTAAAACACGTTAAAATAAGTTGATTTTACACCCTTTAAACCCATCATACATGGTATCTGATTAACCAAACACCGCTAATTACTTAAACCACACTAAAACAAGTTGATTTCATGCCATTTAGACCAATCATACACGGTGTATGATTGATTGTACACCACTAATGACTTGAAAAACACTAAAACAAGTTGATTTTACCCCATTAAAACCTATCATACATGGAGTATGATTGATCACACACCACTATTTATTTAAAACGCATTAAATAAAGTTGATTTTACACCCTTAAAACCTATCATACACGGTGTATGATTGATCATACACCACTATTTACATAAAACACACTAAAATAAGTTGATTTCATATCGTTTAAACCAGTCATACATGGGGTACGATTGATCATACACCAATACTGACATAAAATACACCAAGAGAACATGATTTCACCCCATTTAAACCTCTCATACACAGTGTATGATTGATCATACACCTCTAGTTGCTTGAAACAGTCCGAGTTGAAATTGTTTCACACCATTTAAACCAATTATACATGGTGTATGATTCATGAAACACCAATAGTGACTTAAAACACACCAAGAGAAAAAGATTTCACACCATTTAAACCAATCATGCATGGTGTATCATTGATCACACACGGTGTATGATTGATCATAAAGCACTAATGACTTCAAACACACCAAAAGAAAATGATTTCACACCATTTAAAACAATCATACACAGTGTATAATTGATCATACACCACTAATGACTTGCAACATACCAAAAGAAAATTATTTCACACCATAAAAACCAATCATACGCGGTGTATGATTGATCATAAACCACTAGTGACTTCAAACAAACCGATAGAAAATGATATAACACTATATAAACCAATCATACACGGTGTATGATTGATCATACACCACTATTTACTTAAAACACATTAAAATAAGTTGATTTTATACCCTTAAAACCTATCATACACGGTGTATGATTTATTATACACGGTGTATGATTTATCATACACCACTATTTACTTGAAAACATACTAAAACAAGTTGAATTTACACCGTTGAAACCCATCATGCACGTTGTATGATTAACCAAACCCCACTAATTACTTAAAACACTTTAAAACAAGTTAATTTAACACCCTTAAAACCTATCATACACCACTATTTACTTAAAACACACTAAAATAAGTTGACTTTGCACCCTTTACACCCATCATACACGTTGTATGATTAACCAAACCCTGATAATTACTTAAAACACACTAAAATAAGTTGATTTCACGCGATTTGGACCAATCATACACGGTGTATGATTGGTGATACACCATTAATTACTTAAAGCACGTTAAATCAAGTTGAATTAACACCCTTTAAACCTATCATACACGGTGTATGATTAACCAAACACCACTAATTACTTAAAACACACTAAAACAAGTTGATTTCACATCCTTTAGACTAATCATACACGGTTTATGATTGATCATACACCACTAATGACTTGAAAGACACTAAAAAAAAGTTGATTTTACACTATTAAAACCTATCATATACGGTGTGTGATTGATCATACACCACTAGTTACTTAAAATGCAGTAAAACAAGTTGATTTTACACCCTTAAAACTTATCATACACGGTGTATGATTGATCATACACCACTATTTACTTAAAACAAACTAAAATAAGTTGATTTCACACCATTTAGACCAATCATACACAATGTATGAGTGGTTAAGACCATTAATGACTTGAAACAAGCAATAAAAAATGATATTACACCATTTAAACCAATTATAAATGGTGTATGATTAATCATACACCATTAATGACTATTGACACACCAATAACATATGATAGTGATCCATTTTCAACACTCACTTGCCGTGTATCAACTATCATACACCATTTATGCTTTACCGTTAGCATCTGCTTTCCACCCCCAAAATCCACACAACATATAGGCAAATATTAATAAAAATCGATTCAACCACCACACAAATAAAATACGAAAAACGTAGGTACAATGAGGAATAATAAACTAAATCTGCCACAGAATCAAATAACCAAGCCAATATGAAAACCTCACTCAAAAAACACTAACCCTTACTCACAACACCAATATCAGCAAAACCCTAAACCACAAAATAACCCTCAACCCCAAAAAAACCCTAAACCCCAAAAGAAACCCTAACAAATACTAGGCCAGTGCAACACACGAAACAATCACGTATAAATTTCCCTCAAATAGCCCCAACAAACAACCATGAGAAAACAAACACGCACTAACGAAATCAGTGTTACCTTTTTGGAAATGGTGATTAAACCCCAGATGAACAAGGTGCAGCGACGAAATGCAACGGATGGTGAGGGACGTGACAACAAGAGCAAGGATGAAGTGAGCAAAGAGAAGGCCTAATGGAAGATATGAGAACTCGAAGGTCACAACGGCTTGGAAACTGGAAGGTTATAGCGAGTGGAAAGGAGAGAGACTGTATGGGAAATGGGTGTAAGAGGAGAGAGAGAGAGTGAAAACGGGAGGAAAAATAATTGCAGGGCCAAATTTGTCCAATTGGGTTGGTTTAGGGAGATGGGGGCTGGAAAAAGATTAAATGTGGGGGTTGGGGTCTGTCCCGTACAATTCCCCAACTTTTTTGGGGGGTGAACTACTGATTTGATCTAATATCTTATAAAAGTTGATAATATTTATAAATTTGGTGAATGTCAATTAATTTTATGAGTTAGTAAAATTTTAAATTTTTATATCATATTCTGATGCTTGAATCAATATATAAATAATAACATGATAATAAAATAAAGCTTTTAATATCTTCATAGAAATTAATATCCAAATATTTTATTTTTCTTAATTGATTTATTATTACTTCTAAATAATAACAAAAATAATGCATTTTATTTTAAGAGAGAGATTATTCCCTATCCTTTAGACCTAGTGTATCAAGGGCTTCTGCATAAGCGGGGTTTGGGAGGGGTGGATGTACGCAGCCTTACCCCTTCAGGGTGTAACCCTACTTAGAGGCTGTTTTCGAGCACCGTAAACTTATAGGGTTGGCAATACCACGACTTCCCAGGAGGTCACCCTTCGAGGTACTATTCTTGCTAAGCATGCTTAACTTCAGAGTTTTAATAAGATCCGGTGCCTTAATACCTGGTAGGAGAGAGAAATATTAGAATTGGAATATCCAAAAAAAAAAAAAAACAAAAATTCAATTTGTCTTAAGGTTGACCTCTCCAATCCTAATCCTTTTTTAGGCTGACCTAGACTTAAGCAAGCCCGGTTAGCTGGTCTTCTAGCATGTAATATTTAATAAATTAATTGCTTGACATTCATTGGCTCAATGCAATCATACTCATTTTTTTGATCGAACATACTCATAACCCTTCCTAGACTTTCACCCATCAATTTAATCTTTTGCGAGAGTTGACTCCTTGACATAATATCAGAGCCAAGGTGACCAAGAGGTTACGAGTTCGAATCTCAGCAGCACCCACTTTCAATATTGAAGCACAATGTATAAGGTGGGCTTGTGCAATATTTATTCTTCAAGCCCAATTGACATTCATGTGAGGGGGCGCGTTAGATTATAAACTCTTCCTAGACTTCCACCCATCATCTTAAATTTTTGGAAAAGTTGGTTCCTTAACACTCATTGATCTAATTTAAACATATTCACGGCCTAACCAATAGAAATATTATCATAAACTCAATATAATTTAACTAAAAAAATCAAATTAACATAATATAAATTATAATAAGATTAAGCTAACATAAAAATACATGTATTAAATTAAGGGTTATTTATATTTTAGTATCCCGATATTTTTGGAAATAATAAAAAGGACCTTAACCCTTTAGAATTATCAAAAAGGTCTCTTAGTTTTTGTCGTATTAATAAAAATGCCCATAAGTTTTTGTTGCATTAATATAAAGGCTTCTCTCTGATTTAATGATGTCATTTTTAGTCAATAGTGTTGATGTGATAGCTGTGTTTTTATTAATGGCATAGTACAATGATAAAAACACCCTTCAATAACCATATTTTAAAACAAATTAAGCAAAAATAGATAGTTTTTACATAATAAAATATTTCGAATTTTGTGCTCATAAAGTACTAATAAGGGCGTTGAAGCATACATTAGGTTATTTCAATGTAGTATTAATAAAAGGTAATTGCCATGTCAGCTCTGTGGATAGAAAATGACGTCATGATGCCTGAAAGGGGCCTTTTTATTAATACGATAAAAACTTAAGGGCCTTTTTAATAATTCAAAAAAGTTAGGGTCCTTTTTATTAATTCCAAAAATGTCAGGGTACTAAAATGTGAATAACCCTTAAATTAATCTCAAATTGACTTTAATTTCACAATTGGTTTGAGTATCAACCCTAGTGGGAATCTGATATAAAAAAAAAAGAAAAAAAAAACCCTAATGGGAAAGACCACATTAAGCAAATTGGCAAAAATGGTAATTACAGGGAAAAGAGAGGGTTCTTCTGTATGTAAGTTGGCACAAAGCAAGAAAGTAGCCGCACCGCCCATAGAAAGGCCAGAGCCCCATTAGCGTGACATGTCATGCGAGATTATATTAGAAAAAAACAAGAAAAGGACAAATATAACCTGAAGATAGAGGTGGCCAACGGACGGGCCGGGCCAGGCCTGGGCCGAAGCCCAGTCAGCTTGCACTGTAGCGGGCCGGCTTGGCTCGGCCTGGGGGCCTCAAGGGGCAGGCCCGGCCTGGGCCCAGGCCCCGGCTTTTTAAAAGGAAAAAAAAATTTAATAATACAAAGTCGTTTTGTACTAAAATTATTGTAATTCATTGATAAATAATATGAGATACAAATACATTTTGATTAAGCACTAATAATGCTAAATATACATTAAATATATGTAATAAAATAAAATACACAATAAGTAATGGTAAATATCTTATCAAAAAAAATAATGGTACATAAATAACATAACAAATATAAGTACAAATACAAAGTTTGACATATGGGGGGTGCGGTCGTCTTTTGAGGTATACGGGGGGTGCGCTCGTCTTTTGATGTCAATATTTAAAAGTAAATAATTGACATACAAAAGTGTTGATATCAGTCGCCTTGGGGGGTATCTAGGCCATCAATTGAGGTATCGGTTGTACGGTTGTCTTCTTCATCCCTCGATGAATTCAGCTTCATTCTCTGTTGTTCTCTTGCCTCTGGTAGCAGCCAATCCTTCAAGCACACGGACATCTCTAAGCTTGACGGCGATAGCTTCGCCCTCTTCGCTCCAAGCAACCTGCCACCAAGACTGAAAGCACACTCCGATGCTACTGAAGACACCGGACAACTTAGTATATCACGTGCCATGGTGGAAAGCACGGGATACTGGGTTTGGTTTGTGTTCCACCATTATAACAGGTCAAAATTCGGGTTGGCCGGCGGCCCGAAAATATGGAGCATCGGTGTTCGCAAATAATAATCTAACTCATCACATGATGTGGGGGCTGCTGTGGGCGTAAATTGCTCCAATAGCTTCCACGAATATGACGTGTGTGAACTACTTCCACTAGATGTGGAAGATCCTACTGCAGCAGTACTAGGATTATTGGACGCTAATTTACGGGAATATTGAGAATATAAACTATGCAAGTTGTTATCGACATTGGTAATGAAAGTGTCGATATTAAGAGTAGGATTCAAATACGTGAAAAAATGTTGGCAAAACAAGTTGAAACCCTAGCGTTTACAACGAGGGTCTAAAATAGTTGCAAAGCAGTATGTAACAGGTAGTTCAAAATAATATTTAGCAAACTTTTCTTTCATTGCCTGAATCGATGCGAAGAAAACGGGGTTGGATTCATTACCCACCATCCAATTGACAATATCAAGCAATCTTGATATTGCTTGAGGCATGGTCGGATAGTAGCAACCCCAAAAAAATGTTGTTGCCTCTTTAAACATGCTAAAAAAGTTACAAATTTGATCTATTGTCTCCCAATTTATACCGGCCAGGTTGTAATCGCTCCATTCTGCACGATTTTCCTGGGCGTATTCCATTAGAATGTCTTTGGATTGTAAAAGGCGCTCTAACATTTCTACAGTAGACGACCACCTATTTTGGGAGTCTAATTTGAATTGTTTATATTCTATGTTATGCAACCTACATAAATTTCTAAATTTTCTTTTTCTAGTGCTGGATGATTTTACAGATATTATTACCGATCTTATGGTGATAAGGGATGCTTTTATGAGATCTAAACCATCCGTTACCATTAAATTAGACATTTGCCTAACATGGAAACACTTCCCACCTAACATGGGTCTCATTTGCCTAATTAAATGTGTAACGGCTGCAGTGTTATTGGTAGCATTGTCGAACGTAATACTGAAGATACGTCGCTCTATGCCCCAGTCACGGATTGCTGACATAATCACACCCGTAATTACCTCGGCATTGTGGGGACAATTTAAAAGTCCAAAATGAATTATCCGCTTTTGCACGATGAAGGATTCATCGGTCCAGTGTGTCGTTATGCACATATAAGGTTGGCTGGGTTTCGACGTCCATACGTCTGACGTCAACGAGAACATGCTCGTGTTCGTCGCAAAATGTGTGAAGACCCCAGTGTTCATCCCGTGGTACAACGTAAAAGCGTCCCGCTTTACGGTGTTCCGAGGAATCCTCACAATGGCAGGATTCACATTTCGTTGGAGGTAGTTGACGAAATTTGGGTCTTCGTTGGTATTAAAAGGCCTTTCACTCATAATTATATATTTAGCTAGCCCCTTTCGGTTGCTCTCCTGAGAGAACCTAAAATTAGTAAGTGCACCGGTCACTTGCTGTACTAGACGTTGTTGGCTCTTTTCTGGGAATTGCTCGGGGTGGCACCTAAGTATATGTCTGTTTATTGTGCCCGTCCCACTGCCAGGTTAATGGCTAAAATCCTTAGGTGGGTCACATAATTTACAAGTTGCTTTATTAGTTATCTTATTAAGGGTAAAGTGCTTACTACAAAAAAAATGACCATTGCCAACAGCAGGATTGTTGTTGGCAATAGCAATTTTTCTGTTGGTAAAAGCTTTACCAACAGAAATTGGTCTGTTGGTAGGCTATTAGTATAGCCACTGTTGGTAAAAGCTTTACCAACAGAAATTCGAAGTTGTTGGTAATAACTCCTTAATAGCCACAGTTGTTAATTGTTGGCAAAAGTTATGCCAATAAAATTTTTCTTTTGGTAAAAGGTATTACCAACAACCAATCCTCTATTGGTAGCAAGTATACTAACAATAAATTCTGTATTGGTAAAAGTTATACCAACAAAAATTATCTGTTGGTAAAACGTAGTACCAACACAAGTTTTATGTTGGTAAATAGTTTACCAACAACAAGTTCTGTATTGGCAAATGGTTTACTAATAAAAGCTCTGTTAGTAAAAGGCATTGCTAACAAAAAAAATTTTCTATTAATTGAGATTATACCAACAAACACTATATGACGGTAAAAGATATACCAACAAAGATTGTGAATACCAACAAGTTTACATTGACAAGGGAGTTGCTATCAACATTTTCATATAGCTACTCTCTTGATTAATACAAAACAAAACAAATCCATCATAGCATCCAAAATACAACTTCAATATTCATGTCTATTTTAATCCTTAATAAAAGAAAACCATCCAAAACAATTCCTAAAAGTTCAAATACCTAAAAGGACAAATCAATCATCTACCCAAAAGTTCTTAAGTAATATGTCCAAACAAATTTAATCAAAATCATACATCTTCCTACAAATCATCTCCATCTAAGAGTTCCTCGTCTTCATGTTCCTGATTAAACTCACCATCCAACGACACGCCATTTTCCCGTGACAATGAATAATAGATACGTTAGATTTACAACTTAAGCTCAATCTCATTCTTTTAGCATATAGGTAAGTTATACATAATTAAAATATTGCATAGAGTTCTAAAAAATGTAATAGTTATGAGAAATCAGATACTGGAATTATGTTGTTACATTTGCACTATTATCATTTGGAATAAGAACATTATACCTATGGCGGATAGGGTCCGGTGATTAGATTTAAAGCCCCAACAAATCATGCTCCTAGAACATTTATACCTATGATTGATATTTAAAATTTTGAGTCCAAGCAAGAAAGGTTCAACAAATTTTTCACTGACCAAAATTTTCATCCAAAAAAGGGCACTGCAATGTTCATACAACCATAGAGCAATATGACAATCTCTGGAGATCTGACATGTGCAAATAGCATAAAATGCATTAATGTAACCAACTAATAGACATTGCACTTCCAAACAAATAAGGTTATAAAATCCTAGAAAAAGGCACATTTAGAAATAATGGTGGCTTGGATTTATTGACTACAATGAACACCATAATCTTTGTTGATAGAACAAAACAATATTTTTGACCTTCATATCCCAATATCCCAACTATATTTTAAAAAAAAATTACAAAAAGCGAACAATTTAAAAGCATCAACCAAGTTCCTTGTAACTGACAAGCTTTAGAGCGTACCTGCACAATTAAAAGATATCACAACATCACTCATCTAAAAAAGAGATCTAATTGATGTGTAATGTCATCAAGCTTAATTGTAAAAAGCATATTTGAATTACAACAAGAGGGGCTAGGGACGTACCTAGATGAACGAAACTCACCTAGCAATTGCAACAAATCTTGGCCTTCAAATTCTGCATGAGAATGCCTACATTTGTAAACCATATATGACAAATAATGAATTAATTACAAAGAACAATCTTTCAAGAAAATGAAACAAGATATGACAATAATGCAATGAATCAAGGGAAAAAAGGAAAGATAATACGTGAATCTTAAGCCTATATATGTGAACCATTGGTAAACTCACATGTCCCACTTCTTATCTCCATGGGGCTGTACAAAACAAAGCTTTTTCTAGGGCTATTCTCTTCCAATTGCTTCAAGACTTTGTTCATTCTCTACCAATTGCTTCAAGACTTTGTTCATCATAGGTCAAGCTCATAGCTTCTTGAGCCAAGTAAAAGGCCCTAATAAGCCAAGCTCAAGCCCAAGTAACCCAAACATTAAGGCATGGATGTCTCAATGGCCCAATCTAACCATGACACGAGGGGCGTCCTCTAGGCCTCCCACTAAGATGAACACAAATATCCATACTCGCCCCAAATTTCACATCACCATCCACCACAATCACCAATCTCGTTTCCTAGATTTCTCCCTCATTTGCCTCATCCATCCCAATACAATAATCAATAGATTGGTTATAGATATATCAACATGTATTCACACAGAAGGTTTGGGAGAAAAGACTGTCATGATTGGATAAGAAATGTTAAGTAGTAATATGTCCTAAATAACAATCTAGGAGTATAAGTCAAATAATGTCAAGTATTAGCTGGGTAGTTGCTGTTTAGTTGCTATGTAGTTGCTGTTGGTCAAGCTAGCATTGTCGGTTGGTCTTGTTTGGCAACTGTGGATGAAGAGTCGGTTATGACTTGTGTCCAGATGCAATGTCTAAAGTATTTAACTACCATTAGTAGTGTTAGGCTGTATAAGATGAGTCTTTCATTGTAATGTAAGGGTGTTGAATGAATGAAATGGTCTTTCTCTCTCTTTGAGCTTCAATGCTCCCTATCTCTTGATTCTCATCTCAATTCTTCTATTATCTCATCTAATTCTCATCTAAATCTATCTTCTTCTCATCTAATTCTTGTGTTCTTCATCTCAATCTATCATTTTCTAGTGTAAATCTCTTGAAACCCTAGGTTATGATCCAATTCTGAGCTTGAATCATAACAAAGACTAAGGGAGTTCCAAACCAACCACACATCACTTACAAGTGTTATAACATTCAACCACACCGGATAACTGAACTTACAATCAACAACATGTAAACTACACTTACTAAGTCCATCTACACTACAAATATGTAAACTAGGCTCAGTATAAAATAGTTGGATTCTCATGTAATTACATTCATGCAATGATAATGAAAATATCTTCTTCTTCTCTCTACTCAAATTCTCTCAAATTCTCATCTTATTTTCTCTATTTTCTCATCTAATTCTCACTTCTTTCTCATCTCTTATCCTCTTTCCTATGTTGTGATCCAAAATTGATCTTGAATCATAACATATTTTTCAGTAACTCTATTTTGACAAAGGAAACCAGAAGCCAAACAAGACTCCTCCTTCCCCTTTCTCTATCAAGTGTATGAAACCTATACTTCTCTAACCATAAATTCAATATAAAACTTCAAAAGATATGTTGTGAAGCAAAAATCGCAAGTAGAATGGATATTTGAAAGTTGATATACAGGCCAAACCATATTTAGAAGTTACTACACACCTCTAGCCATTGATGCAATACAACTGTCACTTTGGATATAATTTGCTTATGCCATATTTGGGCCAACTATATTCAAATGTAATCTTCATTTTTGTTGATTATTATTAATGGATTGTTAGAAGAGTGCAAAAGAATTAAATGAACAACAAAATATCTATTCACTAACAAAGGAGCAAAGTGATAGTAGTTTGTAAGATATCATGAACTTAACATGCTACTAAATAGGATTTGTATATTGAACCAACTAAAATAACGAAATCAGTTAATTAGGGTTTATCTTTACAAAATACAATTCAGTAATTTTGACAAAAAGAAGAAATCAGTTGATTATAGAAGCTCAAAATCATGTCTAGGGTCTAATTTTCAGACATAATTAGCACGGATATGCAAAATCAACAAAAATCAAAGAGAGAACTACCAAAGATGAAGGCAAGATATGAGCAAGAGAGGCACGAAACATAAACTAAAATAGGGTTTAGGGTTCGGTTTTGACCTCAAAACAGTGTCTAGGGTTCAATTTTTAGAGATAAACAGCAAGAATATGCAAAATCAACAAAAATCAAAGAAAAAACTTACAGAAAATGAACGAAAAATGAAAGAGAGAGGTGCGAACAGAGAGAGGAGTTGTGAACCAGCAGTGACAAGCGGGAACCGGCGACTAGCGATGGTGGATGAGCGGCGACCGGCAACGGTGGACGAGCGACGACCGGAGACGGTGGACGAGCAGCGACCGGCGACGTTAAAGTCGGGGAGAGAGGAGGAGGCACGAGGAGTCGGAGAGAGAGAGAGATAGAGAGCAAGGAGGAGCGAGGTCATGTGTTTGTGTGAACAGTCTATGTATTTTGGAACCCTAATGTTTAAAGCGGGAGTTAGTGAAAATTTTAGAGGGAAGTGATCAATTTTTGGTAAACTACATTTTTTGATAAAAATTTGGTAACTTACATATTCATATTTTAAAATTTAGTGATTTGGTCTATAAATTTTGTTAAATATTATTTTAGTACAACAACAACAACAGTCCCAGTGCCTCGCAGCTCCCGCGTTAAATATTATTTTAGTATAAAGTATAATATACTTAACAAAGTCATCTAAATAATGGTATATAAGAATGTAAAAAAAATTTATTAATAGTGACACAATATTACAGTTCGTGTATGTGATGAGGGCAATAGCAAGAGGATTGTAAGTTTACTAACGAATAACAACTTTTGTACGCTTAGACATCGTAATTTTGACTGTTTGATTAAAAAATTATTTCATTAACTCTAGGGACTATAAAATTAATATATCAAACTTCATGGTTTTAATACTTTAATTACTCTAACAAAAATATCTATAAGTTTTAATTTCACTAACAAATTTGTCTATTGGCAAATACATATGTTGGTTTATTTCTGTTGGTATTAATGTAGTCGATACCAATATCATTTAGTTCTATTTGTATTGATCAGGTCGATACCAACAACATTTAATTCTGTTGGTATTGATCTGGTCGATACCAACAACATTTAATTCTGTTAGTATTGATCTGGCCGATACCAACAACATTTAGTTCTGTTGGTATTGATCTGGTCGATACCAACAATATTTATTTCTGTTGGTATACCAACAGAAATTATTTTTTGTTGGGATTAGGTCTTTTTTATTTTCACTTTTTATCCCTTTTGAGTCATTAGCAACAGTAAGTGTTTGTTGTTAGTAATGTATAACCATTACCAACAGAACTTGAAATGTTATTGTTGGTAAAGAGCACTTTTTTTGTAGTTTGGTAATAGTTATTAGTAATGAGTGAAGTACAAATATAAAAATGAAATAAGTAAATAAAATTAAAAAATGGAGGGAAAATAAAATTGAAGAGGAAAAATAAAAATTTTTGAAAACATTATTATTATTATTATTATTATTATGATTATATTATTTAAAGAAAATATTATTTAAATATATGTTCAATTATAACTTATTCCGATTATAAGGTGTACTAAGTTTTTAGTTCATAAATTTTGTGAAATAATGTTTTAATACGATAAGTTTCATATGTTTTATAAAATCGTCCAAATAGCAGTAAGAAAGAATAAAAATGGGTCATAGTTATACTAATACAGATTGTTATTTAAACTATTTTTTAATTATATTTTTTGACTAAAAAGTTATTTCACAAAAGGCACTATAAAATTGATATATCAAACTTCATGGCATTAATATATAAATTGCTCTAATAAAATTTTTTATAATTACTAATTTTACCAAAAAATTTGTTTATTGATAAATATATCTATTGGTATTAATTTAGTCGATACCAACAAAATTTATTTTATTTAGCAATGATCTAGTCAATACTAACAAAATTTATTTCTACAGACGTTGAGCTACTCAGTACCAACAGCACTTATTTTTGTTAGCATTAAGCTAGTCAATACCAACAACACTTATTTCTATTGGCATTGAGTTAGTCAATACCAACAGTACTTATTTCTGTTGGCATTGAGGTAGTCAATACCAACAAAAATCTATTCTGTTGGGATTGGCTGTATCAATACCAACATAAATTTATTTTTGTTGGGACTAAGTCTTGATTATTTTAATTTTTTACTCCTCCTAAGTCATTACCAACAGTAACATTTTGTTGTTGGTAATGTACAACCATTACCAACAGAACCTGAAATACTACTGTTGGTAATTGTCACTTTTTTTGTAGTGTTCCATACCCCACTAGTTGTACGCCTACTAGTAGAGGTACTAGTTTCAGGCTGGGCTTCGGTGGCAGGGGTGGGTTCCTCATCAGTTTGTGAGTCTCCAACCCCACCACCACCTGACTCATGATAATCTTGTTGTTGTGAAAAGTCATAATCTATGCTATCATCAGTGTATGGGGGTGATGGGTCTGGTTGTATAAAAGCTCGTTCTTTAGTATTAAGTAAGACAATTCTACTCCTTTTAGGGATTCTGGGTGGCCGAGAAGAGCTAGAACTAGCACGACCGGCTCCAAGGGATGATGAAGAGTTGTGTGCCATATTAGTGTAAGTGATCAGTATTTATAAAATGCAAGTAGTAATGCAAATTAAATAACTAAAAATGCGAATCAAATAAAATTGCGATACTAAAATTACCGAAATGAGAGAACAATGAAATTCGAACTTCAGCCAAATACTTTACGAACTTCGAACTTTAGAGCACAATTTTTGCAATTAGCAAAGTTAGAGAAGATGGGAGATGATGAATGTATGGAGAGAGAAGAGAAGATTGAAGAATTGGTGAGAAAATGAGTTGGGAAGGTTTAAGTATTTATAGGGAAAAAAAAATATATTTTTTGTTTTTTTTTTAATAAAATAACCGTTCAACGGCTCTTGTAAAGAGCCGTTGAACGGCCTGTGTAAAATGAGCCCAACGGCTCTTTTTAGAGCTGTTGGGCCCGGGCTGGGCTCGGCCGAATCTAAAAAAAGGCCCGAGGTCCGGCCTGGGGGACCTCGGGCCAAACATGGGGGTGGGGGGGGGCTGGTGCGGTTTCCGGGCTGGCCCGGCTCGTTGGCCACCTCTACCTGAAGAAAAAAAAGATGAGTCATTTATGAAAATGACACGTTTTTAAAAAAAAAATAGAAAATGACACGTGAGAAAAAATATTTAGTAAATTAACAATCTAAGAAAAAAAAAGTATAATATACCACTGATGTAATTTATATTTACGCATTTTATTTCACATTTCTATAATAAATTCAATTTTTATATGTGTATTTTGTTGTAATTTAGGTACATTTTGGCTTATAGTGCAACAAGCATATAAAGGTTAAAAATGGGCAGAATAAGGCGTAATGGAGGCACAATTGAAGACTAATTTGAGAGATCCCGACCACACGTGGAAAAGAAGGACCAATCGGGTCGTGATTTGGTAATCCAAATAGGTCTCTTAGAGTTGCTGGTACTATGTGATCAATCGACACGAAGTACCAATCCGTTAGTGGCCCCGCGGTAGGGTAAGATTTACAGTAGAGCTACCAATTGATAGGGAAATCGGGCCGATCGATTGGCCCGGTACAATAGCCCAGTTGATTGACCAGGGGTCGGATCGATCTGTCGATCGATCGGCCCAGTTTACACCCACGGCCTATTACACTGAGGGTGCAAATAGAGAGGGGCAGACCTAATTTAGGGATCTTTAGGCCTCGTCTCCTCTGTTTCTCTCCTTCCTGCAGCTGCTATGAGTTCCAAGGGTTCTCAAATGGCGAAGCATAGGTGGTCGGAGTGTAAGGGGAATCAAAGCAAGGATCAACGTCAACATTAATTCAGAGAGTCTTGCTTTCAAGTTTTGTTCATTGTTTTCTTTGTTTTATGTTTTATGATGTATAAAACTCCTATGGAGGAGTATACTCTTTTAGTTTATGGGTGAAGGGCAAATAGCCGTTCATATCCCAGATTTATGCTATACTTTTCACAATGGTTTTGTTATGTTATATACGTACCCCTGTGGGCAATTTATTATTATTGTTCAGTTTTCTTTGTGTGTGCTTGTCGCCTAGACCATAATATAACTAGTTTTTTATGCGTGGTTAGGGTTGAGGTTGTACCCAATCCTGAACACAATCTTTTATATAAATTAGTACTTAACTAAGAGTGACAAAGAAATTTGTTTGTGCTATTAAGATAAGCCATGCTATACCTAGGTGATATGATGGGTTATGCTCTTAGAATAGTTCATCACTCTAATTCCAAAATTAAGTATTAATTCATGGTTAATATTGAATTGGGAGCACGAAAGGAATTAAGTAGTGCTAGTGAGATAACCTATGCTACATGTAGAGTGACATAGTAGGTTATGCCTTTAGACTGGTTCATTACCCTGAGCTCTAGTTTAAATATTAGCCCAGGCTCAGTGCTTGTAACCGGCCTCCTAAATCATTGTCATAGTATAATATAATAACGGGATACGAGTGAAGCTACACTAAATTAATTTCTTGAACTAACCTCAATTGAATTGAGACCTTTACTTTATAGATAGTTTTACTATTTTAATTTACAAATCATTTAATCGAACAAAAACTCTATTTCAACTACTCGTTAATGACTAAATCCAACTTAGTTCCGATTCCCTCTGAATACAACACTCCCGTACGCGACTTAGCTATGATAAACTCGTATGCTTGCGAGTACACGGTTTTAAAGCTCTTTTAAATCTACATCAAGTTTTTGGCGACGTTGCCGGGGAATCGGTAGGCTAAGTTGATTTTGAAATTAATGAGCTTATTTTATTTATTTATTTACTTTAAAAAAAAAAAACATACTTTGTTTTTCTATTTTATTATTCTTTATTTATTTATTTATTTGCTTATTTATTTTTATTATTATTAATTTTTTCTTTTCATGGCTAACAATCCTGCTCCACAGCTGCCGCATGCTCCTCCATGTAGGATTGGGGATCATTTTGTTCCCCAAACTTACATTGCGCCGATCGGAGTTGTTACCCACTGTGGGTAATACAAATTTCAAAATTAAGCATGAGATCATCAACATGCTTCCCACTTTCTATGGGAAGATGATTGAGAGCCCGAACGAGCACCTCGATGCCTTTCTTGAAATTTGTGAAAAATGCCATCATCAAGGTGTCTCGCACGACGCAATTAGTTTATGTCTTTTCCCTTTTTTTCATTAAAAGATGTAGCCAAACGTGTTTTCATTCCCTACCAAGGGGTTGGTTAAGTTTTATCCTTAAGCTAAAACTACGGCTGTTAGGTGTGCTATTAACAATTTTGAACAAAAAGACAAGATGAATTTCATGAGAGTTGTGATAGGTTCAAGGAGCTTCTTAGGAGCTATCCCCACCACGGGTCTCCCAAGTGGGCTCTGGTACAAAATTTTTATGATGGTCTCACTGCATCCTAGAAATAGATAGTTAATGCTTCATGCGGGAGAGCATTTAACCAATAGGATGAGAATGAAGCGTGGATTCTTTTTGAGTATCTTAGCGAGCACTCCCTTGATCAGACCTCATCTGCTAGGATGGTTAGGGGAGGTGCACATGGTGTCTATAAGGTGGCACCAAATGATGATATTGCATTTAAGTTAGAAGCGCTTAACAAGAAAGTTGATTAGATCATTGCATCTTAGGCCAATCCTACTAAAGTACGTGCAACTATCATTGCTGAGTCATCACATGGTGCTAACACCTGTGGCATTGGTTGTAGTGCTGACCGTTCTATACTTGATTGCCTTTATGCCTCACATTTTTTCTGAATTTGTATAGGAACAGGTTTATGCAGCACAGGGCTTTTCGAAAAGCGATGACCCGTTCGCAAACACCTACAAATCTTGGATGGCACAACCACCCGAACTTTTCGTGGAGATAGAACGACCATCAGAATCCACCCACTCTCGCTTCTTGGGGAGAGTAGAGGTATATTTCTCAACCTACCCACCCTATTTTACATGCTTAACCCCCTCCCCCACCTCCGAGATATTCTCCTATGTTGGAGGAGCGCATGCTCCGATTCATAGAAGACAACACAGAGATGGTCTAATCCCATTCTCATTCAATTGCTAAAATAGAAGACCAGATAGGACAATTGACCTAAGCACTTCATAGGTGAGAGGAAAAGAGGTTGCCCTCCCAGCCTCATACAATTTCAGCATAGTCTGCTAGTTCTAACCCTAACTTACTTACTCACGAACAAGTTAAGGTTGTGTTAGTGCTTAATGAGGGGAACCTTTGGAATACGAAGGTGGAGGTTGAGGTTGAGAAGGAGAGCACGGAACCCTCCCCAACTGCTGATGGGGAAGGCCCACAAGGTTGGTCTTATATACTTGCTGTCCCTTTTCCTTCATCCCTCACAAGACCAAAGAAAAAGGACGATTCAATGAGGGTTGAGCTCATAGATGTGTTTAAGGACGCGCAGATCAACTTCTCGTTGATTGAAGCCATTAAGCACAGTTCTATGTACGCCAAGTTCATCAAAGACCTCCGTGTGAAGAAGAAGCGCATGGAAGCGCATACTTCGTACAAGGTCTGACTCATAGAGAAGGTGAGTAGTATTCTAGTGTCGGGTGGCCTTCCTAACTTTCAAGACCCCATGGATTTTACAGTTCCATGTGTCTTAGGACAACGTTACACTAGAAAAGCCTTGCTAGATCTAGGAGCGAGTGTAAACCTCATTCCTTACTCCGGTTTTCAAGAATTGGGTATAATCCAACTGATGCCACACTTTAGTTGGTCGATAGGACAGAGTGTGTACCTCGTGGAGTGGTGGAGGATGTACTTGTCAAGGTTGAAAAGTTTGTCTTCTCAGTCAATTTTATTGTTTTAGATATATACCTTACTCCTAAGCAGAAGTACAACGCTCCCACCATTCGAGGTTTCCTTGCAATGGCCGACCTGTGATTCACTATATGATGCGAGTGTTGGAGGTTTCTTTTGGAAACCTTAAGGGCAAAATAAAGGTCTTGAACTTTGTTTATGATATCGACCCTTTGGTAGAGTCGGGTAAGCCCGATTCTACTAAAAGTGTTGATTGTAATAGTATCTCCATTTGTGTCGATAGCTGTGCTTCATCACCGCTACTTGGCAGGATAGCTATTCGCGACCCCGATGCTGGTAATGTTTCTGTTAGGAATAGTGTCCTGAAATCTAGATTTATTCTGGATATATATTATTTTAATTAATAAATAAAATTAAAGTCCCAGTCGTTTCCTAGTTAAATTTGTGTAAGCGAGCATTTATGCTGCATGTGATTTTCTTTTGGGAGACATCCATGAGATGGGTGTTGTCCTCCGACTTCAATTTACATGTTTGCTCTAAGTGGTTTATGAGACTAAGCCATAGATAGACTTAGAACAAATGGCATAGATTGTTGTTTAAAAGGCTCATAGTTGAAGACAAGTTTGGATCACTTGTATGCTAAGACTATAACGTGACACTTTAGATGACTTGTCTTGGTCATGTGGATGGAGATCCAAAAGTGTTGGGTTGGTGTATTTGATAAGATTGACACACTGAGTTCGACCATGTGGGTTACTTATTTCTAGGCTACTATTGGAGATGAGTGATTCACGTTGTACTGTTTGAATGGCGACTCTAAATCCTGTGGGTATTCTGGACGTTTGCATGGAGTGTTATTTACTTTGGTATACTATAAGTAAGGTCTAAACGCACAACTGAATTCCCATGTACATTGGGTAGCGGCATGAAATGTGATAAGGATCAGGTATTCAATAGGGAATTTACAGTCTCTTATGAGATACATATGTCTCCTTAGTTGATTTGGAAATATTTGAATAGTTCGGAAACTTTGGCCAAAGTATTCCAAGCGTTTGACATTTGAAATTTGTACTGTGAATATGTTCAAGTATAAATGGATTATTCAGTGAAGGGCGAGTCGGTAACTAATGGAGAAGCTGTGAGAAGGATAATGGTAGTAGTTATATTTATCCTTTGTCATGGACATCTAGTGGAGGGGTTGTTGTTATCAATACAGTACATTAGGGAGATATCGAATAAATAATTTAAGTATGGAGTGCAGTGAGATTTATTTACTGGAATTAAGCCTCATTAAATGTTTATTAAATTATTTCATGAGATGATTAATTTGACCCATTTTGAGCTACATTTAAATTGTTCTTGAGGTCCCTGCGCAAGCCTCTATATTTATTGCCATCGAAAAAATATTAAAGAATTCATGAGATGAATTATCTATCCATGAGATGGGTAAAATAATTTTACCAAACACTATTTATGAGATGACTAAAAATTAAAAATTATAAAATTAAATAATTTTTACAAAGCAATAAAAAAGGGAAAAAATCGCATGTACAGTGCGCTCCATGTGCTCATGGATCAAAAAACTAGAGTGCGACACGTGGGGCCATCCGCGTGAGCACGGGCGGGCCAATCCTTGCCCGCCACGTGTCACGCTCAGTACAAAACAAAAGAAGCAATTTTTCCTAGGATGAAAATGCAGCGTTTTGAGTTATTTTTTAAATGAAACGACGCGTTTTGTTTTAAACTAGGCGATTCCCACATCGAAAAATTGAGAGTTTTTCACTCCGGTAGCCTACTATAAATAGAGGTACCTATTCCAGAGGTTTGGCCTTCAATCAAACAATTTATTTTAGGTTTTTGAAAATTGTTCCGGAGACCTAATTGGAGAGAAAAATTTCCGTTAAAATTTTTCTTTCCTCGGTTTCATATTTTTCGGAGCCCATCCTCCAGGCAGTTTGAGGTCATTGCGTAGAAGATCGTAGGGTCTTGATTTTCTTGCTATTCTTTGTTAGAGCAATTTCAGATATGTCCTTCTTTCTTTATTCTTTTCAGTTTTCTATTTATTTATAGTATTCGTTATTATGTCTGTTTAAGTTTATGTATTATTATGAATGTATTAGAGTAAAAGGCCTATAGATCTAAATTAAGAATTTAAATAAGAAGATTTAAATTATGAATTTAAATTTGAAGATTTAAAATTAGGAATTTCAAATCAACCATAGGTTCGGAATTATGAATTCTAAACTCCTTCCACTGCGTAGACTTTAGGGAGAATTTTTGAAATTCATCCCAACATCGGATATTAGAGCAAAGGGTTTATAGAGATAAACCTATTCCCGGGAACTCTTGCACGTGAGGTGTCACGAAGCCTGATTCTCCAACCGGGGGCTTAGGTAGAGAGAAGAGTCTCCGATTCTAAGTGCTCTAATAGGCGCCTATTATTGTGACCATAATTGAGAACTGTGAACCTAATAGTCGGCATCAGAGTTTATTTTTCAACAAAATTCATGATTTTCCCAACAATTTCCCTCCTTAATAGTTACGAGTCCAGAAATGCTGTTGGGTTTGGGGGTCCTCCTAAATGGCTCAACCGAAGTTCTATGGCAAGCATTACCTCGAATTTTTGTTGACTTTGCGCTCTACACTGCGTCTGGCTGAAGACATTAAACTTAGTGCTCTTGGGAGGCAATCCAACCTACTTTTATTTTTGTTATGTGTTTTAATTTGTTTTTCAGATTGAACTCTCTTTCTGCTGCAGACCCTTTGATTATCCCTTTCATATTATTTTTGTTTCTCTTTTACTAAACACTTGTATGTTCCATATTTCTAACACTACTAATAAATTTGTTTAGTATTTTGTCCTCTATGCCTTCTTTTGAAGCTTGCTACTTCTATCTTCTCTTTTTGGAGTTGCTTACCACGCGTACCTGAATATGCCATACCTCAAGTCGTCTTTTTTCTTTCCTTGCTTATATTTACTTTCGTTGATTTGCATTGAGGACAATGTAAGGTTTAGGTTTGGGGATGGCATGAACGGGGAGACCTTTTGATTGTCCTTTTACCATCTTTTTGCTTAAATTAATCGAGTTTTGGCATGAATTAGCATAGAATTATTGTGACTTATATTGAAGTTCAAATTTGAGATGTACTATGAGGATTATAATATTTATGTAATGAGGTCATTTCTGGATCTGACTTTTGAATTTGTATTTTTCTCTTCTAACTAGTTACAGAAATTACTACTTTTCACCGTCAATCTTGTGACATATTCTACTTTTTAAGTTGTAATAGCGGAAATCATTTTAGGAATTTGAATCCATCATTTTACTCCTAAAAATGTTGAAATCAATTTTTTATCTCTTTATCTTAAGCGAGTCCAAAAAAAGGGTACCAATGCCTGTAAATTAGGTAAATACCTATGACTTGTTGGTTCCTATAGTCCCTGTGTTTCAACAAGTAAGTCATAGGGGTGTCTTAATACCGGGTACCTTGAGCCAACTAGGTCAGGAGTTGCCGGTCCAACGCTCGTTACATGGGCAATAGGGAAAGGTTAAGAAGAATCAACCAATCTAAGTTACTGTAATGAGCACTAATACATAATTTGAAAGAAAGAGAGAGAGAGAGAGAGAGAGAGAGAGAGAGAGAGAGAAATTACGATATGTGCTAGTTACTGCTTAAGCTACGAATTCCTTTGACTCGGGCCATTAGGTCCGAGGAGAGTGCTCTTCATTCGGTACCCTGAGCCAAATGGATCGCGTGTTACTGGTAGAAAACTCGCAACATTGGTTTGAGGAGGACACAGTCTGACAATAAGTTGCTTAAAAAAAGAAAAGAAAAAAAGCAAAAAAAGAAAGGAAAGAAAAATGGGAAAACAACAGAGAAAAGTGAAGCATTTTGATTTCACTATTGATTGGCAGTGAATTGTTAGGATAACTGATTCCTTTGATTATTTTCTCTATTTGTCTTAAATTTGGAGGGTTTGAAATAAGAAAAAAGGGAAAAGAAGTTCTAAATTTACTTTCTAGTAAAAAGACTTGAATTGCTCAACTTTGAGTTGGAACCAATGTAATAATAACATTGCATAAAGATTCTTCACTCTCAGGTACACCTTCAAATATGCGTGTAAATATTTTATTAAAATTAATTCTTGCTATTATGTGCTTGATCAAAATTTTTTTTTTTTTTTTTCATATTTAGCTAGTTTGAGCTGAATCTTGCTTGAGGACAAGCAAGGAGTGCATTTAGGGATGTGGATGTACTTTAGATTTACACATTTGTTTCCCTTCCTACAACATATTCAGTTTTTACATATGTGTTTTGTTGTAATCTAGGTAGGTTTTTGCTTAAAGTGTAACGGAGCAAGCAACGGTTGAAAAATGGTAGAATCAAGCGTACTTAAGACGTAATTGAAGATTGCTTTGAGAAATTCGACCACGTGTGGAAAAGAAGGACCAATTGAGTTGTGATTCGGTAACCCAAATAGGTCTCATAGAGTTTCGGGTACTAAACGATCAATCACCGTGAAGTACCAATTGGTCAGCGACCCGTAGTAAGTGCCTAATTTACTGTAGAGCTATCGATCGATTGGAAAACCGGGCCGATTGATGTCCAGTTCACACATGTGGCCTATCGCGCTTCAACTATAGATACAGAGGTGAAGACCTAATTTAGGAATCTTGTGGCTGTGTCTCCTCTCCTCTTCTCCTTCTTGAAGCTGCTAAGAGTTCCAAGGGTTCTTAAATGCCGAAGCGTAGGTGGTCGGAGTGCAAGGAGAATCAATGCAAGGATCAACGTCAACTAAGGGATTTTCGCTTTCAAGTTTTATTCATTGTTTTCTTTGTTTTAAATTTTATGATGTATAAAACTCCCATGGAGGAGTGGACTCTTTTAGTTTAGGATGAAGCATGGATAGCCTTCCATATCCCAGGTTTATATTATGCTTTTGACTATAGTTTTGTTATGTTATATAAGCATCCCTGTGGGGAATTTATTATTGTTATTTGATTTCTTTGTGTGTGCTTGTAGCCATGGTTAGATCTACAAATTATTAGCATTTATCTACGAGCTTGTTGCCTAGACCATAACTTAACTAGTTTTCACGCTTGGTTAGGGTTGAGGTTGTACCAAACCCTGAAGATAATCTTTTATATAATTTAATACTTAATTAGGATCGACAAAGGAAATTGTTAGTATTATTGAGGTAACCCATGCTAAACCTAGGGTGATATGATGGGTTATGCGCTTATACTAGTTCATCACCCTAAGCCATAGCTTAAGTATTAATTTAGGTTTAAATTTAAATTGGGTGTAAGAAAGGAATTAAATAGTGCTAATGAGATAATCTATGACACATGTATGGTGATATGATAGGTTATACTTTTAGACTAGTTCATTACCCTAAACCCTATTTTAAATATTAGCCCAGACTTAGCATTTGTAGCCTAAGCCTCCTAAATCATTGTCTTAGTATAATATAATGACTAGGTACGGTTAAGCAACCATGAATTCATTCACGGAACTAACCTAAATAAATCATTTAAATGAACAAAAACTTGATTTCAACTGCTCGTTAACGACTAAATACGACTTAACTTCGATTCCTTGTGGATACGACACCTATATATTCAACTTAGCTATGACAAACTCTTAAGCTTGCGAGTACACAATTTTAAAACACTTATAGAACTGCATTAGCCACCTTCAAGGGTGCAAATAAATTTAATGGGCCACTCCAAGCGGCGCATTTAGCGTATTTGCACTTGTGCCATTACATAAAGAACAAGAAAACCAATTTTATGCACATATTTGGGGAGAGTTTTGGATTAAATTTTAGAGATCTTGTGTTCGATCCACACTTACCGCATTCTTCTTCCATTTTCCATCATTTTCTAGACGCTCAATCCTGCTATCCGATTCCCATGAGTTTATATATGAAAATTGCTTATTTGTATAATTTTCTTTAAGATTTTGTTATGCCATAAAAAAATATAATATTTGAAGAAAACTATTATGTAATTATTTTACTTTTATTTATATCAAATGTCCCTATATTTTACTTCTACATCAACATACGCAAAAATTAAGGAAATGACGTTTTCAGCAGCATAAATGACCAAATTAACAAAAAAAACTCAAAAAAACAAAATAACCTTTTGTGTGAATATTTATTTTTTAATTTTTTATCTACACCAATGCTTATTTTACTTTGTCGAATTTTGACAATATAGTTGCGTTAGTCCAAATGTCGCATTTAATTTAGTTGTGCCATTTCCATGACGCATTTCATTTTATCTTTGTCAGGGTGCCAAATTTGGTAAGTATTTTTGCCAACATACCATTTTTTTTAAAAGTTTACTAAAACATGCTATTTTGATAAATGAGTCCAAAGTTTGTGGATTAAAAAATTAATGCATTAAATTTTAGGGTACTCATATGTTATTTACCAATCGTCAAAATTCAAAAATGTAAAATAATCGTTGGGTGTCGAAGAAAAATTAACAAAAAAATTTATACCAATGGGTTATTTTACTTTTTTGAATTTTTTGTTAATTTTGTTCATTTATTCTCTCAAAAATGTCATTTCTCTGTTTTTTGTGTATGTTGAGTAGAAGAAAAATACAAGGACATTTAATATAAATAAAAGTAAGATAATTATATAATATTTTTCTTTAAATATTAATTTTTATATCACATAATAAAATCATTAAAGAGAATTATATAAATAAGCAATTTTTATATATAAACCCAAGAGAATTGGATAGCAGGGTTGAGTGTCCAAAATATGGTAGAAGAATGTGGTAAGTGTGGGTCAAACACAAGACCTTTAAAAGTTTAATCCAATGCTCTCCCAACTAAGCTAACCCCACATCTATGCATAAAACTAGTTAGTGGCGCATTTAATGTATTTGCGCCATTCAAGGTGGCGCATTATACTTTATTTTTTGTCAGGGTGTTAGTTTGCTAAATATCTTTCTCTGACATGTCATTTTCCAAATTTTGTTTTAACAATGTGTCATTTTCATAAATGACTCCAAAAAAGATAGGGTTGAAGAAAAAGGAGAAAATTACCATTTAGGTACTTGTGGTTTAACCATTTATCATCTAGGTATCCTGACGTTTCAAAATATAAAATAGGGTATCTTGAGGTTTAAAATTTTTTTCACTTAAGTACCCTAAAGTTTTAAAATTTTATCGATCAGGTACTCTTCTTCCAAAATTCAATAGATTTTCTTTGAAAAATGTTAACGTAAAATATGATCCGATATTGCATAAGTATATTCATTAGATTAGATTCGTTTTCACCCAAAAATGCTAATATGACACATGATTTCGGTATTATAATGGTAGTTTGTATCCAAATTAAGTGAATATTTTCATCATAATTCATTAAATTTTTATTAAAAATATTGAAATAACGTGTATATATTATTGTAATTATATACTATATTTGCATATTTTGTACAAAATTGGTCTAATTCTACCAAAAACTAACCAAATTTTGACATAAGGTACCTAAGTGATAAAACTTTTAAATCTCAAAATACTTCATTATATATATTGAAATATTGGGTTACCCAATTAATAAATGGCTAAATCTCAGGGTGCCTGGGTGATAATTTTCCTAAATAACTACTCCAAAATGTTCTCATTTTGAACTTAACAAATTTAAATTTTTAAATTGAATATTTTACTATAACTCACCTAATTTTGGAAGTGCTTTAAAAAATCACCTAAATTTAAGGTCCGATTTTTAAAAGATCACCTTTATTTTTCAAAATTTTCAATGTCACACCTTAATGTTATCACCCTTAATATCCGTTAGTTTTCGCTAACATGACGCTTGCTTCTTTTGTTTTCTTTAGTGTGTGTGGTCACCGCAAGTACAAAATCAAACAAACATGCAAAAAGGGACTCGCTCGGCTTGGGCGCGAGTCTAACAATCCAACTGTATGTGTTTGACTTCCATCAATGACCTCTGATGAAGGTTGATGTTTTTAGTGAATCCGACTTTGGTTTGCAATTTAAATGGGGATTCTGCAATTATATATTGTTTTCATAGTTTCAAGAGTTTAATAATTCTAGTAAATAAAAGAGATACGGACTTGACCCAAGTGATAGTTGGGATGAAGAAATACAACCCACACACGCCTTACCTCATACACTTATGAGCTAGGAATTGGGGTGGAGACAAACTGTTAAGATTCAAGGATTTCTCTTGAATCTTAACCTTGATTGGGATAGAAAGAGTATGAGATGAGAAAGAATATAGAGTTTAGATGAGAGAAAGAAGGGAAAGGAGATGAGAAAATAGAGAGGATATCAATGATATCAATTCATTCATCAAAGTTATTGGATTACAAGCCTAAGCCTTACTATTTATACTACTTACATGATATGATCTATTACATTGCATCTGACTCATGCTACAACCACCAATCACCCACTAAGCCGCACTATTGACCGGCATGGACCACCTAAGCTCTAGACTTCACTTATTACATGACTTCACCAAAGCTTAAGCTACTAATTACCATATCAACTAGCTATTACAACTCAATAGGCTCGATTCCACGTCTTATTACATTTATACTTTATTTCATATGCCCCCTATTATGAGAATCATAACAATACTCCCCCCTTTAAAAGATTCTTGTCCCCAAGAATCAAGAAGAAGATTGAAGCTTGAAGAGCAAATGCCACAGTAGGAAACACGAGCTAAACATGAAGCAAAATTGGATGTAGAGCTGCAGCCAGAAATGCAACAGCATCTGAAGTGATGAGGAATTGCTGAATTCTGCAGTTGGAAGGATATCTGAAGTAACTCATCATGAATGCAGCTGGTCACATTAGCACGGTGCTTGCTCTGCTCAAGGATTTTGTGTGGATATTCTGGTGGTCTACACAGATCAAACCCGACCAGACAACCCTTAACAACCAGCCCACAGCTCAACTTGATGCAACTAATATAGCCCCAAGCATTAACGTGCTGCAGAGGATCCTCAAACGCCAATACGCTGCATTTCTACTTATAACATGCTGCACCGCAGAGTTTGAATGTCTCAAGACCTATAAAACTACTTATTAAGTCCTTAAACATCTCAAGAGGCCTTCCATACTCAAATCAAGTGTCACAAATTGTTGGTAGGTAGTCCAAAGTGCAGCCCAAGGTGACCACCAGAGAACGAGGCCATCTGTAAGTGCTGCTAACAGATTGAGTTCTGCAGCTCCCAAATCTCGGCCTGCTTTCAAAACTTTCTTGGATTCCTTGCTCATCCAACCACCATACAATCCTCAAATGATCAAACTTTGCTTCCTTGATAACTAGTTCAAGCATGAACAACAAATATGACAAGTGAAGACACCAAAAGAACTCTTGATCAAATGTAAACTTCATCAAAATTAGAGCTTATCCGTCTCCAACTTCCTTGCTCACGTTTACTCTGATTTGCGCTGGACTTTTTCTCAATCTCGCATGGATCTTTTCCACCCAAACATTAAGGAAATATTGAAGCTTATGCTTACAATCTTTCCATTCAAATCCACCACAGCAGACCACCCCAAACATGTTCAGATTCCGATCGGCCAGCCTCTATCCCTGTGTGTTCCAATTTCCAAATGCCATCACCCTTGTCTTTACTTGGCTTTTGTCACCGGCAGTGTGGTCATTCTAGCAGCTCAACAAATCCTCAAACCATCCACAATTCCTCAACCAACTCACAGCAGTTACCATTTCTTGACCATGGCTTGCACTGGCACAAAATTGTTCTTCACCAAATAACAGCACCAGAGACCCAGCTTTGCCCATCACTTGTAATTCAACCCTCCTCGGTTCAAACGGTCTGCCATCACCATTACCTCACTTAAATCACCCGTTGAACTGATCTGGATCAGATCAAGAGTCTGTCTTCCCACATTACAACATTTGTACACGTTCCTCAGCTCAATTGTTTGCATACGAACCAGGTTTTGGGTGCTATGAACCTTGAAACGCAACCTCGCAGCTCGAGTGCTTCTTTTCAACAAAATTTCGATTCCTCTCAACTTCATAAAGTCTTGAGAGTCTTCTCCCGGATCAGGAGGCAACTTATCACAAGATTTTGCACTTGGATAAGTCACAATACTACTTAAAAGAAGAAATAGATCATTCCGAACTTGCCGATCGGCATGCCGATACTACATTTCAGCCACTATACATTCGTAATCTCTCACCCAACACAAGAGACCTTGCTCAACATCCAAGATGATGTTGTTCTGGTCCCAAGTTAACACTCCAGCATGCCTACAAGTGAACTTAGACACGCCCTGCTCTGTATTTGATGACACTGCCGCAGCAACAACTGACTTTTTAACAGAATGACATTGCTCAACCGAGAAAGTGCCTCCATTCTGCATATAAGCTTGCCATGGAATAATACTTAACAAGTTTCGAGATGTTTGCAATGAAATCTCAGCAGTGGCATTAATTATTTTGGTTGGAATCACAGCTTCTGCAACAACCAACCCTTGTACACCAACATACATATCTGAACCTTGTGTACCAGCATATACATCAGTAAAAGCAGCATCTTGAGTTAGTTCTTGTTGATGAACCAAACTCTCAGGCTGAGACATCACCTTACGCTTCAACTTCTTCTTTGTAATTTTCTTTGTTTCCCAAAAGTCATTCAACGCTTCACTTAGATGATTCCTCTTTGCCTTACTTTTTGCTTCCATTAACATTCCTTGGACAAGGAAATCGTATTCCCCTTCCCCTTCTGGATGCATGTCATACTGCGCCTCATCATCAGCAAGAGACTCTAACTCTAGCAAAGAGTCTTCACAAGGATTATCTCGTTCATCCTCAGGTTCAACCAACTCGTGTTCATCAATTTCTGCATTACCTTGGTCCAATTCTTCTTCAACTACATTAAGTGGCTCCACATTGTGCACTTCAGCTATTGCAATTTTATCAGCCTCACAATACACCTGATAATTCGATTCTTCAAACGGCCTCACTAGTTGAACAACAGGAGAGTTTGGCCTTCTAAATTGTTCTCGAATCTCAGCTAATTTCACTTCAGGTTCCTCCCTACAGTGATCCCAACGCTTGTTAATCCTATCCTCCAATTTTTGTGATTGAAAAATGACTTGATTAGATCTCTCCATTACAATCGGCTGAGCTTGCTGTTCAATCTTCACGTTGTTTTGCTTGTTCATTTGCTGTATCCATTCAGCATTAGATTTCTTGAGTTGATCAAACATTGTCTTCAGCCAATCCGGAATTGTTGCATCACTACCATCCATAATCGCTCTTAAACTTCACACTGTGAATTGATCTAAATGATTTTCGAATTAACCGCAGCACCAATTGTTAAGATCGACAATTATCTGGATTTCACGATCAGGTTTAAGAATCACCTCAGATTCCAACCCTACTGACGAACTTCAGAAAGGGGAAATTCGAGCAAACCCTAACCGCAATGTTAGTTGAGTAATTCGACTTATACTTCTGAATTAAGCTCGGCTCTAGCTCGCAATCAAGTCCTCAACACAATACCTAAAGCGAACTTCACGAACGAAATCAGATTTCAACAATTTTCGTTTCTCCTTTCCACTGTCAGATTTTCGCCTATGCTGTCAGAGTTTCGCCTAAGCAAATCGCGACTCAATAACATAAAATTCTTAAGAATCAATGCGGAATCTAACGAATTCTCACCACTTCTAAGCTTATCAACACAATTTCATCACAATTTAGCAAGAAAAGCAGATTTGAATCGAGTTTGAACTTGCAGTTCAGAAACAGTTACCTCAACTTCAATTTCTGAGTTGTAGAATCTGATTAAACCTCAATTCAGCTTGTTTTTGATCTTTTAATGATGATCAAGTGCAATGTGGATCAATTAGCTCACTTGTAACTTCTTCACAACAGATCAAATGAGTGACTGATCAAGAACAGTTAGCTCAGCACCTACTACAGCAGCTCAGACTTGCTTCAGCACTCAACTTCTGCAGCAAATGCTTGATCAATCCTATAGAATTCAATCTGAATCAGCTTTGATGTTGAATGTACTCAACAAATACTGAACAATTGAACTTCCTTCAATGTCATTCGATCACTTTTAATTCCAACCGATACACTTCTCAGGCACTTGCTGAAAACTGATGCAGTAACCGCCACTGTCCACTTCGAAATTCAGATTTGAATTCTGATTACAAAATCTGAATTAAATCAGTGACACAATTGTTTTATTGATTAATTGCAATACAATTAATCATTTTTTTTTTGTAATTTCTTTCCGGATAAGAGCTTGATTCGGAAGCCAAGTCAAGGCTCTGATACCAATTGTTAAGATTCAAGGATTTCTCTTGAATCTTAACCTTGACTGGGATAAAGAGAGTATGAGATGAGAAAGAATATAGAGTTTAGATGAGAGAAAGAAGGGAAAGGAGATGAGAAAATAGAAAGGATATCAAAGATATCAATTCATTCATCAAAGTTATTGGATTACAAGCCTAAGCCTTACTATTAATACTACTTACATGATATAATCTATTACATTGCATCTAACTCATGCTATAACCACCAATCACCCACTAAGCCGCCACTATTGACTGGCATTGACCACCTAAGCTCTAGACTTCACTTATTACATGACTTCACCAAAGCTTAAGCTACTAATTACAATATCAACTGGCTATTACAATTCAATAGGCTCGATTCCACGCCTTATTACATTTATAATTTATTTGATATGCCCCCTATTATGAGAATCATAACACAAACTCAAGAGCTCATTAGTCTATTCACATGCCTGAGTCGACAGATTTTTAGGCTTGGGACACTTTTATTATGATAACTCGAATAAGTTAAATTTTGACAAGATTTAAATGCAGTGAATTGTATACGGGTCACTAGGACTAACACAATAAAGATCAAGCCTTGGCCATCAAAGCCCTAAAATGGTAACTTAAACCTAAATTCACCTGTCTGACTATGTTGTGACACTAGTGTTAAGACCAATGCAACCAAGCTCGAAGCTTGGTCGACGAACCTTTAAACTAATGACTCAATCTTAAATAGTCGATTGTGGGAACAGATTTATGACAAAGAGTTCATATTCTAAACCCAAGAATTATATTGCCTTGATAAAAGTAAAAAACCAAGCTACAAGTCATTTGTCCCAAAAAAGCTACAAGCTATGCGAAGCTCAATTAAGTTACACTACTCCTAAGAAAGGAAGCATAAGTGTGCTATAAAGAAAAATTGATAAAGTTTTATAGTCAGTGTTGCACACTTTACATCACAAATAGTGTCTCTTACTTATAGACCTATGTTGAAATAGCCTCTCTTCAGGTTAACACACTGAAGGAGGAAGGCTGCGTACATCCGCCCCCCCAGACCCTGCGTAGGTGGGAGCCTTTGAGGCACTGGTTATGCTCCTTTTACTTATAGACCTATGTTCTAACTATTGTACCCTAAAAACAAGGCATCTTCATCCCATGTTTGGCCTCAACTCTACTTTTCCGTGCTAAAATAGCATTGAATGTGCATCAATATACATGCTCGAGGTTCTTCTAGACTCCCCATGTTTATTAACTTCTTTATGGATATGCGTGAGGCCCACATTCATAGATATGTGCTCTAAATAATTGCCTCAAGCCAGGGAACCTCCTTTCTTCCAACCTTCTTGGTAGTCGCTTAACCTTGAGCCCCTTTTACTCCTTTAGATGTTCTTGAGAGAGCTTGTTAATCGTTTAAGGGTTTTTAACTCATAAAGAAGTTGGACTCGAGATATCGTTTCATGCCACAAGCTTGGTTCCACGTGTCAAGCACGTATCCCTTTTTCTCTAAATGGTGTCAACCAAACTCCCTCGAGTTTGGGGTGTAAACAATTGCCTCCTTTTTAGTCGTTGGTTTGCAGATTTCCAAGGGTAAAAACTTCATTTGATTTAACTCTCAACAACTATAGGGGACTCGATACAGTGTTGTTTGATGCTTTAGCCATCATTCCCTCTGTTCTATAATATCCACTGTTAGAGATTCAATTATCCCCTTTATGCATTATTCTCTCCCTTTTGAAATCCTCAAGAGCTTAAACTTGCTTTCAAGCTTTGCTTTCTTGCTCATTCTTTGTTATAAGCACTTTTTCTAGAACTCGTGACTCTTGACCATAGGAATGACCCAGATCACCCACTGCATCTCCACCCGAGTCTCCAAGCTGATAGCCCTATTGAGTTTTTGAGACATTTAGTTCAGTCAAATAACTCAGTGGTCCTTGACAAGCTCCCGGTGCCTACTGAAGTTACCTCCATTAAGGAGGGCATTTCTTACATTCGTAAGGAGGGTCCATCTTCTACATCTGAACCATGCATTCTTCTGTCTTTAACACTTTAAAAGAGGTTCCAAGCCTCGAGGGTATCTCACATGGCACTTTAAAGCCCCCTTTACTTTGTTCTTGTTTGTAATTTTTTCTTGGACGAGTCTACAAAGAGTTTGCCTCCTTCAAGGGGTAAATTTTCTTAACAAAGCAAACTACAGATTGAGTGGAGCAGCTGATCCTTCGCCACTAAGTGAAATGGAGGAATCTTTGTATTTTCAAGGCCATTAGAGTATCTAAGGTCCCACTCAAGTATTATTTTCCACTTATGATAGCCCTCACCTGCTGTTGGAACATCTGTTAAGATGCCTTTGTCCTCCCGAGGGTTCTCTTGGAATTACCCTGGAGGATCTTGTGGCTCTCTCGGATCTTTCACCTGGACGTTCTATATTGCCCTTAGATTCTTTCTTCTCAACAGAGGATGGGGCCTTTACCTCTTTTTCTTTTATGACTTCTTTGCCCACTAGTTATGAAACATTTGTAAACTTCTTTTTTCAAAGAACTTCAAAACTATTGGCAAGGTTCCATGGAGGAAGAAATTTCTTTTTATTATTGTGGTCAAACATGTTTTTCTTTGCTAGCTCCTCCGAAACCGTTCTTAAATCTCTTAAGATGGTGACAGCTAACTTGGCCTTTGACTCGGGTCCTCTAGCTTTGGGACCATTACTTTTGGCCCAAGTATATAGATGCCTTAGGGACATTATATTGAAAAATTATGTTGTCAAAGTAGGAGGACTCCTTTGACTTGTCAAGTTATGTCCTCAAGCCCATTTTCCCAAACTTTTCCATAGAGGATCTTTAGTCCCTATAGATGACGCAGTTAGCTATTATGGAGAGTATTTTGCGTGCATAGAGGTCCTTTTCCCACCACGGTGGTCCTTCTATCTCTGCCTCGAGGAGCTACTAGCTTCTATGGCAGACTTGGAGGATAATAAACTCCTTTCAGGGAGAAGAAGCTTGGCCCTCTCCAGTTTAGGAAAATAAACCTAGATCGTGATGTCTTAGCTAACATCAATTCTCAGAATTGGCATGCAATTTTCTGCCCTTAAGACTTCCCTTTTTACCACTAGATGCACCTTGGTGTAGAGTCTTATAAGCCTAGAATGTTTACTAGGCAATTTGAGATGGTCTAGAACATTCCTTTCCCTAATGTTTGGATCAAGAACCGTTGATGGGATAAGAGGGCCTCCTTGCGGCTTCCATATCTTGAGGAGTTTTATCAGACCTACCTAACAATTAGGTTGCCTTATGGGGATGTTGTAACTTGTAGATATGCCTCTTATGCCACCTCTCATTTTTCAACTTGGCACCGAGCCTATGGGCCCTGCTTGGAGGCCAAGGAGGCAAGTAGTATTTTATTTATTTTCTTAAGCCTACAGGTACTAACTTAAGAGATATCCAACTAACCATGACGAAGCAAACTTTAACGAAGCAAGCCTTGCTAGGTAACCACTTGCCTCAGTGCTCAAGATTCCTCTAACAGCTCAGGTCACCTTATGGGCTTACCTAATATTGTCATTTTGCAGCTCCTGCCACTCAAAGGACCACAACAGATTCTCCAAGAGCCACTAGGAGTTTTTACAATATTGCTCTTGAAGGAGTCCCCTCTTAAAGCCATTACACCAATAGTAGAGGCAGGTGGCTCAAGGAAAAGAAGCCAAAGAAGAGCTCCAACCATTCCTCCCACTAGAATCACCTAAGTCAAGGTGAAGAAGAGGATGTAGAAGAAGATCTAATTTTCAAGTTAGTGAGAAAGAGGAGTGCTAGACTTTCTCAATAAGAGGTATTGGCAATGTTCAATTGGCTTCCTTTCTACTTGCTTCTCCTGAGGTTGTTCTAGCCCATATTTTGTGATTCTAAGTTACTTCAACCCTAGTCATTGTTGAAATACCAAATTTCCCCTCAACGAGTCATGCCGTACAGTATCCTCATGAGACGGAGCCCATGGATTCAACCTTTGAAGAAGCAGAAGGCTCAATGAGTTCGATTTTGGAAGATGTCACAAGTAACATATTAGAAGGGACCCCACTGTTGACCCCCTTGAGACAACAACTTATCCACCCACTATTGACCCCCTTGAGACAACATCTTATCCAGGCTCCATTCCTTCTTCCTTGGGAGCTAATGATAATAATTGAAGAGATTTGTGAAGGTAAAAACTCCTCCATTTATTTTGTGAATCTCTTTTTTGAATCATGACTTGGTCTTAACCCATAATATTTTTCTCAGAAGAACTCTTGAAGCAAAAGTCCCAATGCTAGAGGAATAAGCAACATGCTCCTCCTTAACGCTAATTGAAGCCCTAGAGGTTAGCCTTAACCTTTTCTAGTTTGGTTTTCATTCCAAAGTTATGATCCACTCAAGTGTGTCTTCCCTTTTGAATTAGGCTACTCCACCACCTTTTTCACTAAGAATCACTTCGTCATAAGAATGGTAAGGAGTGAGCAGGAGGCTGGTCTTTCAACAATTGGATTAGGAGGCTTCCTTATGGTTCTAAAGGCCTCATCCTTGACTCAATTTTTAATTTAGTCTGTGGCCACAGAGGCTAATGGCTAGGAAGCCGTATCCCTTGCGAATGCCCTAAATTAAGACCCAAAGACAACACCCTCCATTGCAAAAGAGCTAGAGGTTCTTAAAGGTGTCCCTACCTGACTTTATCAAGAGCTTTCTTAACTTCTATAGAAGAAGTGCCAGTACTAGATCATTATCTGGGACCTCAATCGTTCTGGAGGCCTTGGAGGCTTACAACTTTTATTTGAGGAGCTTTGAGCAGCTAGGGAGATCTAAAGCCAACAATCTGAAGACATCAGAACTAATGAAGATTAAGTATAGCAACTAGAGTAATAATTGAGCCAGCTCATGGGTAGCCTTCCAACTCTAAAGCACCAGCACTCCAACCTGATCTCCAGGATCTAGGAGTTAGAGCGATCATCATCAAGAGGCTAAAGAGGAACAAGTGCTCCAAGAAGAAGTCATCTCAATTGATGGTCAACTCACCCAAACTGGAAACCAATTACCAGCTATAGAGGAGCCACTTGTTAGGATTAGGACTTTCCTCTTCTAAAGATGTAAAGAGATATTGAATTGTACGAGCCGTATTATTCTTCTTTGTATGATACTCATGTAAACATCATGTACCTCTTAATCAATGAAATTACACGTTGAATTATTCCAACATGTCTATCAATTACAAGGTTCATTCAGTTATATTTTATCTCAAGGATCATCACTTAGATCCACAAGACACTAATACTAAAATTAGGACTAATACTCAGAAAATCTAAATTTAAGAAATTCTTTGTTAAAATCTCGAATTGAAGGCACAAATTTCTTTAAGAAACTCTCATTAATGGCCCTTGAATGAGCCCTTCCATCTAAATCTTAATGCAATTAGGTGTTACCTTCAAATACCTCAATTATTCTGAATGGACCTTCCCAATTTTGGGACATTTGCCAAAGACATGGTCTTTCTGGCCAAGGGGCAATACCACTTTTTGGACCAAGTGCCCCATGTCAAATGACCTTGGTTTGACCTTTTTATTATAAGCCTTGGCTACTCTCCCTTTTTGCTTTTGAAGCTTATAAGGAGTAGTAAGCCTATCTTGTTCTAAGTTAGTTAGTTCATCCATCATGGCATGCTTATACTCAAGTCAAGTAAACTTCCCTTAATGAGCTAGCCTTATACATTGAACTGTTACTACCATAGGTAGCAAATTATCATGGCCATACATTAAATGGAAGGGAGTTCTCCCAGTATGATCTTTGTTGGACCAACTATAGGCCTAATGAGCATCAAGTAGCAATTCATATCACTTTATGAGATTATCTTTAATCAATTTCTCAATGTTGGCCTTGAGGATCATGTTAACTGATTCTAGCTAGCCATTTTCTTGGACAAAATAAGGAGATGCATTTAGAATCTCAATATTCAAGCTCTTAGTAAACTCCGTAATTTCAGTTCTATTCAACACTTTAGCTTGGTCCACAGTTATAGTTCCTGGAATGCCAAACTTATATGGGATATACTCCTTGATAAAATCAATCATGTCTTATTGATTGACATTTCTACATGGTTTAGCCTCAACCCATTTTGTGAAGTAATCCATGACCACAAGGATATAAGAATGTTGTCTGCTAGAGGGAGGATAAATTTCCCGAGTGATATCCATTGCCTATCTTTGAAAGGACCATGACTTAACTATTGCGTGCATTTTAGATCTAGAGACCCTAGGGAAATGCCCATGTCTCTGGGTGCTCCACATCCCTTGGCATATACTTGATGCAATCATTTATTATTAATGACCAATAGTTGCCATATTTTTTGATCAATCAATACATTTTGTTTTCAGCCAAATGGGATCCACAAATCTCTTCACGTGCCCCAACCATGAGTAGCATGGCTTTATCTAGGTCTACGCACTTGAGAAGCACCTCACTGGCATCTTTTCCATATAACTCCACATATTTATTATCTCGGAATACCTATGAGCTCTTATTTTCATTTTTCTATCTTTAGTGAAATGATAGAGATTCTTGAAGTCTTCCATAAGGGTTCCCTCTAATCCTCATCTTGTTCAATAATAGTTTGACGTGCCACGAGCTAATTAAGGGGAACCTTGGAACCCCCTTGCTTTCAGAGATAAAGGACCCAATCAGTTCAAGGTCATGCTCCAAAACCTTGGTCTTGATTTCCATAGATTCTCACACCAAGCCTAGGTAGTTCATACCCAAAGGTTAATTGAGCCAAGTTATTAGCTACCTTGTTTCAATCTCGAGGCATGAACTCAATCCTGACCTCATCAGATTTCTCCAATAACTGTTGCATGATTGAGATATACTTATTTGAGGTATCACTCAAACATTAAAACTCCCCTTTAAAATGATAAATTGCTAAATATGAATCCCATCTTATTAGAGCATCTACCCACAAGGGTGACAGTGAGTTTGGTGATAACTCTAGAGGGTGACTCAAAGATGATTGTCACTCCAATGCTAGACTTAGTTTTTGATCCATCAAATTAAAGTCTCCATGGAGCTATTCTAATTACCAAAATCACACCTTGTTGTTTGATTTTGTTTGTATATTATGTAGGACACATACACTAATTTGTACTCAAATAAAGTAACACTCCGCTTGTTTAACCTTCCTCTCATAAATAGTCTATCTAACATATATTGAGGACATCTGTCTGAGCAATTATGTAAATAGTAAATGTGAGAAAGTAATATCTCAATATCACAAACACATAATATAACGATTCACACAAATTTTCAATGAAAGTATACTTTATTTCACAGTCATTTAAACAACTCAGGTGGAACACAGCTTATTCAAACCTTGTGCGTTGTCATATGCAAGTAAACAACTTATGATTCAAAAGAGGCAGATATATTAATTTTAAATGGTTTCCCCTTCTTTGATGGAACCAACACAGGTAGCATGATCAAATATTCTTTAATGGCCTCGAAGGCTGATTGATGTTGGTCCTCCCACTTAAAGTCTCTTTTAGACTTGTGTCTCAATAATGAATAGAAGCCTTTTGTTCTTTCCTACAACATTTGAAATGAAATGTCTTACGAAATTGACTTGCCCTAAGAAACATTAAAGTTCCTTCTTATTTGAGGGCAATTTAGCTTCTTGAATGACTTAGGCCTTATTCATATCAATCTCAATCCTCCTTTGGTGTACAAGGAAGCCTAGGAAATTCCCATCCTGTGCCCTAACAGCACACTTCAATAGGCTTACCTTGAGATTGTGGCTCTTCATTCGTAAGAACTCAATTTTCAAGTACTCCAAGTGTTCAACTTGGGTTTTTGATTTGATCATGATGTCATCTATATAGACTTCCATGGTCTTGCCGATGAGATTATTTCATGGCTCATTGATAGGTAGCACTCGCATTCTCTATCCCAAATTGCATGGCCACCCGTTCAAAGGTTCCTATTGACCTTAGACATCTAAATGTAGTCCTGTGGGTATCCTCTAAAGCTATCATGATTTGGTAATACTCAAAGTAGTCATTCATAAAAGATAATACCTCGTGCCTTGAGGCTGAATCAATGAGAACATCAGTAATATGCATGGGCTATTGGTCCTTTGGCTTAACTACATTTAAGTTCTTGTAGTCAATACAAACTCTTATTTTGCTATTTTTTTAATCTCGGGAACTATATTAGCTAGCCATTCAACATACCCAGTTGTATTGATAAAAATTACTTTTAAAAGTCTCTCAATTTCCTCCTTAACCAAATCTATGATTTCTTGGGACATCTTTCATCGAGCCTGAATGATGGGCCTCCAGCCTGGCTTGAATGGTAGTTTATGCTTAACCACTTTTCTTTCTAAGCCATGCATCTCATGATGCTCTCAGTCAAAATAGCCTTAAACTTAAGGAGCATCCTTACATATTGTTTCCTCTATTCTCCAGAAAGCAGAGCACTAACATATGTAGGCCTTGGACTCTCCTATAAACTAAAGTTGACTTCCTGAGGGGATCTTAGACCTTTGCTCTCAAATCATCCATTTTAGTTGGTGCTAGTTTCAAGTCAGACAACACAAGCACCTTTTCTTGCAAGCTTAGACTTCAAAGGCACATTCCAAGGTGGAGGCTGGTTAGTCCATAACTTATACTTAGCATGCCAAGCTACCTGCTTTGCAATGGTTGAGGACATAGCCCTCTGGGCCTTTAGTGGGAGGGATCGTTTTACCTCCAAAAGGCATCATACGCGCCTTGAAGGTCTCCCGCATCATGGAAGGCCATCGTGCATCTCTATAATTCTAAGCCATTTGACTCTACTTCTGTGTTATCCATATCTGCTTTAGAGATTGAGCTTTCAAGGATAGCCAAAATGTCTTCTCATTGGGCTTCGAGTGGACTGGCCTTTGTTACTGTTATTGGTCCCACACCATCCCTATAAAAATTTGCCTCAAAAATGCTAGAACAAGCCATGAATGGTATATTATCTGCCATAATAATCTCATATTTGTCGTGGTTCCAGAAAATTAATAATTGGTGAGTTGAGGATGGAATACAAAACTTGGCATGAAGCCAATCCCTTCGAAGCAATGCATTATAACTTGATGTAGTATCTATAACAAAGAAAGTTGTTAGCTTGCTCATATTGTCAAAAATTAACTCAATTAGGATGATAGAGTGGACCCCACAGACACCTTACTTTGGACACTTAAGAGGTAGAAAGTGCTATGGAGACAAGCTCAAGAGCTCAATAGTCCACTCACAAACTTGAGCCTAGATTTTTAGGCCTGGAACCCTTGACTTATAATAACTTGAATGAGTTAAAGCTTGACAAAATTTAGATGGAGCGAACCATATTCGGGTGACTAGATTAGAATCAATGTAATAAAGGTCAAGCCTTGGCCGTCAAAGCATTGAAAAGGTGACTCGAACCTATATTCATTTGACTCACTAAGTAGTGACACCAATGTTAAGACCAACACTATCAAGTTCAACACTTGGCCATTAAAGCCTTTAACTAATGACTAAAATCTTAATTCGTTGATTGTGGAAACAGACTTATAACAAAGAATTCTTTCCTCAAACCTGATAATTGTGTTACCTTGATGAAAGCAAAACAACAAGCTATAAGCTATGGTAAGGTAAGGGAAGTTACGCTACTCCTAAGAAATGAAGCACAAGTCTGATGTAAAGAAAACTCAATGATGTTTTGTAGTTGGTGCTAGACATTTTATGTCACAAATACCGTGTCTTATTTACGGACCTAAGTTCTAACTACTGCACCTTGAAAACCAGGCGTCTTCATCCCATGTTCAGCCTCAATTTTTCTTTCACGTGCTAAAATAGGGTTGAACGTGCATCAATACATGTGCTCGAGACCCTTCTGGACTCCCCACATTCATCCACTACTTTTTGGATACGCTGAAGGCCCACAGTCCTTGATAAACTCTCCGAATAACTGTCTCTAGCTTGGAAAACCATGTTTCTCATAGCCTTCTAGGTAGCTAGTCTCTCAAGCTGGGGCCCATTTATCCACTTAGCCGTTCTTGGGAGGTTGTTAACCGTTTAAGGTTTCTAACTCATGAAACAGATCAACTTGAGATGTTGTTGTATTGTTTTTAAAAGCCATTCATGCCTTGAGCATGGCTCCATGTGTCATATACTTATTCTTTCATCATTAAACGGTGTTGTCCAAACTCCCTTGAGTTTGGGGTGTAAACGCGTAGCTTTAAAAAGAAAAAAAAGAGAAAATATTTTATAGAAATTTAAATTTACATTTAAAATAATTTAAAAATATTTTTAAAACATATTTCAAATATATTAAATATTCGTAAATATTTTAAAAATTATTTGTTATATTTTAAAAAGAGATATTTTCTAAATGTAATGTCAACAAAAACTAATGGATATTAATGATGTTATTTTAAGATGTGACATTGAAACATTTTGGAAAGTTTAGGTGTGACAATGAAAAATTAAAAAATCTAGATGGTTTTCTTGAAATATACCTTAATTTAGGCGGTTTTAAGTGAACAACCCTTTTAAATTCAAAAAAATTAACTTTAGAAGTTTAAAAATTTTCAGTGAACCACTTTAAATCATACAATTAATTGTTCTTTAGTCGCAAGTGAGTTTTGTATAGGCATTTCTTCGTTGGTAGGAAGTAGATGCAAGGAGTGAAAATTTATGGAAAGCAGGGATTTGAGCCTTTGTTTGGTTGGCAGGAAGTTAAAAGTATAAAGGAAGAGGAAATTGCTAAGGAAATTCCAATAGTTCCTTCAAAATGTAGGAAATAACTTAACTCATCCCTTAGGTAAATTCTAATCCTTAGTAATTTTTAATTCATTTGACACCATTAAACTTTGTAATTTCTACATGTGATGATTTTACCCTTATAATTATAACTAATAGGACCAATCTATTGTATAATTATACATATTTTTTAGATTCAATTACTAACCATTTAACATTTAATTTTATTAGATTTAATTGTAACATTTAATCTATTGTATAACTAATTGGCGCCGTATGTGGGAAGGATCGAGACCATGACAGAGCCGCTAGGATCCCCCGATCCCCCTAGGTCCAACTAGGAGCCCGAATACGCATCAAAGCAACAGCTAAGAGACGTGCAGGGTCTGCTTGATCGGCTCTTACAAAGACTAGATGAATCACGACTCGATGCACCCCGCGCATCCCGAGATGAAAACCGCAAGGCCACAAGTCCCGAGCCCGAGGATACTCATGAGCGGGAAACTGGTGAGAATTTATAGGGATTGGATTCAGGAACTCGGTACCGCGAGAGAAAACGAATAGGCAGCATTTTATAGGACGAAATAGCTTTGGAGACGAGTCCACTAGTGGTACGTTTGGTCAGTCATAATGGGCTACCTTCTTATTCGAAAGAGGCAGACTTGGGGAAGAACCCAAGGTTTCAGGCATGCACTCCCCGCCCTCCGGAAGAATCTTGTCCTTTCCTGCCAAAAATGTCAAAATTCCTAACATAGATCTCTTTGACGGAACCTAGGATACGGAAGATCACATATCCGGATCTAAATCTCAAATGCATATACAAGATGCTTCTGAAGAAGTTTGGTGTAAGTGCTTTCCAGCCACATTGAAAGGGGTTGCACAGTCATGGTTTGCATCTCTGCCAGCAGGCACATCGATAGTTTTGCACAGTTAACCGAAAAAATCTCCCACCACTTTTTGCGCAACAAGCGTAGGAAAAAGATGGCAGCACAACTAATGTAACTACATCGAAGAGAATTTGAGACTCTGAGGGACTTCGTTAGAAGATTCGCTAGAGAAATGATTGACATACTCGGCCTGGCCAACGAAACAGCTGCAAGAGCCTTCAGCAACAGACTTAAGAACTCGGATTTTAAGTTCGCCTTGGCAAAAAAACAGCCCATGACGATCAATGAGTTGTGGGACAAGGCCAATAAGTACATATCCGTTGAGGATGTAATGAGTACGGCTGGAAAGTTTCGGCTAGGGATCATAGGGAAGACTAAGGAAAGAGATGAGACTGCTCATATAATGGAATAAGACCTTTAACATCAACACCCTAGCCAAGAGCTCCCTCTCTCTCAAAAAGGGGACCTCGTCTGCCCCAGCGATCGTTTGATTCACGGGCTAAGACTAAATGGTGTGAGTTCTATCAGTTCTATGGTCATTCAACAGAGGAATGCCGAGCTCGGTAGAAGCAAACTCAGAATCTCCACAAAGAGCCATCTAATCGAAAAACTTCAAGCCTTGGAGCAAATGGTAAAGCGCTGGTAACTGTACCCCCTAAAGATATTATCGAGGCACCAAAAAAGATGATCGCCATGATCTCCCGAGTGCGACCCAACGGGCTATCCCACTTGCGAGAGGGGCCAGCCAAGAAAAGGAAGTTAATATTAGAAATCACCTTCATCAGCAAAGAGTTGAGGAATGTCCAAATACCTCATGACGAACCCTTGGTCATCTAAATAGACATAGAATAGTGCCAAATGCATAGGGTCCTAGTAGATCAGGGAAGTGTTGTGAAAGTAATTTTCTATCAGTGTTTCGATTAAGTGGATATACACACAAATCGGATTGCACTAGTGAGCTATCCCGTAGTTAGCTTTACTGGGGAAGCATTACAACCTATGGGGGAAGTTGTTATGGATATTGGCCTTTGAGGGCAGAAGGCAGCAAGAAATGTAAGAGTAGAGTTTCTAATTGTGGACACTCCCTCCCCGTATATTGTAATACTTGGGCGGGCCGCCTTGATCCATATAAGCTCTGTAATTTTGTCATGGTCATGACTCCTTTTGGGTTCCTTGACATTGTCTAGATATCGGGAGCAAGTCAGGAGGTCCATGTCCAGGTTCGTGTCCAGGTCTGTGTCCAGATCCGTGCCAGGTCCGTGCAATCTCATGTCATGAAAATGTCATGACTTTGTCCAGTTTGTTGCCAGTCCCTTGTCAGTGTTCCGTGTCGCTGGCATCCAGGGCCTTTTCCTAGTGCCGCGCCGCAGGCTAGAGCACGCCCTTTCTAGCCGTTGTGTTCCCCAAACTAGCCGTTAGATTTGATTCCCTTAAGATTGTATTTTGAGATTTAATTGATATTTTTTAGAAATTATTTTTAATATTTTTTTTGTATGATCTATAAATATGAAATTGTAATTCATTTTGGAATTTATCCAAGAATTAATAAAATATTTCTCATATTTTCTCATCTAATTCTCTCAATTCTCTCATCTTTCTCTAAGTCTAATTCTTTTCTCATCTCAAACTCTCTTTCTTTCTTTTCTCATCTAAACTTCTATTGTCATTATGGGCCTATGTTGGTGAACTTTGGCAGTCACAATCCCGAGATTGTGACAAATTTCAACATACCTCCTTCTTATGAAGTTTGAGGCTGAAGAAGGAGACATAATTTCCCTACTGGGAAATCAAAAGTTGGTATAGGAGTGCTACCACGCATCCTTGCTGCAGAAAAATTGCAGACCTTAGTCCGAGCTAGAAGCTGAGAAGCTTGCTCCCAAAGATGAGGAGAAATTGGAGGGGCGAGTCATTGATTTGGGACGATTGGAGGAAATGGAGACAGAAGAAGGGAAGATAGTTAAACTAGGATGTAACTTGTCCAAAGATTTGAAGGATGAGCTAAGATCCTTGTAAAAGTAGTTCCGCGATGTGTTTGCCTATAATATGGAGGAAATGCCGGGAATTAACCGAGAAATGATGACCCATTGATTGACTGTATTCCCAGGCGCCATCCCAGTCTAATAGAGAAAAAGAAGTTTCTACACGGAAAGAAATGAGGCCATCAAAACTGAGATTGGTAAATTGTCGAAGGCCGGATTTGTACAAGAAGTAAGATATCAATGGCTGTCTAATGTCATCCTTGTAAAGAAACCAAATGGGACCTGGAGAATGTGTGTAAGCGTCCTTGATTTGAATAAGCAATGTCCGAAAGACTCCTACCCCTTGTCGAAAATCGATCTGTTGGTGGACTCTACAGCAGGTAGCGAGCTGTTTAGCTTCATGGACGCTTTCTCTGAATACCACCAAATTAAGATGGATTCGAAAGATGATGAAAAGACCTCATTTGTAACCTGCGAGGGTGCTTACTATTATGAAGTAATTCCGTTTGGTTTAAAAAATGAGGGAGCTACGTACCAACGACTAGTCAACAAGATATTCTCTCAAAAAATCGGATGTAATATGGAGGTGTATGTCGACGATATGATTGTCAAGTCTCGCATTAAAAAAGATCACATCTCCAATCTGGAAGAAACCTTTCATACTTTAAGGAGATATCGAATGAAGTTGAACCTGGTAAATGCTCCTTTGGAATACTAGAGGGTAAGTTCTTGGGATTCATTGTTAGTGCATGCGGCATTGAGGCTAATCCAATAAAGTTGAGTGCGATATGGGATATTGGCACCCCGAAAATAATCAATGGGGTACAACGCCTTACAGGGCATTTAGCGGCACTCAACAGGTTTATTAGTAAGGCAGAAGAAAAATCGCTACCCTTTTTCCAAGCCCTATGGAAAAAGAGGGATAGCTTATGGGATAAAGAATGCGATCAGGCCTTTACACAAGAAAAGGAGCATCTAGCACATTTGCCCTCTATGGCTCAACCTATTCCAAGGGAAACACTTGTTCTATACGTGGTCGCCTTAGATTAAACCATTAGCACAATGCTAGTAGCCAACTGTCTACGGAAGCAAGTTCCCATATACTTTGTTAGCGAAGTGCTAAAGGATGCCGAGATGCGATACCTACCTGTGGAAAAGTTGATATTCGCCATTGTCATGGCCTCACGAAACCTTCGACCATACGTCTAAGCACACACTTTAAATGTCTTGACCAACCAGCCAATTGAAAAATGGTTGTCAAGGTTGGTATGCTCAGGGTGAATGCTAGCCTAGGTGGTAGAATTGTTTGAATATGACCTCCACTACCTGCCACGAGTGGCTGTTAAGGCCCAAGCCCTGCCTATTTTCTGGTCGAATGTACCTTTAAAGCAGAAGACGATAGCACAACATAGGCGCGAAAAGACGGGCAGGACCCTGAAGCCACGAAACCTCCATTGGACTCTACCCAAGCAGATTCACTTGGTGAGATCGCTCGGTCATGGAAGATATTTGTGGATGGTTCTTCGTGCTCAAAAGAGTCAAGAGCGGGGATATATCTCCAAGACGCGAGTGGAATCACACACCACTATGCCTTGCACTGTCAATTCCCTTTAACCAACAACGAGACCGAATACGAGGCCATAATCCATGGCATGAGACTGACACAAGCCACAGGAGCCAATACTATGACAATTCCTAGCGACTCCAAGATCATGGTAAATCAAATAAATGGGGAATATGAGGCTCGCGATCCCAGTATGATTAAGTATTTGCAGGCCTTCCAAAGGCTTGCGGCTGAGCCACCAAGGATAAGTGTGCGGCTGAGTAAGCTGGTAAGCTCGTGTCAAATGCTTGAAGCCGGGGCAGAGGTGGTAATGAAACTGATATATCAAAGTGAATCTGAAGAACCCGTCCCGCAGGCAGTGTACCATAGTACTGAAACATCTCGGTGGAGAAAAAGGATAGCGGACTATTTAAGCCAAGGAACACAAACGGATGATCCCCATACGGCCAAACGAATAGACATCAGGTGGCTCGATTTGTGATTCGACATGATCAACTGTACAAAAGGTCCTTTTCACATCCATTACTTAAGTGTGTGAAGAGAAGTGAAGGATATGCCATCTTGGTGGAAATCCAAAAGGGAGAATGCTAAGGGCACATCAGAGGGTATGCCCTGGACAACAAGACCCTCCGTGCTACTTTTGGCTCACTCTCAAAAGTAACACCAAAGATTTTGCGCAGGTGCGGCGCTTGTTAAAGATTCGGCCTAGTACACCTTGCTCTGCCTGCACTGTTGCAGCCATTGATTAGTCAAATACCCTTTGCACAGTGGGGAATCAACATACTGCGAGCTTTTCCTGTGGCCTTTGGGCAAAGAAACTTTGTTATAGTTGTAATTGACTACTTTAGCAAATTGGTGGAGGCCGAGCCTGTGGCTCGAATAACATATCAGGCTGCACAAAAAGTCTTATGGAAGAATATAGTCCCTCGTTTTGGGGTTCTCTGGGTTTTGATAGCAGACAATGGATAGCAATTTAGCTCAACAAGGTTCCAAGCTTATTACGAGGGAATAGGTATGAACTTGCATTTCGCCGCTATGGCACATCAGCAAAGCAATAGTCAAGTTGAAGTAGCCAATAAAGAAATCCTGAGAGGGTTGAAAAAGCGAATCGATGGCACTAAGGGATGGTGGGTGGACGAGTTAGCCAGTATTCTCTTGTCAATTCGAACGATGGTCAAGAGAGCCACGGGGAGACCCCCTTTATGCTAGTATATGAAGCTGAGGCTATGCTACTAGTTGAAGTGTGAAACCCCACCTTCCGTGTAAAACACTATCATCCAAAGACTAGTGAGGAAATCCTGCGAGGATCGCTGGACCTCATAGACGAGGTGCAGGCTAGTGCTTTGTCCGAATGGCTGCCCAGAAGCAAAGAATGTCAGCTTGCTTCAATCGCAAAGTCAGATTAGGCAATTTTCAAGTGGGAGACCTAGTCTTACAACACATAGGACCTGGGGGGGAAAGTGCGGAGGTCGGAAAGCTCGCACCCAATTGGGAAGGCCCCAACAAGGTGACTCGAATACTAAGAGAGGGTAACTACGCCCTCCAACGAATGGACTGAACTAACCTGGCTCGTAGTTGGAACGTAGGTCAACAACAACAACAGTCCCAGTGCCTTGCGGTTCCCGCAGAAAGCAGGGTCTGGGGGGGTGATGTACGCAGCCTTACCCCTTCCGGCTGGAAAGGAGACTGTTTCCGGGGACCCCCAACCTGAAGTAGTTGAGTGCCTGTAGATAAACCACTAATCAATTACCCATGCATTTTGAGGAAAAAGTAGAAAAAAGGAAGAAGAAGAAGAAGAAGGAGAAGAAGAAGAAGAAGAAGAAGAAGAAGAAGAAGCATGATCAGAGAGTAAGCTAGCCTATAAGTGCTACACCTGAGGTTATGCCTGCCTAAGGATCTTAGACTACCAGCCACTCCCCGCACTACTCTACTCTGCCACCTCCGCTACCCTTATACTAGCCCTCCAACGTGCCCTATCTAAGGCCATCTACTCTCTTAGGTTTAGATGGGTTAGGTCTTGACGAATCATCTCCAGCCAACTCTTCTTTGGTCTGCCCCTCCCTCTACTGCTTATCGCCTTGTGGAGCTGTTCACACCTCCTGACTGGGGTTGTAGTCGATCTTCTGCTGACATGTCCAAACCATCTTAGGCGGTGCTCCCTCAATGTAGCTGGAACATAGGTAATATTCGAAAATATTATCCACAGAATAGCACAAGTGGTATGGATGTGATATGTAATATCAATAAAATGAAGACTATTAATGTTTACATTTGTTATTTTCCTTCAACTTCACATGACTTGCTTTTTGCACATTAAACTAGTAAGCTTGGAAAGCCATTATGCAGGCTCCCTGCTCGTCCTAGGATCTCCCACTAAGACAACCTTTTAGAAATTATCAAACTCATCGTAAAAGGTTAAGAAGATTCATTAACCATTGCACACATTATGGGTCTACAAATTTAACTTGACCCAACAAAGACCCCCAAAGTGTTCATTCCTGTAAGGAAAGAAGGAACAGAAGCTATAAGCTTAAAAACAAAAATAGCTCTGCATTCTAAAATTAGAGGTAAGAGCCAAGAAGAGCCAAGTGGATCAAATACACGACCACTGGACAGCTTGCCACAAAATCATTGCAATCACCTTAAGGTGCAAGCTCATAATTAAAATCGCCTATACCCTATCAAATAGAGATGACCGCAATCTAAAGATTTACAGGCTTCCCTAATGAAGTTGGCAATTTGTTAGGCTTAAAATTAACTTCCCGGCCTAACAAGTCACATAAAAGTCGAACATTAAGCCCTAACCTAGCGTCAGGCACTCTACTCGAGCATACCTGGTCGAAGGTACAACACCCATGCGCACCTTGTCAGAGGTGTAACATTACCGCACACCTCGTCGAAGGTGCAACACCCAGACCTCGTCGAAGGTGCAACACTCGTGCAAACCTAGTCGAAGGTGCAAAAACCGCCGCACACCTCATCAAAGGTGCAACATCACCATACACTTCGTCAAAGGTGCAACATTGGTCATCTACCATGTATGTAGCATTGATCATTCATTCCATAATACAATATTCGAAATCATTCACCAATGCAGACATGTTTACTTATAACATAGTAACTAAATTAATTTTTTTTCACGACACGAATCCAAAAAGAAGCACAAACGAGAATCTCAAAACCAATACAATACCAACGTACCCCCTAACACCATGACACTTGACACCCAATACAAAGTTTTACAATAAATAAGCATACAAAAACAAAATAACTGTCAAGCCTACGGTCTAATATCTCCTCCATCCCCAGAATAATTCCGTCCACCTGGCAAAGTATTCATAATCTCCTCACTAACACGTGACATAAGATTCTCTGCAATCTCAGGAGTAAGCAAAGAATTGTTATCCCTAACCTTCTCCAGCAAACAGTCAAAGTCCCACTCAAGCGCGGACCAACAATCAGCATTGCGTGCCCCCTGGAACTCGAGGCTAGATCTAAAAGCAGCTACGGCCTCTTCACGAGCTCGAGATATTTCGGCTGTAAAATGAGCAATTTGCTCTCCTTTGTCCCTCACTACGGCATCTCTACCCTCTAGTTCACCTCTTAGACCGCTTACCTGACTTTGGAGTTCAGAACATCACGATTGAGACTCTCCTCGCTACTGGGAAACCAAGAGAAGCTCCTCAGGTAGATGTCTCACGACTTCTTCACCTCGTGTTCCAAAAGAACACAACAGAGCAAAGACGGAAGCACACTGTGAACACACAAACGCACGAAAGTTAGCCACAAGCATAAGAAAATCCGTAAAAAGAATAATGCAAACAAACCATACCTCAGTTACGGAAGGAAAACCCTTCTGATGTACGGGGGGAGCAGGATGAATCACCTGAAAAATATGATGCAAAGTCTCAAGATTGGGAACAGAAGAGGACGTGACCACACCTGGGGAGCATCCATGGACTCAGATGTCGGATTTGGAATGTACTCAGTTTCTTCCCTGACAGAAGCCGTGGGGACAGGTAAGAAGAGAATGGGAATTGGAAAATCTCGACCAGAAGGAGAATAGTCTAGCCTTCCCCCCAAACCACCTGATTGGGAAGGACTATTATGATAGGAGAGAGGAGCCCTAAAGGGAGACTAAGAAACCCCCCGTATTGGTATCGGCTGTTTTGATTCAAGAATAATCTTAAATCTTAACCTTGTAGAAAAAGATAGTAGGAGATGAGAAGAGAAGTGAAAGGGATGAGAATGAGAGAGAGAGTCAGATGAGAGAGAGAATTAAGATATTTCTATTTCATTCACTGAATGCCTCAATACAAGATGAATCAAGCAATTAATAAGCTTCCTTAACCGGCTAGGATACATTGGAGTTAGGCTTTTAACAACCGACTTCACTAAACCTCAGCCGCCACACTTGACTTGCTACTTTACCAATAACCGACTCAACAACAATTCAAAAAAGGTGCCAACAACTTCTACTAAATCCAATTGCTAACAGACCACAAAATGCAACACTACAATGCTCATTACAATTGACATCAATACAAGATATAAGGTTGGTTCATAACAATTCCCTCCCCTTGAAAGCATTCTTGTCTCAAGAATGAAAGGTTGGGAATTGGCTCTTCAAGAACTTCATCTTCTTCTAAGTGCATCTTCTTCTTCCAAATTAGTGTAATGTACCAGCACTTCTTCCACTGGTCTCCCTAAAGACTACAGTAGCCTGGAGTTCAGAATTACTACTGGAACCTGCAGTAAAGCTCCATTGGCACCAACTTCTGGAGGGTGAGCAGAACATGTTTTGCCCTTCTTAACCTGTTTCTTTAAAAGAGAAACATGGAACATCAGGTGAACATAAGAATCAGGAGGCAATTCCAACCTATAAGCCACTTTTCCCAGCTTCTCAATAACTTTGTAAGGTCCAAAATATCTAGCATAAAACTTGGTGCTCTTGCGTACTGCCATAGATGCTTGTTTGTAGGGCTGAAGTTTCGAGAATACCATATCGCCAACATCAAAGGACTTATCAACATAATACTTCATTCTTACTTGAGCCCGTTGAAGATTATCCTTAAGAAACTGCACCAATTGCCTTCTTTAAAGAAAAAGATCGGATACTTTTGCAACTAAAGAAGCATTTCTTTGCAAAACCAAATGTGAAGGAGGATCATATCCATACAAAGCCTTAAAGGGAATAGTGCCTATAGAGGAATGAAAATGAGTATTGTATCAATACTTTGATAAAGATAACCATTTACCCCAAGCTTTAGGATAACTGAAAACCATGCTCCTCAGTTACTGCTCAATGCATTGATTTACACATTCCGTTTGGCCATCCGTCTGAGGATTGTAAGAAGAACTCAATGCCAATGTGGTTCCCATAAGTACGAACAATTCCCTCTAAAAGTGACTGGTGAAAAGCTTGTCTCGATTAGAAATTATGGGCTTTGGTAATCCATGAAGCTTGTATATGTTATCAAGGAACACCATTGCAAGCCTTTCAGCTGTAATTGGTCTTGCCAAGGCAACAAAATGGCTGAACTTGGTAAAGCGATCCACAACCACCCAAATGACCTCCTTGCCTTCTGACCTAGTAAGGCCTTCAATGAAATCCATACTTATGTGTTGCCAAGCACAATCTGGAATTGATAGAGGTTGGAGAAGACCTTGATACTTACTATCTACAGTCTTTGTTTACTGACAAACCTCACAAGATTGAACAAACTCCTTTACATCTTTCTTCAATACAGTCCAGCTAAAGTATCCCTTGATCATTTGATATGTTCCCTCAATGCCGAAATGGCCACCCCAAGCAAAGTCATGAGAGTCACAAACAATCTGTTGTCTCAAATCAGTGGAGGATCCAATGTAAAACCTTCCCTTCAGCCTGATGATACCTTTGATAACAGATACTTCAGCATCAATGTAGGAGAACTGGTCCTGTTAATGTTTAAAGCCGTCACACAATCTTGAGCAAAACTGTCATCCTCATAAGACCTATAAACTTCTTCAATCCAAGCAGGTAGTACCACAGATGCAGCTCCACAAAAACCATACTCAGATTCTTCCAACCTTCGAGACAAAGCATGTGCTGCTCGATATTCTCTTCCCTTCAAGTACTCAATTGCATAATCTAGACCAAGCATCTTTATCAATCCTTTTTTTTTTTTAATTATGATCCCAATCCTTTGCTCAAGCAAATGCTTTAAGCTTTAATGGTCAGTCCCGATGACAAAATGATGGCCCTCCAAGTAGTGTCTCCATTTCTCAACAACCAAGAGGATAGCACGATACTCCTTCTCATATGTAGCCAACTCCATGTGCTTAGTACTCAATGCTTGGCTAAGGTAGGTTACAGGCCTTCCTTTTTGAGATAATACAGCCCCAATACCTCTTCCACAAGCGTTAGTTTCTAGCACAAACTCCTCTTTGAAATTAGGCATTGCCAAGACTGGGGCATCACACATAGCGGCATTCAAAGCTTTAAAAGCATCTTGAGCTACATCTGACCACTTGAAAGCATCTTTCTTTAAGAGATTAGTTAATGGCTTAGTAATTGCTCCATAACCAGCCACGAACTTTCTGTAATAACAAGTCAATCCAAAAAATCCTCTTAATTGCTTAAGCATAATAGCTACTGGACACTCTTTCATGGCTCGGACTTTAAAGGGATCCGTGGAAACTACTTCATGAGAAATCACATGTCCTAAGTACTCAATTTTTGATTGAGCAAATGAGCACTTAGAAAGCTTGGCATACAATTTGTGGCTGCACATCACCATGAACACTTCCCTTAGATGAACCAAATGTTCCTCTAATGAAGCATTATAAATCCGAATGTCATCAAAGAACACCAACACAAATCTCCTCAAGAACTGTTTGAATAAATCATTCATTACTGCCTGAAAATTAGCCGGAGCATTTGTTAATCCAAAAGGCATTACCACAAACTCATAATGCCCATGGTGAGTTCTGAAAGCTGTTTTGTAGATATCTTGCTCTAGAACTCTGATATGATAGTACCCCTGTCTCAGATCCAATTTAGAAAAGAAATGTGCCCCAAGAAGCTCTTTCAAAAGGTCATTAATAATTGGGATAGGAAATTTATTCTTGACTATAAGCGAATTAAGCTACCTATAGTCACTGCACATCCTGGCCATGGCATCCTTCTTCTTAACCAAAATGACCGGAGAAGCAAATGGACTGTGACTCTGTCAAATGAAACAAGTCTTAAGAAGGTCCTCCACTTGCTTCTCTATCTTAGTCTTCTGTGAGTGTGAGTGCTTGTAAGGCTTCGGTTTCACTGGTTCAGAATTAGGCTTGAGGGGTATTCCATGATCCAAGCTTCTCTTTGGAGGCAATGAATCTGGTTGTTCAAAAAAATCCTTAAACTCCTTGATCAAAGAATGAACCTCGGGATGAGATAACTCTCTCAACTCTGTGTGTTCAATTGCAAACAGCTAGCCAACCCATAGATAGGATCCTTTCTTGCTTCCATCTTCCAAACTTTTGCCTAGAAGCAATTGAAACTAAGCTTGTTCAGCCATCGCCTGCAATTTGACAGTGGTTCCTTGCCTCTCAAATGAAACTGTCAGCTAAGCAAAATTATTGAAAATTAGACTGAAAGATCTCATCTAGTCCACTCCAAGAACCATGTCACAACCTCCCAATGGTAAGATCATGAAATCATACACAAACTTGTAATTCTACATTGACCAACTGAATTCTTGACATTTGCTCTGAGTAAGAATAGAATTTCGATCTGCCACGGTCATTGCTAAAAGCTGTGTCTTAATCATTTCATGCCCAACCTTCCTGACCACCTTAGGGCCAATGAAACTGTGAGTACTGCCGCTATCAATCACGATAACAATAGCCTTCTTCCTTGCTTGTCCTTTGTTTCTTATGATGTTATGAGATCCATTTCCTGTCAAAGCCTTCACAGAAATCTCCAATTCATCCTCAAGTGACTCATCCTGTGATTCTTGTCCTGAACTATCCATTTCAACCTCCCTTTCTTCTTCCTCAGAATCATCAGCTACATTAGCTCCTCTTGCTGACATAAGGAACTCATGATTGCATTTTTGTCCTAAGAAATAAGGCTGATTACATTTGAAACATAGTTTTCGGACCTTCTTCTCATCAGAACGTATAGACCTCAACCTCACTGATTCGTTCTGATGCTGTTATGAGCTATGACATTTGTGTCCCAAGAAATAAGGCTGATTACATGCACACCTCCGTCCTCGATTCTAGCTTGTCTGGATTCTTTTTTAACACATGTGCTAGGCACCCCCAAATACGAAGATACCATAGACTTGGCTTTCGCCCAGTCCATAACTCCACAAGAGTTTTAGGAACTGACTTCGATGGAACTAAGTTAAGAAGATACATTGCTATCTCTAAGGCATAACCCTAAAAACAGATTGGTAAAGTAGCATGACTCATTATAGACCTTACCATCTCTAACAATTTCCTTTTCCTTCTTTCTGCAACATAATTCGGCTGCTGTGTGCCTGGAGCAGAAAGCTGAGATCTAATCCCATTTGGAGTTAAGAAATCCAAAAAATCTCCTGAAAGATATTCGCCACCTCGATCTGATTGAAGTAACATAGCCTATTTACGTAATTGCTTTTCAACTTCACTTTGTACTCTTTGAACTTTTCAAAAGAGTCCGACTTTTGTCTCATTAGGTAAACATATCTATATCTTAAGTAAGCATCAGTGAATTGTATGAAGTACTCATACCCACTTCTTGCTTGAACATTCATTGGTCTACATACATCTGTGTGAACCAGCTCTAGCAAGTCACCAACTCTGTTGCCTTTACTCTTAAAGACCGACCAAGTCATCTTACCTTCTATGCAGGATTCGCAGACTGGTAATGACTTTAAGTCCAAAGGTTCTATCAGTCCATCTTTTACCAGTCTTTGGATCTTGTTCGAATTAATATGACCTAATCATTGGTGCCATGTGTAGGCATTATCCCTTTCAGGTTGTTTTTACTTAGGAGATTGAATAAGTGAGCTTGTGTTAGATTCATTTTGCGATGACGTGGCGATGATGTGTTGATGACATGTTGCTGGCATGGCAATGACGCGCCTTTTTTTTAAAGAAAACAAAATTTTTTTGGGTAAAATCGCAGTACTGTTTTTACATAAACTAATTAATTTAATTTTATTTAGATTGAGATTTTAAAGTAGATTATTACATAATCTACCAAAGAGGGCACCAACACGCCGTCACCGGATCCCATTAGAACTCCGAAGTTAAGCGTGCTTGGGTGAGAGTAGTATTAGGATGGGTGACTTCCTGGGAAGTCCTCACCCTCAGGTTGGGGGCACTGGGAAACAACCTCTCTTCAGGTTAACACCCTGAAGGGGGAAGGCTGCATACATCAGCCCCCCAAGACCCTACGTAGACGGGAGCCCTTGAGGCACTGGGTATGTTCCTTTCCTTTTCCTTTATTAGATAATCTAGGTTATAAGTCGGTACTATTTTAAATTAAAAAATTAGTTAATTAATTTTATTTGTCAATTTAATTTTTAGAATGAGATTCTAAACGAGATTATGAGATAATCTAAATTGTAAATGTAAGTTAAGTAAAACCATTAGTTTACAAAAGTCATGTGGAAGCGAGGTTCAATTATTGAAACCTCATAGTCTCCATTACTGGTCTAACAATATCATCGATCCATATACCTCCCTGCGGAGGATGTTGGTTTGGGTTAGACTTCTATTAGGATAAACTAAAGTGCAAAGAAGCAATGTGACCATGCTACCATGGAGTATCACGTGTATTTGTATGGAGATTTAGGTAATGGTTTACACTTAACTAGCATGATACATTAGCCTCCCCGAGAAGCTCTGTTGTGTTATGTTAGAGACTAAGGTAAACAACAACAGCAACAACAACAACATACTTAGTGTTTCAAGGGCTCCTGCTTTTGTAGGGTCTAGGAGGGGTAGGATGTTTGCAGCCTTACCCTATCAGGGTAAGACCCAGACAAGAGATTGTTTCGAAGGACCCCCAACCTGATATTTGATAGTTATGATAGTTACTATAGATATGAAGCGCCTATATGTAGTGCCTATATGAAAAGCATGTGAAGCATAGATATCATGCTAGGCAAGTATGCATGGAAGCATATAGGCAAGTAAACAAATAAACAAGCAAGTTAGCAAGTTAGCAAGTAAGCATGTACGCATGGAAGCATGAGAGCAAAGAAGCATAAAAAGCATAGAGACATAGGAGTTAGGGCAGAATGTAAAAGGTGAAAGGTAAAAGCAAAGAAGCATGTGTAGAGAGTCGAGAGTTTAGAAAAGGTGTATAGAGCGCCTGGAGCGTATAAGCAATGAGGGGGAGAAAGAGAGAGAAAGTATAAAGAGAGAGGGGGGGAGGGAGAGTATTGGCGTGATAGCAGCATCACTATACCCCAAGGTAATACATTCCAGAAGCACTAAGCAACTAACATACAATAGTGCTGCATGTATACAAACGATCATGCAAGCAACCTCGTGGTACTAGGACTATCTTATGGGTACTTGATACATCGGTTATTCCTATACTAATCCTCGACTTAGCTCTTATGCAGGGCCATTTCTTCACTTAGGTTGGGGTAGTTAGGGTCCTATATAAATGTCTTCTTCGAACTCTTCTTTGGCTGGCCTCGTCTTCTCTTTTCATTTGTATTATGGAGTTGTTCGCTTCACCTTATAGGGGTAGTGGTGTGTCTCTATCCAGCTCTTTTTTGATCGGCCTCTTCTTCTCTTCACATCCATCGGATTGTGTCACAACTAGGCATGTGAGCATCCTCTTGGTATTTGGACGACCATGTAAAGTGGTAAATTAATCATGTTTAGTAAGAGTTATAAGAAAATATTTTAATTGAGAATAGTTCTCACCCAAACTAATTTCGTACAACTTCGGGGAGTAAAGAGTGGTGTGTTTGGGTTATCATTGCATGCATGATAGTACAATTTTTTGGATACCTAAGTTATTGTGTTTACTAAAATAAAAGAATAGATATCACTACATTATACGTGACTCATGTTAAACAGTTACACAATTGTTTGCATTTATAGTGTTTTAAAATGGACACAGCTGGTGAACTTCACTTGATTCTAATGCATAATGTACTTACTGGACCAAATTACTTTTCCTAGAAAAACATGTTGGACATATTAATTACTAACAAGGGACCTTCTGAAAGAAAGTAAAGGGCAAGGTAGCTAGTGTAGCAACCAAGTCCACAAAGAAGCCAGCAAAAGGAAAGTGTTTCTTTTGCGGGAAGACTGGCCACTCAAAAAGGAACTGCATTAAGTAATTAGTTTCTTTTCACATAAAGACTACTAAGCCATCGGGTGAAGATATGTTGGTATCTCACTTAGTTGAGTCAAGCACAGTTGAGAGACCACTAGGTTCCTGGTGCGTGGACTCAGGTTCCACTGACCATGTCTATAATATGTTACAGGGGCTCAAGCTAACCAGGAGGCTGAATGATGGGGAGCTGTACTTAACGGTTGGAGACGGTACAAGAGTGGCGGTCTTAGGAGTAGGAGATGTTAGCTTAGTATTTAGTGGTAGAGTTTTGATTGTAAAGGATTGTTTATTTGTATCTGCACTGGGCAAGAATTTAATTTTTGTGTCTCGTTTAATGGATAATTGTTATTTAGTTAATTTAGTTGTGAACCTATTATTAGGTGAAATAAATTGTTTATCTGTCAAGGTAAATGTGTAGATGGATTATTTATGTTGTTTCCTGATCAAAACAATCATATTTGTTTAAATGAATTTAGCACATGCTCACTTATTCAATTTTCTAAAAGAAAACTCCCAGAAAGGGATAATGCCTACACATGGCACCAAAGTTTAGGCCACATCAATTCCAACAGGATCCAAAGATTGGTAAAAGATGGACTAACAGACAAAGATAACCAAGGCTATCTTTAGCAGTAAATGCAACAGGATTGGTGACTTGCTTCAACTGGTTCACACAGATGTATGTGGACCAATGAATGTTCAAGCAAGACGTGGGTATGAGTACTTCATCACGTTCACTGATGATTACTCAAGGTATGGATATGTTTACCTAATGAGACATAAGTCGGACTTTTTTGAAAAGTTCAAAGATTACAAAGCTGAAGTTGAAAAGCAATTAGGTAAATAAGTTAAGTCACTTCGATCAGATCAAGGTGATGAATATCTTTGGGGTAAATTTATGGATTTCTTAACAGCAAATGGGATAAAATATCAGCTATATGCTCCGGGTACACCACAGCAAAATGGTGTTGTATAACGAAGGAATAGGGTATTGTTAGAGATGGTAAGGTCCACGATGAGTCATGCCACTTTGCCAATCTCTTTTTGGGGTCATCACAAAGAAACAAGGGGGGTCTTTTCTATAGCCCTTCTTATCAAAAGGCTTTTGTAAATGCAAATCCAAAATGTTTAAAGGAGGATTTTATAGTAGACTACAAGAGCAAAAGAAGAGTAGTGTTAGAGGAATTAAAAAAAAATTGATGCTAATTCTGAATAGCTAGACACAACTCAGGACACAGTGGATGCATTAGATGCACCTACTGAAAGGGACGAGAATGTTCCAAGTACACGAGAGCCTAGGTGTAGTGGGAGGATTTCCAGGGCACCTGATAGGTTCATGGCGGGGGCGTTAATGGTTGACCGTGAAATTGAATTTGATCCTTTCACCAACAATAAGGCAATTAAAGATAAGAATGCTGACCAGTGGGTCTTAGCAATGAATTCTGAGATAGGATCTATGTATTCTAATTAGGTCTGGGATCTTGTAGAGCTGCCTGTTGGCATTAAGCCCATAGGATATAAGTGGGTCTACAAGAGGAAAAGAAGAGATGACGGTGATGCTTAAAGTGTTTGCTAAGAAAGCGCACTAAGTTGTATCAAGTAATAAAGAAATGAGAAAAGTATCGTCCCACGAGCATTGTTATTGAATGAGTACTAAAATTAGTAGTTTTAACACTTTTTAAAAAGCCAAAATTTGTATTTTCTGAAATGAAACAAAAAAAAATAAAAAATAAAAATGGTTACTGATTTTTTTTTAAGGTTTTCTAATTTAATAAGGTCCAAGGCATCCGATTTTACCTAGTTACATTAATACCCCTTTCTATTCTTAATATTCAAGTTGTCATTACATATTGAGCAACACTTAGCATACGCTTTTACATATTAACTTATCAATCTCTTGCATGAATTTAAATAAGGAAAGAGTATTGGAGATTCATAGTTTTCACTTAAGACCACAAAAATCTCGTTAATCTATCTCTAGCATTCGCTCAATTTATGGTGTTTATCACTTTAGCAATCATCAAAAATCTCCTGTCGGACTCATTAGGAATCATTATAGGCTTTGAATGGTGATCAAGCATTCAAAACTAGAGAACAACAATAATAAACACTCGAACAACGTAATAAATAAACTTCGAATATGTCGAATTAGAAAAGAGCATATAATACAAATTAGGCTACATCGTAGCCTTGGAAAAACAAAATTGGTTCATGGTAAAAAGAATATAAAGAAAAACAAAGATAAAATCCATGAACTTAAAGAAGGAAAGGATAGAAAGAACTTGAAATTGAAAAATTACAAACCAAACTCTTTCTTTTCACACCTTTCCTCTTCTATCCGAATTTCTACCTAAGTTTTTCTACTTTGTGTTTTGTTTTTGCTGGTTGAATTGATGCTAAAACACTTCTCCAGCAGTCCTATTTATAGTATTTGAGGATGGGAAGTCATGAAATAAAAAAACTAATGCAAGTTCTTCCTCATTTGCTAAGCTTGCTGCCCATTTTCAGCTTTTGAATCAACTTGCTGATTTCTTCAATTTTTTTCTCCATTTGTGCCCAAACTCAGCCCTTCTATCAAGTTGTATGTGTTCATGAAGTGTTCAAGAAGTTCTTGCACTAGATTTGTCCAATTAGCCACCCAAAATTGAGATTTGCAACAACTTGTACATGTTGTTTCCTTACATTGTCGTGTGCTTTTGATGTGTTTAGCCCATTTTTTTCCTTTTGTTTGATATATCTTGAATTCAATTATTGATGTAGATGATAAAACCTAGCTAGAATTAGCATAAATGAGTGTTTTTGCATGGAAATAGTAATAGAAGCAAAAAAGAGCAAAAGCGAGCAAAAACAATAAAAATTTTGACGTAAAATGTTTAGAAAATGAACCTAAATAATATGAATAATATATACTAAATTACACTTATCAAAATACGTCTAGACTTAAATCTTACTCATCCTCGAGCGAAGCTGAACATGAAAGCTCAGGGTCTCATACTTTTTATGAATTTATCATAATTTAAAGCAAGAATACTTCTATTAGAAAAGAATGACTGAGGATCATTAACTTAAGGCTCTAAAGGCAAAACAATCTTTTTAAAGAAAAACCCGTCAATTATCTAAGTAACCAAATTCAAAAGTTTGCTATGCAAATTAAGTTTATCCGTTCTTTCTAGTCTTTCGACATTTAAACCGAATAGATGATAAAAATTATGCCATTCATAGCAAGACTTCTCTAGTATACCCAAGACTAAAATTATTCACAAAATTTTCTCTTCCTCTTTTTTTTTTTTTTTAAATTATGAGACTGATCTACCCCAGCCAACCCCGGCCCATGAGTGTATCTTCAGAGAGAATCCAACTTTTGACCCCTGGGCGATGACCACATGGGTAAGAGGTGCCACCACTAATACGTCCTTATGACTGCATGAGTATATCTTCAGCGAGAATCAAACTCTTGACCCCTAGGTGATGACAGCATGGGTAAGATACGCCACCACTCAGACGCCCTTATGTTGGGCAGCACATATCTTGAAATGTTTATACGAGAAAGCGGTCCAAGAGATGCTTCCCTCATTTTGTCTCTCTTTTTTTTCCATATTTTTCCTTAGACTTAGGTATAACTCTTCAAAGTTTATTATGCAAATGATAATCTTAATGCAGTCCATTAAAATTTGAGCATTTTTCAATCAGAAATAACGGGAAAACAGCCATGCAAACTAGTGAACTCAAATACCATGGTTTTACCAAGATAGTGCCTTCAGAATAGATCATGTTTTGCAATTAGAACACAAAAATAATTGGTTCTGAAGTTAGTCAAATCCAATTAAAGTAAACAAGCTAAAAAGAGTAGAAAATTTTCCTAAAAATCATGTTGATAAGATCTCAAAACTTTTTTTTCCTATTTTTTGATTTTTAAATTGGTTCAAAATGTGCAATAAAATTCAAAATGACTAATGATTTAAACTATAGAAAATAGACAATCTTTTTGTTAGCTGACACTATCTGCATCCCCATACAAAGGCTCCGAACTCTGGGAAGCACTAAAGCCAGCTCTAAAAGATAAAATAGGACTAGACAAGAAAACATTTCGAAAAATTTTATTAAAAAATTGAAAAAAAAAAATGTGACAAAATGTCTCTCCCACCCCCAAACTTAAAGTTAAATATGTCCTCAATGTTAAAAGATATACAAGGAACGGAGCTGTGGATGAGAGGTACTTCCCAAGTTTTAGGATTGTTTATTTGAAGGAGAATGTTGACATCGTGCTACCCTCAAGCTTGTTTCAAAAAACCTATTGAAAAAAATGTATAAAAATATTAAAAAGTAATAAAAATTAAAAGAAAAAAAGTCAGAAAAGGAAACTTGGGTTGCCTCCTAAGAAGAGTTATAGTTGCTAGCTTGACTTTTTAATGATGATCTATCCTGTATGCTAAAGGAAAATGGAGTTCCCTCCACCCACTCTCAATGACCATTTTCTTCTGTGGCTCTTCTTTGTACCCTTCTTTACACAACCACCTCCACCGTTTCAAATGATGGGATCCTTGAGCATAATGTGCCACGACTTGAATTTCCTTTTGTAATCTTTTCTGCATTTTTTCACAAAGTCATCCTCGGCTGCGAAAGCCTCTGACTTTGTTAGATAAGTTCGACACTCTATTTCAATCACTAATGGTGGTGGGTGCGTCAAGATAGGTTCGGTAATTGGTGGCGATGATTCGATCAAGGGGGTTATGTCATATTGTAGTGGTTCTTCTAATGTGTCCCTCAATGCTTTGGCATTAATTTGCTCCCATAGGTTGGTGACAGTATTGCTAGGCAAGGAATCTTTGGACACCTCAAAAAGTTGCTCTATAATATTCCCTACTTGAGTTTCTAAATTTCAAATGGAGGCTTCTTGGTTTCTAAAGATAGCCTTTGTTTCTTGAGTAAATTTTGTCTTTTCATGCATGAACTTACTAAACATCTCTTCTTAGTCATATTTCTTTTCTTGAGGCGGATGAATGGGTGGCCAAGGTGCTTTGTGATGGTTTCAAAAATAGTTAGAAGGGTTCATCCATCCTTGACTGTAAGTGCTAGAGTAAGGGTTGTATTGGGCTTGTTGATAATTTGACTTGTAGTTATCCTGTTCAAAACCCAATGAGGAAAAACTATTGCTCACTTGGCACTCTGTACTGGCATGGTTACCTACAAAAAATTCACATTTAGGAGTACGAACAACTTTGACACTTATGTTATCCAATTGTTTTTGAATTAGTGAGAGTTGAGCATATAAAGCATTGCTTTCATGAATTCCCAATGGTGTTCTTGGTACAGTTTGATATTGAGGTCTCGTATAGTTGGTGCTAGCCATCATCTTCAGCAACATTTTGTGTTAAATCTTAGAATCTAAGTAATATCTTCTCGTTGCAATCTTAGGATAAAAATTTTGAAAAATAAAGTTAAAAGTTAAAAGAAATATAAAAACAATGGGAGAGCACAAAAGTATAACAATATAACACATAACCTAACAAAAACCAATTTTTTTTTTGGGGGGGCCCGAGGGGGGGGGGGGGGGGGGGGGTTGCGCTACGAATTTTGTTACAAAATAAGTAAAGAAGGGGGTAGCAATACTAATATTTTGAAAAACTTAATAATAATAAACTTAACTTTTAGAAACTTATCAAGGTGAATTAAAAAGTTAAAATAAAGATAAAACTGATAAGAAAACTTCCAAATACAACAACCTAATACAAAAGTTTAAGAAAAACATTATAAAAACCAGGGGGTAGTAATACTAATGATTCGAAAAACTTAAAAATATAAACTTAACTTTGAAAAACTTATCTAGGTGTATTTAAAAGTTAAAAGAAAGATAAAAGTAATAAGAAAACTTAAAAATACAACAATCTAATACAAAAACTTAACAAAAACAATATTTTAGGGGGGGGCAGTAATACTAATGTTTTGGAAATCTTAAAAATAAAAATTTTAACATTTAAAATCTTATCAAAGTGAACTTATAAGTGAAATAAAGATGGAAATAATGAGAAAACACAAGAAAATCAACAAAATAATACAAACTTAACAAAAACACAATTTGAGGGGGGGTGCTATGCGAACTTTTCAAGTAAAAATAACTTTACAAATAAAATTAACTAAACTAAAAAAAAAAGAAATTTTTTCTTCAAACTTAAACAAAATTTTCAAATTTTAACAAAACAACTTCCAATTAGTGCTAAAACTGTGTGCTATCAATATCATTCAAGTAAAAACAATCCCCGGCAATGGCACCAAAAATTTGATGCATAATGTGTTTGCTTAGCAAGAGCACTAAGCTGTATCAAGTAATAAAGAAGTTATAAAAGTATCATCCCACAAGGATTATTATTGAATGAGTACCAAATTTAGTAGTTTCAGCAGTATTTGACAAATTGAATTTTTTAGTTTTTGAAATGAAATAAACAAAATGAAAAATAAAGATGGTTACTGACTTTTTTTGAAAGGTTTTCTAACTTAATAAGGTCCAAAGCATCTGATTTCACCTAGTTGCATTAATTCGCCTTTCTATTCTTGGTATTTTAAGTTGTTATTACATTTTGATGGTCAAAAACCCTAGTTTACTTCATATTCTCTCTCGAGCAACACTTAGCATACTCTTTTACATATTCACTCAATAGTATCTTGCATGAATTTAAATAAGAAAGGAGTTTTAAAGATCCACGGTTTTCACTTAAGACCACACAAGTCGTGTTAATCTATCGCTAGCATTCGATCAATTTTTGGTGTTTATCACTTTAGCAGTTATCATAAATCTCCTCTTGGACTCGATATGAATCATTATAGGCTTTGAATGGTGATCAAGTATTCAGAACTCGTGAACAATAATGATAAACACTACAACAATGTAATAAATTAACTTTGAATATATCGAATTAGAAAAGAGCGTATATTACAACTTAGGCAACATCGTAGCCTTGGAACAACAAAATTAGTTTATGGTAAACATAATATAAAGAAAAACTAAGACAAAATCCATTAACTTAAAAAAGGAAAGGATAGTAAAGAACTTGAAATTGAAAAATTACAAACCAAACTCTTTCTTTTCACACCATTTCTCTTCTAACCGAATTTGTACCTAAGTTTTTCTACTTAGTATTTGGTTTTTTTTTTTTTTTTTTCCTGGTTGAATTGATGCTAAAATACTTCTCTAACACCCCTATTTATAGTATTTGAGGATGGGAAGTTATGAAATCAAAATTAACACAAGTTCTTCCTCATTTGCTAAGCTTCCTGCCCATTGCTGCCCATTTTCAGCTTTTGAATCAACTCGTTGATTTCTTCATTTTTTCTTTTACCCCATTTTTCCACCCAAAACCCAACCTTTACAACAATTTGTATGTGTTCATGAAGTGTTCTGGAAGTTCTTGCACTTAATTTTTCCAATTAGCCGCCCAAAATTGAGATTTGCAACAACATGTACGAGTTGTTGTAGTTTCCTTTCATTACCTGTAGTTTTGATGTGTTTAGCCCATTCTTTACTTTTGTTTGATGTTTATGATAAAAACTTGCAATAATTAGCATAAAATGAGTGTTTTTGCAAGAAAATAGTAATAAGAGCAAAAATCGATAAAAATTTGATGTACAATGTTAAGAAAATAAACCTAAATGATATGAATAATGATATACTAAATTAGACTTATCAGACGGAAAGGTAGAGACCTTCAAGGCAAGGAAGGTTGCTAAGAGTTACACCTAAAAGGAAGGAATCGATTATGATGAGACATTCTCACTAGTAGCTATCTTAAAGTCCGGAAGGATACTCACATCCATTGCAGCCCATTATAATTGTGTGATTTGGCAAATGGAAGTCAAAACGGCCTTTTCGAATAATCTTCTTGAAGAATACATCTATAAGGTGCAACAAAATTGTTTCATTAGGAAAATAGCATATGGTATGGAAACTGAAGAAGTCCACATATGGACTGAAGCAAGCATCATGCTCACAGAATACTATATCCAATGAAGCCATTAAGTCTTATGGTTTAGAGCAATTTTTTGATGAAACAAGCATGTACAAATGACCTCAAAAGAAAGTAGTGACTTTCTTAGTATTGTATGTTGACGATATACTACTCATTGAGAATGATGTAGGGGTGTTACCAGCTGTAAAGAATTGGTTAAATCAGTTCTGTATGAGGGACTTAGGAGAAACCAGTTGTATTCTTGAGATCATGCTTCTGCAACATTGTAAGAGTGGGATGTTATTCAAGCCACTTATATCAACAAGATGCTGTCAAGGTATCACATGGTGGATTCTAAGAAAAGGCTTTGACCTTTTAGACATGGAATCCCTTTTTCTTTGGAGCAGTGTCATAAGGCACCTCAAAAGGAGGAGCAGATGAGGAATGTTCCATATGCTTCGGCAGTGGGAAGCCTCATGCATGACATGTTGGGCACAAGACCAGATATCTGCTATGATCTTGGTATTGTAAGAAGATATTTGTCTAATCCGGGTCCAATGCACTAGATGGCAGTGAAGCATATTCTCAAGTATTTGAGAAGAACTAGATATTATATGCTGATCTTTCATAGTGACGAGCTGGGTCTAGTTGGCTATACCAATTCAGACTTCCAGTCAGATAGAGATGCCATATGTTTAACATTTGGATATGTCTTTAACCCTAGAGGTGGAGCTCTAAGTTGGAGGAGTGTCAAATAGTCTTGTATTGCAGACATCACCATACAAGACAAATATGTTGCAGCTTTAGAAGCTCTAAAGCAAGCTTATTGGCTCAGAAAGTTCCAGATAAACATAGGCAATAACCCTCCCGATACTTTTACTAATAAGACCTTTGAATATCACATACAGGGGATGGGTATAAACTGTATAGTAATTTGGATTTAAGATAAGTGGAAGATTGTCAGGAATAGTGTCCTGGAAATCCAAATTTGTCTTGCTAATATTATTTTACTCATAAATAAAATTAAAGTTCAAGTCGTTGCCCTATTAAATTTGTGTAATTGAGCATTCATGTTGCTTGTGATTTTCTTTTTTGGTAACATCCATGCGATGGGTGTAGTCCTCATACTACAATTTACATATTTGTTCTAAGTGGTTTATGAGATTAACCCACAGATAGACTTGGAACAAATGGTATTGATTGTTGTTTGAAAAACTCATAATCAAAGGCAAGTTTGGACCACTTGTATGCTAAGACTATAGCATGACACTTTAGATGACTTGCCTTGGTCACGTGGATGGCAATCCAAAAGTGTTATGTTAGTGTGTTTAATATGACTGACACACTAAGTTGGACCGTGTGAGTTACTTGCTTCTAGACTACTATCAGAGATGAGTGATTCATGTTGTACTGTTTGAGTGATGACTCTAAATCCTGAGAGTATTCTGGACTTGTGCATAGAATGTTAGTTACTTTGGTGTATTGTAAGTAAGGTCTAGACAAATGACTAAATTACCACATTCATTTGGTAGCAGCGTGAAGTGTGACAAGGATTAGGCATTCAATACGAAATCTACAATCTTTTATGAGATATAGATGTCCCCTTAGTTGATTCACAAGTGTTTGAATTATTCGGAAACTTTGGCCAAAGTGTTTTAGGTGTTTGATATTTGGAATTTATATTGTGAATATATTTATGTATAAAAGAATTATTCGGTAAAGGGCGAATCGGTGACTAATGGAGAAGCTGTTAGAAAAATAATGGCAGAAGTTATTATTACTTTTTGTCACGGACATCTAGTGGAAAGGTTGTTGTCATCAATACAGTCTATTTGGGAATTATCGAATAAATGGTTTAAGTCTAAAATGCAGTGAGATTTATTTAGTGGAATTAAGTCCCATTAAATGGTATTTTAAATTTAATCATCAGATGGTAATTAATTTAACCCATTTGGAGCAAAATTTAAATTGTCCCTAGGCCCTTGCATAAGCCTCTATTTTTGTTGCCACTGAAAAATATTAATGAATTTATGAGATGAGTAAATTTAAATTTGTCAAACATTATTCAAGAGATGAAGAAAAAATTGAAAATTATAAAATAAAATATTTTTTTGAAAATTAAAATTCATGGAATGAATTTTTTCACGTGGGAAACAAAGAAAAAAATAAAATGAAAATTGCATGTGCATAGTGGCAATCCGCATTTTCTCAATTGGATGAACCATGTGTCGCGTGCTGGGACATCCCCTATGGCTATCCATTCCTGCATGCGCAGGCGAATGATTGCGTGACACTTGGCATGCATTTTGTGATTTAAAGGACACATTTTTTATTTTAAATGAACCACAATGTTTTGACTGTTAATTTATATGAAACGATGTGTTTTGCTTTGTATTTCTGTGTCCCACGTTGATTTGTTTGCTTATTTTCACTTTGGTATCCTACTATAAATAGGGGTTCCGATCTTATGGTTTGGCATTCAATTAAATTCAGAAATAAAAAGGTTTCTAACACTGTTGACTTTCAGAGATCCAATCAGAGAGAAAATTTTTAGTTGACATTTTCCTTTCTATAGTTTAATATTTTTCGGAGCCCACTCTCCATACGTTTTGAGGTCATTCCGTATCTTGCCAGGTGATGAGTAGAAGACCGTTTTCAAAACCTGGGAAGGGCTGTACGAGTGGCTAGTGATGCCTTTCGGGTTATCTAACACGCATAGTATGTTTATTTGGTTCACGAATCAAGTGTTAGGGCTGTCGATTGGGAGGCTCATTGTCGTCTACTTTTATGATATCTTGATCTACACTTGAAACTCGAGTTGACAACTTGGAGAACCTTCAGCAAGTGTTGAATGCCCTATGACGACAACACTTGTTTGCACCATTGAAGAAGTGTGTGTTCAACTTATGACATTGAGTTCCATGTGGTAGTGAGAGCTTTGAGGCATTGGAAGTTGCATCTCACCAACAAAGAGTTCATGTTGCACTCGGATAATGTTGCACTGAAATACATCAATAGTTAAGAGAAGATTTCTCACCGTCATGAGAAGTGGGCTAGTTATATTCAACTCTTTCATTTTGTGATCAAGCACAAGTCTAGAGCATTGAACAAGGTAGCTGACACCTTCAGTAGGCCTACACTGATCCTGACTTGAAGCTTGGTTCTCGGTTTTGACAAGTTGACAGAACAGTACAAAGATGATCTTGCCTTTGGGGAGATATGGGGAGAAGCCCAAGCTAGGTCAATACCAAGTTACTCGATCAACAACAGATTTCTCTTTAAGGGGAATAGCCTGTGCATTCTGGATTCGAGTTTGCTCCTTAAGTTCCTTTAATAGAAACACAATGAGAGACACATGGGTCGAGATAAGATGCTCAAGCTCGTGAGTGCTACTTATTTTTGGCTCACGATGCAAATTGAGGTTGAGTAGTTTTCCAAGTGGTACTGCATTTGTCAGGTGTCAAAAGACGAAATGAATAATGCTGGTTTTTTCCTACCATTACCCATTCCGAGTTAGCCTTGGGCCAATAACAGTATGCATGTTATGCTAAGACTAATGAGAATGCAGAGATGTATAGATTTGATCTTCATTGTTGTGAATCGATTCTCAAAGATTGTGCACTTCATAGGTCACAAGAAAGCCGCTGATGCAGTACATGTGGCTCAATTGTATTTTTGAGAAGTGTACAAGCTTCATGGTTTACCAACTGGCCTTGTCTCGGATAGGGAAGTGCGTTTTGTGAACCACTTTTGGAAGTTATTATAGAAGATGGGGAATAACTCTCTCGTCTTCAACATTACTCATCACCTTCAGACGGATGACCAGATAGAGGTGTCAAATAGGTCTCTGGGTAACTTTCTCCGATGTCTTGTTTCTGCAAACATCATGGGATGGGATCAGAAGTTACACGAAGCCAAGTTCACTTACAACAACACAGTAAACAGGAGCACTAATTTTTTGCCATTCAAAGTTGTCTATGGTTTTGTCCCCTCGTTGTTTGATAGACCTTACACCAGTACCTGATCTTGCTCGTCTCATAGAAAGGCAAAGGACTTCATCTCCAACCTTCAGGAGAAACTCAAAAACACTTGAGCAAGGTTGCTTGAGTTGAGGCAAGCGCCAAGTATAAGTTGGCATATGTCAAGCGACGTCGAGCAGTACAGTTTCAGGTTTGTTATCAAGTATGGACAATTCTGACCAGAGAGCAATTTCCGACATGGGAATACAACAAATTGACAGCTTGGAAGATTTGAGCCTTTGTGTATCAATGAGAAGGTCAATGATAATGAATATTTCCGGCAGCTACCAAGTGGTATGAGGACTTCAGACATCTTTAGTATCAAGCACCACGTCCCCTTACTATGGCGACAATGACTCTGGTGATCATTTGGCGAATTTGAGGGCAAATTCTCTCCAACCTGGAAAGGATGATGCAGCTGCGCTTTCATACTTACGGGTAAAAGGGCAGATGGGTCTTAGCGAGGTGGACAGTTTGGCGGGATGGCAAAACACGCGGTTGGAGTGTGAACGAGCTTGAGAAGTTAGCGTCAATTAGAAAAGCTTAGTTTGTATACTAGATTTTATTATTCATCTCTATATTTATCTCTTTTAATTTTAGACTTTTATTCTAGATGAATTAGGAAGAGGACAATTAGAGTTTTTTTTTAACAATGGATGATTAGGGTTTTTCGCATTCAATTTTCATAGATATTATTCTTTTATGTATTCATTCTTATTCTTGGATTGTGAGAATCAAGAATAGGCTTATTTCTCTTTATTTTTCTTAATTATTTTAGCAATAAGAATTTAAATGAAGACCATTGAACGTTGCATTCCCAATTTTCTAATTTCCTGCATTGCATCAGTTTATACTTTGCACAATCTTGTCTTGTCCAACAAAAATTTTGGATATGATTAGACAAATCTGCGTGCTACAATGTGTTGGACCAACAAGGGTAATTCTATACACCCCGAAACAATAGCACATGAAATCACATGAGTGATGTGGAAGCTGACGTCATCGCAAGAGAGATCCAATTTCTTAATTTACAAAGCAAAATCAAAAAGCGGTTGTAGCTCATATAGTTGGGGGCATACTTAGCATGCAAGAGGCCTGGAATTCAAATCCTGCTCGTACAATTTCCATGGGTGTTTTTTTTTTTTTTTCCACATACAGAGTTTTCCGACAAACAATGTCCGCTCTTTCATTTTCAAAATTTAATTAGTCCTGGAAAAAGAGAACCAGTCAAACCAATTATTAACGTCTTCTCTTTTTCATATTTTTTAAAATATTATCATATATGTGTTCATTTCATAAAGTTTTGGCTTTGATGACAAATCTAATTGACCAACACCTCAACTTTATATCACCTGCACTTTCTAGGGAAAATGAAAAAAGGAAATGTGGAAAGTGCCTGGTGCATCGGAAGGATGTGAGTTGAAAGATACACGACCGAGAAAAGAGAGATTGATTGTGTTGGGAGTGTTTGGCATTATCAAAAAGCCATTAACTTTTAGTTGCCAAGTGACAAGTTTGTGCATTTTCCGGTCCTTTTTTTTGGGAATCTTAGTCGTAGGCAGCCTGCTGCCTCGGGTGTTTTGGTTATATCTTTTTGTTTGTCTTTGGTCACTGTACCACATTTTTTTGCTTTCTCGAGCTCATATTCCTTTGTCTTTCTGCTTTAAGTTTTTCTCTCTGTAGTCAAGATCTAATACTTTGTCTTGATCATTTCTATGGATTTTAACTTTAATTATCAAAAAAAAGTTATGTGAGTATATGAATTATTATCCGTTTATGTGAATATCCATTAGAGCTTGAAGTTATGAGCCACTTTATGTCTTCTATGATCAAGTATGTTGTGAGAGTGGTTTATGAGGATTCAAGTTTAAGACTTAGGAGTTGAATAGGTTCTAATACCATGTGAATAAACTGAACAGTATCAAATGTTAAGTGGTTAGGTAAAAATCTATAAATATTTTTATATTCTAAACTAAGTTGGTAAGTTAATTGTTAGTTGATGCATATCAGACTAGTTAGTTGAGTTGTTTGATACAAAACTAATAGAACACTGTTGTTCTTGTGTAGGAAATAATTTTCAACTCGGTTTTTGGGTTGAAAGTGGCCCTAGGCGGGCCCAAGCACCCATTTTTGGCTCCAGGTGAGGCTCCGAGTACTTATTGCCAAGTGTGGTAGGCGCATGTCTTAACTGGCTAAGCCTGGGAAGTGACTCGGCAGGTTACATAATCTACCAGGTAAGCATGAGAGTTACTCCACTACTCTTTAAGACCAACTAGGTTATTGGATAGTTACTCGGCCATAAGTTACCCTGTTACAAGTTGGGTCTTGGTGGCATTCCTAACCTGACAAATGTGTATGCTATCTAGTAGCGGTGGAGGTTACTCGGCCTCAGGCAACTTGGCTTCCGAGGTTCTCATTGGTGACGTACCACACTCCCTTCCTAATGAAAACCCCAGCAACCCACCGCCTATCTGACCAAGGAGTAGGCGCCACTTGCCCATGCTCACAACCTTAAATAAACTTCCCCTCTAGCTATAAATAGAAGAAAGGGAGACTAATGAAAAGGAGGCAGAAATCCACAAAGTAGCTTAGTCCTTTTTTTTTCCCTCAAGAGCTTGAATTCGGCTCTCCCTCCAAAGAATTCACTCCATATCGAAACAAGTGGATCCGTCATTGGGAAGGGAAAATAAATCATATGATGGATCATCTACTTCACAGGATCTTCACCAAGGTCACCCTAATGGTGATGTCACGACAAAATCTTGGTTAGATGAGATTCTTAACAGCTTAGACTACATGGATGCTGAAATTACTGAACAAGCCATGAACCCTACTCTAAAATCACTCAACACTCCTCCAACGAAGACTTGGCGAGACCCGGCAGCTCCTTCTTGTTTTAAGAAATTCCCACACTCTAATGATTCATATACCTGCTAAGACCATGATACCATCCCAGCGTGCACCATGGTTGAGACATTTACCTCGATCCTATGCAGCCATAAAGGAAGGCGAGAGGCTCGTGAACTTGAAAATTAGCATACAAAAGAGTGGGCTAGGGAGAAAGCATGTGACACATCGGTGACACATTTACCCTTTACCAACAAAGTGCTAAGTACTCTAGTAGGTAAGGTAAAAGTCCCAATATCACGTTATTTGATAGGACACAAGATCCTAAGAATTACTTGGCGGCATTTGTAGCCAGGATGCATATATGGGACGAAAGTGAGGAGGTATGGCGTAAATGCTTTCCTGTAACCCTCATATGGGTGGCCCAAGCATGGTGCTTCTCTCCCACGTGGTTTAATAGACACCTTTATGGAACTTTTGGAATGCTTTGTGCATCATTTTCTTTGCAATAAGAGGCAAGAGAAAACTGCAGCACAACTTATACAGTTGAGTCAAAGAGAATCCGAATCATTGCGAGACTTTGAATGAAGAGTCACTTAGGAAATGATGGACGTACCAAGCTTCGTGGAAGAGGCTGTCGTAAACATTTTCGTCATGGACTCTGCAATTATGAGTTCAGGTTTCTTTAGATAAGAACCCACCAGAATCCTTTGATGTGTTATGGAAGAAGGTCGGTAGCAAATATCTGTTGAAGACGTTATGTCAATAGCAGAAAAGGGTGTAACGGGTGCGAAGCATAAAAATCACCCCGACTTAGGTGTAGACTATAGAGGGCGAGACCCAATATCTGCCAAAAGATACTTTGGTCAAGGAACCCTCTAAGTGGTTTTGGCATCAACCTTCTAGGAACGAGTGTTGTATGAAATAAAAGATAAGAAAGCGCTTGATCCGTTAAGGAAGATGAGACCAAGGCCAGATTTGTAGGACCCGTCAAAGTGCTAAAAATTTCATTGTGACCTTAGGCATACCATAGAGGAATATGCCAAGCTCTAAAGGATCGAATACAAGAGTTGATTAGGCATGAGAAAATGGGGCAGTACATCAACTTAGAGAAGCTGAAGCTGGAAGAATGAAAACAAGAAAAGGTGGAGGACAAAAAAGTCATAAAGTAGGGTATCCCAAACAAGTGAAGAAGCTGCGTTGGGGAGCTGCCACCTTAAAGCCGGGCCAGGGGCTTGCCATTTCAAAGCTATGCTAGGATACTACTCCCTCCAAGGTTAGGGTAAAAGTCTTATGTTTTTGTTAACCCAGCTAGAATTGGGTTTTTCATTAATAGAGGTGAATAAATGTATGCGTATTATGTGCTTGTGCTTAAGTGCAAATTTTTTGGAAAGTCCACTCTACAATTTCCTACAGGATGCTTCTTGGCACCTATAGGAATAACAACTCAACAAGTTTCTATTGGGTGCTTCTTGGCACCAACAAGAATAACAACTCAATGAGTTCCTACAAGCTGCCTTTTAACGCCTACAGGAAAGGTGACTAAATACGCTACTCAAAATGACCCTACAAGCTTCCTCTTGGCATCTATAGGGAACAAGACTCAATATGCTATTCAAAACAATCCTACAGGCTACCTATTGGCACCTACAAGAAAAGGCGGCTTAATACGCTGCTCAAAACGATCCTACAGGCTACCTCTTGGCACCTACAAAAAAGGAAACACAATACACTACTCAAAAAGTTCTTACAAGGTGCTTCTTGGCTCCTGCATAAAAGCAAACTCAACACACTACTCAACAAGTTCTTATAGGTTGCCTCTTGGCACCTACAAGAAAGGCGACTCAATACACTACTCAAAACAATCCTACAGGCTACCTCTTGGCATCTGCAAGAAAAACTATTCAATACACTATTCAAGACGATCCTACTGGCGGCCTCTTGGCGCCCACAGGAAAAGCAACTCAATATGCTTCTCAATACCATCGTAGAGGCTGCATCTTGGCACCTACAAGAAAGGCGACTCATAGCGATACTCAGCATGATTCCACAAGTTGCCTTTTGACACATACTAGAATGTCAACTCAAGATGCTTCTTATAAGGGTGCTCCCTGATGAATATGGGGATGATTACTGAGATAAGCCACCTCCTGGCATGATACATTAAAGAGTTGTCTTAGTATCATTCTTCCTTACAGTGCTAAGCATCTCTAGTTTTTAAATATTATAACTACCCTAAGAAGGCACTCGTAATATATTGAAGTAATGAAACATCCATTTCAATTCATGCACCAACTATGAAAAGAGAAAAGTTAACATGCATTTACACAATTTCGCCACTTTACCATTAAGAAAATTAAAGAAGCAACAAAAAAGGGATTGAATCATGACTTTTGATTACAAAAAGTTTTGGTCAAACTAGTTACTACAGAAATGGCCAGCCAAACAGAACATGCTAACCCTCTGTGTCACTTGGTGAGCTCATATCTTGTTCCCCTTCATTCTCTATCTCTCTGCTAACCTCCTCGGCAACTTGTTAAAGTAAGGCCGTATCAAGTTGTGGAGCTAGACCTGGGATCTTAACTTGAAACCAAGATGACACCTTCTCTAATCCTATCCAGTAGAGTTCACACTTAAAGTCCAAAAACTCCGAGCTAGATTTGTATCTTTCCACTGCCTCCTCTCCTGCTGCTGAGAGCAGAGTTGGTAGACTGGCGAGAAACTTTTCTCGTTTTTCTTTTTGACTCATGGGCAATGCTCTCTTTTTCAAGCAAAGACAGTTCGAGCTCACCAATCTTAGTTTCTAGCTCCTTGATGATCTTAGACTAATGCTCCTTTGGCTCTTGTGATTTTCAAAAGCAGCTGAACTAGAGGAGTACTCTTTTTGTATGTGTTGAATTCACATCTCTTTATCAAGGTGCTTCGCCCATAAGGAGCCAATGATGCTTATTCCCTATGAGACAAAAGCTTAAGTGCATAAGACAATAAGATATCATTCAAGAGAACAAATGAGTACACACACCTAGGATAAACATGACGCCATCTCATTCTTTGGAGCGTTAATCTTACGCTCCAGGTACCTTGACAGAACAAATTCCGTTTAGATACCAAGAGAGGTGCTCTAAGTCAGTCCTGGCTATTGATGGAGTTCTAGAACAAGGGACTTGAGTTGTAAGAGTACGCAATTTGTCACCCCTACTTCAACTATTGTCACCTTAGTAGAAGTGTTGTCACCAGGGAAGGGACCTATGGACTCGCCAAACGTGGATGAACCCTTTGTAAGGGTCTATCAATTTCAACAAATTAAGATGACCGAGTTGGGTTTGGAAGAAACTTAGGATTTCGGGGGGGAAGGGAGTCTTCTATGCCCCCTTTTCCCGGTAGGAAACTTTGGTAAAGTTCTTATGTCCAAGGCCTCGAGCTCTTTGGCTAGAGAAGGAATAGGAAGTAAGTTTCGCACAACAAAACCCGAGTAGAATAACACTAGGTAAGCAAAGTACGTACCTGGTAAAGATTTGCTGCTTAGCCAGCCTTTGTGAGCACAAGTGCTTGCTCTAGTAACTCCCTTATTGCCAAAAACCACTCACCATCAAACTCCCCATTGGAGTAACCATACACCATACTCTCCACTGCTGTCAAGGTCTCTAGTTCAGGCTGAATTTGCCTGCTGACAACCTGCCAACTAGTAGGGTACTGGAGATGAGATGGCGGTTTGACCCAAACGAACTTAGTTAACAAATTCTTTAAGTTCAAAGGATTATTCTTCAAAAAATTACACCCATCCTGACTCTCGAAAGAGGTCACACTCTTGTCCGACTTTGCTTTAAATTATATGTCGAATACCCTGTGGGTGAGTTGAAATCCTTTTACAACGCATGCGTGTAGGAAACTAAATATTTTCCTATATGAATTCGGAGTTATCTGGCATGGGCAAACACTATACTGAAATAAAACGTTTGAGACAAACAAATGAAATAGGAAATTGCAACCCAAAGTCAAGCACGACAACAGAAATTAAAAAAAAATAATAATAACCCCGTGGTGGCAAGACATGACATCTATCCTCCTTTTTTCCCTGGATTTCATAATCATAGGGGAAGTAATACCTTGAACAAAGCATAGCAACTCCTTTCTCTTCCTCAATCTGACAAACAAATGAGTGAGAAGGATGAAAGCCTCTGAAAATCCCATTCAAGTTCAATCTCCTCTCTTGACCTACTTAACACATGAGGTTGTTAGGTGGAATGCTCCATTGAGGTACCCACCTCGGAGGATCGTTTAGAGTGAGCCACATCCCAAGAAGCTTCCCCCACACTACTCTTTTCTACCATACTTACATCTCAAAGAGGTTTGGAGAAGAAGAAATACCAAACCTCTGCTACCTTTGAGGGAAGCAACCCGCAAGTGAGAGTAGACCCCTACAAATATAGGCTCCTAAGCTCCTTACATATCCGCACATAGAATTTGGTTAGAAAATGGCGTGATGTAAGCATCAAGAAGTCAAAACATTGTCTCAGGTTAAACTAAGAAGTAGGGTTTCGTTAAGGATTCGAAACCAGTGGGAGTGAAACGAAATGAAGGAGATGAAATGGGTCATTGAAATAGAAGCCCATTATTTTAAAATGAACGGCTCAAATAAGGCACAGAAAATGAACAGCTTAGAGTAAGCCATTGATTGGATAGCCCATTCCACGCATCAGTCGATAGCCACCTCCTAATTGAACACCACAGGTTCCCTAGAAGAAGCCTACGAAAGCTAGACTCATCTCCACCAAGACTATGCCAGGCACAGTAACCAAGTAACATCAACTTGGCTAGTTAGTAGACTTTCCTTATACCTAACCACACCAAACAGGCCAACGTAGTAGCCAACTTAGTGGGCCTCTTTCATCCTAAACCACACCTGGCATTGCAAGTCGATAACTTCAACTTGGCGGATCCATAATCCACCCTAGATCACACCAATTTGGTAAGCCGATAAGCCTAAGGGCAACTTGGCAAACTCAAAGTGCACCAAGACATCGTAGATATTCCGTAACTCCTGTAGTGAAAGCAGATCTAATGCACCCTGCGAAGGATCTAAGCGATGCTCTCGTAAAAGAGTAGAAGCATGAGGATAAGGCTGTACTTCGTGGATGAGTGTGAATAGGTCAGTTCACCCATAGAGTAAGGGGCTATATGTATAGGATATAAGTTTCAACTTGGTTTCTGGGTTGAAGGTGGCCCTAGGCGGGACGCAAGCACTCCAAGCAGGGTGAAGGAGAGGCTCCGGGTATAACTATCGGGTGCAATTGGCGCATGCCACACCCAGCTAGGTTTGGGAAGCGACTCCACAGGTTACAAAAACAACCCGGCAAGCATGAGAGTTACTTTGCTGGCTATGATGAGCAACTCGATTATTAGATAGTTACTCGACTATAAGTTACCCAGTTACGAGTTGGGTCTTGGTGGCAGACCCAAATCGGCAAATGTGTATGCTAGGACCAACCTGGCAAGCGATGCTAGTTACTCGGCTTTAGACAACTCGGTTATCGAGTTTCTCACCGGCAAGTACCACACTTCCAACATTAGCCGCTCAGCTAACACCGATTGCTTAGGAAACTCGGCATTCCTTATCCCCATTCCTAAGGGACCCCACTGCAACCCATCGCTTGCCTGACCAATGAAAAGGCACCACATGCCCATGCTCACCACCTTAAGTAAACTCCCCCTCCAGCTATAAATAGAAGAAAGAGTGGCCCATGAAAGGGAGGTGGAAATTTCCGTTCCTCATAAGAGCTTGAGTCTGGCTCTAACTTACTCCATATTGAAACAATTCCAAAAAACGTGCTCTTCAAGTTCGCAAATGATGTAAAAGAAAGAAGCAGCAGACAATCACTTACAACGATTGCTAGACTATTCGGTATTATATTTTGTTTTTGCATTTCCTGAAACCAAAAAATCGATTTCGCACAGAAGGAATTGGAAGTAAATTTCGCACAACAAAACCCGAGAAAAATAACACCGGGTGAGCAAAGTATGCACCTGGTAAAGGTTTGCTACTTAGCCTAGAAGTTCTGAGGACCAGCGCTTGCTCTAGTAACTCCCTTGTTGCCAAAAACCACTCACCTTGAAACTTCCTATTGGAGCAATCGTATACCTTACTCTCCACTGCAGTTAAGGTCTGTAGTTCAGTTCGAATTTGCCTGCAGACAACCCACATACGAGTAGGATACCGGGATGTGTTGGTAGTTTGACCCAAATGAACTTAGTTAATAAATTCTTTAAGTTCAAAGGGTTATTCTTCACAAAATTATACCCATCTCGACTCTCGAAAAAGGTGACACACTTGTCCTGCTTTGCTTTAAATAATATGTCGAATACCCGGTGGGTGGGTTGAAATCCATTTATAATGCATGCAAATAGGAAACTAAATATGTTCCTATATGAATTCTGAGTTAACTGGAATGGCCAAACACTATATTGAAGTAAAACATTTGAGACTAACAAAAGAATAGGAAATCGCAATCCAAAGTCAAGCAGGTCAATAGAAATATGAAAAAAAACACTCCTTGGTGGCAAGAGATGACATCCATCCTCCTTTTTTCCCTAGATTTCATAATCATAGGAGGAAAAAATACCCTTAACAAAGCACAACAACTCCTTGCTCAGCCTATGAGAAACAAAGGGGTGAGAAGGATGAAAGCCACTGGAAATCCCTTTCAAGTTTAATCTCCTCCCTTGAACTAACACATGAGGTTGTTAGGTGGAATGCTCCATTGACGTACCCTTCACAGAGGATCGTTTAAAGTGAGCCACATCCCTAGAAGCTTTTCCCACACCACCCTTTTCTACCATACTTACATCTCAAAGGGGTTTAGAGAAGAAGAAATACTTAACCTCTGCCACCTTAGAGGGAAGCAACCTGTGAGTGAGAGTAGACCCCTACAAATCTAGGCTCCTGAGCTCCTTACATATCCACAGATAGAATTTGGTTAGAAAGTGCGTGAAAATGTAAGCATCAAGAAGTCACAACATCGTCTCAGGATAAGCTCAGAATTAGGGTTTTGTTAAGGATTCGAAACCGAGGAGGGAGTGAAATGAAATGAAGGAGATGAAACGGGTCAATGTAATAGAAGCCCTTTATTTCAAAATGAACGGCCCAAGTAAGGCACAAAAAATGAACGATCTAGATTAAGCCATTGATTGGACAGCCCAGTTCCATGCATCAGTCGATAGCCATCTCCTAATCAAACACCACATGTTCCCCAGAAGAAGCCTACGAAAGCTAGACTCTCCTCCACCTAGACTATGCCAAGCTTGGTAATCGAGTAACGTCAACTTGGCTAGTTAGTAGACTTTCCTTATACCTAACCCCGCCAAGTAGGCCAACCTGGTAATGCCAACTTGGCAGGTTAGTCGGCCTCCTTCATCTTGAACCACACTTGACATCGCAAGCCAATAACTTCAACTTGGCGGATCCATAATCCACCCTAGATCACACCAATTTGGTAACCCGATAAGCCTAGGGACAACTTGGCAATCTCAAATTGGGGTAAGACATTGTAGATATTTTGTAAATCCTGTAGTGAAAGGAGATCTAATGCACCCAGTGAAGGATCTAAGCGATGCTCCCATAAAAGAGTAGAAATATGAGGATAAGGGTGCACTCCATGGCCGAGTGTGAATAGGTCACTTCGCCTATGGAGTAAGGGGCTATATGTATAGGAAATAAGATTCAACTCGGTTTCTGGGTTGAAAATGGCCCTAGGCGGGATACAAGCACTCCAAACTGGGTGCAGGAGAGGCTCCGGGTATCACTACCTAGTGTAATAGGCGCATGCCTCACCTGCCTAGGCTTGGCAAGTGACTCCACAGGTTACAAAATCAACCCTGCAAGCATGAGAGTTACTCCACGACCCATGGTGACCAACTTGATTATTTGATAGTTACTCGACTATAAGTTACCCGGTTATGAGTTGGGTCTTGGCGGCAGACCCAAATAGATAAATGCGTATGCTAGGTCCAACCTGGCAAGCGATGGAGGTTACTTGGCTTTAGACAACTCGGCCACCAAGTTACTCACTGGCAAGTACTGCACTGCCCACATTGGCAACTCAACTAACACCGAGTGCTTAGGAAACTCGGTATGCCTTATCCCCCTGTCCTAAAGGGAGCCCCTTGCAACCCATCGCTTGCCTGACCAATGAAAAGGCACCAACTTCCCATGCTCACCACCTTAAGTAAACTCCCCCTTCAGCTATAAATAGAAGAAAGAGATGCCCATGAAAGGGAGGTGGAAATCCACAAAGTAGCTTGGTCCTTTCCTTTCCCCAAAAGAGCTTGAGTCCGGCTCTAACTTACTCCATACTGAAACAATTCCGAAAAACTTACTCTTCTATATCGCGAATGATGTAAGACTAAGAAGCAGCAGACAATCATTTACAACGATTGCTAGACTATTTGGTATTATATTTAGTTTACAATATTTGCATTTCCTGAAACCAAAAATTAGATTTTGTAAAATTTCTTTTTTCTTCATTTTAGTTTTGCCCAAATTAGAAATACACGCAAAACAAAAAATTAAAAAGAAAAAAAAATTAAAAGGAAGAAACAATGGTTCTTAAAGTATTTTTAATTCCTCTAAAGTTAAGAAAAATAATCAATAATATTGAAAAAAAATTACAGAAAACCCTCATCACAAATAAAACACTTTACATAACCTCTGACTTTTAGAAAATTATCACTTTGCCCTCAAATACACTTTTTATGACCATTTTGCCTCTCCAAAGTGTGGGGGTTAAGTGTTTAATTTTATTTTTAGAAAGGGTTTATGTTTTTAGGAAAATTAAGAGTTCTTATGTCATTAGTAGAAAATACAGAATTTTTTACATTTTAAAAAAATTATTTTAATTAATTATAACATCTTATAAATTTAGAAGATTAAAAAAATTTTAAAAATATTTTCAAATTTTCATAAAAAATATCAACAAGATGAAATATAATGTCATTTTGTTTAAAATTTTTTTAAATTATATTAAAAATTTAGAATTAAAAAATGTATGAAATCAAAAAAATTTGCAAAACAAAGTATGAAAAAAATATTTTTTTTGAAGGACGTTTGAAAAATATAATAGTATATTTTGAATAGTTGATCTATCAAAAAGAAAAACATATTTTGAACATTCTTAAAAATTATCAAAAAAGATTTAAAATCAAAAAAATTTGCAAAATTAAAAAAAAAAAAGGAATTTTCTATTTTTCATCAAAAGGTAGGAATTTCATGTTTTTAGGTGAAGCATGAGAGTTTTCAATATTATTAGGCAAAATGTGAGAAAATTTTTTTGTTATCTACATAAAAATAATTATTTTATTTAATTATAATAATAAAATCATTGCTATAATTTGGAAGTTGATAAAATATTTATAAAATTCTACATATAATTATTGTTAAATTTTCATAAACCAATACAATAATGTGAACTATAATATTTAGTTAAAAATAATATTAAAATTATATTAATGAATGTAAAACTAAAAAGATATACGAAATTTAGAATTTGAAAAATAAATTGTGCAAAAATAAAAAATATTATTGGAAAAAAGTTTTGAAAAACCAATGTTAAAAAAGATTGTTATATTTTTCAAACATTTTCCAAAATTTTATTTTTTCATAATTTTTTTCCAAATTTCTATCTTATACATTTCTTAAGGTAATTATTTTTTTAATAAATATAGAAAACTTCCTTTTTTTTTTGGCAAAAAGCAGAAAACTCCTTATTTTTCTCTAAAAACATAAAACTGTCTCCAAAATGTAAATCAAACACTTAACTCCATTTCTTTTTTTTTTTTTTTGAACAGTAACTCCATTACTTTTAATAGGCAAAATGTCATAAAATATTAATTAGGGCAAAGTGATATTTTTTGTAACTAAATGAATGGTTTTATTTATAATACGAAAAGTTTTTATAATTAAAATAAAAAATAGGGAGTTTTGTGCATTTTACCTAATATAGCCTAGCTTTTTGGGCACTAAAAATTATAACTTCGTTTAAAAAATTGCAGACTCCAAGAATTTATCAAATACAATATTTTGGTAATTGACCCCAAGGAGTTTGCTGAATTACCAAGGTACTTCGTACTTGGTGCATTATTACGTCTACATGGAAAAATATCTTATGGATTAAGCACGTAGAATTGGGGGCATTTACCACCATGGCATTATAAATGCAAACTAGGTCAATTAGGTATTACATATTATAAAAACTTTTATTTTTTGCCCCTACTTTTATACGAACTAATATGATAAAATCCTTTTACATTATTATTGGTCCTATAGCGTAGTAAATAGTAATATATAATGGTCTAAAAATACATCAGGCTCCAGCCATGTAAGCCTATGAGCAATTAAAACTATATGTATATATCTACATATACTTTTAAACTCTTTTAGTGTTTTAGAAATATTGTGTATCCAATATTATTATATATTATTTTTGAAGAAATTATTATGATATATTATCGATTACTTAGCACAATCGTTGAATACATATTGAAAAAGACACACTTGTACAAGTGAGATGTATTCAGTGATCATACAATACATAGACACAAAGAAACTTTTTATTTTAGCATATATTTGAATAATATTTAAAAAAGCATTGCCGCAATCACTGTTTATATGCCCCAAGTAAAAAAAAAATTTCGAATTCACCACAACAAATTAATCAATTTGAAACTAGTCCAATGGGATGGGAGCTAACCTAAAATCTGGTTATCAAAAACTGTCTTTGGCGTTTTAAATAAGAAAAACCAAGAATCTAATACCAAACAAGACAACGACGACAACAACAACAACAGTCCCGGTGCCTCAAGGGCTCCCGCGTAAGCAGAATCTTGGGGGGGGAAGGGATGGATGTACGCAGCCTTCCCCCTTCAGGGTAGCATACTATGACTGAGGACTCCCAACTTGAGAAGTATGGGAGCATGGAAGCATGAGAGCAACAAAGTATAAGACCAAAACATGGAAACACCAAACATGATGATTAAATTTTTTTAGATAATTAGTGACAAAGTTATAATACAAAACAGGAAGATTATATGAACAAGACATGAGTCAACCAGTGGCACGGCGATTAAATGAAAGGGTGAGTCAAAAAAGTTTTTGGCTTTACACTCTAAAGTATTTCAACGATATGAAAAGTCTGACTTTATCTCCTTGGCAGTTTCTAGCAATACAAACACTGCTTTAGCTCATGATGTGTATATGTCTCTCAAATATTGTCACCAATTCTGTAGAATAAGAGATATGCAATACCTTTGAAGTTGGCCAAATCTAATGATTGGTTATATTTTATTAAGCCAAGTTTAATTTGCCTTGTTTTTTAAGCTCGATTTTTTGAAGTAGTTTAAATTTTATTTCAGAATCTTATTGTTATTATTAGGGTTTATTCTTTTGTTTATCAATAAGGGTTTCATATATTAGCATTCATAACATTTAGGCTCCGTTTGTTTTGACGGAAAAGTAGAATTTAGGAATTAATTTTTCTTCGGAAAAGGTTTTCCAAGGATATATAAATTCCGAGTGGGGTTTTTCGTTGTTTGTTTCAAAGGAAAACTTAATGGTGTATGTTTTAAAAAATATATATATTTTTCACCAATCATTTTATAGGACAATATAAGTAATAATACAACTTATATGAAGTAACAAATTAAAAAATTAACTATCAAAGCTGTATAAATTAGAAAAATTATTTCTTAGGTATTATAAAATTTAAGTGTTTATCATCTAAATACTCTGTCATTTTACTGCATACAATGAGGTGTCAACAGATAAGAAATTTTATCACTTATGTATATACTGCGTTAAAATCTGATAAATTTTTATTAAAATTCTGCTAATTTTTGCCAAAAAACTGATGTAGTATAAATATCATATTATCAAAAGGTTGTCCACATTCTAACAAAAATTACTTATATATTATCGAAAAATGTGTCATGTTAGCATTTTCGGATAAAAGAAATTATTGCATTATAATATAGGATACATATAGATTGTTGTTTTCATTTAAAATATACTAAAATTTGGCAAAAGATATCTGATTCATGAGAAAATTTTTAAACTTCGGGATATATCATTGTATATTACTAAAATATCACAATACCTATGTAATAAATGCTAAACTATTACTTAGATAATTTTCTTATATAATATTATAGTACAATTCAGCTTGATTAAAGTTGTTCTATTGCAACAATAATAAAGTAATATCCAAGCTGCTTTTAATTATTTAGTCTAATTCTTGTCCGATGTTGATGTTAAATGTCTATAGTGCAGTCTGGTTTATTTTGATTCGATCTCGATTTGCATGATGATAATCGCGAAGGTTTTTGAGCCACTTAGAATCACGACTGCCCCCATTTTGAAAGGGAAGTCGTTTTCCCTCATTTGAGGGAAAACCTTTTCCTTGAGCTTATAACGCGCCAAACAAAGGAAAAGGGGAAAACCACTTCCTAGAATGTGGTTTTCCCCTGAAACAAACGGAGCCTTAGTGTTGAATCTGTAATTATAAATACTTGTTTCATTTGTTTTTGTTGTAAGAGTGTACTTTCTGTGTAATTAAGGAAACAATTTTGTTCATGAACTAATTATTACTTGGGTAAGTGATGTTTGAGCCGCTTGTGATTGACCTCAGCCAATCACTTCTTATAAGCGTTGATGTTTTCATGGATTTGACTTCGGTTTGCAACTTCTACATGAATTAAGCCAATGCTCCAATTAAGAAGCTTCTTATTTATATATTACATGTGTTGCAAGGAAACTAAAGATAAGAACTCAACTCAAGTAGCAGTTAGGCTGACAGAAGAAAGATCACAAAAACCTTACCACTTATGCTTAAAACTTGTGCATTGGGGTGGAGATAAACTCGTGCACTAGGCATGATCTTGGAACTGGGTCAAACAAGTCTATGCTTGTATCGTTGAGTCAAGATATGGACTCGACTCAGGCGGCAGTTAGGGTGATAGAGGAAAGCTCACATACACCTTATCTCTTATACTTGAGAGTTAAGCATTGGGGTGGAGATAAACTCAAGTGCCTAAATGGATATCTTAAAATTGTGTCAAAGAGGTCTATGCTTGCACCCGTTGAGTCAGGATAACCCATTGGAGATAAAACTTAACAAGAGCTTAGTGGAGTGAACTGCTTTTGGGTCACCGATCTAGGATCAATACTATGAAGCTCGACGCTTGGCCATGAAAGCCCTAAACCAAAGGCTCAAACCTAAGTTTACCTAGCTCAAAAATCCATGGCACCGGCATAGTGTTGGGAAAATTACTTCAAAAATGCATATTTCCTAAGCTAATCAGAACAAATGTAGCGGATATGTGATTTAAAATTCTAAATTTTGAATCAATAAGCCTCTTCTCTAATATACTCATAATAATGGCATAGCAACAACTGACATAATAATAACAAAAACAAATATATAGATTAATCATAAAAGAAAAGAAGTATATATTTTTTTTCGATAGATAGCGAAAAAATGCAGCGCAGAACCCGGTAATCCACAAGAGCGGAAACCGACCCACAAAAGTGGCTGCAAACAAACATACAAGCATAGACAAAAGCAAAAAGACAAAAAATAGAAACAAGCCCCTGTTACAAGAGCACTATAGCAAAATTCAACCATATAGTGACTTTTTCCATCTCTCCTGTGTTGGCCCCGACACTTCTTGAGTATGCCGTTCTTGTATAGAAGCCCAAAAACAAATGACAATACCACCAAGACCTTCTTCCCAATTCCTCAATACACTCAGAGTTTGGGTTCGAAAATATTAAAGTTCTCTAAGAAACTTTTTTTCAGAGAATAAACTTCTTTGTTTTTTATTTTGGTCTTCTAAATTGAATAGAGCAAGGACACAGTTTATAAGGAAAAACATAAAGTCCTTTTAATATAAAAATAAATCAACGGAATCCTTAAAACAATAGTGTTAGGAAAATGTCTAAAAAATACTTGCCATTTTAAGGAGAAGGACCGTGAGGAGGTTGATCGATCGAGGTGGAGCTCGATCGATCGGGAAAGTTACATAAAAAAAGGACGCCTCCAACGAGCAGGCCGATCGATCGGGAACCGTGTTTCCTGCGTGGCTATAAATAGGGACGTAGGGTTACGTCATTAGGTATCCAAAATAAAAGTGAGGTAATTTCCCCAGCGGCGCCGCCACAAGAAAATTGAGTGTGAGAGAGTAAATTGTAATTCTTCTTTTGATTTAATAATGAAAGCTCCGATCTTCGCCTGTGGTTTTCTCCCCTTTCGATTATCATAGGGTTTCCACATAAATCATTGTGTCGATTGTTTCTTTTCTCTTTTAGTCCATTTATTTCTCGATTTGTCATGGTATTTGATTCGATTGCATATCGGGAGACTTGTTTATTTCTGCACAAATTGGTATCAGATCCTGGGAATGGCATCAGGTATTAAAACCGAAGTTGAGAAGTTCAATGGTCAGGGAAGCTTTAGCCTATGCCAAGTATGTGTGAAAGGACTTTTGACTCAAAATGGCTTAAAGAAAGAACTGGAGGGGAAACAGAAGAAACCCGAGACTATGATTGAGGCACAATGGGAAGAGTTGGATGATAAGGCTCTTATGGCGATACAGATGTGTTTGGCTGATGATGTTCTGTCAGAGGTCTTGGAGATGAAAACCGCAAAGGAGTTATGGGAGAAATTGTTAGACATGTTTTGCCACAAGTCAGTCTCCAACAAACTCGCAGTGAAGCATCGGTTGTTCACTTTTTGTATGACAGAAGGTACATCTCTTAAAAACCATCTTAGCGAGTTTACCTCAATTATACAAGAATTAAAGGCATTGGATGATGTCCCTAAGGACGAGGATCAAGCTATGATATTACTGTGTTCGCTCTCTAATTCATATAAGGGCTTCGTAGAAAGCATGATATACGAGGGTAGGCCAACCATTACTGTTGATGAGGTGAAAAGAAACCTTGTGAATAAAGAAAGGGTAGATAGGGAGTTATCTGACTCGGTGAATGACTCAGGTAGTGGTTTACATGTGAGAGGTAGACCAGAATATAGGGGATCCAATGGTGGGAATAAGTCTAGATCTAAATCTAGACATAAGAACCTGTCGTGCCATTATTGTCACAAGAAAAAGCACATAAAGAAAGATTGCTACAAATATAAGAATAATTGAAAGAACAGGGGTGACCAGGGCAAAGACAAGTCCGCTGAGGCTAGTGTTGTAGAGGAGGATAGTGAAGGGGAGTTTCTATTAGTCGCTGATTCTCAGTCCAGGCCCAAGGATAAGTGGGTCATGGATTCGGGTTGTTTATATCATGTTACTCCAAACAGAGACTGGTTCTCCACGTATAAGTCTATACAAGGTGGGGTTGTCTTGATGGGTAACGATGCTGCTTGTAAGGTAGTGGGGATTGGGACAGTCCGTGTGAGAATGTTTGATGGGACTATTAGAACCTTAATTGATGTACGCCATGTCCCAGAGTTGAAAAAGAACTTGATTTCTCTAGGTACCCTTAGGTCTAGTGGGTACAAGTACACTGCTGAAGGTGGAGTTATGAGGGTCAGTAAGGGTGCTTTAATTGTGATGAAAGGAAATAGGGTTGGTACTTTGTATGAGCTTGCAAGTACAACTGTGACAGGTTCAGTTGTTGTTTCCACATCTGCTATGACAGATGCAGAGATCACAAGACTGTGGCACATGAGAATGGGTCACATTGGTGATAAGGCATTGTCTGAGCTGAGTAAGAGGGGACTGCTTTGTGGTCAGTCAATAGGACTGATGAAATTCTGTGAGCACTGTATTTATGGAAAGCAGAAGAGAGTCAGCATCAAGTCAGCAGTGCATCAGACCAAGGGAACGTTAGATTACATACATTCTGATCTATGGGGACCTTCCAGAGTGGCTTCTAAAGGTGGGTCCCGGTATCTTCTAACGTTTACTAATGATTACTCACGTCAGGTTTGGGTCTATTTTCTGAAGCAGAAAAATGAAGTTTATGATGTCTTCAAGAAATGGAAGATTCTGCTTGAAAAATAGACAAAGAAGCCAATCAAGAGGTTGAGGACTGATAATGGTCTTGAGTTCGTTGAAGGTGACTGCACTAAATTTTGTGAAGATCAGGGTATAGTCAGACACAGAACATGTCCAGGTCGACCTCAACAAAATGGAGTGGTGAAAGGTTAAACAGGACGTTACTTGAGAAGGCTCGATGTATGCTTTCAAATGCAGCTTTAAAGAGAGAATGGTGGGCAGAAGCAGTTAGCATGGCTTGCTATCTTGTGAACAAGACACCGCATTCTTCATTACAGATGAAGACACCTGAGGAGGTATGCTCTAGTTCTACTTCTGATTATTCTCATATTAAAGTTTTTGGTTGTCCTGCATATGCTTATGTCAATGATGGAAGGCTGGAGCCTAGGGCCAAGAAGTGCATCTTTCTTTGTTATTGGTCAGGTGTGAAGGGGTATAGACTGTGGGATCCCAGTGCTCAGAAGTTTCTGACCAGTAGAGATGTTACCTTTGATGAGTCTGCTCTACTACATCCGTCACACACACCCTCCATTAACAGTGATACAGTTCAGGTTGAGACACCTGATGTTACAGAGATACAGCCAGATCAGCAGGTTGCTCAGCTAGAGAGTATTCCAGCACCTCAGGTACGGGTTTCTTATGTTGTTACTGATAATGCTGAAACAGGTCAGTAGGTGGAGAATAATACTATAGCTGGTGGTAGATTAAGGCATCAGATCAGGCCTCCTGAGAGATATGGGTATGAGGAGATGATTGCTTATGCCCTCACTACTGCTGAGTCGTTAGATGACAGTGAGCCGACTTCTTATTTAGAGGCTGTATCGAGATCAGATGCTGAGAAGTGGCTCGTTGCTATGAATGAAGAGATGCAGTCTCTTCATAAAAATAAGACTTGGGAACTTGTGAAGCCTCCAATAGGGAAAAGATTGATTGGTTGCAAATGGGTCTTCAAAAAAAAAGAGGGCATTTCTGGAGTTGAAGATGCAAGGTACAAGGCATGTTTGGTAGCTAAAGGCTACAGCCAAGTACAAGGTGTTGATTTTCATGATATATTCTCACCTGTAGTTAGACATACTTCGATCGTGCATTGTTGTCTTTGGTTGCTATGCATGATTTAGAGCTTGAGCAGTTATATGTAAAGACTGCATTTTTGCTTGGTGAACTAGAAGAAAGTATCTTTATGCATCAGCCCGAGGGTTTTGTTATAGAAGGAAAAGAAAATCATGTGTGTTTGCTTAAAAGGTATTTATATGGTCTGAAGCAATCTCCTAGGTAGTGGTATAGGAGATTTAATCAGTTCATAACGGGTCATGGGTACATCAGGAGTAAGTACGACAGTTGTGTGTACTTCAGAAAGACTGATTCAGGCTTTGTTTATTTGCTTTTGTACATTGATGATATGTTAATTGCAGCACGAGACATGAAAGATGTTGATGATTTGAAATCTATGCTGAAGAGTAAGTTAGATGAAAGATCTTAGAGCAGCTAAGAAGATATTAGGCATGGAGATTCGTAGAGACCGAGAAGCCGAAAAATTATACTTGTCTCAGGAGAAGTATATTGAGAAGGTGTTAGACAGGTTTCATATGAAGGATGCTAATCTAGTTAGCACGCCCTTAGCAGCTCACTTCAGACTCTCAGCATTAGATTCGCCTCAGACTGAGGAGGATGTCAGGTACATGTCTCAGATTCCCTATTCTAGTGCAGTGGGCAATATTGTGTATGCAATGGTTTGTACGTGTCCAGATATTGCTTTTGCAGTGAGCAGAGTTAGTAGGTACATGGCAAATCCGGGAAAAGAACATTGGCATGCAGTGAAGTGGATTCTCAGGTATCTTCGTGGAACTTCTGATTTGTGTTTAGAATATGGGAAAAGTAAGTACTGTTTGGTTAGGTATGTAGATTCTGATTATGGTGGAGACCTCGATAAGGGGAAGTCCACATCAGGGTATGTGTTTTGTTTAGGTGACACAACTATCAGTTGGAGAGCGTGTTTATAGCTTGTTACAGCACAGTCTACTACTGTGGCCGAGTATATGGCAGTTACAAAAGCATTCAGAGAAGCCGTCTGGTTGAGAGGTTTAATCAGTGAAACCAATGTTGAGCAGGGTACAGTTAGAGTCTACTGTGATAGTCAGTCTGCCATTCACCTAGCAAAAGGTCAGATGTCACATCATGACCGAACGAAGCATATAGATGTGAAGTATCACTTTATTAGAGATCTGATTGACAAGCGGAAGGTGGAGTTGAGGAAGATTGGGACTGAGGACAATCCAGCTGACATGTTCACTAAAGTTCTACCATGGAGCAAGTTTGAGCAATGCTCGAATTAGGTGGGTCTTTTGGTTTGATGTATGTTAGCCCAGGTTGAGGGGGCATTTGTGGAGAAGGTGAAGTTGTTTTATTGTTGATGTTAATTTCGAGCCAAGGTGGAGATTTATTAGGAAAATGTCTCAAAATTACTTGGCATTTTAAGGAGAGGGGCCGTGAAGAGGTCGATCGATCGAGCTCCACCTCGATCGATCAGGAAAGTTACATAAAAGAAGGATGCCTCCAGAGAGCTGGCTGATCGATTGGGACCCCCAGATAGATCGGGAACCGCATTTCCTGCGCGGCTATAATTAGGGACGTAGGGTTACATCATTAGGTATCCAAAATAAAAGTGAGGTAATTTCCCCAGTGGCGCAGCCACAATAAAATTGAGTGTGAGAGAGTATATTGTAATTCTTCTTTTGATTCAAAAATAAAAGCTCCGATCTTCGCCCGTGCTTTTTTCCCCTTTCAATTGTAAAGGGGTTTCCACGTAAATCATTGTGTCGATTGTTTCTTTTCTCTTTTAGTCCATTTATTTCTCGATTTGTCTTGGTATTTAATTCGATTGCATATCGGGAGACTTGTTTATTTCCGCACAAGTAGCAAAACGATATATATATATATATATATATATATTTAAGTTCAAAAATTAGAGCTTCTGCCAAATCAGCGGAAACCGCAACTTGCATTTAACCCAGTCTATGCCACTTGTCAGCCACTGATTCGCTCGTGCCAAGGGATACGGATTACCACTACAGGACTCCAACACGTGACACATGTTGCGCTAGTTGGCCGGTTCCATCACATGTGGATCGGCGCTCGACTGATCAGTGCACGAAACATGTCATGCGGTAATTGGCCGACGCGTGAATACTCAGTTGGCCACCCGTTTTAAACACGTTTTCCTTTTTTTGTTTAAATTTGCACATGCATAGATTCCTCTCATAAATTATACGTTTAGCAAGAAAATTAATTTATTCATTTTATTAATTATTTTAATAATTTCAGCTGGTGCAAATTAAAAAGGCTTGCGTAGGAATCTTAGGGAAATTTAATTCTAACTCCAAATGGATCAAATCTAATTATCATCTCATGATAATATTGTATTACCATTTAGTAAAACTTAATTCTACTAAGTAAGTTCTATTGCACTCTAGAATTAAATATATTTATTCGACAATTCCCAAATAATCTTTTGTTAACAGTTAACTAGAGATCAATGAGAAAAATAATTGCAACTATTATCACTGTTATTCTCATAGCTTTTCCTTAGTTTGTGACTTGCCCTTTTTCTCGAATAATTCATTAATACAGAAATACCCTATTGTATTAATTTCAAATATCAAACACTTGGAACACTTTGGTCACAATATTTGAATTTATTCAAATACTTGCGAATCAACTAAAGGGATATCTGTATCTCGTAAGAGATTATAGATTCTATGTTCAACGTCTGTTCCCGTCACATTTTATGGCGTTACCCAACGTACGGAAGGCTTCGGTCACAATTAGAGACCTAACTTTTGAGTACACCAAGATAACTAACACTCAATGTACAAGCTCAAAATATTCTCAAGATTTAGGGTCATTATTTAAACAGTAAAAATTAAATTGCTTATTTATAATAGTAGTCTAGATATAAGTAATTCATGTGGTCTAGTTAAGTGTATCAATCTAATTGTAAACATTAAAATGTCACACTTTTGGATCCTTATCTACTCGACCAAGACAAATCATCTAAAGCACCATATTATAATCCTATCGGAAATCTTGTCCAAACTTATAACTTCCTGCGAACTTACTTTGACAACATGTCACTGTTTTGATTTAAGCTAATCCGTTGCTCAATCTCATTGACCAATTAAACTAAACTTGACGTGGCATCTTGAGCTACATCCATCTCATGGAACGAGGTAAAACAATTGCTTATATGTTTGACTCATAAAACATGATTAGACAATAAACATATAACATAATTTTGTTTTCTTAATAATTTCAGCCTAATAATTGGGTTTTCAGGATATTGATTCCAACAATCTCCCAGTTGTTCTAAAACCTAATTAGCCCTGCATTGCATAACTGTGTCTTAGGGATCTGTCAATTCTTTGACTATTATATCTTCAATACCAATGTCTCACTATGTCATCCTTTTGCTCAGAAGTTTTTGTTCTATAAGGAACCTTTTAAGTCAACTAGTCCACTTGACAACTTCTTGAGTTGTCTAGTACCCGACATCCATGGTGAACTAAGCAATATAAGGCTGATTGACACTTCATCCTTTAATGGCTCCCACTCCTTGGGTAAACACAATTTCTAAAGCCAAAAGTATGGAATCCATGAAATCGAAAACAATCTTTGTTATCACAACCACCTTTCCCATAATCTCGATAAATCCCGATTCTAGGAACATGGCTTATCTTAGGTCCTTCATTTATAAATAACTGGACAGTCAAACTTTTAATAGCTCATAACAATTCTACAACATTCTTAATGAGTAGGATGCTATCTATATACAATATCTAGAAAGTCACTACTTTCTTATCATGTCACTCGTACACTCATGCTTCACTAACCATTCATTCAAATCCATATGATTTGATAGGCTTCATCAAATCCAGTATTTAATGAACAAGATGCATGTTTAAGTCTACAAATAGACTTCCTCACTCTGCACACTATATGCTCCTAATTCTTGTAACAAACATATTTTGTTATTTCATAAAGATATCATTCTCAAGATGACTATTCAGAGAATGTCGTTTTGATTTTCATTTCCATATCAAATCATAATGAGATACAACGGATAAGAGCATTATTATAGATGTAAATATAGCATTTGGCCAAAAGGCCTCATGATAGACAATTCCTTCCTACAGGGTATTAACCCATTGCCATCAATTAGCCTTGAAAGTTTCAACCTTCTCGTCCACTCAACTCTTTATTCTTGTAGAACCATTTAGATCCAATCTGATGGACTTAATGCCTTCTCGCACCTTTAAAATTTTCCAGACATTGTCAAAACACGTTTATTCTAACTCAACTTTAATTGCCCTAACCTTTTTGGTCTGTATCTTTATTTTTAAGAGTTTCATTGTAGTTTAGAGGATTAAACTCACTATCATGCTCCACCATTAAGGTTAAAGACATGAATCCGTCAGGTTATCTATATCACCCTCCGGGTACACCAAAGGTCTCATGTACTTAGTGTGGCATAAAAACTAGTCCAGGATGTATCTAAAACATCAATTAAATTATAAGTTGCATCACATTGTTGAGATATAGTATCTAATACTATTAATTATCTAACACAAGCTAACTACCATATTTTTAGGGTTACTTATAAAGCCTTTTACATAACAAACATTTTGTTATGTAGGCTAGACTCATCCTATGAATCTTATATTCAATAACACATTATTAATTCTTTCTACAATACTTTGCGTTAAGGAAACCTAAGAACTCTGTTGAAAGCTAGGACTTTGATCTAATCAAAGTGAATTGATATATTTACCTTTCTTAACCCAACTTTAGTCTTAAAATCTTTGAATTATTCAAAAGATTCAGACTTTAGCCATCATTGATATACAAATATATCAACATCTTGAGTCCTTCATTCATAAAACTTGACTAAGTACTCATAGCTTCCTCCGGCTTGAACTTTCATCAGCTTGTAAATATTTGATGAATAGGTTCTAGCATTTAGTGGTTCAATCGCCTTTATTATGAAAGGCCTTTTTAGTCACCATTCACTTAAGCATGACTTGTAGACTGTTTATCATTTTTAAATTCAATGATCCAAATAAGGCCATCTCAAACCAGTCTCTCTTTCGTATTAGAGTAAGGGGACCTAAGCAAAAGTACCACTTACAAGCTATATGAGCGGCTTCTTTTATATGGTTTTGCGGCCTAACTTGATTTAGACAAAGAATTACCACTAATGTAGTTTCAATTAAATTTATTTAATTATCTACAAATGTACTTTTTTTAAAATAATCCTTTTATTTACTTTTAAATTTAGTTTATTTCCAAAAAATAACTTAAAAAGTATTTTAAAACAAATAATAAATATAAATCAAATTTATAATGAAACTAGTACATTAAGATAGTTACTCAAAATCAACACTACATTCCCTAACTTAAACTAATATCTCTTGGTGCCCCTTGTGGCAACAATAGTAGCAAAGTACCTAGGCAATTCTTTTCAAATACTAATGTCTAGAACCTTTATAAATGAGGCAAAATTATTTTGACTTATGTTTATTTTACTCTTTAGAGGTTCACGATTGTTGAAAATAGATGCTAACACTAAGTGGACTCTTTCCTTAGCCCTTATGGCACCTTTTCCCTAAAACTCTATCTTTATTAGGTCAAACAACGAGTAATATCTATTACTCAATGTATTCACCCTGAATTGAATGAAAAGACCATGATATGCAACTCGGGATCATATCCTGTTCAGATTGGCTATCATTTTGTGTCAAGAATTCCACTTTAATTAAATAAGCTACCATCATAATGACAGGCTCTTGAACCGGATTTACTTAACACAATAAAGTGTTTATCATCTTTTTTAGAAGTTGTTCCCATGCTACCTTTTCAGCTTACTAAATATTTATTTCAAATGTCTGAGCATCACTTCTATAGCTGACTTTTCAAGTATCTAATAATAGAATAAATTTGACACCTAAAGTTTGTATGCTGCATCCAACTAACACACGAGTCGAGTCAAATGTTCTTTCAACTTTGTAGACATTTTGCAGCAGCAAACTTGAGAACTATGAGCATGTACTGATTCTCCATATGTACTAAGACATTTGAAATAGTTTTCAATCAGAATAACAGAATAGGAAAATAACATATATCAGTATTGATTCTAGATTTGGGCTTTGGCCTGTAAGTTACCTTATGTCTTCCTTGGTGTGGTGTCTTCGGTTAGTTGGGGTCCTTCTTCACCGGTTTCCTTGGCCGGTGAGGGGTGGCGGCGGCGCACGGTGGTGTGCGCACCAAACCCTAATTCCCTCATTTTTGTTGCTTGATTTGGAAAGTGTGGGTGGTTGGGATATTTTCCTAAGATCTTGCACTTGCCATATTTGTTGTTTGATTTGAATTTTTTGAACTCTCACTTGGTGGTTTGGGCTAATTTGGGTGGTTCTTGGGTGGCTTGTGGTGGTTTTCGGTGAGGGTGCATAATAATTTGGATTTTCTATCTTTTTTTGGAACTTTGTGAGCTTCATGGCTGAGTCTCCAGTTCTGGATTACATTTATTATGAGCCTCAACATGATGGGGGAAATAGAGCTTCTACTTCAACCATTAACAATGAGCTTTCATTGCATTTTGTCCCCCCTACGCATGTCAATGGTAAGGTTGTTACATCTACCGTTGGTCATAATACGGGGCCCACTGTGGAGAGATGGGACCGCACCCTTGTGGGCTGTACTGTCGGAGGTCGGGTTTCGTATTCCTGTGGTGTAGCTATAGCAAAACTACTATGGGGTTCAAAAGGCCTTGAATGTGTTCTCTTCCATGACAACTTGTTTTATTTCCGGTTCAACTCTATTGAGGCATCGGAGAAGGTCCTTCGGGGTTGCCCTTGGAATCTCCAAGGTTACACTCTCTACCTTGAACGCTGGAGCGGAAATATTCCCCCGTATGACTTTCCTAGTTTGCCTATTTGGGTTAGGCTCCATGGTTTGCACGCGTCTATGTGGACACCTGATGCACTTAGCTCTGTTGGTACCCCCTTATACATGGACAAGCCTACTTTTGAGGCAACAGCGGTGAGTTATGCTAGGGTTTGCGTACAACTTGATGCTAAGGTGGCACCGATCAAGCAATTACTCGTTGACTATGGAGCGAATGAGTTGCTTCCTAAGGTTACGCATGAGTGTCTCCCCAAACATTGTACAACGTGCCATGTTTTTGGTCATTCATGCCAAGACCCTTAAGAATCGGCCCCCACAGACAAGCCGGCTGGGAGGGCAGGGAAAAATCTCCGAAAAAAGAAGAACCGCCGCCGCAAGAAGGCCGCGGCTGAAGCACCCGCGGACCAGGAGGTGACTCAAGAGGACGTCGCGATGGGAGGTGGCATGGAGCCCACCATGGGGCTGGCACCGGAGGCCTCGTTGAGGGCTCGTGTTGGGCTAGGGGTTGGGATGCAAGAAGGTGAGGGTGGGGTTTCAAATAGGACACCAATTGGGCCTGTGGTTGTTGTTGGGCAGGCTGAGGTCAATGGGCCACCAGATGGGCTTGTCGGTAATGAGCAGCTGGCTGAGATGGATGATCAGGATGGGCCACGGGTTGCGGGCCTACCTTCCTCTACTTGGCCCACACTTTCATCACCTACTAGGCTGAATTCGAGTGCCTGGACTGGGCTTGTCACGCCCCCTAATGTTGTTGGGGGGGATCCTATGCGTTCTGGGCCTTAAGGCCCAGAACCGGGGGTGGGCTCCTCCCACCCCCCAGCCCAGCGCACCTCTAGCGCTGGGCTTCCCGAAGGCCGTGGGCCTTCGGGCTCCTCTACCAGGCCCTTTAGGGCCTCGGTTTCTTCTCCCCAGCCAGGTTGTTCGGACTGGGATGAGGATTGTTTGGGCCTCTCGGAGTTCCATTTTGCATTTGATTCATCTACCAGTAAGGAGGACTTGAGTCGAGCAAGTATTCCAAGTAACTGCGCTATGGGTTCTAGTGACTGGGACACGTCTTCTAACACTATGGATATTGCTACTACTGTTAAGCCTGAAGAGAATTCAGCGGTTTAGCCTCAGATTGAATGTCGGATGACTAGAGCGGCTTCGAAAAAAACCCTCAAGTTAGCAACAAGAAATCTAAGGGCAAGAAGAAATCCTGATTTTTATCGTCTCGCTCGCTTCGGATTTACTTTGATGTATTGATATACTCATTGTTTTTCCTTGTCTTTTTTTTAGAGGTTTGTACTTAGGAGTTTCTTTGATGTTCCTTAGTATTTTCTCTTTGTTGCTTTTGCGTGTTTTTCTTTCTTTTTGATTGCTTTTGTAGGCTTCGGCCAGCTTGCGGTATGCCCCTCGTACTCATGTATGGACATACATCGGTGCATTTTTTTGATATATATACATTGACTTAACAAAAAAGGTATTGATTGCAATACATTCTGAAAACAAAATAAGCAGTCTGAAATCAAAATAAGAGTAAACAAGTCATGCAACACACATAAGTACTTTTTTTACTTTTAATAAACAATTAAAGTATAAAGTTCACAATCCGACACTTATATGTATGTTGTAGTGACTAAACCAAACTATCGAACACTCCTCGGAGGCAATGGAAAGTATGAGGGAGAACTAAAATGGGACATGGAACATAAGAAATGGCATCAAGAGCAATGGAAATAGAAACATCAAAAGAAACAGTGGTAAGAGGAGATATTTGTGTAGGGCTAAAGGAAGGGAGAAATATAGCACCGTTCTCAGAAAAATAAACTAATATAGGAGGACCCGAGTTGTCACAAACAACACTAACTAGTGTTAGACCATCTCTAACAACCTTAAGATCCATTAGGAACTTTCTTAGCTAACATGCCTCCTTTCCAATTTCTGAAACTATAACATATTCGGCTTCCATGATTGAGTTAGCAATACAAGACTGCTTGACACTCCTCCAACTGATGGCTCCACCTTCAAGGGTAAAAACGTCACCAGACGTCGAGCGTCTGGAATCTCTATTTGACTGAAAATATGAATCAATATAGCCAACCGGAGCTAGCTCGTCACTATATAAGATCATCATATAATCTCTAGTTCTTCTCAAGTAATTGAGAATATGCTTTATTGTCCCCCAGTGCATTGGTCCCGAGTTAGACTAAAATCTACTCACCATACCAACAGCATAGCTGATATCTGGTCTCGTACACAACATGGCTGAGTAGTATATCATCCACATACAACAATAAGAAAGTCACTATTTTCTGTTGATGTCATTTGTACACGTATGGCTCATTAACTAATAGCTCAAAACCATAAGACTTACTCGCTTCATTGAATCTAATATTTCATAAGTGTGATGCTTGCTTCAGTCCGTATATGGACTTCTTCAGTTTGCATACCATATGCTCCTGATTTTTGCCAATGAAACCTTCCGATTGCACCATATAAATATCTTCTTCAAGACGACCATTCAAAAGGCCGTTTTGACATCCATTTGCTAAATCTCATAATCATAATGAGCTGAAATTAATAGGAGTAACTTTATGGACTTTAGCATGGCTACTGGTGAGAACGTCTCGTCATAATCGATTACTTTCTTTTGGGTAAAACCCTTAGTAACCACTCTTGCCTTGAAGGTCTCTACCTTCCCCTCAATTCCTCTTTTGCTCTTGTTGTTGGGAAAAGTTATGAATTTTATTGGAAAATAAACTCTGATGTCGACTATTAGGTTCACAGTTCTCAAATATGGTCACAACAATAGGCACTTATTAGAGCACTTAGAATAGGAGACTCTTCAATCTACCTAAGCCCCCGGTCGGAGAGTCACGCTTCGTGACACCTCACGTGCGAGAGTTCCTGGGAATAGGTTCATCTTTATAAACCCTTTGCCCTAATACCGGTTATTAGGATGAATTTTAAAAATTCTCCCTAAAGTTTACGCAGCGGAATAGGTTTAGAATTCATAACTCTAAATCTAGGGTCGATTAAAATTCTTAATTTCAAATATACTGACTTAAATTCATAATTTAAATCATTAGATCTAAATTCTTAATTTAGATCTACAGGTCTTTTACTCTAATACATTCATGACAATACATAAACTTGTACAGGCATAATAATGAATACTACAAATAAATAGAAAAGCGAAAAAGAATAATAAAAGAAGAACATACCTGGAATTGCTCCAATTATAAAGAAAACTGAGAAAATCGAGACCCTGCGATCTTCTACACAATGACCTCGAACTACCCGGAGGGTGGGCTCCGAAAAATATTAAACTAAGGAAAAAAAATTCCAACGAAAATTTTTCTCTCCAATTAGGTCTGCAAAACTATTTCCAGAAACCCTAAGACTTGTTTCAAAACTGAATGCCAAACCTCGGAATAAGCACCTCCATTTATAGGAGTAAACCGGAGCGAAAAAATTCAATTTTTTCGATGTGGGATTGGCCAATTTAAAACAAAGCGCATCTTTTTATTTAGAAAACAATTCAAACGTTGCATTTAAAACACTGTTCAAAATTGCGTATTTTTTAATTCAAAACGCATGCCACGTGTCGCACGATTATTGGTCCAACACATGGCACGCAGATTCCTCCCGTGGGCAGCCCAGCGTGCGACACGTGTCGCACGCTGATTAGTTGCCTTTGATTTGTTTCCCACATGTAAAAATTCATCTTATGAATTTTAATTTTCCAAAATTATTTTATTTTATAATTTTTTAATTCTTATTCATCTCATTAATAATGTTTGGCAAAATTAACTTTACCCATCTTATGGATAAATAACTAATCTTATGAATTCTATTATATTTTTCCGATGGCAATAAAGTACAGAGGCTTGCGCAGGGACCTCAGGGACAATTTAAATCTAGCTCCAAATGGGTTAAATTAATCTTCTCATGAAATAATTTAATTACCATTTAATGAGACTTAATTCTACTAAATAAATCTCACTACACTCCATACTTAAATTATTTATTCGATATCTCCCTAATAGACTGTAGTGATGACAACCACCCCTCCACTAGATGTCCATGACAAAGGATAAATATAACCACTACTATTATCCTTCTCACAGCTTCTCCATTAGTTACTGACTCGCCTTTCACTGAATAATTCATTTATACTTGAATAGATTCACAGTATAAATTCCAAATGTCAAACACTTGGAATACTTTGGCCAAAGATTCCAAACCATTCAAATATTTGCAAATCAACTAAGGGGACATCTGTATCTTATAAGAGACTGTAGATTCCTTAATGAATACCTGATCCTTGTCACACTTCACGCCGCTACCCAGTATACGTGGAATTTCAGTCATTCTTTTAGACCTTACTTATAGTACACCAAAGTAACTAATGGTCCATGCACAAGTCAAGAATACCCTCAAGATTTAGTGTCGTCGTTCAAACAGTACAACGTAAATCACACATCTTCGATAGTAGTCTAGAAATAAGTAACCCATGTGGTCCAACTCAGTGTGTCAATCTTATTAAACACGCTAATGTAACACTTTTGGATCTCCATCCACATGACCAAGACAAGTCATCTAAAGTGTCACGTTATAGTCTTAACACACAAGTGGTCCAAACGTGTCTTAGACTACGAGTCTTTCAAACAACAATCCATACCATTTGTTCCAAGTCTATATGTGACTTAGTCTAATAAACCACTTAGAACAAACAAGTAAATTGTCGTATGACAACTACACCCATCTTATGGATGTTTTCAAAAAGAAAATCACATGCAGTATAAATGCTCGCTTACACAAACTTAACTAGGAAACGACGAGGAATTCAATCTTATTTATTTATTAAAACAATATATGCAGAATAAATATGGATTTCAGGACACTGTTCCTAACACTTGTAGACCCATTTATTCAATGGGCTTAATGCCTTCCGGCCCCTCTACAAGTTCCCGAACCTGATTAGAATATGTAGATTCTATCTCAGATTTCATTGCCAAGACCCACTAGTCAGCATGCTTGTCTTTAGTTGCCTCATGGTAGCTGAGACGATAGGATTAAATGTCATGGTCAAGCATTAAGGCACTCGCCATGAACCTGCCAGGCGCCCTAACAATCCTCCCACTATGCCTAGGCTCTCATGTACCTGGAACATCCTCAGCCCTATCCGTAGGTGCATCTAATGCATCCACTATGCCCTCGTATGTGTCTAGCTATTTAGAATTAGTATCATTCTCTCTTAATTCCTCCAACACTACTTTGCTTTTACTTTTTTAGTCTACTACATAATCCTCCTCTAAATATTTCGCATTCACATTTACAAAAATCTTTTGTTGAGAAGGACTGTAGAAAAGACAACCCCTTGTTCCTTTGGAAAACCAACAGACATACACACCTCCGTCCTTGATTCCAACTTGTCAGGATTGCTTTCCAACAAATGTGCTGGGCACCCGCATGTACGAAGGTACCCTAGACTCGGCTTTTCCCCAGTCCATAACTCCATAGGTATTTTTTGAACTGACTTAGATGGAACTACGTTAAGAAGATATGCTGATGTTTGTAAGCCATAAACCCAAAAGGAGATTAGTAAAGTAGCATGACTCATCATGGACCTTACCATCTCCAACAATGTCCTATTCCTTCTTTCTGCAATGCCATTGCTATTGTGTAGTCATAGCAGAAAACTGAGATCTAATCCCATTTACAGTCAAGAAATCCAGAAATTCACCTGAAAGGCATTCTCCACCTCGATCTGATTGAAGTGACTTAACTTGATTACCTAATTGCTTTTCAACTTCAGATTTATACTCGTTGAACTTTTCAAAAAAGTGCGACTTATGTCTCATTAGGTAAATATATCCATACCAAGAGTAATCATCAATAAATGCAATGAAGTACTCACACCCACCTATTGCTTGAATGTTCATTGGTCCACAAACAACTATGTGAACCAGCTTAAGCAATTCACCAATCGTATTGCCTTTACTCTTAAAGATAGACTTGGTCATCTTTCCTTCTATACAGAATTCACATACTGGCAAAGACTTCAAGTCCAGAGGTTCTATCAGTCCATCTTTACCAGTGATTGGATCCTTTTAGAATTAATTTGGCCTAAACGTTAGTGCCATGTGTGGGCATTATCTCATTTAGGGTGTTTTCTTTTAAAAGATTGAACAAGTGAGCTTGTGTTAGATTAGTTTAAACATATATTAGAGTTTTGATTAGAAATTAACATGAATAAACCATCCACACTTGTACCGTTGCAAATAAACAATTTATTTCTCATAATAACAAGTTCAGAACTAAAATTTAATGAATAACCATTATCCACCAAATGAGAGACATAAATCAAATTCCTGCGCAATGTAGGTACAAATAAACAATCCTTTAAAATCAAAACCCTGCCTCTAAAGACCAAACTAACATTTCCTACTCCTAAGACCACAACTCTTGTACCATCTCCAACCGTCAGGTACACATGTCCATCATGCAGCCTCCTGGTTAGCCTGAGCCCCTGTAACATAGTACAAATATGGTTAGTTAAACTTGAGTCTACACATTAGGAATCTAATGGACACTTAATTACGCATGACACTACTAAGTGCGATATCAACACACCTTCACCAGATGCCTTAGCAGTCTCTATAGGTAGAGTAGCTAAGTATTTTGTGTGGTTCCTCTTCTAGTGGCCCATCTTTCCGTAAAGGAAACACTTTCCTTTTGCCGGCTTCTTTTTAGGCTTAGTCGCTACACCATCAACCTTACCTTTACCTTTTTTTCCCGTCGGTCCCTTATTCTACTTGCTCCCACCAGCCCTTGATGCCTGAGTCAAGTGGACACTCCCCTTGGCTCGCAACACACCTTTTGCAACCTGCAGCTTCTTTATCAGCTCACATATTGAATAATCTTCATTATTCATTGTGTAACTGAATTTGAATTGGGTGAAGGAGATCGACAAAGAGCTGAGGATGATGTCCTGCTGAGATTGACTATCAATCTTAGCACCACGAATCTTCAACTTAGAAAAACATACCATCATCTTCATGATGTGCTCCTGAACTGGAGTTCCTTTTAACATCCTCATGTTGAGGAGCTTCTTCATCAACTCTTGCCTAGCTACCCTATCTTGACCACCAAACATTTCCTTTGAATGTTTGATCATTGCAGCTACTATTTCCATCAAATGATTAATCATCTCAGTTGTTATTTCCGTCTTAAGCATCAAATGCTTGAGAACATTTGTCACTGAAGCCAAAATATAGCATCTGACTAACTCATTAGCCTTATTCCAATAACGCTCTTTAATAGTAGTTATAGAATTATTAGTGGGCACCATAGGTCGAGCATCAGTGAGAACAAACTTGTGACCCATGTGTATTATACAATGTCCATATTCATTTTTCATGTAAAGTAATTAGGTCCAGTCAGAGCATTATCCTCAAATATTTTGTGAAGTGCACCAATCGCAGCCATTATTAATCTCTATAAATGCAAACACTTGTGTAACTATACAATATTAGTCATGTACAATGCAGTGATATCTATTCTTTTAATTTTAGCAAACACAATGAGTCATGTGACCAAAAAACTGAATTATCATGCATGCAATGATGATCCAAACACACCATTCCCTATTCCCCAACAGCGGGGTCATATGAAATTAGTTTAGGTGAGAACTATTCTCAATTAACATGCTTTCTTATTCACTCATGACTTTCCCTTAGTCTCCAACGTGACATAACAGAGCTCCTAGGGGAGGCTAATTTATTACGCTGGACAAGTGTAAACCATTGCCTAAATCTCCGTACAAATACATGAAATACTCCATGGTAATACGGTCGCATCGCCTCTTTGCACTTTAGTTTGTCGTGTTAGAAGTCTAATCCTGTAACGTGCAAACCGACACCCTCCACAGGGAGTGATGTTAATTTACTATACTGCTAGACCGATAATGGAGACTATGAGGTTTCAACAATTGAACCTCGTAAATTTTATAAAGTAGTGGTTTTATTTTAAATTGTATTTACAACTTCATTATCTCATAATCACCATTAGAATCTCATTCTAAAATAAATTAATTAACAAAAATGATTTAGTTACTTTTTTTTAATTCAGTACTGACATCTACACATCCCAAATTTATTTTTTTTTAATTTTGCCACGTCAGCATCGGCACTTCTTTGAAAATATTTTTTTTATTACTAAAAAAGCAGTGACTCTAATCTCATTCGATCAATCCTATCGATTTTGTTAATCTCAAATGATATACGCATAATCACATTGTATATAGTCTAAATATAAATGTAATTTTAAAAATTTACATCTATAGATCTGAATTAACTATTAATTCAAATAACTGTTTTAAATAATTTAAAACCTCATTTATTTTTATGATCAATATCGAATTAAACGACCTTTCCTTTCTATTTAATTAGCAAATCACCAGCCGCGGATCCACCTTCATGATAACTTTGGGGACTTTCAATTCCAGGAGAGTTTGTAGGCCTATTATCAATGTCTCATACTCTACCATATTGTTGGAACATTTGCCAACTAAAGTAGCTGCTAACTTGGTGATGATCCTAGTAGGAGATTCTATAAAAATTCTAACTCCAGCACTTGAATTGGTCCTTGATCCATCAAAGAATAACTTCCAAGGGACCATTTCCACTTGGAAGAGTTGGTCTGGCCCATAGTCCAAGCCAATATTAATGTTTGGGTGGTTAGATAAAAAGTCCGCTAGGGCTTGGCACTTTTCTGACTTCTGTGGTACGTAAACCAACTCAAAATGAAGCAGAGCTATACTCCACTTATTCAACCTTCCCCTCATAAATGGTGTATCTCGCATGTATTTAAGGATAACTATTTGAGCAACTACCTATATAGTAAATGCCAAGAAGTAATGTCTCAATTTTATTGATGCATAGAATAATGACATACACAATTTCTCAAGCTTGGAGTATATTATTTCACATTCATTTAAGCAAATGCTAAGTTAGAACACAGCATGTTTAAATCCTTGGTCATTATCTTGTACAAGCAAACAACCAACTTATTCCTTAAAAATAGAGACATAGATCTTCAAAGGTTTGCCCTGCTTTGGTTGAATAAGCACGGGGAGCCGGATCCAGTACCCTATGATGGCCTCGAAGGATGCATGATGTGGCTTCTCCCACTTGAAGTCCTTCTCAGGTTTTAGCCTTAGTAGTGGAGAGAAGAATTTCATTTTTCTTATGACATTCGAAATAAAATGTCTTAGGAAATTGACTTGCTCAATGAAGCGTTGAAGCTGCTTTTCATATGAAGGTGGTTTGGCTTGTTGTGGCCATAGTTTTGTTAATATTCTCTTTGATGCCCCTTTGGTGCACCAGAAAACCAAAAACGTTTCCAACATGCACACCAAAAGCACACTTTAATGGATTCATCTTGAGGTTATGGGCCCTCATTATGTGGAATGCACCCCTCAAGTCTTCCGAGTGTTTGACTTGAGATTTGGATTTGAACACGATGTCATATATATGAACTTCCATGGTCTTGCCAATGAGATCATGAAAGATCATATTCATAGCTCTTCTATGGGTGGTGTAAGGATTCTTCAATCCAAACAGCATAGCCACCCATTCAAATTTACGTATTGTCCCAGGACACCTGAATGCAATCTTGTGGGTATCTTCTTGAGCCAATCTTCACTTGGTAGTACCCACAATAGCCATCCATGAAAGACAAGACTTCATGCCTCGAAGTTGAGTAGATGAGCACATCAGCAGGGTTGTTGCTTTTAGAGCCTTGAAGTCAATATAGACCTTGATTTTGCCATTCTTTTTAGTGGCATGAACAATATTTGCCAACCATTCGACATACCTTGCAGTCCTGATAATCTTGTCCTTTAAGAGCCATTCGATCCCTTCCTTGACCAAATTAATAACTTGTTAGGATATTCTCCTCTGGGCCTAAATAATGGGTCTTAAACCTGGCTTGATAGGAAGCTTATGCTCAACGACCTTTCTGTTTAGGCCAGGCATCTCATGATGATCCCAAGCAAAACGATCCTTGAATTCATGAAGCAAAGTCCGGTACTATTCTATCTGCTCTTAAGAAAGGAGAGCACTTAAATAGGTAGGTCCTGGGTCTTTTGTTGATCCCGAATTAATCTCGAAGAGGGGATCATGGACTTCGGCCCACAAATCCTCCATTTTGGCTGGCATTGCTCTTAAGTTAAAGAGTTCTAGCTCCTCTTTTTGTGGATTATGGACCTGAAAACTATTGAAAGGATGCTTAGTCCAAAGCTGATCCTCAGCATGCCAAGCCATGAGCCTTGCTATAACTGAGGAAATGGCCTCTTGGGCCATTAAATGGAAGCCTTGGCACCTACGCATTAGGATTCTGGCATGCCTTGGAAGTTCTATTCTTTAAGAAGGGCCCTTGTGCATCCCTGGAAGTTAGAGTCTTTGGACTTTACATCCTACTGACTATCCTCAGCCTCAGACAATGGGCCGTCGTGTTGTTGGGCAGATTGTGGAGTGGTCCTCTTAACATCAAGTGGTCCAACGCCATCTTTGTAGAATTCGGCCTCCATGTAGTTAGAGAAAGCCATGAATATCTTGTCATTTGCAATAACAACATCATACTTGTCATGGTTCTAGAAGATTAACAACTGGTGAAGTGAAGAGAGGAAGGGATACAATAATTGACATGTAATGAATCCCTCCCGAGCAACGCATTATAGCTCGAGGTCATATGCATTACAAAAATGCGGTTAGCTTGGTTAAGCTGCCAACTATTAAGTCAATCGGGATGAACCCTTCAGATTTAGAAGTAGCTCTAGAAAAGCCACAGATGGCAACATCAAAAGTAATTAGATCATCTCGAGATTTACCAATGACCCCCAACATATATGCAGACAGAACATTGATGGCCGTGTCATTGTCCACCAAGACTCTATTCACCAATGTGCCATCAAATTTAACCTTGATGTATCGGGGCTTGATGTGCTTATTAGCGGTACTAGGCCCATCAAACATCGTCTTCATTATTAAAGTGATTCATCAAGCAATTTGCATGTTGGGATATTAACTTCAAAAGACAAGGGGTCAAGTTTACATTAGGTGGCTGCTACTTCAGCCACAAGCTCCACTTAAGGATCCTCATCTAATGCTATAACGTCTCCCTCGAGACCTTCTTGAGTTTCATTTGCCATGAACTCCAAAGGAAGAAGTAATGCGGCTCTAACATCAACTTTTTCTGGGAGCGTCTTAAATTGTACATGGGTTCCTTGTTCTGTTCCCTTTTCGGGGCTGTCAAGCTTGGATGTGTCTTGATCCTAGTGTTGAAGACTACCATTCATTGACATATCCTGCTCTAAATGTTAGTTTCCTAGAGTAACATCTGGGGTTTGAGACTCCTTCATTGGTTGGGGGAAGTCCTCCTAGTTGAAATCATTCTCTATATCAGACCTTGTTTAGTTAACCTGGCCTAGAGGTTCCACTAAGTTGATTCTAAGAAGGGACAACTCTTCCTCGTCCTTAGCTGCTCCCTGAGATGGGGAATTCTTGGCGAGTTGATCATGTCAAGACTCTCGCCCTTTAAAGGATGAGAGGCTAGCCCGTTTTTTGAGCTTCTTGTGTTTCTGTCCTTTACTGGAAGTAGTAAATGGCCTGGACTCAATCGTTGGATCCTTGAGATCCATCTGCTCAATTTGCTTACCCTTGCAGACTCTAGCTTCCTTCTAAGAGAGCCTAGTTAAGCAAGTATCAAGCGAAGTCCTTCACTGAGTTGCCTTCTTCCATAGCTGCCTTCTCTTTTGAGTCCTAGTAAGGTTACTAGGATTAACCTCCCCTTGTCCAAGATGATTTCTCCTCCAAAATTTACCAAATTAGACCCAAGAAGGTTGGTGTTCTGAATGTCGTGGTGTCTGGCTAGTGTCCATGTCTAATAGGTGGTAGTTTGAATTTTTCTTCAGATGCCTCACTCTCATGGCGATCCGGGTTTTCTGAAAACGATCCTTGGTAGGTTCAACTCAACAATACTTCTCCGATGGTATCTTTAATATCAAGAGAGGATCTACGGGAAATATAAATTGAGGCAATAACCTGAGTTTCCTCATCGCTGCCTATATCCTCCCTCAGCATTGTTGGCATGCGTTATAGGACATCCTTTCTAGATCACGAGATATATTCCCGGCTTGTGAAGCCCAGAGAGGGCTCCTGGTTGTGGTTAATCTCCATAGCCAACTTCTTAGCCACTGTTAGCATCATGGTGGAGGTATTACGGAGCTTGAACAATAAATTTCTAAAAACGGCACACTTGCTTGTAGGATGGAGTTCAGTGAAATGCTAAGAGCATATTCCATCATCCAATGTGTGCACAAGTCTAGGGAAGCTTAATATCTCTTCAATGACGAACCGCTCAAACAAGTGGTTAGCCACCCTTGCCTTCTAAATGTCACTGAGGACCATTTTTCTCCTATAGAGGGCAAAAGGATTAGTCATAACACTATAAGGATCACCTCTTACTACAATGTTCATAACATGGACTTGAAGAGGACCAGGAAAGGGCCTTTATCAACACCCATCTATCCTTCTCCTAGGAATATTAATTCACTTGCTTTTATGGCATCTTGAACCACATTCCTAAAAATAACACAGCTCTTTGTGGGTCAACGAATCATGCCATTTACAATATACCTTCATCTTATTAGAATTGAGGTCAGGCTTTCTATGTTTACTTCGCCTCAAGCCAATCAAATATCACACCTGCTTTTGAGAGGTCAAATAAGTACTTTCTCAAGTCTTGGTATTGATAAGAAGGATTGCAAATCATAGAAGGCCCCTTGACGTATTTAGCAACATCAATCTTGCAAGGAGGATCTTCATCCTCTTTGATTAGGTTGTGTATGTAAGTCCCATACACACAAATTTTCTTTAGGCTTTCCTTTTTTGAGATAGCCTTGTATCTAATGGCACATTCTGCCAGCTGTGAATGCATTGTGACGTTAGAGCCTTCACATTTCTTCCTAAATTTGATATTTAAGCCTTTTAAGGCTAGCTTGGCATAATCAACTTTAGGAAGAGCTACTGTGTGCTTTAACCAAACTCTCTTGAACCGGTTAATGTATTCTTCCATAGATTCATCTAGCTTTTGTCTCATTGAATTCAAGTTAGACATGGAAGTTCCAAATTCCATTCTTGGAGATGGGCGTGAAACTGCCTTGCCATGTCATCCTAACAATAGATGCAATTAGGTGGCAGGCTAATGTACCACTAAAAAGAGGTCCCAGTTAAGGAGCAGGGGAAGAACCTAAGCATGACATATCGATTGTCAACGGCTTCCTTACACTAGAAATTATATGATAAGTCCAATTTAGTATATAATTATTCATATCTTTTAGGTTCAATTACTAACCATTTTATATCTAATTTTTATCGCTTCTTCACTTCTTCACTCCTATTGTTATTTTCTTGCAAAAACACTCATTTTATGCTAATTCTTGCTAGGTTTTATCATCAACATCAACAAATGAAACAAGGTACACCACAAAAGCAAAAAAAGGGGAGGATTTTCATCCTCTTTGATTAGGTCGTGTATGTAAGTAACATACCCACAAATTTTCTTCAAGCTTTCTTTTTTTGAGATAGCCTTTTACCTAATGGCACATTCTACCAGTTGTAAGAGTGTTGTGAAGTTAGAGCCTTCACATTTCTTCCTAAATTTGATGTTCAAGCCAAGTTTAGCTTGGCATATTCAACTTCAGGAAGAGCTACTGTATAGTTTAACCTAGCTCTCTTGAACTGGTTAATGTATTCTTCCACAGATTCGCCTGGCTTTTGTCTCATTCAAGTCAAGTTAGACATGGAAGTTCCAAATTCCATTCTTGGAGATGGGCATGAAACTGCCTTGCCATGTCATCCCAACAACATATGTAATTAGGTGGTAGGCTAATGTACTACTCAAAAGCGGTCCCAGTTAAGGAGCTGGGGAACAACCTAAACATGACATATCGATTGTCAGTAGCTTGCCTAAACTAGAAATTAAATGATAAGTTCAATTTAGTATATAATTATTCATATCTTTTAGGTTCAATTACTAACCATTTTACATATAATTTTTATCGCTTTTTCTCTTTTTCGCTCCTATTGTTATTTCCTTGCAAACACTCATTTTATGCAAATTTTTGGTAGCTTTCATCATCAACATCAGCAAATGGAGCAAGGTGTAGCACAAAAGCAAAAAAGGGGCAAAGAAAACATCAAAGTTACACAGTCAAGGGAGGATGAACAAAATCATGTACTAGTTGTTACAATTTGCAATTTTGGGCTGTTCTTTGAACAAATCAAATGTAAGAACCACATAAAAAATTCATAATAAACCAAAACTTGATGCAACTGACTGGTTTTGGGCAGCCAAATTGATGAAAATTGAAAAAAAAAAATTGCAACTCTCTGCAACTTGTGAAGCATGGGAGGCAAGGTGGTCAAATAAGGATGAAGTGTTTGATACTTTTTTATTTAATGAATTAACAATCTCATGTACTATAAATAGGGGTGTTAGGGAAGTATTTTAGCATCATCCAAATCAAATTCAAAGTAGAAAAGCATAGGAAGAATTGTGAGGAAGAGAAAGGAAGAGAAGGAAGAAGTTTGGTTTGTGATTTTTCAATTCCAAGTTCTTTTATATCCTTGTCTTCTTTAAGTTCATGAATTTTGTCTTAGTTTTGATTTATGTTATGCCTTCCATAAACTAATTTTTGTTTTTTCAAGGCTATGATGTAGCCTACTTTGTAAGATACGCGCTTTTCTAATTCGACGTATTCAAAGTTTATTTATTGCGTAGTTGAAGTGTTTATTATTGTTATTCATGAGTTATAATTCTTGATTGCCATTCAAAGCTTTTAATGATTCATAATGAGTCCAAGAGGAGATTTATGATGATTGTGAAAGTAATAACCACCACAAATTGAGCAAATGCTAGAGATAGATTATAGCAATTTGTGTGGTCTTAAATAAAAACTATGAATGCTTGGAACTCTTTTCTTATTTAAATTCATGCAATATATTGATGATTTAATATGTAAAAGAGTATGTTGAGTATTTCCCGAGGGAGAATATTTAGTAAATTAGGGTTTTCGACCATCAACATGTAATAACAACTTGATTCCCGAGAATAGAAAGACGTATTGATGCAACTAGGTGAAATTCGATGCCTTGGATCTTATTAATTTAGAAACCTTTTCCAAAAAAAAAAAAAATTCAGTAACCATCTTTAGTTCTTTTCATTTTACTTGTTACATACCAAAAACTACAAATTTCAGTTTTTCAAATAATGCTGAAACTACTAATTTTAGTAGTCACTTAATAATCAATCCTTGTGGGAATGATGCTCCTCCCATTCTTTAGTACTTTATATGATTTAGTGCACTTTCTAAGCAATCAACAAGCATCATGTTTTTGGCGCCGTTGCCCGGGATTTGTTTCTTCGAGTGATATTGACACCACCTAGTTTTAGTACTAATTTGAAGTTGTTTTGTTCAAACCTGTAAATTTTATTTAAATCTGAAATAGAATTCTCATTCCTTTCATTTATTTCAGTTAACTTGTTTGATTTATGAAGTTATTCATTGTAAACTACGTACATCACAACCACCCCCCCAAAAAAAAGGTTTTTTGTTAACTTTTAGATTGTTGTTGTTTAAGTCTTCTGATTAGTTTTATATTTCTTTTAATGTTTTAAACTCAAGTATATAAGTTTTTTTTTTAAATTAAATTTGTTATCCAAAAAAAAATTGGTTTTTGTTAGATTTGTGTTAGATTTGTGTATTTTTGAAGCTTTGTCATTATTATTATTATCTTTCTTTTAAATTTAAGTTTGTTTTTCTTAATTTGTATGAAAAATCAATAAAAAACAAGATAATCCTTTTAGATCCTGAAATTGAATGAACACTTTGACAAATCAAGAAAACCAAACAAACTGAAACAATGGCTAATCAAAACAGGGATAAAGAAAGAGCTTTACGGGATTCTAGCATCGAATGTCCACCCTTCCAAGTGAACAATTTTGATGTTAAATCTGCAATCATACAAATGATCCAACAGACTAGTCAATTTAGCGGTCTACCTAGTGAGGACCCAAACTTACATATCACTAACTTCTTAGAGGTATGTGACACATTTAAGCATAATGGCATCAGTGATGATGCCATTCTCTTAAGAATGTTCCCGTTTTCACTAAGAGACAAGACCAAAGCATGGTTAATGTCATTATTGCCAAGTACTATCACCACATGGGAGGATTTCGCACAAATGTTTCTTGGTAAACATTTTTCACTAGCCAAATCCGCCAAAATGAAGAATGACATTACCTCTTTTACACAATACAACGTGGAATCATTGTATGAGGCATGGGAACGCTATAAAGAGCTTTTAAAAATGTGTCCGCACAATGGCTTAGCAGTTTGAACACAAGTCCAAATGTTATACAATGGTTTGACACCTAATACCCAAACAATAGTAGACGTGGCTATTGGAGGAGTCTTGAACAACAAGACACCAGAAGAAGCATACGAGTTGCTAGAGGTAATAGCTAGCAACAACTCTGTAAGAACAGCTGATCGAACATTGCAAAAGAAACATGTAGGCATTCATAAAGTAGATGCATTCACAATGTTATATGCTTAACTTTCGATGATTCAGATATAACTGGTTAACATAGGTGTTAATGCCATTCATTCTCTTATTCTTACATGTGATTTTTGTGCAGGAAATAACGCTAGCATAGAATGTAAAACAGGGAACTCTTTTGCCTCATCAAGTCATAAGCAAGCCAATTTTGTTTCAAATTTCCAACACTTATAATCCTGGGTGGAGGAACCACCCAAATTTTTCATGGAGTAACCTAGGAATTTAAAAACAACCACCCATTCACCCACCATCGAAAAAGAAAATCGATCTCAAAGAAATGTTCGACAAGTTTACGCAAGAAACCACAAGTTTCATGTAAGAAACAAGAACAAATCTTAGAAGTCAAGAAGCTTCCATTCGAAATCAAGAAGCTTCTATTCTAAACCTCGAGACCCAAATCGGAAACTTTTCAAATCAACTCTCCCAAAGGTCTCAAGGTTGCTTACCTAGTAACATAGCACCAACCCATGAGAGCACGTTAAAGCAACTGAATTGAGAAGTGCAAAAACTATGAATGAACCAACTCAAGTAACCAAAACCACACAAAATGAACAACCGATAATCAACCTATCCATAGACACAAACCCAAGAACCAAAAATTCAAACGAATTTGAACCTAAAAGAGTTAAGCCTCAACCTTACAAATCGAAGGTCTCATTTTCTCAGCGTTTGAAAGAGACAAAAGCAAACGAATAATTTGCAAAATTTTTGGAAATTTTCAAAAAATTGCATATTAATATCCCTGTTGCTAACATGTTTGAGCAGATGCCTAGGTATGCAAAATTTATGAAGGAAATATTGTCCGACAAAAGAAAGCTAGGAGAATTCGAAACATTGGCCTAACTGAATAGTGTAGTGCCACACTTCAAAATAAGTTACCTCCCATGCTAAAAGATCTTAGGGAGTTTCACTATACCTTGCACCATTGGGGCAATTAGCTTTGATAAAGTTTTATGTAATTTTGGTGCAAATTGATTCAATGTCGTTCTTTGTGTTTAGGAAGCTTGGCTTAAGGGAGGTGAAGCCCACTGCAATATCTCTCCAACTTGCATCCAATCAAGTATCCGAGAGGCGTGGTGGAAGATGTCTTACTAAAGGTTGACAAGTTCATCTTTCGGCCGATTTTGTAATGCTTAATATGGAAGAGGATTGCAAGATACCTCTTATTCTTTGCTGACCCTTTCTTACTGTAGGAAGGACTTTGATCGATGTGAAACAAGGGAAACTTATTTTAGTAGTGCAAGATGAGCAGGTAACCTTCAATGTTCTTAATGCTATAAAATTTTCCACTAACATGGATTATTGTTTTGAGGCTGATATTGTAGATAGTTTGGTAACTGAGAAGTTAAGGGATACATTCCCGAAATTACTACTAAAAGCGTGTCTAAGAAAGTAGAGGACCTTACACATGAAGAATGAATTGATAAGAAAATATGTCCAATACCTAGAGGATTGCGAACCTTTAAATTCGCACCATGAAGTACAGATAGAAGATATAAAAGCAATTGAGAAACAACAGAAAATAGGGGAAGATGAACCTCCAAATCTTGGGCTCAAGCCATTGCCGTCTCATCTCAAGTAGGCCTATCTTTGAGATTCTAACACTTATCTTACTATTATTAATGCTTCTCTGGGTAATGTTGAACATGAAAGGATGCTTAGAGTTCTAAGGAAGCATAAATCGACCATCGGAAGGACCCTTTCAGATATCAAGAAAATTTGCCCTTCCTTATGCATGCATAAGATCCTCAAGGAGGATAGCTTCAACCTACCATGCAACCACAACGTTGATCAAACCTTGCTGTGAAGGAGGTAGTAAGAAAAGAAGTTGTCAAATTATTAGATGTCGAGATCATTTATACCATATCTGATAGTCTGTGGGTAAGTCCAGTACAAGTTGTTCCAAAGAGAAGGGGGATAGCCGTAGTGGAAAATGAAAATAATGAGCTCATCCCTACTAGGACCGTCACATGGTGTAGGTTAATTAATTAACATCTCATTATAAAATTTAATTACCATTTAATCGGACTTAGTTCCACTAATAAATCTAACTACATTGGAGATTTAAATCATTTATTAATTAATTCCCAAATAGGCTATATTGCTAACAACAGTCCCTCTATTAGATATCCATGGCAAAAAAAAAATAGAACTACCAGCATTATTTTTCTCACAGCTTCTCCATTAGTTACCGACTCACCGTTTTCCGAATAATTCATTTATATTTAGACAAATTTACAGTATAAATTCCAAATGTCTAACACTTGGAACACTTTGGCCAAAGTTTTCAAATTAATTTAAACACACATGAATTAACTGACGGGACATCTGTATCTCTTAAGAGACTGTAGATTCTCTATTGAATATCTAATCCCTATTACATTTGATGCAGTTATCAAATGCACATGTGATTTTGGCCATTTATCAAGACCTTACTTACAGTACACCAAAGTAACTAACATTTCATGCACATATCCAAAATACTCTCAGGATTTAGAGTCATCGTTTAAATAGTACATCGTGAATTGCTCACTTCCTATAGTAGTCGAGAAACAAGAAACTCACATTGTCTAAGTCATTGTATTAATCTTATTGAACACACCACCATAACACTTCTAGATCACCATCCACATGACCAAGAAAGGTTATCTAAAGTTTCACGTTACATTCTTAGCAGACAAGTAGTCCAAACTTATCACCGACTATGAGCTTTTCAAATAACTTTCCATTCCATTTGCTCCAAGTCCGTTTGTGGCTTAATCTCATAAGCCACTTAGAACAAACATGTAAAAATTAATATGAGGACTACATCCATCTCATTAATGTTACTTAAAAGAAAATCACATGCAACATATATGCTTACTCATACAAATTCAGCGACGAAACGACTAAAACTTCAAGTTCATTTATTAATAAAGTAATATTTACAAGATAAATTTGGATTTTCAAGACACCATTCCTAACAATGACATGAATTGATACTAGAGGCCCGTTGGGCTTAGAGGACCTCTAAACAAGATGCAACTAGGACAACTCCCTTCTATTTGATGTATGGCTATGTTATTGTGCTCCCAATAGAAGTAATGGTTTAGTTTATTAGACTAGCTCACCAAGGGAGGTTTTCTAAACTTGAGTATGTGTAGGCTATGATGGATGAACTAACTAACTTAGACCAGTTGGGCTTGATACACTTCATAAGTCAGAAACACAGAAGAAGAGGGTGGCCAAAGCCTACAACAAGCGGGGTCAAGCCTAGGTCTTTTGACTTGGTAAATGTAGTCTAGAAATTGGTTTTGCTCATTCACCAAAAAGATTGTGCCTTTGGAAAGTGTTCCCCAAACTAGAAAGGCCCATTTAGAGTCATTAAGATATTTGGAGGTAATGCTTACTTACTCCAAGATCTAGATGGAAGAACTCGCTGAGGTCGGTCAGCGGTAGGTTCCTATAGAAATATGTGCCATCAATTTGGGATTCCAGCAAGGCAGTTCTCAAGTCGAGATTCCTTGAATTATGGGCTCAATGTCAATATGCGTATCTCGAGTATCAACTCCATGGTCCTCAAGATAAGAAAACAAATAAATAAAAGAAAGTGGAACTACCAATCTAAGATACGTATTAAACAGAATGCGTATTTCATTATTATTGTCAAAGGGTACATGGCTTACATAAAAATATTACAAGTGATTCGTACAACCAAAATCTCTTTACAAGAAGATTCCTTTATCAAGATAGCCTAGTAATCACATTAAGGACTACCTAATCCTCACTAAGGATTCCTTTATAGAGGATAGTTACTTAGTGATCGAATTAAACTCATGATCCAAGAAGAGAGCTTCCTCTTGAACGGCTTGGTTGTTCCTGTAGGCCTCCCTGGTGGCTGCTTCGAGACCTCCAAACTGCTAAACCTTGAGAAAGATGTTGTCTCAATGAGAGTAGCTCTTCCTTAAGGAGACTTAACCTCTCCTCCAAGCGATGGATCTCATCTTCCAAAATTTTCATCCCATGAGCTTGGTGATCCTGGATCATCCTTGCTTCTTAGAGCTCTTCAAACAACAGCTGCAATCCCTCTGGGCTAGTAAAACGCCCTAGGTTTCTAATGGCATCTTGGCAATTTTGTTCCCTCAAAAGAAGGGTTGGGACCTCTTGGTTCACCTTAAGAAGCACCTCCTCAAGAACTTAAGTTCCCTAGCAATAGAGGGAACCACCTTTGGATCTTCTTTTAAGGATCCTATTAGGGATATGGCCTCTTGAAAAATGGCCCTCTTCGCTAGAGTTAAAATTGCTGGAATCGGTGTCCTAAAAATCCAATTATTTGTATCTAAATATTAATAAATAAAAATTTTTTTTATCTATTTTGTGTTTGATTATGGTTTACAGGTCAAATATACATATGATTATTGCAAAAACATTTCATGAGATGGATGCAACCCAATACGACATGTCATAGTTTGGTTTAAGTGCTCAATGAGATTCAAGTCACGGGCAGACATAAATCAAAATTGTGATGTGTTGTCAAAGCAAGTTCATAGTCGGTGATAAGTTTTGGACAACTTGTCCGATAAGGTTATAATTAGATACCTTAGATGGCTTTTGGAGGTCATGCGGATAGGGATCCAAAAGTATCAAGTTAGTGTTCGTTAAAAAGATTAGAACGTTGTGCTGGACCAAGTGAGTTACTTGTATCAAGCCTATAATTGGAAAAGAGTAATCCATAATGTACTATTTTAACGATGACTCCAATTCTCAGTTTTAGTTATCTTGGTGTACTTTAAAGTTAGGTCTTTAAATGCGACCAAAATCTTACATACATTAGGTAGTGGCATGAAGTGTAACAAGGATCAGATATCCGGTACGAAATCTATAGTCTCTTACAAGATACAGATGTCCCTTAGTTTATTTGCAAGTGTTTGAATTAATTCAGAAACTTTGGCCAAAGTATTCTAAGTGTTTGATATTTTGAGTTTATACTATGAATTTGCTCAGGCATAAATGTATTATTAGGAAACGGGCAAGTGGGGAACCAAAGGAAAAGCTATGAGAAAATTAATGGTAGTAATTGTAATTATTTTTCTCAAGGATATATAATAGAGAGGTTGTTGTTATCAAAATAGTCTAATTGGGAATTATCGATAAATAATTTAATTCTAGAATGCAGTAGGATTTATTTAGTAGAATTAAGTCATGCTAAATGGTAATCAAATTTTATTATGAGATGAAAATCAATTTGACCCATTGACAGAGTCAAATTGTCCATAATGTCACTGCACAATCCTCCAAATTTGCACCATTAGAGAAATGTTGAAAGAATTAATGATATGAATAAATTTAATTTTTGCTAAACACCATTCTTGAGATGAATAAATTATTTTTTAAATTAAAATGAGGTTCATAAGATGAATTTATACATCCAGAAAGTAAAACAAAAAGAAACGAACGGAACGTGTGAAAACAGAGAAATCTGTGTTTACCGTATTCCACCAATCACAGCACGACACGTGTCATGCCATGGTATGCCCCAAGCTGATCTATGCCTCTTGGGATCAGCCAATCAGCGCGCTACACATGTCACGTGCTGAGGCAATCGTGATTGGGAAATCTGTGTCAATTGGCGTGGATAAATTGCGAGCTGACATGTGGCAGCTAATACGTGTTGAAACGCGGACGCTTGTCTATGGAATACGGCATGGTTTCATTTGTTTTTAAAACATACCACATCAATTTTTACGTGTACTTTTATCCAATAGCCTATTATAAATAGGGGTCTTGGAATTATCGTTTAAGATACAACAACAACAACAACAACAATCCCAGTTCCTCAACAGGCTCCCACAAAAGCAGGGTCTCGGGGGTAGATGTATGCAGCCTTCCCCCTTCCGGGAGCTACCCTTAAGGGAAGTTATTTCCAAGACCCCCAACTTGAGAAGCTTGTCAGCAGCATAGAAGCATGGTGACCTAGCAGCAAGAGAGCAACACAACATATGAGCAGGGCAAAGCACAAGGCATGCAAAATGAGTAAACTCAAAGCACAGCAAATGCTAGGCAAATAACAGGCAACAGATAAGCAGATAGAAAATAGCAAGTAGGCAAGTAGCAAATCAGGAGAGCTAACACGCACATAAGTGCACCAAAGAGGAAGTCAAGGCCCAGCACTAATAAGCTGGACTACCCTACTCTAAACCGCAATATCTGCTACCCCTATTCTAGCCCTCCATTAAGCTCTTTCTAAGGAAATCTCCTCCCGAAGGTTTAGATGGGTGAGGTAGTCTCTAGCCATTTTTTTTTTTGGCCTACCTCTCCCTCTCCTGCCTAGCGGAGTATGGGGTTGTTCGCATCTCCTAACTGGATCCGTGTTTTGTCTCTTCCTAACATGTCTGAACCACATCAAACGTTGCTCAATAAATTTATCCTCAATGGAGGCCACGCCCAATTCACTTCTTATGACATCATTTCTAATCCTATCTTTTCTTATGTGTCCGCACATCCATCACAGCATCTTCATCTCCGCCACCTTCATCTTCTGTGTACGATGTTGTTTCATCACCAAAAACTCCACCCCATACGACATGGCTGGCCTCACTACTATCTTATAGTATCTTCCCTTTAGCTTTAAGGGGAACTTTCTATCGCAAAGTACAGCAGCGGCCATCCTCTATTGAAGCCAAAAACAACAACCCAGTGCCTCAAGGGCTCCCGTATAAGCGGGGTCTGGGAGGGGTGGATGTACACAGCCTTAACCCTTTAGGGTATAACCCTACCAAGAGGTTGTTTTCGAGGACCGTTATAACCTTATAGGGTTGGGAACACGAGGACTTCATAGAATGTCACCTATCCTTGTACTACTTTTTCCCAAGCACACTTAACTTCAAAGTTCTAATGGAATCCGGTGCCGTAGTGCCTGGTAAATGAACCCTGGCCATCCTCCATTTAAGCCATCCTACTTAAATCCGGTTGTTGACATCCTCGTCAACTTCGCCGTTGTGTTGTATCATGGACCCCAAGTATCTGAAACTTTCTTTTTCCGGTATGGCCTCAAAGCCAATCTTGACGTCATCTTTGCTAGGCGTAATAGAGAGATCAAACTTGAGTTCCATGTACTCAGTCTTGGATCTACTGAGTCGTAAGCCCTCTGACTCCAATACCCTTCTCTACAGTTCTAGCTTCTCGTTTACCTCTTCCCGTGACTCCCCCACCAGCAGTACGTCATCTGCAAAAAGCATGCACCAAGGTACACCTCCTTGGATGTGCCTAGTGAGCTCGTCCATAACCAGAATGAGCAGATAGGGGCTCAAGGCAAATCCTTGGTGTACCCTGACTGTTATCGAGAAAGTGCCTGTCTCCCCTTCCCCTGTACGCACCATAGTTTGTGCATCCTCATACATATCTCTAATGCCCAGATATATGGCACGAGGATGCCTTTCCTATCCAAAACTCTCCATAGGACCTCCTTTGGCGCTTTATTATATGCCTTCTCCATATCAATGAAAACCATGTGAAAGTTATTTTGTCTCTCCCAGTAGTGCTGTATCGTCCGCCATAGGATGTGAATGGCTTCTATTGTTGATCTCCCGGGCATAAATCCGAATTGGTTCTTGGAAACCTCTATCTGTTGCCATAACCTCCTTTCTATGACCCGCTCCCACAACTTCAAAGAGTGGCACATTAGTTTAATACCCTGATAGTTAGCGTAATTCTGGATGTCGCCTTTGTCCTTATAGATTAGGATCAATGTGCTCTTCTTCCCTTGGTTAGGCATCTTCTCCCCTAAAATAATTTGGTTAAAAAACTTAGTCAACCAGCTGATGCCCTTTTGTTAAAGGCATTTCCATACCTGTATGGGCATACCATATGGGCCAACTGATTTACCCCTTAGGGCTTCCTTAACTTCCTCGGGGCTAATTTTCCTACAATAATAGTGTTTCAGGGCTTCCTTGACTTCCTCGGGTTTAGTATCAATTAATCAATAGTAAAATTAATTTAAATATTTTTTTTAAGAGTGTTCAATTTCAGAGAATTAAAGGAGGAGAAAGTTATATTTAAAGTTTTTCTCAAGTAGAATATTTTTTTGAGCCCACACTTCAGGTATTCAAAGGAAATTGCATAGAAGGTCTCGCGGTCTCAGGGATTTCGTGGAGCGACACTATGGTCTACATATGGGTTTTTTTCTTCTCCGTTTCTTTGAGCTTTTCGTTTTTATATTTATTTAAAATTTTTATTATTCTAGCTCATATTCATGTTATTATTATGAACACGTTAGAGTAGGCCTATAGATTTAAACTTAGGAATTTTAAATCGTTCTGCGACTTTAGTTATATTAGCTTATGAAATATTTTGGAAATACGTCCCAACATTAACAAAGAAATGCGTGATTTCTCTCAACCTTCGGAGTTTGGGAGATTCTTGGTCCAGTTGCTGGAAAGCCAATCTATCACTGGCTCCAAACTACTCTAGATGAGAAGACATTTCCCCTATCCTTGAGTTCTAGGAGGTGCAAAAGGTTAACAATAAAAGAGCTAGGCAAGATTTTGACTCTGGAGAACAACCAAGGTCAAGAGATATGGCTTTACCTTTGTGGCCTTAGTTTGAGGTAAAGGAGGGGCCTCTATTGGCATTGTTGCCAGAGGAGCTTCTAATGGTACATCTTTCATTAGAGTTTCAACAGGTATCTTATTCGTAGGAGCTATTGCTGGCTCTTTAGCCATGATGTACCTTTCTCGAGAAGAACTTCTGGAGAATAAGGCTTGCATGTTAGAACCAAATATGGTTTGAAACATTAAGAATTGGGAAACCAAATAGGCCTTTACCTTCAACAATTTCTTAAGTAGATATTGGACCTCCAAAGAGCAGAAAGGGAGCCTGCACAACCCAAGATAGCTGGGAAGGAGGCCTCTTCAGGTAGATAACTTATGAATGGCTCCATAACTGAGGTAGCCATATCACCTTCCTCCTCAGTACTTGAGATCAACGATTCAGTATCCTGATAAGGCTTTAAGGCAGACTCTCGAGATGGAGAATCTGGTATATCCATAATATATGGAGTTGGCTCTTCCTGTGGCTGTAAAAGGCCATGTTAGAAGCTACTTTATCAAAGATGAACGAGAACCCAATTGAGAAAAGCTAATTCCTCTAATAGAAGGAGCCCGGCTCTTCTTTTTTCACTAATTGTGAGATGGGTATCTCTTCTTCTTCTTCTTCTGCTATAGCAGGGAGATTAGGAGGAACAACATCCTTCTTTCTCTTTATTGAGCCACCAACCTCGAGGGCTGGTGAAGCTATTATGATTCAAGATCGATCTTAGGTCATAACCTAGGAGAGGGAATATAAGATGAAGAAGAAGTGAGATTAAGATGAGAAACAGAGAGAATAGAGATGAGAAGTAGAGAGAATTAGGGTTGAGAAAGAGAATTAGGATCAATATTATTCAATGAATCTTATAATGAAGAGAATCGCCTACTTATACTACTCCTAGCTTAAGTCGGCCAAAAGAGAAAATATCTATCAATACATTGCACCTAGACAAACATTAACCATCATTAACTAACTTCCCCTCCAACTACTAACCGACATTCTTAATTATACATGATCCGTACTACTAAGGAGCTAAGAAGGCCAAATCTCGGCAAAAACAACTTAAAAGACTAATATAATTGAATTGAGCTCCTTGCTTATTACTAATGTCTTAATACCCCCCTTACTCCAATATTTCCAGATCATGACAGTACTTCCCCCTTTAAAGATTCTTGCCTCAAGAATCTTAGTACAGAAGTTGCAGCTTAAAAAAAAAAACTCGCATTGGTTCTGGCTATGCAGCTTCAAGGCTCTCATTGGATTTGTATTTACACTGTGAAAACTTGTATCTAGAATCAATTATAACAATTTCACACCAGTAACCGCTTGAAGATCAATTAACATTCAATCACTAGCTCATACTTCACTTTGGCACTCATTCTTGCAGTAATGACTGTAAAGAGCTAGCAAATCTCCTCCCATTTGAGAGGTTTCACTATGAAATTCCCATTGCTTTTGATCAAGACATGAATGCTCTTAGATCCTTGACAAGTCTCCCAAGCTTGCTTATTATTCTCCATCTTCCTCTTCATGTCTTTCCAACTAAAGAAAGTTAAATTTCTCCCGTTAGTCTTAGTAGTATCAAGACTGATAGCTTGAATGAAACCCAGGGACAAGAGGAATTGGGGAGCAAAGTGATCTAGATCACAAGAACTTGCAGTTATTATCCAGCCCACTTCCATACTACAGTAACAACTAACCCAAAAACCATTTTCCCACCAAAATCTGAAGTCCACTCTATAGCAGATTGATCAACTTCTAGGAATTTTGTAAACATTTGCTAACCAAACACTTTGCTCTGTAGTAATAGCTGAGTTCGTTGTCACAATCTCATGCTTAAATCCTTGAGACCATTCTTCAACCGCAGCTTTCCTTCTTTCCCTACCAAACTCAACTGGATCTACCAATGCTATCATCTGCATCATTCTTTGGCTTCGTTTACTAGCTTTAGATGGAAAAAGTAAGCAAACATCACCTCCAAATCGCTTACTATCACAATGCCAAATAACTTCAGGTGAAACAAAACCAATGGAATGCTTTCTTGTGCATGGAACAAGCATATACTCTTGAGCAATTATGCCTTTGGTGCGCAATTTGTCAACTTTGTCCAGCCAAGGAAGCCCACTAAGTGCAAGCATTGAATATCATATTGACTTACTCTCTTCTTGAACTCTCAAAGAAGCCCAACTCTCTTCATTTCTCCTACAACACATGAGTTTCATACCATGCTCAAAGACTTCAAACCCTGCTTGAACTTTCTGTTGCTTCCTGCATTTTAATGAACCCCCGCTGCTAAAATGATTCAAATGACTCAGAATTCCAAGTTCTTTGAGCATCCTTCCCTTATTTAATGTTACAAACCTTGCATCCTTGAGGCATCTTATAATGCTTGGTAGCTTTGAGCACAATAAGAAAAGCTGGAGAATTGCTAAACTGCTCAAATTCTTTAGTTGAAAGTGACACCTCTATCATTTGTTGTTGCCTTATAACAACAGCTCTTTTGTGCATGAAATCATGTGGATAAACCTCCTCTCCATACCCCTTGCACACTACTACTAACTCAATTTTTCGGTAGTCTTGAACATCACATAAACAATAGTACCTTTCACAATCGATTCCAAGATTGAGTTATTGCTTCCAAAGAAAACTTGCTGCCTTTACACTATCTACTTTTTATTGTTTGAACATAAACCAAAAGATTTCAGGAGGTCTCACACTTGGTTGTACCCATGGAGTCAACTCTTCATTTCTTGCTTGTGCAATCTCGTCTGGAATTCCCAAGGATTGTTGATATCCCAATGTGTTGCGAAAATTCGATCCTGGCCACTTGTTGTACCAAGAAATCCCTACGGAAGGACAAATGCGTTATAATAGGCATCCCAATGGTGAGAAAGCGCTATCATAATGGGGTAATCATACCTGAGAGCAATGATAGAGAGCTTGATGGCTTCATAAATATGAAGATTCTTCCATTTCTCTTTACAAGTGACATTAGATTGTCCACCTACTCGACATATTGCTTTGTCAAGAAAAGTCCATCCTTTAAAAGGTGTCGCTTCCTTTAAGATGCATCTTCCTCCCAAGAAGAACCTACATAAACTGTGCGAAGCAAAGGAGATTCGTCAGTATTTGGAAATGTCCCGGTAGACATGGAACGTCTCGAGATGGGTCAAAGACGGGCCTTAGGGCATAAGATTAGTTGGAAGATGAAGGACCATTCTCTGGTAACCAAGAAAGATCCTTATTGTTGGTATTAAGATTGATTGGGATCTGAATCACATCAGAGACTATCAAAATGCCTGATTGAAGTAGACGCGTCAATTGCTCAACGGGCTATTAGCCTGAGCAACGGGGGCAAAAACAACAAATCAGATTTCAGCCATCATTAGAATCAGAGGAAGCAAAGGATGAAGAGCAAATTGAATCAAGATTCAGAGATTCGGAGAATGAAAGCAAGAATTTGCAAGAACCGATTGAGAAAGGCAACAAAGCAGAAAAGTGTAAATTTTGAGCTCTAAAACTATCACACTTATAGACACGCAGGGAGGAAGATCAAGCGATGCATAGTGTTCTCTCAAGCTCCCTGTAGCTATTAAAGGGGGGCCATTTGTTTATGCCCTAATTACAAAAGAGCTACGACGACACCGTTTTTAACAAAGTACCACGTGCTTAACATGTGAGGCCCCTTCAAGGGGAAGCAAGCCTTAAGTGCTAAAGTAAAGGCGTCTCCAGCTCAGTATTCTGAAGAGACGATCACCCCGACAAGGGTATCAACCACTCGAGGCCTCGAGATGGTTGAAGAGTAAAAGGAGCTCGAGTTTAAGGGACTGCCCAGAATGCTGCAAGATAGGCGGCTTCCAGGCTTGAGATGGTTACTTAGAGCGGAAACTTAGGTACTAGGCTTAATCAAAGAGGACGTAAGGTTTCTAGAAGGGACTTCCACTAAGATTACAGGCGTGGGCACCAAGGATTTCCCTCCAATACTGAATTCAAAACGCTAAGAATCAAGAACAATTTTACATGGTTTAGATCCCAAAAGGATGGTCCTAATTAATGGCCTTGTATTATAAGAGAAGCATATCCACTATGTTAAGATTATTACTATTACAAGCTAAATTAGCATGCAAGAATGAATTTGATACGTTAAACCCTAGGCTTCTAAGTGAGAAATCCTACAATAACATGAATCTACAACACTTGAATGCCATGCAAGAATAAGAGAGGAATTAGGGTTAGGGTTTGGAGAGCTATGAAAGGAAAAACAAAAAATGAAGGGGAGAGAGAAATCAAAGGAAAAAATGAACCATTGCCACTTTCTCTCTCTAACAAGCCCCTTTTATAACCTGCCATCTCAATTTGTGCCTAACACCCGTAAGCAATCTCAACCATTCATCATAACCTCAATAAACAGCCCAGATTTACGAAAAGAAACACAATTCAGGCACACAAGAGGATGAAACGTGTCCTAGGGACAGACAACGGATGAAAGGCGCACGACAAACATTTAATTAGGCAGTGAATGGCCTGGAAAAGGTAATGGTGCAGTTAGGTTAATAAGCTCAACAGGCAGGGGAAAAATGAACAATATCCCAAATGACCAAAATTCAATTTTCAAAACCAAAATGCCCCTGCTCTTTTAATTATTTACCAAATGTGCCACTTAAGATACCGAAACCATAAATGCATAATTTTGACCCTTTACTTATTTCAAATTATGCGTTTAATTCAACAATAATGAAATTAGTTATTCTCATTTCACACCTAATTGAGTCTCATTTAGGCATTGTTAGTGTATATGGGAACCAATACATAGATAATCTCCACCTTGGTTTCTATATACACTAATCATTGTATTAACTCTAATAAAAAATAAGAAACTCAATCCAAGGTTCATCCTTGATTCCAATCCATTTGAATAAGTTTGACACATTTGACCAACTTCCTCAAAGGTATAATCTTTGTACCATTATCAGCAGGGGTTTCCTCAGTGCAAATTTTCTGCAATCCAACTTGATTTGCATCTAACTTATCTCTAACAAAATTCTTCCCAATAGCCAGCTATTTAATCCTATAACGGTATACTAGGCTCTCGCTCAAAGCTAAAGCTAATTTGTTATCAAAAGAGATTATAGGTGGTCCTAAATTTAGGCTAATTTCAGACATGATAACCCTGAACTAAATCCCTTCTTTTATTGTGTCTATTAGGACCAAGAACTAAGTTTCAATTGTTGGCAATGTTGTTAAAGACTAGAGCTTAGACTTCCAGCTTATAGCTCCACCTATTAAGATGAATATGCATGTTGTGGTTAACGTCCTCCTATCTAAATCCCCACCATAATATGGGTTTAGTTTTAAGCCTGTTTGATCCCTTCCTAAGGTTAAACCAGAACTAGTGGTCCCTTTAATGTAGCTAAGGAGCCATTTCACTCCATCTCAATGAGCTTTCCCAAGAATTCTCATAAATCTGGATAGCACACTCCTAGGTTAAGGAAAATCAGGTATTGTACAAGTCATGGCATACATTATATATCCTGTAGCATTAGCATAAAATATCATAGCCATTTCTTTTTGTCTAAGTCATTATCTCGACACTGATTACAGAAAATTTGTAATAGGAAGCCATGGGTAATTTAACAAGTTTACTGTCATTCATGATGTTAAATCTCTTTAAGCCTTTAATTAGGTATCTCTCTTGCGACAAATGAGTAGTTTTCAGAGTTATGTTTCCATTTATTTCCATGCCCAAGACCCTTTTAGCATCTCCAAGGTCTTTCATATTGAATGAGTCATTTAGTTTCGGTTTTAAAACACTTATCTCATTTTTGGGCCTACTAGCAAAAAGCATATAATAAATGTAAATCAACTTATATATGGCATGGTTATCATTAGCATTCTTCAAGTACAAATAGGTATCATGCCCAGACCTATTAAAAGCCTTATTTTATAATAAAGTTTTCAAACCGCCTCTACCACTATCTAGCCAACTAGTTTAGTCCATACAAGCACTTCTTAAGCAAGCAAACATGGACATACATTCTAGGTTCTATAAATCCTTCAGGTAGAGCCATGCGGATCTCTTTCGGAAGTTAACCATGCAAAAAAACCGTGGTAACATCCATTTTTTCCAAATACATGCCAAACCTTTGCAGTAAGAGACATTAGTATGTTGATAGTAATGTGTTTAACAACAAGTCAAAAAATTTCTTTATAGTATACTATTTTTGTGCAAAACCCTTGGTCACAAGTATGGCCTTAAACCGAGGCTGTCCATCAGGTGTTTCAGGTTCCTTAATCTTAAACACCCACTTAGAACTCTTTAGTTTCCTATCCTCAAGCCTAGATATTAGGTTCCAATCCGGATTTTTTCTGAGGCATTCCATCCCTGAAGCCATAGCATTTAGCCACTTCATTGAGTGCTTGTTGTCCAATGCAGTCCTATAGGACATAGGTTCAAACTCAACATACTCAAGGGCTTTGTTAATGGCACATGCAATATAATCTACATAGCCAGACCTCTCAAGTGCCTTAACAGCCGTCCTGGCCCTATATCTAGCTAATTGGTAGTTATTTAGGTTCTATTCAACTATTTTGGGTGTTGACTCCCCTATCACTATTACTTTGTTCTGTTTTAGCTTCCCTTTATTTCTCTTCTATTTGAGTTTATGTCTCTATTTGTGTCTTTTGGTGTAGTGGATTAGGTGAGTTAACATCAAGCTCATAAATTTCAAAATCAAATTTTCTGAGATTAAGAGTTTTGTTTGAACCTTATTCTATTATTACATCTTGTATTAGATAGGGCATTTTATTTTCATTAAATGTTGCATCCATACTAATTATAGTAGTGGTTCTATTTCCATCCTTTACCCCAATCCTATACCCCTTAACACCAGTTAGGTAGCCAAGGAAGACGATCTTGAGAGCCCTAGGTTCCAAATTACCCTCAGGTTGGTAAGAAAAAGCAGAACAACCAAACACATGCAATCCAGCATAGTTAGCAGGCTTTCAAAACCACATTGGTTCTGGTGTTTTAATATTTATAACAATAGAGGGTGATATGTTAATTAAGTATTCAGTAGTATTTACAACCTCATCCTACAAATGCTTTAATCCTAATGAAAACAACATGCATCTAACTCTATCCAATAATGTTGCTTTCCTAGGTTCAGTCACACCATTTTGTTGGGGCTGTTTTCCTCATCGTATGGTGTCTTTTTATGCCATCTTTATCACATAGTTCATTAAACTTATTGTTAACAAACTAAAGTTCATTATCAGTTCTCAAACCCTTTATTTTACATTCAATTTGGTTATCAACCATGTTTTTACATTTAACAAAGGTTTCTAAAATATTTATCTTTGTTTTGCAAAAGCTATACCCACACTTTTCTTGAAAAGTCATCAATAACATATAAGAAGTAATGGGCTCCACCCATTGTCGGTACCCTAGAGGGTCCCACAAGTTAGAATGAATATAATCAACAAGGTAAGTAGAAGAATTCTCACGAATAGAGAATCCTAATCTATAATGCATTCCAAAGATGCAATGATCATAGAAATCAAGCTTACACACACTGTCAGGACCCAACAGCCCTTGTTGACTCAACTTAATTGAACATCTCCCATTTATGTGGCCTAACCTTCGATGTCCTAGGTTTCTTATGTCAGGTTTGTCATTCCTGACTAGGAAAGACTCACTGAAAAACACACCTCTCAGGACATAAAGATCATTCTTCACCACTCCTTTACAAACAACTAGGGCACCCTTAATGATTTTCATCTCACCATGTGCTGCTCTCAAGGTCAACCCTGTCTTGTCTAGTTGTCCAAATGATACAATGCTTCTCCTAAGTTCAAGGACAGGTCTCGCACCTTGTAGGTCATAGCCAGACCCTCCTGACACACTAATACACATAGAACAAACACCAACAAACTTGCACCTAGGGTTATTGCTTAACAAAACCTTTCCTTCACTGAAAAACTTATAATAAGTACAATAAGCATGTTCAAAAGACATATGGAAGCTACAACTAGAATCCATTTCCCATTAATGGATTGTTAATTCAGAAGAAGCTACCAAGACTTTACTCGACTCATTATTATTGGCAAACATAGTGTTCTCAGCAGTAGGATGATTCTTGTTGTTCTTTTCAGAATAATAGCATTTAATGTAGCCTATTTTACAACATTCACAGCATTTCAAATGTGAGTAATCTTTCCTTCCACTAGATTGGACTAGTTCTTCCGCTTTTTCTTGTAAATATTATTGTTATCCCTTGTCTTGGATCTACACCTAAGTAACAGTCCTTCACCATTGTTACTCTTGGTTCCATGATACTTACCTTCTTCCACTATCTCGAACCTAATGGCATCTTCTACTTCATTAAGAGATATGGTCTTACAACCATACCTAAGGGTAACTTTAAAAGCCCTTAATTATTTTGGTAAAGAATTGAGAATTATGAATGCCTAAACCTCATCAAGTACTTCTACTTTCACCTCAATTAGTTCCTTTAATAGTCCATGGAACTCATCTAAGGAATCCTCTAAAGGTTCGTTTTCATCAATCCAAAATGTGTAAAATTTCTACATAAACAGTATCATGTTGGCTAGGGGCTCAGTTTTATAGATTTCTTCTGGTATTGCCCACATAGCAACACATGTTTTCTTAGAACTAACATTTGCCAAGACAGAGTTATCAAGATAGGGTAAGAGGTTAACATGCGCCAAAGACTCACTATGTACCTTCTCCTTGTCTGTCAAACCTTTTTGCATGTCTTTCTCTGCAAGAAGCAGTGAACCAATGCCAATAGGCATGAAGAGGTCCTTGACCTTGACCTTCCAAAGCCATTTCTTGGATCTTAACAAAACCAAATGGCTTTGATACCACTTGTTGGTGCTATCTTTAGAAATAGCTTATGTTAAGATGATTTACAAATTGAAAAGGTTTACAATCAAAGATTACAAAACAATAACAACTTTTAAAACACTAAGAATCATGAACACCATATTTTTATGTGGTTCGGATCCCAAAAAGATGGTTCAAATCCACAGCTTCCTATTACTAGAGAAGTCTATCCACTATGTTAGGATTATTACAAATTACAAGTCATATTACAATGCAAGAGTGAATTACGTACCTCAAACCTTAAGCCTCTAAGTCAAAAACCTTACAATAAATCACATCTGCAAAATGTTCTCATCAAGAATCCTAAATGCCATGCAAGAACAAGAGAGGAATTATGGTTAAGGTTTGGAGAGTTGCAAATGGAAAAGGGCAAAATAGAGGGGAGTGAGAGAGAAATCAAAAAGAAAATGAACCATTACGTTTTTCTCTTTAACCCATTTACCAAAAAAAAAATAAAAAAATTTCTCTTTAACCTGCCACTTTTATGCCCACCACTTCAATTTGTGCCTAACGCCTAAGAACCAATCTCAATCGTTCATTAGTATGCCAATGGATGGCCTAGATTTAACAAAAGAAACAAAAATCAAGCACATAGGAAGATGAAATGTGTCCCAGGGAAAGGCGACAGATTGAAGACACGTAGAAAACATTTAAAGAGGCGGTGAAAAAACATGAGCAAGGGCAATGGGACGGGCAGGTTAACAAGCACAACAGGTAGGGCCAAAAGGGACATCCCAAATGACGAAAATTCAATTTTGAGAACCAAAATCCCCCTTATCCTTCAATTATTTTTCAAATGTGTCAGTCATACAGAAACCATACACGCAACATTTTGACCCTTGACTAAATTTAAATTATGCATTTTATTAGACTATAGTGAAATTACTTATTCTCATTTTTTACCCAACTCTCATTAGGCATAAATAACATATATGAGAACCAATGTACCACAATATATATATATATGGATGACTCTAATGAAAAGGTGAGAGATGAGAGTAAATTTTGGGCCATATATTTATTTAAAGTGGGGAAAAGGGGTGGTGTCTGGTGAGAGGAAGACGATGTTAATAGCCAAATAAGTGGTCCAGAATGCTCCATTATTATCATCTTATATATATATATATAGATAGCTAATAATGATGGATGTGTTTTTATTGCGTTGATATAATTGGTAGAATTTAATTTGAATTTTTCTAAAAAGTTTGTTGCATTTTTCCGGCTACATTTTGAATAAAAATTTTAGTGATTATATTTCAAACTTTATCAATTTATGACCAACTTGCGGCCATCTACTCATCTCTATTTAACGATGGGAGCTAACTGTTGCTAATCCATCTCTGACTCGACACATACTAGTGATAGAGGAAGGTTGCTAAAATTAAAGGCAAAAACCCTTTCCCTTAATCCGCTGCAAATCGAACACAGATTAGCAATGATTTAGGGCTATTGCAAATTATAAACAGAAAAAGTTGGCCTTAATCCGTCTCAACTTTTAGGGGCACTAGCAATGTTTTTACAGTTGCAAGCATTTGTCACCCAATTTGGGACCAATTAATGACATATTTTTTCCATCTCAAATTAGATATAGATTTTGACTATTTGATGTGGCTCCACCTTCGTATTTGGAGGATAGTGAAAGATTAGAATGAGACACACCAAATGAGGAGGCCATGTCTCGTATTTATAATTGAATACAATCGCTTATAATAGATGGAAACATTTATATATTTAACCTATACAATATATACTTTGCATAATGTAATATATTCTAACAACCTATACAATATAATCTTGCCATAATGTAATATATTCTAACATCCCCCTCAATCAAAGCATGAGGTAATAAAATGCGAAGATTATGTTTGAAAAATAAGAATAAATGCCAAGGAAGACTCTTGGTAAAATTATCAGCAAGCTGTTGCGAAGAGGGCACATGAAGAACACAAACAAGACCCACATGAACGCATTCGCGTACAAAGTGAATATCAATCTCGATGTGTTTGGTACGAACATGCTGGATAGGATTGATGGAGAGATAAGTTGCCAAAATATGTCATAGTAAATCAGGGTGGCTTTGGGAATAAGAATGCCAAGCATACCAATTAAAGACCGCAGCCAACAACATTCTGAAATAGCATTAGCAACGGCACGATAGTCGACTTTAGTATTGGATCAAGAGATGGTGGGCTGTCTTTTAGAGCACCAAGAAACAATGTTACCACCAAAAAACACAAAAACCTGAGGAGGAGCGTCGAGTATCAGGACAACTAGCCCAGTGGGCGTCAGAATAGGCCACAAGCAGATCAGGAGTGCTAGGAGAGATAATAATGCCATGATCCATAGTGCCTCTAATACAGGGAAGAATACATTTGACAGCAATCCAATGTGGTAGACGAGGAGCATGCATGAACAAACACACCTATTATACTTCATAAGAAATATTAGGACGAGTAAAGGTTAGATACTAGAGTGCGCCAACAACTGACCGAGACAAGGTGACATTAGACATAAGTTCCCCGTCAAAAGCGGAGATCTTTGACTTGGAGTCGGTAGGAGTGGCAATCGATCTGCAGGTCAACATGATAGTTTTCTCTAGGAGATCATGAACATACTTAGACTTAGATAAGAATAAACCACTGGAAAGATGTGAAACAGAAATCCCAAGAAAATAGGTAAGACGGCCTAAATCAGTCATATCAAACTCACTCTGAAGAGAGTGAAATAAACTTTGAAGAAATGTAGTAGAGGAAGTAGTAAGAACAATATCATCCACATAGAGCAACAAAATAGCCATATCAGTCCCACGGCGCAGAAGAAACGTGGAAGAATCAGATTTACAAATGTGAAACCCAAGGCCGTGAAGAAAGGAAGCAAACCTATTGTACCATGCACGGAGGGCTTGCTTGAACCCATACAAGGATTTGTTGAGCTTGCAAACATAGTCTGGAAAGTCTGAATTTACAAAACCCGCTGGTTGCTTCATATACACTTCCTCATTCAAAGTACCATTTAGAAAGGCATTTTTGACATCGAGCTGATGAATGGGCCATTTTCATGATGTGGCAATGGTTAAGATAGTACGAACAGTAGCAGGTTTAACCACAGGGCTAAAAGTTTCGTCATAATCGATGCCATACCATTGTGTACAACCCTGTGCAACTAAATGCGCCTTATAGCACTCAATTTAACCAGTGGAATTTTGTTTGACACAAAAAACCCATTTGGAGCCAACATTGGCATTACTCGATTTTGGAACAAGAGTCCAAGTGTGATTGCATTGAAGAGCATTATATTGATCAAGCATAGTATTTTTCCAATTGTCATCAGTAAGTGCTTGCTCATAAGAATAAGGAATCACAGACGCAGCAGAAAGAGCAACCACATAGGGCTTAATGAATGATACAAGCCTTAGATCGAGTGTGCATGGGATGAGTGTTAGTTGTGGCAGCAAGGCTTGCACCGGTGCCGGCGATTGTTGCTATGGCGGTGAGGGCGGGATCGATGGACCACTGACTGAGGGCATAAACAAAGGAGATGAATGATTTATATGATCCGATGGTGCGGGTGGGGGAACCAAGAGAGGCAAGATGCTGGAGAAGGGAGACGAGTCAAGCGGTGGTTTGAACACTTGCTAAAGACGATGCATAGTATGTTGTGAAGCTGCACCCAATCGGGCGAGAGAAAATCTGTTTTATCAAAAACAGCTTGTCTCGAGATAATGATCTTGTTAGTCATGAGATCCAAACACTTGTAGCCCCTATGATTCGATGAATACCCCAAGAAGACACACATTGTGGAACAAGGAGCTAGTTTATGTGGCGCAGTAGCACTCAGATTAGGGTAATAGGCATAGCCAAAAACTCAAAGATGATCATATGAAGCCTTTTTCTTCTAAAGGCGTTAAAAAGATATTTTCTTCTTTATGGAAGTAGAGGGTAAAAGATTTATTATGTGTGTAGCAGCAAGGACGACCTCTGCCCAATATTCCACAAGCATACAATCTTAGAACAATAAAGCATGCATCATATTACCAACAATTTTATGCATTTGTTCAGCTTTCCCATTTTGTAGAGAAGTATGTGGGTAAGAAATGCGACTGAGATTGCCCCTTTCAGCAAATAACTTATTAAAGTCTCGATTAATGTATTTGGTCCCATTATTACATTGAAATTGTTTGACCGCACACCTAATTGGTTAAGCACAACATTGCGAAATTGAACAAACAGCTCAAATACCTATAATTTAGCACGCATAGGATAAATCCACAAAAAGTGAGAATAATCATCCAAAAATAACAAATAATACTTATATCCACTGAAACTAGTAACAGGTGATGTCCATACATCGGAATGAATGACATGAAAAGGATGTGATGTAAAAGAAATAGATTTCTGAAAAGGTAAACGACTGTGCTAATTTACATGCATGACACAAACTGGAATTAGAGGAAGTACAGGAAATAATCTTATATTTGACTAAGGACGACAACACTGGTGCTCCAGGATGACCGAGACGCCAATGCCATAGCAAGGACAGCATATGCGACGCAACGAGCCAGACAAATGTGGGAGGTACTGTGAACAGTGGTCTCAGGCTAACACATCTGATGATGGTGGACTTGGATTTAGGTTCCTTGACAGAAAAACCAAAAGAATCAAACTCAAGATGATAATTATCATCCAAACGAAACTGACGAATAGAGACTAAATTTTTGGCAAGACCAAGAACGAGTAAACTATTATGTAAAGAAAAATGACCAATAGGTGTAGAGAGAAAACATGACCCGACCCTGGCAATCGAAAGCGACGCACCATTGTCAACTAGAATTTTATTCGTGTCGTGATAGAAAGAGAGAGAGGTTAGGATACCTGGGTTGTTTGTCATATGCGAGGAGGCACCACTATTCATAACTCAAGAGGAGTCAAGAAGAGGAGTGGAGTATGTTTGGGGAGGACAGTATGAAGCATCAAAACCTATATAATAGCCATAACCAGTGGAAAAATCATTATTGGCAGGATGAAGTTGTGGGATGAGGGAACTTTACCACCTTAATGAATGCTAAACTGGGTAGGACGGTATGGCTGCTGAATAGGAGGCATAAGCCACGCCCCCCCCCCCCCCCCCCCCCCCCCCCCCCCCGGGGGCCCCACAAAATTGTGGTCCCCACATATTCTAATTCGACTAATTACCATTGTTGCAATTGTTATTGTTTCGACCTCATCCACAACAGTTACCACGACCATTACCCTAAAAATTACCAAAACTGGAGTGCTGCTGAGCGAGTAATGCAGTTGGCTGCTCAGTACCAACCATGACAATGGGCTAGTTGTTGGACCCGGTGGATGCAGTCGGATCAGATACAATGCCACGATTATCGAAAGAAGTACCTGCAGCAACCAATACAATAGCTGGTAGAGCATCATTGGTGAGATGGGATTCTTCTCCTATGAGAAGAGATCGCAACTCAAGAAAGGTAGGAAAAATGTACACGAGTAGTGATAGAGGTACATATGGCATTATAGTCCTTATTTTCAGAGTGACAGTCAACAGCAGCCAGGACCATATCACGTTAATAACAGTGGCATTAACAGAATGAAGAGTATCAGCCAATGATTCAATTTTAGTGAGATTAGCAAGCATGGTAAGATTCCCTTTCTTAATAGTAGCTAATTCTCACTTAAATTGAAACTGTCGGGACTGCACAAAATGTCACAACCTTACGGATGTGACAGCCAAAGTTCAAGACTTGGGCCCAAATGAAAAGAGGTTAGGTGAGAAAAGAAGAAGAAATAGAGTTTAGATGAGAGAAAGAATTAGAGTAAGATGAGAGAGAAGTAGAGTAAGATGAGAATTGAGAGAATTAGATGAGAAAATGAAAGAGATATTTGATTAATTGCATAATTGATTACAAAATGAATTACAATAATCCTATTTATAGAATTACAAGAATTACTAAAAATAATATCTAAAATATAAAATACATCAATTAAATCTAGATAATATCTTGACGAATATTCCCTAACGGCTAGTTTAGGAGCGGGCCTCAATGGCTAGGACAGGCTGGCACTAACGGTCATGAGGAGCGTCCTTGGCATGGGTTTAGGTGCGGCACGGCATTGGGATGGACAGCTGGGGACGCAGCACAGACACGAACTGGGGCGCGACCCGGACACGGGCTTGACAATGCCTAGGCGCAAACTGGACAAGGCCATGACAAGGCCTGGGCCCAAACTGGGAAGCGACTGGCACGGCACCTTGACAAGCCCGGTAGCGAACTGGACAGCGACTTGGGCAGCAACCAGCACGGACCACAGACACCTGCTAGTATCTATACAAAGTAAAGGAAAACCGATAGTGTCATGACCATGACAATACCCCCTCCTCAAGCCACTCCTTGTCCTCAAGGATTGAATTGTGGAAATTGGCCTTGAATGAAGGCCTAATCCTCCCAAGTTGCGGCCTCACTTGGCATGTTTTCCCATTGAACAAGAACTTGAGTTATCTTCTTGCCTTTGCGCGTTAGGGTGCGTCATTTGAGGACCTTCTTGGGTTGAACTTCGGGGTGGCCATCCTGGTCACAACTAAGCAAAGAGACACTAGGCACAACATTATCTCCAATTTTCTTTTCAAGGCGTGAAACATGAAAAACGGGGTGCATTTTAGATTCTTGCTGTAGTTCCAATTTATAGGCAACCTTCCCTACCCTTGCAATTATCTTAAATGGCCCGTAATACCTAGCGGCTAATTTGAGGTTACACCTCATGGCGACCGAGGTTTGGCCATAAGGTTGTAACTTCAAGTACACTAAGTCCCCTATGTCAAATTCATGTTCGGTCCTATGTAGGTCGGCTTGTTGCTTATAACGATGTTGCGCCTCGACTAGGTTTTCTCTTAAGAGGTTAGCCATAGATTGCCTCTCATTAAGGAAGTCTTCTACTCCGGGGGAAGAAGATACACATGGGTAGTCTATAGCCAACATCCTAGGTTCATACGCACAAAGAGCAAAGAATGGTGTAGTCTTAATAGAGGAATGGTAGTTAGTGTTATACCAAAATTCCGCAAGTGCTAACCATTGAGCCCATGCCTTCGGTTTGTTCAAGGCCATGGCTCGTAAATAATTTTCTAAACATTGATTCACACGCTTGGTTTGGCCATCCGATTGGGGATGGTAGGAAGTACTCGTGTTAAGTCCTACACCCGCCAACCTAAATAACTCCTTCCAAAAGATGGTTTGGAAGGTCCCATCCCGATCCGATACTATGTTTTTGGGTAGCCCATGCAAACGATATACATTGTCAAGAAATAATTGCGCCACTTTGGTGGCCGTGAATGGATGAGTTAGAGACATGAAATGAGCATATTTAGTGAAGCGATCAACTACTACCAATATTGTATCCTTACCCATGGACTTAGGCAAGCCTTTAACAAAATCAAGACTTACACTTTCCCAAGCTTGGCTAGGAATGGGCAACGATTGAAGCAAACCGGGATAAGCAACATGCTCGTTTTTGGTGCGTTGGCATGTGTCACACTTAGAAATCCAATCACTAAAGCTCTTTTTCATATTAGGCCAATAGAATAAATGTTTTTCCCTTATTAAGGATCCTTAGACACCGGAGTGCCCTCCAATAGGTGAATCATGTAAGGTGTGCATAATTTTAGTGCGCAAGCCCATGTTTTCACCTATGTAAATACGACCTTTATAGCTTAAAAGACCACCATGAAGAGTGAAAGGGCCTTGAGCCGAAGGTTCAAGGGTGGCGTGGGAAATGAGATCTAGGGCGCGCTTGTCGTTGTCATAGCTTGCCTCGACTTCGCATACCCATTGAGGTACCACGCTAGTGAGGACCGAACAAGACCCTAACTCACATTCCTCATCACGTCTAGATAGTGCATCCGTGGCTCTATTTTCCACTCCCTTACGGTACACAATAGAGTAACCAAGGTCCTTGAGCTTAGACATACCCTTTTGTTGCAATTGGGTAGTCACACATTGGTCTAACAAGAAACTTAAGCTAGCGTGATTGGTTTTAATAATGAAATGGTTGTTAAGTAAGTAGTGTCGCCATTTTTCGACTGCCATTAGGATTGCCATGAGTTCTTTTTCATATACCGATAACCCTAAGTGACGAGGACCTAAGGCCTTAATAAGATAAGCTATAGGTCTACCTTCTTGACTCAAAACCGCACCAATACCTACACCACAAGCATCCGTCTCAAGTATAAAAGGTTTAGTAAAATCGGGGAGAGTTAGGACCGGCACTGACACCATAGCATGTTTGAGGGTGTCAAACGCAAGTTGGGCACTCTCATTCCAATGAAATTCACCTTTGGAAAGAAGGCAATTTAGTGGTTTACTAATTGATCCATGTCCCTTAATAAATTTTCGGTTATAACCGGTTAGACCTAAGAAACCCCTAAGGCTTTTAAGGCTTTTCGGTTGTGGCCAAGCAACCATGGCTTCAATTTTACTAGGGTCCATAGCTACACCATGTGGGCTAATGATATGTCCTAGGTACTCGACATGGTCAATACCAAACGCACACTTACTTCTTTTAGCATATAATTGATGAGTCCGTAGGGTTTCAAGGACCTCAACTAAATGTCCAATGTGATTTTTCATGCTAGGACTGTATACCAAGATATCATCAAAAAAGACTAAAACAAATTTACGAAGGAAAGAAGAGAAGACCTCATTCATTAAAGCTTGAAAAGTGGTCGGTGCATTGGTGAGTCCAAAAGGCATCACCTTGAACTCGCAATGACCTTGATGCGTGCGAAAAGCCGTTTTGTGGCGATCCTCATCTCGGACAAGAATTTGATGGTATCTGGCTCTTAAGTCAATCTTAGAAAATACACAGGCTCCATGCAACTCATCAAGTAAATCATCAATAACGGGGATGGGGAATTTATCATTTATCGTTATATGACTAAGTTGTCTATAATCAACACAAAAACGATAAGTGCCATCCTTCTTACGTACTAGCAAAACAGGTGAAGCAAATGGGCTACGACTAGGTTGAATTATAGAAGAGGAAATTATTTCCTTAACTTGTTTTTCAATTTCATTCTTTTGACTATGAGGGTAGCGATAGGGTCTTATAGATACGGTTTTAGCATCGGGTTGGGTGGGAATAGCATGATCATGGGCTTGGTTAGGTGGTAGTGTCCTAGGAACATCAAATACATCCTCATATGTTTTAAGTATGGGCTCAAAGTCCGGATGGGCATAAGTTTCTTTTTCTTCACTTCCAATAGCCAAAAATAAGTAACCTACTAAACTATGAACTTTCTTTTTAAGAAGCCGTGTTAGGCCTTTTTCGGACATAGCATGTAAGGTCGCATTGTCGGATGTGCCTTGTAAGTGAATAGGTTGTCCATCCTTAAAACATGAGAATTTAAAGTTAGTAAAATCAAAAGTAACCAGGCCTTACCTTTGTAGCCAATCCACACCTAAGACCATGTCACTTCCTCTTAAATCAAGTACTCGTAAGTCATCGGAAAAGATGTTTCCTTGCACTTTCCACTTCAATGTTGGGCATTTTTGGTAGCTCACCAAGTTTTCGCCATTGGCAACCGTCACCGTCATCAACACGGTAGGCACAGTGTCGAGCTTGAGCTCTTGAACAATGCTTGTGTCCAAGAAACTGTTGGTACTTCCGCTATTGACTAAGATCGTGATAGGCCTTTTCTTGATTGAGCCTTTCAACCGTAATGTGTTATGGGTGATTCGTCTGGATAAAGCATTCAAAGAGATCTCCATGACACCATCACCCTCTTCTTCTTGGGGAATTTCTTCCTTTATATCCTCGAGTTCATCGTCCACTTCTTCTTGGCCTTCCATGCTTTAGAACTGTTTGTTTTTGCATACATGGCCTGAAAAATATCATTCATGACAACGATAGCACTGTCCCTGGTCTCGCCTAGGCACGTTGGGAGCTGCCAAGGTGCTAGGCGCTGGCTTTGGAGGTACGGTCTGGGTCGCGCCCGTAGGGGCCTGAGTGCCAGACTGGTACGGTGCTGCTGGGCGTGACTGGAATGAGGTCCCAGCTTTGGTCCCATACGGTTGCTGCCTGTATGAGGGTCTAGGAACCGTGGCTCCCCTAATCTCCGATATAGTGATTTCTTGGAGTTTTGCTTGCTCGATGGAAGAATTCATATCAGATGGACGGTTGGCCTTAACAGCAGCCCGGATTGCGGGCTTTAAACCCCCAATAAAAATCGAGAGAAAATAGGATTCACTTAGGTTGTGATGATAAATCATCATCCAACTTCGTAATTCCTCAAATCGGACCTCATATTCCTCCACGGTGCCAGTTTGAGAAGTTTTATTAAATTGTTCAACCACATCTTGTAAAGACTTATCCCCGAACCTTTTACATAATTCGTCTATAAAAAATTGCCAAGTCATAACCGGGTTGCTTAGCTCTAGAGCATGGAACCAAATGTCCCCATACTCATGTAAGTGTGACAAGGCAATGTTGACCTAGTCATCAATTGGAGTTTGGTACCATCGAAAGTATTTTAAACATTTACGTATCCAAACTCTAGGATTCTTACCATTGAAGGTTGGGAGATCAATCTTTGGGTTGTGATGGGAGGACCACGGACGAGTGCTATAGTCATTGCGGCTGTGTTCCCCATCTTCGGATCTCGGTTGATGCCTTACTTCTCTTTGCTCAGGCACACAGACTGGAGGTGGTGGGGGTGGTGGGGGTGGTGGTGGTAGAATTCCCGAGCCCCCTACATGCGTATAGTCACCCCATCCAACTTGTTCACCATGCGTTGAAACTTCGGGTGCTGCCATAGGAACGCTTTCGGGTCGTTTCTCTGGGTTCATCAATATTCGGTTCATGGTCTCAGCCAAGGATGCCATTGAAGCTTCGAACCCACATTGGCTGCGTCCAATGCCCGTGACTTCAGTGGTCAAGTTGTCCACTGAGGACTTCAAACCATCGCTCACCACGTTTTGGTCTCGGACCAACGTGTCAAGCTTATCCAATCTCCTTTCAATAGCCGTAATTCGTTCTTGTGAAACCGAAGTCTCCTCAGATGAAGACACGTTGTTGGAAGCTCGATTGTTTCTTGTAATCGCCAGTTTCGTGATCGCAACATGCTCTGATACCAATTTGTCACAACCTTGTGGATGTGACGGCCAAAGTTCAAGACTTGGGCCCAAATGAAAAGAGGTTAGGTGAGAAAAGAAGAAGAAATAGAGTTTAGATGAGAGAAAGAAGTAGAGTAAGATGAGAATTTAGAGAATTAGATGAGAAAATGAAGGAGATATTTCATTAATTGCATAATTGATTACAAAATGAATTACAATAATCCTATTTATAGAATTACAAGAATTACTAAAAATAATATCTAAAATATAAAATACATCAATTAAATCTAGATAATATCTTGAAGAATATTCCCTAACGGCTAGTTTAGGAGCGGGCCTCAGCGGCTAGGACAGGCTGGCACTAACGGTCATGAGGAGCGTTCTTGGCACGGGCTCAGGTGCGGCATGGCACTGGGAAGGATAGCTAGGGACGAGGCACAGACACGGACTGGGGTGCAACCCGGACACGGGCTTGACAATGCCTGGGCGCGAACTGGACAAGGCCATGACAAGGCCTGGGCACGAACTGGGAAGCGACTGGCACGTCACCTTGACAAGCCCTGTAGCAAACTGGACAGCGACTTGGGCAGTGACCAGCACGGACCACGAACACCTGCTAGTATCTAGACAAAGTAAAGGAAAACCGATAGTGTCATGACCATGACACAAAATCAGTAAACAAAGGAGAAATAACTCCCCAGAGAGACGCGGCAGTCAAGTTATCATCATCACCACAAATAGCACTAGCAATATCAGAAGAGATAGTACCAAATATCCAACAGATTAAGAGGTTATCGAGTTGGCGCCAGTAGCCATGGAGGGAATCGGTTGCTGCTGGCCCAAGAGAAGTCCCATCAAGATGTCTGTCAACACCATATCCACGACAGGCAAAGAGAAAGGAACGGTGCCAGACCATATAAGATGATGGGTCAGTCAGATCTAAAGTAGCTGAGATTTAACTCCGTATGTTAGAGACAATTAAAGGAGTGGGCAATGTTAAGGGAACGCCACCGGAGATGGCCGACACCGGAGAAGGGAGAGGGCTACTGTCACTTGGTGGAGGAAGAGGTGGCCATGAGGAGTTTTGTAATTTAATGGAAGAGGATTTTTTGAATATGTGGAAAAGGGAGAAGGAGGAAGTGTCAAGCAAGGTGGTGCAAGAGAGAGGGCAACTAGAGGAGGGCAGCAGCTGAGGTTTGTGCCGACTAGGGTTTTGTGGGGCGGCTAAGGTTTGCCTTGAGAAAAGAGAGTGCTTTAAGCAATTGATAGCTCTAATACCATGAAAGATTAGAATGAGACACACCAAATGAGGAGGCCCTCTCTCATATTTATAATAAATGAAATCTCTTACAATACATGGAAACATTTACATATTTAACCTATACAATATATACGTTCCATAATGTAATATATTCTTACAACCTGTACAATATAATCTGGTCATAATGTAATATATTCTAACTAATAGCTCTGAGGGAGGGTTTTGGCGAGCTGGCTAAGATGGCGTGAAAGGAGATGTGGGGCAGAAGTCTAAGGAATTAGAGTTTAACATTAATTAGGATAGCTTAAATTAGTATATTTAAGTATTTTATTTTAGTAAGATCACGCGGATCGCTAAATGAAGCACACAAATTGCGATCTCAACTGTTGATCTTAATTAGGGATTTAATTTAAAATTTGTATGAGTTTGAATCTAGTTAGGAAAGCTCCTCTATTTATAGAGGGGGTTAGTTATGGTTTGAGGAGGCATTCAATTTTCATATTTATTTTAAGAAATTCTAGGGTTTTGCATCTTTCTCGGGTCGTAAGAAATTGAGCAACTTTTTTCCCTTGCTTTTATTATTTTTGTAATTAAAGTTAAAGTGAAGGCTGTTGAACCTTCTCATTCCCAAATCCCACTTTTATGCACCGCATCAATTGGTATCAGAGCTCAAAACAACTTCTGAGATGGCCCGTGGGCCACAAAGGTACGTCGCCATCTGAGACATTTTTGATCGTGATGTTCAACAGTAGACCAAGAGGAGATTAACGGCCTTGGAAGAGAGATTCCTGTAAATCGAGCTGTATTTGGTTCAATTGGGAGTGAGTCCCAACCATACCCCGATAGCTCAGCCTCAAAACCCGCCGACAGGGGGTGGCGAGGAAGAAATGGACAAGAATATCCACGAGCCGTATCCGAAAGTTGAAGACCATGGGCGGAACATGTGAGAGGCTCGGTTGATTACCGGAGCTTCTGATTGTTTAGGCAATCATGGGTTGGAGTCTTGTCTTGGGAAAGAATTTTTGGAGTTTGAAGGCGATGGTGTCATAGTGGCAGAAGAGGCTCAGGACGAGTTGCCATCGCTAGGTGAAGAGGAGGTAGCGGGTGGTAAGGATCGCTTGCGATTGGTCAGGCGAATTGGCTTCATGATTGAGGAAGCATAAGGAGATGAATGGCTTCAACATAATATCTTCCAGGCAACATGTACAGTTGGCGAGAGTGTATGCCACCTAGCCATCGACTCCGGGAATTGTGAGAATGCCATCACTGAGGAAGCAATCCAGAAGCTTAGGTTGAAGATGGAGGAGCATTCGAACCCTTACAAGATGTCATGGCTCGATAGAGGAGATCAGGTAAATGTTTCAAAATGATGCCAAGTTAATTTCTCTATTGGGTCGAAGTATCGAGATGGAGTATGGTGCGACGTTGTTGCCATGGATGTGTGTCACGTGCTATTGGGACGACCTCCACAATATGATAGAGGTACTATATATAACGGGAGAAATAACACATATAGCTTTATCTTTGAGGGAACAAGGATCATTTTGTTGCGTAAGAAAGATGAGGGGCCACATGTGTCAAAGATCAAAGACCCCAAACTAGAAGATAGAGCCATGTTCGCGTTGGCGAGTTAGAGATGGTGTCTACACCGATGGGTGACATCAGGAGAGAATCTATTTTTGATGAGCCTACCTATCTTGATCTGTCTTCTCCACCTATCATTGATGAAATCACATATTGTAAGCCCGTCCATGAAGGAAAGGAGGTGTCAGATGAGGTGGGAAGTTTGTCAAAGGAGGAGGTTTGTCCAGAAGTGTTGGCATATTACTTGCCGCCAACGAAGGGGATTCAATAGCAAGTGGATTGGGTTCCAGAAGCTACCTTACAAAGACGGCCCCATTGCCAAGTGAGCTTTACGAAGCATGAGGATATCAAGTGCCAAGTTTGGAGGCTACTTGCCAAGAGTTACATCCAAGTGAGTCAAAAGGGCGGATCCGCTGTCCTAAAGCCAACAAAGCACGGGACTTAGTGGATATGCTTTGATAGCAGAATCATTAGTACATTCACAAATTCAATGGTGTTTAACAAGCAGGGTTTAAAGAACAGATACAACAAGAATCAAATTCTTCCAGAAGGTGAATGGAAGATTAAGTTCAAAATCCAATTGGGGGAACTTGAGGGGTATAAGCATGGAAACCCTGCCAACATTGTGTCGGACTAGGATATATATGCTTTATGTGCTATTCTTGGAAGCCATTATAGCGAGTAATCTTGATGTTGGAAAGAGTGATGCAGCCTTTGACTTGGTGAGAATGATCCGGAAGCATCGTTGGCGAATTCGAGGGTGAATTCTCTCCAAAATAGGGAGGATGATGCACTGCACATCTTGGGTAGCCGGGCTACAGCCCTTACACTGGTAGGTTAGGTCTACTATCCAGGATTGGGTGAGCTTGGCAGAAAGGAGAAAGGGCATGGTGGGACATAGCTTGGCCGAAAGAACCCGTATGATCTATCGACAAATTCAAGGACAAATTCTCTCCAACTCGGAGAGAATGATGCTGCCCCGCCTTCGTATTTGGTGAATAGCTTGGTGGGAGGATCTTGGCGAGCTAGCTAAGATGGCGAGAAAGGAGACACGTTGCAGAAGGTTGAGGAGTTAGAGTTTAACTTTAATTAGGATAGCTTAGATTAGTATATTTTAGTCTTTTTAGGAAGATCACACGGATTGCTAGATGAAGCACATAGATTGTGATCTGAACCATTGATCGCAATTAGGGATTTAGTTTAAAATTTGCATTAGTCTAGTTAGAAAAGCTCCTCTATTTAAAGAGGGGTTTTTTTTATAACTGGCATTTTATTAATCCTAAAAGGAATTAGTTACAATCATGATCAAAAGACAGATAAAGGATCAAAAAGTATTCCACTCTATACAAAATGTGGAATGATTTAAGTAGACTGTACATTTTTGAATGTGCAATCAACATCTTTATCACTACATCCATGCTATTAATAAGGAAGATCTCGAAACTACATTTTTTGCAAGTGAGTCTGCTACTTGATTTGCTTCCCTTCTTTGGTGGATGGTGGAGGCCCATGAGATTTATTTCCTCAACATGTGGATTCTGTTGACAATGTTGGCAATCTTCCATGGTGAAGCATCAAAATTTTTGGCCCATGCAATTGCATTCTTTGAGTCTGATTCAATGATTAATCTTCCCTCCTTTAGTGTCTGACTTTGAATTGATGTCTGAAGAGCAAATCTGATAGCTTCAATTTCGACAAAGTTTGAGTCTTGAATGCCCATTAGAGTGGAGAACACACATTTGATGCTGCCTTGATAGTCACAAAGAACTCCTCCAATGCCAGCTGGTCCTGGTTTGCCACTTGAAGATCCATCCACATTCCACTTCAGGACTCCTTGATCTGGTGGAGACCACTCAATCACAGGTTGTGCTTCATCCTTCTTTTTCCATGTTGTTACTGTATCAATGTCTGATGTGATCTGGTGTACTGTGTAAGGGAGGTCTTTATGTACTGCTTTTATCCCCGCTACAACTCGGAACTTTACTAGATCTGTGACTTCTTGCATGGTTGCCGGCTTGTCATTGAAAATTCTATCATTCCTTGCCAGCCATATTGACCATATTACAGCAAAAAAGGTTGTGTACCAGCATTTTCCCCTGAAATTCCCAGCATGAACACCCTGCAACTGCTTAAACCAGCATCTTGTAGAGCTAGAGCAGGCCATTTCTTGATTCCACCAGCTTGCTATAGTAGCTCAAATTTCCAAGCCATCTCACAATGGATGAACAAGTGCTCAACTGTTTCTGAAGCCTGATTGCACATGGAGCAGATAATCATGTCTTCCTCTATGATCCACAACTTTGCAAGTCTTTTTCTTGTGTTTACTTTGTTGAGTAGGACAAACCATACTAGGAGTTCCACTTTCGGTGGGACAACACCCTTCCAAAAACCTTTGATTATGTGTGTTTCTCTATTAGCTTTGCTCTTCCACATTGTTCTACATAATGACTTAACTGAGTAGCTTCCTCTTGTGTCAAATCTCCAATAGCAGGAGTCAGATCTGTCAGGGCAGGGGAACACTGGGCCAAGAAGGGTCTCAAGCTCATCTCTCATGGTAATCTCAAACAAGAATAGCTTTCTTCTCCACAAGAAGCTTCATCTCCATGTAAGACCATCCCGGAATCCCATGTCAGCAATTCTTTGGCCTTTTTGTTCTGAAATTAAGTATAACCTATGGTTCCTATCTTTTAGAGGCAAGTTATCGAGAAAAACATCCTCCCATAACAATGTCTTGAGCCCATATCCTATGATGCAGGACCAACCCTTCTTAATGCACTCTTCAATCTCTCTAGAGTTTCCATGGAAATTCATTATGTCATATCATGTGGACGGTGATGCAACTCTGTTGTGGCCTACATTCTGGTGATCTATGTATGCTTAAGATTACTCGCTTCCAGAAGGCTTGGCTATCATCCGAGAATCTCCACCACCACTTAAATAGCAGAATGATGTCTCCCACTCCAAGCCCTCCTAGCTCCTTTGGCCTCGGAATAACCTCCCACTTGATTAGTGCCATAGATCTTTGCTCATTGTTCCCTTTCCAGAAGAAGTCTTTTTGCATCTTGATGATCTTCTTCGCAACCATTTAGGGGATCTTGAATAAGGATAGATAGCAGGTTGGGATGTTCTGCACAACTACTTTGATGAGGACCATTCTTCATGCTCGTGAGAGGAGTTTTGCCTTCCATCCTGCCAGTCTCTTCTGCACTTTCTCAAGAATTAGGTTTCAAGTACTGATTTTTTTTGTATTAGCTCCTATTGGCAGCCCCAGATAGATGATGGAAAGGCTCCCTTTAGAGCATCCAAATGTCAGATCAGCTCTTGTTGCCCAGCGATCAGATCTGTTTAGTGCAATCATAGTAGATTTTTGATAGTTGATGGCCAAACCTGGCATCAACTAGAAGCATGCTAAAATCCTCTTAATCCTTATTATCTCCTTTGCATGAGCATCACCAAAAACAATTGTATCATCAGCAAATTGTAGGTGTGTGATTTGTTCATTGTTGTGACCAATCTTCAAGCCTCTAATGTACCCCTGCTGCATACTCTTCTTCATTAAGGCATTTAGAGCTTCTACTCCCAGCACAAAGAGAAAAGGTGATAATGGATCACCTTGTCTTATACCTCTTTTCATTGGCATACGAGGAGTTGGAGATCCATTAACTAAGATTGAAGTGGAAGAAGAGGGGGTTAGTTAGAGTTCGAGGAGGCATTCAATTTTCATATTTATTCTAAGAAATTCTAGGGTTTTCTCTCTTTCTCGGGTTGTGAGAAATTGAGCGACTTTTTCCCCACATATTTTTTATTTTCGTAATAAAAGTTAAAGAAAAGGCTGTTGAACCTTTCAGTTGCCAAATCTCACTTTTACGCTCTGCATCACTATCACTAACTTACAACATTTTAAGATAGTTACCTTTAGTGATGACTCTATCTATTTCTAATATTGTAGCCAATTGTGTCATAAATCTGCTTAAAGTTTCCCTGAAAAAATTTAGTGAATAATATATTACAAACGGACTGAGACAGAAGCCATTTTGTGAGAGTTCTACAACTATATTTTTGTTTCATGGTTTTCTAGCAGTGGATACTGTTTTAAAAAATTATTATTTTTGGACCAAAGGATGGTGACACCTATAAGGTCCTTCAAAAAATAAAGTCAATTGGAGGGGTCCAACATTTTGCTATAATGTTCTTAGGATTTATCGCCCCATCTTAGAAAGATCAAGAAGCTAAGCAAAACAAAAATATAGTGTATGAAACTACAAGCAAAATAGTAGTACTTCGATAGATTTAGATTATCCACAATCTGCCTTGTATAGTCCATGCCCTAATGAAGGATTAAGAACAAATTAGGCAACATCTGAAAATGTAAACATCAACTCATTCATTAATTCATTTAGTATCAATCCATCTACAATAATTATATTCAATACAATTCCCTATGCCATAGACATTATATCTCCATGTGTCATCTCACGATCATCCCCCTTTCCTTTTCCATCACTGTTTTGAGCAAAAGTAAGATCAAGATTGTAAAGTATAGGAACTAAAGTGGCACAACAAAGAAAGACCAACACCGGTCCAAATATCCAGAGCATTAAGGGAAGTGCAGCGTAAAACAATCTGTTCCCTACAATATTCAAGACCACACTTCTCTCCAATAATTCAACAACATATTCGGGTGTCACACGAAAAATGCCTTGGTCCCTAGGGGTATTGATAACGAAATTGACTTGGTTTATGAACCTTATAGACAAAGAGTGACACATGAAAGAAAATAGGAAGACTAGAAGAAGGGTAACGTATTTAAGGGCCACCGTAAACTCGCCATGGGCACCATAAACAGTGTCATTTAGTGGCTTCTTGATCGAGTAAGTGCTACTAAGGATGGCGGCAAGGCCGGAGCAGAGGAGAATGGAGGTGGTGGCCATTAGGGTTGATCCCATTATAGTGTTCCTTAGGGTCTGCACTGCCAAGATGTTTTTCTTCTCGTTGTCCTGCATCATGCAAACATGCACTTTGTCCTTATTGTTGTTAGAGTATAAAACCAATCATATTGTTGATCGAGAGGTCTTTTCTTCAATTCCAAACAACCCCCTCTCATTATTAATGTAATCTTAACACAAGACATGAGCTAGGCGACCTACGTAAATCCGAAACTTCAAATCTAGTGGGTATTTATACGGAGGGGCATGTTAGAATATAAAATTACTTTTAAACTTTTATATAACAACTTGATCTTTTAGTATGTCTCATTACTTAACAATTATAATCATGGAGAATTATTCGGTACACATTTCAAATGTGCATATATGATGAAAAGTAATTGGATCATATTGAGATAGAATGAAATAATAACTTTTTTTTACCAAAATAAAAAAAGAAATAATATTTTTTTTTATAATTATCAAATTTTATTTCGTATACATAGGGGACTTGTAATTTAGGAGTTGGCACGATAATAAGTATTTAGGTATTTTTGGGGTTTGCTGCTATTTTTTCTTACTCTTGTGGGTCTGTTTAGGATTGTTGTAAAAAAATTACTTTTTTCAGAAGCACTTTTTGTAAAAGCACTTTTGTAAAAAATATTGTTTGAAATAAGCAGTTTGTATTTGGTTAACCAGTAAAGAAGCACTTATGGTATTATTGTGAGTATTTCACCAATATTTAAAAAAGTGCCTTTTTTTTAAAATTATCAAAAAAGACTCTAATAGAAGCCTTTTACAGTTGAAAAAATCACCCATAACCAATTTAAATATTTGATATATTTTTTTAATATTTAAAATATTTTTATTATTTAAAATATATTTTCTAAATATTTAAAATATTTTCTCAATATTTTAAAGATATTTAATCTTTTAAGAAAATTGAAATATTTTTAAATATTTAAAATATTTTTTTTCAAATATTTAAATTATTTTCTAAATATATTATAAATTGTTCAAATATTTTTCATATCTAATATATTTTTTAAAATATATAAACTATTTATAAAATATGTAAATTATTTTTTAAATATATTAATAAATTTTAAGGTGCCCGAAATAAACTTTTCTCAATTGTTTAGTTTTACTTCTGTTTCTGCTTGAGCACTAAATTTCTGTATCTGCTTATAAGTTGAAAAATTGCTTCTGCTTTAATAAGAATTGCTTATTCGTATTTGCCAAGCATCCTTAAAATTTAGAAAAGTGATTTTTTCAGAAAAAAAAATGCTTATTTCTCATAATTAAGCAATATCAAATAGACACTAAGTTTGTATTGAAAATTATCTCCCTATTTATTAAAAATAAATAGGAAACTTGTACAAAAATATTAATTCATATTGGGCATTTATTACATTGACGCTTTGGCCCGCCGTTGCTACTTTTGGTCAGAAGTTGGTTCCATGTTAATAAATTGAAAGCCAAATATGCCAAATATATAGCCAATTGGGTCTAAGGAACAGATGATTTTAGTATAAGAATGGCTCCATTATTGGAGTTTGAGAGAACAAATATATTAACATATAAGATTATTAAATTATGATTTTTTTTACTGTTAATTGATTAAAAGATAAAATTTTATTTAAACTTTGAGGTGATATATGAATTTTAATAATGTATATTGAATATCAGATGATTTGAGTATAATAATGGCTTCAGTACTATAGTTTCAGTTCAAGGACATTATGCTTATAGATTTCATTGTAAAATTGACATATAAAAACCTCAAGTGGTCATCAAGGCCACACAAAGTTAGGATATACGCCATTGTAATTGTATCTAATTTTCAATTATATCATCCAGTAAATAAATTGAGTATAGAAATTGGATACATTAAGTAATTATTTTTCATAATTTAAATCATTGCTATAATAGTTTTTCTTGTCTTCTTTTTATTCTTGATCAAGAAAGAGGATTCTGATTGGGATTGACAAGCCATGTTGAGGCTACTTGTTATCTGCATGGATGATGGCTTTCTTTTTGTAGTGGTCTAGGACTCTGAATTGCATTTAATAATAAATGATGGCATTAACAAATCCCATCACAGAAGTGGCCAACTTTAAGGTTGGATGTAAAAAATGATAAAAACAAAAAAGAATGTCTACAGTATTTAATTTTAATTTGTATTTTGTTCACGATATTACACCAAATTTTACTTGGAAAACAAGTTCTATATTAATGGGATGTCCTTGACAAATAAAGGTGAAAAATTGTTATCCGTAATTTTAATAAACAAAAATATATTCCTAAAAATGACGTCCGGTAAAAACTAATTCTTCAAATCACATTCAAATGGACAAATTTGTCCATATGGCCGCCAATATTGTTTTTTTAATTTATCTTTTATATTTTTTGTTTTATTATTTTTGTTTTATAAATACAGATGCATATGTATGTATATCTTTAGTTTTCAATTAAAACATTTTTAATATTTGCAAAATATAAAGTTAAACTATTTATTAAAACTTTAAATTAAATAATATATTTTGATCTTCATTTAGTGTTCACAAAAGAAGGATTTTAAGTTGATGTCTCGAGCAAAGGTAGCGGTCGTCGTAGTAGTTGACATTTAAGTAGAAATAATGCAATATCCTCTTATTAGAATATTATCTTGTAATTTTTTGAGATATTTAAGAATAATAGATAGCATACTTTTCTGCATATTCAATTTTTTTTATATTAATTTATGTTGCATGTTTTACAAATAAAAAAAATAATTAAAGAGATCTTATAATGAATAAAACTATAAAATTATGTAAAAATAATTTAATTACAATATTTAGTAAATAATTTAATGCAATTTATTATAAATTATGTAACTACGTATTTTAAATATAATTTATAAACTGCGTTTTTCATGATAATAAATAACATATGTTTCATGTATTCAAATTTAATTTACATTTTACAAGTATTTAAAATATTTAAATTTAAAGAAAAAGTTCTTAGCCGACAAGCTTTATATGAAAACCTCACCAGGGGGATATTCATCAAAAGAAAAAATTATTGGTATTTGCGTGGATGTCATTGGAGAATTATTTTTAGGGTGATTCCATGTTTAGTAATAGATTTTTTAGTCTTATTCTAGGCAATGACTCTAAGGTAAATAAGTTTTAGATTAGGCCTAGCATTCACTTTATATTAATCATACCGACGTTCTCAATCTATGTGAGATTCGATTCTATTGTTTCACAGAAAAAGTTAAAATCAAATACGTTAGATTATAATTTAATTATTTAAACTATATATTAGATAGTTATTTATAATTTAAAGTAACTAGAACCATGGCTAAATTAAAAACGTACAAAAGGGGAAGCAAAAGAGGGTGCACAGAAAAGATTATTTTGATTTGCAGAAATAAAGCAAACACGTAAGGCTATCTTGTCACCAACCACACAAAAATGTTCCATGTATTGTAATCCCACCCACATGAGCCTTTTCTTAGCATTTTTTTTTCCCAATAATTAGTAAGAGAACTTGTAATACAATTTGGGCGCACCCCTGAACACGATGCCCAATAGAAGCACAAAACGAACAGGAATTTGTAAAAGGAAAAAAGAAACAAAATTTTACAGGTTCCTGTTCTTTTTGAGCCTTTTTGTATGCATATGAAGCAAAGTTCGACACAAGTTTTCTGAAATTAAAGCATAGTTCGTAAATATAGTACCGGATTAAACAACAATTAATGTTATGTATGTTTGTTAGCTTTATAAATAAAATTTTTGGTCAAATTTTCCTTTTAAATCAAAATGAGAACAAATACATTCGTGTAAGAATATGAACAAAGTGAAGGCCAATATAATTCTATCAACTTAATTTTTAATTGATGGTGTCAGCTACAGTAAGGGCTGCACGGAATACATCACTCGGTAAATGATATAATATAATAAATACTTTGAGATTTGACTTTTCAAATTTAGTGAAGTATATAATATGGATACTTAAATTACATATAAGTACGACTATTGTTAATAAATTATTTTTGTTTTGAATATAAAAAATAGCAATATACGTTATAACATATTTATGTACTATATAGATAACATGAAGAAAACTCATATTATACCATACAACAACAATAACAACAATCCCAGTGCCTCAAGGGCTCCAGCATAAGCAGGGTCGGGGGGGGGGGGGGGGGGGGGGGGGGGGGGGGGGGTAGATGTACGCAGCCTTTCCCCTTCAAGGTGGCTATCCTGAAGAGAGGCTATTTTCGAGAACCCCCAACCTGTGAAGCGTGTCGTCATGGAAGCAAGTCAGCCTATCAGCATGAAGCAACGAAGCATAAGAGCAGGACATAGCACAAAGCAAGCACCACAAAGCCAAATTAAAAAATTCACTAGAAGGCAGCTACAAGCTGATAAAAGGCAAGAAAACAGACAAGCAAGTAAGTGCGCCACTGGAGGTTTAAAACGCATAGTCACACTAGTGTTAGCTATAATACGCAGCGCTACTCTAAGCCGCTACATCGGTTACCCCTATGCTTACCCTCCGGAGAGCTCTATCTAAGGCCATCTCCTCCCATATGTTTAGGTAAGTGAGGTCTTGTCGGATTATTTTCAGCCATCTCTTATTTGGCCCGTTTCTCCCTCTCCTTCCTAGCGTAGTATGGAGCTGTTCACCTCTTATGACATGGGCAATGGTCCGCCTCCTTCTCACATGTCCAAGCCACCTCAAATGATGCTCCCTTAATTTATCCTCGATCAAGACGTCGCTCTTGATCCTATCCTTCCTTGTGTGTCTGCATATCCACCATAGCATCCTCATCTCCACCACCGTTAGCTTCTGTGTATGATGTTATTTCGTTAGCCGGCACTCCGCCCCATATGTCATAGCCGATCTCACAACCGTCTTATAGTATTTTCCCTTTAGCTTTAGCAGGAACTTTCTATCGCAAAGTACCGCGGAAGCCATCTTCTATTTCTGCCAGCCTACTTTAATCCGGTTATTGACATCCTCGTCAACTTCGCCATTCTGCTGTACCATGGAACCCAAGTATCTGAAACTCTCCTTTTTCTGTATGGTCTCAGTACCTGTCTTGACTTCTTCTATGCCAGGCGCGTTGGAGGAACCAAACTTGAGCTCTATGTACTCGGTCTTGGATCTACTGATTCATAAGCCCTTCTCCACATTTTCAGCTTCTCATTTATCTCTACTCGAGATTCTCCCACCAAAACTATGGCATCTACAAAAACCAAGCACCAAAGCACATCACCTTGGATGTGCCTAGTGAGATTATCCATAACCAGAATGAACAAAAAAGGACTCAAGGCAGATCCTTGGTGTACCCCGACTGTGATCGGGAAAGCGTCCGTCTCCCCTTCCACTATACGTACATTAGCTTGTGCGTCCTCGTACATGTCTCAAATGGCCCGAATATACGGCCCGGGGATGCCTCTCCTATCCAAAACCCTCCATAGGACCTTTCTTGACACTCTATCATATGCCTTCTTCAAATCAATGAAAATCATGTGGAGATCTTTTTGTCTCTCCCTGTAATACTCTATCGTCTGCCTTAGGAGGTGGAAGGCTTCTATTGTTGATCTCTAAGGCATAAATCTGAATTGGTTCTCGGACACCTCTGTCAATTGCCGTAACCTCCTTTCTATGACTCGCTCCCAGAGTTTCAGAGTGTGACACATTAGTTTGATGCCCCGATAGTTGGAGCAACTTTGGATGTTGCCTTTGGTCTTGTGGATCGGGATCAATGTGCTCTTCCTCCATTCGTCAGGCGTCTTCTTCCCCATAAGGATTTAGTTAAATAGTTTAGTAAGCCAACTAATGCCCTTCTGTCCAAGACATTTCTATGTCTCTGTGGGTATTCCATCTGGGCCAACTATTTGACCACTTCCAATATATTTCAGGGCTTCCTTGACTTCATCGGGTCTAATTTTTCTGCAATCACAATAGTTTTGGTGCTCACCAGATTTTTGGAGATCACCTAGGGATAACTGTGTTTCCCTTTGATCATTGAACAAATCGTGGAAGTAAGTTTTTCGCCTAACTTTAATCTGTTGCCCATCTACGAGCACCTATCCATCTTTCCCTTTTACTCATTTTTGAGTCCAAACGCAAATTTTTAAACAGAAAAACAATAATACATGTTCAATGCACTTATTATCCAGATTTTTTTACTAACATAGAATCACAGTAGGACTGTGAATCTCTAAAGTGCAATTTTAAGCGCATGTAAAGTTTTTTGCTTTTGGTTTTTGTTTTTTTTTTTTTTTAATAATTTTATTTTATTTTTGGTGAACAGCCCAAAAGTTTTCAATATTTATTGAGATTGACCAATAACTAAGCGTATGCTTCTTTTTTTTTTTTTTTTTTAACAGTACAAACGCCTTTACTAAGGCAGGGGAAGGGGGATGCTGAGCCTCGAACACTGGATACCGGGGTGGCAATATGCCTACCCAACCATTGGGCCAGGAGGGCTTTGGCCTAAGCGTGTGCTTCTAGTAGGCGTTTTTAGTGCTTTTATGGTTTTCTCTTTACGGTAGATATTAAAGAACATAATTTTTAAATATTTCATTACGTAATTCTTTTGCTTCTATTTCTATATTTTTAAAAAATAATAGAAGTATTTGTTGGTCGTAAATAACATGCAATAACATCATATTTATTGTATACTCAAATCTATTTTGAACAGAAGTATATAGACAAATTATACACTCAAAAATATTGCTGCAACCATAATTCAAATGTGTCCCTAGTGAAAAATTTTGCGACCCCACCGTTACTCCATTCTGAGCAGCATCTTTACTCTTCAAAACTACAAATTTTATGCTTCAAAGCCATAAAGCCCAAAGTTTATTTAGTTAAATGAGGCAATTTGGTTCCATTTGGGCTTGCTAGTATACAAGTCTTCGAGTAAAAGCTAAAATTAAGCTAGTATGCTTTAATAATACACGACTTAATAATACCTAAAATAATTGAGAGGCGGGAAAATAAACAGCCTTTCTCATATTGTTTGGTTAATGTAGAAGGAAATATTTTCTTATGTTATATTACGTTGTGGCCAGGTATAACAAATAGGATACCAAAAGAAAAAGAAAATATGTTTTTGGCTGAAGAGTCAAGGAAAAGGCTTGGTCCATAATTTCATTCATAATCAATAGATTTAATTAAATAAACAATCTTTTTGTATTATATAATTGTTTTTTAAATAGCAATGTTTTTATGGAGTACATGGTATAAAATTACATATATCTTATGTATATCTATATTATTACTGAAAAGTTTACTTAAATTGTTTGTCCTTTTAACGTAATATCTTTTTTGTTTCCAGATGTTTAGCGGGTGGGAGGACATGGTTTATTTATTTTTTTATTAAGAGTATATTATATATTAGTTTCTTGATGTCTAGTATATTGATTTTTAGTTCACAAATTTTATAAAATAATTTTTTTGCCCAAAAATTAAATATATTTAATAAATTAGTCTAAATAATAGTGAGAGAAGATGCAAAGTTGAACCAGTGCCGGAAAATACTAAAAGGAAACAAAATATTTCCAAAACTGACTTTCAAAACACTATATATCCAAATGATTACATCCATGTCATCTTTTTGAATTTTTTTTTTCTTTCTTTTAAAAAGCTAAATAATGAGAGAATTCAATGCATGGTTTTTAATACATGCATACACTTTGCATGAGTGTATGATTTATTTTTTAAAATTTATAATATTTCTTAATTATTATACAACAACAACAGTCCCAGTGCCTCGCGGCTCCCGCAGAAAGCAGGGTCTGGGGGGGTGATGTACGCAGCCTTACCCCTTCCGGCTGGAAAGGAGACTGTTTCCGGGGACCCCCAACCTGAAGTAGTTTGGTGCCTGCAGATAAAACACCAATCAATTACCAAAGCATTTTGAGGAAAAAGGAGAAGAAAGGAAGAAGGAGAAGAAGAAGAATAAGAATAAGAAGCATGGTCAGAGACTACGCTAGCCTATAAGTGCTACCCTTGAAGTTATGCCTGCCTAAGGATCTTAAACTACCCGCCGCTCCCCGCACTACTCAACTCTGCCCCCTCCGCTACCCTTATGCTAGCCCTCAAACGTGCCCTATCTAAGGCCATCTCCTCTCTTAGGTTTAGGTGGGTTAGGTCTTGACGAATCGTATCCAGCCAACTCTTTTTTGGTCTGCCCCTCCCTCTTCTACTTATCGCCGTGTGAAGCTGTTCACACCTCCTGACTGGGGCTGTAGTCGGTCTTCTGCTAACATGTCCAAACCATCTTAGGCGGTGCTCCCTCAATTTATCCTCGATCGAGGCTACCCCCAGCTTACCTCGTATCACATCATTCCTAATCCTATCCTTCCTTGTGTGTCCACACATCTAGCGCAGCATCCTCATCTCTGCCACCTTCATCCTTTGTGTTTGATTTTGTTTCATTGGTCGGCACTCTGCCCCATATAGCATTGCCGGTCTTACTACCATCCTATAGTATTTTCCCTTTAACTTTAGCGGGAACTTTCAATCACACAGCACCCCGGAAGCCATTCTCCACTTCTGCCAGCCTACTTTAATCGTGTTGCTGACATTCACCATTTTGGTGTATCATGGATCCCAGGTATTTGAAGCTCTCCTTACTCGGTACGGTTTGTGATTTGATCTTAACCTCCTCGGTGTTAGTCGCGGTGGAATGGTTGAATATATAAGTTAAAAAATTTATGTAAAAATTCAATTTAAATATTTACTTAATAACTTAATTTAACTTATTTATTATAATTAAGAAAATATATTTAAATTTAATGGGATAATAATAAACAATTGACCAAAATCAAAGTGACCTTGTGAACTTTTTATTTCATCAAATATACCATCTGACTTATCGGTCAAAAGTAATTTGATCCCTTGAACTTTTGAGTTCATCCCTGAACTATTGGTGATGATCAATGTGACCCCCTAAAATTCTAATTAATATCAAAGATACCAACAAATTGTTAATGATATTCAATTTGTTCCCTAATTTTAAACTTTATCAAAGACATCCAAAACTATTTAAAAATTAGAAAAAATGGTTTCGTATCCTGAAGTATGGTACTATATTTCATTATTTTACAGGTACTTTATGATTTTAAAACATTTTTGAGTTATTCTAAACTTTCATAACATTTTCTCAAGTATTCTCCAATAACTCCATTAAAATTCCATTAAATTATGCTAGTGTGACCCATTAAATAAGAAGAAAATATCACAAAAATAATTTAACTATCATTTATATTTAAATTATTTAAAACGTTTAAATTATGTAAATTAATGTTTAGCTTGAGTGTGTAATGGCCAGGTGCCTAGAACAATTTTATTGATATTTTTGATACATATTGTACACAAAAATTTGATATAATGAGAATTCTGTGCTAGTCTTCTGACCAAAAAAATATATAAAATAATTTTAAAAATATAAACTTCATACAGCTACCACTAAATAATTTTAAAAATTAAAAATTAGGCTATATTATAAATAATTTTAATTTTTTTGATGTTTAAATTTTTTAAATATAATTGACATTTTCTCCCTTACCTATATTATTTTTAAAGTATTATATTATCTTAATTTAATATGGTCTTATAGTAGTTCTGGAGATGTTACTTGAAAAAAAAAAGTTACCAAATTCATGTTATAATAAAAATACTTTATATCTCATGGCACCTTAAAAATATTACTTGAACAAAATTTTCCTTGAATGTTTTAAATTATTTCGAATGTCTCCAAAAAATATGTAATAGGATGCTTAATAGTCATATCCTTTTTTTTTTTAATACCAAAATTAGACAAAGATTGCAAATTCATGTTTTCACAAAATGAAACACACGTGGCACGCACCCAAACATTGCGTTGACAGTCCTATTAGAAAATTAGAAATCCATATGAATCCTCCACTATCACGGAGAGAGAATACCAATTTGCTCTGTATTAAATAATATATGTAGTTATGTTAATTTTTAGTGATAGGGAAAAAAATAATAAAATTAGGTCAGTTTAAAATTAGGTGGTGCTTTAATAAAATGCCCTGGTAATAGTGTTTTTGCCCTGGTATTAGCAATAACCTTGAGAATTTATAATGTCAGGGCAAAAAATACTAATAGGTAGATAATTTATAGTTTAAAATTAGGTTTTACTTTAATAAATGCCCCATCAGTTGTGCTCTTACCCTGGTATTATCAATGGCCTATATTATATTGTATTAAAATTTGAGAAGTATTAGTTTTAGCAAGGAAAATGTTATTATCAGGCTTACTTGATAGTTTACATGAAAAAAACATTGTCAGGAAACTTGGGCTTGAATGGTGAATATTTCATATGCTTACCTCATACCTTATACATAGACGTGTTGGGCATGCTTTTGTACTGTAAAAGTTGATATAGTGGCAGGTGTCTAGGTATTCTAGGTGTTTTGGGATTTATTGCTTTTGTTTTGTTTTTTCACCACTCTGGTGACTCGAGCTCCGCTTCCAGTGGGTGCACTAATTTTTTATTGAGAGTTATCTCTGTAATTATTAAACAAAAAGTTGACGGATAAAGGACCATAAATTATTGTATGCACTAAAAAAAGGTGTATTAGCAAAATCATTTTCATTCCTAGAAATGTATATTTCATGTTGACCAATAAAAATACTTTAGCGTAATTATCGAAAAAAGAAATTTTAACGTATATATCTTCGCTCATGTTAAATAATTATAAGCTGTTTTAACTTCATTCTTACTCATTTATCACCAATCGTATATCGCAAGTTTTAAAAAAGTAGTCACAAGAACAGTAATAATTAGTGAACGTTTTTATGATAAGGTCATATGTTTAAACTCCGAAATATGAAATAAATAAAAGTCTCAAGAACAAGAGGTCTATTAGATTGTGTGTTAGTTACACGTTAAAGCCATAATTAAAAAAATAACTAATAATGAAAAAAGAGGGTGTACGTCATAAACAAATGAAATTAAAAATATTATCACAAAAGAAATAAAACACATACAATAATCAATGACAAAAAGGAGACTGAGGTACTAAAAACTAGTATGATGCTTCTAATTTCTCACATTGTTTTAAAGAACTATAATTTCACATATTAACTTGTTATCCAACATCTTCTTAGCTTTGTGATGCTTCAATTCAGTTAGAGCGACTAAAGGTCACAAGAATCTCCTTCATTTCTCTCATAAAATACAAGTTATATAAGATATTATACCCTTCTTTAGGCTAAGTTAATCCTTTTCTCTTAGGTATAAGATAATCATTTTTTCATATGATGCGTTTCAAGTGTTTATGAGCTCTTTAAATAGCATTTCCGACTTTGCAACTTTAATTATTTAAAAAATAAAACATAAAAATATAGGATATTTTGGCCCATATGAAATGAGTAGTTGATAAACTGGTATACTTCACTTTCCAAGTGCACATCACATGCTATGTAAGGTTTCTCAAATTTGTTACCATTTGATGTAAATTCCGTCTCTTATTCTCTATGGTAGTGTTTGTTTCCGTGCAAGAACGAAAATTGTTAGGTGGTGATGTTCTGATCTTTATTACTTCTCCTTGTGAAACTTTGTTGGACCGGGTCAAGTTTTAGATGTTTGCACATGAGGTTTATAGACAAGCAGCAATAGCAACAACGACGACAATAATAACAACTTAGTGCCTGAAAGAGGCTCCCGCCAAGACAAGAGGTTGTTTCGAAGAGACCTCAACCCTAAAAAGAGAGTTTTATAGACAAGCTTGTGTAAAATTATAATTTAAAGTAAAATAGCAGTAAGTTAACAACATACTAAACATATATATTGAAATTCTTTATTAAAACTTCATTGTTAGACTTGTGTTAGTACTAGATTCTCGTTACTGTTATCAACACTTTGTTGATCCTTTTCCTCTATTTTTTTTTTTTTTTTTTTTTTCCCTTCTCTCCTTCCTTCCCCTATGCTTTGTTTCTTTTTCCTTGACATTAGTTTTTCATTCCCTTTCGTATTTCCTTATGTTTGAATCTGAATGTCACATTTTTCGTAGTTTCTAATATTGAAGGGATATTATTATTGTAAAATTATGGATTTGTCTATTGAGTTGTCATATATTTGTCAATCAAGAAACAAACATAAAAATAGCCAAGAAAAAAGGAAAAAGGATAAAACAAAAACAAACCAACAGAGGAAAAAAAAAAAAAAAAAAAAAAAAAAATCAAACATGCACTACTTGGATACATCACCACAAGAAAAAAATTGTCAAATATGTGTCCATTTTTTGCGTTGTCTTCAATTCTTCACAACTAGGAAAATGAAACATCGCCGATTTGGGCCATGTGTATAATATTATTAACTACCAGATAACTTTTTGATATGATCAAATTGTACCATGTTAGATTTCATACACAAGGAGTAGCCCAAAAGAAAAAACTATCTGAAAGCCGTTGTCCAGCACATATATGAACCTTAGGAGTCTCAATGGCAATGAGGATTGAAACTATGCTCCATTCCAGATTAAACAATGATGTTAAACGCACAAATAAAAATAATCAACATCATGAGAAAAACATTGTGGTTAATAATATGTACACGATTTTTACAAGTAGACAGAGAGTAATATACTAGTATCTTTGTTTTACAGTCAAGTAGAGCAGTAATAAGTAAAACATTTATCTAAGAAAAAATCAAATGTCAATAGAAAGACTGAACTAACCCGCATGATGGCAGCAACCCAGTAACGTCTGACACTAGCATTTGTGCCAATAATGGTGGAAAGTGGTTGTGTTCTGACCTTGTGCCATAGCCAAACATGGTATGCAAATATGATGAGGAGCCCTAAGGGCACCAAAATCAAATCCAGGTAACTCTTCCTCCACTCCATGTCTCTACTTGCTTCTATTTTATTAAGGAATAGTTTTTAAGTGTGTTGGCTATAGTGGAGGGGGTGGATGTTTATATATGTGCTTGTATATATCGAGGGTGGGGACAATCACAATGTACATAGACTTGATTGAATATGATGTTCAACAATGTTTGTGTATGTAATTTAAATATTCTGTTGAGTACCTTTATTTAAAATATAATAAGATAACTTTTATTATAAATAGATTCACCGGAGGGCATCACAAATTTGACAGTTGCGTTAAAATTTGCAATATGGGTGGATAATGTGATAAATTGATGGTGCATAAATTGATGTAGCGCACTGAAGACTACATAAAACAATCCACGTATATTGACGTTAAGCAGGCTGATCTGAAACTAATGCAATTTACTGTGCCATACCAAGTAACACAAGCTAATGTCCGATTAAACTTCAGATTTGGGTTGTCATTGGCTCGCTACAGCCGCCCTATCTCAAAACCTTGTATTTTTCATGTACATCTAATTTAATGCTTTAGGATAGTCATTTACTAATATATATATAATGGTAAACATGAAGACACCGGCCTCAGCTTTCCTTTCTTAACGAGGGGTGGCCTGAAGTCTTGGCTCTAGAAATGAGTAGAAGAGTGCTTGAGGGCTCCAATTCTTCCACTTGGTATCTCGATCTCCCATATCCTTTGCTGGCTATGAAATCCGCTGATTTATTCTCTTCTTTGTAAACGTGGGAAAATCTGATATGCCAAGCTTGCTACAAAGAATCTTGATCTCTTCCACTATGTTCTTGATGTCACTTGGGCATAGATAATTACCTTCCAAGGTTCTGATAACTACTTCATTGTCCTCTTCCAGCACTATCTTAGTATCGCCTTTAGACATAGCCTGGTCAAGGCCGTCTCGAGCAGCCAATGATTCGACTACTATGATTGGAGCATTCCCAAATCTTCTTGTCCCGTTAGCGATGATGTCACCTTTCCAGTCCCGAATAATGAATCCCGATGCTACTTCAGAGGCACGTCTAGAACCATCAAAGTTGACCTTCATCCAACCTAACTCGGGGGGGTCCAGGTCACCCATCTATCCGATCTCTTGCTCCTCGTGGTCCTGAAATCTGTTGCTATACCACCGTCATCCATCGGATTCCTACAGTGCCATTCGATGACCGCAGTCTTTGCCCGGTTAACTGGCTTAACAGGATTGGGCTTATCCCCTCTAAAAATGGCAGCGTTTTTATCCTTCCAAATATGCCAATAGAGACAAACTTTTCAATATTTTTCTTTCCTTTCCTTAGCTGTATTTCCTCGTCTAGTCTAGTCATTGCCGGTGGTGTCGGGATCCATTTTGATAGGGTTGCCACTTTCCAAACGTCAGCAGCTCAAGGGCAGCTCAGGAGGATATGAGCACACCAGACACACTGACCGTTCCACTCCGGAATACGCCTTTTCATCTGGTCCCCTGCTGCCAAATAACCATTTAAGTCCTGCCACATGAACACTTTGATCTTATGCTGAACATTCAGGTTCCAGATCCACTGGAACTCCTAACCATTCTTGTCTTTCCAGTCTAGATTGTGCGCTAGCCAGGTAGCAGATTTCACACTAAATTCACCACTGCTAGTACATCCCCAGCACATCTGATCCTTCATTGCGCTTTTTGGAATCAGGACTCCCATGATGTTATTTAAACAGTCGGAAGTAACCACCCTTTTCAGCTTTTCTTTATTCTATTCCCCACCAGAGATAAAATCCACAACTTTCAGTGTCAGATCTACCTCTCCCTGATCCTCCCTTCGGGCACCTATAAGTGGGCCATAAGAGGCTCACCAGTCTTTCCAGAAATTGATCCGCGTACCATTACCAACTCTCCATTTGAGCCCATTCTTTAAAAGTGGTTTAATCACCAAAATGCCCTTTCAGGCAGGCAAGTCAGACCCCTTCCATTTATACTCAAACAGGCCCACTTTCTTCAAATACTTATCCTTAATGACCCTTACCCAATGGTTGTTATTGTCATAAAGGATTTTCCAACCAAGCTTGCACAAAAAAGCATGATTAAGGGCTTCAAATCTTTGAAGCCCCAACCCTCCAGTGCCCTTGAGTCTACAAATCTCTTTCCAAGCTGCTAGATTTAGGCCTTTCCCACTGCCGTTGTTCCAGAAAAATTGCCTACTAAGTCTGTTCGCCTTCTTGAAGACAGTCTTTGGCAGCTTAAAGCACTGCATGATATGGCTTGGCATAGAATCGATGGAAGTCTGAATCAATGTGGCTCTGCCAGCCTTGTCAAGTTTTCCGGCCTTCCATTGAGTGACTTTGGTATCCATTTTGGTGACTAGGTCACCTACCACCTAGGAAAGGAATCTTCCCAGCCCAAAGGTACAACCCAGGTATTTCCCCAAAGCAGTACTACCCGGGATCCCCAGAATGTCACAAATATGCTGTCTTTGTTGTCTCTCCATATTAGCCGAGAAAATGGCAGAAGATTTAGCCCTGTTTACCAGCAAGCTAAAGTCCTCATAGAACTGACAAATTGTCCTATAGAGTCTCTGGGCTGTTTCTACCTTTGCCTCACCGAACGGCAGGCAATCGTTTCCAAAGAAAAGGCATGGAATTGCCGTTGCACCTCTAGCAATTTTGATCCCAATCCCCAATTTTTTCCCCTTACTTAGGACCTGTAGGTTAGAAGCTAAAACCTCTAGACAAAGGATGAAAAGGAATGGAGACAAGGGGTCTCCTTGACGAAGACCTCTAGACGGGGTAAACCATCCCATTGGTTTATCGTCGATTCGGACCAAAAAAGACGTCAAGGTTACACAGTCTATGACCCATCCAATCAACTTTTCATGGAAGCCCATCTGTTGAAGTGCATGAAGCGGGCTGTTTACACCCTAAATTTGAGAGAACTGGGATGATGTCATTTTGAGCAAAGTGCCACGTGGTTCACACGTAAGGCCCTCCTCGAGTAGAAATAGGCCTTTAGGTGTTGGAGTAACGGCATCTCGAGTCCAGTATCCACTACAAAAAAAAGTGGCCAATAGCAACAAAGCAGTTTGTGTTACTATTGGCTATTTTTTTGTTACTATAGCTTTTAGTAACAGAATTTTGTCTGTTGCTACGTTATTGCTGTTGCCACTGTCACTAAAAGTTATAGCAACAAAAAATATGAGTTGTTGCTATTGGTTATAGCAACAAAGTGCTTTCTGTTGCTATTGGTGACAGCAACAAAGTGCTTTCTGTTGCTATTGGTGACAGCAACAAAGTGCTTTCTGTTGCTATTGGTTACATCAACAAATTGCTTTCTGTTACTATTGGTTACAGCAACAAAGTGCTTTTTGTTGCTATCGGTTACAGCAACAAATTGATTTCTGTTGCTATTGGTTACAGTAGCAAAGTGTTTTCTATTGCTATTGGTTACAGCAGCAACAAAGTTACACCAACGTCATTATAGTTCTTTCACTATTGCTATTAATAACAGCATTGTACTTATGTTTCTAAATTTCCTATTTTTCAACCAATTAGAACACATAATTGAAAATAACAAAACCAAAAACCCTACATCATCATCATACCAACGGACAAATTTTTCATGCATTACATACAACTAGAATCATCCATAAATCCAAAAAAAAAACCACATAGTTGAACAAAATACAACATTCAATACAGTTCTTCCCATCATTTTGCAGGTTTAGTAAAAACACATAATAAACTTCACTCCCCATCTTCCATTGCATCATCCTCGTCTTCTAAGACATCATCCCCATCTTGTTCCTCATAATAAACTTCATCATCACGAGATAAACTGGCTTCCTGTAAAACAAAGATAAACAAACCAAAACTTTTGTAAGGGTGGAGATCACTTGCCTTTAGAGTAGGTAGCAGCATGTTAAAAGTGAATCGAGTATTTTAAATAAAAAAAAATAGTCATGTTGCAACCGCTAGCAAAGCCAACGTTTAAAAGAGAGCAATGCAAATCCAAGCAATTAAAAAAACGATATCCAACCGGGCCTAAAGAAAAGGTTAAATTTATTACGTAGTCTACAAATTCATCACAGATAACCCAATCTTCTTAGTTATCCAATTTAGATACCAAATATACATAATATAAAATCACAAGCTTATAGAACTATAATTATTTTAACAGTATTGTTTCAAACCGTAAGCACCATTTGTATAACTACTTGGAACATAAACAAAAATACTAGTTTCACCAAAGACCAAAACTAGTACATTCTTACATTCATACATTTTTTTTAGCCCGGTTGGATATCGTTTCTTAGTTGCAGTGTTCATGTAAACTTGAGGGGGAGAGGAGAGAGGATGAGAGAAGAGAAAGAATTATATGACAACCAACTATATGGAAATACAACAAGGGTAAAAGTAAACTTAAATAAATAAGCAACCATCTCAAATTCCAAATAAATAAAGACATATATGGGTAGAGTTCAAGAAACATCAGATATGGGTATAAATTTGATTCTTGTTCTCCATTATCTCTCTCTCTCTCTCTCTCTCTCTCTCGCTTCTGAACAATTAATATAGAAGCATCCCCCATAAAGAGATCAAATTAGATAAAAAAAAACAATTCAATCTTCAACGCTCTGCTAGTAGTAGTAGTACTTGTACTAGTCATTGTTGCAACAACATAGAAGTTGAGCCCCTCAAGCTCAAACTCAAACTCAAACGTTTTCTTTTTCTTTTTTTTGTTGGGTGTTGTAGTTGTTTCCCCAAGAAGCTTCATTGCTTTCGTTTCCCCCAAAATCTCTTTCCTCTTCGTTTTGTATTTTTGTTTTTTTTTTTGGATTCTTTTACTTTTTATACCCCTCAACACTTCCCAATTTTCCTCATTGCTTTTGCATTGCATTTTCTCTCTCTTTTTATACCCATATATGTTGTTTCTTGAACTCTTCAATGTTGGGTTTTCTACCCAAATTCATGCCCATATTTGTCTTATTAGTCATTAAGGTTATGAAATGGATACCTATATCTACCTAGATCCAACCACCCAACAAGCTATGTTCTAAATTACTACAACTCGAGACCAACCCTACTACATCCACCTAAGCCACCACAAAACTATGGATAGAGAATCCAAATAAATAAACTTCAACATTTAATCCAAAGCAATTAAAATTTGTATTATGTGGAATTCCAAAGCAATGCAAAAGCATACTAACCTTGTTTCCCTTCTTCGTCATAGTTGCCATTAGAAAATCTACCTGCTCACATATAGATTTCAAGCTTTGTTTTACATCTTTGAGCTCATCCTCCAACTTCCTATTTTTCTCTTGCTCTTGAGCCAAAAGAGAGAGTTTCACACTAGATCGAGGGACTTTAACGCCCAACCCATATGTCTTCACATATCCATTCTTGTCTTCTCCGACAACTTGAACAAAGATTTTTTTGCGTTCCTCAACTCGTGTTGCCTCATCAAGATCCTGTGGAACTCTTCTAGTCTTCTATCAATCTCAGCCTAATATCATATTAATAAATGATGACCTTAACTTTTAAAAGGGATATGGAAAAAAATTGAAGTACAAAATAACTAAAGATAAACCATACTAGGGCAGTGGCAGATCCAACATCAAGTTTGGATAAAGATTTTGGCTGATGTGTTTGCTAAAATATTGTGAGCTCATCCGGTTCTTTCCCATCAATTATGAACTGCACACACATATGAATTGTACTTTTCAATAAAAATTGTACAAAAAACAGACCTTATTATTCAAAGCAAACTAAGAGACTAAACCAACCTTCTCATTGCGTCTTCTAGCAAGTGTCTTAGTGCCACAATATTGCCTCTGTTTTGAATCTTTTTGGTTTTTGATGCCCCTCTCGCGGCGTTCCTAAACTCAAAACATGACAACTGAATAATACGTAACATAATATATTGCGACAAAATGCTTAGGAAAACATATTAGTATACCTATCCTTTTGGAGAAAAGCAAAATTCGACAAAATTCTTCCATTGTATAACAGGTGTACCAGAAGGTCTATTCTTTAAAGCTATATGTTTCTCCACGAACATTTGTTACTTCTCCACGCTTGATCCATCTTTGATTTCACCCATTCATAGGGCTCTTTAAACCCCCCCCCCCCCCCCCCCCCCCCCCCCCCAAAAATAAAAAAAAACCTAGCTGTTGTCGCAAACCCTAGAAGCTGTGCCATTTTACATTGTTGCTTTACTAAAATTTAGGTTTGTACTCTTTCACTTCATCTATATTTGAGGTATAATGTCTTTTCCTTTGCAACCTAAGGAGGTACGAATACGCAAGTACTGAATTTCATTAGAATTTCGAAGTTAAGCGTGCTTGGATGAGAATAGTATCAAGATGGGTGACCTCCTGAGAAGTTTTCGTGTTGCACCCCTTAGGTTGGGGGTTCTAGGAAACAGACTCCCCCAAATCCTGCTTAGACGGGAACCCTTGGACGCAGGGAATGTTGTTGTCGTCTTTTCCTTTGCAAATTATGGCATTTTTTGGCTCTTTTCTGGTACGAATTTATGCACTGAGATCTCATTGTGGTTGCGTTATGTGTAAATTGGTGTTTGCCGGAGAAAAATAAATTAATCACGTGACAGATATGTGTAACATAAATAACTTACCCAAGAAAACTAGTCCAGATGCACTTAAGTTGGTCTAAATACTCCAATTACCAAGAAAAAAAGGATTAAGAAATAGTTATTTACATTTTAGTACCCTAACATATTTGGAATTAATAAAAGACCTTCACCTTTTGAATTATTAAAAAGGCCCTTAATTTTCATGTTTGAACAGATAATTTTATAACAGAAATTCAATGAGAGGGAAAACAAGATTAACTTGAAATTCTTTTTTATAAATGTCATACAAACTTAGTGTTGCTTTTATACTAGAATAAGGGACACTGAATAACTACTAATTTAACTATATATTAATGTACAAGAGAAACTTACCTAACTTATTACTAAAGTAAAACTATCTATTGAAATATTATTAATGGCATGATCTACACATGACTAATTTCTTGTAACATAAATAACTTACCCAAGTTTGACAATTGGATGGTAGGGTAAGTGTAAAAAAAGACACATTTAAAAAAAGGGCAAAATTTTTGAAATTTTTTTGAACTTTCCTTTATACCATTACCCCATTACTCCGAATTATCTGTTCAAACTAGAAATTATCTGAATTGTTACCAAAATACAATTCAATCACATATCTGTCACGTGATTAATTTATTTTTCTCCACCAAACACCAATTTACACATAACGCAACCACACTAAGATCTCAGTGCATAAATTCGTACCAGAAAAGAGCCAAAAACGCCATAATTTGCAAAGGAAAAGACGACAACAACATTCCCTGCATCCAAGGGTTCCCGTCTAAGCAGGATTTGGGGGGGGTCTGTTTCCTAGAACCCCCAACCTAAGGGGTGTAATACGAAAACTTCTCAGAAGGTCACCCATCTTGATACTATTCTCATCCAAGCATGCTTAACTTCGGAATTCTAATGAAATTAAGTATTTGCGTGTTCGTACCTCCTTAGGTTGCAAAGGAAAAGACATTATACCTCAAATATAGATGAAGTGAAAGAGTACAAACCTGAATTTTCATAGAGCAACAATGTAAAGTCGCACAGCTTCCAGGGTTACCGACAACAGCTAGGTTTTTTTTTTTTCATTTGGGGGGGGGGGGGGGGGGGGGGGGTTAAAGGGGCAATTTCGTTATCATCCATGCCTTTAAGTGTAAGATGAAGTTTCACTCTATTTATGTCCAACTCATATCGATTTGCACAAGTCTTACATGGGCAAGGTATCGACTCATCCACACCCACAATAGGAAGCGCATCAGTAACAAATGCTTCCACACCATCACGAAATTCAGGTGAAACTCGTTAGCTTTTCACCCAATCTTTGTTTTTAAACACATCCATATGGACAAATCCTACACTTAGAATGTATAAATGTCGTTAAAATAGGACAAAATATTAGTGAAATTACATATATTAATCTCTTATTAACCATAGGAATAGTGTAAGATCTGATGATACACTCAAATTAGGACTATGTAGTCTATAAGCATCTTCTAACATTTCATCCATACCATCATCTAACGATTCATCATAAGTATCCATCTCACTAGCAAAATCATTTAGCTCGGGATACTTGACCTCCCCATGGAGATACCACTTGCTACATGCATAATTATCATCCATGCCTTTAAGTGTAAGGTGAAATTTCACTGTATCTATACCTAACTCATATCGATTTGCACAAGTCTCACATGGGCAAGGTACCGACTCATAATAGCAAGGGCATTAATTACATATATTAATCTCTTATTGACCATAAGAACAGTGTAAGATTTGTTACAAGACTCAAATTCCATGTAATTTGTATTTTACTATCTATAATCTGAATCAATAACTCAAATTTACTACACAAGCACCGAAACAAATCAAAAGCTAAAAAATGTGAGAAAAACAAAACTCATCATCATGAAGCATCAAACATTATAATCTAATACATCAGAACTCATTGAAATCTAAATTTTTAAGAGAAGAAATATCTTAAAACACCATATGCTTAGTTCATATTTTCTCAAAATCAAGCATAAATCGAACAAACTAATCATTATAGCATACATCAAAACTAACACTACACCAAACACTAACACATTAGATAATCATATATTAAAATATTCAATCCTCAACAAATTGACTGTAATCTTACATTAAACTACTCAATTTTCAACAAATTAATAGGAATCTTACATTAACCCTATTTTATTACAAATAACCCTATTTTGTACCTGAAACAACAAAACGATGAAACAAAAGAGCGAAGACCTAAAGATGAGATTTATAATACTTTCAAACAATGTAAACCTAGTATAATCGGACAGTGAACTACAAATTAAACTATATCACAACCGAAATTGAAGCACGAAATTGATACCTTCACAATAGAGTCAAGCTTGCAGTGTCAATCCCTTCCTCTCTACCAGACCTGCAACAGGGACACAAAACTGAATTAAAGAAGTGAAGAGCCAAGTGAAGGGACGAGCGAAAGAGAGAGCGTAGAGACGAGGGAGAGAGAGAGAGCATACAGGAGCGAGAGACAGAGAGTGAAGCGAGCGCGAACAGAGAGAGAGCGAAGCGGCGATAGAACGCAACACAGGGAGAGAGGGTGTGATTTAGGGCATCGCAACACAGGGGGAAAGGATGTGATTTGGGGCATAATTTTTTCTTCTATAAAATATTAATGAAATTTTTAATACCCAAATTTGAGTTTTGGAGGGAATTTTTTACCCAAAATTTTGTGAATTGACATAAAATTTTAAATTCTTGCCAATATTAAATTTATGTAATGTATTTAGAGGACAAAAAAGTAATTATCTATACGTCTTTGACAAATTAGTTTTTAATTTTTTTAGAACGTAATATTGAAGGGAAGTGAAAATTCGTTTCTTACCTCATGACATATAAAAAAATTTTCTAATAAAATACCATTACTAACAAACACAAGTGTACTGTTGGTAATGCTATATAGAATACCAACAGACTGATTTTCTGTTACAAAAGGGGTCAGCTTTGTATGAGATTTTGCATTTGCTACAATAGAAAATTTTTGTTGCTATTGGTAAATCAATTGTAATAGAAAATTTTCTAGTTTGTTACTATTGGTCACTTTTTTTGTAGTGATCCTGAAAAGATTATCACCCTAACGAGGATATGAACCACTCGAGGCCCGAGATGGTTGGAGGGTAATGGGAGCTCGAGCTCAATGGGCTGTCATGAAGGATGCAACATAGGTGATTTTCAAGCTCGAGATAGTTACTTGGAGCGCAATTTTAGATACTTGGGCACTAACCTTAATCCAAGAGAACGTGAGGCTTGTAGCGGGGACTTCAACTAGAAATTTGGATGTGGGCTTTAAGGAATTCCCCCCAAAATTGAATCATGGACACGTTCACTGATCCTAAATGCTCCATAACATGCTTAGTGGCCTGACGTGGGAAGAAAATGCTGTAGAATTAGGGCCAACTGTTATTTCGTTTGTCTATAAACAAAGGACGATGTTCTAGCCTAAGACACACACTCAATACAAAACTTTTTCAAGTTTTCTTTGCAGCACATTTGTGCTCTTTTTTTAGAAGTAGTGTAATTTAGCATAGCTTAGTTTAGTGTAGAACAACTTGCTATACTTTCTTCTTTAGTAATACAGTTTTTCATGTTTCAAATATGAACTTCGTATTTTAATCTATTCCCAAATTTTGATGAGTTGAGGATTGAGACTTTAGTTTAAGGCTTTAAATTCCAAGGATTGACCTTGACTGCGTTAGTCTTAGCACTACAGTCCTTGCTTGGTAAGTTAGGTGAACTTAGGCTTGTATCATTGATTAGGGATTTGACGGCCAAGGCTTGATCTTGGTTTAGTGACCTGAATATAGTTTGCTCCATCTTAATCTTGTCAGACCTAAACTCATTCGAGTTATTATGAGTCAAGGATGTCAGGCTTAAAAACCTGATTGACTAGGGCTTGTAAGTGCACTGTTAAGCTCTTGGGTTTGTCGCTACCCCAGTTTCTGACTTTTAAGTGAACGAGGAAAGGTGTATGTGGGCTCTACTCCATCACTTTTATTGCCACTTGAGTTAGATTCATATTCCTTTATTTCTATCAATATATATTAAAAATCCACAAAAATATTTAACCAAGTCTTCTTAATTACTGATAAAAAAGTCTTCTTAAGTGATGCATAAGCTGAACTCATGGTATAACCGAAATTAGATGCACCAAAATATCACAACCTTTTTCTTAGAAAATGGTGAGTGGTTGAGGTCAAAGACGTACAGTTCGAATTTAGGTTTACTCCCTAGTCACTGTGAGTCCTTTTTGCATGTTTGTTTTGTTTTGTTTTTATTTTTTTTATAGCAACCATATCACACTTTATTACAAACAAAATAAAGCAAACAGGGGTCCAATAGAAAAAAGAAACAAGACTCAAACAAAGACATTCACATATCGTTAATTTTTTTATAAGCATTGTTTTTAAATGGTAAGAAACCAGGAGCCCTAGGTGCAATCTCTAAGATAGAAAACCTAAGACATCAGCCTTGATTAAATGGAAGAAAGCATAGTCAATTGTGTAAGCCAAAGTCACAAGCCAAGCTCTTCCATGCCCACAATTGTCTAGTTAATCTGATGCCTAGTTAGCTTCTCCAAAATATGTAGATTTCTTTTATAAGCAATGTTATAGTGGAGTCTACTTCGAGTTGTCACAAGTAATGTCAAGGATGTGTTTGATTAATAGCTCTCGTGTCATGTTTGGGTAAATTCCAGGAAAGGTGTGATCCATTTCCCTCTTTGACGTCTTTTGTGCGGTATGAACTTTAAGGAGTAAGGTGGTGTTCAAGGATGAGGAGTGGCTAGGGTGTGTAATCATTTGGAATGTTATATTGCGGAGTAGTTTATGGGTCTAGAACTGGTATGTCTTTGACTTCGTATACACAGGTGCAAATTATTGGAAACAGTTAGTGTCTCAGGAGTTGGCCTGGGTGTTTTTTGGTATATTATTATATTGTGTTTATCATTTTTCAGCTTTTGTGGGCTTTTTTGCTCTATGTTTTGGTGGGTGCACCTGCTTTATATTGATAGTTATTTCTCTAATTATCAAAAAAAATGGGTGATGAGCTTACTTAAAATAATCATGCAATATAAATGAGGAAAAGTATTTGCCAGATTGTAAAAGTAAATATTTGATATTTATCTTATTATTGTAAACAAATTATTCTCATGTACATGTATATTGTAATACTAATCTATATACACCATATATATATATATATATATATATATATACAGAGAATTTTTTACCAAACTAACACCATTTTGAAAAGTATTTACCAAAATAGCATAGTTTGAAAAATAATTACCAAATTGGCACCTTTTACTGCAGCAACATCAAGAAATGCCGTTGGAAATGGCGTTTGAAAGGTGGACGGCGTACGGACGCCGTCCGTGACGGCATTCAAAAGTGGACACCTTTCGAACCCCGATGTAGACGGCGTCCGTACTCCGTCCCTAACGGCGTTCGCAAGGGAGGCCCTTCGAACGCCATTACGGACAGTGTACAGGCGCCATCCACATCGGTGTTCGAAAGGCCGGCATCTCGTACACCGTCCACCTTCCCCCCCCCCCCCCCCCCCCCCCCCCCCCCCCAAACTCCCTCACCGTGAACCCTAACACCCCTACCCCTTCATCTTCATCTCCATTCTCTTTTTCACTTCTTCAACTCTATTAATACAACATATGTTTTCTATATTTTATACAACACTCATCATTTTATTACATCTTTCAACCTGTTATCCTCTCAAACAAAGTGAAGTATCAAAAAATTTTTAGCAAAATCACTTTATTTAATGTATAGAGTAATGAAGAAGGAAAAAATACATTGTAATAATAAATTACATAAAAATAATGTAAATTATGGTATAAAACGTGATGTGGATCTACGACTAGGTTCACCACGATGCCCTGAGGGTGAAAACTCCGTGTGAACCGAAAAACTATGTCGTGGATGTTCACGTCTACTTCCTTCTGCAGCACAAAATGAACGATAGTCAAACTCTTCTTCTTGCATAGCCTGATCAAATTGATGTCCCTCCCCAAAAGCATTAATTGCGCTACTACAAGTAGTCAGCCATTCTGTGGAGACATACTCTACAGTGTGGCCAACAGTGTTACATAGCCTCTGAACTGCCCTTTTAGCATGCTTTTTAAGAAGATCGACCTAGCAAATAGTACATTCAAATGTTAACGAAACATATTGTGGAATAAGTAATGAGACAAATGTTTTCAAAGTACTTAGTACTCGTTGAACTTGGTCGCCACTTGGCTCATAACGAAGTTGGGTTCGGTGCAGAACATGCACTTCACGCCGTACTATGAAACGCCTAGTGATAGAGGAGTACCATGGCATGTACTCTACAGGCGATATTAGAGGATGACGTACATTGGCGATATAATCCATCCGTGTGTTCCACACTGCGATCCAATTAGAATGATAGAGCTCCCAGTTCTCGTCAGACCTGCCCGAACGCGATGTATTGTGCAAGGAGTAGAGAGTGTCAATATGATCTGGGATGTGCCGCTTAAATCCAAACTAGCGCAACACTCTGTCAGGGAAATGTAGCTCTATAATGCTAAAGCATATCATTGGTCCCTGATATCGCCATATATGACGACCCTCTACACAAATCGCGGGCAAGGTGTTTAACCGAGATTGCCTGTAAGGCGTCCATTCAACCTAAGCACAGATAAAACAACTTAGTTATTACATTAAATATTTAACGATAAAGAATTATGTCTATTTTCGTATATATGCCTGATGTGGTTCTTGTACATCAAGTTGGTCCCTATAGAAGGACTAGCATTGCCTGGGATTCTCGCGGAAAGTTAGGGCGGCAACCCAGCTGATCAAGTACAAAGTAAATTATTTGAATACAGGTGTAATATTACACATACATTAAATCAAGATTTAGAAAGTATATTCTCTTACTGAGATCCCAAAGGCGGCAACTGCTCATTGACTACATGTGCGATTCGACGGGGTGCAGATATAAACAGTCGACCGATGTGTAAATGCTCCGATGACCACAACTACACATGTAAAGGCAGGTAGGCATTAGGGATTTAACACATTAAAGAATTAACTATGAATATCATTTGCCATCCATACCTGTAGCAATAAAACACACCCGCTAATTTGGGCGTGGCCCGTCATGCAACACTGGCACATTTATCTGTACAGGTTGAAAAGAACTGCTGACCCCCAGCTGTACTCACTACACCCCTCCATCGTTTCAAGCAATGGAAGGTAGATCATCGATGTCCAACTGCCAGTGCTGTTGGTGAACAACAGGGAGCCGAACATATTAAGGATGTAGCGTCTGGCGTGCTGAAGCAACACTTGCTCATCAGCCTGCACTGGGGGGTCCTGTGCACACAGTTCCCCTAACCATGTACTTCTTAACATGCTACCCTTTATTGCTCGGTGTGGGGGGACTGCACCCAATAAAGAGTGACAGAGGTTTTGCCAACTGTGGTTAGTGCTACCAACGACTACCTGACCGTCTATTCATAGACCTAGTAAGACGGCAACATGCTGTAGTGTTGGCGTCATCTCACCAACACGTAGATGGAATGTATGGGTCTCCCGCCTCCACCTCTCCAACAAAGCACTAATCAATGCGTTATCAATCTAAATGTGACCTACTTGAGTCACTCCAATGAGTCCAGCCTGTACAACATATGGTCGTACTATTGGGTGAAGGTTTGACAGTTGGTGAATCCTCACCCTGATCTCGCTGTTGCCCTGTAACACAAAGATATTAAATATATTAATCAACTATTTGAATAATTAGAACTCAAAATTATAGGATAAGTATTGATTGCTGACATACCGTTCCATTCCAAACATCCTCCGACAGATGATGCTCCTAAAGACGCAACACAGATCTGCCATCCGGACCCGGATTCTGCTCACCTTACTGAGCAGTCGAAGTTGAAGTATGTCCTCCTCGTATTCTTACCACATTTCTAGAAAAATTGAAAATAGTAACCAATATCCATGGGATAACAATAAAATTACACATATTACAGCCTCCGTATCGAGCAGTACACAAAAATGAAAATAAATTTATTATTATTACTTAATTACAGTAAAAAATGAATGAAATGAAGATATAAACCTAAGTACAATATTATTATTGTCTATTAGGACATGTTTTTTTTATTGTGCCCCCTTTCATTGCATATGCTACGTTTATTTTTGGATGAACCTTCCCTTGCAGCCATTTCGTTATGTAGCTGGGTTGAGCATGGCCGTCCTCTACCATTCCTCCACCTTGTGTGATCTGCTACCACTGTAGGTCCAATGTACTCCGGCCATAGAGACTGATCAGGAAGTGGGTGAAATAATGGAGCATACCCACTTGCGTACATGGTTAGGCTTAAAAATGGATCAACATACTGTTCGTACTTGAGCCGCAATGCGGTACAACATGCCATCACATGTGAGCACGGACGATGAAACAGTTGCCATGTACCACAAGTGCAACTCAATTCGTTCAGCGTTACAGTATGGTGAGTCTCCCTCCTGTATCCTGATTCAGTCTACCTACTCAGAGTTGTTGCCTAGAACTCCATAGTGTTTCGATCAAACAACGTCACTGTGTGTGTCCTTGATTTCAAGGTGGCACGTTCTATTTCAGCAAATACTTTCGGACGCCATAAAAGACCCTATGAAAAATATGCCCAGGCTACATCCCTGCGATTGACGAAATATTTATTGCATCGATAAAACGTCATCTCCACAAGGGCAGTTACTGGGAGGGCTCGTCCCACTTTCAAAACGCTGTTGAATACTTCCGATATATTAGTGGTCATGTTGCCATAGCGATAACCACCATCATACGAAAGTGCCCAACTTTCTTTAGGCTCATGTTCAATCCACTCTTTAAACTCATCATTGGCATGTATGAAATGGTAATACAAAGCATCGAACTTTCTCCTGGAAGGTTCCCTCGCCATCTCACTCAACTTCTTCTTCATTGTAGCATTTTTGAATATGTGATTGAAGTTACTAACAAGGTGGCAAGTGCAGTAACGATGCTGCCCTTTAGGCGCAGGCCAAATGATTGACATCCCATTCTTGATGCCAGTATGTCGATTAGATATAATACATATCGGTTGGCGATCGCCTGTCACATATGTACGTAGACAAAACAAGAACCAACCCCAACTCCATGCGTCCTCCTGATCCACAAGAGCAAAACATAATGGGTATAGACCATTGTTAGCGTCAAATGCGACAGCTACCAACAGCTTCCCCATATATTTTCCATATAAATGGGTACCATTAATACTGATTAGTGGACGACAACTCTTGAATCCCTCAATAGATGCACCAAATGCCCAAAAAACTCCAAGAAAGATTGCCTGGTCTCCCACCTGGCTTTTATACTGCCAGTCGACAACAGTGCCTGGATTTGACAGTTGCAACGCAATGAGCAGCTTAGGTAGCATAAATTTTAAGATGCTTTCCGATATGAAATAGTGTACCCATGTTGCTGTTGTACTGCTGCTCGTATTGTTGCAATATTCATTTTAAAATCAGCAGTCATAATAGGTGACATTATAGTTGCAACAAAATTTGAGGTCAAGGCACGGTGGTCTTCCGCCAATACAGTGGTAGAACATGTATGTGGCCCCCTCAAAACCGAAATCTCAAACTCCCTTAGTCTTTGTTTGAGCGCCCGATGCAGATACCACTTGCATTGTGGTGCTTGCACACACCTTAGGGCTACGTAATTAGGATTCGACCTGTGCACTACATATTCCAACTTGTTTTTTGTGTGCCACACCTTAACTGCACTGACTAATTCGTCCTTTGTTTGGAATACTTGTCCCTCCCCCAAGACAGATCCTGTTGACCCAATTCTTCTACTTGCCTCCCAATCAGAACATACTGCCTGGTCTGCCCATGAAACGTCTTCGAATTCAGCGACAAGAGCTTGGGCAAATGAAGGCCTAGCATTATCATCATCATCATCTAGTTCATTTTCCTCCTCGTCAAACGCCACATCTGCATCTTCATCAGATGCCTCAGAATCATTGTTGGCATAAGCCCTATCAAACATAGCTGTGCTCTCGTGCGCAACAATCCCAGCAACCAGTGAAACGCCCACTGTTGGACCTTTAGACGGACCTGATGCCTCAACTTGACTATGCGGCACACGATGTTGAGCTCTTCCCTCAACATTTACAGCAGTTACATACAGTTCTATGTATGTCGGCCTATTTTCAAATGTCATGTCGAACAAAGACCTCAATGCCATTGCACAAACGATCTCAACAGGTGTGTATCGCATAGGATTCTGGGACAACAACATTCTCCATGTAATTGCAATATCAAATGTGTTACTATCCCATCCAGTAAATTCATACATAATTCCCTTCAACTCCAGAAAAGAAATTCCGGATTGTACCCTGAGTATAAACTGTCTTCCACCCGTGCAATTAACACCATCAAAAGTTTGTATAATATCTCCTTCATAATGACACAACAGTGTGACTACGTTGCACGCCATAATTTCTAAACTGAAGCTCATGAAAACATACAATATAATATTAATGTAATTACACAACAAAGTATTTAATAATATTTTATCAAACAAAAAAATATAACATATTAACTAACTATGAACTATTCATATAATACACAATTCTTACACTGAATCAAATATATATTAACCAATTATTATTATTAGCCTACTACAGGCCCCATTCACTAATTATTATTAGTCTATTAAGGCCCAATCAATTAATTATTGTTATTATTATCCAACTCCAAATCTAGCGGGTCAATTATGTATTTATCACTTAATTATACTCTCAAAATGACCCTGGACCATGACAATACTACCACTTTAAAGGATTTAACCCGGTACGTTATTAATATTATAGTTGTTATATTACAATGCAACAAACAAATTATATAATACACCATTGTATATATCATGATAACAAATTCATATTATTTTATATGAACTATTTGAAATATAATATAAAACTATATAACTAATAATTTATCTAGCAGAATATATTGAAATGCAACATTAATATTAAATGAGTTACCAAAATCATAAATATATTAAAATAGAACATAAAAGCATACAACTAATTATATTTCTAGCACCATATTATTCGGTATTATATTAACAAATAAATTTTATAATACACGATTGTATGTACCACGATTATTATATTATTATTACTAAAATAACATAATAACAAATTTATATTATTTTATATGAACTATTTGAAACATACAATTGTATATATAATGATTATTATATTATTAATACAAAAAAAATCAAATAACAAATTCATATTATTTTATATGAACTATTTGAAATATACTATTGTATATATCATGATTATTATATTATTATTACTAAAATAACCTAATAACAAATTCATATTATTTTATATGAACTATTTGAAATATAACATAAAACCATACAACTAACAATATTTCTAGTACCATATTATTCTGTATTATATTAACAATCAAATTTTGTAATATACTGTTGTATATATCATGATTATTATATTATTATTACTAAAATAACCTAATAACAAATTCATATTATTTTATACGAACTATTTAAAATATACTATTGTATATATCATGATTATTATATTATTATTACAAAAACAACCTAATAACAAATTCATATTATTTTATATGAACTATTTAAAATATAACATAAAACCAAATAACTAATAATATTTCTCGCACCATATTATTACGTATTATATTAACAAATAAATTTTATAATATACTATTGTATATACCATGATTATTATATTATTATTACTAAAATAACCTAATAACAAATTCATATTATTTTATATGAACTATTTGAAATATACTGTTCTATATATATCATGATTATTATATTATTATTACTAAAACAACCTAATAACAAATTCATATTATTTTATAAGAACTGTTTGAAATATACTACTGTATATATCATTATTATTATATTATTAATACTAAAACAACCTAATAACAAATTCATAGTATTTTATATGAACTATTTGAAATATAATATTGCATATATCATGATTATTATATTATTATTACTAAAAAAACCTAACAACAAATTCATATTATTTTATATGAACTATTTGAAATATAACATAAAACCATACAACTTATAATATTTCTAGCATCATATGATTCGGTATTATATTAACAAATGAATTTTATAATGTGCTATTGTATATATCATGATTATTATATTATTATTCCTAAAATAACCTAATAACAAATTCATATTATTTTATATGAACTATTTGAAATATAATATTGTATATATCATGATTATTTTATTATTATTACTAAAACAACCTAATATCAAATTCATTTTATTTTATATGAACTATTTGCAATATACTGTTGTATGTATCATGATTATTATATTATTATTACAAAAACAACCTAATAACAAATTCATATTATTTTATATGAACTATTTGAAATATAACATAAGACCCTACAACTAATAATATTTCTAGCACCATATTATTCGGTATTATATTAACAAATAAATTTTATAATATACTATTATATATATCATGATTATTATATTATTATTACTGAAACAACCTAATAACAAATGCATATTATTTTATATGAACTGTTTGAAATATATTATTATACATATCATGATCATTATATTATTATTACTAAAATAACCTAATAACAAATTTATATTATTTTATATGAACTATTTGAATTATACTATTGTATATATCATGATTATTGTATTATTATTACTAAAACAACCTAATAATAAATTTATATTATTTGATATGAACTATTTGAAATATAACATAAAACTATAGAATTAATAATATTTCTGGCACTATATTATTTGGTATTATATTAACAAATAAAGTTTATAATATATCATTGTATATATCATGATTATTATATTATTATTACTAAAACAACCTAATAACGAATTCATATTATTTTATATAAACTATTTAAAATATACTATAGTATATATCATGATTATTATATTATTATTACTAAAAAAACCTAATAACAAATTTATATTATTCTATACGAACTGTTTATAATATACTATTGTATATATCATGATTGTTATATTATTATTACTAAAACAACCCAATAACAAATTCAAACTATTTTATATGAACTATTTAAAATATACTATTTATATATCATGATTGTTATATTATTATTATTAAAATAACCTAATAACAAATTCATATTATTTTATATGAACTATATAAAATATACTATTGTATATATCATGCTTATTATATTATTTTTACTAAAACAACCTAACAACAAATTCATATTATTTTCTATGAACTATTTGAAATATACTATTGTATATATCACGATTATTATTTTATTATCACTAAAATGACCTAATAACAAAATCTTATTATTTTATATGAACTATTTAAAATATACTATTGTATATATCATGATTATTATATTAGTATTACTAAAACAACCTAATACAAATTCATATTATTTTATATGAACTATTTAAAATATACTATTGTATATATCATGATTATTATATTATTATTACTAAAACAACCTAATAATAAATTTATATTATTTTATATGAACTATTTAAAATATAACATAAAATCATACAATTAATAATATTTCTAGCACCATATTATTTGGTATTATATTAACAAATAAATATTATAATATACTGTTGTATATACCATGATTACTATATTATTATTACTAAAATAACCTAATAATAAATTCATATTATTTTATATAAATTATTTGAAATATAACATAAAATCATATAATTAATAATATTTCTAGCACCATATTATTCGGTATTATATTAACAAATAAATTTTATAAAATACTATTGTATATATCATGATTATTATATTATTATTACTAAAACAACCTAATAACAAATTCATATTATTTTATATGAACTATTTGAAATATACTATTGTATATATCATGCGGGAGCCACAAGGCACTGGAACTATTGTTGTTGCTGTTGTTGTAAAACTATTGTATATATCATGATATTATATTGTTATTACTAAAATAACCTAATAACAAATTCATATTATTTTATATGAACTATTTATAATATACTATTATATATATCATGATTATTATATTATTATTACTAAAATAACCTAATAACAAATTCATATTATTTTATATGAATTATTTCTAATATACTATTATATATACCATGATTGTTATATTATTATTACTAAAATAACCTAATAACAAATTCATATTATTTTATATGAAATATTTACAATATACTATTGTATATATCATGTTTATTATATTATTATTACTAAAACAACCTAATAACAAATTCTTATTATTTTATATGCACTATTTGAAATATACTATTGTATATATCATGATTATTATTTTATTATTACTAAAACAACCTAATAACAAAATCATATTATTTTATATGAACCATTTGAAATATACTGTTGTATATATCATGATTGTTATATTATTATTACTGAAACAATCTAATAAGAAATTCATATTATTTTATATGAACTATTTGAAATATACTATTGTATATATATATCATGATTGTTATATTATTATTACTAAAATAACCTAACAACAAATTCATATTATTTATATGAACTATTTGAAATATAACATAAAATCATGCCACTAATAATTTATCTAGCAGAATATATTAAAATACAATATTAATGTTCAATGAGCTACTAAAATCATGAATATATTAAAATATAACATGAAACGATACAACTAATAATTTTTCTAGCATCATATTATTCGGCATTATATTACCAAATAAATTTTATAATATACTATTGTATTTATCATGATTATTATATTATTATCATTAAAACAACCTAATAACATTACTATAATAACAAGTTCGTAATATGTGATATGAACATGCAATATAAAAGTGTTATAAATGTATAAAAATGAATAATAACGACTTACATAACTTTGAAAATGAAGGGAAGATACTTCACTTTGTTTGAGAGAATAATAGGTTGAAAGATGTGTTTAAGTTATGAGTACTGTGGGAAATATAGAAAACATATGGCACTGTAGCGGGCCGGGCCTCGGGCCTAATTTTTTCAGGGGCCTGGGGCCGTTGGCTCTTTTGTTGTACAGAGCCAACGGCTCTTTTTTCACAAAAAATAAAAATAAAAATAAAAATAAAAATTATATATTTTTTTTCTATAAATACTTAAACCTCCCTAATTTATTTTTTTCACAAAATCTTTAATTCTCTCTTCTCTCTCTATGCATTCATCATCTCCCATCTTCTCTAATTTGCTAATTGCAAAATTGGACTCTAAAGTTCGAAGTTCGTAAAGTATTTGGCTGAAGTGTGAATTTCATTGTTCTCTCGTTTTGGTAATTTTGGTATCGTAATTTTTTTTGATTCGCATTTTTAGTTATTTAATTTGCATTACCACTTGCATTTTATAAATAATAATCATTTATACTAATATGGCACGCAACTCTTCATCATCATCTGGAGCCGGTCGTGCTAGTTCTAGCTCTTCTCGGCCACCTAGAATCCCTAAAAGGGCTAGAATTTTCTTACTTGATACTGAAGATCGAGCTTTTATACAACCAGACCCAATGCCCCAATACACTGATGATAGCATAGATTATAACTTTTCACAACCACAAGATTATCATGAGTCAGGTAGTGGTGGGGTTGGAGACTCACAAACTGATGAGGAACCCACCCCCACCACCGAAGCCCAGCCTGAAACTAGTACCTTGGCTAGTAGGCGTACAACTAGTGGGGTATGGAAGCACTTTACCTTTAATAAGACAACTAATAAAGCAACCTGTAAATTATGTGACCCACCTAAGAATTTTAGCCATCAACCCGACAGTGGGACGGGCATACTAAATAGACATATACTTAGGTGCCACCCCGAGCAATTCCCGGAAAAGAGCCAACAACGTTTAGTACAGCAAGTGACCGGTGCACTTGCTAATTTTAGGTTCTCTCAGGAGAGCAACCGTAGAGGGCTAGCTAAATATGTAATTTTGAGTGAAAGGCCTTTTAGTACCGGCGAAAACCTACATTTCGTCGACTACCTCCAACGAAATTTGAACCCCGCCATTGTGAGGATTCATCGGAACACCGTAAAGTGGGATGCTTTTATATTGTACCACAATATTAAAATTGGGATACATACACTTTTTGCGACGAACACGAGCATGTTCTCGTTGACGTCGGACGTATGGACGTCCAAACCCGGCCAACCTTATATGTACATAACGGCACACTGGACCGATGAATCCTTCATCAACCAGAAGAGAATAATTCATTTTTGGCTTTTAAATTGCCCCCATACTGCCAAGGTAATTGCGGGTGCGATTACGTCGGCAGTCCGCGATTGGGGCATAGAACAATGTATCTTCAGTATTACGTTTGACAATGCTTCCAATAACACTGCATCCGTAGCACATTTAATTAGGAAAATGAGACCCATGTTAGGTGGGAAGTGTTTTCATATTCGTTGCATCTGTCACATTTTGCATTTAATGGTAATGGATGGTTTAGATCTTATAGACGTATCCCCTGCCACCTTAAGATCTGTAATAATATCAATTAAAGCATCCGTTACTAGAAAAAAAAGATTTAAAAATGTATGTAGGTTGCATAACATAGAATATAAATAATTTAAATTAGACTCCAAAACTAGGTGGTCGTCTATGGTAGTAATGTTAGAGCGCATTCTACCATACAAAGACGCTCTGATGGAATTCGCCCATGAAAATCATGTAGAATGGTACGATTACAACCTGAACGGTATACATTGAGAGACAATAGATAAAATTTGTAAATTTTTTAGTATGTTGAAAGACGCGACAACATTTTTTTCGGGTTGCTACTATCCGACCATGCCTCAAGCAATATCAATATTGCTTGATATTGTAAATTGGATGGTGGGTAATGAATCCAACCCCATTTTGTTTGGATCGATTACGGCAATGAAAGAAAAGTTTGTCAAATATTTTTCTGAACTACCTCTTACTTATTGCTTTGCAACTATTTTAGACCCTCGTTGTAAACGCGGGGGTTTCAACTTGTTTTGCCAATATTTTTTTAAATATTTGCATCCTACTCTTAATATCGACACTTTTATTGCCGATGTCGATAACGACTTGCATAATTTATTTTCTGAGTATTCTCATAAATTATCATTCAATAATCCTAGTACTACTGCAGTAGGATCTTCCACATCTAGTGGAAGTAATTCACACATGTCATATTCATGGAAGCTGTTGGAGCAATTTATGCTCGCAGTAGCCCCCATGTCATGTGACGAGCTAGATTATTAATTGCGGACACTGTTGGTCCATATTTTCGGGCCGCCGGCCAACCCGCATTTTGACCTTTTGCAATGGTGGAACACAAACCAAACCCAATATCCCGTGCTTTCCACCATGGCACGTGATATACTAAGTTGTCCAGTGTCTTCAGTAGCATCGGAGTGTGCTTTTAGTCTTGGTGGCACGTTGCTTGGAACGAAGAGGGCAAAGCTATCGCCGTCGAGCTTGGAGATGTTCGTGTGCTTGAAGGATTGGCTGCTTGTTTAGGCAAGAGATCAACAGAGAATGAAGCTGGATTCATCGAGCGATGAAGAAGACGACCGCACAACTGATACGTCAAATGATGGCGTAGAAACCCCCCGATATGACTGATATCAAGATTCAAGACTTTTGTATGTTAATTATTTACTTTCAAATATTTACGTCAAAAGATGACCGCACACTCCATATGTCAAACTTTATATTTTTTGATAAATAAATTTGTATATTTAAATATTAGGCCCCAACTTTGTATTGGTATTTGATACGTTATTTATTTACTGATATTTTTTTGGTAATTACTTATTGTATATTTTATTTTATTTATTACATATATTTAGTATTATTTTTTTTGAACATGTATACTTGGAAAAAAATATATTTGTATCTCATATTATTTATCAATGAATTACAATAATTTTAGTACAAAACGACTATGTATATTTTAAATTTTTTTTTAATTTAGTTAAAAAGGCGGGCCGGTCCCGGCCCCAGAGGCCCTCGGGCCCGGCCCGGCCCGGTTCTCTAGGGGGCTAGGGCCGGCCTGACCTGGCCCATGGCCACCACTAGGGTTCAGGAATCTTGCAGGGGAAGGGGAGGGGTTCAGGAATATTATAGGTAGGGGGAATCATGCAGGCGAGGACTGCGTACGGACGCTGTCCGTAACGGCATTCGAAAGTGGACGTCTATCGAACGCCTGCACGCCGTCCACATCGGCGTTCGAAGCGTCCCTTTCGAACACCGTTAGGGACTGCGTACGGACACCGTCCACATCGGCTTTCGAAAGGCGTCCATTTTCGAATGCCGTCATAGACGGCGTCCGTATGCCGTCCACCTTTCAAACGCCATTTCCGACGACTTTTCTTGATGTCGCTACAGTAAAGGTGCCAATTTGGTAATTATTTTTCAAACTATGCTATTTTGGTAAATACTTTTCAAAATGATGCTAGTTTGATAAAAATTCCCAAAAATATATATATATATATATATATCTATACACACACATTAGACATATAAATAAACGATGTTTATGTAAACCGAATTGAGTAGCCAAGTTGGAAGGGGTAAAACAGTGCTCTTTGCTTGACTACAAAAATGAAAGCCAAGATGGGCCAAATTATATGACATGACGTCAGGTGGGCCTACTTCTTTTTTAACGTTATTTTTCTTTACGGATTTCTGTTGTCCCTGTCCTTCATGTCCACTTAGCATATAATTTGCATTACTTTATTTTTTTGGATAAAAAATATGCAATACTTACGACCAACTTAAATAATAAGATACATATTTAATCTTTTACTAATAAAAAGAAATGACATGTGTAACAATAATGGTTTCGCATTAATAATATTTTATTAAGTAAATTATTTATAACATACAAATGCGTAGTGTTTACCTAGTGCAAGGTATGCTTGGGAATGACGCTATTGGTAGAACAAATTTGCAAAGTACTTGCAACCAGGTAACAACGAGATCTCAGGTGTTGAGGCTATGTAATCACTTTCCTTAAAGTTTATTTCGGTATACGAAATGTCCTCAAGGATACAAAAACAACCAAAACTGAAGCGAGGATGTGTAAAGGGAGAGATAAATCGAGATATGAAGAGATTGGTGTTTGTAATTCAAGAACACAACACAAGAACACTTGAATACAAAGATCCTTTTAATTTCATTTTCCCCTTTTATTTTTCATCCAATCATCTTCGCCATAAAAGTGTGGAGTATATATATGTATTCATGAAAAGAGACATCCCCAAATGAAGAGCCAAAAGTGACACAACGAACCAAGAAAAACCGCGCAGACAAACTGTCGAAACAGACATGTGTGTCGAAGCTGTGTGTCGACACATAGATCAACACACACGCTTACTGTAGATCTATGTGTCGACACACACTTCCTATGTGTTGACACACAGAGTTCCTCCGTGCGCTTCTATAAAGAGCTGTGTGTCGACACACATTTTCCCATCGTTCTGTTGGATTGTGTGTCGAAACACATGGCCCATGTGTTGACACACGCCCCTAACAAGCTCTAAACATTCAAAACAAGTATTGGGACAATCTCAAATACATCTTATACATACAAAAACAACATTTAACATATTTAGGTATTATTTAACACATATTTGAAAATACATCAACAATCCCCCACCATTTTCAAAATACAACCAATCTCAAAATGACAACTCGGTTATAGGAGGCCTTATTGTGCATCAACGAGGGTGTCTCGTGATTGAACCCCCAGGTAGTGAAAAGACCATACAGTAATCGGATCGAAAATGGTAGATCGAGCTTTGAACCATACAACCCATTTGACTAACCGACTATCTAATCACGCGCAAGGCGTACTCCCCGTGCACACCCTACAACTCCCAGATCGACACATTTGTGGCCTATGGTCCTGTAACCTTCGTGAGTGTTTCAGGGCCAAATCCTTAGTCAAAAATCACCCCTTTGAAGCGGCCAAACTTCAGCACACACTAAGGTGGACCTCATTGATCATGTCCCTGCGACGTGACATTCAATAAGTTCTAAAACAAGGTCCATTAAGAGCTTTTGGTCATCCTTTTAGAATCTCTGACGCAGGTATCAAGCACTTCACACTCGGGATGGAAAAAATTCTCATTTAGTGCTTGCAGTCACACAGATGACAAGTCTTTCTCATTGAACCCGAGACCTAGCGTCATACTAAGCGTCAAGTTGAGGGCCTATCATGGGCGACTAAATATGACAGGTTTCAACCCCATCCCTTCACTTGTTCTCAGAACCAAGTCTCTAGCCAGGCCTTTAGTGAATGGATCCACTAGATTCTAACTTGTTCTCATGAATTCCACAGTGATAACACCTTCCCGAATAAGGTGGCTCACCATACTATGCCTTACACTAATGTGTCTGGAGTTCCCGTTATACATCTCACTGTACGCTCTAGAAAGCATAGCCTGACTATCACAGTGGATAGAAATTGGTGAGATCGGCTTTGGCCACAAAGGTATCTCATACAAGAGATCCTTTAACCACTCAGCTTCTTTAGCCGCAGAAGCACGAGCTATAAACTCCGCCGCCATTGTAGAATCAGATATGTAAGTTTGTTTCTTGGAACCCTAAGAAACCGCACCCCCACCAATCAGGAATACCCATCCACTCGTGGACGCATGATCCTCCACATCGGAGATCCAACTTGCATCAGAGTACCCCTCTAAAATTAGAGGATACCCTACATAAGAGAGACCATAGTTCATAGTCTTCTTTAGGTACTTTAATACCCGATGCACTGCATCCCAGTGCAACTTACTCGGATTGCTGGTATATCTACTCAGCTTTCCAACAGCAAAGGCGATATCAGGCCTTGTGCTTGTCATGGCGTACATAAGACAGCCAATGGCTCGGGCGTACTCCAGTTGTGCCACTGGAGCACCACCATTCGGTACTAATTTCATACTAGGATCCATTGGAATGGATATTGGTGCACAATCAAAGAAATGGAACTTTTTCAACACATTTTCAACGTAGTGAGACTGCGTCAAGGAAATGGTATCACCATTCCTTACAATCCTTACACCAAGGATTACTTCCGCCTCCCCCATGTCTTTCATAGCAAAGTTTTCTGTGAGAAACTGTTTAGTTCTCTCTACTTGTTCCATATGAGTACCGAATATTAGCATGTCATCGACATACAAACATATAATGACCCCTTTGCCATTATCAAACTTGCTATAGACACATTTATCAAATTCATTTATAACAAATCCGTTGTTAAGAACAACTTGATCAAACTTTTGGTGCCATTGCTTCGGGGCTTGCTTTAGCCCATACAGAGAGCATATGAGTTTACATACTTGTCTCTCTTGGCCTGGAACAACAAAACCTTCCGGTTGTTCCATGTACATTTCCTCCTCTAGCTCACCATTCAAGAATGCCGTTTTGACATCCATTTGGTGTATCACTAGTTTATAAATAGAGGCAAGGGCAATCAATATCCTTATCGTCGATATTCTTACCACGGGGGCATACATGTCAAAGTAGTCCAACCCATGCTTTTGGGTGAACCGTTTTGCCACCAATCGGGCCTTATACTTGTCTATTGTTCCATCAACTTTCATCTTCTTTTTGAAGATCCATTTGCACCCGATAGACTTACTACCTTGTGGAAGATCCACCAATATCCAGGTACTATTTCCAATGATGAAATCCATCTCATCATTCACTGCCTCTCTCCAGAAGGAGGCATCATGAGACCTAATTGCCTCATTAAACGTCATGGGATCAACTTCCATGACACAACAATATGGAGCCTCTTGGTCCAGATCGTTCCTCGAACCTTCTACCAAAAACGTGTAGAAGTCCGAACCGAAAGATTTCTCTTTCCTTGCTCTCTTACTCCTTCAGAGTTCTAGAGCACTTTCAGGGACATCTTCCCTCTCATGACGAACATCGTCATATGATACTTGAGTGTCACTTTCAATCGGTACATAGTCCCTTGGTCTAGGGACAGAAGTAAACCGATTCTCGTCAAATATCACGTCTCTCGATTCTATTATTGTATTCACATTGATATAATCATTAGGTTCAATTACATAGAACTGGCATGCCTTGCTATGAGATGCATAACCCACAAAGATGCAATCAATGCCTCTTTCACCTAACTTTTTACGTTTAGGTTTAGGGACGTTAACAATTGCCTTGCCCCCCCACACTTTCAGATAAGTCATATTAGGGGCTCGTTTGTTCCACAATTCATATGGGGTTATCTTATTTCTTTTGTTTGGAACTCTATTCAATATGTGACAGGCTGTTAACATAGCCTCACCCCAAAACCCATCGCTGAGACCGGAATAGGATAACATGGAATTAACCATTTCAGTTGAAGTCTGATTTTTCCTCTTAGCCACGCCATTCTGTTGTGGTGTATACGGAGCAGTTATATCATGTATAATCCCGGTAGTTTCAAAATATTTAGGATCGTAGCATTCCCCACCACGGTTTGACCTAAGGCGTTTGAGGAAGGTCTCACAGTGTAATTCAGTTTCTGCTTTATAAGCTTTAAATCTATCAAGCGACTCATCTTTGTGACTTATCAGATATACATAACAAAATCTCGAACAGTAATCTATAAATGTCACAAAGTATTTCTTTCCACCCAAACTCGGTGTGCGCTTGAAATCACATAAATTGCTATGTACTAGGTCAAGTAGATTAGTCTCTCTTTGCATTGAAGGAAATGGTAGTTTCGTTATCTTAGTTAACATGCACGTTTTGCATTTATCATCAATTTTATCTATGTGAGGAATCAACGAAGAATTAACTATTTCATGCAATCTATGAAAATTCACATGACCTAACCTTTGATGCCATCAAAGCGACGAATCAAGCATATAAACAGAACTATTAATTTTATTATCAATGTTCATCTTGAACATACCATTACATAAGTAGCCTTTGCCAACAAAGACTCCACCCTTAGACAAAACAAACTTGTCGGCCTCGAAGACCAACTTGAACCCAAACCGATTTAACAGGCCACCGGACACGAGGTTCTTCTTAACGTCAGGAGCGAAGCATACATCGGTTAAAGTAAGGGTATTTCTAGACGTGAAAAGTAAATCAACTTTTCCCTTTCCTTTAACCGGTACCGATGCCCCATTTCCCATGAACAACTCAGTTCCGTTGTCCATGGGCTCAAACGTCATGAAGAACCCCTTGTCCTTACACACATGTCTTGTGGCCCCTGAGTCCATCCAACAAGAGTTATCACTGTCGACTAGATTGACTTCCGATATCATCGCCATGAACCTATCGTTCGAATTTTTGGCACGATGATCAAGCCCCTTGCCTTTATTCTTTTTAAGGCGATAACAGTCCTTGCAGTGACCGGGCTTCTGACACTCCCAACAGACCAATTTTGGCCTCTTGTCGTTCTTCTTCTTTTGGAAGTGTTCGATTCTCTCGGGTCCCTTGCTTGACTGGCCTTATTCTGTGATATTGATTTTACCAACATCACCAGGGCTGTCTTTGTTGTCATCCCGTACCCTGTAACCTTCCTCAACACATAAACAGTTAGCCAATTCCTCAATTGATATATCTTCCTTCTTGTGTTTAAGACTTTTCTGAACATCTTTCCACGAAGGGCGAAGTTTGTCAATTAAGGAAGAAACAACTATGGTATCATCCATGTTCATTTTATGTTGTTTGAAATTATTCAATATTCGTTCGATTTCATGGAATTGCTCCATGATAGGACAAACATCTACCATCTTATAATTATTGAATTGACTAACCAGGAACTTTTTGCTTGTAGCATCCTCGGCCATATAGCGTGCCTCAAGAGCGTCCCACAGCTCCTTCGCCGTCGGCATGTTCGACTAGATATCAAACAGGGCATCAGTCATACCATTCAGAATATGCCCTTTGCTGATGTAGTCATCATTCTACCACTTCAGTCTGGCCCTCTGCTTGGCCAACGTCTCCTCCTCCTCAGAGACGGGGGATGGCAATGGTGTATTCAGGACATACACCACATTCACCGTCGTGATGAGGAAGTGCATCTTCCTCTGCCATCGACGGAAGTTCCCGTCATCAAAACGGTCCAACTTCACAAATAGGGCAGTCATTTCCCTTAGTGATGAAGCCATAACCCAAATCAGAAATCAAACCTTAAGATTGTTAGAGCAAATTTGTGAAATACTTACAAAATACTTGCAACCGGGTAACCGCGAGATCTCAGGTGTTGAGGCTGTGTAATCACTTTGCTTAAGATTTATTTCGGTATAAAAAATATCCTCGGGGATACAACAACAACCAAAAATGAAGCGAGGATGTGTAAAGGGAGAGATAGATAGAGATATGAAGAGATTGGTGTTTGTAATTCAAGAACACAACACATGAACACTCAAGAACACTTGAATACAAAGATCCTTTTAATCTTATTTTTTCCTTGTGCTTTTCATCCAATCATCGTCATCATAAAAGTGTGGAGTATATATATATATTCATGAAAAAAGACGTCCCAAAATTAAGAGCCAAAAGTAACACAACGAACTAGGAAAAAACAAACCGTCAAAATAGACCTGTGTGTCGAAGCTGTGTTTCGGCACACACACTTACTGTAGATCTGTGTGTCGAAACACTCTTCCTATGTGTTGACACACAAAGTTCCTCCGTGCGCTTATGTAAAGGACTGTGTGTCGACACATGGGCCATGTGTGTCGACACACAGCTATTTCCCCATCGTTTTGTTGGATTGTGTGTCGACACACATGGCCCATGTGTCGACTCACACCCCTAACAAGCTCTAAACATTCAAACCAAATATTGGGACAATCTCAAATACATCTTATACATACATACACAACATTTAACATATTTACGTATTATTCAACACATATTTTGAAAATACATCAACAGCTATTTGGTCAAGAAACTCGAGGAATTGGAACAATGCCATCTAAATTAACGAGAAGCATTGTTGTCATGTGAAAAGACCATTGTGGTTCATAGTAAATATAAATATTTGAGAAGAACACCATTTTCATTAATGAGGTGAGCAAACTAATCCCTAAAACTAGCAATTCGAAGCGGTCACTGCAATGCGCGTGAATGGGAAAATAGAGGTACGGAAAGGCTCAACGGCCTTCTCTTAAATTTTATTATTTGATGATAAAAATTAAAGGGGAAAGATAACTCGATTTCTCACAACTTGAGAAACGAGGTACAAGTATAAATAAAAATTCTCAAAATTAGACTAACTCTAAAACCTTAGATTTGCCACCTTTATATAGAGGAGTTGCTACAAGGAAAGAATTCAAATTTGTGATGATTAAAAAAGGAAATAAAGCTAAAAATGAAAAGGCAATAAAATCCTCCCTAAAATCTCGGAGAGAAAGATGCTTGTCAATCTCGGATGATTTGTTCCGTGTTGAACCCCTTCGTCCCACCAAGATATCCTCTCACCTAAAGCTAATCCATGGCGGCTGCATCATCCCTCTGGCCTAACGCAAATCCATAGCAGTTGCATCATCCTCCCTAGGTTGGAGAGAATATGCCCTCGAATTCGCTTGAGGTTAGTATTGTAGTTTTTGCCGAAATAATGAGTAAGGTGCTTGACGTTGAAGACATTTGAATTCCTCATACCGGGTGGAAGCTGAAGAAAGTAGGCGGTTGTTATTAACTTTCTCCAGAACCGCCAATGGGCCAATCTTACGGGCCGTGCGCTCATTGTACTCCCACGCTGGGAATCATTCTCATGTCAAGATTTCCCAAACTTTGTCTCCAATCTGGAACTGAACTTCTCACCATTTGTTATCACTAGCCGTCTCGTATTTGGCGGTAGCTTCCAATAACTGAGCTCTGGTTTGTTCATGGACATCCTTGAGTGGCTAGATAAAGTCCTCCGCCTTCCCATGTGGGTGTGTCAAATCTGGTACTGGTGTCAGATCAATCGAAGAATGAGGAATAAAACCATAGATAACTTGGAATGGCATGAACCCTGTACTCCTGTTTATGGAGCTGTTGTAGGCAAATTTGGCTTAATGGAGCTTCATTGCCCATCCCTCGGTGTTTTTTCCAGTGAGGAATTGGAGAAGATTACCCAGCGACCGGTTAATGACTTTGGTTTGTCCACCCATTTGAGGGTGATGGACAGTGCTAAAGGTGAGAGACGTATTCGCCATTTTCCATAACATTCTCTAGAAGTGATTCACGAACCGAACATCCCCATTAGACACAATGCTAGCAGGCAACCCATGCAGCTTGTACACTTCTTCTCGGAAGTAGAGTCCCGCAACATGTATGGCGTCAACAACTTTCTTGCACCCGATAAAGTGTGCCATCTTGGAGAAACGGTCTACGACAACGAAGATGGAGTCAATCCCACCAGTGGTCCTTGGCAAATCCAACAAAAAGTCCATGCTCAAATCTGTCCACGGCTGACTTGGAGCCGATAACGGCATGTAAAGTCTTGCGTTGGTCATCCCACCCTTTGAGATTTGACAAACACGGCAATGCTTGACATACCTCTCAACTTCCTTGTGAATGGTGCGCCAGTAATAGTTGGCAATAATGAGTTTGACCGTTTTGTCTTAGCCCACATGCCCCACGTTATGCTTCTCCCCTATGATCTTAAGCCGCCAACTCGAACTCAGGATGCAAAGCTAATTCCCCTTGAACAAGTACTCGCCAGGAATAAAGTAATAAGAAATAGACCTGGAATGTGCGTCCTGCCTATCTCACCAAAAGTGGGATCATCACGATACAGCTCTGCCAACTATTCAAACTAGATACCTCCACTTTGCTCTGCACCAGGGCCAAGTTTTGTCGGCTTAGTGCATCCACCACTTTGTTCATCATGCTTGACTTGTGCTTGATGGGGAAGTGGAAGAGTCGTAAGTAGCTGGCCAATTGGCGTGTCTGTCCGGGAGCTTGTCTTGGCTATTGATGTATTTGAGAGCAACATTATCATAATAAAAAATGAACTTTCGATTGGCTAAGTATGACTCCTAGTGCCTCAATGCCCTCACCAATGCATAGAACTCTAGACCGTGAGGTTAGTAATTCTACTTATTCCCATCAAGCTTCTTACTGAAATACGTGATCAGCTTCCCATCTTGGCTGAGCACAGTGCCAATGCCAATCTTGGTGGCATCCATGTGCAAATCAAACATCTTCTGAAAATCAGGAAGGGCTAAAACCGGTGCCGTGATCAGCTTTTCAAAGGAAGGAACTCTTCTTCAAATATTTAGTGATAGGCGCCATGATTGAACTAAAGCCTAGAACAAAGTGCCGGTAGGATGACGCCAACCAATGGAAGCTAGGAACCTCGTCAATTGTTCTCAGTTGAGGCCAGTCACGAATTGCAGCAATCTTACCCTCATCAACTGATATGTCATCCTTGGATACAACGAACCTAATCCCTCATGAATTCGTACTTCTGAAAGGTAGCAAACAGACTTTGGGCTCTTAAGGTACGAAGCACTTCCTCTAGATGACAAATATGCTCAACACAGTCAGCGCTATAGATCAAGATATCATCAAAATAAATGATGACGAACTTTCCAATGAAAGGCCATAGAACCTTATTCATAAACCTCATGAACGTACTTGGTGCATTGGACAACCCGAATGGCACGACCAACCACTCGTAAGCTGTCTTCCACTCATCTTCTAGCCAGATGCGAATCTGGCGGTACCCACTCCTAAGATTTGACTTCGTGAATACCTTTACGCTGATCTAACAAGTCATCCAACTTTGGAATAGGGAAACGATAACACACTGTGATTTGTTGATTGGCCTACTGTCAACACACATCTTCTAGCTTCCATCCTTCTTTTGCATTAGCAATGCCGGAATAGCGCAAGGACTCAAGCTCTCTAGGATAAAACCTCTGCATGCTGCTCCTCCACTTGGCGTCTCAGCTCCTCGTGCTAAGCTGGGCTCATTAGGTAATGAGGCCTATTCGGTAAGGATGCACTTGGAAACATATCAATGCGGTGCTGGATGTCCCTCAATGGCAGCAGTGTAGCATGCAACTCTTCTGGAAATACATTAGCGTATTTCTCCAATGGGGCGGTAACTTCACTCGATGACTCCTTTGGATTGGTAGTGCTTTCCTTCCCAATCAAGTTAAACACAACTCTAGTCTCGTCAACCTCCTTGGCAAACATGGCGTGTCCTTGGATGTTGGGGTGCTGGGCTTCCGGGGTCCTCGAGGCCTCCTCCTTTTTGGACAATAAGATGATTTTCGTCCCATCAAAGATGGAACTGTACGTGTTTTTTCTTCCCGTCGTGAATGGCACTTCTATCATATTGCCATGGGCATCCCAATAGCAAAAGGTAGGCATCCATATTAACTACGTCACACCAAACCCTGTCTTTGTACATAGCCCAGATTGCAAAATTAACCAAGCAAATTTTTGAAACGGTCACCTGATTTCCTTTCTTTAGCCATGATAACTTGTAAGGGTTGGGATGTGCTTCTGTCTTTAACCCTAGCTTGGCGATTGCCTCGTCAGATATCATGTTCTCGCAGCTGCCTGAATTAATAACCATGCGGCATACCCTACCACTAATAGTGCATGTGGTTTAGAAGATGTTGTTCTTTAGCCAACCATCCCCCTGCTTCTCTCTAGGCGTGAAGCAAACATGCCTAACCACTAGTAGATGCCCCTCATCACTTGTCACGGCATCCTCCTCCGGTTTTGCTAACTCATCCTGGCTGTCTTCCTCAATGACCACGCCTCCTTCTCCTCGTGGTTCATCAATGAAAAGAGCCTTACCAGGCCTGTCACCTTTCTGGCAATTAGCAACATGATGGCCAACTTCCCCGCACTTAAAGCAATGTGTCCTTGACGAACCCACCACATCTTGAGTATGCTGTCTTCCAGTGTTGACTGGTGGTGATCTATTTGGTTTAATATGAGTTGGCGGTACTCGTGTTTGGTCCCTCTCGCCAACTTGTGTACTTGAGGTCCCGCCAACTGTGCGGCGTCTCTGCTACCATTCCACATTCACGGCTCTTTGGCTTGCTTCAGACAAGGTGAAGATATCAAACATGTTCAGCATTTCTTGGATAGACTCCCTCAAACCTCCAATGTGGCGATCCGCCAACTGCTTCCCTGACTCCGCCAAGACATTCCTGGCAACTAAAAAGTAGAACTCCATTGTGTACCCCTCCAAGGACCTCGAGCCCTGGCGTAACCCCTGTAGGTGTTGATACATCAACGTGGCGTGGTTGTGAGGCAAGAAAACACCTATCATGTGCTTCTTCATTTTCTCCCACAATTCGATTTTGCCCTTCCTTGGCGAAGCCGGATTTGCTTCAATTGGTGTTTCATAGGCCGAAGGTGTTTAGCTGTTCAAGTGGTTTTAGGCCGGAATGTTAGTTGAGCTTTGGTCTTTGGCGGTTATGTCTTGGTCCATTTTGGCGGCCGGTTCTTTGTTAAGTGTTTAGTTTGTGTCTTGATTCATTATTTGAAGTTTATATCTTGTAAGAGTATAAATAATGGTGTTCTTGTAAGATTCATTCATTCCATGAAATATAACATCTCTAATTCTCTCTCTATTCTCATCTCCCTTCCCTTCATTTCTCATCTAACCTCTATCTCATTTAGGTTATAGCCAAGATTCTACTTAGACTATAACATCTAGTATTTAAGCCTTGCGTTCTTGATTGATCGGATTCAAATTGAGTTCAATTCGATCTAATTGCAAGGATCTCAGGCTTGATCATGCTGAAATTGAGTTTGAGCTGAAATCTAGCTAGACATAGACGATCCTATCACATGGCTGGTGGACCTATAACTCGTGCCAATGCTGCTCAAAATGCAACAATGTAGTGGAAATCCTCCTACATATGCTGCAGCAGTTACTGGTGCTGATGGTGGAGTTAATCAGAATGATTGTTAGGATCAAATGATGGGCATGATTCAAAATATGATGCATACTATGCGTCAGAACATGAAGCAAAGATTCGAGACATAGTCTCAGCATATTTCACAGCAAATTTTGCAGCAGATGTCCAATTTCTAGCCGAGACTTGAGAGGCGGAAGCAGCAGCCTCCTAGTGCAGGCATATTTCAGCCTGCTAGCCAGCAAGTAAGTCCACTAGAACCGAGGCCAACACCTGATGCTAGCCAACAAGAAAGGCCTCCAGAACCGAGGCCAACACCTGATGAAAGCAGTTAGGGCAATTCTAGCTCGAGGAGCAGCAATTTTAGACAATCGCGAGTGGATTTAGAGCCTTTCGATGGTACATTGCCTCAATCTTGGATAAGGAAGTGTGAAAGAAACTTTCATTTTTACAATATTGAAGAGCATGAAAAGGTTGAGCTAGCCGCGGTTTATTGCATGGTGAATTGGAGGTTTGGTATTATAGTTTGATGCGAAGCAATCCAGCAATATCTTAGACTGAATTTGCAAATGAACTCTGTGATCGATTTAGAGATGAAGATGTGAGTGAGGTAGTGGATAGCTTCGACAAGCTGACCCAGGTTTCTGCAGTGAAGGACTATATGAGACGCTTTGAAGGACTGAGAGCTTGCATGCTCAGTGTTTATCCAGAGGCTCTAGAGTCGTATTATGTGTCCAATTTTGTGAGTGGGATCAAGCCTAAGATGAAGCACATGGTGAAGGATTTCGAACTAGAAACACTATCCCAAGCTTATTCTAAAGCTAGGAAGGTGGAGAGCATAGTGATAAATCCGTTTGATTCTACTAAAGGAAAGGCTGTTGGCACCGGAAACATTTCTTCAAGACCTTCTCAAGCCTTCAATAGAGGAAGCACTAATGACAAAAAGAAGCCTAAAAAACTGTGCTATAAGTGTAATTAGAGATACTTATTTGGGCACAAGTGTGATCCCAAGTGTCTGATGGTAGCTTCGGGGGTTGAAGCTGCTGAAAATGAGGAATCAGGTGGTGTTATTAAGACTATGGAAGATAATGTGGGACTGGAAGAAGAATTTGAGGAGGAGAATGGCGTGGAGATCTCGGTGAAGGCCTTAACAGGGAGTGGTGCTCACAACACCATCCGGATCAAAGGGAAAGTGGGACAAAGGGAATTGTTGATACTCATTGATAGTGGTAGTACACATAGCTTCGTGGATCCTCAGGTGGTTAGAGCTGTGGGATAATTAAAACCAATCCTTTATCTGTCACCGTTGCTAATGATAACTCCATCTTGACTCATACCAAGAGTAAGGGGTTTAGTTGGAAGATGCAAGGGCACAAGTTTGACTTTGATTTCAGGTGCTGAGGTTGGGCGGTTGTGACATGGTATTGGGGTTTGATTGGATGAGAACTTTTAGCCCCATTCTCTTTGATTTTGCTCAGCTTGCTGTTTCTTTTGAGAGGAATGGAGAATAGATTCAATTGAAGGGGATTGTTAAGCAGGGACAACTTCAATTGATGGAGGGTAAAGGCCTGCAAAAGTTACTCAAGAAGAGGGCTTATCACTGGGTGGGACAGCTTCATTCCGTCGCAGCTATTCCTGAAGTGGCTCAAGATGATTTTGATGCAGTCTTGGATTCTCTACTGCAGAAATATGGCAGCCTATTCGAGTAGCCTATAGTGTTACCTCCAAGGAGGAGTTTTGATCATGCTATTCCTCTGAAAGATGGAACCAATCAAGTGAATTTGGAGCCCTGCAAGTACCCTCATTCTCGAAAGAATGAGATAGAAAGGCAAGTGGAGGAGTTGCTTCAAACGAAGTTCATAAGACACAGTCAATAGTCCATTTGCCTCACCTGCAATACTGGTAAAGAAGAAGGATGGATCTTCTAGAATGTGCATAGACTACCGGCAACTCAATGCAATGACAGTTAAGGACAAGTTTCCTATACCTATCATTGATGATCTTTTGGATGAACTTCATGATTCTTGGTACTATTCCATGCTAGACCCGAGGCAAGGGTACCACCAATTCAAGTTCAAGAGCAAGACATTCCAAAGACAGCTTTTAGAACTCACTACAGCCACTATGAGTTTGTTGTTATGCCTTTTTTCGTATCCAACACTCCTGCTACATTTAAGGCTTTGATGAACTCTGTGCTCAAGCCATACTTAAGGAAGTTTGTGCTAGTGTTCTTCGATGATATTTGGTTTACAGCCATACACTACAGGAGCACTTAATTCATTTGGAGAAGATGTTTCAGGTCATGAGGCAACATAAATTGTTTGCCAAGCTGTCTAAGTGTACTTTTGCCAAGGGCCTAGTGGAGTATTTGGGTCATATTGTCACGGGTAAGGGAGTTGCAACTGATCCCAACAAGATCAAGGCCATGGAGGATTGGCCGGAACCAAAGTCAGTTAAACAATTGAGAGGATTTTTGGGTTTAACTGGTTATTATCGAAAATTCATAACTGGATATGGACTGATAGCACAACCTTTAACTAATTTATTAAAGAAATACTCTTTTCATTGGAACAATTCAGAAAGGGAAGCTTTCAATTAGCTTAAGAAATCCATGATTACAGCCCCACTTCTAGTGATGCCAAACTTTGATCTTCCCTTTGTGCTAGAAATTGATGCAAGTAGCAGTGGAATTGGAGCAATTCTGTCACAAAATGGGAGGCCATTGGCCTATCTCAGTCAAGCCTTAGGTCCCAAGAGCCAGAAGCTGTCGTTTTATGAAAAGGAGTGCATGGCAATTCTTTTAGCTGTGCAAAAGTGGAGGCATTACTTGGAAGGGCACCATTTTGTGATTAAGACCAATCATCAAAGTCTCAAGTATTTGCTTGAGCAAAGAATTTCTACTTGAGTGCAAAGAAAAGGGCTCATGAAGATGCTTGGGCTAGATTATACCATTGAGTATAGGAAGGGGGTTGAAAATCTAGTGGCAGATGCTCTATCCAGGAGACAAGATGAAGATGTAAGGGAAGCTACCTGTGCTGCTGTGAACCAAGTGGTTCCTTTGTGGATGAATGAAGTCATTAAGTCGTATGAGAATGATGTGTATGCTCAGAAGTATGTCATTCCCTGCTGGATTCAGTCAGAGAATGCAGAGGAAGAAGCTGGAACACTTCCCCAACACCCCTATATATAGTACTTGATGTTGGTATAACATGAAATAAAAAATTTTACAGGCTTCACTCTTATTTCTTGTATTTCCCTTCCTATTCTATCCGATTTTTTTTCTACTCTGTATTGGTTTCTTTTCTTGACTGAATTGATGCTGGAACACTTCTTGGTATAAAATGAAATAAAAAATTTTATAGGCTTCACTCTCATTTGCTCTTCTTGCCACCCATTGCCACCCACCTTGCAACTTGCTGCTTTTAGCTGATTTTGTTCAGTTTTTGCGTCATTCCACTGCCCAAAATCAGTTCTTACGTCACCACGGACATGTTTTAGAAGTGTATAAAGCATCTTTGCTTTTTATTTGTGCATTTTGCCTCCCATTTTTGCAATTTGTAATGAATTGTACATGAACTTGGTTCATCCTTGCTAAACCATGTAGAATTGATGTGTTTTGCCATTTTTTGCATTTTTTTGATGTATGTTGCATTCCCTTGTTGATGTTGATGATAAAACCTAGAAAGATTTAGCATAAAATGAGTATTTTCCCAAGGAAATAGCGATAGGAGTGAAAAGGAGCAAAAGCAATAAAAGTATGATGTAAAATGGTATGAAAATGAACCTAAATGATATGAATAATTATGTATGAAATTAGACTTATCAAGTGACAAGTGGCGCCTGTTTCCTCTCCAGGACTTCCCTGAATACAAGATCCTCCTCAACGGCGATGAGCCAATCCTTGAACTCTTCCGGACGTCCTCCTCCGTTAAATTTCAGAATCTCAATCTAAAGGCTGGTCTCCCACCTCCAATCATCACGGTCATTGAAGTCACTGACATTGTGTTGATGGCACCTCATCCGAGCCTCCGGTTACTCTTCTTCTTGAAACGGGTTCGAAAAATGTTCATCCACTTCCTCTATCGTCGCGCCCGATGTCAACGGACGTTGGCGCTGAGCTCCCGGTGTAGGATCGGGTTTTTCCCCGAGTTGAATCAAGCAGCGCTCAATTCGCTGGAATTTCTCCTCCAATTCCTCTACCCTCATCTCGGTCTGCTATTGACTATCACGTTTAATAACGTCTTCTACGGCGTTTTCCTTTGACGTCCACGGGCCATCTCAGAAAACGTTCTTAGCTGTGATACCAACTGATGCAACACGTGAATGAGAAAATAGGGGTACGAGAAGGTTCAACGGCTTTCTCTTAACTTTTATTAATTGATGATAAAAATTAAAGGGGAAAGATAACTCGATTTCTCACAACTCGAGAAACGAGGTACAAGTATAAATAAAAATTCTCAAAATTAGAATAATTCTAAAACCCTAGATCTGTCACCTTTATATAGAGGAGGTGTTACAAGGAAAGAATTCAAATTTGCGACAATCAAGGAAGGAAATAAAGCTGAAAACTGAAAGGCAATAAAACCCGCCTTAAAATTTCGGAGAGAATCATGTGTGTCAATCTCGACTGATTTGTCTCACGTTGAACCCCTTTGTCCCCCCAAGATATCCTCTGGCCTAGTGCTAATCCATGGCGGCTGCATCATCCCTATTACCTAACACTAATCCATGGCGGCTGCATCACGAGCAATCAATTAAGAAAACGAGCTCAAGGTAGTTCTCGAAGGTACTGCAGGAAATGCAATATTTGATTCGAGATAGTTACCAAAAGCATAGAATCATGACATGGGCCACAAGGACAACTATGGACAAGTGGGCAAAAGTTGGAGGAAGGGCTTCTAACCTCAACAAATGCTTGATATGCCTTATTTCAACACAAAAAATCATAGAGGGTTAAGGACCAACTCCTTGGATGTAATTGGTTCCAAAAAAACGAGTAGCAATTAAATTCATAGGCTACAAATAAGGGAACTCGAGGTTTAACACAGGGTCCAACATGAATAGAAAATTGTTTAATTTTAAATAGAAAACGTTTGCTTTTTATTTATTTATTTATTATTATTAATATTTTTTTTTGGCTCTTCTTCAGAGTAGGCATACTTCCAGTTCAATTTGCTTCTACAAATATAATGGGTTTGTAGCAACGGTTTTTGAGAAGATAATCCCTTTTTCCAAAATTTCTTTACCCATCATCTTTGGCGAGTAAGTTCGCACCATTAATCTAAGGCTTTGATGGCCAAAACTGAAACCTAATAGCATTGGTCTTAGGTTGGTGACACGCCTTGGCCAGCCAGGATTTTGGTTTGAGTCATTCTGGCTATAATAAACAAGCCTTAGGATTGATAGCAGTGGTCTTAAATCGATGACCCAAAAATAGTTCACTTCCATCCGAAGTTTGTGAACTTGATCTTGATTGAGTTATCCTAAGTTTAGAGTGCTAAGCATAGACCTGATTGGCTTGGGCTCAAGATGAGCTTTCAAGCTTATCTCCATCCAAATCTTGTTATGCTTGATCTTGATGGAGTGATCTTAATTTTGCAGTGTCAGGCATATACCTAATCAAATAAGGTTGAAAGATAAGCTTATATTATGAATTCACTCCATCACCCCAATTGCCGCTTAAGTTGGTTCCATATCGTTCATTTTTCAATGTGACATAAAATTGAAAACCTAAAAAAAAAAAAAAATAAATAAAATGTCTCCTAAATTGAGACGTTGGTTGAATCCACGAAAAGAAATGCAAATGAAAGTTAGATTATCAAAAATAAAGCCGTTGGTCAAAATGGATAAGAAAAAAACAAAAAACAAAAACCAAAAATGACATGTTTTAAAAAATATTTACTCTAATGGCATCTACATCAGCAAATTTTTAAAACCTTATAATTATTTTTTGTATTATTTGAGTACCATTCCTCGACGGAGGTACCTAGGGATCTACCTTTTTTTATATTTTTAAATAAATTATTAATTAAATTAAATATATTGTATTTTTATTACTATATTATATTAGCTTTATAATATAGGTCTTATTTTAATTATATTCAAATTAGGTATATAAATTATAAGAAAAAAATTTAAATTAAGTAATTTATTAAATATACACAATTTTATAGTTTATTTATAATTAAAGCTATCTAATAATAGTCATATTCACATAACATTTTGCATAAATTTTTTAGGATGACCTCCTCAGGTTAAGTGTGCTTGGACGAGAGTAGTACCAAGATGGGTGACCTCTTGGGAAGTCCTCGTGTCGAACCCCTCAAGTAGGGGTTCTCAGAAATAGCCTCTCTCTAGGGTAACACCTTGAAAGAGGAAGGCTGTCTATATCCACCCACCCAGGCCTTGCTTAGGGAGGAGCCCTTGGGGCGGTGAAAATGTTGCTTTTGCTCTTAACATTTAGCATCAATTATTATATTTAAAAGACTATATAATATAAATTTTTGAAAATTATTATCTTTAAGGCCCTGTTTGTGTCCCAAGAAAATGTAATTCTAGAAAACAGTTTTCGATTTTTCCTTTGTCTGTGGCAAAAATATGATTCTTGATAATCACATTTTCTCCCAAAGTCTTGAAAAGTATTTCTGGATATTTACTTCGGAAGTTACCATTCTGGACATACTGTGCAGAGGCCTAAATGCCATGCTAACTCGTGCTCTCTCTCTCCTCATTTCACGTGTACAAAGAAGCCTCTGCAATTCAATGTAGGTATTTTCCTTGTCATCCTTGTATTTTATATATTTTGGGTGTTAAATTACAGGATTATTTATATTTTAGGAAAATTATTACTTAAATATCATAAAATTTGAATATTTATCAATTAAGTACTCTAACATTTCAATATATACAATGTAATATCATGACGTTTGAATATTTTATCACTTAGGTACTCCATGATAGAATTTGATGATTTTTTGTAAGAATCTGATCAATTTTATCCAAAAAATGTTGATATAATATATAGATACAATAATATATATAAACAGGTGTCAATGTTCTCGTAAAAAATTAAACAGATTGTGATAAAATATTTATCAAGTATTAAAGTAGGCCACTTAAAAATTATCATAATTACGTGACATTTTCACATTTTTCAGTAAAAGACCATCATATTATAGTGAAGATACTTGTATATTGTTGAAATTATGTTCAGTTTTAGTATTTTCTAATAAAAATCTACCCAATTTCTTACAAAAGGGTAATGGATTAATAAATTTAAAACATTAGGATACTTAAGGAAGAAAATTTCTAGAACTCATGGTACCCCATTGTATATATTGAAATGTTATGGCACCTAAGCGATAATTTTTCTGTATATTAATATTTTTTAGATAATAAAAAGGACGCTGATGTTTTTAATTAATTAAATGATATGAAATTTGTCATATTAATAAGAGTGCCCCTTTACATTGTGATGACGTAATTTTCTTCCAATAAAGCTGACATGACAACTGTTTTTTTTATTAATGTTAGAATAAAATGACAAGTATACCTTTCAATACTCATCCTTGTGTTATTAGCATACCATTCAATACTCGCTAGGATATCACTCTAATTGGGTAAGACTGTGTACAGTTGACCCCTAGACCCTACTTACGTGGGAGCTCTTGAGGCACTAGAACTGTGATTGTTGTGAGAGACTATCTTTTTTTTGCTTGCTATGTTTAAAAATACGACATTCTAAACTATTGTTTTCCTTCAAAACAAACAAGGGAAAATGACATTCTTGAAAATTATTTTCCCTCAAAACAAACAAGGAAAAATCTAAATCAGAATTTTATTTTCCTTGGAAAAAATTTTCCAAAAGAAATTGTTTTCCCAAGGAAAAGTATTTCCGTTGAAACAAACGGAGCCTAAAAGACTATATAACATATACCACTATCATCTCCAGGATTCTTCTGCTGTTCAAAACATGTATTATTGTCTCGAATTTCCCAAGTTAAAACTTTCAAGAATTTAGGGATTTCAATAATGTTAGTTTTATTCCATGATCAAGAGAAGAATCTAGGTTATGGAGGATATGCTGGAGAAGTACATCAACGACTTCACAAAAAAGGCAACAAGCCAAGACATAACGTGCCTTGGTGGCCAGTGAAAAAGCACAACAATCTTCAAAGATGTTGTCAACGCCGTGGGCACTACAATGAATGAATGAATGCATAGAGAAACCAATTGGTTAATGGTCAAGATGAGTTTGACCATAGCATTTGCTGTTGGTGTCAAAGACAGGGATGTCATAACTGAGACAGTATTGGGCGCACCCTTCTTCTTAAATCTGAAACGGAAAATGCCGTCATCGAGTGAGATAAGAACTATAAAGTGTATACCCTCATGTGCCCCCAATGGGGGTCAAGTCCTAACTTGCATCAAGTTTAGAGCCATAGAAAACCTAGAAATCCCAAGGAGCTAGGGTCATCCATGAAGGCTCCACTAATTGGAAGTAATGCGCCACAAGGTTTTGCAAGAAATCTTGATCAGGGGTTGAACTTTATGACAAACCCGAACCTTGGAGTTCTTACTCAGGAGATAAGTCAAGCACAAACCAAAGTGGTCACTAAGCTTTTTCTCGTAGATCCTACTAGGACGAGTAACTTGTGCGTAAAATAGGTTCCTTTAGGAGTGCAAGGAGACCAACCAAGCCATGTAGGGGGTTCAAATGTGACGCACATGATAGGTTTCATGCCCCAAATTGGTACTTATGGGAGCCTAAGGGAAACTTGACTCGTGATGGAATATTTTACCTAAGGGGGTAGTTACCTGTGTTGAATCAGGCAATTATTCTCTCCCTTTCAGACCACCTAGCCAAAATAAATGATTATATGTATGGCCCCGCTATTCAAATGGGTAAATGGCATATTTATTGTAAGCCATACCCGTATTATATAGACCGTAATTACCTGTTTTCAAGGATATAAAGTACTCGAGTTCATGTTCTTTTCTTGGGAAGTTAACGTGTCAGCATTGTTTACTCCTTTTCCTTGTGTTAGTATGTGTGGTGGTCGTAAGTATAAAATCAAACAAACATGCACAAATGGGACTCACAGCGACATGGGAGCGAGCCTAATTTATGGTTAGCATGTATTTGACCGCAATAAATCACCTCAAAGAGGATTAATGCTTTTAGTGAATCTGACTCCGGTTTGCAATATTAATGTGGATTCTTGCTCCAATTACAGAGACTTCAATTATATTTTTTGGTTTATGGTTTTAGTATTTTGACAGAAAAGTAAATGGATATGGACCCATCTCACGTGGCAATTAGGGTGACGGAGCTGAGCCCTTAGACACCTTACATCGTATACTTAAAAGCTAGGAATTGAGATGAAGACAAACGCAAGGGCTAGCTCAGTAGTCCACTTACATGCCTGGGCCAATCAAGTTCTTAAGCATGCACCTTTGACTTGTAATAACTCGAATAAGTTAGAGTTTAATAAGATTTAGGTGGAGCGAATCGTATTTGGGTTAATGGAATAGGACCAACACAATCAAGGTCAAACCTTGGCTGTCAAAGCCCTTAAACGATGATTTGAACCTAAATTCACCTTACCTATCAAGACATGAAACTATTGTTAAGGCCAATGCAAATAAAGCTCAATGGTTAATGCAAATCAAGATTTAGCCTTTCACTAACTTTTGTGACAGTATAAATCAATTTAAACTGGAGCAGAGCAAAGCTCCATTATTTAACTTTCCTCTCATCAACGGTCTATCTAACATATACCTAAGAATATCTGTTTGAGTAACCACATAAATAGTGAATGCAAGAAAGTAATGTCACAACATTACAGATGCATAGTATAACGATAGACGTAATTTCTCAATGAAAGTATATTTTATTTCACACCCATTCAGGCAACAACTCAAGTAGAACACAACTAGTTTAAACCCTTACTTATTGTTTTATACAAGCAAACAACCTATTGACTCAGCAGAGGTAGAGAGCTAAATCTTCAATGGTTTCCCCTACTTGGGTGGAATTAACATTGTTGGCCTAATCAGATAATCTTTGATGGCCTCAAATGCTACTTGGTGTGGCCTCTCGCAGTTAAAATCTTTCTCAAACTTAAGTCTAAGCAATAGTGAGTAGACTTTGCTCTTTCATGCAGCAATTTTTTTTTTTTTTTTTTTGGTAAGTCAGTGGGATATACAATATATCAGCAAAAATATATGTGCAAGTCTACGGGAGGCATTCCCCAAGTTATGGCCAATGGCCTACATCAAGGTCTCAAATGTCAAAGACAACATAACAACAAGCTAAAAAAGTAACAAAGATAAGTCATAACTAACAAAGCAAAAAGCAAACAAAATCCAAAAGGCCAAACAAAGCTAATGCTAAATCCCCCACCCTCCCAGAAGCTGAGTATGGTGGCGAGCACTATGTAGCGTGGGTCCAGCAATGAAACAATTGCGAACCAATCCAGTGATCTCCTCAACCACAACTAAAGAATACCTGGACTAAGAGTGTTGGATCCTCAGGTTACGCTCGTACTGGAGGACATAGACCATCGCAAAGACGTAAAGGTGGGCTAGCACACCATCTATCCTATGGCCATGGAGCCACCTAGCGGCCCAAGTCACGAGCTCACACCAAGGAAGCACGACCCAAGCAAAGGATGTGCATGATGACACCCTAGTCCAAATAGAAGTTCAGAAGGTACAGGCAAAGAAAAGATGACCGTGTAACTCATTATCAAAACCACAAAGCACGCATGAAGCTTGAACATCCTGAACCCATTGTCTCAGACGTCTATCACATGTCCAAAGGCGCTCACATAAAGTAGGCTAAAAAAAAAAAAAAAAAAGAAGGAATGCCTCAGAATGTGCAATGGGAACCATAAGAGATGATGGGCGAAGTCCTCCTTCCTCCTACTACAGATCATCTGTCATGCTGATGTAAAGTTCCTTCTTGCACGAGGGAGGTTGAGCTTCGTAAATGGCCTTAGCTTCATTTACATCAACCTCAACCCCTTCTGGTGCAGAAGGAAGCCTAGGAAATTTCTAGCTTGTACCCTAAAAGCACTCCAAATATTATGGTTCCTCATTCATAAGAACACACTTCACAAATCTTCCAAGTACTCGACTTGGGTGTTTGATTTGACCATGATATCATCTATATAGACTTCCATGGTCTTGCTAATGAGATCATGAAATATCATTTCCCTAGTTCTTTAATAGGTGGCATTGGTGTTCTTTAAACCAAATGGCATGGCACCCATTCGAAGGTCCCTATGGACAACCTTGGAGATCTAACTGCAGTCTTGTGGGTATCCTCCGAATTTATCACTACTTGATAATATCCATAATAGCCATCCATAAAAGACAACACCTCAGGCCGTGGTGGTGAATAAATGAGAACATCAGCTATGGGCATGGGATATTCATCTTTGAAGTCAGTACATACTCCAATTTTTCCACTCTTTTTAACAACAGGAACAATATCATCTAGCCATTCAACATACCTTGCTATACGTATGAACTTTGCTTTCAAGAATCTCTCAATTTCCTCTTCAATAAGATATATAACTTCCCGTTGGCTTATGGGCAGTCTATGCTTAACCTCATTTCTCTCAAAGCTAGACATCTCATGATGATCTCAGGCAAAGCAGTCCTTGAACTCAAAGAGTGAGCCTACAATTGCTTCCTCTACTTTTCAAAAAGCAGAGCACTCACAGACGTGGGTCTTGGGTTTTCTTCTGAACCCAAATTGACTTCAAAGAGAGGGTCTTGGACTTCAGCTCTCCAGTCCTTCATTTTGGCTAGTGTTGCTCTTAATTTTCACAACTCCAACTCTTTCTCGTGCAACATATAGAATTTGAAGCCACTTCCAAAGGTAAGTGGCTGTTCAGCCCATAGCTGATCCTCAGCATGCCAAGCCGATAACTTTGCAATGGCTGAGGAAACGAGCCATTTGGCCTTTATTAGGAAGATTTGGAATCCCCTAATAAGGAATCTTGCGTGCCTTAGGGGTCCCCTTCATCAATGAGGGCTCTCATACGTCCCCAAAAGTCTGAACCATCTGTTTCCACCTTAGCTTGATCAATTTTAGCCTCAGTAAGTAGGCTGTCGAAGATGCCTATCATGTCCTCTCGTTGGGCTTCATAAAGACTAGTACTTCACATTGCTAGTGGTCCCACACAGTCCTCGTAGAATTTTGCGTCAAAAAATTGAAGCACACCATGAATGGCCTATCATCTTTAGGGATTGCCATTTCAACCACCGGTTCCACTTGGGGAACCTCATCTTCTACCAACACATCACTTTCAAGGATATTCTAAGCCTTAGTTGCCATGACCTCTAAAGGAAGAAGCAATGTAGCTCTAACGTTAGCTTGTTCCGGGAGCGACTCGAAATTGGATGAGGGGCTTCTGAGCATTCTCCTTCTCAAGACCTTTGTCAATCTGCATGTCAGGGTCTTGAGGTTGGTATTTGCATTCAGCCTCTTGGGCTTTAAAGTCCTTCATTGGTTCAGTGTAGTCTTTCTTGTGAAAATCATTCTCTATCTTTGACCATGTGGGGTTAACCCGATCAAGAGGTTCCACTAAATTGAAGTTGAGAGGACTATAGTCCTCGTCATTATCAGACAACTTGCGATCCTATAATTCCTTAGCAAGTTGCTCCCACCAAGACTCGTAACCTTCTAAGGACGAGAAATAGGCCCATCTCTCGAGCTTCTTGTGTGGCTCATTCTTAGCCTTCGTGGCTCCAATATTTGACTTACCTTTTTGACCCTCAGGATCCATAAGTTCTTGGCCTCTAGTTTTTATATCTTCATGATCAGAATCCTTCTTAATAGGATCTTCAACCAGGTAAGAGTCAAGCTACACTCTCCTCTTTGCTGCTTTCTCACGTAGTAACATTCTCTTTTGAGTTCAAGTAAGTTTGGAAGAGCCAACGTTCTCTTGTTTGGGCTGGCTCTTCCTCTAGATGTAATAAAAATGAACCCCTGAGGGTCGTTGGCCTAGCTATTATGGTTCTTAGTTGGAATCCCCTTCAATCAGGCTGTACTTTAGATTTCTTTTAGGGATGCCCTGTTCTAATGATCAACAGAGTCTTCGTGGAGGGATCCCTTGTTTGCTCAGAGAACAAGGCTTTTCTTGAGGATGCTGATGTTTTCTTTTGATATAGCTCTAACTTTTTCTTCTCAGAAATTAGTCTATGGCCACAGCCTCTATAAACGGAATGAGTAAGCCCCATGAACTTCTTCATTATCTCCTTTCTTGTAGTGAAAACTGTCTGCAAAGGTTCATTGGTGGATATACCCATGTATATCTTCTCTTCCTTAAAAAAAAAAAAAAAAAAAAAAAAAAAAACACTGGTTCCTTTTTCTAACTATCATTTTAGGAACTTTTCGAAGGTGGCATAGTCACGAGTTGGGTGCTCCTTTGTGATGTGCCATCTGCAAAACTCTTTCCTAATTCAACAGAGGTCTTTGAGGAACTTAGTGCCCCAACTCTAGTGGTCTTACAGACGAGGCATTGACGACAATCATTATGTCCTTATTATTGTTTATGATGAATCTGTGCAGTGTGCTTATTCATCACGTTTTAGTTATTTTCAAGGTGGGGTTCGTTAGGATGAGCTAAACTAAAGTTTTAGCTACATGCCTGGCCAAATATTTGCTGCAAGTCACTCAAATAGAGAGGGAGGGAGGGAGTCGTGAGGGAGAGAGGGGCGAGAACTTCCACTTGCCAACCATAAAGCGGAAGAAAAGTTGGGAGAACTCTTCGTAGCCTTGGAAGTTTGTTCCCTCCAAAAGAGAAAAATTCCACCTTTAATAGGTAAGAAGGGCACTTCAAGCCAAGTGCCCTATCGGCCAAGGCTCAAATTAGGTGCCCTCTCAACAGGGCTCCAAGTTAGGCCCCCACTCGTTAGGACTTCAAGTTAGGCACCCATTCCGTAGGCTTGAAGTTAGGCACCCATTAGGCAGGGCTTCAAGTTACGCGCCCATTCGGCAGGGCTTCAAGTTAGGAACCCTCTTGGCAAGGCTCCAAGTTAGGTATCCTCTCGGCATGCTTCAAGTTAGGCATCCCCTTATGCTTTATTTTACGTTTTAATTGTTCCTCTTACCGGGATATAATAATAAAAAATTGTCGAGAAGATGTAATATCAGGCTTATTATTACAAACGCCTCGAGGCATGACTACCTCCATGACATTCACTTGCACAAGACGAGGGAATAGGCCTTTATTGACAAGTAATGGCCTGTTCATATTGGTACCCCTGTATTTTAGAATATCAGCCAGATATTTTAAATGCTTATAATACATGCCCGATATCCACTCGCCCAAACATCTGCAGCCCAAAACAAGCCCCCCAAGGAAAAGCATCCACGAGCTCACAAGTCTGGACACCCAAGGCCCGGATGCCCAACAAGGGGCACCCGGACTAGGAGGTGGGCGCCCAAAACACGGGCGCACCTGTACCCCTATATAAAGGGGGGAAGACCCCATTCTTTCCCTCAATCAACTGGATCTCTCTCTTTCTCTCCTACACTCTCCATCACTCTTTCTCTCTCTTTCGTCCAACCTTGACTAAGGTAGGCCACTCTACGCCTCAACCTCCTATCGTCCATCACGTTCATCTCTCTGGAGCAATAACTATTCAACCTTCTACTCTTCTCAGGCTAAGTCTTTTATGTATACTTATTACTTGCTTTTAATATTATTTCATGAGACAAGTACTGACTTGAGCGTAGAAGAGGTCCCCTGTGGGTTACCCCGTGGGTCCCTCTAACCGTCAATTTGAATCTTTTAGAAAATACCAAGTTGGGCATGCAGCTAGAGCTTGAGTCCAGCTCGTCCTTACAAACTCCATCTCATATCAGACTCCTGTTCGATGAATAAGCTTACTGACCAATTCGTTGAAAACATAATTACTGCCGTCTGTGGGAATGATTACAAGCTCACGCCTGGTTCGATATTTCTTGTAAGGCTCAAATGTCTTAAGGGTCAAGGCAGGTAATTTTTGGTATTTTTTGGATTCCTTGACCTTCTCTATATAGACCCATCCAAATTAAAAATTTATAAATATAATTTGGTTGAATAGTCTTAAATATAGCTGCACAATTTACGCCCCATTTCTATTTTTTTTCTAGTCAAAAATTCAGAAAAATCATAACAAGCACCTAGGGCTCCTCACGAGCTTTGTTTTGATATAAAATTTGATCCATAACTCCTCATGAATTGAATGTTGTGTCTGTTTTAATTTGAAAGGTCAGTTATATGCCCAGTACGCGTCTAGCTCGCCCAAAGACTTTTTCGGGTGCTTCTGGCCATTAAAACTTCAAACAATTTACATGAGCACTTAGAGCTCCTCAAGAGCTTGGATTGATATAGAGTTCAATCCGCAACCCTTCACGGATTAAAAGTTATGCCTGTTTTAAATGGCAAGGTAAGCTACATGCCTTACCCGCGTTGAGCTCGCCAAATCATTTTTGGGTATTTGTTGCCACCAAACATTCAGAATCTTATTTTCATGTCTAGGGCGTTTCGCAAGCTTCATTTTGACATAAAATTTGGTCCGTAACTCTTTACGGAGTAAAAGATATGTCCATTTTAATTTATAAGGTACGTTATACGCCTTATCTGTGTCTAGCTCGCCCAAAGACTTTTTCGGGTGCTTCGGGCCATTAAACTTTCAAACGGTTTGCATGAGAATGTAGAGATCCTCAAGATCTTCGATTGATATAAAAATTGATCTGCAACCCTTCACGGAATAAAAGTTATGCCCGTTTTAAGTGGTAAGGTAAGCTACAAACCTTTCCAGTGTTTAGCTCGCCCAAATCGTTTCTCGGGCACTTTTTGCCACCAAACATTTAAAAATATTATTTAGGTGTCTAGGTATCCTCATGGGCTTCATTTTGATATAAAATTTGGTTTGTAACTCTTTATATAGTAAACGATATGTCCAGTTTAATTTATAAGGTACGTTTATACGCCTTACTTGCGTCTAGCTTGCCCAAAGTCTTTTTTAGGTACTTTATGCACCAAACTTTCCAAAAATTTATATCAGTGCCTAGAAATCTTTGGGATATTCGTTTTGATATAAAATTTTATCCTTAACTCTTTACGGACTAAACGTTATGTCTGTTTTAATTTGATAGGGGAGTTAAACGTCTTATACGTGTCTAGCTCGCTCAAACCTCCTTTCGGGTATTTTTCCTCATCAAACGTTCAAAATTTTTTATGGATGTCTAGATCACTTTGAGATCTTCATTCTGATATATAATTCGATTCGTAACTCTTCACGGATTGAGAGTTATGCTTGGCGCTTCAGGTGTAACACAGAGTTTGACTGCCCTTTGACCGTGTTGACCGCCTTGACTTTGTTGACCTGAGCTGACTGCATTGACTGCCATTTGTCTGGTGCTAACTTCGTTGATTAGAGTTGACCGTGTTGACCTCCATTTGACCATCAATGTTTGACCTTCCATGTTTGACCGACTAAGTTTGACATTCTAGTTTTGACTGCCCATATTTGGCCTTCCAGATTTGACCTTCTAGGTTTGACCGACCATGTTTGACCTTCTAAGTTTAACCAACTATGTTTGACCGCTATTTGTGGTTTGCCTTCTTAGAGTTTGGTTTGACCCGCTATAATTTGTTGACTACCCGTTTAGGAGTTGACCTCCATTTTCCTTTATCCATCACCATCAACTACATGCCTTACCAACAACGCCTCCACTGCCACCTGTAGTGTTTGGTATCACGGCAGCTTTGTTGACTCAACTTTGCTTACAGATTTTCTGCTCGCCCGGACCTTGACTCGCCCACGCTTGCATGGCCTTGACCCGTGTTTCATCGTTCGCTTTACTCTGGTGTTGCCATGCTACAACTAACAGCCCACTTCGGCCACCACCACTGGTGGTCCTCTCTCTCTTATGTTCAACCCTAAAAGGGCCAATTTCTATTACAATCTCTACTCCACTCAACCCTAAATTGGGTCAATTTCTTCTACATTATTAATTCAATTCAACCCTTACCTAATTTATCCTTGCTATAATCTTAGTTAAACTCAACCTTCATAAAGTAATCCTCCTTGTAGCCTTTGTTTAACTCTCTACCCTGTTTGGACTGATTCTGGCTATCATCTCATTTTAGTTCAACCCTACTTGGACTAACTATCATAGCAATTTTAGTTTAATTATATCCTTGTTAGACCAATTTCGTCTTGACCTCAGCAACTTCTAGTTGCAATCCCATGTCAAGTAAACCTTAGCTTGGCCAGTTTCATATCCACTCTAAGATCGATTTAGGTCGTCATCCCGGTTCAACTAAATCTTAATTCGATATAGTCTTCGTTATAACTCGTGTTGAGCCAATTCTCATTTGATTATTTCATTCCTATCCGATCAAATTCGGATTAAATCAACTTTTACCCATTTGTTCATATGGCAACCGAAGTCATTCATCACATATGTGATCCTAGCTTTGAGTATGGTTTGCTATAGTTTCTTATGTCTTTGATAATCGCATCCTAATCTCTCTCATATGCTTGTCGAGAGTAAGGCTCTTTCAACTATTATTTCATAACACAGACCTAATAGATAACCTATCGCAGTGTATACTAAGCTATTGTATAAAGTTAACAGTTACTCGCCTTTTATTCGGAGAGTCTCAATTACACAGTTTTATTAGTCAATCACATGCAACTAAATTCTTCTGAACACCACGGAAAATGAACAATATAGTAATTTCCATCTATTAATGACTTACAAATAAAAAGCTCACTGGGTGATACCTTCTATTGAAAACTATAGTTTCTTTCTATATATATCATCTCTGCTACCCACTTCCATTAAATGCCAAATATCACACACAAATTATGTGTGGAACTTGTTATGAAAGTATTTATATCACCTGCCTATCATAAATATCACACATATCTAAGCTTCTATTGTTATAAATCGATTGATAGAACTATGACGCATTGACTTAAATTGTTACAACCTCAACAACCAACTTAACTAATCTTCGCGTCAACCTCATTTTGAATTAGACCCCAAAAAAACTAATATTTGCTATAATTCCATTCTAATAGGTTCTTGTTTAGCCAACTCTCACTGCAATTCCATTCTAACCAGACTCTGCCCTAGCAACAACCACCATAAACTAACGAATTGAAAAGTTACAATTTTCGGCACATAAGGTCTAAATTGGCTGCACTTTCTAAGGCTTCTGTTTGTTGATAAGTTTGGCTAGAAGTAGGCTTTCATGAATTAAGGGAAAGAACAACAGGTGTAGGAGAACGAATATACTTTAAACTTGGATAATTTGTAATAGAGGAACTTGTGTTTGTCAAGTTAGATCAGCACCATTCGAACTATTTCCCGTAATAGTCTTAGCTTAGTTCAACCTTGGTTCAACCAATTTTCGTTACAATCTCAATTCAATCGAGCCTTGATTGGATCATTGTCTTTATGATCTCAGCTCAATTCAACCCTGATTGAACCTATCTTTGTCACAATTTCTATTCAACTAAATCCCAATTAGGTCAGTTTTTGTTACCATCTTAGAGTACTTTGACTCTGATAGTTAGGCAAATTATTTCATTAGCCAGTCAGTCGAAGAGCTTGCCTGTGCCTACTAGCCGCCATAAAGAGCAATGAATACATCTTTCATATTAGAAGCCAAGCTTTGTTTACCTGAAAATTGTCGAATTAATAACAATCCAAAGTTAGGAATATTAAAGGAATGAAGTCATTGACCACAACTTTTATAAATCCCAAAGCATAAGCCATACACGGTCCGACGCTGGGACACAAGTGCAAATTAAGAGATACATGCGAACACCAAGTTTAGAAGTGTCAAAAGTGCCAACAGCAAGATAACAAAGTTACATAAAGATTTTGTTGGGACACTCAAGAAACCTCATAACCCTCTCGTAAATTGCAAAATAGGTTTATTATCTCGTTCCGTCATTGACTAATCCAGTTACTCTATGAATTTCTCGTTCATATATTATTCACCCCCAAAATAACTCCAAAGCAAACAATTCATCAAATGGGAATACAAGACATGGTTTTCACCTATAAGAACTGAGCTATCCGCCATATACGACAATGCTCGTTGTTTGCCTACAAGGCATTAACAAGTGACGTTGAAAACGGAATCTCATCATACTAAAGCCACATGGTACGTTGCTCGATATCACCATCTCTCAAAAATCAAACGTTATTGGAAGCTCAGCACCGTCAAAAGATATTGAATCCACAATACATTCAAAACAAAAACAGCCTCGTGAAGGGGAAGGGCAGGAAAAATTGGTCTTTACCCAAGACTTCCTTTCTATGGGGATGATGCCACTCTTTTTAAGACTGGGGAACTTTGCTTTAGTCGTTTCCTTATTCTGGTGGTAAATTATCTTAGAACTAGGGGACTTCGCCTCAGTCGTTTCCTTAGTGTAGTGGGAAATTATAATAAGATTGGGGGACTTCGCCTCAGTCATTTTCTTATTCTGGTTGTAAACTATCCTAGGACTTGAAAACTTTGCCTCAGTCATTTCCTTATTCTAGTGGCAAATTATTTTAAAACAGGGGGACTTCGTCCCAATTCATAATGTAGACTTCATTATCCTAGCAGTGTAAATCATTTTTGGGACTAGGGGACTTCGTCTCAATTCATAAACTTCGACTTCTTTGTCTTGATGACACAAATCATTTTTCACGACTTTGGGACTTCACCCCCCAATCACAGGCTAGATGTCATTTTTGTCATAAGGGGTAAACCGTTCCAAAGTCGAGAAAATTCACAATCAACAATGAATGAGGATACATCTCTTTTGCACAAATGCAAGTCATGTTAGAGCAACTACAAGTCAGGAACCATTCATCCATAAGATACGATCCCTCTCAGAGCTAAATGAGCTTCACCTCAATCATGTCACTTAACACGACGTAGCAACATACTTAAGAGACTTCGTTATTTAATGCAAGTCAATGGTCAAGTTATAGTTAAGCAACTTAAACCCCTATCCTAACCGAATAAAACATTTCTAAATTGAAAAGTCCAACATGGACCACATATATTATCATACCCAAAAAACTTATAATGTAACCAACTTCTTGATAAGATATTTAGTACCACGGCTGGTCAACAACTTGATAAAGAATAATATAAGATATTGTCTTCATCTGTTTAGCGCCACCTTCGCGATCGCATACATTCTGCGGTATCACAAAAACGACACTTCCCAAGCCACAAAAACTACTTCTTTACAATATGGCAACTCAATAGCAAAAATCCCTTCAGAAGATGATAATCTAAACAACTAGCAATAAGGAAAAAATAGTCCAATACCCATGATAGCCTAATTTGATGCTATCTTGAACTTCCTTGGAAATAATCTAAAACTCCTTTGACAGCCTATTTGATCTTACAATGATCGTGGACAACAAGGGAACACACAATAAGGGATCACCGAGTCTTTAAAGATAGCTCACGATCCTAAGGCTAAAATAAAAAGATTGATATATACGACAAGAATGCATATGCCATACCACTAAGGTCCTCTGTCATTAAAATCCTATAAACTCACCTTATAAAGTTTTTTAGTCCAACATAAACGACATGCCACAAGCTATCGAAAAACTCGTCATTGGTAAGTCACACATTGTGCATAAATGTCTGTCATATTGACACCAGTAAAGGTTCATGTGATCTACTCAACATGAGCCATGCCAGGCTCATTAGTTCATAAATAAATGTCGAAGAAAAACAAACGCTAGTTGTTGACATCCTATAAGAATAATATGCTATAAGTTTATCATTTAAAAGGTAATGACCTTAGAAATATGTTAGTTCTTGCAACATTGCCTTTCGTTTAATATTTATCCCAGGCATATTCGTTGTTTGACAAGTATGTTATACTAACATGTTTGGTTTGATCTACTGCCCCGAGTGTGCCTGATTTTATCTAGGTATTCTGCACGTAACACCTGACGATTATCCAAGTACGCACCAATCACAATGGTCCGCCTTGGAGCAACCACCCATAACAGGTGCAATGCTCATCACCGTTGTCCACTATAGTGCAACCACCCGCAACGGGTGCAATGCTTACTACCATGGTCCGCCCTGGTGCAACCACCTGCAGCGGGTGCAATGCTTATCACCTTGGTCCGCCCTAGTGCAACCACCCCTAATGGGTGTCATGCATATCACCATGGTCCTCCCTGGTGCAACTACTCGCAACGGGTGCAGTACTCATCGCCACGGTTTGTCTTGGTACAATTGTAATACGGGGCACCATGACTCGGTTTAGGGTTATTAGGAATCATTATTCCCTTGACATATATAGTGTGTAGTTTATCACTTTTAAATTACAAGGTTTAAAAGATATGGTAAGCAAATACGATACACTAAACACCCTAACCTCATTCTGGTGCATCATATATATATATATATATATATATATATATATACCCTCATATATGTCCCCTATGTCATAAATGAATATATGAAGTTAACACCTTGGGAACTTCAGCCAGATATGCCCTACTCGTCATGATAACTTGACCAAAATGCATCATGCTCACCACCGTGGTTGGTCATGATAGCCATATCCTCATATGCTTATTGCATAAAACACAGCAAGCGCTTATGAAAATAAAAGGATAAAATGTTACAAATACTCTATGATTCAAAATTCCCTAGAAGCTCAGACTCTTTTAAACGCCCTTACACAAATGAAAACTGCCATTCGGGCAGACAGAAAGGTAAAATGTTCCTTTAAAATCCTTAAAAGGGTAAACACCCTTATGAGGCAAACAGTGTGCTAAACACTCTATTTTTGGACTAAAAGTCCTGTCAAGGCTCTCATTTGTAACTTTCTAGAGAGAGAAACAAGAGAGAGAAGCTCTCAAAGGTAATTTTTTGGCGATTTCTTGCAGCCAAGCACAGGCAGCTCGTGGGCGGAGCATGGGGAGTTTCGTGAACCCTCAACCAATGCGTGAGGGCGCGTGTGGCATCGTACGATGACGTTCTTTGTAGTTCTGAGCTCCACGTCCCGAGATCTTTCATAGGGTATGGTCATTTACTGATTTCCAATTCAAGTACTGAGGGCAAAACACAAGTGAGAGAGAGAGGTGTGGTGGTGGTCATGGTACTACATAGGACGCGATGTTTCTTGGCCGGAAACTCCATTGAAAGGCTCCTGCACTCTTTGTCATCCTCCTTTGATCAACCTTGCTCATGTTTTGGCTTGAGGTGGAGGCCATGGCTCATTTTCTCTCTCTTCCTCCATGGTTAGGGTTTTTCACTTTTGGTAAGTTTCAAATGAATCTCCCCTAATTTACCCAAATTTGGCAAGAGAAAATTTCGTGGATCTTGTCCCTAAAATCACGCCCTTTTCTTATTTTGTTGTATTTTTTGAAATGTTTTGAATTTCTCCTACGGGCTTCTTCTCCGACAGCCTTAGTGGCTGTTTCCGACAAGCTTCCATACCAAAATTTCACAAACTTCAAATTTTTTGCTCCCATGTTTGGTTTTCTAGTGCATATGGCTGAAATGCAACCTCAGGAGTACCTTTTGAAGGAGATAATTTATGGTGTTCTACTTCTTCTCGTCCCAATGAACTCTTCTTACATTATGTCCCTCCTAAGCACATTGATCGTAAGATTGTTACATCCATCATCAGTTACAACATCGAAATGGCCGCTGAAAGATGGGACCGTACCCTTGTGGGGGTGTCCTTAGTGGTCGGGAGGCGTTCTCCTGGCATTTGGCCATAACAAAATTACTATGGGGGTCTAAAGGCGTTGAATGTGTCCTCTTTGATGATGACGTGTTCTACTTCCGTTTCAACACCGAGAAGGTCCTTAGAGGCGGCCCTTGGCACCTTAATGGTTACAATCTCTACCTTGAGCGTTAGACGGGTAGCCTTCTACCTATACGTAATCTTCCTTCCATGCCTATTTGGGTTCAACTCCATGGCTTGCATGCCTCTATGTGGACAAAGGAGACACTTAGCACTATTGCTAGTGGTGTTAGTACCCCTCTCTACATGGACAAGCAAACATCCGAGGCTATGATGATGAAGTATGCTAGGGTTTGTGTTCAACTCGATGCCAAAATTACACTGGCCAAGGAATTGTACGTGGACTATGGAGATGATGAGTTGTTCCCTAATAAGGTTAGGTATAAATGTCTCCCTAAATATTATCAATCTTGTCATGTTTTTGGTCACTCATGCCAAGACTCAAAAAATCAGGACAAGAAGACTGGGAAAAAATGACGAAATAAGAGTCGCCGCCGAAAAAGGTGGCCGGTGATGGTGCTGCGGCTTGGGGGCCCTTAGTTGGGTCGGAAACCACCACCACGGTGGGTGGCGTAGGGCTCCTCTTAGGGCCGACGCTTGGGGAGGCTCATGAAGCTCCAAATAGTGGGCCTCGGGTTGGGCCAGATGATGGTGAGGGTGGGGTTCAAAATGGACCAAATCATCGGCCTCCAGTTGCTTGTGTGGGAAATGTTTCTATTGGGCTACTGATCGGGCTTAGTGATGTTGGGTCGCGTGACTTTGTTAAAAGTTGGGTTGGGCTTGGTGATATTGCTGGGCTTCCCTCTTCCACATGGCCTGCACTCCCTTCTATTGCTGGGCCTCATCTTGGGCCTTCGAGCAGCCCAACCTCATCCCCCCTCACTGGTGGGGGGGTTTCTTACTGAGCTAGGCCTAACGGCCCAGTTCTTGACCTATGGTCCCCCTGCGCACTGGGGGACATGCCTTGTACTGGGCCGTAAGGCCCAGCTCATTCTTTGGGTCAGCACCGTGGTGGTGCTGGCCCTCCTTCGGTTTGTACTGAGCCCAACAGGGGCTCGGTTATTCCATCCCGGTCCGTGCCCGCTTGGGTTGGTGATCGCTTAGGCCTCTCGGATTTTCGATTGGATGCTGATTCATCTACCCCTGAGGAAGACTTGAGTCGTGCTATGGTTCCAGTTGAAATTATTAACGCTCAGGATGACTTGGTTGGGCTTGTGGAGCCTGACTTATGTGGCATGAACATGGAAGCAAGTATTCCAAGTAACTGCACTGTGAGTTCTAGTGAACGGGACACCTGTACAAACACTGCTACTACTGCTGGGCATGAAGACATTTCAGCGGTTCAGCCTCAAATTGAAGGTCGGATGACTAGAGCGGCTTCGAAGAAGCAGACTCAAGTCAACAACAAGCAATCGAAGGGCAAGAAGAAATCCTGATTGTTTTTGGTGCACTTGTTCAGGATTTACTTTGATATCTTGATGTACTCATTGTCTTTCCTCATTCTTTTTTTAAAGGCTTGTACAAGTGAGTTTCCTTTGATGCTCCTTTGTATTTCCTCTTTGTTTACTTTTGCTTGTTTTGCTTTCTTTGATTTGGATTGCATTGTAGGTTTCATCCGTTTCTTGGCGTATGCCCCTCGTACTCATGTACGGTTCTTTTTGATATATATAACTGACTTATAAAAAAAAAAAACAAAAAATCAAGGCTCATAATGGGCCCTGCTCCCATTTACGAGCCGAAACAACTTAAACATTCGGTTAAAGGCCAAAATCTTAATACATAGATTACTTAGGTCCTACGCTTTGTTAATGTGCATGGATAACAATTACAAAAACCAAAACATAATGCTAAAGTGCCTCTATCACTTAAACAGACATCATGTGCTAGCCAACACTGACGCGTAATCCACTCCATGGCCAAACTTCGAATGACCGAAGTTTAACCATGGAGTGGGGGGACTATATATTAAATGGTACCCCCGTATTTTAAAATATCAGCTAGATATTTTAAAAGCTTATAATACTAGCCCAATATCCACTTGCCCAAACATCCGATGCTCGAAACAAGCGCCCCAAAGACAGGCATCCATGAGCTCACAAGTCTGGACATCCAAAGCCCGGATGCCTAGCAAAGGCCGCCCAGACTTGGCGCCCAATGGGTGGGCGCCTAGGCTGGACACTCGAAAGGTGGGAGCCAGATTGGGCACCCAACAACACGGGCGCCCAAACACCGGCGCCTAGTAGCCGGTCACCCAAAACACAGGCGCGTAGCAGCCGAGCACCCGTCATCTGGGCGCCCAGACTCTGTGTACCCCTATATAAAGGGGGGAAGACCCCGTTCTTTCCCTCAATCAACTGGATCTTTCTCTCTCTCTCATACCTCTCCATCACTCTTTCTCTCTCGAGCCCAACCTCGACTAAGGTAGGCCACTCTACGCCTCAACCTCCTATCATCCATCACGTTCATCTCTCTGGAGCAATAATTATTCAACCTTCTACTGTTCTCAGGCTAAGTCTTTTATATCTTTTATGTGTATTTGTTACTTGCTTTTAATATTATTTCATGAGATAAGTACTGACTTGAGCATTGAAGGGGTCCCCCGTGGGTTACCCCTCGGGTCCCTCTAACCGTCTGTTTAAATCTTGTAGGAAATATCAGGCCAGCCGTGTAGCTAGAGCTTTAGTCCAGCTCATCCTTACGGACCCCATCTCAAATAAGACTCCGATTCGATGAGTAAGCTCATTGACGAAATTCGTCAAAAACATGGCCGATTTCAGAGAAGATGAGTTCCCTTGCCTGAATGACGTCTTGGACTATGTTTTTAAATATAATGTAGTATTTGGTTGAGTGGGTGAAAGAGTCATGCTATTACAGTACACCTTCCCTCTTAATGAATTGGAATTAGGTTTCCATTATTTCCTTTTGACTTTGAGTTTGTGGTTTGCCTCGAGCCAATCAAATATTATGTCGGCTCTTAAGTGGTCAAATGGATACTTTCTCAAGTCTTGGGATGGATTAGACTTCCTAACCTTGACATTTCCTTTTTTACTAAGGGATTACAGACCACAAGAGGCCTTCAAACGTGTCCAACAATCTCAATTTTATATGGAGGGATTTCCTCCTCATCTATTAGTTTGTGCACGTAGGTTCCATACATGTTATTTTCTTGAGACTTTCTTCGCTTTACAAAGCCTTGTATCCAGCAGCACAATCCGCTACTTGTAAAAAATTTGTGAAGTTTCATTACGTTGTTGGCCGTATAGGCCATTTACACTGTAATTTTGATGATAACGATTATTTAGTAAGTCATTATGCTTTATTGTTCTAACCATGTTGAAAATGACTCACGAGAGAGCTACGCAAAATAAAGAATTGATCATGTTGATACCAAGCTTTCTAAGACGATAGATCAAGGGAAAAATGATCAAAGTTGAAGAGAAGCTTCATCCAAAATCAAGAGACCGAGATCCGAGTCCAGGCACTTCAGCTAGTTTCGTTTTATTTTTTAGGGCTTAGGATCTAAATATATCGATTGAGTCAAAATTTTAATGTTAATATGTGATGCTCTAAGAAAAATATTTTTGAAATATTTTTAAAATTTGATCCAAATGTTATTTGAAAAACACTCAATTCAAATCTAAGCCAATTAATTTTTTCAATAAGGATATTTTATAAATTGGCCTTGTGGAATCATGCTCAAAATAACAAGATCAAGAATTTTACTAGGGTGATATTTCATCTTGATTAAAAAATTATTAATTCAAAAATTAAGCAAAATAAGGTAACTAAATAAAGCTAATGGTCAAAATGTTCAAAAACCACCCAGGTAGCCTAAGTCGACACACAAAAGGGATGTGTCGACACACAGGCATACAGTAGCTAAACCAAGTTGCTTCGATTACACAGCCGTACGATGGGTTCAAATGGCTACTTTTGAATTTGATTTCTTTTTAAATTTCTCCTAAATTATTCAAAGGTCTCTCAAGCTCTCATTTTCTTATAAATAGGGCTTGAGTGCTTTGATTTTAATCATCCAATTCTTTCTAAGCGTTCTTAAATTAAAGCTCTTGTCCTCTTATTGTGCTTTAGTGCTTTAATTTTGTGTTCTTCCTGAAGTTTTCTTAAGCATTACTAGTTTTCTTATTATTGATTATTTGAGCCTAATTGGTGTATTCTTAGCTTTGGCTAAGCTTGATTTACTGTTGATTCACTCTTGAAAGAGTGAAAAATTTCATTGCTTTTATTCATTTTATTATAAAGGTTAGATCCTGAGCGTATTGTTACAAAAGGGTCAGTTTTAAAAGGTGGGGTCTTGAGCCTATGTACGAAGAGACTGTTGTAAAGGTTAGATCTTGAACCTATATTTTTAAAAAGAATCATCAAGTTTAGTGAAAGGCTCAAGTCACAAAGAGTAGTTACTTGAGAAGTAGACTAGCTTCCAAGTTTAAAGTGAACAACTATAAGAATTATTGTGTATAATTTTCTTCTTACCTGTACTTTTTACATTTCACATATATTGTTTGACTTTTAATTTAATTTTTGGTTCTCAAAGTTAAAATTTTATTTTATCTCGGAAGAACCTAATTGACCCCTGTCTTAGGTATTTCTTTGGGCTTTCAATTAGTATCAGAGCTATTGCTCTTTTTTTTGGTCTAATAACCTTTGAGTGATCCAAATGGCATTATTTGTTCCTACCTTCCACCATGGTTAATCAACCAACAAGCCTCCTCTTTTTGATGGGAAAAATTTCCATTATTGGTAACTTAGAATGAGACATTACATTGCTTCTGTTGATTTTGATTTATGGCTTATTACAAAAATAGCGACTATGCATCTTCAAGGAAGGAAGGATAAATTTATTAAGAAACAAGAAAATGACCTTATGCAAGATGACAAAGCAAAACTTGCAAAAAAATGCCAACGCTAATTATAATTATTGTGTGCTATTGCCCCAAATATCTTTAATCATGTTTCAGGTTGCCAATCGGCAAAGGAAATTTGGGATAAGCTAGAAATGTGAAGTCAACAAATATCAACATTCTGGTAAGATCCTATAAGCTTTTCAAAATGAAACCAGAGGAATCCATAAAAAAATGTACACTAGAATTCCCGACATCACTAACAAACTCCTAGCTTTTGGAAAAATGTATTCAAATGAGGAGCAAGTACGTGAAATTCTGAGATGTCTTCCTATTTTATGGCAAGGAAAGGTTACGCTATTCAAGAAGTGCATAAACTCTTCACATATAAACTTGATCAACTAATGGGCAATCACATGATCCATGAGATTGACATGGAAGAGTTCAAGGAGGAAGAAAAACAAAAGAAAAGTAAGGACATAGCATTTAAATCATCTCTAAGTAACAAAAGTGATGAAAGTGATGATAAAGTTTTTATGTTGGCAAAAACATTTGATGCGATTTTTTACTAGCAATTGCACTAGTCGCTAATATAGAGTGAGTAGAGTATCGTCCCACGAGGATTGCTAAGTGATTACCAAAATTAGTAGTTTTAATACTATTTAAAAAATCGAAAAATCAGTGATTTTAATATGAAATAAAGTAAAATAAAATGTAATAAAAATAAAAGTTAAAACTAGACTAGAATGAGCCCATTTAGTTGTTTTTTTTATCAGTTAATAAAGTCTAAGGCATCCAATTTCACCTAAGTTGCATCAATACGCCGTTTCCATTCTCGATATTCAAGTTGTTACTGTATGTTAATGGTTGAAAATCATAATTTACTAAACATTCTCTCTCGAGCAACATTTAGCGTACTCTTTAACATATTAACCCATCACTTTCGTGCATGAATTTAAATAGGAAAAGAGTTATAAAAACTCTATGATTTTCTTTTAAAAACCACACAAATCGCGTTAACTCTTTCGAGTATTCGCTCAATTTGTGATGCTTATCACCTCAGCACTCATCATAAATCTCCTCTCGGTCTCATTATGAATCATTATAGGCCTTAAATGGTGATCAAGCATTTAAAACTCATGAAGAACAATGATAAACACTTCAACAGCGCAATAACATAAACATTGAATACCTTGAATTAGAAATGAGCGTATTTTACAACTTAGGCTACATCGTAGCCTTATATTAACAAAATTAGTTCATGTTAAACTTAATATTAAACATTAAAAACATCAAAATACATGAACTAATGAAGAAAAATGATAAAACTAACAAAAATAACAAAAAAAAAAAAAAAAAACCAGAGTATCAGGTCTGCAGCTGCATAGACCCGACTCCTTCTCTCACCCCTTTCTCACTCGATTGTTTTGTGATTTTTGATCTAAAAACTTGATTATTCAACTCCTTGCATCCTACCCTATTTATTCAAGTAGGATTGGGATAAACAAATTTGGAAAAAATCTCAAAAATCAGCTCCCATTTGTGCTTCCTGAGGCAGATCTGCAGATCTGATTTTTGTGCTATTTTTCTTATTTTTTCTACACTCCACCTCCCAAAATCTGCACCAAAACATCATATTGATGTTTTTTGATGCTTGTACAATGAATTTGGTTAAAAAAAATCGAGTTTTAATTGCCAAAATGCAAGTTGTTCTTGAAAAGCTTAATTCTGCCACCAGTTTTCTGCATCAGATTTCCAGCTCGATTTTCTTCATTTTTTCATGCAATCCTCCATCAAAATGCTGCAATAACATGTTAAAAATATTTTAAATAACTTATTTAAGCCTTTTTTCAGTGAATTTAGTTGAATAAAATCATCAAAATTGAGCTGCAAAGTTGCACTGCTGCAGCGGGCACCAAGTTGCTGCAACTTGAGAATTTTTTTATATTTTTCGATTTTTTCTGGTTTTTTATGTAAAAGAATGCTTAAAATAGCTTTAATTAATGTTTAATTGTATTATAAAATGCATAAAAGATGAGTAATGAGGATAAAAGCTTAAATTTTAGCTAAAAATTGATGCAAAACTTGTGAAATAGGGTGTAAGTTAGGTGTCCTTGGTAATTTTGTACAATTTTTGTTATTATTTTGCAATTTTTTGATTTATCTTACTTTTACTTATTGATATTAATGATAAAAATAGCAAGATTTAGTACAAAATTAGTGTTTTTACAGGAAAATAGCAAAATAGTTCAAAATGAGCAAAACCGGGCAAAATTGATAAAAATTTGATGTAAAAATGTTTAAAAATATATTAAAATGTTATAAATAATTATATACTAATTTAGACTTATCAAAATACCCCCAAACTTAAATGTTGCTCGTCCTCGAGCAAGGCTGAACATTTCAGCACCATATCTCATATTTTTCAAGAATTTTTCTACTGTTTAAAGCAAGTGCACTTTAATTCAGAGATGAATAACCGAAAATCGACGTTTAAGGCTCTAAAGGCAAAATGATCCTTTCTAAGGAAAAAAACTTGTCAATCACCTAGGTAGCCAAGATTCAAAAGTTAGGAAAGCAAATTAAGTTTATCCGTTCATTCAAATCTCAAAACATTCAAACAGTAGAGAGGATAAAAATTCATACCACTCATAACAAATCTTATCAAGTATGCCCAAAACTAAAACAATTTATTTATTTATTTTTTAGAGGAACTTATTTGCTCAAGTCACTTTCGGCTCATGAGTTTATCTTCAGCGAGAATCAAGCTCCGACTCCTAGGCGATGACCCATAAGTAAGAGAAGCCACCGCTGAGATTCGTTCTCTATGACTCCCCTGAGTTTGTCTACAGTGAGAATCAAGCTCCGACTCCTGGGCGATGACCCATAAGTAAGAGAAGCCACCACTGCGACTCCCTCAAATTGGGGAGCACATATCTTTATTTATGCGAGATAGTGGTGCTAGAGATACAATTTTATCTACTATTTATATACATATATTTCAATTTTTTCTTTTAGATTCAGGCATAAATTTTCAAAGCTCATTATAAGATGATAATCCTCAATGTAATCCATTCAAATTTGAATATCTTTTAATAAGAAAGAAAGGTAAAACAACTATGTTAATTAGTGAAATCAATTACCATGATTTTATCAAGATAATGCCTTAGATTTTTGTTTCACTATTAAAGCACAAAAACAATCAATTTTTAGGCTATTCCAATTAAATTACAGTAAACGAGCTAAGAAAGAGTAGAAAAATAGCCTAAAAAGCATGATGATAAGTTTTCAAAATACAAGGGGATTTTTTTTTTTAAATATATTGCTGTTATTATATTATTATTATTCAAAATGCAGTAAAACTTAAAGCGTAGAATATCTTTTTGTTGGCCGACCCTATTTACATCCCCATACAAAGGCTCCAAAATCTGGGAGGCACTTAAGCCGACTCTAAAATAGACAGTAACAGAAAACTTCGTCAAAATTTTTTTTCAAAAAAACAATTCGTTAAAATTTTAAAACTTGACTCTCCCACACCCAAACTTAAAAATTAATATTATTTTTAATGTTAAAAGGAATATAAAGAACAAGTGGGAGAGAGGTACTTCCCCGGTTTGAGAATTGCTCTTTGATGATGCATGTGGACATCGTGCCACCCGCAAACTTATTGTGAAATACCTGTTTAAACAAAAATAAATATGAGACAAAATAATGAAAGGAAAATAAAATTAGATAAATAAAAATAAAAACACTTTTTTTTAAAGGAAAAAGTTTAATACTAAAGGTTTTTTTAAAAAAAATTAAAGATAACAAACTTAACTAAAAAAAATAAAAAATTTATCTAGATGGATTAAAAAGTTAAGAAAAAGTTAAAATTAATCAGAAAACTTAAAAAAAATAACAATCTAAAATAAAATAAATAAATGAATGAAGATTAATTTTTTAAATTTTCAACAAAATGTACAATCTATTAACAAATTCAAATTATAAAAAAAAACAAAATAATTATTTTTTTATATACGAGTTCTTTTTCAAATTTTTTTTTTTAAGAATTATCTTTACAAATAAAATAAGTGAATGAAAAGAAATTTATATTTCAAATTTAACAAAATTTACAAATTATTAACAATTTCAAATTAGTATCAAAACTATGTGGTATCAATATAACTCAATTATAGACAATCCTCCGCAACGGCGCCAAAAACTTGATGCTATTTTTTACTAGCAAGTGCACTAGTCGCTTCAAGTAATATAGAGTGAGTAGAGTATCGTCTCACAAGGATTGCTAAGTGATTACCAAAATTAGTAGTTTTAATACTATTTAAAAAATCAAAAAATTAGGGATTTTGATATGAAGTAAAGTAAAATAAAATGAATTAAAAATAAAAGTTAAAAGTAGACTAGAATGAGCCGAATTAAGTTTTTTTTTTTTTTTATCAGTTAATAAAGTCTAAGGCATCTAATTTCACTTTAGTTGAATCAATACGCCGTTTCTATTCTCGATATTCAAGTTGTTACTGTATGTTGATGGTTGAAAATCCTAATTTACTAAACATTCTCTCTCGAGCAACATTTAGCGTACTCTTTCAAATATTAACCCATCACTTTCGTGCATGAATTTAAATAAGAAAAGAGTTATAAAAGCTCTATGATTTTCTTTTAAGAACCACACAAATCGCGTTAATCTCTTTCGAGTATTCGCTCAATTTGTGGTGCTTATCACCTCAGCACTCATCATAAATCTCCTCTCGGTCTCATTATGAGTCATTATAGGCCTTAAATGATGATAAAACATTTAAAACTCATGAAGAACAATGATAAACACTTCAACAGCGCAATAACATAAACATTGAATACCTTGAATTAGAAATGAACGTATTTTACAACTTAGGCTACATCGTAGCCTTAGATTAACAAAATTAGTTCATGTTAAAATTAATATTAAACATTAAAAACATCAAAATACATGAACTAATGAAGAAAAATGATAAAACTAACAAAAATAACACAAAAAAAAAAAAAAAAAAACAGAGTAACAGGTCTGCGGCTGCATAGACCCGACTCCTTCTCACCCCTTTCTCACTCGATTGTTTTGTGATTTTTGATCTAAAAACTTGATTATTCAACTCCTTCCATCCTACCCTATTTATGCAAGTAGGATTGGGATAAACAAATTTGGAAAAAATTTCAAAAATCAGCTCCCATTTGTGCTTCCTGAGGCAGATCTGCAGATCTGATTTTTTTGCTATTTTTCTTGATTTTTTCTACACTCCACCGCACAAATTCTGCACCAAAACATCATATTGATGTTGTGTGATGGTTTTACAATGAATTTGGTTAAAAAAAATCGAGTTTTAAATGCCAAAATGCAAGTTGTTCTTGAAAAGCTTAATTCTGCCACCAGTTTTCTGCATCAGATTTCCAGCTCGATTTTCTTCATTTTTTCATTAAATGCTCCATCCAAATGCTGCAATAACATGTTAAAAAATGTTAAATAACTTATTTAAGCTTTGTTTCAGTGAATGTAGTTGAATAAAATCTTCAAAATTGAGCTGCAAAGTTGCACTGCTGCAGCGGGCACCAAGTTGCTGCAACTTGAGAATTTTTTTATATTTTTCGATTTTTTCTGGTTTTTTATGTAAAATAATGCTTAAAATAGCTTTAAGTGATGTTTAATTGTATTATAAAATATATAAAAGATGAGTAATGAGGATAAAAGCTTGAATTTTAGCTAAAAATTGATGCAAAACTTGTAAAATAGGGTGTAAGTTAGGTGTTCTTAGTAATTTTGTACAATTTTTGTTATTATTTTGCCATTTTTTGATTTATCTTACTTTTACTTATTGATATTAATGATAAAACTAGCAAGATTTAGTACAAAATTGGTGTTTTTACAAGAAAATAGCAAAATAGTTCAAAATGAGCAAAACCGGGCAAAATTGATAAAAATTTGATGTAAAAATGTTTAAAAATATATTAAATTGTTATAAATAATTATATACTAATTTAGACTTATCAACTTTTTACAAAGACCTTGAAAAGAAAAAAGTTTAAGGAAACTTTTTGAAAAGATTCATCTTCCCTTCAAGATGAACCAACTTTTGCTATGAGTGTGGAGAAATCAAACAACTTAAAATGAATTGTTCCAAGGTTAAAAACAAGAAGTCCTTTAACAAATTTAAAATGAAGGACAAGGAGGAAGAATGGAAGAAAGCATTTTCGACTTGGGGAGATAGTGATGATGACTCTGATGAAAAAAGAGAAGATGAAGTTGTCAACATTTTATCATGGCCATAGATGACGAGACCGTTGAAGAAGGTGAGGTAACTGATCTGTCCTACAATAAACTTATTGTTGGCTTTTTTGAATTATATGAGAAATATAAAAAATTTATAGAATGACACAACACTTTCATAAAAGGTCTAGAAAAAATAACTCTAGAAAAGCACTCAAAACAACATTTATTGTTTGAACTTGAAAATGAATACTTAAAGAAAAAGGAGTATTTGAATGATAAGATCATAAAACTAACTAATGAAACCCTTGGAAGAAAAGTTTCAATCATATGAAAATAAAAAGGAATATCCAAGGAAGATGAATCACCATTAAAAGAAAATGAGTCTTTGAAAGAAAGGACAGAAGAACTTTCGAAAAATCTAAAACAAATTTTTCAAAGGACAACAAACAGTTGACATGATACTCGTCTCTCAAAAACCAGTTTACAACAAAGAAGTAAGTGGTTATTTTTTTTTAAGGTTTTGTTGATGTGTGGGATAGGATAAGCTGAACTCAAGCTTTTAGTGGAAAAACCACCAGGATTCCCTTTTCCGCTAGGATTATCTCGCTCGTGTTTAAGGTTCTTATCATTTTTGAGATTGACTTCTCGGAAGAGCCCCCTTCTTTTGCTTCTTCTCCTCCTTTCATGAAGCCTGGATCTTCTATGGCAGGGAGTATTAAGGGGAACATTACACTTGTAACTTGGGTGGCATGGTTTATTTCCTAGGACACCGGTTCCGAAGCGACTTGTTTAGGGTGCCCGTTATGGGACGCTTGTTTTTGAGCGCTCGTGCCTGGGCGCCTTTCTTGAGCCACCCATTCTAGGGCACTCGCTGGAAGGTCCCCCATTCGTGCATGGTAGGTGTAAATATAAAAATGATAGCCCCCACTTTTTAAGTAAAGCTCATTTACTTGAAAAATGTGCTCCTAGAAATAGCAATTCATCGTGTCTTGTTGCTCTGACTACTTACTTTACACTTTTCTTAATTTTACACTTCTCCAATGAAATTCTCCCCAAAGACCTTCTTTTGGTCGCATTTTTCTAGCTTCCTGCTAAGATTCTATGTCAGTTTCGCCTTGTTTCCAGTTTCTTCGAAGACTCTTCCTTTGATAGGACTTTGTAAGAGAACAGGCCTTAAGCTGTTTTAAATGACCTATAGACGGTATCTTGATACAGAATGGGCATGGGCCTCCCTATGGACGTTATGTGGAGTCTTATTCATTAACTAGCTCCTACTCTTCTTCCTACATGCCTACTGAGCCTTTGGTGTTTTGGTCAAAGTTGAGAAAGAAATAGTGAGTGTGAGTAATTGTCTGATTTGGTGCCAAGATACTCCTTATTTTGGATCTCTAGGTTTTGAAGTATGTAATCTGGTTACCCAGACCTATCTGCCTGTTTTTCTTCATGATGAATTTCGTTTCCTGGGTTCCTCCTTAAAAAAAGTTCTTACTTGTGTTGATGATGCTTTGTTATGCCTGTTCAACTTTCATATATTCCTTTTTAGTTTCAACATGGATGTTGGTTTTAGAGAAGATCAATGGCCTCAAATGGATTGGTACTTCGTGTGTTGCTTTGATCACGGTGCATGGAGTTATAAGACCCTTATATGTACTGAGGGTAGTTCAATAGATTTTACGAAATTAGTGCTTTGCGGTGATGTTTTGTACTTCCTTTTTGAAGATAGCGAAGAGTTTTCTCCTGACTATCCCTATTTCTATCCTTACTTGGTAGCCTGGGACATAGTAGAGAATTCTAACTACTTAGTATTTTTGCCACCTCATGTTCAAAATGAGGCTGTTTGTTGCCAATCCTTAGGTGTCTTTCGCCTCGAGGGTCATTTGTGTTAGCTGCTCTTCATGGTTTGGCTCTTTATGGATATTGGAAGATATATGGGATCTTGACTCATGGGCTTTGCTTCATAATATATTTTTAAATATATGGCATCCCGAGGGACGACGAAGCTTTGGGATTACTGGATATCTGGTTACTGATCATCACTTGATCGTTTTTACTGAGTTTAAGGTTTACTTACCATTTCTCTGGTCTTGAACATCGAGCACTTTAAGAGGTATGCCCACATAGCTATGGTGAATGGGCGTGACTCCGGGCCAATTGGTGTTCTCTTCATCCTTGTGGCCCTTCCATAGTTGCTCAAGGGTTGCTCTATGGCCATCTGCTATAGAATATTTGAGGATCGACGCTTGCGTGGCTTTTGGATGTAGGGTTGTGTGTTTTTATATTTTTGTTTTTCACTTTGTCTTTTGTCTTTGATTGATGTATATTCGTAAATGTTCCTTCTTTTTGCAGCATATCTCAGACAGTCTGTTTTGGGGCTAGTGTTCCTAGCTGGTAAATTTGAATGTTAAGGCATACAATAAAGTTCTTTAAACTCCCTTTTACTATTGAAATTTAATAGCTCTTAATTTAACTATTTTTCTAAAATTCCTAATGTCGGATTTGCCTTTTATTTCAGACCTTAGGGTATGTAATGGTGTTTCATCGTTTAACTATTATTTGAAGTATTTTCTTAGGATTCCCGCCCGGGGGGGGGGGGGGGGGGGGGTATAGGTATTTTGATTTTCTTTTTGAATGATAATTGTAAAAGTTATTTCGAATTTGAGTTGTGTACTGTAACTCCTTCATTCTAAAGTTTTACGATTGTACAACATAGCCTCCTATTTCATAGCAATTTTTTTGAGCAAGAGCTATTTTAAATTTGAGATTGTGTATTGTAACTCCTTACTTCCAAAAGTTTAAGATTGTACAGCGTAGCCCCTTGTTTAGTAGCGATTTCTTCAAGCTTAAGGCTTGCGTAGTGCAGTCTCTTCTTGGCCGTCCACCTAGATGTTTGCCCATTTCTTGAATTGCCACCTCATGATCGTCAACTCTGCTATTCGCCCATCTTTGCTCGTCTTCTTCGCTGCACGCCCTTTTTTGATTGTCTACTACACTACATGCCCCTTGTTGATTGTCTATTTTGCTGCACACCCATTTTTAGTCGTCTACTGCACTGCACGCCCCTTTTGGGATGTTGTCTTTGCTGCATGTCCATTTTTGGTCGTCTACTTCACTGCATGCCTCTTTTTGGTCGTCTGCTGCATTGCACGTCCATTTTCGGTCATCTACTTCACTGCATGCCCCTTTTTAGTAGTCTGCTACATTGCACGGCCATTTTTGGTCGTCTACTTTGCTGTAGCCCTATTTTTGTTCGTCCACCATATTGCACGCCTATTTTTGCTCTTCTACTTCGTTGCACTCCCGTTTTTGCTCATCTAGTACGCTGCAAGTCTATTTTTGGTTGTCTACTTCGCTGCACGCCCATTTTGATTGTCTGACATTGTACGCCTATTTTTTGTCATCCACTTTGCTAAACGTCCATTTTTGCTCGTCTGCTACACTGCACGCCCATTTTTGGCCATCTACTTTGTTGCACGCCCATTTTTGCTCTTCTGTAACACTGTACGCCTATTTGTCGTCTACTTCGTTGCACGCCCATTTTCGCTCGTTTACTACACTGCCGGACCGCCTTTGCTCATCTACTACATTGCACACCCATTTTGCTTTTCTACTTCGTCGCACGCCCTTTTTTGCTACTACATGGCATGCCTATTTTTGGTCGTCTACTGGTCATACCCCACTCTACCTACTTTAATTCGGTTATTTTCTTCATATATAATGTTTTATTTGGACTTTTGACATCAACCTTGTCTTTTAGGAGTTACGTTGGGTCCCTTGGTTCTCCATTCTTTCATCCATTTCGCTCTTTGTGTGCATTTTCTCTTCTCGTCTCTGTCTTCTTTTCGTTGTTGCTTGCTATGCTGTCCACTCTTGAAACCTTGGGTATATCAATCTTTTAAGGTATTTCTTCATCTTCTCTTTTCACTTTTTTATTTTTATTTTGTAGGGTTTACATGTTAGGATTTGTTATTGGCACGAAATTGACGATGTAATTAGTGCATAATGGGTTTGATTTATGAAAGTGAAGGTGTAATTAGTGCGTAATGGGTTTCGTTTTTAGTAGTGTGGTTACATTGCAACTTCATTTTTGATTTGGAGATCCCTTTAAGGTTACGGCTTAGGTAGTGTGGGTAGGCTTCAAAGTCATTGGGGATTCGATTCTCCCAAGTTATGGCTTGAGCTTAATGCTTGTGTATTTTGAGAGGTGTGCTTGAAGGATTAAAGTATGTGTCTGTAATTTTGAAATTTAATGTACTTGGCTTGGGTTGTAAGTTCAAAAGGTAAAACCGGTTGTTTTAGATGTTTATGTGAAAATTAGACTTATTTTCCTTTCATGTGATAACCTAGTGACTCTCTCTTCTCTTGGGCTCTATGCTTTTTGGTGATTGCGATCTTTTTTCAAAGAAAAGAGGAACGTTCGGAAAAAAGAGGCTGGTCAGGATGTATTCGGAAACTTCGGGTCCTAGCAATAACTTCTGTCCTCAACACTATTTAGAAAACCCGATATTAACCAAGAAGTTGGATGACTTTTTGTCACTCCTTAACCAAAGTGCTCCTATTTTCATGCCATTACTTTCGTCTTCATCGATTTTTCCTATTTTTACCACTAGTACTTCACAGTTTCGCACAAGTATGTAGTCTTTGCTATAATCTCTGTCATTGTACTTATTTACAAAAGGTTTACAGCAGATTAAAATGGTGCGTGGTAGGGTTCGAACGAGAAGTTCGACACGACGGGCTCACGAGGAGAGAGGTGCTCCTTTAGACATCCCCCCATCTCCGGCCCAACATTGGTATCTCTTACCTTAATAACTTAGAAGCTCGTTTTCCTATCATTGTGGGTACCAGCCTTTCTAAAGGATTTGTTCATAAGTATTGCGAGAAGGCAGGGGTCCTAACTCTTCAAGAAAAATACAATTTTCCACTTGATCACGTTATATGGGTTCCTGCTGAGAATGGTTCTCCATTATTTTCACCACGACATGATTGCTTTGCAATTTCTATAGAGGCTCTTAATGAGGGTCTTCCGTTTCCCCTTCCCCCGTTTGTATCTTGCATTATGTCACGTTATTCCCTGTACCCCGAGCAAGTGACTCCGAATAGCCTAGGGACTATTCACAGACTTATGCTCACATGCTTTGTGAATGGCTTTGAGTTGACCGACCCTGTTTTTGACTATATGTTTAGACTTAAGCAAACTAAGCGTATTGTGGTTTTTGAGAGTCTAGTTGGTTGAGCCTTAAAGCGAGATAATCCCTCAAATGTTAAAGACTGGCTGCATATGTTTGTATGGGTTTGTCCTCCAACTCTTCCCGAATATCCCATAGTTTGGAGCGACTTAGCCCACACACCGAAGATTTTACCGAGGCGGATTGGGAGATTGTTTGTTACTTTAATGAGGATGTGCCTCGTTTCATGGCTACCCAGGCCCCCCTTAGGCAGGAAGTGATACTGATTGAGGCAAGGCTTAGTACGAAACCTATTTCGGGTATTTTTCTGTCTATATTGTTATAGAGGCCCTTTTACATATTACTTTTCCTCTTTTTTTTTTTTCCTTTTTTTTTTGCTCGCCTCTTTTTATGTTGAGTATTTCTTTATATTTTGATTTCTAGCTGAAGAGTTAGCCAATACCGACATTGTTGACTACTTTGTGTCGGACCCTACCTCGAGTATTTCTCACCCCAGTCAGATTGGTGCCGATCAATGTTCCCCAATGGTGGCTAGCCAAGCTTCTGCTGTCGACTCCCCCTCTCATCACTCCTTGGAAAGTGAGTTTCCTGGACTTCATCGTTATCAGTCTTGAGGGGCATCGCTGTCCCAATTTAGAGCTCCCCCTCCTCGGCGAGGCAGTCCCTCCTTTCCGGGGGACTTGGAGGGAAGGAGAGGAACCGGAAGTCACTCATGCACCCATGATTGAGCCTATGGACACTCGTCAGGTATTAGTTACACCTTTGTCTGTCCCCAATCTTGAGGCCTTACACCATATTTTTGAGGTTCTTTTGCCTACACTCCAGGCACCTCATAGTGGTTCTTCTCCGAAGCCTGAGGTATGTTGTTGTGAATAAATTTTCTTTATGTTTCCTATTTTTACATCTGGTATATGAGTGCGTTTTCATGTTTTTGTGTGTTTGCAGTGTGTATCCGCCTTTGCCTTTTTGTGTTCCTTTGGGATGCGAGGTGAAGAGGCCATTAATCGTCTTTCCAGCTTGCAGGAAAACTCAACTCTGTTAAAGATTCGTCCCGCCTTTGGGAGGAGACACTACACCAACAATTAGAGGAAACGTAGTTACACTGTTTTGAACTTCAAACACAACCGGATGCTTTCAAGGGTGATGTGATGAGTAGGGACACCACCGTGAGGGATAAGGACGAATAAATTTTTTGATTGACTATCGAACTATCTTGTGCTTGTGTGGAGGCAGTAGCTACATTCAAGTCCATCTCAGAGTATCAAGCGGCAGGTAATGCCGATTATTGGTCCAGACCTTAATGGGGTTTTGATCGCTTATTGCAGCATCTCAAGGAAAACAGTCCTTCCTTCAACCCATAAATTATGGAAGACTTTATGGCTTGTGTTACCGGAGAAATTGTGAGTACATTGTCGAATGCGGTAAGTCCCTCTAGCAGGAACGAAAATGTAGGGCCTCAAGTGTGACTATCATCAGCTTTTTGCTCTCTGTTTTTTTTAGATGTTTTTGCATGGTGTTTCTATTGAATGGTTTGATTTAGTGCAATACTATGTGTCCTTCAGTTCTTATGCTGTATAAACGTGTCTCTACTACGCAGTTTGTTTGTTAATGTTTATGTTATCTACTTAATGTTACTCGGGAGCTCTCGGTCGCATTTGTACATTGCCACATTGATTTACAATGCCTTTATAAATATTTCTTTCGTAATTATCCTTTTTGTGGTTTACAATTGAACTCAATGAATGCGCTGTGTCGTGTTTCCATACCGATAAACGTTTTTGTTAAGTTCTGAATAGGTGAATTTTATTGTTGCGTCCCGAAGAGGCGAGTGTTATTGTTAAGTCCTGATTAGGTGTGTTAGTGTACATGAATACTATTATTATGTCTTATGCGTTGACCCCTCAGACAGGTGACTTGTGATAGCACACCTTTGATGGAGTGAATGTTAATGTTGCACGTCTGATGAGGTGGATGTTATTGTTGCACCTTCGGTGAGGTGAATGTTAATGTTGCACCTTCAATGAGGTGGGCATTATTGTTGCCCCTTCGTTGCGCCTTCGATAAGGTGAATGTTAATGTTGCACCTTCGATGAGGTGGACGTTATTGTTGGATCTTCAATGAGGTGGACATTATTCTTGCAACTTCGATGAGGTGAATGTTAACGTATGTAGGCGGGTTCTACCTGCCCATCAAATCCATGTCGTTTGAATTCACAAAACGTTTTTTGATGGACAACCAAGGATTTGAGGTATGGCCAACCCCTATTCATCACTTATACCATAATATGTTAATCAGTGCACAAAAGTTGGCCAAATCCAGACAATAACCTTGTATCTTAAGGTGGTAGTCAAGGCCTACGAGTTGTTAGACCTGCTTACCAAGACATGGCGGTCAACGCTAAAAAACGGGTCAAACTAAAACTCTAGGCTAGCTATTTAGAACAGCGATCAAATCTTAGAGGTTGTTCAACCCTGCTTATCAAGACATGGCGGTCAACGGTAAAAAGCGGGTCAAACTAAAACTCTAGGCCTACTACTTAGAGCAGCGGTCAAAGCTTACGGGTTAGTCAATCTTGCTTATCAAGACATGGTAGTCAACACTAAAAAGCGGGTCAAACTAGAACTCTCGGCCTGCTACCTAGAACGACGATCAAAGCTTAGGGGTTGGTGAACACTACTTACCAAGACCTGGTGGTCAACGCCTAAGCAGGTCAAACTAAAACTCTAGGCCTGCTACATAGAATGGCAATCAGAGCTTACAAGTTGGTCAACCCTTTTTATCACCTAGGAGTGTAGGATGAATTTTACTCCTAACCTTAGGGACTTCGTAAATTCTAGCTTTCATTAAGATGAGTCATGAGGGTGCCTACAGGTGGGGATGAACTGGTGGACTTATGTCTCCCAGTGGTGCTTTGAGGATATATAATGCGTGTGGTGGAGAAGTAACCTTCTTATGATCTACAGGAAACTTGTGAATGCACAAGACATTCTCTTACTGGGAAGACCACAAAAGAGCGTTAAGAACCTATAATGATTCGAAAAAGTGAGATGTGCAAAGAAAAATAAAAATAAGTAAATAAAAGAAAACAATGATATTAGCCGCCTCCATTTTATTCGTATTATACATCACTTCTACATCAAGGTGCTGGGTTTCATGACTTTATTTTATATTAGTCTAAGGATAATATCTTTGAAGGTTACCTACATTCTAGCTTTGAGATATGTCTGTTCCATCCATCCGCTGGAGAGTGTAGCTCCCCTCTTTTAGCACTTGAGTCACTCTGTATGGACCTTGCCAGTTTGGAGGAAGCTTCCCTGCCCCTAGACCTTTTCCGCTTGGCCCCACTCGTCGTAAGACTAGGTCTCCTACGTGGAAGCTGCGCAGTCTAACCTTGCGTTTAAAGCAAGCGGAGATCCTTTGTTTCAAAGTGGCCATCCTAACAAAGGCATTAGCTTGAACCTCGTCTACTAAATCCAGTGAAACCCATAAAATGTCCTCATAAGTCTTTGGGTCGTAATGTCTTATGCGAAAAGTGTGGTTACATACCTCGACAGGTAACACGGCCTCGGCCCCATATACTAACATGAAAGTAGTCTCTCCCACAGCTGTCTTAACGGTCATTCGAATTGACCAAAGATACTGAGTAACTCGTCCACCCATCTTTCTTTGGCATCATCAAGCCGCTTGTTCAGACCCCTTAAGTTTTCTTTATTGGCAGCCTTGACCGTTGCTTTGTGGATGTGCTACGGCGTCGAAAATGTAGGCTAATTCTAATTTCTTCGCAATAGGTTCAAAATCACGATGAACTAAAATAAGAGCCAGTATCTGCTATTAATACGCGAGGAACCCCGAAATGAGTGACTATATTCTTCTCTAAAAATTTCTGTGTAGCTTGATCCATTATCCTAGCCACCGGTTCCACCTCCACTTGTTGAAATAATCAATTGCAGCTATCACAAATTTTTTCTTTCCTGAAGCTATGGGCAAGCCTCCTAATATGTCTATTCCCCATTGCGTGAACGGTATCGGACTAATCAAAGGTTGCAGGGATGAGACAGAAGCATGGTGTATCGGAGCAAATGTTTGGCACGCGTCGCATTGACACACCAATTCTTTAGCATGACCCTTCAGGGTGGGCCAATAGTATCCTGCATGGAGAACTTTGTTGGCTAAGGTGTATCCTCAAATATGTTCCCCCATTCTCCATTATGAATTTCTTTCAGGATGCTGTGGCCCTCACTTCTTTCCACGAGCTTTAGTTGTGGGTGTGAAAATGACATTTTGTACATTTGATTGTCCAAAATTGCAAACCGAGCGGCCTGGTGCCTAACCCTTTTGCTTCATTAGGATCTTCCGATTGCACTCCTTAACTCAGTTAATCCACTATCCTCCTTATCTAGCTGGACGTTTCAACAATGCTACGTACTGTGTGTAGGATGGGTTCTTCAGACACACTCTGATAGACTTGCTTGAGCACCACCTCCACTCATGTGTCAAGCATCTGACACGAACCGGACAACTTGCTCAGCTCATCGGGCGTACGATTCTCGTCCCTCTCAATGTATTACATGCTTATCCTCATTAGATTGATTACGAGCTTATGAAAAGCCTGTAAATTCCTAACCATGCTTGGATCCTAAGCCACATATTCTTCATGAATTTGGCTTACCATGATTTTTGAGCCACTAAAGATTGTCATGACATCAGCTCCTGTTGCTCGTGCTAGTCTTACTCCATGAATTATAGCTTCGTACTCAAGCTCGTTGTTAGTTAGGGGGAATGGAATAAGGCATAGCATTGTGTAGCCCCACTTAGGCCTTGAAGGTAAATATGCCTCCTGGCCCTTTTGAGCACAAAGAGCCATCAATGAATATTCTTCGTATTTGGGTAGCTTCATCGGACGAGTCAATCCGAGCAGGGTCTCCTTGCGGTTCTTTGGCTTTATGATCTTGTCTCCCTCTTTTCGTTTCTACCGTGTCATTACCTTATGGCACAAAGTTGCATTCAAGGAAATCAACAAATGGTTGCGCCTTGATGGCTGCTATGGGCAGGTAGAGGTTGTATTCGGACAGTTCCACTGCCTAGGCTAGAATTGGCCCTAAACACTATAGTCTAGTCAACAATTTTTTTACTGGATGGTCAGTTAATATGTTAAAGGTGTGTGCCTGGAAGTACGGCCGATGTTTCCTAGAAGCCATAACGATGGAAAATTTCAATTTTTCAACAGGTGGATATCTTAGCTCGGCACCTTTTAGAACTTGATTGACAAAATATATTGGACCATGCTCCCGAAGGGGGCTTGCAACCAACATAGCACTAACAGTTTTGTTTGAGACTACTACGTACAGGGCGAGCGTCTACCTTGGAACTGGCTTGGCCATAGAGGGGAGATGCGCTAGATGCTCCTTTACTTGCATAAATGCTCAATCACATGCCTCATCCCATAAGCAATCCCTTTTCTTTCGCAAGGCTTGGAAAAAGGGCAACGCTTTATCTGCAGCTGTACTAATGAACCTGTTAAGTGCTGCCAAACGCCCAATAAGGTGTTGCACCTCATTGATCGTTTTAGGTATGTCCATTTCCAATATAGCGTTTACTTATGTTAGATTAGCCTCAATTCCCTAGTCACTGTCAATGAAGCCCAAGAACTTGCCCTCTGGTATCACGAAAGAGCACTTATTGAGATTTAACTTCATCTGATACCGCCTCAAAGTTTGAAAAGTTTCTTTTGAATCGGAGACATGGTCTTTTATGGCACGCAACTTTACATATTACGCCCAATCTGTTGGGTGAACACTTTATTGACTAGTCGCTGAGATGTGGCCCCCGCATTCTTCAAGCCAAATGGCATTACTTTGCAACGGTGTGTACCCTCATTAGTCATAAACGAGGTTTTCTCTTCATGACACGGGTCCATTTTGATTTGATGATATCCGGGGAAAGCATCCATGAAACTAGATAATTCGTTACCTATCATAGAATCCACCAGCTGATCGATTTTTGGCAGGGGATAAGAATCCTTTGGACACTTTTACTCAAGTTTGTGAAGTCCACACACGTCTGCCAAGTCCCATTTGGCTTTTTCACATGAGCCAAGTTAGATAGCCATTTCGGGTACTTGACCTCATGTATAAATTAGGTCTTAAGCAGCCTGAGAACCTCAGTGTTGATTGCTTCATTCCCAAAGCACGTAAATTTCTTCTCTTTACCTTAACAGGAACTACATTTCGAAGCATGTTCAATCGGTGCATCATCACCTCTTGGCTAATCTCGGGCATTTATTCTGCATCGTATACGAACACATCATGAAACTGCCTTAGCAAAGATATTAATTCACACTTGAGGTCCATGGGTAGCCAACATCCCATCTTGACCACCTTACCCTCCTCCATCTCCACCTCCTCAAGGCGGCTTAAATCAAAATTCCACCCTTCTGACGTTTCCTCACGCAGAGGTTCCAACCTTTCACTCTTAAGTTCAGGTGGTAGTTTACAATTTATATGGGGTTAAGATGTGTGATAACACTTTAGGGCCATATTTTGATTTCCCCGGAGGGTAACTGTGTCCCCATCCTCGGTTTCAAACTTCATCAAGAGGTAGTATGTCGAAATCACAACCTTTGTATGGTTTAAAGCGGTTGTCCGAGTATTATGTTAGTTAAGGAGGGAGTGTCCACAGCTGGGAATTCAATTTTTACCCTCCTAGTGGCTTCCTTCCCATAGAGTATGGTATCCATAACGATCACCCCCATGGCTGGACTGCGTCTTTGGTAAAACTAACCATAAGACAGCCTGCCAGTACAATCCAGCTCGTGAGTTTTCCATTTGCTCGAAGCATTGATAAAAGGTGACGTTCACAACACTTCCTTTATCGACTAAACCCCGTGGATTCGACATCACTCTACGTCTATTGAGATGACTAGGGAATTGTCATAGGGTGCATGGACTTCTCCCAGCTCTTTGTTCGTAAAGGTGATTCCTAGTACTGATCTTCTCTTTTTGGCCCGCATCTTCTGCGTGTATGATAGCTGATTGGGTAAAACCCAGGAGATCATTGCAATCATCCTTTTCGGCACCTCGATGACTTCTTTAGAAGGCACCATCACTAGAACTTTGCTACTTGCTTCAACATCTGGTGCTTCCTGACCTGGTAACTCCCCATATTGAATCTGAGCCTACTTTTGTCAGGCTCTGCATTCCTCCATGGTGTGACCATAGAATTGATGAAACTCACACCTTTTGGCCTTCGCTCGGGAATCAAACAGACACTTGGGAGGGTAGGATGCCCTTTTGAAAGAGGGTGGATGATGTATAGGCTTCTTGTCTATCTCATTGCTCAATCGTCCAGAAGGCCTGTACACTTGATTCTTTGATGAGGTTTTACCTTTGTCGGGTATGAGGATTCATATTTTTCTTTTAACCTGCCTGTAACTCCTAGTCGAAACTTCCCCACCATGCTTATCATATCCTTGGCTAATATATACTTATTAGCGTTGGCCCATAGCGTCAATCATCATGGGTTGCTTTTTTGCCAGTGTAAACTGAAAGTCTGAGTTGCTAAGCCCATTAATGAAAACATTTATTAATATCTCATTAGCTAAACCTGGTATATCAATCATTTCTTCAGTAAATCTTCTAACAAAGTCTCTTAAAGACTCCGATTCCCTCTACTACAATTATCAACTAAGTTGTCATCCACTTCATTCACGTATTACTCACAAAATGATGGGAGAATGTTTTTGTCAATTTGCCAAAACTATCAATTGTGCCTGCTGGAAAAGATGAAAACCACGATTGTGCAACTCCTTTTAATGTGGAGGGAAAGCACATACGCTAGACCTCCTCTGAAGCATCCTGGATATACATTGGGGATTTAAATCCCGCTAGGTGATCCTCGGGATCCTGAGTTCCATCGATGAGGTCTATATTCGGAATCTTAACCTTCTTTACCAGAAATGATAAGGTCCTTTTAGAAAACGGGGAGTGTGTGCCTGAAACCTTAGGCACTTCACCGATCTTGCCTTCCTCTGATAGGAAATTAGCCTCTCGTTGCTTTCTAGTGTCGCCAATGGACTTGTCTTCTGACTGATTCTATATGGTGGAGCTTGTTCGCCCTCTTCTCACGGTGTCCAGCCCCCAAATCCAAGCACTGTCTACACTACTATTCTTCTCGACCTTGCCAATCCTCATGTCCACAGCTTGTAGCTTTGTGACTTTCACCTTTGGATGTACGTGGTGCTTCCGGTTGATGTACATCCAATTTTTGCAGTACGTGGTCAAGCAGATTCTAAACATCTCTCAATTGTTAGTTTGACCTGCACTCAATTTCTTCATCCAGTTTGGTGAGATTAGGAGATCCGGGTGGTTCCGTCATGGCCTCGATCATTCCCGCAGACGGAACCAATATTGTTTGTTATTGTTTTGTTGATGTGTGGTGTAGAACAAGCTGAACTCAAGCTTTTAGTGGATAAACCACTTAAATCCCCTTTTCCGCTAGGATTATCTTGCTCGTGTTTAGGGTTCTTATCGTTTTTGAGATCGACTTCGGGGCAGAGCCCCCTTCTTTTCCTTCTTTTACTTTTGTAATGCTTGGGTCATCTATTTATATAGGCAAAGAGTCTTTAAGGAGAACATAGCATGTGTAACTTGGTTCACATGGTTTATTTCCTAGGGCGTCGGCTCCAGGGCGCCAAGTTTAGGGCACCCATTTCTGGATGCCGGTACATGGGCACTCGTGTTTAGGACCCTTTCTTGAGCAACACGTTCTAGGGCGCCCATTGTGTGACGCCCTTCCTATGTCACCCATTTGTGCCAGGCAGTTGTAAATATAACAGTTATGATAAAAATGTTTAAAAGAAAATTTTGAATGTCCTTTTGTTAAAATGGAGTGGTTTGAAAAAATGGCAAGAATTATGCTTTGTGAACATAATTTTCCAAAATCATTTTGGGCTGAAGTGATTAACACCTCTTGCTACAGTTTAAATTGAGCTTTAATAAAGCCTATTTTGAAAACACCCTTAATAACTTTACAAAGGAAGGAAACTAAATATTGCATAATTCAAATCTTTTGGGTGCAAATGCTTCATTCACAGTAGTGGAAAATAAAACTTGCTAAATTGACCCACGAGTGGATAAAGATATTTTTATTGGATAGTCTCTCACTAGCAATGCGTATAGAGTTTATAATAAAAGGACAAAGGTTGTAGAAGATTCTATACATGTGGTATTTTTGGAAACTAATATATTGTCCTCTAGAATTCCTTGTGATAATGATGATATAGTGATCAAACCAACAAACATCTCACCCTCATCTAAGGAGCAAGAAAAGGCTCAATACAAATCTCCAATGGATGAACCGAAAGGAAATGTCAAAAAATGTAAAATCCAAAGAGCAAGATGTAGTACACGTGATTGAAAATTCTTGAAGGATCACCCCACTAATATCTCAATAGCTAAAAGCCATATGTTGAGGATAGTGTCACGAAAATCCAATTTTTTGTACATATTTATTAGAATATAAAGTTTAGTTATTTCCATTTTAATTATAATTGTATCCATGAGTTCATTATGCATGTGATGTTCTTTTAAGTAACATCGATGCGATGGATGTAAACCTCAAAAACGTTTTAGTGTTTGCTTCAAGTAGGTAATGGGATTATGCCACAGATAGACTTAAAACAAATGGAAAGACATGTTATTTGAAGATTTATAGTCAGTGACAAGTCTGGACTACTTGCCTGCTAAGGCTATAATGTGAAACTTTGGATGACTCGTCTACGTCATGTGGATGGTGATTCAAAAGTGCTGCATTGGTGTTTGTAATGAAATCGATACACTAAATTGGACCAAGTGAATTACTTGTATCTAGACTAATATAAAAAATGAGTGATTCATTATGTACTATTTGAATGAGGATTATAAATCCTGGCGGTATTCTGGACCTGTGCGTGGAGTGTTAGTTATCTAGGTGAACTAAAAGCTGGGTCTCCAGATGTGACTGAAGTCTTACAGGCATTGGGTAACGGCATGAAGTGTGGCAAAGATCAAGTATTCCATATATAATTTATAGTATCTTGCGAGATATAGATGACCCCTTTGTTGACTTCCAAGTGTTTCAATTAATTTGAAAACTTTGGCCAAAGTATTCTAAGTGTTTGACATTTATTTATGTTGTGAATTTGTTCATGTATAAATGAATCATTCAAAGAAGGGCAAGTTAGAAACTAATGGAAAGACTGTGAGAAAAATAATGATAGTAGCTATAATTATTTTTTTCATGGATGTTTCATATAGGGATTGTTGTTATTAAAATAGTCTATTATGGAATTATTGAATAAATAAGTTTAATTTCTGAGTGCAGTAGGACTTATTTAGTGGAATTAAGTTCTACTAAATGGTAATTAGGTATTAGCATGAAATGATAACACATTTGAAGCTAGAACTAAATTGTACCTGAGGTCCCTGCACAAGCCTCTAAATTTAAGCCATTAGAAAAATGTTAAAAGGATTCATGACATGAATTGCTTATTCATGGGATGAATAAATTTATGCTAAATAATATTCATTAGATGAATAAATTTTGTTCTGATAAAATAAAATTTGTGAGATGAATTTATAATGTGAAAAACAAAAACAGGCAAAACATGTGATAAAACTACGATAAACGGCGGTTAGCACACTCAGCCAATCATGGTACGACGCGTGTCATGCCGTGACCAGAAGAGGAGCGATCCATGCCTCTAATGATGGGCCAATCCATCTAAGATATCGATCTACGCCTTTAGGCGCGGACCAATGGGAATGCGCTATGAGGCGTGTATGGCATGCCTGAATGCAGGAGGGTTTCTTCCCTAAACGATGTCTTCTTGTTTAAAACTTTTGCTTTGCACGTCAAACTTTTTACATATTTTTTATTCTATGGCCTATTTTAACAGAGGTTATGGAATTAAGATTTACCATAAAAAATTAAATAGTTTTATGAGAGTATTTACTATCAGAGAATTAAAAAGAGGAAACATATCAATTCAATACCTTTTGGAGCTCCCCCTCTTGGTGCTCAAAGGAGATTTCATAGAAGGTCTTGTGGTCTTGGTGATTTCTATGAGCGACACTGAAGTCTACATCAGGTATTTTTTCTTTCTTTTCTTCTTCTTTCATTTTCTCTTTTCTATTTATTTACAATATTAATTATGCTAGTTATTTCCATGCTATTATTGTGAATGTATTATAGTAAAGGCTTGGAGGTTTAAAATTAGGAATTTTAAATAGTCCCACCGCGTCAGTTCTAATTAATTTACGGAATATTTTTTAAATACATCCTAACAATTTGTATCAAGTTAACATCTGATTACATTCATAGTATACATGAGATAAGTATAGGAATACTAAAAGGAAATAAATAGTCTGTGAATGAATAAAATAGAGATTTTATTTAAAGAAAGGAAAACCTAAAAGAGTTATTATAAGGTGTTCAATAATGATTACAAAGATACATTTGGTTTTAAATTGTTTAAAATTGCAATTGAATTAAGAGGTTAATTCAGATATGAAAATTTCATTTTCAAAAATTTGCATTTTGGATATATATGAATTGATTTTATATATCTTATAAGACTGGATGTTAGATAAAATAAAATAACTGACCTAATGAGATTAGGAACAAAAACAATTTTATTTTAATTTTCTGACACTGACGTAATGCTGATATGCTGATGTCATCACTGACATGTCATTAGTTATTAAATAATAATAATAATAATAATAATAATAATAATAATAATAATAATAATAATAATAATAATAATAATAATAATAATAATAATAATAATTATAATAATACTAATAACAACAACAACAACAACAACAACAACAACAACAATAATAATAACAACAACAACAACAATAATATTTAGAATGTGATTCAAATGAAGATTATATGATAATCAGTCTATAAATGCACGGTAAATAAAAGCTACTAATTTATGAAATTCAAGTGGGAACGAGGTTCGATAGTTGACTCTTCACAATCTCCATTACCGGTCTAACCGTATAGTAGATTGGCATTACACCTTGAGGAGGGTGTCGGTTTATGGAATATAAGGTTAAACTTCTAAAAAAATAGACTAATGGACAGATAAGCAAGTGCAGCCATGCTGCCATAGATTATTTCATGGATTTGTATGGAAGTTTAGATAATGGTATACACATGAGTAAATGATACATTAGCCTCCCCGAGGAGCTCCGTTGCTTTATGCTTGAGACTAAGGAAAGACTGGTGATTTAATCATGTTTAATAAGAGTCAGAAGAAAGCATGTAAATTGAGAATAGTTCTTAGTCAAACTAATTTCATACAGCCCCACTACCAAAATTTAAGGAGTGGTATGTTTGGGTCATTATTGCATTCATGACAGTTCATTTTTGTGGATACTTGACTCACTTTTGTTTGGTAAATTTAAAAGAATGGATATCACGGCATTTGGCTTGACTCATAATAGGTTACATAAGTTTTGCATTTACAGAGTTATAATGCTAACACCTGGTGTTCTTCATTCAATCCTTAAGAATAACACACTCAATGGACCGAATTATTTTGCTGGGAAAATAAATTTGGATGTTATACCAATTTGTCCTCCAGTACGTGCTGCTAATTCTAGAACTGTTGTTAAAGAGCATCACGAATGGTGGCAAAAGGCTAATGACTTAGCCAGATGCTATATATGGGCCTTTTGTGTCAAATGTTGTCAAGCATGAAATGCTTGAGATGTAGACAACAGCTGAAATGAAGAAATATTTAAAAGAAATGTTCGGATTTTAAGATAGAGCAGCGAGGCAAGAACTGATGAGGAAGTTGCTCAACATGAAGATGTCAGAAGGACAACTAGGCAAGAATTAATGAGGAAGTTACTCAACATGAGGATGTTGGAAGGAAAACAAGTTCAAGAACACGTAATGACATTGTTGGCGTGTTTGTTTGAACTAGAAATCCTTGGAGCTAAGATTGATAGTGAATCTTAGTAGGATATCATCCTCAGTTCTTTTTTCAATTCATTCACTTGGTTGAAGTTGAACTATACATTGAATATTAATGGTTATTCATTTCCCGAGCTAATGAAGAAGCTGCAAGTAGTAGAGGGCATGATGCGGGCCAAGGTTAGCATCCACTTGACCCATGCATTGAGGGCTAGTGAGAGTATGCAGGCTAAGTGTTCGACTGGGAAGAAAAGGAAGGGCAAGGTTGCTAGTGCAGCAGCTGAGCCTAACAAGAAAAATGCTGAGGGAAAGTGTTTGTTCTGTAAAAAAAAAAAAAAAAAAAAAAAAAAAAAAAAGGATCCATTGGAAGAGAAACTACACTAAATACTTAGCTACCCGTCCTGCCAAGACCAGCAAACCATATAGTGAAGGTATGATGATATCTCACTTGATTGAGTCATGTGTAGTTCAAAGTCCACCAGGTTCTTGGTGAGTGAGGACTTAGGTTCAATTGACCATGTCTATAACATGCTGCAGGGACTTAGGATAACTAGGAGGCTGCTTAATGAAGAGGTGTACCTGACAATTGGTACAAGAGTTTCGGTCTTGGGGGTGGAAGATATTAGCTTAGTTTTTAGTGGTAATGTTTTTGTTTTGAAAGACTGTCTATTTCTACCTGCTTTACACATGAATTTGATTTATGGGTCATGTTTAATAATGGATATTAAGTTAGCTATGGTTATGAATTTGTCATTAGTTGAAATAAATTGTTTATTTGAAAATGTACTTGTGTGGATGGTTGGTTTATGTTATTTCCTGATCAGAATTAAGTTGATTGTTCATATAAATCTAACAATTGTTTATATAAGTCTAGCACTGGCTCACTTGTCCTACCTCGTAAGAGGAAACACTTTGAAATGGATAACTCCTTCACATGGCACCAGCGCCTAGGTCAAGTTAATTCCAACAGGATCTAAAGATTGGTGAAAGATGAATTAATACAACCTTTGGACTTGAAGTCCTTACTAGTCTACGAATCTTACAAGAAAGGTAAAATCACATTGTCTGTCTTTTAGAGTAAAGGCAACATGGTTAATGACTTGCTTGAACCGGTTCAAACAGATGTATGTGGACTAATGAATGTTCAAGCAAGAGGTGGGTTTTCGTCACTTTCACGAATTATTATTCTAGCTATGGATATGTATACCTGATGTGACATAAGCCTGACTCATTTGAAAGTTATGAGAATTGAGGTCTGAAGTTGAAAAACAGTTAGGTAAACATGTCAAGACACCTCGATCAGATCGAGGTGGGGATTACCTTATGGGAGAGTTTCTGGATTTCTATACTAAAAATTGGATAAGATCTCAACTTTCTGCACTGAGCACTCTGTAGTAGAATGGAGTTATTGAAAGGAGAAACAGGAAAGTATTGGAGATGGTAAGGTCCATGATGAGTCATGCTGCTTTACCGATCTCTTTTTGGGGTTGTGCCTTGGAAATAGTTGCATATCTCCTTAACTTAGTTCCATGGAATTCAGTTCCTAAAACACCTGTGGACTCACAGCCTAGTTTAGGACACCTTCGAATTTGGGGGTGTTCAGCACATATTTTGAAAAGAATCCTGACAAGTTTGAATTAAGGATGGAAGTGCGTTTGTTTGTAGGTTTCCATAGAAGAACGAGGGGTAGTCTTTTCTATAGTGCTTCTTGAACAAATGGTGTTTATAAGTGCAAATGCCAGGAATATTTTTTAGTAGACTGCAAAAGTAAAAGCAAAGTAGTATTAGACAAATTGAGAGATACTAACACTATTTTGAAATAGTTGGAGACATCTTGAGAAATCATAAATGCATTAGATACACCAACCGATAGAATCGGGAATGCTCCGAGTACACGAGAGCCTAAGAGCAGTGGCAGGATTGTTAAGGCTCCTAACAAATTCAAGGCAGGGGCTTTAATGATTGACCGTGACATTAAGTCTGACCCTCTTAACAATATTGAGGTGCTTAAAGACAAAGATGCTGGCCAGTGAGTCTTGGCAATGAAATCTAAGATAAAATCCATGTATTCTAATTAGGTTTGGGAACTTATAGAGGTGTCAAAAGACATTAAGCCTATTGAATGTAAAATGAGTCTACAAGAGGAAGAGAGGAGTGGACGGAAAGGTAGAGACCTTAAAGGCAAGATTAATTGCTAAACATTTCACCCAAAAGGAAGGTATCGATTATGACGAGGCCTTCTCACCAGTGGCCATGCTAAAGTCCATTAGGACACTCTTGTCCATTGCTGCTCATTATGACTATAAGATTTGGCAAATGATGTCAAAATAGCCTTTCTGAATGGTCGCCTAGATGAAGACATTTGTATAGTGCAATCAGGCGGTTTCATTGGCAAGAATCAAGACCATAATATATGCAAACTAAAAAGTCCATTTATAGGCTGAAATAAGCATCACACTAGTGGAATATTAGATTCAATGAAGTGATCAAGTCCTATGGGTCTGTGCAATTGGTTCATGAACCATGCATGTACAAGCGAAATCATGAGAAGTAGTGACTTTATTAGTGTTATATGTGGATGACATGCCACTCATTGGGAATGATGTAGGTGTCTTATTAGCTGTAAAAATTTGGTTGTCAAGTCAGTTCGATATGAAGGACCTAGGAAAAGCCAACTATATTCTTGGGATCAATCGTTTGGAGATTGTAAGTGTAGGATGTTGGGTTTGTCTCACATCACTTATATTGACAAGATATTGTCAAGGTTGTTTGTAATATGGGGGTAGCTTGCTGGGTTAGTAATTGATATGACTAATAATTGTATAAATCGACTAGTTATAACGATCTTAGGTTATGCACCTCATGACTACTTGCCTTGTGCTTATTCGCTCAACACCCACACGCCCGGTACTTACACACCCTATACTCTTATAGCCTCGGTGCTACAAGTATAACGAGGAGATGATTATTATATCAATTGGGTTGCTATTGTATAAAATTGGATATTATAATAGTAGATCCAAGTTAATTAATATTAAAACTTTCTATCTCCTCTCCTCAACTCCACACATCCCTTCATGACTCATCACTTCACTTTCTTTCTCCTCACCTCACTTCTCTACCTATGTTTCATGACTCATCCTTTATTACTTAGCCAAAAAGGATTCTTTAGGTTTTTTTTTTTTTTTTTTTGGGGGGGGGGGGGGGGGGGGGGGGGGGGGGCGCGGGCGCAGCATTGGGAGAAGGGGACAAGAGGGGAAAGGGAAGAAGAACGGGGATTCATGTACAAAAGGCATCACATACCTCCTTCATCCATGACCACCTCTCTGAAGCAATAATTGATCAAGCCTTCTACTTCTCTTGCTCTATGTAATTTACATCTATTATGTTTATTTATTGCCTTCTTTTATTACTACGAGATCGATTCTAACTTACGCGTTGGAGGGTTCGCCCATGGGTTACTTCACGGGCCCCTCTAATCGTTTGCTTTATCTTGCAGGGAATGTTAAGCTAGGCCTGTAGCTAGAGCTTGAGTTCAACTCATTCTAATGAACACCACCTCATACAGAACTTAGAAATGATGTTTAAACACACTGACCCCGAACATCATAAACAAAAGTATCTCATGGTAGACTCTAAGAAGGGGTTATTACCTTTCAGTCATTGAGTCTCTCTTTGTTTAGAGCAGTGTCTTAAAACACCTCAAGAGGAAGAGCAGATGAGGAATGTACCATATATTTTGACTATAGGAAGCAACATGTATGCTATGTTGTGCAAGAGACCAGATATTTGCTATGCACTGGGAATGGTGAGTAGATATCAGTCTAACCCAGTTCCGTTGCACTGGGTGGCAGTGAAGTATATTCTCAGGCACTTGAGAAGAACAAGAGATTATATGCTAATCTTTCATTGTGACGAATTGGTTCTAGTGGCCTATACTGAATCATAATTTTTGTTAGATAGGGATATTGGACTTTCGACATCAGGATATGTCTTTACCCTTGGAGGTGGGGATATCAATTGGAAGAGTGTCAAGCAGTCTTGCATTGCTAACTTAACCATGGAGGCCAAATATGTAGCAGCTTTCGAAGCTGCAAAAGAGGTTTGTTGGCTTAAAAGGTTCTTGAAGGATTTTGAGGTTGTTAGATATGGTCTTACACCTATCACGATCTTTTGTGACAACACTGGTGTGGCGGCTAGCTCTTAAAAGCCTAGAAGACACAAGACATCCAAGCACATTAAAGATTGATACGGGCAATAACCTCGTAGATCCTTTCACAAAGCCTTTGACTTAGAAGACTTTTGAGTCACACTTAGAAGGGATGGGGACGATGTGTACGTTTATATGAATTTAGGACAAGTAGGAGATTATTGAGAATAGTGTCCTGAAAGTCCAATTTTTTGTAAATATTTTTGTTAGAGAATAAAATTTTTATTATTTTGATTTTCATTATAATTGTATTTGTGTGCTCATTATGCATGTGTTTTCTTTTAAGTAACATCCATGAGATGGATGTAGTTCTAAAAAGGCGTTTCAATGTTTCTTTAAGTGAGGAATGGGATATGCCACATATAGACTTAAAACAAACAAATTGACATGTTATTTGAAGATTCGTAGTCGATGATAAATTTGGACTACTTGTTTGCTAACGCTATAATGTCACACTTTAGTTGACCTGACTTGGTCATGTAGATGGTGATCCAAAAGTGTTGTACTAGTGTCTGCATTGAGACTGATACACTGAACTGGACCATATGAATTACTTGTATCTAGACTACTATTGAAAATGAGTGATTCATAATGTACTATTTGATGATGTTTTTAAATCCTAAGGGTATTATGGACCTGTGCATGGAGTGTTATCTATCTTGGTGTTTTAAAACTTGGGTCTATAGATGTGACTGAAGTCTTACATGCATTGGATAATGGCATGAAGTGTGGCAGGGATCAGGTATTTAATATGAAATCTATTGTCCCTTACGAGATACAGATATTTCCTTAATTGATTTGCAAATGTTTGGACTAATTCAGAAACTTTGGCCAAAGTGTGCCAATTGGTTGAAATTTGGAGTTTGTACTATGAATTTTTTCATGTATAAATGAATTATTCGAAGAAGGGTGAGTTGCAAACTAATGGCAAGGCTATGAGAAAATTAATGATGGTAGTTATAATTAATTTTTTCGTAGATATCTCGTACAGGGGTTGTTGTTCAAAGTAGTCTATTTGGGAGTTATCGAATAAATAAGTTTAATTCTAGAGCGCAGTAGGACTCATTTAGAGAATTTAAGTTATGCTAAATTGTAATCAAATATTTCCATGCAATGATAAATAATTTAGGCCCAATTGGAGTAAGAATTAAATTGTCCCTGAAGTCTCTGCGCAAGTCCCTAAATTAACACCATCAGAAAAAATGTTGAAAGGATTCATGGGATGAATTATTTATTCATGGAATGAATAAATTATGCTAAGCAATATTCATTAGATGAATAGATTTATTTTGCTAAAATAATGTTAATGAGATGAATTTATGCATGTGGGAAACAAACAAACAAAAGGACTGTCGCATGAAAAAGTGAGGAAAATTCGGAGCCAGAACGCTCAGCCAATCATGGGTGTGACATGTGTCGCACCGTGACTAGCAAAGGAGTGATCTGTGCCTCTGACGACAGGCCAATGTAGGCTATCCAAGATACCAATTCGTTCCTTTAGAAACGAGCCAATGAAAATGCGCCACATGGCACACATGGCGTGGCTGAATGCAGGAGGGTTTCTTGCCTAAATGACGTTGTTTTGTTTAAAATTTATCATCCCATTTCAAATATTTTCCTTTTGTTTGTCCAATAGCCTATTATAATTAGGTTTTGGAATTAAGGTTTAGCCATCAAAAAATTAAATTATTTTCTGAGAGTACTGACTTTCAATGAATTAAAATGAGGAAAAATTTCCTTTGAATTTTTTTTTTCTCTTCAGCTCAATAGTTTCTTGAGCCTGCCCTCTAGGTGTTTAGAGGAGATCGCATAGATAGTCTTGTGTTCTCGATGATTTCTATGAGCGACACTGCTGTCTACATTCATGTATTTTTTCTTTCTTTTCTCTTTCTTTTGTTTCACTTTTCTATTTATTTATAGTATTTGTTATACTAGTTATTCCCATGCTATTATTGTGAATGTATTAGAATAGAGAGGAATTTTAAACTATTCCCTTGCTTTAGTTCTGATTAATTTAGGAAATTGTTTTGAAATACGTCCCAGCACTATGACCAAGAGGAAGGTACAAACTATTTAGAGACCTTTGCACCCGTTGCTAGATTAGAGCCATAAGAATCTTATGTGCCTTTGCTTCATTTTTAACCTTTTCAAATGGATGTAAAATGTGCACTTTCTAATGGTGTTTTTGAATTATGTAAAACAACCACTAGGTTCTGAGGATAATAAATTATCTAATCATGTCTTTAAACTCAAAAAGGCTCTTTATGCATTAAAACAAACTCCCAGAGCATTGTATGAGATATTGAGTTCATTTTCATACAAAATAGAATTTTAAGGGGGAAGTTTGACACCGCACTTTTTACTCAAATAATCTAGAAATAATATTCTCATTGGGCAAGTATATATTGATGATATAGTGTCTGGTGCTACTAGCCCATTTATTTGAAAAGAATTTAAAAATCTTACAAGTTGAGAATTTGAAATGAGCATGATGGGAGATATCAACTACTTTCTTAAACTGCAAATGCAAAGCAAAGAAGGAATTTTCATAAACCAAGCAAGGTACATCAAGAAAATGCATAAGAAGTATGGCATGGAAAATTTAAGGGAATCACAACTCCAATGAGCACATCACTAAAAGTTGGATATGGATTAAATAGGTAAGAAGGTGGAACAAAAAGCTAAAATAAAGGTATGATTGGATCCCTTTTTTGCCTTACAATGAGTAGACTTGATGTCTTATTTAATGAGTGCGTATGTGGTTGATTTCATGGATATCCAAAAGAATCACATTTGTGTGCATGAAAAGAATATTTAAATATCTAATTGGTACTTAGGTTTGTTCTATCCTAAGTGTGATTTCTTTGATCTAGTTGGAAATAGTGATGCGGGTTATGCCAATTCAAAAGTAGACTAGAAATAGACTAGTGGAACTTGTCAATGTCTTGGTCATGATTTAGGGTATGGTTTTAAAAAAAAAAAAAAAAAAAAAAAAAAAACGTTCTCTCATCTTCCGTTGAGGTCAAATGAATTGCTTGTGAAATTTGTTTTGCTCAAATATGTTGGTTAATGCTTGAGTTTGATGATTAAGACATTCATACTGATCATGCTTCTATTATGTGTCATAATACTTGTACAGTATGCCTAGCCAAAACATTGGCTCAATGTTTTAGAACCAATCATATAGTGGTAGACATCATATCATTCATACGTGATCATGTGCTTAAAAATGATGTCGTAGTAAAATTTTTCCTCACAAACGATTAGTAGGTAGACACTTTTATTAGGGCTTTATGTGGAACAATTTGGTGGCGCTTAAAGAAGGATTTACATGGTAAAATATCATTACTTGTGTGCATTAATTTCATATGTATGTTTATATTGAAAATGACTCTCAATGATTCAACATGATGGTGCTCAATTGTCCCGGTATTCTTATTCATTCTAATGAATATTGGCACTTGGAAACTGTTTTTAAAGGAAACTAAAATTAGAGTTACCTTCAATCTCTATTTTGGAAAAAAAAAACCCTCTTAAATGTTTGTTTAAGTTGAATCTTCTCTCACATTCTGGCTCGTAAATTCTTCCTATCCGTCAAAGTTTTTTTGTGTTATGAGTAAATACAAAATTTTCCCAAAGTTTAAAACAATAGCTTTGTAAAAAAAATTCATGTTCACCTCATTGAGACATGTGAAAATATCAGTGACAAAAAGAGGTCAAATTATCCTTTTAATTATCAAGCTGCATTTGTGAATGCTACCTTTATATTTTGACCTTTAATGTGTGTAGGTCTCTCTATTTCCAATATTTTCTATTGATAGGGGGAAAAAATGCCAATGTGATTTCCTTTACTTATTGCTTTTTGTTGATGACAAAGGGGGAGAGAGATTGGTGTTGTTTATGTTGCTTTTAACATTGAGCAAATCCTTTCCTATAGAAATACTTGCCATATATCATGAAGGCGAGAGAAATATCAAACACGGTGCATTTATTTGATTTATTCTCTTTTTTTTGACGACAATGGGGGAGAGAAGCTGGTGCTTAGATAATTCATGTGATAAAAATAATGTTGATGTAAGCTATTGAATGTTCAATTCCTAAGGGGAGCAATCAAGTTTACAACCATGATATGACTTGGTGTTTATTTGGTTTGTTTAGAGATTGGCATTGATGTTAAGCTATTGAATATGTAATCCTTAAAATTTATCAACTTAGGAGGAACAATGGAGTTTGAACTTCAACACGTTGTATGTCTTTAACAAGCTATATGTTGCTCCATGACATGTTTTAGAATGGGTATTTTAATTGGTTAATACTTTTATGGTGATTTACTTTAATATTTAATACTTTAAAAGGAAATCACCAAATGTTTGTCATCATAAAAAAGGGGCAGATTGTGGTTCTAAAGGCCATTTTTATTGTGATTTTGATGATAACTATCATTTAGTTAGTCATTATGCTTTATTTTTCTAACCGTGTTGAAAATGAGTCATGAAAAAAGCTATGAAAAATAAAGATTGATCACGTTGATACCAAGCTTTCCAAGACGATGAATAAAGGGGAAAATGATCAAAGTTGAAGAAAAGATTGATCCAAAATAAAGAAAATAAGATCCGAGTCCAAGCGCTTCAACAAGTTTCTTTCCCATTTTAAGGATTTAGGATCAAGATATATTGATTGAGTCATAATCTCAATGTTGATATGTGATGGTCTAACTAAAATATTTTTAAAATGTTTTTGAAATTTGATTCCCAAATGCCATTTGAAAAACACACAATTCAAATACAAGCTAATTAATTTTTTCAATAAGAATATTTTATAAATTGGCATTATGGAATCATGCCGATCTTGAATAGAGAATTATTCATTCAGTACTTAAGCCAAATAAGGTAACCAAATGAAGCTAATGTCAAATATTCAAATACCATCCGAGCATGCTCAGTGTCGACACACAAAAGGGATATGACACACACATATACAATAGCCAACCCAGGCTACTATATGTCGAGACACAACCCCTATGTGTCAACACACATACCTCCAATTGGTTCGAAAATCTACTTTGAATTTGATTTCGATTTAAATTTCTCCTAAGTCATTCAAACATCTCTCAAGCCCTCATATTCCTGTAAATAAGATTTTTCGCTTTATTTTGTTTGTGATTAAGTGTTATGTGGTCGCCGTAAAATGATTAACAAAATAAACGTGTAAAGGGGACTCACCATGACTCAGGAGTGAGCCTAAATTCAAACCACACGTCTTTGACCTCAACTCCTCACCATTTTTGGGGAAAATGTCGTGATATTTTGGTGTATCTAACTTTATTTATACTGTGACTTTTGCTTATGCTTCAATTAAGAAGACTTGGTTAAATGTTTTGCTAGATTTTTTAATATACATATTGACAGAAAATTAAATAATATGGACCTAACTCAAGTGGCCGTTATAGTGATGGAGCAAAGCCCACAGATACCTTTCTTTGTATATGTACAAGTGAGGAACTAGGGTAGAGACAAACCCAAAAGCTCAGCAGTCCACTTACAAGCTCGGGTCAATCAGGTTTTTTTGCCTGACACCCTTGACTTATAATAACGTGAAAGAGTTTAGGTGTGACAAAATTATGGCATAGCGAATAGTATTCAGGTTAGTGTATTAGAACTAATGTAATCATTGTCTTGCCCTGACCTTCAAAGCCCTAATCAATGGCGCAAACCTAAGTTCACCAGACTTATCAAGTTGTGACAACAGTGTTAAGACCAATGCGATCAAGGTCAAGCCCTGGCCGTGAAAGCCTTAATCTAAATCCTTAATTCTCAGCTCATCAAAATTTTAGAATAGATCAAAACAGAAAGTTCATACCCGAAACCTGTAAGATTGTATTACTTAAGAAGCAAGAACAACAAGTTGTTATATGCTAAGCTAGTCTACACTAAGTTACACTGTTCTTCAGGAAGGACCGCAAGTGTGCTGTAAAGAAAACTTGAGGAAGTTTTGTATTGTCTTTGTGTGTGTGTATTTTGGATCATAACAGCGTTCTTTATTTCTAGATAAACTAAATAACGGTTACCCCCTAATATTGCGACATTTTCTCCCCACATTAGGCCACTAAGCTTCTTCTTGCATGTTAAGGATCAATGAACGTGTCCATGATTCAATTTTGGAGGGAATTCCTTGAAGCTCACATTCGAATTTCTGGCTAAACTACCCTCTAGAAGCAGCACATTCTCTTGCATTAAGCTCAGTGCCCAAGTGTTTAAAATTATACTCTAAGTAACTGTTTTAAGCCTGGAAAGAGTTGTCTTACAACCTTTTTAGTAGCCCCTTGAGCTTGAGCTTCCTTTACCCTTTAACCATGTCGAGCTTCGAGTGGTTGACACCCTTGTCGGGGTAATGATCTTCTATGAATACTGGGCTCCAGACGCCATTACCTCAGCATCTCAAGGCTTAATTCTTTTCCAGGGAGGCGTGGAAACTTTCTCAAAGTAGCATCGTCCCAGTCCCATTGAATTTAGGGTGTTAACAAATGCCCTCCTTTTAGCTGTTGGTAAATTCAAATTTAAACGGGTAAAAAATCCTGGTTTGACCCTCAACAACTATAGGGAGCTTGAGAGATCACTGTTTTATCTTTTGCTCTTCCTTCTTATGCATCTATAAGTATGGCAGTTAGGGCTTGAAATCTTCACTTTTCTACTCTATGCTCTCTCTTTACTGCAATCAAGTGCTCTTTGAAACACTTGCTCTTCGGTGCTCTTGAATCTTCGATTCTTGATTCAATCTGCCTTCATCCCTTTGCATCTTCTTCAAACTGATTCATTGATGGCTCAAATTTCTTTCTCCGTCTCTTCTCCACATCCCCAGGCTTGCAGCCGTAATGTGCAACTAACTTGTTTGCTCCAATCTGATACTTCAATGGTTTTTGATGTGATTCAGAGTCTAATTGATCTGAAAACCAGTGAACATGATCTTTTCTAGTTACCAGAGAATAACCCTTCATCTTATTTCATGTCTTGTGACCTAAGACCCATCTTTCACCCATCTCGTGACGTTCCTAGCCTTCCAGGCCTATATTCCAGACACTGATGAATCTCTTTTACTTTGTACAGCCTCTATAGGTCAATCTTGCATGGAAGATGCACTGCAAAGAAGTGGCATCTTTAAAAGATTGGACATTCTTGGCAAAAGGATACGCCAAATGGGCTTGCAGGCTAATGTTGACCCATGGAGAAAAAGTGGAAAAATCTCTGCATCTATGAAGCCATTAGGCTTTCTGCCATTACCCTCGGGGTATGATTATCCCATTGTGATGGCTGTAACTTGTTATTGAAACACTTGTTATAATGCTTTTGTCCTCCTTGAGGGTTTTCTTAGTATTACCTTGGAGGACATAGCAGCCTTGACAAGTATTTCACTAGGAGGAGAAGAATTACCTCTCGATTCTTTAATTTCTTCAGAAGCTAAAGCCTTCAGCTCTTTTTACTCTGTCAACGATTTACCTGGCGGTTAGGAGTCCTTTGTCAAAATATTTGTTATAGAGGCTCATGACTTTGGACACGATTCCAAAGAAGAAGAGGCATGCTTTTAATTGTTTTGGCAAATAAGTTTTTCTTTGCATACTCTGCCATCTCAGTCCTTAAGCATCTCAAGGCCATGGCTGTTAACCTTGTCTTTAGTATTGGTCCATTGGCGTTAGACCCTTATTCTTGGCCAAAGTATACAGATGAATTAGGGACATCATAGTTATGAACTATTTTGTCCAAATTTGTGGACCCTTTTGGCTGCTCTAGCTTGGGCTCAAGCCTACTTCTCTGAGCTCTACCCTCAAGGCCCTTGTGCTCCCACAAGTGAGGGGGTTTGTTGTTTGGGGAGTAATACTCTCGTTGTGAGGTTGACTTACCCCTGGGATGGTCTTTTGACTAATACCTTGAGAGATTGATGTGTCCTTAAGGTAGGGAGGGGACTCAATAGACTCCCTTCATTATGATGTCTCTATGGACATCAACCCACAGATTTGGTGGGCAATCTTGTGCCCTGAAGATCTATTCTTCGATCACTAGACTCATCCTGGTGTAGAGACTTACAAGCCTGGCTTGTTTGCCATGAAATTTGTTATAGTCCAAGATGTTCCCTTTCCCAGTATAAGGACCAGAATCCTTTAGTGAGCCAATAGGATCTCTGTTCAACTCCCTCAACACAAAGAGGTTCATGAGTTGAATCAAGAAATCAAATACTTTTATGAGTACCTTGTTGTTTGCAGGTACAGTCCATGTTCCACACCTTGTTTGCAGTTTGGTTCCAAACAAATTGGTCCTCTTTCCAAGCTAGAGGCTCCAAGTGTTATTTTATACCTTCTTTTAAGCATGTAGGTCGGAGGTTGAGGAGAAGCCAGCCAGTTAGTGTCAGACCAACTCTATGGAAGGCACCGTCATGATTCAGTTCTATTTTTGGGTGACTCTAAACAAAGAATGATCTTTGTCATTTCTTTTGTAGTAGCAACTATCTAGGGGACTCTTAGGAGTGCCAAAATGAGGAGCTTCACCCAGATAGTGCCAGAGGAGTCCCCAAATGAACCTGTCCGCCAGCCCTCGAGATTGGTGGCTCAAGGTAGAGAAAGCAAAACCAAGTTTCCTTAACTCTTCCTATTGGAGGAAATCAGGTAGCACAAGAGGAAGAAGATGAAGTACCTATCACATAGCTAGTGAGAAAAAGAAGAGCCAGGCTCCCTGAGCTAGAGGAATTGGTCTTTCTTAACTGGTGTCTCATTCATCATTATCAAAGTGGCTCCTAACATGGCCCTTTTTTCAGCCACAAGAAGAGCCAGCTCAAGTTATTGTGGAGATACTTGATTCTTCACCGCAAGAAATTACACATGAGCTCAGTTAAAGCACTGAGCCATTAAGCTCAAGTGTTGAAGAAGGAGGTGACATGCCTACCTCTGTTGTGGAGCCAATAATCAGCTTGCCCTCTAAGGAGGTTTCCTTCCCAGCTTCTTTGGACCAGGGCCTTGTGCAGGCTTTATTCCTTCTCTTAAGAGGCTTAATCACCATTGAGGAAATCTTTGAAGGTAGATTATGTAACTTGGCTTTCCAACTCTTGATATCTCAAACTGTATTTGGTTCTAACATGCATGCATTGTTTTTCAAAGGCTCCACACAAAAGAGATGTCCCTATGGTCAAAGAGCCGGCAAAAGTTCCAATGGCAGAAGTGCCCGTGAAAGTACTCACTTCTTTTGTCTCAAGTTGAGGTTTTAGAGATAATATTGGTTCCCCTAATCTTTGTTATTTTCCAAAGTTAAGATTTAATCCATCTCCTTTTAATCTTCACCCTTTTACAGGTCACTCTTTCAAGAGCTATTCCTTCTTCATCACTAGAAGGGATAACCTCTCCTTCAGAGAAGGTGGAAGAAAGTGGCAGGTTGGCCTTCTAGCAAATAGATCAAGTATCGCCAAGATTCCAGAGACTAAGGGAACTTGCATGCCTCCCCGTTTTAACTCTAGCTGAGAGAGCTAACTTCCAAGAAGTAGTGGCTGTAGTGAAAGCCCTAAAGAAGGACCCTAAGGTGGCTCTTGCCATCTCTAAAGAACATGAAGTCCTGAAGGGCATGCTTGTGAAGGTGAACAATGAGGTTCCAAACCTTCATCAATAGAGGCAGCTCTACCAAGATGCCATAAGGAACTTAGGGCATTCAGCTAGCCTTAGTGGCCCACAGTTTCTACTTGAAAAACTCGAAGCAGCCAAAAAGACCTAGAGCTAGTAGACTCAAGAGATCAAAAAAGCACGAGGATGAAAATCATCACTTGAAGGAGAGACTAGGTCATCTTAAGGGAGAACTACTTGCCCTGAGACAACAACATTCCTCTCAAGGCACAGTGGTTAGAAGGCTCGAGGAAGCTACCGTAAAGGCCTAAAGAAGAAGCCAAATTCTCTAAGAGGAAGCCCTTTCCTTAAACCATGAGTGAAGCAATGCAACCAGCTAATTTGTCTTCTATAGAGGAATCCTCGGTGATGATTAGGACTCAACTCTTTAAGTTTTCATTCTTTTTAAATTACTATTTTGGCCATATAATTTAATTGCTCTTATTGCTTTATATATAAGCCATGTACTGCTTTGATAATATTAACGAAATATGCATTTTTGTACAAACATGTCTCTTAGCATGGTGGTTCCTTTTTCTTTTTTTTTTCTTTTTTTTTTTTAATTTTTATCCTAAGGTTTATGGATTTGATCCTGAAGTCCTTAATATTGGAATTGAACCCATAATTCGGGGAATCTATACTTAAGGACTTCCCTGTTAGAATCCCAAATTGATGGCACAGATTTCTTCAGGAACCTCCCATTAATAGCCATCGGGTGAGTTCTTCCATCTAGATCTTGGTGCAAATAAGCATTGCCTCCAAATACCTCGATGACTCCAAATGGACCCTCCTAGTTTGGGGACCATTTCCTAAAAACATGATCTTTCTTACTAATAGGTAGAACCACTTTCCAAACTACATCCCTTAAGTCAAAAGATATGGGTTTGACCATTTTGTTTTATGCTTTGGCCACCCTTTCCTTTAGTTTTTCTAACTTGTGAAGGGGGTCAAGCTAACTTGGTCTAAGTTAATTAATTCATCCATCATAGCTTACTTGTACTGAAGTTCACAAAACATACCTTGATGAGCTGACCTAATAGACTAAACTGTTACTTCCACTGGGAGTACGGTATCATGGCCATACGTCAACTAGAAGGGCATTGTCCCAGTTACCTCACGTTTGGACATTCTATAAGTCCAAAGAGCATCCAGTAGCAATTCATGCCACTTTCTGGGATTGTCTTCAATCATATTTTCAATATTGGTCTTCGGAATCTTGTTTGTTCACTCTACTTGGCTGTTGGTTTATGCGCAGTAAGGAGTTTGTTAAGATCGAGATTGAATCTCAAACCCTAACCTACGATAGAAGAGAGTTAAGATGAGAAAAGAAGTGAAATTAGGTGAGAAATACAGAGAGGTAGATGAGAGAGAGACTTGATCTCAAAAGAGATATTTTCATTATCAAAGTTATGAGACTTACAAGACAATCTAGTTTACTTATACTATGACTCACTAAGACAAGATACATTACGTATGGACTAAACCTCCTAACCGCCTCCCAGCTGCAGCCGCCATATTTAACCAACAAGTAACCGGCATTTACCTCTCTTAACCGGCCTTGACCACTAGACCTCCCTTATTACAGGACTTATCAAAGGCTTATGCTACTAATTACATTATGTCTTATTCTAATTACAATCTTTCACAAGCCCCGTCTATAGGAATCATAACAATACTCCCCCCTTAAGAGATTCTTGTCCTCAAGAATCTAAGAAGAGAGTTGAGACTTTGAAGAACACTTATTGATGTAGAGTAGGAAGCTTGAATGTGCTAAACTTGCCTTGCACATACTTGCATCTGCACAGAACAGGTATGTAAAAGGATCTAAAATGCAGCTGAGCAAATGAGTATTATTCTTGTTTCTGCACATTGTTTGCGTTCGGATGTATTGCACCCCTCCAGTGGTCTACACGGATCAAACCAAACCAGTAAATTACCAACATCCAAACCACTGAACCTCTTGTTGCAATTAATGCAGCCCAACATCACCATCTTGCTGAGCTCTCTTTTGCTGTTAATCTTAGCAAGCTCAACTCTTCTTTTATAGTCTTCCATATTCACATACTTAACTGCAAACTTTAATGGTTCGACAGTGCAGAATCAAAGCATATTATAGCTCCTACTCAAACAGAACCCAGTTCGTGGCTTGATAAGAAGGAAGCTTTCAGTTGTTAACAAATTCATAAGACTTCTCAAGGCCGAACTTGCACATTCAGTTGTCCCCTTAATACTCTGAAATGCTGTTGTCAGTGAGAAAAATGAACTACTCTATGAATCCACAATAACTTCTATGTAACCTATTAATTGCGTGATGATTCTGAATGTGTAAGATTTAAAAGTCTCAGCTTCTTTCCCCACAACTCTTGCATAATCCACCACAAATCGGTCTTGCTCCTTGCTTTCCCCATAATAAACTCTCACTCCCTTAACTTGCCAAAGCTTAAAGGGAGTGCACAAAGAACATCTAACACATTTATTTCCCATATAACTTCCCCACATGAATTCTTGAACAATTCAGACTTTGGCTTGCAAATTTGGAATTTTGCTCTACTAAGCTAAGTCTTCAATAGTCACAGTGGAACTTCCAAAGGAACAATGTCGTCACTTGAACTATCAAGATAGCAGAACTCACAGCCCACAATTTGCAGCATACCAAGTCCAAATTGTTCACCAAGACTTCAACTCCAGTTTAGATCTTATTTTTTCCTTGCATTTAAGAGGTACTATGCTGCTATCTTGGTTCAGGGTTCCTTGTAATCTAAGCTGGTTATGAATCCACTTTCTTTTCAAACGAACACACTCAGATCTCCTAACAATCAGCACAAGTATGCTTGCAAAATACACCAGCCCATGAAGCCAATGAAGCATCAGAACAGCTGTGAACTGGTCTGTCTTGAACTTCTCTGCTATAGTGTGTACTTATTTCAGCTTGAACAAATCTTAATCTTTCACTGAACTCTTCAATTAAGGCATTTTGATGATGGCTAACACACTGACCTAATGTCTCCACTTGTATGCCACCAGAGAATGAACGCAACCTACAATACTCATCAACACCCTCTTGCATTTGTGAAACAGATCTCAAATATTTAAGTTTCGAAGTTTCAAAGTTTCAAAGCATCTAACTCTTGTTCCAAGCTCCTTGTTACTTAGTACAGGGAACCAACAGAATCTTCTTTGCCTTATATCCAAATCCAAAGACCTCCCCTGAATTGCTCATATAACTCCTTCTTTGAAACCTTTTACCATTATACTTCAACTTGTGTCTACTTATGGGTGGATTAACGCCAGCCTTAAGGCACCCAAATAGGGATTGCTTGTTCAACTTGATTACTAATGCATCTTTACTGTTGAATTCAGCTCGGGTTGCCTTAACGACTTGCTTCATGTCACCTCATGCAATGAAGAAGAAAACAACAAGTATTCCGGAGGTCTCAAATTGGGTTGTACTACAGGGAGGACACTTGCATCAACCCACATATCACACCTCCTCTTCACCTCATTCATCCTATTCGGTCTTGAATAAAAACTTGCAGTAGACTTCCAGCTTGACATCTCATAACTCACTTTACTGCCAACATCACACCACCGAATCGCAGTACCATCATCTTGCATCAAAGATTCAGTTTGTAATGCACTAAGCCATGAACAAGAGGCTCCAAAAACATCCCTACTTGAAGACACATCTGAATTGCTTGATGTTACAGCAACTGTTTATTCTAGATTGGCAAACTTCCAATTCAATTGATCATAATTGCCACAGGACTCATTATTCTTAGCACAACTACATCTCATTTTCCCTTGTGTACTGGAAAATGCCTCTCTAAACATCTTTCCTAGATCAAAAGGTCTCCAAGAAGTCTGATTTGCAACTTTATTAACCTCTTGTGTGCACTTAGCTTGATCTTTTCTATCTAAACCACGTGACAGCACTTGAGTAGGTTGCATAGAAGCAACCTTTCCTACTAGAATTCTCCCCTGCTGTGCATGAACTTGCTGCTGACTTGCTTGAGGTATCACATCCTCATGAGCACTTGTATTCTTCTCCTTTACACTCGCACCAGAACTTGTAACAGAATTCACTTGAACCTCTAGCACCTTATCCTGGTGTAGATCTATCTCTATTACATCAAGGTCTTGTAGAAGTGATGGGTCAAACGCAAGTAGTTTTGCTACAACATCGCCCTCATCTTGCTGCTGAACCAATTCCACCTTATAATGTGAATACACTCATGCCTCATTCAAATGATGTGCTGCTGCATTAATACTTGGATTCAATGCTAAATGTGGAAGGTAAGGAGCTTCCCTTGATACCTAATCAATTCCCTTACATAGCACTTTCAGTTGCAAACTCGATTCCACTTGAGGACTTGCTTCTCCTTGTCTATTGATTTGATTTTGCGAATCAGTAAACCTTTCCTCTAATTGTTGCAATTGCTGAGACATTCGACCTTCAAACCTCTGATTGCTCTCTAGTTGAATTTGCCTCATCATTTGAAGCATTCGTTCATCCCTCTTTTGATCGTTCTGTTAAGATCGAGATTAAATCTTGATCTTAACCTAAGATAAAAGAGAGTATGGGATGAGAATGAAGTGAAAGAGATGAGAAAATTGAGAGAGTTAGACGAGAGAAAGAAGATTAATCTCAAAGAGATTGATTGACATTTCATTCAATGAATGAGAATTACACATGATCATCCTACTTATAGGAATCTAGATACAATGCACTAAAACATAACATCTAACCGACTCAAACTCAGCCGCCAAATTTGACCAGCTGAACTTAACAGCTAACCGACCCATTGGCGCCAAACACTAATTCAAACGATACAACACACGACACCTTATTACAACACAAAGAATTTAGAAACATAACAATCCCCTCCCTTTAAAACATTCTTGTCCTCAAGAACGAAAAGAAGGAAATTGACTCGACAAAAATTGTTTCTCTTCCCAAGTGGTGAAAGATTCATCCAAGTTGTACCGGCTCAAGCGAATTTGCTGTCTATTGGAATCACCTGCTCCTAACTGCTTAACTTCCACCACTACAGCAGGCTGTAGAATCAGAGACCCACTGGATCCAACCTCTAGAGGGTCTGGAGAAGAGCCACAACCTTGTTTAGCCTGTTTTTTCGGAAGTGAAACATGAAAAATAGGGTGAATATATGAATTGGGTGGAAGCTCCAACTTGTAGGCCACCTTGCCAACTTTCTCCAACACCTTGTAAGGCACAAAGAACCTCGCACAAAGCTTGACATTCTTCCTTACTGCTGCTGTAGATTGCCTATAAGGCTGTAATTTCAGATATACCATATCACCTGCATCAAAATTTCTGTCAACTCTCTTACGATCTGCATACCACTTCATCCGGGCTTGGGAATGATTGAGGTTATGCTTCAGCAGCTGCAAAAGATGTTTCCTTTGCTGCATGAGATCAGAAACTTCTAACACATGTGTCTCAACACTTTGCAATACCAAAGGAGTGGGTGGATCATATCCATACAATGCCTTGAAAGGTGTAGTACCTACTGAAGCATGGAAATGGGTATTATACCAAAATTCCGCCAAGGAGAGCCATCTTCCCCACACCTTAGGATGACTAAACACCATGCTTCTAAGGTATTGCTCAACGCATTGGTTGACCCTCTCAGTCTGACCGTCCGTTTGAGGGTGGGATGATGAGCTAAGGGCCAAGGTCGTTCCCAAGAGACCAAACAACTCCTTCCAAAATCGACTTGTAAAGAGCTTGTCCCTATTAGAAATTATGGATTGAGGCAACCCATGGAGCTTGTAGATGTTATCAAGGAACACACGAGCTAACTTCTCAGCAGTCATAGGACAAGCCAGAGCATTGAAATGTCCAGATTTGGTGAATCGATCAACTACTACCCAGATCACCTCTTTCCCTTCTAACTTAGGCAATCCTTCAATGAAATCCATGCTAATGTGCTGCCATATACCTTCTGGAACAGGTAAGGGTTGGAGAAGTCCTTGGTATCTATGATCACCAAGTTTGGTTTGTTGGCAAACCTCACAACTTTGCACAAAGTTAGTCACTTCTTTCTTCATTCTCGGCCAACTGAAGTGAACCTTCAATCTCTGGTACATTCCCTCCATGCCTGAATGTCCTCCCCATGGAGAATCATGAGCAGCACTGATAACCCGGTGTCTAAGATCAGTAGAGATGCCAATATATAACTTTCCCTGAATTTTGATAATGCCTCGGGTCACAGAAATTTCTGCACCAGCAGTCAGGTTGCTCGCCTTATCCACACTGGCAGCGGCCACATATTCTTGTGCAAAGGAATCATTCTCATGGGACTGGTGTAACTCTTCCATCCAAGCAGGAGAGATCACTGAAATGGCCCCAAGAGAACCCTGCTCATAGTCCTCAAATCTACGTGACAGTGCATCTGCGGCCAAGTTCTCCTTCCCTTTCTTGTACTCAATGTCATAATCAAGCCCCAACATCTTCATCAGCCCTTTTCTTTGTATCCTTTTGACAATATTCTGCTCTAACAGGTGCTTAAGACTTTGATGATCAGTCTTAATGATAAAATGATGCCCATCCAAGTAGTGTCTCCACTTTTCCACCGCAAGCAAGATTGCAAGGTACTCCTTCTCATATGTAGAAAGAACTTGATGCTTTGCACTCAATGCTTGGCTGAGGTAGGCTATAGGTCTTCCACCTTGAGATAACACTACCCCAACACTACTTCCACACACATCAGTCTCCAATACAAAGCTGGAGGTGAAATCAGGCATTGCTAATACTGGTGCTTTACACATTGCAGCCTTAAGAGAATCAAAAGCCTTTTTAGCTTCTTCAGACCATCTGAAAGACTCTTTTCTCAACAGATCTATGAGTGGCTTGGCTAAGGCTCCATAATTGGCTACAAACTTGCGGTAATAGCTAGTTAGACCCAAAAATCCTCTCAATTGTTTCAAGGTAACCGGGACAGTCCATTCCTTCATAGCTAAGACCTTTGAGGGATCAGTTGCTACTCCTTCACAAGAGATCACATGGCCAAGGTATTCCAAATGAGTTTGAGCAAAAGAACACTTGGCCAACTTAGCATACAACTTATGCTCACGCATGACCAGAAACACTTCCCTCAAATGCTTCAAATGCTCCTCAAAAGATGCACTGTAAATCAAGATGTCATCAAAGAAAACCAACACACATTTCCTAAGAAATTGTTTGAAGACATCATTCATAAGGGCCTGAAATGTTGCTGGTGCGTTTGTCAAGCCAAATGGCATGACCACAAACTCAAAGTGTCCATGATGTGTCCGGAATGCTATCTTGTACACATCGTGCTCTGCCACTCTAATTTGATGATAACCTTGCCGTACATCCAACTTGTAAAAGACTTGAGCTCCATACAACTCATCGAGCAAATCATCTATAACTGGTATAGGGAACTTGTCCTTAATAGTCATAGAGTTAAGTTGCCTATAATCAATACACATTCTAGCTGTACCATCTTTTTTCTTGACAAGAATGACTGGAGAGGCAAAGGGGCTGTGGCTTTGCTGTATGAAGTTCGTTTTTAGCAAATCATCCACTTGCTTCTCAATTTCTGACCTTTGAGCATGAGGGTATCTGTAAGGCCTGAGCTTCACCGGCTTTGCGCCATCTTTCAAAGAAATTTCATGGTTTAAACTCCTCTTGGGAAGTAAAGACTTGGGCACATCAAACACATCTTCAAATTCTGTGATTACTGCCTGCACTTCTGGCTCGGTAATTCCAGTCATTTCAGTAGAAGCAATCGCAAATAGCTGGCCAACCCACTAAAAAGCACATCTCTGAATGCCCTTCTTCAACTTACTTCCCTTCATTACTTGTAATTGAGCTTCATCTTCTATCCCTTGCAATGTGACCTCAGTACCATGAGCTTCAAAGGAAACCGTGAGGTTTGCATAATCAAACAACACAGGGCTATAAGTTCTCATCCAATCGACCCCAAGCACCATGTCACAACCTCCTAAAGGAAGGATTCTATTACGTTTGTGATTGATTCACGAACGTAAGCGAGGATAAAGAGAATATGAGATGAGAAAGAAGTGAAGGAGATGAGGAATTAGAGAGAGTTAGATGAGAGAGAGAAGGTTATCTCAAAGAGATTGTGTTGTATTTTTGTTGAATGAATTGGAATTACACTTGATCAAGCCATTTACAGGGAACTAACACATGAAGCTAATTTCTCGCCAAAGCTAACTACCGGACAACTACCCGGACAACTAACTACCCGATTGGCACCAAAACAGAATTTAAACCAGTATAAACTATAAGCGACTTATTACATCAAAACATATAAGAAACATAACAATCCCCTCCCCTTAAATCATTCTTGTCCTCAAGAATGAAAAGAAGGGAATTAACTTAACAAGAAACGCTTTTCCTCCCATGTGGTAAACGATTCATCCAAGTTGCTCCACATCACTTGAACTTTCTGATTTCTTGAATCTGCTTCCTGCACCTGTGCTTCCTGCTCCTGTTCGACGACCGCAGCAGGTTGTAAGACCAATGAGCCATTGGAACCTACTTCCGTAGGACTGGAAGAAAAGCTATGACCCTCTTTAACCAGTTTTTTAAGAAGCGAAACATGAAAGATAGGGTGAATATAAGAGTCGGGAGGGAGCTCCAACTTATAAGCCACCTTGCCCATTCTCTCTAAGACTTTATAAGGCCTAAAGAATTGGGCATAAAGCTTGACATTTTTCCTCACTGCTGCTGTGGATTGTCTATAAGGCTGCAATTTTAGATATACCATGTCTCCCACCTCGAAATTTCGATCAACTCTTTTCCTGTCTGCATACCATTTCATCCGAGCCTGTGATTGATTGAGATTATGCTTCAGTTGCTGCAAAACCTGTCTCCTCTGCTGCAACATTTCAGCCACCTCAACCACAGCTGTCCCAGCTCCTTGCAACCCAAAATGAGAGGGTGGATCATACCCCAACAAAGCTTTGAAGGGAGTCGTGCCTAATGAAGCATAAAAGTGGGTATTATACCAAAACTCTGCCAAGGAAAGCCATCTTCCTCACACCTGAGGATGACTAAACACCATGCTTCTGAGGTATTGTTCAATGCATTGGTTAACCCTCTCCGTTTGACCATCGGTTTGAGGGTGGTATGAAGAACTAAGGGCCAAAGTCGTTCCCAAGAGTCCAAACAGCTCTTTCCAAAACCGACTTGTGAAGAGCTTGTCTCTATCAGATATTATGGATTGGGGCAATCCATGTAGCTTGTAAATGTGGTCTAAGAACACACGAGCTAACTTTTCTGCAGTCAAAGGTCGAGACAATGCAACGAAATGCCCAGATTTGGTGAACCGATCAACAACTACCCAGATCACCTCTTTTCCTTCCGACTTAGGCAATCCCTCGATGAAATCCATGCTTATGTGTTGCCATATACCCTCAGGAACAGGCAAGGGATGGAGAAGTCCTTGGTATCTATGATCACTAAGTTTAGTTTGTTGGCAAACCTCACAACTTTGCACAAAGCTAGTCACTTCTTTCTTCATCTCGGGCCAGCTAAAATGAAACTTCAATCTCTGATATGTCCCCTCAATACCTGAGTGACCTCCCCATGAAGAATCATGAGCAGCACTGATCACTTGGTGTCTAAGACCAGTTGAATTGCCAACATATAACTTCCCCTGGATTCTGATAACACCTCGGGTCACAGAAATTTCTACACCAGCAGCCAGATTGCACGCCTTGCCCATACAGCCGCAGCTATACATTCTTACACAAAGGAATCATTCTCATAGGACTGATGTAGCTGTTCCATCTAAGCAGGAGAAATCACGGAAACAGCCTCAAGGGAACCTTGCTCATAGTCCTCAAACCTACGTGACAGTGCATCTGCAGCCAAGTTCTCCTTCCCCTTCTTGTACTCAATGTCGTAGTCCAGCCCCAACATCTTCATCAGCCCTTTTCTTTGTATCCTTGTGACAATCTTTTGCTCCAACAAGTTCTTAAGACTTTGATGATCACTCTTAATGATGAAATGATGCCCATCCAAGTAGTGCCTCCACTTATCGACCGCAAGCAAGATTGCAAGGTACTTCTTCTCATACGTTGAAAGAGCTTGATGCTTTGCTCTCAAAGCCTGGCTGAGGTATCCTATAGGTCTCCCACCTTGAGACAACACTGTCCCAATACCACTTCCACTTGCATCTGTTTCCAATATGAAGCTTGAAGAGAAATCGGGCATTGCCAAAACTGGTATTCTACACATTTCAGCCTTGAGAGCATCGAAAGCTTTGTGAGCTTCACCCGACCATCTGAAGGAGTCCTTCTTAAGCAGGTCTGTCAGTGGCTTGTCTAAGGCTCCATAGTTAGCTATAAACTTACGCTAATAGCCAGTTAACCCCAAAAATCCCCTCAATTGTTTCAGAGCAGCCGGAACAGGCCATTCCTTCATGGCTTGGACTTTTGAAGGATCGGATGCAACTCCATCACAAGAGATCACATGACCAAGATATTCCAGATGTGTTTGAGCAAAAGAACACTTGGCCAGCTTAGCATACAATTTATGCTTGCGCATAACCCTAAATACCTCCCTCAAATGCTTCAAATGCTCCTCAAACGATGCACTGTAAATGAGGATGTCGTCAAAGAAGACCAACACAAATTTCCTAAGAAATGGTTTGAAGACATCATTCATAAGAGCCTGGAATATTGCTGGTGCGTTGGTCAAGCCAAATGGCATGCCACAAACTCAAAGTGTCCATGATGTGTCCGGAATGCAGTCTTATACACATTGTGCTCTCCCACTCTAATCTGATGATATCCTTGCCGAAGATCCAGCTTGAAAAAGACTTGAGCTCCATACAATTCATCCAACAAATCATCTATAACTGGTATTGGAAACTTGTCCTTCACAGTCATAGAGTTGATTTGCCTATAATCAATGCACATACGAGCCGTACCATCTTTCTTCTTGACAAGAATGACCGGAGAAGAGAAGGGGCCATGGCTGGCTTGTACGAAGTTAGTCTTAAGCAATTCATCCACTTGCTTCTTAATCTCTGTCCTCTGAGCGTGAGGGTATCTATAAGGCCTTATCTTCACCGGTTCTGCACCCTCTTTGAGTAGAATTACATGATCCAAACTCCTCTTGGGAGGTGAGGATTTAGGCACCTCGAACACATCTTCAAACTCTGTAACCAGAGCCTGCACTCCTGGTTCGGTAATGTTGACCATTTAAGCAGAGGAAATAGTAAACAACTGGCCCACCCACTGGTATGCACAGCTCTGAAGGCCCTTCTTCAACTTACTTCCCTTCATAACTTGAAGTTGAGCTTGCTCTGCAATGCCATGTAGAGTGACTTTGGAGCCTTGAACTTCAAAGGCGACCGTGAGATTTGCATAATCAAACAGCACAGGTCTATGAGTTCTCATCCAATCAACCCCGAGCAACATGTCACAACCTCCTAGGGGAAGGATCCTGAAGTCATAGTTGAACTTATGGTCTTGCATCAGCCACACAAACCCCTGGCACTTGTTTTGTGTAGTGACAGTTTTACCATCAGCCACGGTAACAGCAAGTGGGTGAGTTTTTATCACTTCATGACCCACCTTCTTGACTACTATGGGATCAACAAAGCTATGAGTACTCCCACTATCAATGAGAATGATAATATACCATTTTCCAGCCTTCCCTTTGATTCGGATCGTGCTATGAGCCCCATTACCGGTCAATGCTTTAACTGAGATCTCTACTGCAGCATCATCCAAATCTTCTTTGATTCCCTGCTCAGAATAGGTATTATCCTCTGCAATTTCTTCATCATCAGAGAGCTCACCAGCATTAGTTCCTTCAATAGCCATGAGGAACTTGGGATTACACTTGTGGCCAAATTGGTAAGGCTGATTACAACGATAACACAATTTCTGCTGCGGTCTGTCATCAATTCGGTTGGTTCTGTTTCTGCTCGAGCCTTGCTGAAATTTGGAACTACTCCCACGAGGTTTGGAAGCATCACTTGCTGCTAGGCCCGTGGATTCATAAAGCTTGGCTTTAGCAAAGGCCATAGACAATTCAGTAGGATCAACGGCTTTAACCAAGTTCTTCAGCTTAGGCTTCAAACCACTTATAAAAGCCGATACATAATAAGACTCGGAGGCCTCAATTTTAGTCACAATGCTAGCCCGAAGATTCTCAAATCTGGTCATGTACTCCTTCACAGTCGTCTCTTGATTTACTTTATTGAATTTATCCACAATATCACTACCATCGTCATCATTATACCAAGCACACAAAGCCTTGGCAAACTCATTCCATGAAATGGAACGTTTATTTCTTATCAAGCTATAGAACCATACCTCATGATCACCAAGCAAATACACAGCCGCAATTTGTACCTTCTCCTATTCATCAATGTGATAGAAGTGGAAATAACGCTCGCACCTCCTTAGCCAAGAGTGAGGTTGTTTACCTTCAAATGCATCGACCTGCACCCAAGGTTGTCTATGGCTGTTATTTCTGCTATTGGATGACTCTTCATTACTTCCTGATCATTGCTGCTGCCAAGAATTAGGTGGTCGATCCAATTGATCAGCATTTACTTCTTGAGGTCAAAAAGTGTGCTCCAATTCCTAAACTCTGTCACCGAATACAGCATCCCAGTTTGAAGGTCGAGATTGTACTTGCTCACTGTGCCATTGCCTGTCAGTAATATCAGCTTTTTGTGCTCTAACCGGAGCTCCAGCTTCACCCTCACGATTTAATGTCTCAGCTCTCATTGAGGGATTAGCTTGTAGCACACTCGCTGGTATCAATGGATCCGGTACAATAGAAGGATTTGGCCTCTTGAATTGCTCACGAATTTCAGCTAATTTTGCTTCCAACTGCTACATTTCCCAATCAAACCTCAAGGTAATCCTTTCCTCGAATTCTTGTGCTTGCCGTGTGAACTGATCAGAGACCATAAGTTCAACCTGCTGAGATTATTGATCAAGCTTCACATCCAATTGCTGATGTATCTGCTGACTTATATCAGCATTAGCTTCCTTGATTTGAACAAGCAAGTGAGCACACATCGCCTTCAATTGACTGTCCAATTGCGCATTTGTGACAACATCCTACGTTTGTGATTGATTCACGAACATAAGCTAAGATAAAGAGAATTTGAGATGAGAAAGAAGTGAAGGAGATGAGGAATTAAAGAGAGTTAGATGAGAGAGAGAAGGTTATCTCAAAGAGATTGTGTTGTATTTTCATTGAATGAATTGGAATTACACTTGATCAAGCCATTTATAGGGAACTAACACATTAAGCTAATTTCCCGCCCAAGCTAACTACCCGGACAACTAACTACCCGATTGGCGCCAAAACAGAATTTAAACCATTACAAATTATAAGCGACTTATTACATCAAAACATATAAGAAACATAACAGATTCTAATGTCATAGCTGAAGTTGCAGTCCTGCATCAGCCAAGAGAAGCCTTGGCATTTGTTTTGAGTTGTTACAGACTTCCCATCAGCCACGGTAACAGCAAGAGGGTGAGTTCTTATCACTTCATGTCCCACTTTCTTGACCACTTTAGGATCAACAATGCTATGAGTGCTCCCACTATCAATGAGGATGATAATAGACCTTTTTCCAGCCCTTTGATCTGGATGGTGCTATTAGCCCCATTACCAGTCAAGGCTTTAACTGAAATCTCCACTGCAGCATCATCCAAGCCTTCCTCGATGTCCTGATCTGAATCAAATTCTTCCTCTGTAATTTCCTCACCATCAAAGAGCTCACCAGCATTAGTCCCTTCAGCAGACATGAGGAACTTTTGATTACACTTGTGGCCAAATTGGTAAGGTTGATTACATTGATAACACGTTCTTTGTTGTTGTCTGTCATCTGTTCTGTTGGTCCTAGTTTTGCCAGAACCTTGCTGAAATTTGGAGCTACTTCCACGAGGTCTAAGAGCATCACTTGCTGTTAGACTAGTTGATTCATACAGCTTGGCTTTAGCAAAAGCCATAGACAAATCAGTAGGATCAACGATTTTAACCAAGTTCTTTAACTTGGGCTTCAAACCACTTATAAAGGCTGATATATAATAAGACTCAGAGGCCTGGATTTCAGTTACAATGCTTGCCCGGAGATTCTCAAATATGGTCATATAATCACTCACAGTCGTCTCTTGCTTCACCTTATTGAATTTATGCACTATATCATTTCCATCCTCATCACTATACCGAGCACACAAAGCCTTCGCAAACTCATTCCATGAAATGGAAAGCTGGCTTCTTATCAAGCTATAGAACCACACCTCATGATCACCAAGCAACTACACAGCATCAATTTGTACTTTCTCTAATTCATCAATGTGATAGAAGAGGAAGTAACGTTCACACCTCCACAGCCAAGAATGAGGTTGTTTTCCCTCAAAGGCATCAATCTGCACCCAAGGTTGTCTATGGCTATTATTTCTGCTATTGGATGACACTTCATTGCTGCCTGAATGCTGCTGAGGCAAGTCATCAGGCGGTCTATCAAAGTCAGTAGCACGTGTTCCAGGACCTGCATTCTAGTTTGAAGGCCAAGACAGCCTCTGCTCACTGTGGCCCTGCCTATCAGCAGTCATCTCAACCTCTTGAATTCGATCTGCAGCATTCACCACTTGAGTGTGATCGTTCTGTCACACTTCATCAAAGGACCTCATCGGTTGGGTTGTTCTTAGCACACTGGCAGGTAATAGCGGATCAGGAACAATAGGAGGATCTGGCCTCCTAAAGTGCTCTCGATTCTCTGTTAATTCCAATTCCGGCTGCTGCATTTGTTGCTCAAACCGCTGGTTAAACCTCTCCTCCAATTCCTGAGACTGTCGCGCGACCTGATCCGCAATCTTAGTCTCCACTTGCTGAGCTCACTGATCAACCTTCACCTCGATCTGCTGGTTCATTTGCTGCACTAAATCGACATTAGATTTTTGGATTAGCTCAATCATTGTACTGAACCTACTGTCCAATTGTGCCATTGCCGCAGTCACTTGGCCTGTTGTACCACTGCCACCAACCATATCAGCATATGTAGCATTAGCAGCTGCCTTTGCTGCTACTGATCTAGTGATAATTCCACCGGTCAATGAAATTGCGGTTGAATCCATAGCTGTTACTAGGATTCAATTGTATATGTACTTCCTTCATTTGCTCTAAGTGTTAAGACCTCTGGAGCACTTCCTTCATACACTACAATTGGTCTCTTCATTACTCTAATCATCTTACTTGAGTAACAAATTTTTTTTTATTTGAGTGAATGATCAGCTTAATTTCCTTGTCAAGCTGAGATATGAACTTAGCTCTGAACTTCCTTAAGATCGCAATTTGCCCTTGTTATTTGATCTCGTTGGCAGAATTCAATTTTGCATCATGCTCTTCAGGATGTAATACATCTATTCCAGATTCTCTAGATTGAACGCCTTAAGTTGAGGCTGTACTGCACTAATTCGAGGTCCACATTCCCAAATTATACCTTCAATTGAAATTGATCTCAAATTGCTTGACCTTCTAGTAGTAGCTCGATCTTCATTGGATCGATTCAAGCTCAATTGCTTTGCTTCACTCTTGAACACAACAGGTCCAGCTTCTACTTCGCCAATCAATTCCTCAGGAACAAGCAGACGAATTAGCTTTTCATCAATCTGTTTCGAAGCTACTACATTCCAGCACGAATTAATTCCAGCTCTGGCAGAACTTACAAAGGAATTTAGACTCACTCCTCCGAGTTCTTGTACTGCACTAGGCTGAAAATCAGCATTCGCATAAATCTGTTGATGAACTTGTAACTGTTGTTGCGCAATTTGTGGCTGTGACCGTGGCAATGTCAGCTTATAGCCTTGTGTGAGTTGCTGCTGGTACTGCAAGATCCTAGCCTCGTGCTCTTGTTGAACCGAACTAGCGATAACACTTCTAGTTCGCATAGGCAGGCTTGTGCTGTAGATCATGATTGAATTCTTGAGCTAACACTCAATCTTCAGCTCAACTTGCTCAGTGTTAACACTTTAAGTAGCTTGATCTTACTTCAACAGATCACAATATTAATGTAATTCAACGCAATTCTTCAAGATCACAACCATCCTTAATGAATCAATTGATCTTGTCAGCTTTGATCAATGCTTACTGTCAACAGTTAACTTTTAAATGCAGAACTCAATTTTGAATCAATTTCAACCCCTTTTTTTGTTGTTTTCAATTAATAATCGCAAGCTTTTTCGATCAAGAACTCAAAACTGAACTTTTAATCAACTTGCAATGTGATCAAAGATATTTGATATAAAATCACATTTCATTTAGAAGCCAAACAAGGCTCTAATACCAATTGTTAAGATCAAGATTGAATTTCAAACCCTAACCTAGTATAGAAGAGAGTTAAGATGAGAAAAGATGTAAAATTAGGAGAGAAATATAGAGAGAGTTAGATGAGAGAGAGACTTGATCTCATAAGAGATATTTTCATTATCAAAGTTATGAGACTTACAAGACAATCTAGCTTACCTATACTATGACTCACTAAGATAAGATACATTGTGCATGGACTAAGCCTCCTAACTACCTCCCAGCTACAGCCACCATATTTGACCAACAACTAACAACCATTAACCTCTCTTGACCAGCCTTGACCACCAGACCTCCCTTATTGCAAGACTTATCAAAGGCTTATGCTACTAATTACATCATGACTTATTCTAATTACAATCTTTCACAAGCCCCATCTATGGGAATCATAACAGAGTTGATTTCAGGATTTCTGTGTTTACAAACTTGGTGAACTTCTTAACCTTAGTCCCATTGAACAGAATAGCTAGTTCCATAATTATGGTTTCAGGGATATCAAACCTACACATGATGTATTCTTCATTAATGTCAATCACATCTTGCTGATTGATTTGTATGGTTTAGCTTCCACCCATTTTGTGAAGTAGTTTGTGGCTATAAGGATGTAAGAGTATTGCTTTGTTTAAGAGGGTTAATTTCCCCTTATGATGTCCATTGCCCAACCTTTGAAGGGCCACGGTTTGACAATAGCATGCATCTTAGCTGCAGCAACCCTTGGTATATGCCTATGTGTTTGGCATGCTCTGCACACCTTGGCATATTTTATGTAATCATCCATCATTAATGGCTGTTAATAGCCTTAACGTCTTATCAGCTAGTGTATTTTTTTGCAAGCTAAATGGGATCCACAGATACCTTCATGGGCTCCTACCATCACTAGTAGCGTCATCCAAGTCAAGGCTCCTAAGAAACACTCCACTAGCATCCCTTTTATATAACTCCCCCGATTCATGGCCGAGATGGAATTTATGAGCTCTCATTTCATCTTTTTTTTCCTTAACATAACTTTGAAGGCTCTTGAAGTAATCTATTAAAAGCCTCCTCTAGCCCTCGTGGTGATTTAGGACAGTTTGATGGGTTCTAAAACATATATATATATATATATATATATATATATATTCCAAGTGTTCACTTGGCATAGGTTTGCTCTCAAAGTTGGAAGGCTTATCGATTTAGATGTCATGGTCAAAAATCTTGGTCTTCATGACCGTGGTTTCTTCGCACCAAGTCCTGGGCAATTTATACCCTAAAGCTAACTTAGCCAAGTCAATGGTTTCTTTGTCTTTTTTAGGGATATGCTCAAACTGCAAATCATCGAACTTATCAAAAGCTTTTGCACTATTGAAAAGTATATGTTTGAAGTGCTGCTTTAACATTAAAAATCCCTTTTATTTGGCAAATCACAAACAGAGAATCCCCTTTAATAATGACTTTAAGGACTCAGATTTCCAAAAGAGCTTGTAGGCCTATTATTGGCTCCTCATACTCTGCTATGTTGTTGGAGCTTTTTCCAACTTAAGTAACAGCTAAGTTGGTGATGATCCCAGTGGGGGATTCACAACTCCAGCACTCGAATTGGTCCTTGATTCGTCAAAGTAGAGTTTAAAAGGGACCATTTCCACCTCCAGGAGCTAGTCTGCCGCGTAAGCTAATGCAATTTGAATGTTTGGATGACCAGCTAAAAAGTTCACATAGGCTTGACTCTTGATTGACTTTCGTGACCAACTCAAACAGAAGTGGAGCAGTAATGCACTTGTTCAATCTTTTCCTCATCAAGGGCCTATCTAGAATATTGTTTACACCCCAATTTTTCTAAGGTTAGGATGACGCCATTTCAAATAGAGTGCCATATCAACATCACGTGTGGTCATCCTCGAGGAGAGTCTGACCTTTGGATATTATGATAATGGTGCCTTGGACCTTGTACTAAGAGCATCTCTTCTTTTGCTAAAGGTAACAGCCACTCGAGACTTGAGTTGGCCAAAGGGCGATATGAACTTGAGATCGAGGGGATACCAGAAAGGTTGCAAGAATGGTGGTTTCCAAGCTCGAGCTAATCACTTAGAGTGAAATTTCAGCAGCTTAGACCTCAAGCATAATTCAAGAACACGTGGAGCTTCTGGAAGGGATTTTTGCTAGAATTTACATACGTGGGTATCAAGGACTTCCCTCCAAAATTCAAAGCACATTGAGGATAAGAGAGTAGTTTAGTGGCCAGACATGGGTGGAGTTGTAATGAAAATAGGAGCATACTTTAGTTTTGTTTTCCTATAAATATAGGACTTTACGTCAACAAGTTTTTCGTCCTTTTTATAGCACCCTTCTGCCTTTTCCCTAAGACGAGCGTAACTTAGCTAGGTGTAGCGTAACATTGATTAACTAGTATTCTAACTTCAATTTGTAATTTTGTCTTCGAGCTTCAGATATGACTCTCTAGTTCTAATATGTTCCCAAAATTCAAGAAGTTAAGAATTGAGGCTTTAGTTTAGGCCTTGACGACCAAGGCTTAGTCCCTTGGTTGCGGTGGTCTTAACACTACTGTGACTACTTAATACATCAGGTGAACTTAGGTTCGAGTCATTGATTAGTGCTTTGGGCCAAGGCTTTGTCCCTTGATTGCGTTGGTCCTAGTCCGATGTCCTCGACACAGTTCGCTCCACCTTAATCTTGTAAGACCTAAACTCAATTGAGTTATTATATGTCAAGGGTGCAATGCTTAAAAACCTAATTGACTCAAGCTTGTAAGTGGACTACTGAGCTATTTGGTTTGTCTCAACCCCAGTTCTTGACTTTTAAGTGTATGAGAAAAAATGTCTGTGGGCCCTGCTCCGTCACTGTAACTGCCACATGAGTTAGGTCCATATCCCTTATTTCTATAAATAGAAAACACAAAAAATCCATAAAAATAATAAAGTCTTCTGAATTAAAGCGTAAGCAGAACTCACAGTATAACCGAAGTTGAATACACCAGCATATCACAACCTTTTCTTCGAAAATAGTGAGTGAATGAGCTCAAAGAGGTGCGGTTCGTCTTTAGGCTCACCATCTAGTCATGGGAGAGCCCCCATAGAGCATTTGTTTTGTTTTAATGCATATATGGTGACCACATACACCACTTGAAACAAAAAAGAGAAAACACTCCTCTTGACGGCCACAATCGGAGGCTTGTAACAAGACTTTAGTGTGTTTAGCCTATCGTGGATTAGAAAAACATAATTGTCGACCATTCACCAATGGTCAGAACTAGGAGGTCTACTGCCCTCGAGCATGAGGAACTAGAAAGTTTAGCCCTCATTGGCCCCACTCGAGCACCCTCTTGAACAAAGTCCCTTGTCTTGAAGGGATGAACCAAGTGACAACCACACTAGCGAAAGTGGAGGTGATGATGACATCCCAGAGGATGAGCACATTGGGATTGATGAACATTCTTGCAAGAATTCTATGACTATGCTCAAACATCATCGAGAGATAGTGGACCAACGAGTCATGTAGACTATGAGAGAAGGTTTTGAGAGGCAACGTGCTGAAACAGAGCGTAATATAATGGCTTAGCATGAAAACTCTGCCATCATGAGAGCCGTAATAAATGATGTTGGAACCTCTATGAACGAAAGGCTTCACATAGAAATTGATAAAGTATGAGTGGAGATGAATCGACCTTGTCTTCTACAGCTACCCTTATTGCTAGGGATCTGATGCAATAGACGGCGGTTGAAGTTTAACCCATATTAGTCAGACAACCCAAGGCTTATATTGGCTTGGTTCAAGCCATTAAGAAGGATATTGCGCAATTTAGGCTTGTTCCCCCACCATCGGGGCCTGCTGGTTATGCCCAGGACTCTCCCTCGAGCTTGTGATTACTAGTCCTTTAGGTTGGCCATATGGTCACTGAGATGGCCGGAAAATCCCTCTATGGCTACTTATGGTGTTATACACTTTAGACCCAACGATATAAATGATATCGTGCTATTATGATCCCAGCTTGGGGAGGACCTTTTGGGGTTCATTGGATGCTGCTAGTTCCCTGCTGCTGTTAGTTCAGTGCTTGTGGGGTGCTTATTGCTGTTATCTGCTGATTGTGCTGCTGCGGGTGATGATTTGCTGCTATATGGTGGTAGCTGATTTGTAGGGAAGTTGTATTAGTTAGTTGATATTGTATTTAGTAGCTTAAGCTTCAGTTGAGTCATGTAATAAGTGAAGTCTAGAGTTGTTAGGCTGTGGTGGTCAAGGCCGTTAGTTAGTTGAGTCAAATGTGGCTGCTCACTTAAGTGTAGGTTAGTCCTTGTGTTGGCTAGATTCAATGTATTAGCTCAGATCTTATAAGTAGTATAAGTACTTGGCTCTAGCTTGTAATCCGTAACAACTTTGATGAATGAACATTGATATCTTTTGATATCTCTCTCTACTTCTCATCTCCTTTCCCTACTTATCTCATCCAAACTCTATATTCTATTCTCATCTCGTACTCTCACTATCCCAACCAAGGTTAAGGTCCAAAAGCAATCTTTGAAACCTTAACAATTGGTATCAGAGCCTTGATTTGACTTCCGAATCAAGCTCTAAATAAAAAAAAAAAAAAATTACAAAATCTGATTGATTGTGTTGCAATCAGTCAACAAAAACAGTTTGATACTGATTTAGTTCAGTTTATGTGATTAGGAATTCAATTCTGCATTTTGAATTTGAGATTGGCGGTTACTGACATATGCAATATTCATAGCCTGCGCATTGCCTGGGAGTGCTTTAGGTTGGGATTAAAATTGATCAAATTACATTGAAGAAAGTTCAATTGATTAGTATTTATTGATTACACTCAACATCAAAGCTGATTCATATTGAATTCAGTAGAATCGATCAAGTATTAGTTGCTGAAGTTGTGTGCTAAGCATAATTGCTCTTGACCCAATATTCCTCTGATCTGTTGAGAAGAAGTTAAAGTGATGTTATTTGATCAACATTACACTTGATCATAATCGAAAGATCAGAAACAAGTTGCATTGAGGTGATTTCAGGTTCTACAATTCAGAAATTGAGATTGAGGTAACTGTTTTCTGAACTACAAGTTACATACTCAATCCAAATCAGTTTTGTTGCTAAATTGTGATGAAATTGTGTTGATAACCATAGAAGTGGTGAGAATTCAGTTGATTCTAAAGAATTATAGGTTATTAAGTTGAGATTTGCTTCGGTGAAAATCTGACATTGAGATGAGCTCCGAAAGTGTTGAAATCCGATTTCATTCTTGAAGATTGCTTTGAGTATTGTGTTGAGAACTTGATTGCGATCTAGAATCAAGTTTAATTTAGAATAGTAAGTCTGAATATTCAGGAAAGCATCACTGTTAGGGTTTGTTCGAAGTTAGGGTTCGTTCGCGAATTCTGCTTTGGGGCTTGTAATCTATGACGATTTTCGAACCGATAGCAAGGAATTGTTGTGTGAACGAAGGAGTAGAACTTCATTAAGCAATCAATTGTTGAAGAGTTGCAAAACAAGTTTCACATTTCTGTGATTTTCGAACTTGTATCCTGCGAACTGAGCTGTTCCGGATCGAAGCTTGTTGTCATTACAAACATGGCTAATATCAGCTCTTTTCAATCAGAGTTGAGTGAGCTTTTTGAGAAAACAAAGCGAGAATTGAAACAAGCTCTTAGAGAGATAGTGGACGAATGTCGAGAATTGAGACAAGATCTCGAGGAGATAACGAAACAGGTAATGGACGAATGTCGGCAAGAAACTAAGGCTCATCAGTTTGCAAATTTCTGTCAAGATTGTGCTGGTGTTTTTGAAGCAAATGAGTTTCCGGAGCTAGTGGATCGAGTTAGACAACAAAAGTTCTATGTTGAGCGAAAAGGGAGAGTGGAATCTATTGCCGTTGGAGATGAACTCGTCCACGATAATGCTGAAATTGATGAACACAAGTTAGAAGAACCTGAGTTTGAACAAGGTGATCCTTATGAAGACTCTTTGCTTGAGTTAGAGTATCTTGCTAATGTTAAGGCATAATATGACATGCATCCGGAATGGGAATACGATTTTCATGTCAAAGGAATGTTAAAGAATGCAAAGAGTAAAGTGAAGAGGAATTATCTTAACGACGCATTGAAAGATTTTTAGGGTAAAAAGACGTTTACTAAGCAGAAATTGCAGCATGACAAGTTAGTGATTGAGTCATGGTCTCGAAAGGATGATTCGATGCTACAAGTGGGTCACTATGAAGTCGTTGCAAGCAATCAAGCAGAGAACTATGCAGACTCGAAGTAGTTTGCTAAAAAATTTGATGCTACTGCTGTAATACCACTGGATACATCGTCAAATCTATTAAGTGTTACTCCATGACAAGTTGGTATGCACAATCGAAGCATCTTCACTGCTGATCTACCACATTCTGTTGAGAAATCCATTGTTGCTGCTGTGGCACTACCTGTTGCAGAACAAGGTGTGATTTTGAGTAGAGAAAATGTGTGTCCCAATACAGACTCTTATGATGAGTTGCCTCCTGATCCGGGAGAAGATACTCCAGGTTATGTGAAGATGAAAAGAGTTGATTTTATGTTGAAAAGAATTAATCATGTAGCGAGAGTGCATTTCAAGGTTCAAAAAAGGAGAAGCCTTATGACTATGCAAGCAATTGAGTTGAAAGGGGTGTATAAATTCAGTAAGGTGCTGCAACAGATTTTTGTGCAGACCAAAACGAGTACCATAAAAGCTTTAACTGATGCAAATATTGTGGGAGTCCCTTTGATCCGGGGAAGATAGATCTTGATTGTAACAAGCCGAAACATGAGGCCGAGTTGGAGGAAAGGTATGAGCAAGCTGCTAAAATCATTTTCCGAGTCCAATTTAGGCCAAGACTGATTTCTGGAAGAATTCTTAACATGTTAGAAGTTCACAAATTGGGTACTGATCTGAAAATGGAATTTGTTCAGCCAAGATCCATTAGCATTGAAGGTCTTTGGGATATTTTTGATAATGGTTCTAGTATGGCTATGCTGGACAGAATTGAGGCAAGTGTGTTGAGCTCCAATTCAGATTGTGCATTAATCAAGCTATGAGCGAAGAACACGCTCCATTAATGCAACCAAATGTGAGTCCTCTTGAGGTTATGGGGCTTGGTGGTTGGTTGGATTTTTGAATACAAGAGCTTGTGGCTGGGAATTCAGAACTATGGAAGAATTGGATCACATTACAGAAGGGTGGCTCATTGGTGATCTGTTATGGGTGTTCTGAGTGGAAAAATCATTTGCACAAGGTTCAATATCTTCTTAATGTTTGGATGGAAAAGATCAATGCAAGATTGAGGAAAACTCTAGCTAAAATCAGAGTAAAAATAGCAACGCAGTTTGGGACAGAACAACTCTGTGTTTGAAGAAGTTTTCAGATGTTCAAGAGCTTTGTTGGTGTCTCCACTTGTTATATTTGTTACTCATGCTTGTGATTGTTGCCAATAAAATAAAGCTTGATCATTTGAGGTAAGTTTGGTGGCTGGTAGAGCTTTGGGTCCAAGGAAATCTGCTGTACAGATAGGAAGTTGTGAGCTGCAGCATGAACTTTGCAAATGGAATGTTTGGGATGTTCACGTTATGACATTGTGTCCTTGGAACTAAATTATGACCTGTGAGTACTTAATTTGGCGGAGCAAGAGTCCAGAATTTCAAGCCAAAGTCACAAGTGCTAAATTGCTCAAGTTGGGACAGCAAGAATGCAAGGTAGTTGCTGAAAAATCTGGAAGAATTCCAATTCTTTCGCTGTCAGCCGTAAAAAAGTTGTTCAGAGTGAGTGTGATTGGTGCTATCCTAATTTTGGGAGGATGCCATAACTTGTTCGCATCAAGAAGCTTCCATATGGACAAGAATCGAGGCGAAATTTGTGACTTCCATAGCTATGAATTGTCTTGGTTATGCACCGCTGCAATTTTTAGTTCTGCAGTTAATTATGTGGATTTGGGAAGCAATCAAGAGTTTGTTGAGCATGGTTTGAAATGGTTTAGTAAATGCATGTTTAATCAATACAAATTTTGGATAAGATCTAAGATGAAAGAGTTGCAGTTGCATTCTTATGGAAATTCAATGTGTTTGGTTACCATGATCAAGAGATGGGGCTGTTGGAGCTGCGTTTGGGAATGCGTACAAGCAAATTTTGATGTTGGATTCTCATGGTTTGAGTTTGGAAGGCCTCCCGAGATGTTAAAGAACTTCATATGCATTCTTATGGGTTTAATGACATTCAAACTCTGTTATGCAGCTTACTATAAGCAGAAATTCAGAATTACTGATGCATTTTGTGATTCTCAGTGGCAAGATAAAGTTTTGAGCTGTATTAACTGTAACAAGGTGTGCCATGGGCTGATTGTTGAAGTTTGGCTGGCATGGTTTGATAAGTGTAGACCACCAGAAAGGTTGAGTTGCTTCAGATGTTCTTCAACTACAAAATTCAGCGAGTCTTCACATTCAGCTCTTACCTTTCCATCAATTAATGTTCTTCAAGGTCTCAACACTCTTTTATTCTTGAGGATAAGAATGTTCTCAAGGGGAAGGGAATGGTATGATCCGAGCTTGGGGAGGACATTCGGGGGTTCATTGGATACTGCTAGTTCCCTGCTGCTGTTAGTTCAGTTGCTGATGGGCTGCTTATTGCTGTTATCTGCTAATTGTGTTGCTGCGGGTGATGATTTGTTGCTGTATGGTGGTAGCTGATTTGTAGGGAAGTTGTATTAGTTAGTTGATATTGTACTTAGTAGCTTAAGCTTCGGTTGAGTCATGTAATAAGTGAAGTCCAGAGTTGTTAGGCTGTGGTGGTCAAGGCCGTTAGTTAGTTGAGTCAAATGTGGCTACTCACTTAAGAGTCGGTTAGTCCTTGTGTTGGCTAGATTTAATGTATTAGCTCATATCTTATAAGTAGTATAAGTACTTGGCTCTAGCTTGTAATCCATAACAACTTTGATGAATGAACATTGATATCTTTTGATATCTCTCTACTTCTCATCTCCTTTCCCTTCTTATCTCATCTAAACTCTCTATTCTCTTCTCATCTTATACTCTTACTATCCCAACCAAGGTTAAGGTCCAAGAGCAATCTTTGAAACCTTAACACGTGCCTTTAGAAGTTGCAAGCCCTCCAAACTAGACTATCTCTCTAGCTTTGAGGGATCTTATTTGTATTGTGGCATCATTGCCGATTCCCGAGACAGGGGGCAAAGACATACATACACTCATCAAGTAGCAGAGGTAGCCCTAAGGCCCGTTCAAGTCCTGGACCTCAGGGGGCCAAGTTGTTCAACCTAGACCTCTTCATAGTTACTGCACTGGGGTGCAAAGGGGACAAAATAATAACCTAATCCCTCAAGACCATGACTTGAGGGTTGATCATGTAAGGACGAACCAACAGCCTGCTGGCGTTATATGCTTCCAGGCATGCCACATAACCCAGGACCTGCTGGGGCATACTTCATGGCCAAGCAAGCAATTGGCCATTACGATCAAGGGACCTACCTAGGAATTTGGGGGCAACTGCCGTTGCCACACCCGATTGTGATTGGTGCTCAGAGGTATCCTGCGGATCCCCCTGGGATCCTCATGCACTTAGGGAGCAGTGGCAGGCACATCATCATGTGCCTAACCTTCCCCTCCAAGACCAATTGGCCACCCTCATCGAATACATGCATGGGCGGGTCTCACGTGGGTTAATTGACCCTTGTACAGTATCCATATCATCACAACATACACTAAGATTACCTTTTTCCTCGATGATATAAGATCCCCGAGTTTACCCTTTTCTGCTCTTGAACACTTGGTGAGATGTGATTGCCAATGCAGGGAAGAAGCAAACAACCCATATCTAAAGCTAAGGTTGTTCCCCAGCTCATTGACTAAAACCGCTTCCAAGTGGTATATCGGTCTTCCTCCTAATGTTGTTTGCTATTGGGACGATATGGCCCTACAATTCAATGATAAATTCCCAAGAATGGAGTTCGGAACTTCCATGTCGGACTTTGCTCGAATGAGATAAAAGCCAAGTGAGTCAGTGGAAGAATATATTAACTGGTTCAAATTAGCTAGGTAAAAGTGCACTGTTGCACTTCTTGAAGTTCAATATGCCAAGCTGGCCCTTAACGGCTTAGATATCGAATTCAGGGAGAAGTTTGAAGGCTTTAACTTTACAATGCTTCTTCAACTGGCAGAATGTTTTGCTAGATACAAAGCAGTCCTAAAGGAAGAAAGCATTAAGAAAAATGGCGTGTATGGGACTCTGGTCAATGACTTGATAGACGAGGAAGACGAACCTCCATATGAGATTTACGTAGCTGAATACTTCAAAGACCCTCCTATGGTTTACAATCCATTAATCAAGAAAGACGTCAAAGCCAAGACGTCTTTTCAATGTCAAGACTGGAGGAAATATTTGTTTGACCTTTCTAGAGCCGATACAATATTTTCAACTGGCTCGAGGCAAATATTAAACCGAAGATCAGGGTAAGCACAGAAAACTGGACTCCAATACAAGTAAGGGGAAGGTATTTTGTAAATGGCAAGATATGTTATCTCACTCAATGAAGAATTGCTTAATCTTTTGAAACATGGTTTAGGATGCCATAGAAGCGAGGGGGTCGATTTTCCTGCGAGAGGGATAGATGGGTGTCGATAAAGACATTTTCCTAGTCCTCTCCAAGTCAACGTTGTCAAAACCGTTGACAAAAAAGTACCTTATAGTGTCCAGACTAAACCTTTCTCCTTGTACAGGTGAAAGATGGTCCTCAGCGATAGCCACAAGGTTAAGGTGGCAAATCACCTTTTTGAATGGCTTGTCATTCAAGAGCTACTTAGGTTCCCGATAGTAGGACACACTTTGCATGAGGGATATGCCTATGGCAGATCATTGAGCTCAACCCTACTAATAAGTACGTTGTTTTCAAGAATCTGGTGGTCAAGTTCCCCAGCGATCCGCCATCACGCTGACAGTGAAGGAGCAGTTGAAAATGCGAATAAATGGTAATTCGGGGTCAGCACAAAATCCAACTAGCCAGGAAGAGTTTCTCGAGGTCCAGCAAAGATGTCTTACTCGGCATGTGACCATGCTGTGGGAGAATAGACGCTAGAATGAGGAAGCATAGGCTGCTATCGTGCTACATAACTCATACTGACCCTCAGTTAGCACTGAAGACGCCATTTGAGAAATCACAAGGAAGCGATCCTATTAAAGATGCTCCTTCGAGAACTCAGATTGTCGCAAGGACAGGGCACCCTAAAAGGAGTCCCAAATATACCTCACTGGATGTGAAAAGCAGCTTAGCACCATAGCAGGCAAGGCACCAGCTTTCAAGCATCAGGTTCAGTAATGTGTGAAGGAGGAATAACCTCTTCGAAGAGGTAGCTGCACCTTCCAACCATACATGATCTTAGAAAAGAAGGCAGCAGAAAGGAGAACGGTGCTCGAATCTACCAGAACAAGTTCTCTCATGAAGAAGTCAAAGTCCATGAAGGCAACCAAATAGAGCACATGGATCTTGATGATCCAACCGTTGAGTCTAGGCCTGTCAATGTAGAAAAATGGCTAGCTAGCTACAAGTTGGAAAGATGGGCTTGTCATTCGTCCTCGGAAGGGCAAGAATCTTGGTGGAACTGTCTTACCAAGGGCCCCCTAGTCTAAAAGAACAAAGAAGACGATCTCAGCATCAATTTATTAGAACCATCGGGACCTGTCAATCCAACATGGTCTGACATCGAGAATGATTTCCACGACGGAGATTTCCCTCAGCTAATGGAAGAGTCTTGAACTTCATATGTTGAACCAAAAAACCAATCTCAAGTACAAAACACGTAATCTAGAAGCAGTCCTCAACAACTTGAATCAGACTCACCCATTGTAAACAACCCTGCGAAGGAGTTGGACCAAGGGATCCAAATTCAATTCGGGACGCTGCTTGAGAAGGCTAATGTCCGAACTACCTTGCTTCTTCCTTTGGAATTCTTGGCAGCTGCAACGAGGTCTTCAGGGTGATATGATAGCATCCGATGAGGAGCCTCAATTGGAGCTCATGGCAGAAGTAGCAGCCACCAATGGTATACTTGATCCCTTGTCTTTTAAAATTAATGCTACAACACCCAATTGTCTGATGACCAACCTAGCATAATAAGGATGATGTTTGGTGAACCTAACACCACTAATAAACACATCAAGTCCTTATATATCAGAGCCAAAATTGATGGCATTTTGGTAGATAGGGTCCTAGTGGAAAATGGAGCAGCCATCAACTTACTGCCTTCATATATGTTGCTGCTTCTCAAGAGCCCTCACCAAGTCTGAAGGAGTCATCCCGATTGACTTGATAGTTGGCGGTTTAAATAAGCTTACAGCTTTTTTGTAGTGGAGACTACCTCGAGCTATAACACTTTCCTCGGTAGGAATTGGCTACATGCAAATTATTGCATTCCATCTTCACTACCCCAGTTATTGATCTTCTGGAACCATGACAAATGCGAAGTTGTGCTGGCAAATGAAAGGCCATTCATGGCTTGGTCAAACTATGTTTAGGCAAAATTCTACAAAGATGGTGTAGGACCTTTGAATGTCAAAAGGGCCACTCCACAGCATGCCTAATAGCTAGAAACCATAGCCTTCCTTGACATCCCACTAAAAGAAGCTGAGGTTCGTCAAGTGGAGCTCAAGTCTAAAGACTCTAATGTTATGTAGCTTTTTGATGAGAAAAGAAGTGAAATGAGATGAGAATTAGAGAGAGAATTAGAGATGAGAGAGAGAATCCAAAGATATTTCATTCATGAATGATTCATATAAGAGATTGGACTATTTATACTAAATCTGGATTAAGAGAAATATATTGCATTTAGACTTTCCTATTAACTGACTCAAATCAGCCTAGCCGCCAAAATGGACTAAAGCACTGCAATTGCCTTTCCCGCCAAAAGAACATATAAATCAAATGAACTAAAAATGAGCTCTAGCTACTTCTCTTGTTGTAGATTGCTCCAAACGAGCTCAGCTAAAGCCAAATCATAATAATGGCCCCCTCCCCCCTGAGAACATTCTTGCCACAAGAATGGAATGAGGGAAACTGAGATTTCAAGAAATACCAATCTTCCCATATTGCATTCTCTAAGCTTAAGTTACTCCACTGTACCCATACCTCCTTTATCTGTCATGTCCTGCTGCACCACTATCCTTGAGTCCCAAATTTCTTGCGACTGTTGTACCAAGAGTCCTTGCAATGTAGCTTGTTATTGATCTGCAGAAGCACTGGAACCGGTTGCCACATACTTCTTAAGCAATGAAACATGAAACACAGGCTGAACTGAAGTCTTAGAAGGCAACTCCAGCTTGTGTGCAACCTTGCCAACCCGCTCCAACACCTTGTAAGCACCAAAGAATCGAGCACATAGCTTGATTTTCTTGCATACCACAATGGAAGATTGCTTGTAAGGCTATAATTGTAAGAAAACATAATCACTAATTGCAAAAGTTTTGTCAATTCTTTTCCTATCAGCAAAATACTTCATCCTTGATTGAGCAACTTGTAAATTGTACTGGAGTTGCTGCGTCAGTTGTTTCCTTTGATCGAGCAGCTCGTTGACTTCAACCACATGAGAGAGTGCTCCTTGTAACATTAATGGTGCTGGTGGATCGTACCCATACAGAGCTTTGAATGGTGTAACTCTTAATTCCGAATGGAAATGTGTGTTATACCAGAATTCCGCAAGGCACAACCATCTATTCTTGTTCCTTGGATGTGTAAACATCGTACTCCTCAAATATTGCTCAAGGCATTGGTTTAGTCTTTCAGTTTGATCATCTAATTGTGGATGGTATGAAAAACTTAGGGCCAATGTAGATCCAAGTAATGCAAACAATTCACGCCAAAAGTTGCTGATGAAACTTGTCTCTATCAGAAACGATGGATTGGGCAATCCATGAAGCTTATAAATCTGAGCTAGGAAGAGCCTTGCCAATCTTTCAGCAGCAATGGGATGATTAAGAGCCAAAAATGACTAAACTTCGTGAAACGATCAACCACCACCCAAATAACTTACTTTCCCTCAGATTTAGGCAAGCCTTCAATAAAATCCATACTGATATGCTGCCAAGCTCTCTATAGAATTGGCAAGGGTAGAAGCAAGCCTTGGTATGGCACATGCTCACTTTTTTTTTCTCTGACAAACCTCACATTGTTGACCTAGTACCTGAACTGCCTTCTTCATATAAGTCCGATGAAAGTATTGCTTCGACCTTTGATAAGTGCCTTTAATTCTAGAATGTCCACCCAAAGCTGAAATGTGAGAGGCCAACACAATTTTCTTTCTTAATTCTGAACCTTCACCCATATAAATCTTTCCTCTAATCCTTATTATGTCACTGATAACAACAATTTCAGAATTAGAACCCATAGTTCCCTGAACACAATGAGCTGTATTACAATCATGACAAATGTTTCTCCCGTATATGACTTGAACACTTCGTTCATCCGAGCTGGAAAAACTTCTAATACTGCAGCGCAATTAGTAATCTTAGAATCCTCTAACCTTCTTGAGAGAGCTTCTGCTGCTTGGTTATCTTTTCCTTTTCGATATTTAATAGTGTAAAGTAAGCCCAGCATCTTCATAAGGCCCTTTCTTTGAACCCTTGTAGTGATCTTTTGCTCAAGTAAATACTTAAGGCTTCGGTGATCGGTTTTGATTATGAAATAATGTCCCTCCAAATAATGCCTCCATTTTTGTACTGTCTTTAGGATTGCAACTTATCATTTTCATATATGGATAATGCTTGATTCTTGTAACACAAAGCCTAACTTAGATAGGCCAATGGCCTTCCATTTTGAGATAACAATGCACTGCAAGGGCAATGAGAAACCAAGCATAACCAATACTAGAGCAGAGGACATAGCTACCTTTAATCGTTCAAATGCTTCCTCGCCAATTCATTCTAATGGAAAGCATCTGTCCGGAGCAAATTTGTTAAAGGCTTTGCAGTTACCCCTAACCAGCAATTAACTTTCAGTAATACCCTGTTAATCTAAGGAATCCGCGCAGTTGCTTGAGAGTTTTAGGAACAGGCCATTTCCTCATTGCCTGAACCTTGCTAGGGTCAGCAGCCACACCATTCTCTGAGATCAAATGACAAAGATACTGCACTTGCGTTTTGGCAAAAGAACATTTAGAAAGTTTAGCATATAGTTTATGCTACCTCATGGTCTAGAATATCTGCTCTAAATGATCCAAATGAGTCTCCAAGGAAAAACTGTAAACCTGTATATCGTTAAAGAATACAAGAATAAACTTCCTTACGAAGGCCTTGAACACCAACTTCATGAAAGCTTGAAATGTAACTGGGGCAATGGAGAGCCTGAAAGACATCACCATGAACTCATAATGTCAATGATGTGTTCTACGAGCAGTATTCTGTACATCATTTTTTTTAACTAGAATTTGATAATAGCCTTTCTGAAGATCCAGCCTGGAAAAGTACTTAGATCCGTATAGCTCATCCAAAAAATCATCAATGATTAGGATAGGGAACTTATCCCTGATAGTGAGGGAGTTCAATTGACGATAATCTATTTACATTCGAGACATACCATCCTTCTTTTTAACCAGAATAATTGGAAAAGCGAATGGACTATGATTGTGTCTGATGAACTTCATCTTCAACAACTCATCAACTTACAATTCAATCTCACTCTTTTGTGAGTGAGGGTATTTGTAAGGCCTAAGGCTCACAAGAGCTAACCAACCCTTTAATGGAATAGCATGGTCTAAAGCTTTCCTTAGTGGTAATGTGCTTGGTTGTTCAAATAAATCTTGATACTTTATTAACAATGAATCAATAAATGGATTAGAATTCACATGCTATTCTTCTAACGTAGCACTAATAGAATGAAGTTCCCAAATCTAGTTATAACTCCCTATCTTAAGCACACCTTACAATTGCTTCCCACTCATCAGTTACAGATGTCCCTACTCCGTAATTCCCTGCAGCTGAACCTGCTAGCCTTCCATTTCAAACGACACAGTCAATTGAGCAAAATCAAAGAGCAACGGGTTGATGGCTTTATCCAATCAACTCCTAAAACCATATCACAACCTCCGAATCTTAGCACTCTGAAGGCATATTCAAAATTATGCCCCTGCATCAACCACATGAAGTTCCTACACTTAGTCTGCATCAAGATTGAATTGCCATGTGCCATTATAACTACCAGGGGAGTGGTTTTAATCAACTCATGTCCAACCATCCTTACAATCTTGGAATCTGCAAAGCTATGCATGCTCCCACTGTCATTCAAAATCGACAAGGATTTATGTCCAACTTCTCCCTTGATTCTAATGGAATTATATGAACCATTTCCATTCAAAGCCTCGACAGATATCTCATTCTCATCATCTTCTAACTCCTCACTTTCCTCTTCCATCTTCTCTTTTGAATATGTTCATTCCTATACTCCTCAATTTCAGCTGCATCTATTCAAGAGGCTGACATAAGGTATTTTGGATTACATTTCTGTGCAAAGAAGTAACGCTAATTGCACCTGAAACAAAGCATCTGAGACCTCTTTTATTTCAAGTTCAAGGGCCTATTACTTGCCTAAAAGGTTCTAGACATTGAAGCTCCAATTGGTGCAAATATTCCCCTCTTAGCTTCAGGAGCAGCCAAAACTGTGCTCTGCACTTTCTTGGCTTTAGAATAAGCTTGAGACAAGGTTGTAGGATCAAATGCCTTCACCAAATTCTTGATTTTAGGCTTAAGTCCACCCACAAAACACGAAACATAATAATCCTCAGGAGCTTCTGGGTACACTGTCAACATCCTTGCTCTCATACTTTAAAATCTGGACATGTATTCCTTCACAGTCATTGCTTGAGTCACCTTATTGATGTTATCTACAATATGACTCACATCTTCATCCTGGTACCTCTCACAAAGCCCTTTCACAAACTCAGGCTAAGAAATTGCTGGATTGCTACGGAGTAAGCTACAATACCACACATCCAATTCTCCACATAGATAAACAGAAACCAGTTCTGCCTTTTCAACCTCAAGTATTATAGAAGTGAAAGTACCTTTTGCATTTCTTCACCTGAGACCGTGGCATTGCTCCATCAAAAGGCTCCAAATCCACTTTTGGCTGTCTAACTCCATTGTTTCTTGCAGTTGATGAACTATCTCCACTGTAAGCAAGTCCTGGTGGAGGATTAGGATTCGGTGGTCTAGCCTATTGGCCCATTATGATTTGCTGGCTTGCTAGAAAAAGCATATTCTCTCCATCAGGCGGAGTCTGCCACTTACTGCTGCAAACCTACCAGCGGCTGTGATTGTTTATTAAACCTCTGCGATTATACCTCAAATGTTTGTTCCATGTCCTGCTTCATTGATAGAATCAAGTTCATCATTTGCTCAATCCGATTAGCTTGATTACTTTCTAAATGAACTCCAGCTATCACAGCAACATTAGTAGCTACATTAGATCTCATAGTCACACCACCTGTAATTTGTACTGATTATCTGGCCAGGATTGTGAACAATTGAGGCAAAGATCGGATACAGAAGATTTCATAAGTGCAATTACAATAAAATTAGGCAATGTCAATCTGATCGTATGCTAAGCTCAAGCTCTGGTACAAATTGTTATGAATTAAGATATATCTTGGTTCATAACCTAGGTTTGCAGAGTTTAGATGAGAAAAGAAGTGAAAGGAGATGAGAATTAGAGGGAGAATTAGAGATGAGAGAGAGAATCCAAAGATATTTTCATTCATGAATGATTCCAACAAGAGATTGGACTACATATACTAAGTCTAGCTTAAGAGAAATATATTGCATTTTGACTTTCCTATTAACCGACTCAAACCAGCCTAGCCTCCAAAATGGACTAAAGCACTGCAACCGCCTTTCCCACCAAAAGAACATACAAAGAAAATGAACTAAAAACGAGCTCTAGCTACTTCTCTTTTTGTAGATTGCTCCAGACCAGCTCAACCAAGGCCAAATCATAACATCTAACTTCTAGGGATACGTGAGCACCTTTTTTGAAGAAGGGGACTACCAGAACTCTCCAGAATTTCCATGTGAAGGCACCAGGACCTCCCAATAATGGCCCAAGAGGCCATTTTTTCTATATTTATAAAGCTCGTGTCCTCGCATGCTGAGGATTCACTGTGAACTGAGAAGCCATTTCATGGTTTTCAAGTTCATGCAACACAAGTGAAAGGTTTAGAGCTCTCCGATCTAAGAGTAGCACCTATAAAAATGGAAGATCTAAGGATTGAAGTCCAGGATCCCCTCTTAGAGGTTAACTTGGGTTCTACAGATGACTTAAGACCCATGTATCTAAGCGCTCTACTTTCTGAAGTAGAGAGAGCAGTACTTGACTTTGCTTTGTGAATTCAAGGATTGCTTTGCTTGAGATCATTACGAGATGCCTGGTCTAGACAGAAAAGTGGTTAAGCACATGCTTCCTATCAAGCCGGGCTTGAAGCCTATCGTACAGGGCCAGAGGAGGATGTCCCAAGAAGTAATTGATTTGGTCAAAGAGGAGATTGAGAGAATTAATCAGAACTTCCAGGAAAAACGAAAGTCTTATCTCCACTATTGAAACTCAAATCTGAGAGGGATTTCAAGTGGGACAAACTGCATCAAACAGCATTCAAAGCCATCAAGTGGTACTTGATTAGTCCATCAATACTTATTCTACCGAAGCAGAGAAAGCCTTTGAAGATCTATGTCCCTGATTCTGAGGAATCTATTGGTTGTTTGCTCATACAGGACAACGAGTAGGGGTTCAAACAAGATGTGTTCCACCTTAGCCGTTATTTTAATGAATGTGAAATAAGTACTCTTCTATTGAAAAGTTGTTTCTATCTTTGTTTTATAATTCTACCAAATTGAGACATTATTTCATGGCATTCACCATTTATGTGGTTGCTGAAATAGATGTCCTTAAGTATATGCTAGATAGGCCTTTCTTGAAAGGAAGACTGAACAAGTGGAGGTTAGCTCTACTTCAATTTGAGTTGGTTTATGTCTCAAAAAAGTTAGTAAAGGGGCAAGCCTTGGCAGACTTTTTGGTGGACCACCCAAATATTCAAATTGGCTTAGATAACAAGCCAAAAGAACTCCTAACAACTGGTGCCTTGGACACTGTTCTTTGATGGATCAAGGACGAACTCCAGGGCTGGGGCAGGAGTTGTGATTGAGTCTCTAGAAGGACTTATCACGAAATTGGCTATCACCTTGGTTGGGAAATGCTGTAATAATGTTGTTGAGTATGAGGCCCTCGTAATCGGCTTGGAAACTCTCTTAGAGATGCAAGTTTAGGATATCATTGTTAAAGGGGATTCACAACTTGTGATATACTAAGTAAATGGGGAATTCCAATGTTTGATTGATACCTTGGGCCGGTATTTATCAATGGATCATAAGCTGTTGAGTAAATTCAATGAGGTTCAGTTTGAATATATCCCTAAAAATCAGAATAAGGCAGCCAATGACTTGGCTCAGTTGGCCTTAGGGTACAAGTTACCCAGAACCTGGTGTGAAAAACTATGGTCATCAGAACTAAGATTTTGGATTAAGAGATTAAGTATTCAGAGTCATTTAAGGGTACATTAATAGGATCATTGGAATACTCTGAAGCTCCCAAGACTATCATGAGCCAACAAGAGGACTAGAAGAAGCCTTTAGTGGGTTAATTCAATAATCCTCAAGAGTTATGCCAAGGATAGGAAAATGAAAATGGGAGCTCACATATTCCATCTAGACAATGAATCAGGAGAACTATACAAGAGGGACACTAGTGGAGTGCTTCTCAAATGCATTGTCTTGGATGAAGCAATGCTAGTAATGGTTGGAGCCCCTGAGGGTTTCTGTGGGTCCCTTTTGGCTGGTAAGAAGATGTATTGGATCATCAAATGTTATGGCTATTATTGGCCATCAATGATTGATGACTGCATAAATGATGCCAAAGGATGCAGAGCATGCCAAAGGCATGGGCGTGTGCCCAAAGTCCCCGCTATTGAAATCCTTGCCATTGTTAAACCTTGGCCATTTAGGGGGTATCATAAGGGAGATTAATCCTCCATCCAGCAAGAAACATTCATATATCCTTGTGGCCATTAATTACTTTACTAATTGGGTAGAGGCTAAACCATATTGAAATGTCAATCAACATGATGTGATTGACTTCATTAAGAAGTATATCCTATGCAGGTTTGGCATTCCTGAGACCATTACAATGGACCGAGCTAAAGCCTTTAATGGAGCTGAGGTCAAGGAATTCACCAAGAGTTCCAATATAGAAATTTTGAACTCAACACCTTATTATGCTCAAGCTTCTAGCTAGACGGAGTAAACTAATAAGATTTTGAAGGCTGCCATTGAGAAACTGATTGAGGATAATCCCAAAAGTTGGCACGAATTATTGCCAGATGCACTTTGGGCATATAGAACCTCTAAAAGAGATGCCACTGGGACAACTCCTTTTCATTTAACTTATGGCCATGATACAATACCACCTATGGAGTTAACAGTTCAATATGTTGGATTAGCTTATCAAGGGATATTCTCTAAACTTGAGTATGAGCAGTCTATGAAAGATGAACTTTCTAACTTAGACCAAGTGAGGCTAGATGCTCCGCATAAATTGGAAACTCAAAAGAAACGGGTTGCCAAAGCCTACAATAAAAGGGTCAAGCCTAGGTCTTTTGACTTGGGGGACTTGGCCTTGAAGGTGGTTGTACCCATTGGCAAAAAGGATAGTGTCTTTGGAAAATGGTCCCCAATTTGGAAGAGCCATTTGGAGTCATTGAAGTATTTGTGGGAAATTCTTATTTACTCCAAAACTTAGATGGAAGGATCTATCCAAGGGCCATCAATGGAAGGTTCCTCAAGCAATAAGTGCATCTATTTGGGATACTAACAAGGAAGTCCGTAAGTTTAGATTTCTAGAGTTATGGGCTTAGTCTCAGTACCAGTGCCTGGAAGATCTGCCCCAAGATCATGAGGTAAAATCAAAAGATAAATGAGCCATTAAAATTAAGAGACGTATTGAATAAATAAAATGCATATTTTATTAATACAGCCAAGCTGATCCAATACAAAAGGGAAATAAAAAACCTAGGAGGTAGGAAGGTAGCCCTAACTATCAGCCTCATTTTCATGCTCCTTTTCAGAACACGTAAAGGCAGCTTCTAGTCCCCCCACCTGCCACTTTTGCTTTAGAGTTTAAAGGATTTCGGTAACCACTGTCGTGGTTAAGGACGCAAAGATATTCGCTTAAAATCTCACAAGCTTGCAAAAAGCTGACCAAGTTATTTGCTAAGGGTTTAACTTTTCACCTGTCATAGGGCTTTAATGAAATATAAGGCGGAATCCAAGACTCATGGGCAGACTTACAAAGAAACCCTTGGAAAACCATGGTTTGAGGGGCGCATTGGGAGATAAAGATGCCTCATTACGACTTATAACTATCAGGCCTCCGCAAAAGAAGGGATTTGTATGATTGACCCGATTCTAGGGTTTGAGGTCTGGGCAGGCGAATCCTTCGACAAGACATGAGCCCCTCCTCCAATTAAAAGTAGCTAGATCGTCCACCTAATTCATGTGGCTGCTGATATTGCTCCAGTCGAGCGTTGATGGTTTGAGCACCAACACTTACGGAGAGGACTCTACATGTCGAGGAGAACAGGAAATCCGCCAACACCGGGTCTAATACCGTCAAGGGATATAAAGGATTTCTATTAAAGAAGTATGGTTTCATTGACCTATGAAGAATATCAGGAAGATTTGGTTTTCGGATAAGTCTAGAGCCATTATAAGAAAGGGGGAAAAGGCATAAGATATCAGCAAGGAAGAGAACCGAGCAAAAGTAAATACTTTAAGCCCTAGCCATCGTATTTATAGATGCGAGAAGGAAGGAGCAAAGGACGCGTTCTCTCAAGAGGTCTCTATAGCCGTAGAGGGTGTATTCAACCTTATTTTTCCTGTTGTAAATTTGAATTTACCAACAGCTAAAAGGATGGCATTTGTTTACATCCTAATTTCACTAAGGCTAGGACGATGCCGTTTGAGACAAAACGCCATGTGGACATCATGTGAGGTCATCCATGAGGAGAGTCTTACCTTTGGATATTGTGATAGCGATGTCTCAAGCCCAGTACTCAAAGCAACTCTGCCTTTGCTAAAGGTAACAGCCACTCAAGACTTGAGTTGGCTAAAGGGTGATATGAACTTGAGCTCGAGGGGACACCAGGAAGGCTGCAAGAACGACAGTTTCTAGGCTCAAGCTAATTGCTTAGAGCGCAATTTCAATTGCTTAGGCCTCAAGCATAACTCAAGAGGGCGTGGATCTTCAGGAAGGGATTTTTACCAAAATTTGTATACGTGGGGATCAAGGACTTCCCTCTAAAACTCAAGACACGTTGAGGATAACCGCATGCAAGAGAGCAGCTTAGTGGCCAAATGTGGGTGGAGTTGCCATGAAAATAGGAGCAACCATTAGTTTTATTTTTCTCTAAATAAAGGACTCAATGTTAGTCCAAAGTAGTACACACAATCATACAAAAATTTCAACAGGTTTTTTTTATCCTTTTTAAAGCACCCTTGTGTTTTTTGTTTAGGAGTAGCATAACAGAGATCAATTGCTATACTTACTTCAATTTGTGATACATTCTGCGGGCCTCAGGTATGGCACTCCAGTTTCAATCAGTTCCCAAAATTCGACTAGTTAAAACTTGAGCCTTTAGTTTAAGGCTTTGACGGTCAATGCTTAGTCCCTTGATTGTGTTTGTCTTAGTACTACTATCGCTGATCAATATGTTAGGTGAACTTAGGTTCCCATCACTGATTACAGCTTTGACAACCAAGGCTTTGTCCCGTATAGTCCATTGTCCTGAATATGGTTTGTTCCACCTGAATATTGTTAGACCTAAACTCATTCAAGTTATTATAAGTCCAAGGTGTTAGGCTTAAAAACATGATTTATCTGGGCTTGTATGCGGACTGTTGAGCTCTTGGGTTTGTCTCCATCCTAGTTCCTGACTTTTAAGTGCATGAGGAAAGGTGTCTGTGAGCCCTGCTCTGTCACTGTAACTACCACTTGGGTCAAGTCCAAATCCCTTTATTTTCTTTCAATGAAAAATAAAAAAAATTCACTAAGATATAAAAGTCTTCTTAATTGAACTGTAAGAAGAACTCATGGCATAACTGAAGTCGAATACACCGGCATATCACAACCTTTTCTGTGAAAATGTTGAGTGAGTGAGGTCAAAGACGTGCGGTTTGTCTTTAGCCTCACCCAATGAATGATTTGTTTTCTTTTCACACATATACAGTTACCACATACAACACTTAAAACAAAATAGAGCAAACACTTATATTTAAAGATATATGTAAGAGCAACCATGTCTATGGTTAATGCCAGGAATTAATGTCTGAATTTTATTGATGCGTAGAATAAAAACAGACACAGTTTCTCAATTGAGGAGTATTTTATTTTGAAATTTTCAAGCAAGGGCAAAGGTAGAATATGCTTTTTTCAAATCCTTGCTTATTGTCGTGTACAGGCAACTAATCAATAGATTCCTCAGAAATAGAGACATAAATCTTCAATGGCTTTCCCTACTTTGGTTGAATGAGAACTGGTGGCCCAATCATGAATTCTTTGATGGCCTCAAAAGCTGATTGATGTGGCTCCCACCACTTCAGGTCCTTTTTAGTCTTAAGCCTCAAAAGTGGCTATAAGACTTTAGTTTTTCTTATGACATTCGAGATGAAATGACTTAGGCAATCAACCTCTGCCTTAAGAAGTGTTGGAGCTCCTTTTTGCTTGAAAGTGGCTTGGCCTGCTGAATGGCCTTAGTCTTATTAACGCCCAATTCAATGCCCCTTTGGTGAACTAGAAAACTGAGAAAGTTCTGAGCGCATATGCCAAAGGCACATTTCTGTGGATTCATCTTGAGTTTGTGAGTCCTCATTCTAAGAAGCGCCCACTGAAGCCTTCCATGTGTTTGACTTGGGACTTTGATTTGACTACGATATCATCAATGTAGGCTTCCATGGTCTTGATGGGGTCATGAAGGATCATGTTCATGGCTCTTTGGTAGGTGGAACCTGCATTTTTCAAACCAAACAGCATAGCCACCAACTCGAAGGTTTATATTGACCAAGAACCACCAACTCGAATGTTGTTTTATGAGTCAATGAGCACGTCAGTAATTGGCATTACGTATTCGTCTTTCGAGGTGGTTGCATTCATGTCTCTGAAGTTAATACAAACCATGATTTTGCCATATTTGTTAATGATAGGAACAATGTTTGCCAACAATTCAACATACTTGGCAGTCCTTGCAAAATTTGGCCTTTAGGAGTCTTTCGATCTCTTAACCAAATCCACGACTAGTTGGGACATTCTCCTCTGAGCCTGAATTATGGGCCTTGAGTTTGGCTTGATGGGAAGCCTATGCTCAACGACCTTTCTATCTTGGCCAGGCATTTAATGGTGGTCCCATGCAAAGCAGTCCTTCAACTCGTGCAGCAAGATCAAATACTGCTGCCTTAGCTCCTCAGAAAGTAGAGCGCTCATAAAGGTAGGCCTTAGGTCTTTTGAAGACCAAACGTTAACCTCGAGGAGACAGTCCTAAACTTCTTCCCTTAAATCCTCCATCTTTACTGGTGCTACTCCTAAGTTAGAGAGTTATAACTCTTTTTCTTGCATCCTTCGGACCTCGAAGCCATTGAATGGTTGTTGAGTCCAAAGTTGATCCTCAGCATTCCAAGCCACAACTCTTGCTATTGCTGAGGAAACAGCCTCTCAGGCCATTAGTGGGAGGTCTTTGCTCCCTCGCATAATGTTTCTGGAGCGTGTTAGACATCTCCACCTTTGACCAACCTCTGCCTCAGCAAGTGGGTTGTCAAGGATGGTCACTGCGTCATGTTATTGGGCAGATTGTGGAGTGGTCCTTTTGACGTCAAGTGGTCCCATGCCATCTACATAGAACTTTGCCACAGATTAGTTAGATCAAACCATAAATAGCATGTTATCTACCCTAAAAATCTCATACTTATCATGGTTCCAGAAAATTATCAACTGGTGCAATGAATAATAATATAATTGGCATGTAACCAATCTCTATCGAGCAAAGCTTTGTAGCTTGATGTAGTGCCCACTACAAAGAAAGTTGTTAGTTTGCTTAAGCTGCCAATAGTTAACTTAATTAGATTGGCCCCTTCAGATTTAGTAGTAGCCCCAGAAAAGCCGTAAATTGCAACATCCGAAGTAATAGCTCATCTGGGGATTTACCAATGACCATTCACATATAAGAAGGCAGGATGTTGATGGCCACACCGTTATCCACATAGACCCCATTTACTAGAATGCCGTTGAATTTGGCTTTGATGTGCTTATTGGCTGTAATAGGCCCATCAAACATCATCTTCATTATGCTAGGTAAATCATAAGGAGATTTGGATGCTAGGGTCTTAACTTTAAAAGACAACGGATCAGGGTTACCTCTGGTGATTGCTATTTCTGCCACAAGTTCCATCTAGGTATCCTCATTTGCTACTATAACGTCCCCCGCGTGGCAGTTCTAACATCGACTATTTGAAGAAGTGCCCCGAATTATATTTGGACCCCTTGATATGTTTCCTTCTCAGGGCTGCCATCCTTGGGCATGTTCGGATCATGATCTCGAGCACTGCCATTAGTAGCATGTGCTGCACTCGAGGTTGGTCTTTTGGATCAACTACTAGGGCTTGAGACTCCTACCAAGGTTGGGGGAAGTCTTCTTCATTAAAGTCATTCTCGATATCAAACCATGTTGGGTTAAATGGCCTCGAGCTTCCACTACATTGATGCTGGGGGGGGGGAATATTCCTCTCCATCAGCAACAAATTTTTGAGCCAGTGAACTCTTGGCAAGCGGGTCCCACCAAGATTCCTATTCTTCAGAATATGAGAGACTAGTCCATCTCTCAAGCTTCTTTTGTGGTTGCCCTGTTTGGGCAGTAGCTAAAAGTTTGGATCCAGTTGCAAGGTCTTCATGATCCATAGGCTTAGTTTGCTTGCCCTTATAGACCCTGGCTTCCTCTTGAGAGAGCCAAGTTAAGTAAGTATCGAGCTGAGTCCTTCGATGAGATGCCATTTTCGATAGTTACCTCCTCTGGGTTAAAGTAAGATTAGAGGGACCAACCTTCACTTGATTGAGGTGGCTTCTTCTCCAGAGATTACCTAGTCAAACCCCAGAGAGCTAGTGTCCTAACTATTGTGGTCTCTGACTAGTGTCCACGTCCAATAGGTGGCATTTTGGATTTCTCCAAGAATGCCCAGTCCTCAAAATGATCTGGGTTTTTAAAGTAAGACCTTGAGGAGTTCCTATTAGTGATTTCTTTATTTAGAGTTAGCTTTTTCTCCGGGTAAAGGTTGAACTTCTTCATCTTAGACATTAACTTGTAGCTAAAACTCTAACAGAGGTCATGTCTGATGTGAAAGAGCTTCCTTGATGCCTCTTTCTTGGAGGTGAAGATAGTATGCCAATGATCGTCTATAAGTATCCCCATGGCTAACTCTTCTTCCTTGGAGAGAGAATAATTCCTTCCTTTACTTGCATTTTTAGGAGTCTGTCGAAAGTAACACAATCTCGTGTCAAATCTTCAGTGGTGATGTTCCACCTACAATAATCTTCCTGCAATCTCACTAAAGTTTTGGGAACCTCAATGTTCTTGACTCCAGCACCATGTCAAACAAAAAGTTGACTACAACAAGACCATCTTTGTCCATAAGTATTCTGCATAGAAATCTGCCATTAATTTGGCTGTTATGAGGACCATAAGGCTTTGTTACCTTGACTATATTAACTTGAACATGAGTATAAAGGGATCATTATCAACACCCTTATGTCCTTCTCTTAGGAAGATCAATTCCCTTGCCTCCATAGCATCTTGAACCACGTTTATGAAGAGGATGCAGTTCTTCGTTGAATGGCTCAATGAAGTGTGCCATTTATAGTATACCTTCACCTTAATAGCATTTAGGTCAGGCTTTTTGTGCTTTCCCCTAAACTTAAGTTTGCTATCTACCTCAAGCCAATCAAATATTACTTTGGCTCTTGAGAGGTCGAATGAGTATTTTCTCAGGTCTTAGGATTGATAAAACTTCCTAGCTTTGATATCCTTTTTAACCAAAGGATTGCAAACCACAGGAGGTCCCTTAATGTATTCAACAATATCAATCTCATATGGAGGATCCTCATCCTCGTTGATATGATCGTGTACCTGAGTTCCATACACACTATTTTTTAATGCTTTTCTCTTTCTAGGCAGCCTCATTTCTATTGGCACATTCTGCTAGTTGTAAGAGGTTCATGAAATTAGAGCCTTCGAATTTCTTCTTAAACTAAATTCCAAGCCAATTATGGCCAGCTTGGCATATTCAACCTCAGGAAGGGCTGCAGTATATTTAAACCTGGCACTCTTGAACCAGTTAATATAATCTTCTACTAATTCACTTGGGTTTTGTCTCATTTAAGCGAAGTCAGACATAGAAGTTCCTAGTTCCATTCTTAGAAATTGAGCCTGAAATTGTCTTATCATGTCATCCTAAAAGTAGATGGAGTTAGGTGGCAGGCTAATGTACCATTGAAAAGCGGTCCCAGTTAAGGAGCTGGGGAATAGCCTCAGCTTGAGGAACTAATTACCAGCAGCTTCTCTACGCTACCAATTGAATCTCTCTAAGTGCTTGAGAGTAGACACGATCCCTTCTTCCGAGAAGTGGGTAAACTCGGGGATTTTGTATCCTCGAGGATAGGGATAGTCCCCGCCTACGTAGTCAAGGTAAAGTTTACAATACAAAGGTCTAGTACCCACCACAATAGGGTGTGGGAATGGTTGGTGTCCCTCAAACACAAGGTAACCCCCCAGATCAATTTGGCCATATGCTTGGTTGGCCATGAAGCATATCCTAGCTGGACTTGGGTTATATGGCATGCTTTGGAGCACACCAATATTAGTAGTGGAGGTGGCCGCAGGCCGGGGGCCTTGCTCTCCTCCCCTTGACCCTTTTTTTTAATATCACAAAAATTTGAACAAAAATGACACTAGTGGGATTCGAACTCCATACCTCTAACAGATAAAGCACACAATTACCATCTGAACTACAATTTTTTATGATTTTATTGGGTAAAAAAATAATTTAACATATTTTACAAAAAAATTGACACAAAATTGACACTAGTGGGATTCAAACCCCATACCTCTAACATATAAAGCACACCATTACCATGTGAGCTACAATTGCTTTGTGATTTTATTGGGTGAAAAAATAATTTAACATATTTACAAAAAAATTGACACAATATTGACACTAGTGGGATGCGAACCCCATACCTCTAACATATAAAGAACGCCGTTACCACGTGAGCTACAATGTGATTTTATTGGGTAAAAGAATAATTCAACATATACAAAAAGGACATTGGTGGGCTTTTGGCCCCCCAACAGGCCAGGCCGCCGGCTCACTACAGTAGCTGGCTGGGCCTGACCCGGCCCAAATGGGGCACCCCGATCCGGCCCACTGACCACTTCTAATTAGTAGGCTGTTGGTCTATTCTTGCTTGATCAGTCCCCAAGTCATGATCTTGAGGAAGCGGGTGATTAACTTTCCTCCCAGAGTGATAAGTATCAAGAGGTCTACAAAGGAGAGGCTGACTCCTAGAAGTGGATACATGCCCTTGCATTCTTACTTTAAGGCCTTGAGTGGGTCTTAAGGTAACCTCTTCTACTTGGGGCGGGTATGAATGATTCTACCCCACTTTCTCAGGGACATGCAACAATGGCACATTGGCATTTAAATTCCTTGAGAATAAAGAAAAACTTTGATTCGAAGGGTCAACAACCCCATGGGCCACATTGTTCATTTGTCTAGATTCCAAGTGTGTGACACTAGGGTTAGCCTTAATTGGGCTTTCCATTCTGTCAGGGACAATATAATCAACATGTGTCACTGGTAATTGTGAGCTCAAGGAAGCCTCAGGAGGATATCCAATCGGTGCTGACGGAATACGTGTAGGCCTAAGTTGCCTTATATTTTCTGTAATGACTTGAACAAAGCCATTATGAGCCTCAGCCCATCTAATCAAGATGGACTGGACCTCAACTACTGTCTGTCTTGCCATGTCCTTAGCAATAATGGTAGCATAAGAAGGCAATGTTTAATTCATTTCAACCAAGGCATTGTCCATCTATTTGTGAAGCCAATCATGCATTAAGGTTCCAACATTGTTTATTATGGCTCTCAAGGTGGTAGAGTTTTCACGTTCGGCCGCTAAATTTTACTCTGTTTCAGCACATTGTCTCTCAAAGGTTTCTCTTATTGTTTGTTGGACTCTTTGGTCCACAATTTCGAAACGACGTTTTAAGCATAGCCATGAAACTCTTGCAAGAATGGCCATATAGCTAAATTCATTCATCCTACGAGATTTCATCATCACCAATGCCCTCACTTTCGTGGCTATGACTCATTTCATTCCTTTGTGTTATAAGGATTTGTTCAAGAGGATGCTCAAGCGGGGATACAAGGGGTAAACCCTTTGGCTCCTCATCCTCGAGAGTATTGGACCTCATGGTTCTGACCATTAGTAAATCGCCTGAAATTAAGATCCAGTTAGCCACTATGGGCTAAAGACGATGAAGTCTCATTTTAAACCTCCCACTATGCCAAAAAGCGCATTTGCTTTATTTCGAATTTGATTAACTGTGATGTGGTCTTTGTTGAATGTTTAATAAAACAAACGTGCAAAAGGGACTCACCACGACCAGGGAGTGAGACTAAAATCGAACCGCACGTCTTTGGCCTCAACCACTCATCGTTTTCAAAAAAATAAGTTGCTACATTTTGGTGTATCAGACTTCGGTTATATCGTAAGTTCTGTTTATGCTTCAATTAAGAAGACCTAGTTAAATGTTTTTATGGACTTTTTAATATATATGTTGATAAAAAATTAAAGGATATGGACCTAACTCCATAGCAGTTACAATGACGGAGTAAGGCCCATAGACAGCTTTCCTTATACACTTAAAGCTTATGAATTGGGGTGGAGACAAACCTAAGAGCTCGGTAATCCACTTACAAGCCTGAGTCAATTAGGTTTTGAAGCCTGACACCCTTTACATTTAATAACTCAAATGAGTTTAGATCTTACAAGATTAAAGTGGGGCAAACTGTATTCAGGTCACTGGGTTATGACCAATGCATTCAAGGTCATGTCTTGGCCCTCAAATCCCTAATCAATGGCATGAATGCAAGTACACCTGACTTATCAAGCAACGACAGTAGTGTTAAGGCCCATGCAATCAAGGTCAAGCCTCAGCCATCAAAGTATTAATCTAAATCCTTAATTCCCGACGGGCCAAAATCTGGGAATAGATCATAACTGAAAGTTCATACCTGAAACCCGAAAGACTGTATTACTAAAGAAGTAAGTACAGCAAGTTGTTCTATGCTAAGCTAATCCACACTAAGTTACACTATTCCAAAGAAAAGAGCACAAGTGTGCTCTAAAAAACTTGAAGAAGTTTCGTATTGTCTATGATTGTGTGTTTTGGACTACAAACAACATCCTTTATTTATAGGTAAACTAAATAATGATTGCCATCTAATCTCGCGGCATTTTTTCCCCCATGTCAGGCCACCAAGCTTCTTCTTGCATGTTAAGGATCAATGAAAGCGTCCATGATTTAGTTTTGGAGGGAATTCCATTAAGATCGTGCTTGAATTTCTTGCTAAAGTTCTCTCTAGATGCCCCACATTCTCTTATATTAAGCATAGTGCCCATGTATCTGAAAATTACACTCCAAGTATATGTCTCGAGCATAGAAACCACCTGTCTTGAAGCCTTCTTGGTAGCCCTTTGAGCTCAAGCTTCCTTTAACTTTTGATCATCTTGAGCCTCAGGTGGTTCACACCCTTGTTGGGGTCATGATCTTCTCAGGATACTAGGCTCAGGATACCATTGCCTCAGCACCTATGGGCTTAATTCTCCTTGAGAGAGGCCTCACATGCTAAGCACGTGGCACCAAGCTCTAAGTCGCATCGTCCCAGTCCCCTCAAATTTATGGTGTAAACAAGGGCTCGAAATTTTTTTTTAATCATCCAATTCTCTCTAAGAATTATTGGTTATGAGATCTTGTTCTCTTATTGTGCTTTAACCTTTTGATTCTGAGGTTCTCTTAAAGTTTCTTGAGGGTCACTAGTTCTCTTTATTGTTGATTGTTTGTGCTTATTTAACATGTCCTTAGCTTTTGCTAAACTTGATCTGTTGTCAATTCACACTTTAAAGAGTGAAGATTTTCATTACTTTAATTCATTTTATTTTAAGGGTTGGATCCTAAGCCTAGTATTAGAAAAGCGTCAATTAGAAAAGGTTGAACGTTTAGCCTACGTATAAAATGACCGATTGTAAAGGTTGGATCCCAAACCTAGGTTTTTACAAAAATATCATTAAGCTTAATAAGTGGCTCAAATGATGAAGAGTAGTTACTTGAGGTGTGGACTAGTTTCCTGGATGGAAGTGAATCACTATAAAAATCAATGCGCATCATTTTCTTCTTACCTTTACTTTTTACATTTCACATTTGTTGTTTGGCTTTCAATTAATTTTTGGTTCTCAAAGTTTAAACTTGTATTTTATTGAGAAAGAAAATAATTCAACCCTCTTAGGTTGTGCTTTGGGCCTTCAGCTATAAATTTATTCCCAAACTTAATATCCAAACCGCTTAAGGACCGCTTCGCATATTTAAGTTCTGGGAGAGCCATCACACATTTTGGCCTGGCTCCTTTGAACAAACTAATGTAGTCTTCCACTAATTCCTCTTGAATTTATCTCATTGATGCCAAGTCTAACATAGAAGTTCTGAATTCCATTATTGGGAATTAGGCCTGAAGTTGTCTTGCCATGTCATCCCTAATTTACTTTAAATGGGGTGTTAAGCTTATATACCACTGGAAGGAAGTCCCTGTCAGGGAACTATGGCGCAACCAATGTTTCAGATAAGGATTATTAGTTGCCTCTCTGCATTAGCGGTTAGACCTTGCTAGATCCTCGAGAGCAGATAAAATCGCCTCTCCTAAGAAGGAAGTCAACTCAGGAATTTTATACCCTTAAGGGAATGGGTAGTCCTTGTCTATAAACTTAAGGTAGAGTTTATTGTAAAGGGGTATGTTCCCCTCTCTAAGACCTGGTATATCCATTTGTTCAATGAGGGCAGCCAATTAGTCTTGTAGGGGTAGGTTTTGTTAATACCCTAATTTTAATATCAATTAGATTCATTTTCTAACCATTTTACATCAAATGTTCATCTCTTTTGCTCGCTTTTGCTCTTTCTTGCTCCTATCGTTATTTCCTTGCAAAAACACTCATTTTATGCTCAATATTGCTAGGTTTTATCGTCAAAATCAACAAGTAAATGCAAGATACATAAAAAAAAAAAGCAAAAAAATGGGCTAAACACATGCACGGTAAAGCAAGGAAACAATAATGCCATGAATAAGTTGTTACAAATTGCAAAAAATGGGCAGCTATTTGGACAAGTCAAGTGGAAGAACTTCTTAAACAATACGTGAACATGTTCATCTTGATGTGAAGACTGAATCCGGGTAGCAAAAAGCTGAAGAAAGTTGAGAAAAATAAGCACACATAGCAACTTGCTTTCATGGGTAGCAATGTGTGGCATTTCTAGCAAATAAGGAAGAACTTGTGTTATTATTTTATTTCATGACTTTCCATCCTCAAATATTAGAGATAGGGATGTTTGGGAAGCCCTTTAGCAGAAATTCACCCAGTAAAAACTCAATACAAAGTAGAGAAAGAGTAGAAAAACTGTGAGGGAAGTAAAGAAGGAAGAAAAGAAGAGTTTGGTTTGTAATTTTACTTTTTGAATTCTTTTCTATCCTTTTCTTCTTTAAGTTCATGGATTTTGTCTTAGTTTTTCTTTTTATTATGTATACCATGAACTAATTTTGTCTTTCTAAGGCTACGATGTAGCCTAAGTTGTAATATACGCTCTTTTCTAATTCAACTTATTCAAAGTTTGTTTATTGCGCTATTAGAGTGTTTATCATTGTTCTTCGTGAGCTTTGAATGCTTGATCACCATTCAAAATCTATAATGATTTGTAATAAGTCCAAGAGGAGATTTATGATGAATGCTAAAGTGATAGATGCCACAAATTGAGCGAATGCAAGAGATACATTAATGCGATTTAAATGGTCTTAAGCGAAAACCATAGATGTACAAAACTCTTTTCTTATTTAAATTCATGCAAGAGATTGATGAGTTAATATGTAAAAGATCATGCTAATTGTTGCTCGGGAGAAAATATTTAGTAAATTAGGGTTTTCAACCATCAACACGCAACAACAACTTGAATAACCGGAATAAAAAGGCCTATTGATACAACTAGGTAAAATCGGATGTCTTGGATCTCTTTAAATTATAAAAATCATCAAAAATTAGTAAACCTTTCATAAAATCAGTAAACATATTTGTTCTTTTTCATTTTGGTTTGTTTCATATCAAAAACTTTGAATTTCGGTCTTTCGAATAGTATTGAAACTACTAATTTCGGTACTCATTCAATAACAATCCTCGTGGGACGATACTCTACTGATCTTTATATTACTTGATATGAGTTAGTGCACTTGCTAAGCATGCACAAAGCACATCAAGTTTTTGGCACCGTTACCGAGGATTGCCTTTATATGAGTGATATTTATACCAACCAGTTTTAGCACTAATTTGAAGTTGTTTTGTTAAAATTTGTAAATTTTGTTTAAGTTTCAAGAAGAAGTTTCTTTTCTTTTATTTATTTCATTCACTTGGTTTTATTTGTAAAGTTCTTTTTAATTAAAAATTCATATAAGACCCCCCTAAAAATTGTGTTTTTATCAAGTTTTGTTAAATTTGTGTTATTTTTCTTGTGTTTTCTTTTTATTTCCATCTTTCTTTTACTTATAAGTTTACTTTAACACTATTTTGAAAGTTAAAATTGTTATTTCTAAGATTTCTGGAACATTTGTATAACTACCCCCTCCCCCCTTAAAATTTGGTTTTTGTTAAGTTTTTGTATTAGATTATTGTATTTTTAAGTTTTCTTATTAATTTTATCTTTTTTTTTAACTTTTAATTTACCTAGATCTGTTTTTCAAAGTTAAGTGTGTATTTTTAAGTTTTTCAAACATACGTAGTACTACCCTTCCGCCTCCCCCCTAAAATTTGGTTTGGTTAAGTTTTGTGTTCTATTGTTGTATTTTTGTGCTTTCTCATTATTTTATCTTTCTTCCAACTTTTAAGTTTACTTTTCATATCTTATATGCTAAGATTGCAATTCAGATCATAAGTTTTGCTAGAGGTGATGGCATGCAACTATATGAGACCTCAATATCGAACTATACCAAGAACACCACTGGGAATTCATGAAATTATTGCGTTTATCTGCTCAACTCTCACTAATTCAAAAACAATTGGATAACATAAGTGTCAAAGTTTTTCTTACTCCTAGATATAAATTTTGTGCAGGTAACCATTCTAGTATAGAGTGCCAAGTGGGCAATAGTTTTTCCTCATTGGGTTTTGAACGGGATAACTACATGTCAAATTATCAACAAGCCCTGTACAACCCTTGCTCTAACACCTACAATCAATGATGGATGAACCCTTCTAAATTTTCTTTGAACCATCACAAAGCACCTCAGTCACTCATTCATCCATCTCAAGAAGAAAAGAAATATGACTTAGAAGAGATGTTTAAGGAGTTCATGCACGAAACCAAGAAGCCTCCATCCGAAATTTAGAAACTCAAGTAGGGACTATATTAGAGCAACTTTCTGAGAGGTCCAAAGATTTCTTACCTAGCAATACGGTCACCAACCCTAAGGGAACAAACTAATGCCATACCATTGATGGATGAGGACACATTAGAAGAACCACCTCAATATGACACAAGGCCCTTGATCGATTCATCGCCACCAATGACCAAACCTATCTTGACCTACCCACTACCACCAGCGATCGAAATAGATTGTCGAACTTGTCTTACGAAGTTAGAGGCTTTAAGAGCCAAAGATGACTTAGTAAAAACATGCAAAAAAAGATCGAAAAAGGAAATTCAAGTCGTGGTACACTAAGCTCAAGGATTCCATCATTAGAGAAGGTAATGGTGGTCGTGTAAAGAAGGGTATAAGGAAGATTCACGGAAGAAAATGGCCATTGAGGGTAGATGGAGGAAACTCCATTCTTCTTCAGGATACATGATAGATCAACATCAAAAAGTCAAGCTAATTACTACAACTTAAGCGGTTCTTGGGAGGCAACCCAAATTTTCCTTTTCTTACTTTTTTTCTTTCAGTTTTCTTTAATTTTTATTTTTTCTATTATTTTTGTACATTTTGTTCAACAGGCTTTTGAAACAAGTTTGGGGGTAACATGATGACAACATTAACCATCTAAAAGCAATCCTCAAACCTGGGATGTAACTCTCACCTACTACTTCGTTCCTTGTATTTCATTTAACATTAAGAACAATGTAACTTTGAGGGTGGGATTTTTAAATTTCAAACAAAATTTTTCAAAACATTTTCGTTTCTAGTCTTAATTTATCTTTTAGAGTCGGCATTAGTGCCTCCCAGAGTTTGGAGCCTTTGTATGCGGATGTAGATAGTATCGGCCAACAAAAAGGTCGTCTTCTTTCAATAGTTTAAATCATTAATCTTTGAAATTTTTATTCCACATCTTGAACCAATTTAAATCGTAAATTTTTTTTTTGAGATCTTATCATCATGCCTTTGAGGCAACTTTTCTACTCTTTTTAGCTCGTTTACTTTAATTAGATTTGAGTAACCTAAAAATCAATTGTTGTTTTTCTTCTAATTGCATAAAATGATCTATTCTAAAGGCACTATCTTGATAAAACTGTGGTATTTGAGTTCACTAGTTAGCATGGTTGTTTTACCTTTCTTTCAGATTAAAAAATGCTCAAATTTGAATGAATTACACTAAGATTATCATTTGCATAATAGACTTCGAAAAGTTATGCCTAAGTCTAAGTAAAACCAAAATATAAGGGCGTCTCAGTGGTGGCGTCTCTTACCTATCTGGTCATTGACCAGGGTTCAGGAGTTCGATTCTCGCTGAAGATATACTTATTATAAACCACTAAAAATTTTAAGCTCAATCCTATCATGAAAGTGTCTCAATTGGTGGCAATTTTTATCCATGCAGTCATCGCCTTGGGGTAAGGAGTTTGATTCTCACTAAAGATATACTCATGCGGTCATCTTGAGGACATGTTAGTTGGGGGCATCTCTTACCCATGCAGTTATCGCCCAAGGGTCAGGAGTTCGATTCTAGTTGAAGATATACTCATGGGCCGGGGTTGGCTGAGGCAAACTAGTTTCTCGTTACAAAAAGATATGAAGGGAAAAAAAAAGAAAAAGAAAAAAGAGGAAAAGAAAATTTGGTGAATGATTTTAGTCATGGGCATATCTAAAAAACTTGTTATGAGTGACATGATTTTTGTCATTTATTCGGTTCGCATGTCTTGAGATTGAAAATAACGGATAAACTTAATTTGCTTAGATAACTTTTAAATTCATTAACCTAGGTCATTGATAGGCTTTTTTCTTAGAAAGATTGTTTTTCCTTTAAACCTTAAGCTAATGATCCTCTGTCTTAATTTTTTTTATAAGAATATTCTTGCTTTGAATTGAGATAAAATTCTTAAAAAGCATGAGGTCCTGCGCCTTCATGTTTATCCTTGCTCAAGGACGAGCAAGATTTACGTTTGGGGGTGTTTTGTATATAATCATTTATATCAGTTGGATTTACTTTCTCACCGTTTCACATCAGATGTTCATCTCTTTTGCTCGCTTTTGTTCTACATCAAACAAAAGCAAAAAAATGGGCAAAACACATCAATTCCACATAGTGAAGCAAGGAAACAACAACACCATGTACAAGTTGTTACAAATTGCAAAAATGGGCGGTTATTTGGACAAATCAAGTGGAAGAACTTCTTAAACAACACATGAACATGTTCATCTTGACGTGAAGACTGAATTTGTGATGCAAAAAGCTGAAGAAAGTTGAGAAAAATAAGTAAAATTGACAACTTGCTTCCACGAGAGGCATTTCTAGCAAATAAGGAAGAACTTGTGTTAGTTTTTTATTTCATGACTTACCATCCTCAAATACTATAAATAGGGATGTTGGGGAATCCTTTTAGAAGGAATTCATCCATCAAAAACTCAATACAAAGTAGAGAAAGAGTAGGAAAACAATGAGGGAAGGAAACAAAGAAGGAAAGAAAAGTTTGGTTCGTAATTTTGCATTTCAAATTGTTTTCTATCCTTTTCTTCTTGAAGTTCACAGATGTTGTCTTAGTTTTAATTTATATTACATACACAATGAACTAATTTTCTCTTGCCAAGACTACTATGGGACTTAAGTTGTAATATACGCTCTTTTCTAATTCAACGTATTCAAAGTTTATTTATTACGCTGTTTGAGTGTTTATTATTGTTCTTCATGAGTTTTGAATGCTTGATCTCTATTCAAAATCTATAATGATTTGTAATGAGTCTGAGAGGAGGTTTATGATCAATACTAAAGTGATAAACACCACAAATTGTGCGAATGCTACTTATAAATTAACGCGTTTTGTGTGGTCTTAAGTGAAAACCATGGATCTTCAAAACTCTTTTATTATTTAAATTCATGCAAGATATAGATGAGTTAATATTTATATAGCATGCTAATTGTTGCGCAAGAGAGAATATTTAGTAAATTAGGATTTTCGACCATCAACACATGACAACAACTTGAATATCGGGAATAGAGTGGCGTATTGATTCAATTAGGTGAAATTGGATGCCTTGGATCTCATTAAATTATAAAAATCATCTAAAATTGGTACACCTTTCATAAAATCGGTAAACATTTTTTGTTCTTTTTCATTTGGTTTTATCTGTTTCAAAAACTTCAAATTTCGGCCTTTCAAATAGTGCTGAAACTACTAATTTCGTACTAATTCAATAACAATCCTCATGGGATGATACTCTACTCATTTTTATATTACTTTATACGAGTTAGTGCACTTGCTAAGCATACACCAAGAATATCAACATCAATTTCTATTAAAGTGTCATGTGGTCAACACGTGAGGGTTCTCCTCGCGGGGAGATAGTCCTTTGGGTGCTATAGTAAAGCCATCTCGAGCCTGGTTCCAGCAAAACATCATTACCCATGTCAACAATATTAGCCACTTAAGGCTCGAGATGGCTGAAGGGTGAAATGAGCTCGTGCTCGAGGGGCAGTAAGGAAAGCTGCAAGAATGGTAGTTTCTAAGCTCGAGGAAGTTACTTAGGGTGCAATTTCTGATGCTTGGTCCTTAAGCTCAATTCAAGGGAGCATGGAGCCTCTAGAGGGAACTTCTACTAGAATGATAGACGTGGGCATCAAGGATTTTCCTTCAAGATAAGTTGGTGAAGAATAAGCGCATGAAGAAGAAGCGCATAGTGGCTAGACATGGGTGATGTTGCCATGAAATTAGGAGCAGCCATTATTTTCTTTTTCTTTAATTAAAGGACTCTGTGTCAGTCCAAAGTACCGCACATAAATTCAAGCCAAAACTTCTTCAAGTTTTTTGCAGCACACTTGTGCTCTTTTTCTTACGATTGGCATAATTTAGCTAGGTGTAGAGTAATGTAGATGTTTGTTGTACTTACTTCCATAGTAATACAGTTCTCAGGCCCCAGGTATGACGTTCCAGTTTTAATTTGTTCCCATAGATTGACAAGTTGAGATTTGAGGCTAGTTTAAGGCTTCATCGATCAAGGCTTTGTCTCTTGATCGCGTAGGTCTTAACATTACTGTCAATGCTTGATAGGTCAGGTGAATTTAGGTTTGCGCCATTGACTCGGGCATTGACAGCCAACGCTTGTCCCCTGATTGCGTTGGTCCTAATCCAGTGACCTGAATACACTTTCCTCCACCTTGATCTTGCTAGACCTAATCTGATTCGAGCTATTATAAGTCAAGGGTGCTAGGCCTAAAAACCTGATTAACTCGAGCTTGTAAGTGGACTGCTGAGCTCTTAGTTTTGTCTCCACCCCAGTTCCTGACTTTTAATTATACGAAGAAAAGGTGTCTGTGGGCCCTGCTCTGTCACTGTAACTACCACTTGAGTTAGGTCCATGTCCTTTCATTTTTTTCCATAAAAATACATAGAAAATCCATAAAAAATACTTAACAAACTCTTCTTAATTAAATCATAAGCAGAGCTCCTAGTATGATTCAAGTCAGAGACACCCACATATCACAACCTTTTCTTTAAAAACGATAATGGTTGAGGTCAAAGACACCCAGTTCATAATAAGGCTCACTCCTTATTCGCGGTGAGTCCCTTTTGCACGTTTGTTTCATTTTCACATTTACCACGACCACACACACATCATTCGAAACTAACTAAAGAAATCACGCCTTTTGGCAACCATAGTGGAAGGCTTGAAACAAGACTTCACGGTCTTTAGCTCATCTTGGGTTATCAAGACGTAATTGTCGTCCATTCGCTAATGGTCTGAACCAGGAGGTCTAGTACCCTTGAGCACGAGGAACCAGAAGGCTTAACCCTTATCAGGTCCCCATTTAAGTGTCCTCTAAAACAAAGCCCCATATATCGAAGGGATGAAATGAGTCACAGCCACAGCAGCGAAAGTGGTGGTGATGACGACATCCCAAAAGATGGATGTATTGGGCTTAATGTTTTGGTATGAATATTTATGAAAGAATTTTCTTAAGAGTTAGATGATTTGTCGAGACATCGTAAGATAAATGAAGTATGATGTAGTAGGGCATGAAACTGGCTATAAGCCTCCACCAACTGGATGCCAAACCATGAAGAGTCAACCTTCACAGTGTTTGAGGAACGTACCATACAGAGTAGGAGAAAAGCAAAATCAAAAGCAAGGATCAAGCATCTAGGGCTAAGCTGATAAGGACCCAAATGAGCAGGCTGCTAAGGACAATGGTAGCTGAAAGATATGTTTAGATAAATCATGCAATGATGAATCATGCCCCAAGCAATGTTTATGGATCAAGGCACAGCCAAGAGACCTGGACAATCTTCTTGGGAGAAAGCATATTGAGGCTACCCAAGTATTTGTTATGAGCTTAAGTCACAACCTAGTAAAGGAATAATAGAGTTTGGGATGAGAAAGAAAAATGATATTAAGATGAGAGCAGAATGTAGGATCTTTTTTCAATTCCCAAACATGAGAGCATCACAATCCAGGCTTTGGCTATTTATTCAATCAAACCAATCTTAACCGACTTGAAAGCTTCCCGTCTAATCTTCTAGCCAAAACCCAAAGCTTAACTAACTTACTTTTAATCAACACCTACTTCTCTAAAATATCTACTAAGTATCATACAATCATGACAATACCTTCCCGATAAGCATTTTCTTGTCCTCAGGAACAAAAATTAGGGAATTGATTATTGAGGAATTAACAATCTTCCCAAGCAGCATCATCTACCCTCTGGTTCAAATGATTTTTAGTTGCAACACTTTATCAGCACTGAGAAACAACCAAGTACATCCGAATAGGCCAACCGATTCCCTTCCGTATGTCGACCCAAGGACCACCTGGGTACATGCCCACTGTTCCCGGGTAGTTGAAATAATCCTTGTCCTCAACGATTAATTGCCAAGATTAGTATTGATATCTTATTGTTCTTGTATCAATCACAGTCCATGGAAAGTTTCCCCGTGCTCGAGTCTTCCTTTCTTTTTTGTTTATATCGTTGCATGAGCGTCTTTGCAAACCACCAACAACATTACCGGCTTGACATGAATTGAAAACCGAAAAAAATTCTTTGGGCTTGAGGCGCTTACTCCTTTTTTTTAAAAATGGGTTTGGATTTTGGAGATTTTGAATGTGGGATTGCGTTCTTAGTATTTTTCTTTGTGGAAATGGCGAACTTGCTTTCTTGGTATCTTTCTTGCTACCACAAAAAAAGAAGAAGGGGTTCTAGGGGTCTTACATTTGGGACAATGGGTGGAATGGCACCAGAAATTTTAACTACTCCATTCTTGTATCCCTAGCAATTGTTGTTGCATTTGTTCTTAAGATTGATGCAATTTTTCTACAACTACTATTAGATCTTGAACTTATTGCAGTAATTGGAAAATTTGTTTCCATTAATCGGAGCTACCAGCTACAGAAGTTGTCGCCATGGTAGGTCCTTGTAATTGACATACAAATTGAAAACTTTTCAGCTCAAAATCAAGCTTTGATATCAATTGTTATGACCTTAGGGCATAACCTAGCAAAGATAGAATAGTGTTTGGGATGAGAAACAAGAAAGAGATTGAAATGAGAGAAGAATATCGGATCTTATTATCAATTCACACACATGAGAGCTTCACAATAAGAGCTTTGGCTATATATACAATCAAACCAACCATACACAACTTGAAAGTTTCCCAACTAATCTTCCCGACAAAACCCAAAAATTAACGAACTTGTAACCAACACGTACTTCTCTAAAATATCTTCTAAGTATCCTCCAATCATGACAGTATTTCAAAAGAAGATGACATAAGGAACAAGAAAGATGGGCCCACATGCCTTCAACATATGGAAAAAATTACTTGTGGGAAAGTTTTTCCAACAACGCTTACGTAAAAGGGGAATGACTTTGACAACAAGTACGATAGTCAACTCGACCTAGTTGAATATAGCCCTTGGACGTTAGTGAGTTTTCTCTCCCACATGGCTCACCTAATCCACAAAGTGCATTGGAGTACGTCGGATATAGAAGAGAACAACACAGAACAAGAATCCTTACGGGATGATCGTTGAAGCAACTACTGGTCAAGGAGAAGGTCCACAAAAATGATTTTAGATGTTACAAATTCAGTTCTGATCACATCCCAAGTAGTTTCTGCAAGGATGGTTACAATGTTGCCAGTGATGACGTCGAAGCTCTAGACAAGATGGAGTGCGATCAAATGGTAGCTGAAATTATAGCCACAAACATACTCAGTGTATAAGAATTTTCTCTTGATTCCAGTTTCAATTTCTCTATTGGATAAATAGTACCCAGTTGCGATAAGGGTGATGTTTGATGCACCACTAGTGTCTTGCATGCACATAATGCCTTAATATGTTAGGGTAAAGATTGACAATGTCGTAGTGAGTAAAGTCATAGTCAACAATGTTGTTTCTATAGACATCCTACCTCGTTCAACTCTGGGATTCATTGGTCATTTAGGGATGACTTTATAACTCTGAATATGGCTATTTATGTGTTCTCATGAGCCACTACCAAATCACAAGGAATGATCCTTATTCATTTTACTGTTAGCACCTTAGGTTGGCAGGTAATACTTTTTATTGTGGACACAACCTAGAGCTATAATGCTTTGTTCAACTTGGATTGGATCCATTCTAACAACCGCATTTCTTCATCACTTCATCAATTTTTTGTTTTTTAGATCTATGACAAATATGTTGTTGTTGAGGCAGATGACAAGCCACTAATGGTTTGCTCAAACTTCGTGTAGGCCTAGGTTCTACAAAGAAGAATTTGGTCTAGCACAAATAAAGAAGACCGAACACTTCGACATTGTAGTAGATGGGGACAAGCCAGGAGGTTGCACAACCACTATTTTTTAGATTCCATAAGAAGACAAAGAAGTTGGCGAAGTAGATATTGAGTCTTAGTGCATTGGGAGCATCATGGAGGCCTTACAATGACTGCGGGAGAAACACATGAAGTACAGGGTTCTAAACGGATGGTGAGCAATGCCTGGCGGTTGGTGTCTTTTCGATTCCAAACCTTTTGGCTTTACAGGTTGAGCATAAGATTTGGGTAGGGCATACTAATTCCCATAGATATGGCTATAAAGTTTGGACCATCCGAGGGAAGGATATGTTATAAGAAGGTCAAAGAGCATCACTAGTAAAGAAAGAGAACTTGAGGGCCTTGGTTCAAGATCAATTGATAGATGCCAACCTAGGGAGTAAGGATGAACTAAGGCATACTTATGTAAGCAAGTTACTCTCTGTCGAGCATCAAAAAGCCCATGTCTGTCGAGCATCAAAAAGCCCATGTCTATAATCTCCTTGAAGTTATGGACAGTTAGGTTTATGTCTCAAATTACTTGTTTTAAGTTTATGGGGTTGCCGTAGGGTCACCGATCGATCAGGAGTGAAGCCCGATCTATCGGGTGATTTGAGGAAACTTTGGGTATTTTTTAGGCAATTAGAGGACCGATCGATCGGCTGGTTCCGATCGATCGGGTGTGTTCCAATCGATCGGACCCTCCCAGACACGGGTCTATAATAGGGACGTAGGATTTACTTCATTAGATATCCAATCAAAGTTTGTGAGGCACCGCCATTGAGGGTAAAAGAGGTGTCTTTGTAATTCCTCCAAGATTTTTGAGTGCTACGAGAGTTTAGAGAAAGTGATTGCAATTATTTCATAGATCTCGTTCAGAGGAAGTGTCGTTGTAATTCTTCCGTTCAGTATCAATAAAGAATCTCCATCTCCGCCCATGGATTTCTCCCCTCTTGATTGAAGAGGGGTTTCCACGTAAATATTGTGTGTTCTTGTTTGTTCTTTCTTTCTCCATATTTGTTTACTTCTCATTTTGCGTGAGTCATATTATTTGAATCGAATCAAGTTATTAGGGTTTACGCTTCCGCATCAAGATTATCCGCACAAATTGATATCAGAGCATATCAGATTTATTAAGTTTTCCCTTACATGGACTACTTCACATGAGATGTCGACCTTCATTGTTGGGTATTATGGATATGGCTAGGTGGTGATCGCCTTCACGGATACCCATAAGACTGCACTTAGATGCATAGGGTAAATCGAGACTTTTTGAGTTGATAGTTATGCCATTCAAACTTGATGACAACGGTGCCACTCACTATTGAGCTATGAATATTATCTCCAGGATCTAATAGATAAGACCACGAATGTCTATATCAATAATATAGGGGTTAAGTCAGAAACAGGAATTGAAAATTTTGCTGCCATAAGAAATATATGTTTCAGAATGCATAGTGACAACCTTAAGATAAATACTGGAAATGCGGGCTTGGGGTCCAAGTTGAAAACTTGTTAGGCTTTTTGGTTCATCGGGAGGGGTTGAGGCAGGCCTAATAATGGATCAAGTTAGTTAAGAAACTAAGCCACCTTGAAAGGGGAAATATTTTACAGGAAAGATAGAAGATGGCAAAAACTACAACTTGGGAAATCAAAGGGTCCCCTATGTTCTATTTATAAAAAAATTACATAGCATTGTACATTATAGACTATACACTGTAGACTATAGGAAATTATGTGCATTTTATTATACACTGTACACTGTATACAATTATTACCATTTGCCATTTTTGGACACTTGGCCTATCCTACTCTCCTTCATAAAAAGATAAAAAATTTTGTCCATATCTTTCTGGTTGTTTCGGATTTTTGTGGATATGCTAGTATCCTTCGTATAGATTATCCAGGTTTTGTTCGGCTTCTTCATCCAATGACTGTTCACTTTCGGGATAAAGGGAATAACTTTTTTGTATTACTCTGATTATTTCGTCAGCATCCATAGCCAAATTGACTAGTATGTCTGGGCCATAATCTCGATTTGCTAGCTTTTTTAACAAATCTTGAGCTTCTTCATATTAGTTATTTTTATAATCCATCTCCTTTTTTGTGATGAAGATTCGTCGTCCATCAGTAGTTTTAAAATAATCTAATGATAAATATTCTTGTGCCGCCATTGACACGCTTATTAAGGAATCGGTACAGAGTTGTTTTGGACGGGACTTATTAATTAAATTTTTTGCTTGGTAGAGAGGTTTTCTTTCGAATTCACATTCATGAGTATCCGAAAGGATCCATATCTGATATGGCTGAAAAAATTTTCCTTCAGATCTCCATCCGAGTGTGCTGAAAATTCTAAAAGTAAAAAATTTTGAATAACTGTATCTTTTTGATACTCTATAGAGCATAGTTTTAATCATCATAGGGAATTCAATCCATTGATCTGGGGGCCATGCTCTGGAGAATGATTCGGTTAACTAATCCCCATTCGATGTCTTCAAAATGCCATGCTTCATGGTTGATCATATATGTCAATCTAATACATCCATCGTATGAGTTAACATTTGTAACACTTCAAAGCAAGATTTGTTTAATCTTAACTTCATGGTCTTCTACTACTGCTTTGATTTTTTCTTCGAATATTATTGGGGGAAGCACTTTTTGTTCTTTCTCAAATAAACATCTTCTTTTGATGATTTGGAACTGAGGCATGTCAAGCTCTTCTTTAAGAGCATCTGCAAGCTGCAAAAATAATATTATTTGTTTATATGAGTATTCTTCATCCCATGTCATTTGCTTGACAAGATCAATACAAATATTTTTTAGCCGGTCTCTCTGCTCCGTTGCTTCGGACAAAGTTGATGCAATAGCATTTGCTAGATTAGTCATACTTCGTCGGAAATCGACTTTTCGATCTGCCAAATGCATTTTCCATATCCCATTAAAATGAATGTTAATTGAATCTGGAATACCTGGATTATATGGGAAATCCGGGAGTTGTTCTGGAAAACATTTTTTGTCCCAATTCTCGAAGGAGTCCAGAGAAAAGAGGGGATTGTTTACTTGCTAGAAAATGTCTAGCTTTGAGAGCTGTATATTTTTGAAAGTCTGCTCCTGAAAATTTATTGATGTTTTCAAAACATTCTATCCAATGGAGATATACTCCTGCTCTTCTTCGTTTGGAAACTATATAAACCGTTTTTAGATTGTTCGGGTGATTTGGATAGTTTACTGAGGTATTAGAAAACTGTGTCACCATTTGGGCATAGGAATTCAGCTGGTTTGCCATTTGAGGTTGGGTTGCTTGGGCATAAGTAGGTTGCCGAGTTGTTCTCGAGTTTGAGCTTTCAGGGTCCCATTGTGATTGAGAGAACTGATAGAAAGAAGAATATGCTTGGTTAGCATTTCTCTGAGCGTTTTTTCTAGCCTTTTTTGGCTTCCTATCGACCCATTCTCCTTGGGACATGTTTCTCTGCTTAGAAAATCTGCAAGAACATTGTTAGTTTCTTTCAAATGTTCAATTTCAAAAGAATACCGAGAAATAAAATTATACCATTTCAATCTTCTTCCATCAGTAATGGCCTTTTTGTTTATTAAGAAGTCTTTTACTGCTTGATTATCAGTTCTTAAAAGAAAGATTTATGGGACTAAATAAATATGAAATCATTTTATTTCATTTTTTATTGTTAATAGTTTTTTTTTGAAAATAATATATTTGATTTTATTTGGTTTAAATTTTTCTGAATTATATCCAAAAATTTGTTCTTGTTCTTGTAAATTTTTAGGAAGAGGTTTTTTCCTTGATATTATTCTTCTTGGTTCCATTTTATCTTCTTGTTCATTGATTAATTTTGCTGGTATAGCTTTTAATACACATCTCCAACAGTTTTATGAGGCATCTGTTTCTAGGATTAATTTATCGTCTTGTTAAGGAAAGTATACATTTGGAAGTTCGGTGATTTTTTGTTTTACTTTTTTGAGAAGACTTTTATCTTTTTCAATCAATTTGAATTCAACTCCTTTTTTAAGTTTTTCAAGTAAAGGTGTATCAATATGAGATAAACTTTTTATAAAATTTCTTCCGTAATTTAGTATTCCTAGTAAATTTTGAAATTACTTTTTGTACATAATTTCTTCAGGAAAGTCTTTAATTTTGCTTATAATATGTTCTTGATGCTGAATTCCTGATTTTGTAAGTTTTATACCTAAAAAGTCAATTTGATCTTTTTCTACCTCAATTTTTTGTGGTGATAGAATTATTCCATGTTTTTTAAGTTTATTACTTACGACTTGTAGGTGCTTTCGATGTTCCTCTTTTGTTTTAGAAAAAACTAGTATATCGTCCATATATTTTATGCAAAAATCTTTAATTGCTTTAAATATATTGTCCATCCATCTTTGGAAGATTTGTGGTGCAGTGTTTAGACCAAAGGGCAATGCTTTCCATTGATAATGTCCTTGTGGGGTGTTAAAAGAAGTTAATGGTTTTGACTCTTTTGTAAGCTTTAGTCGCCAATACCTTGATTTACAGTCAAATTTTGAGAATATTTTAGCTCCTTTTGTTAGGTTTATTAGAACATCTTTTCTAGGGATAAAATATCCGTCGAATAATAAATGTTCTTTTAATCTTTTATAATTTATTACCATTTGGGCTTTTTCCCTTTTTATTTCTGCATGATTTCTTACCATAAATGCAGGACTAGAATGAGGACTTGTTGTGTCTTCTATCAATTCTTTTTCTAATCAATCTCTTAATTGTTTTTCAAATTCTTCTACATCTTGTCTATTATAGATCATTGGCTTTACTCGTATAATAATATTTGGAGTTAATAGTTTAAATTTACAAAATCTTTTACTTTTATCCCATAATTTTAACGGATTATCGCTAAAGTTTTCAACTAATTCTTTATATAACCAATGTGTTTCTTGTAGAGTATATATTGGATTTTGAGGTTTGTTTTTCTCAATCACGGATATTTTTTCTGGTGCAAATCCAGAAGTACATTATACTGGGGTTGATCTAATAATGGTACTTTAATTGTTTCTCCATAGAGAGTGAAACTTATATCGTGATGGTTTAACGATACAAAGATATATTTCCAGATAAAGTTTGTTCCTAGCAAAAAGTCCTCTGCCATAAAAGGGAAACAAAGGATTTTAGGTATTATGAATCTTTTTCCGTGTAAACATATGGCCATGTCTTTTGCTTTTAGATGTATTGTGGTTTCGTTTCCATCAATTCCTCTTACTAATATTGGATTTTTTATTTCTACCCAATTTTCAGATGGTGAGGCGTTCCATCTGCATTATGAAGCAGTGGCTCCTGTGTTTATTAATATTTTTAGGGAATATGGTTTATATCATTTGAATTGAAAATGTATTGTAACATAAGAGTACCTTTTATTTTCTATTTTTTGGGCCAAGAATATCTTGTCATGCTCTCCCCTAAATACTTGTATTGTACTTATTTGTTCTTGCCTGTGGGATGTTTCTGGCAGAATAGGTATTTCTAATTTTTTATAATCTTTTGAGTTTGGCGACGATGACGCTTCTTGTTCTATACCGGATAATTTTTCTCTAATCAATGGTCGATTTTCTACTTGTGGTAATTGGAGTTATTTTGAACCCTTTTTTTATTAGAGTAAGATTCTCAAAAATAAAGATTGTTTCCTAATGTTATTAATTCTATTTCGCCTTGTTGCAAATGTTTTTCTTCTTCCTTGAAGTCATATGTAAGTTTTTCTAATGTCGATTCTCTAGGTATTGTTAGATCTCTCCAATCTATTAATCTTGAAGTTATTCTTTCTCATATTTTTCATGAGCCGGTTCAAAAACTTTTACAATGTTTTTATTAAAATTCTTTACTGAAGTTTTTGTAATATTTGTTAGTTCATGGATTGTTATCCATCTAACTGACAAGTCTTCAGCTTTGTAACGCATATCAATATTTTTGACTTGAAGTCTTATTTTTACTGCATCCTCTATTAATGGATCAGTAATGGAGATAAAGAAATTTGGTTTTGTTTTAAACCATACTATTCCATTAACTAGATTTGGTCTTACTCCTCCTATAATTGCTTTCATAGGATTATAAAATCTTTGATCAAAAATAATAGTTGTTAATGGAGCATCGATTCTTGCTGTAAAAAGTGTTGTTATTTCAACCTGAATTAATCCCACATGTATGTATTTTATAATAGGATATTTATTTTTCCATCAGTCTATTTTTTCTTATCTGATTAGTGAAATTTCTGTTATTCCTTCAGCATTAAGTTTTACTTGGGTATTTCCCGAGTATTGCTCAAATACCTTTTCGGACCAAAAGTTAAAAATTGATTTGTTATATATTTCTTTAAGTTTCACCTTTTGTAGTTTTTCAAACTTTTCTACTTGTTTTTTTGAGAAAGAAACTTCTTCTTTTTGAATATTTTCTAGAGTTAAATTCTTATCTTCATTTGAAGGTGGTTCTTCTCTCTTATAGTCATCTACCATAAAAATTAATTCTTTTAATTCATCTGTTAAATTTGCTATTTCTTCTTGAGATAATTCTAAACTTAAACTTTCTACTTCATAAAGTACATCATCTATGTCAGAGATATCTTCTCCATACATTATGCCTAGGTCTTTTTGTTCTAGTAGTTTAATCATTTTCTTATTGCCTTTTGTTTTGTGAGGGCATGAATGTGCAATATGGCCTTCTTCAGTACAAATGAAGCATTTACATTTCTTTTTAAATGTTTGTGTTGGTTTCTTTTTATAATTTCTTTTCCTTATATATTTCTTTCTCTTTTGAAAATTTCTCTTTTTCCAAGGTTTCCATTTAAAACATCTTTTCTTTTTTCTTGAAACTAATATATAAGTTTTGCATTCTATTTTCCATGCTTCTTGAAGTATTTTATTACAGCATCTTTATCCGTACGCAGATTTAGAAATTTTGTTTTTTACCTGTTTTTTCGCTTTTATTTCAACGCATTTTTATGAAATCATTCTGAGGACAAACTAGAATATCTGTTGTAAGATCTCTTTCTTCAAAAAATTTTGTATAGTTTGCTAAAGCCATTTCATCTTATAGGTGTGGGATTTTATGAAAAAATAACTCTAGATAATTTTTAGTTTCTACAGGTTCAAGCATATAGAAATACTTTGTGAATGTTTCTACATACTTTTTGTATTCACATATATTACAAAGTTCGAGTTTTGTTAAAACATATCTTGCATCTTCTTGTATAGGTTTTTCTCCTACATATCCACAAACTCGTTTTTTAAATTATTTTAGCAAATCCTCCTAGTATTTCTTCAGGAGAATTAAAATTATTAAGTAAATTAGCTTTTTTTGATTTTCATTCATCACATTTTTCCCATTGTTTTAACCATTGTAAATAGTCTCCCTATAGAGTGGCTGCTAGGTAATCTAGCCATGCTGATTTATTACCTTTCCATTTAAGTTTATTACTTATTAATGCTAAGGCCATTGATTGAGCCCAATCATCTATTACTTGAAGTTGATTTTTAAAAGGTACTTTATCTAGACTCAAGTATGTTACTTGTAATGAGATTCCTTGTTTATTCAAGTCATTTTTTCTCCACCATACTCCTATCGATGGAATTTCTTCAATTTTAGAACTAGAGGAGGGTTTTGTTTCTTCTCCTTTCTTTGCTTCATCTGCATTAGGGTTTTCTCCTTCTGATAATGCTTCTTCTAAAGGGTAGGCTTCTATCCTTGTTTTTGAGGGTTCTCCTGATTTATAATTCCAATTTTCTTTAGGTAGTTTGGAGTTGGTTCTATGGTCAACCTTTCTTTTTCTCTTATTAGACTCCTAACTGTATCTTCATCATCAAGATTTAATTTAGAAGGTTCTTCTTCTTCGTCCGATGAATCATCATCGTCTATTGCTTTAATAGATTCTTTTTCATCATCACTAGAGTCTGTGTTTAGGCCTTCTAGTTGAAAATTAAAATGTTTAAGCAGCTTTTCATTTTGCTGTTATGCCTATTGCATTTGTTCTAATAGTGTGTTTCTTTTCATTAACACTTAAGTTTGGATCTTTGTATATATGTCTCCAATATTCAAAAAGTCCTAATATATTATGATATTTTTTTATCTTATATTCTTCATTCATGTGAATAAATTCCATATTTCTGTAAAAAAGTGCTTTTCTTGTCTCATATTTTGGACTTGTATTTCCTTTAAATTTTTCTTCAAGTTTTTCTTGAATAATATCTATTCCTTTTTGGAGTTCCTTAATTCTTTCTTCTTGTTCTCTTTGGGATATTTGTATATCTGAAAACCATCGATTTACGGTGTCAATCATGCTATTTAACATAGAAACAATTTTAATTATCTTATTTTCTTCCGATGGAGGAATAAGTATTAAATGATTAAAGTCTTCGTCTATTTTTAATATTTTTCCTAGACAATAGTTTTTAGGGTTATCTGTCATATCAGATTGCCAATGGTGCGTAAAACCTCTTACTTAATCCAACGTGCTTAAGACCCATGACCTTATCTAATGCCTTATAGTTAATTCTTTGATAATGATGTTTAAAATTAGGCACAGCTTAAGGTTTATATGAGCTTAAGGATAAGTAAGTATATGTGCTTTCTGACAGCTGATAATGAAACCAAATAATAATACTAATATTGAGATAATAACAAAGATAGAGATAGGAGATAACTTACAATTTTATTGTCGGAATGGCTCTGATACCAATTTCTGAATACAAGGGGAAATATTTTACAGGAAAGATCGAAGATGGCAAAAACTGCAACTTGGGAAACCAAAGGGTCCCCTACGTTCTATTTATAAAAAAATTACATAGCACTGTAGACTGTGGACTATACACTGTAGACTGTAAGCAATTATGTGCATTTACTGTACACTGTACACAATTATTGCCAAGTGTCCCAAAAGATTCTTAATTAGGTCAACTTCATAAAGCATTATATCTCAAATGTTGCAAGAAAGATTAAGGTGTTCTCGCAAATTTTGAAATTAAATTTGGGAGGTATTTCAAGTGGAGAGAATATGTTAACTTCCAATTCGAAATTGAAAGTCTAATTTTGTAGAAGAAAGAGTTAAAATGAGAAGAGAAGTGAAAGGGGATGAGAAATAGAGAAAGAGATGAGAAAAGAGAGAGAAATTCCAAAAGAAATTCTAATTTCCATTCATTGAAATGATGAATTACAAGCTTAGGACCCTATTTATACACAATCGGGTTCATTGCATCAAGACAATCCCAAGCTAACCAAACTAACAGCTTTTCCATCCTAATTTCTGCATTAGCCCCCACATTTGACCCGGTTTGACTTGAACAACATTTGGCGCCAAAATCTACCCCAACCAACTTTTAAAATCAAACAACCCAACAATGAAACACTAACCAACAATTACAACCGGAAATTACAATTAAAATTCATCAATTCATAACATTCCCTCCCTCTTGAGAAGCTTCTTGTCCTCAAGAAGTAAAATGTGGGAATTGGCTCTTCAAGAAATTGCAATTTTCCCAAGTCATAAAGCTCTTGTTCAAGTTGCTCCAAGTCACCAACACCTCCTGCGCAGCACCTTTATCCCTCTGCAGCGTCCTACGAGCCAAAACAGCAGCGGGTTGCAGCAACAACATGCCATTAGACTCTGCATCAGGTGGATTTCAAGTAGCTGCAACACCTTTCTTGACCTGCTTTTTAAGTAGGGAAACATGGAACACCGGGTGAATGTATGAATGTGAAGGTAAGTCAAGCTTATATGCAACATTGCCAACTTTCTCCAAGATTTTGTGTGGGCCAAAGAAACGAGCACTTAGCTTGACATTTCGCCTGACAGCCAAAGAAGACTGTCTATACGGTTGTAATTTAAGGTAGACCATGTCTCCAACTTCATAGTTTTTGTCTACCCTCTTTTTGTCGGCATAAAATTTCATTCGTGCCCGAGCTTGTTGGAGATTATCCTTAAGCACCTGCAACATTTGCTGCCTCTGCCGTACCAGATCAGCTGCTGCAAAATTAGATCCTCCCGGTTGTTGCAGCAACAATGGTGAGGGAGGAGGGTAGCCATGCAAGGCTTGGAAAGGTGAAGTGCCAATTGAAGTATGGAAGTGAGTATTGAACCAGTACTCCGCCAAAGAAATCCAATGATTCCACTCCATAGGCCGTAAGAACACCATACTCCGAAGGTACTGTTCTACACATTGGTTGACTCGTTCGGTTTGGCCATCCGTTTGAGGATGATAAGAGGAGCTAAATGCCAATGTGGTTCCCATAAATTTGAACAACTCCCTCCAAAACGTGCTTGTGAAAATGTTGTCACGATCCGACACAATGGATTGAGGCAATCCACGTAATTTATAAATGTTTTCAAGGAAGACCCTTGCTAACTTCTCTGCAGTAACAAGACGGGCAAGAGCGATGAAATGGCTATTTTGGTGAAACGATCCACCACCACCCATATGACTTCCTTGCATTTAGACCTCGGTAATCCCTCGATGAAATCCATGCTAATATTAATCCATGCTCCATCCGAAATAGGAAGTGGTTGAAGTAGACCCTTGTAACGATGATCTCCCAACTTCGTTTGTTGACATACTTCACAAGCCTTCACATACTCACTCACATCTTTTTTCATGCTTGGCCAAGTAAAATATGCCTTAACCCTTTGATACGTGCCTTAACCACTGGCATGACCTCCCCAAGATGCATCCTGAGAGGCTTGTATTATCTGATCCCTCAATTCAGTAGCTGACCCAATGTATCACTTGCCACTGCTTCTGATCAGTCCTCTCTGCACGGTTATATCAGCATCTGAACTGCATTTTTCTGCACCTTTCATGAGAGCATTAGCAACACAATCTTGGGCAAAAGAATCACCCTCATATGTCTTGTATATCTCTTCCATCCACGAAGGAACCAGCACGGATAACGCAATGCAATGCCCACTGTCAGCTCCCTCAAATTTTCTGGACAGAATGTCGGCAGCCGCATTCTCTTTTCCATTTCGATACTCAATGTCATAATCAAGGCCAAGCATCTTCATAAGGCCTTTCTTGTGAATCCTCATCACAATATTTTGCTCAAGGAGATGCTTGAGGCTTTGGTGATCCGTTTGAATGATGAACTTGTGACCTTCCAAGTAATGCCTCCATTTTTCCACGGCTAAGAGAATTTCTAGATATTCCTTCTCATAAGTCGACATAGCTTGATGCTTAGGACTAAGGGCTTGGCTCAAGTAAGCAATAGGCCTTCCATTTTGGGAAAGAACAGCCCCAATACCAGTACCACTCGCATCGGTCTCCAAAACAAAGCTCTCGGTAAGGTTTGGCATTGCCAACACTGGTGCAGCACACATAGCGGATTTAAGAGCTTCAAATGTAGTCTGAGACCTCTCATTCCATGCAAAAGCATCCTTCTTCAAGAGTTCGGTTAAAGGTTTGGCAATAGAACCTTAACCTTTAATGAATTTCCTATAATACTCGGTCAATCCCAAAAAACCTCTCAATTGCTTCAAGGTGATTGGAATTGGCCAATCTTGCATCACTTGGATCTTAGTAGGATCGGTGGAAACTCCCTCTTGTGAGATAACATGACCCAAATACTCAAGCTCGGCTTGAGCAAATGAACACTTGGACAACTTCGCAAAGAACTTGTGTTGCCGCATCACTACAAAAACTTGTCTAAGGTGAGTGAGGTGATCTTCATAAGCGGAGCTGTAAATTAGTATGTCATCGAAGAAAATGAGCACCGATCTCCTTAGAAAAGGTTTGAAAACATCATTCATGGGGCTTGAAAAGTGGCCGGAGCATTCGTTAGGCCGAAAGGCATAACAACAAACTCGAAATGCCCATGATGTGTTTGAAAAGCAGTGTTGTAGATATCCGGCTGGAGAACTCTGATTTGATGATAACCTTGCCTCAAATCAAGCTTAGAGAAGTAGCATGCTCCATGTAAATCTTCAAGCAAGTCATCTGTGACAGGAATTGTGAACTTATCCTTCATTGTCAAGGCATTTAACCGACGATAGTCGATGCACATTCTAGCCGAGCCATCTTTCTTCTTCAAAAAGGATCACAAGCGAAGCAAAAGGACTATGGCTTGGTCTAATGAAACTCATGTGAAGAAGCTCCTCAACTTGCCTCTCAATTTCTATCTTTTGGCCATGAGCATACCGATATGGCCTGATCTGACCGGATCAGCATTTGCACGCAAGGGAATGGCATGGTCCACACTTCATTGAGGAGAAAGACTCTTAGGTTGCTCAAAAATGTCCTCAAATTCTTCCACTAAGGTCTGACCTTTTGGTCAAATATCCTGCTGCAACTCTACCGCAGATACTATGAACAAATGCACAATCCATTGTATTGCCTTCTTCTTGATCCCATCTTGCACACGTTTACCATCAATCAACTTAAGCTGAGCTTCCTCTGATATGCCTTGCAAGGATACTTTGGTGCCATGAACTTCAAAAGCCACGGTCATTTTATCAAAAGCCACGGTCATTTTATCAAAATCAAGCACAACCGGGTTGAAGGTTCTGATTCAATCCACCCTGAGCACCATATCGCAACCTCCCAAGGGAAGAACTCAAAAATCAAAGGTGAATTGATGATCTTGCATAGGCCAAGGGAATGCGAGGCACTTGTTTTGAGTTGTTAAGGAGTTGCCATCAGCCACCATCACCGCCAAGGGGTGAGTCTTTATCACCACATGCTTGACCTTCTTAATCAACTTTGGATCAACGAAACTATGTGTACTCCCACTATCAATAAGGACAATAATGGAGTGTTTTCCAGCCCTGCCTCTGATTTTGATGATATTATGAGCTCCACTACCGGTCAAAGCCTTCATTGATATATCCACTTCATCATCACTCAATTCTTCTTGCAAAGTAAAGCCTGCACTGTCAATGTCTGCATCAGAATGGTCACTGCCTGAATCAGCATCAGCACAGGACCCCCTTGCATACATTAGTGCTTGAGATTTGCACCTATGACCAAGCTGATATGGTTAATTACAATGAAAGCATAACTTCAATGAACTCTTGTCAACAGCTCGCTTAAAACCAGAACCAGAACTAGTTCTTTGCTGTGGCCTGAACTTGCTGCTGTGCTGCTTATTCTTATCACTTGGTTGAACTTTAGTAGCTTCAATCAATTTTGCCTCGTTGTAAGCACTTGAGAAAGTCTTAGGACCAATGGCTTTCACCATATTCTTGATCCTTGGCTTCAATCCACTTACAAAGCATGAAACATAATGAGATTCAGCATCCTCGGGAGCCATGGACAAAACTGACAGTAAGTTAGCTCTTAAGTTCTCAAATCTGATCATATATTCTCTCACGGTTGAAGTTTGGGACAACTTTTTAAAGCTATCCACAACATCCGTTGATTCACTTTCTCCATAGCGTTCACACATTTCTTCTACGAATTGGCCCCAAGAAAGATTTGGTTTGCTCTTCAACAAACTATAATACCAGACCTCATGATCACCATGTAAATGAACCGCAGCCAACTGGAGCTTTTCCTCATCGGGTATGTTGTAATACAGAAAATACCGATCACATCTCCTTAGCCACGATTCCGGTTGTCTACCATCAAAAGGATCTATTTCTACTCTTGGCTGCCTGTAATTACGACTCCTACCACCAGATGTGTTGTCATTACTCAATGATCTATGCTGGAAATGTTGATCAGGTGGTCTATCAAGATGCTCGAACTCATCAATTTCGACTCTGTGATGCAAAACAGAATTGTGTGGCCTGACATTGTGATCTGCATTCAAGGCATTTGATCTACAATGTACTTGTCCTGAGGCACGATCCTGATTATCTACATCAATTTCAGGTTGCAAAGGTTGATTCTCAGCTGATCTGATGTGAATTGAAGGTCCTACATCAGGTTGCAATATCGAAGTCTTTCCTCGATTCATGCACACTTCTTCGATTCTGTCTGCCTTGCTTTGCTGCTGATCTGCTTTAACGGAATGAAAGATCTGACTTGCATTCTTCAAGATCACATTAACACTTGATTCTCCGTGCTTATTAACCTGATCTTGCAATTTTACAATCTTCTCTTGAATTTGTTGCAACCGATTTTCCTTATTGGTTTCCTTTTCCATAAACTGCTAATGTATCCTTATCAATTACTGAATGCTGTCATTCTGTTGCCGAATGTTGACATTCTGCTACTTAAACTCGACATATTGCTGATCGAACTTAGCATTTAGCTGCTCGAACTTGTCATATAGATCCCGGTGGTGATCAATTGTTGCATCTGCACCAGGACCTGCAACCGCAGCAGCATAAGTATCCGGACTTGATGCATTTGCTCCTCCAGCTCCTGATCTGGTTCTAACACCTTCGATCATGTTTTACTTTGCTTTTGCCAGCCTCAATCAATCAATTGATTGCTTGAACCAGCTCTGATACGAATTGTTAACTTCCAATTCGAAATTGAAAGTCTGACCTTGTAGAAGACAGGGTTAAGATGAGAAGAAAAGTGAAAATGGATGAGAAATAGAGAAAGAGATGAGAAAAGAGAGAGAAATTCCAAAAGGAATTCTAATTTCCGTTCATTGAAATGATGAATTACAAGCTTAGGACCCTATTTATACACAATCAGGTTCATTGCATCAAGACAATCCCAAGCTAACCAAACTAACAGCTTTTCCCGCCTAATTTCTGCATTAGCCCGCATTTGACCCGGTTTGACCTTAACAACATTTGGCGCCAAAATCTAACGCAACTGACTTTTAAAATCAAACAACTCAACAATGAGATACTAACCAACAATTACAACCCGAAATTACAATTAAAATTCATCAATTCATAACAGAATAATACCACAAGACATGTTAGACCATGGTAAGCACTTGATCGCACCCCCCCCCCCCCCCCCCCCCCCCCCAAAAAAAAAACCAACAAAAGCAAGGAAAGCCTTCAAGGATTTATGTATAAGCCTTTATAAACAATTGAGGTTATCCTTTAATGAGCCCATATGAACATGTTGTGTTTTATCTTATTCATTGTTTAAACAACTTTGGAATAAAATGCACTTGATGCGACGTGTAGATGGAAAATTAGAGAACTGACAAATTCAATGATCTTCCCTTAAATTTTTTGTTACAAAAATAAAAAAGAAAAAGTGGAGCAGGGGTGTCTAGTCTTAGTCCTTACAACCTGAGAACTAGGGAAAACCCTAAATAGAGAAAAATAGATTCTGAAAAACTAATGAACTATCAAACCCCTAGCCATTCCTTTCCTTAAATAGAGGAACTTTCCTAACTAGACTCAAGCTCCTAATTTAAGATCAACGGTTGAGATCACAATTCATTTGCTTCATCGGGCAATCCTTGTGATCTAACTAAAACAAAGACTAAAATATAAAAGAGATAAATACAAATAAATAAATACTAATTTATCTACAACTCTAATAACTAAAGTTCTTCTAGATGTAAACTCTCCCGCTCAGCCGTGTCTTCTACTCGCCAACCATGGTACTCGCTAAGCTCGACTCCATCCTGCCAAGCAACCCGCCAATTCATAAGGCGGGGCTGCACCATCCTCTATAGGTTGGAGAGAATTCGCCAATGGATCTTGTTATGTTTTGCATTGAATTTTGTTCACTGTGTTGTAATAAGGCTTGTTTGCCAAAGTAGTAGCTTGTTGGTTAGTTAGTCGTTTGGCGCCATTTTGTGAATTCAAATTGTTGGTTAAGTTTTTTGGCGGCAAAAGCTGTTAGCCGTGCTTTAGGTCTTATTTCCATGAATCTTGATTCCTTAAGTAGCTGGATCTTTGTAATGGAAAATCATTGAATTAGATTTACAACCATCTCTTATGAGATATTTTCTCTCTCATCTAACTCTTCTCTAAATTCTCATCTAATTTCACTTCTTTCTCATCTCATACTCTCAACTATCTTCAATTCACTTAGCTTGTGCTTGTGATTCAATCACGAGCGTAACAATTAGTATCAGAGCCTTGTTTGGCTTCCAATCCAATTACGAATTCGATCAGGTTTTTTGTTGATCATATTCTGTAGTTCTTGCAAATTGACATAAACAACAAAAAGATTAAGGCAAATGGACTCGAATGCAATGGTATTGACTAGTGGAGTTACCACAAGAGCTGCAGCTGCTCGAGCATCAGCCAATCCTTCGTATGCAGAGGTGGTTGGAGGTAATGCAAAAAGTGCACCACAAGCAAGGAATATAGATGGCTTGAGTTCACAATTGTCAGCAATGATGGCGCAGATGGCGCAGATCAATCAGACCTTGCTAGAAACTGAGCAAAGAAATGATGCTCGAGTACGCCTTATGTTGAAGGAGCAGGAGCAGGATTTCATTGAGAGGTTTAATTTGCATTCTCAGCAAGTCGATGACAAGATTGTAGATAAGATTAATCATCATAAGCAACAGTTCTCCTTTCCCTTTGGTCTTTTTGCCTTGTTTGCCTTTTGGGCTTGTTTTTGTGTGTTCTTTTCTGCATTGTTTGTCCTGCCTTTCATGTAGGCTGTTGGACTTGTTAGGAGAATGCCTCCGTACTCTTGCACTTTGCTCTTTTTCGTAATAAAAAAATAAAAGCGCTAGCTTACCAAAAAAAAGAATCATAAGCAACAATTAGAGGAAACTGTCACTGAGCGAATTGACCTATAGGCGCGATTGTTTAATGAAAAGATTGTTGAAATTAAAAATCAACTCAGTAGGCAGACTATGCCTTTAGTTCCTGAACCTCTGCTATCGGCTAACTCATTACCTATGAATCAACAGATGAGACCTCCGCTAATGTTGCAATCTCATGTTTCTGTTGGAGTTGCAGCTATTAGTGAAAGACCTCATGTGATGACTACAGCAGCTGAAGTGAGAACTCAGACTCAGGGTCCAGAGAATGAAGCATCTGCTAGATAGGATCAGTCATTAGATCAAAATCAATCAAGACCTTCAAACTTGAATGCAGCATTGGCAAGTTGGCCTCCTGAACTCCCTAACAGTCACAAGTCTGCAAGTCTGATTGAAAAGCAATTTGATCGACCTCCGGATCAGTGGATTTAGCAACGATCTGGCAGTAATGATATTTCACCCAATAGCAGAGGCAGTAGTCACAGACAACCAAGGGTACAGATCGATTCCTTCGATGGCAAGCAGCCTCATTCTTGGTTGAGGAGATGTGATCGTTATTTCCATTTTTACCACATAGAGGAGGCTGAAAAGGTCCAGATTACTGCTGTTTACCTCCTTGGAGACCACGAGGTAGGGTTTTATAGTTTGTTGAAAAGCAATCCTACTCTCACTTGGGCTGTATTTGTGAATGAATTGTGTGAACGATATGGTGATGATGATTCTGGTGTTATTGTTTATAAGTTCAATAAAGTGAGACAAGAAACTTCAGTGACGGAATACATGACAAGGTTTGAAAACCTTAGAGCTAGTATGATAGTTGAAAATCCCCATGCCACTGAGTCTTACTATGTGTCAAGTTTTATTGGTGGATTGAAGCCCAAGGTTAAGACCCTCGTGAAAGCAGTTGATCCTACTACATTGTCCATGGCTTAGGCTAGGGCTAAATTGTATGAGGCAATAGTTTTGGCTTCAAATGAAAGCAACAGAGCTCGTGGAGGCAGTGCTAAGTCCCAAAAAGGATTTGTTAGGCCTAATGCTATCTGATCAGAGGAGAAAAGGCCTCAAAGGCTCTGTTATAAATGCAATCAACCTTATCAGTTTGGTCATAAGTGTAATCCCAAGTTCCTTATGATAGTTGAGGGGTTTAGTGCTGATGAACAATTAGAGGAGGAGAAATCTGATGTTGATGGTGATGATTCAGATCTAGACGAATTAGAAGATCATGTGCTTGATGAAGTTGCAATTTTAGTTAAGGCCTTGACTGGTAATGGTGCTCATAACACAATCCGGATCAGAGGCTAGGCTGGAAAGAAATCTATTATCATTCTCATTGATAGTAAGAGGACACACAGCTTCATTGACCCAAAAGTGGTTAAGAAGGTGGGCCACGAAGTGATTAAAACTCATCCTCTTGCAGTGACAGTAGCCGATGGAAATTCAGTGATGACTCAAGAATAAGTGTCATGGATTTCAATGCACTATGCAAGATCGCAAGTTTGGCTATGACTTGAGGATCTTGCCATTAGGTGGATGCGATATGGTGCTTGGAGTTGACTGGATGAGATCCAATAGTCCAGTATTGTTCGATTTTGCTAAGCTGACAGTTTCTTTAGACATTCAAGGCTCCAAGGTGTCATTGTAAGGTGTGGCTGATCAGGCTCAATTGCAGATGATTAAAGGAAAGAAGTTGGAGAAAGGACTTAGAAAAAGTGATTATCAATGGATTGGTCAATTGTTTGCCATATCCCCAACTGAGCTTGTGAAGGTCTCCCAACCTAAAGTGCAAGACATAATTGAGGACTTTGAGGATTTGTTTGAACATCCCAAGCTAATCCCTCCCAAAAGAAGTCTTGATCATGCCATTCCCCTCAAAAATGGTGCTGAACCAGTGAAGCTTAGACTGTACAAGTACCCACATGCTCAAAAGACTGAGATTGAGAAGCAAGTTGATGAATTGCTCAAGACAAGTTTCAAAAGGCAAGGCCATAACCCTTTGCCTCTCTTGTCATCCTTGTTAAGAAGAATGATGGCTTAGCAAGAATGTGTATTGATTATAGGCCGCTCAATTCGATGACAGTAAAGGATAAGTTTCCCATACCAGTTATAGATGATATGCTTGATGAGTTGTATAGAGCATAGATCTTCACCATGCTTGATTTGAGGCAAGGGTATCCCCAAATCAGAGTGTTGGAGCAAGATATATATAAGACTGCATTCAAAACACATCATGGGCATTTTGAGCTTGTGGTAATGCCATTTGGATTGACCAATGCCCCAGCTACTTTCCAAGCTCTTATCAACGATGTGTTCAAACCATTCTTGAGGAAATTTGTGTTGGTGTTCTTTGATGAAATTCTTATTTACAACTCGTCCTTTCAGGACCATTTGAAAAATTTGAGAGAGGTGCTCATGATCATGCGCAAGCACAAGTTGTATGCAAAATTGGCTAAGTGTTCTCTTGCTCAGTCACACTTAGAATACCTGGGCCATGTGATATCTTATGATGGTGTCACAGCTGATCCTTAAAAGGTTCAAGCTATGAGGGATTGGCCAATTCCGGTTACTCTAAAACAAATGAGGGGATTTTTGGGGTTAATAGGTTATTACCGCAAGTTTGTAGCCAAGTATGGGGCTATAGCCAAGCCCCTTACCGATCTATTGAGGAAAGATGCTTTTAGATGGACTGATGAAGCTCAGTTGGCTCTTAAAACCTTGAAGACTGCAATATGTCATGCTCCAGTATTGGCAATGCCGAATTTCTCTCTGGCATTTGTTTTAGAAACTGATGCTTATGGGAATGGGATTAGTGCAGTTCTATCTCAGAGGAGAAGACCTATAGCTTATCTCAGCCAAGCATTAAGTCCCAAACATCAAGCCTTATCTACATATGGAAAAGAGTATCTTGCTATCTTGCTTGCAGTAGAAAAGTGGAGACATTATCTAGATGGGCATCATTTCATAATCAAGACTGATCATCAAAGCCTAAAGCATCTCTTAGAATAGAAAATTGCTACAAGAATTCAAAGGAAAGGGTTAATGAAGATGTTCGGCCTTGATTATGATATTGAGCACAAGAAAGGGAAGGAAAATGTTGCGGTAGATGCTCTGTCACGCAGGTTGGAGGACTGTGAGCACGGCTCGTGTGGTCACACCTGTTCAGGTGGAAGAGGTTCATCAGTCTTATGAGGGAGATCTGTTCGCGCAAGAATGTATAGCAGCTGCTAGCATTGGCAGGACAGCAAGCATTGCTCCAGGTGCATTATCATGTGCAGATTCTGAAGCTAACATTTCTGTGGCTCAAGGTCTTATCAGAATCAAGGGGAAGCTGTACATTGGAAACACTATTGGCCTCAAACATCAGATTATCAATGTTTCACATGATTCTTCTTAGGGAGGTCACTCTGGAGTTGAAGGGACCTACCAAAGAATCAAATCTCATTTCAGTTGGCTGGGAATGAAGAAGGCTGTGTCTGAATTTGTGCAATGCTGTGAAGTATGTCAGAAAACTAAGCTAGGGGATCGTAGATATCAGGGTCACCTTCAACCTTTACTTGTCCCAGATGGTGTATGGCAAAACATCAGCATGGATTTCATCGAAGGGCTGCCAAAGTCAGAGGGGAAAGAGGTGATCTGGGTTGTTGTTGATCGGTTCACCAAGTTCAGCCATTTCATTGCTTTGGCCCGTCCTATAATTGCTGAGAAACTAGCTCGTGTGTTCCTTGACAACATTTATAAGATCCATGAGCTACCTCAATCTATAATTTCTGATAGGGACAAGCTATTCACTAGCCATTTCTGGAAAGAGTTGTTCAGTCTGCTTGGGACTTCCTTAGCCCTTAGTTCATCTTATCACCCGCAAACCGTTGGAAAAAATGAAAGGGTTAATCTATGTATTGAACAATATCTTTGAAGTATGGTGTTTAACCATCCCAAGGTGTGGGGAAAGTGGCTGTCATTGGCTAAGTATTAGTACAATACTCACTTCCATGCTTCTCTTGGAACTACTCCATTCAAAGCCTTGTATGGATATGAACCTCCATCTCCCTTTGTGTTGCAAGGCATTATTTCTTATGTAATTGAAGTTACCGAATTAGTGCAGCAGAGGAAAAATCTGATACAGCAGCTGAAGGATAACCTTCAGCAATCCCAAGCCCGGATGACGTTTTATGCAGACCGGAAGAGAGTAGATAGAATTTTTGACGTTGGGGACATGGTTTACCTGAAATTACAACCATACAGAAAATATACTGCTGCTGTGAGAAGTAATGTGAAGCTTTGTGCAAGGTTCTTTGGTCCATACAATGTCTTGGAGAGGATTGGCAAAGTGGCATACAAGCTTGAACTTTCACCTAACTCATACATACATCCTGTTTTTCATGTTTCACTTCTTAAAAAGCAGGTTAAAGAAGGCCAAAGTCCATCTTCCACACCCCCAGAGGTTGGCTCCTGTGGTTCTTTGAAGTTGCAACCCGTAGCTGTGCTTAAGACAAGGTTGCTGCAGAAGGATATTAAATGCAGTCATGAGGTGCTGGTGACCTGGAGCAATTTGGATGAGTCCTTCAGCACTTGGGAAGACCGAAGCTTCTTATTAAGCCAATTTCCTTCTTTTCATTCTTGAGGATAAGAATGCTGTTAAGGGAGGGGAATTGTTATGTTTTGCATTGAATTTAGTTCATTGTGTTGTAATAAGGCTTGTTTGCCAAAGTAGTAGCTTGTTAATTAGTTAGTTCTTTGGTGCCATTTTGTGAATTCGAACTGTGGGTTAAGTCTTTTGGCCGCAAAAGCTGTTAGCCGTGCTTTAGGTCTTATTTCCATGAATCTTGATTCCGTAAGTAGCTAGATCATTGTAATTGAAAATCATTAAATCAGATTTACAACCATCTCTTATGAGATATTCTCTCTCTTATCTTGCTCTTCTCTAAATTCTCATCTAATTTCACTTCTTTCTCGTCTCATACTCTCAACTATCTTCAATTCACTTAGCTTATGCTTGTGATTCAATCACGAGCGTAATAGATCTCTTGGGCTATTTTTGCCAAGTTGCATTCTCTCACGCCAGCTTTTAATCTCACCAACCTCCATCTTGCCATGCCTGCCTCGGTGTGGATTTTTGATCCACTCTACCATGATGTGGGGAGTTGCTTGTCCCGCCAAAGTTTGGACTGCATCATTCTCTCCGGATTGGAGAGAACTTGCCACGAATTCGCCATAGGTTCGTCCAAGCTGCCCTTGCCATTGTGACGCATATGCCCGAAATCGTTTTTCACACCCTCTTGTGGTTGGCGCAAACTCCAAGCAACAATCTCTGAGCATGTGCAAATCTTGCCGGCTATTTGGAAATGATGTATTGCGTCCTCTCGTGTGGGCAAATAAGATGTGACATTGGCGCAATGTCTATTAATGATCGAAGAATATGCCTAGAATCCTTATTCGCAACATCTTGTGCCTGACGTGAACTCCAAGCAATGATCATCGAGTGTGGACAAGTCTTGCCCGCTATTTGGAGATGAAGTCTTGTGTCCCCTCGTGTGGGCAAATAAGATGTGGCATTGGCATAATGTCTATTGGTGAACGAGGAACAATGCCATTGTCGATCTTGAGTATGGGAAACACTTTGTTGCAATTCCTCAAGCCATCGTAAACCAACTTGGTGTAGCACAACCTTTGCTCCCTACTTCTGACGTGTTCGGCAACAAAACAATGGATTGGGATACCCAACATTAATTTTGCCACCTCCATTAGAGCATTCGCCAGTGATGCAGAAGGCCTACAATTTACGGAGGCGCCGTTGACGGACCCACCACCAATATCATCCCACCAACTCCCGTCCTCTTTGGTCAAAAAAAAAACGGTGAACATTTGAAGCCTGGAATCTCGTAGCTTCACAAGGTTCACTCGGTAATGGAGCCTATCTGGTAATTCACCTCTCCTTGTGCCTTAAAACACGAAGTTATAGGTGTTTCATTGTCTGTCATGGATTCTTCTCTATCAAATCGCCAGGTTCTACCCAATAGCAGATGATACGCATCCACGACTACCGCATCACACCACACTTTGTCCCGATACTTCAACCCAATGGTAACGTTTAACAAACATCGTTTTTAAATGGTTACCTGGTTTCTTTTCTTGAGTCAAGACGACTTATGTGGGTTCAGATGATTCTCCATTTTCAACCTAAGCTTTTGAACAGTTTCTTTGGAGATGACATTTTCACAGCTTCCTGAGTCAACTAATAGGTGGCATACCTTCTCGCCAATGGTGGACATTGTTTGGAAGATGTTACTCATCAGTCAATTGTCTCCCTCTTCTTCCATTGGCCTAAAGCAGACTCGACTCACCCCAAGTAGACAGCCCTCGTTGCTTGCAACTGTTTCTTTTCCTTGCGGCATTAGGTCGTCCCTAGCCTCTTCCTGAACTACCACGCCATCTTCAGCTTGGACACCTTCGATGTACAATCCCTTGCCCAGTATGTCCCTCTTTCAACATGCAATGGTACGGTCTCCCATCTCTCCACACTTAAAGGCAACGAGTTCTGGAGCTACTCGCTAATTCCTTTCCAAGGTTGGCGGCAATTGGCTTCCTTTGCGTGTCCGAGTTGATTAGTAGTTGTACCTGGTCATGCCCAATATTCTAGGTGCTCCAAGTACCACCAACTTGACTACGCCTCTTTTACTTCCAGAAGTTCATTGCCCTCTGGCTCGCTTCTAAGAACGAAAAGATGCAGAACATGTTCAACACCCACTGTATCAACTCCTTCAACCCACCAACGTACATATCCGCCAACCACTCCTCCAATTCCACCAAGTCATTCCTGGCGATTAAAGAGTAGAATTCCACTGTGTACTCCTCTACAGACTTGGAACCCTGAAGCAAACTCCAAAGGCACTGATAATCACCTTGGTGTGATTGTGGGCAAGAAGGTGCCTCTCATATGCTTCTTCATCTTTTCCACATCTCAATCCTCACCTCTCCTTGTCAAAGCCATGAATGCTTCAACTACTGCCACCAGGTGGCGGCCATACCCCGCAACCGGGTAGCAGCCAATGTTGCCTGCTTCCTCTCCGGGACCTCCTTGAACTCAAGGACTTCCTCCACTCTAGCAAGCCAATCCCAGAACTACTCCCAAAAATGTTTACCATTATACTTCAGAGTCTTTATCCGGAGATTGGACTCCCACCTTTGATCTTCCACATCGATGTTCCAGTTATTTAGCCGATCCCTTCTCATATGCCGATCTAGTAATTCAACCTCTGGAAACGATTTATGGAATCTCTCCTCTATGTCTACATGGCCACCCCTCGCCAGTGGGTTTTAAGGGTTTTCATCGGGTTCTTGACTAGGATTTGCACCCAATTGAATCAAGCACCGTTTGATACGTCGGAATTTCTCTTCTAGATCCTCGATCCTCCTCCCGTATTGTCACTGGTCATCACATTCATAAACATTTCCGATGACGGCATATCTTTGTCGCCCACAGGTCACGTCAGAAATCGTTCTGAGGTCTGACTGATGCAGCGCATAGATGCAAAATTAAGGAACAAGAAGGTTCAATGGGTAGCTTTAATTTCTTATTAAAAAAATTTTAGGGGGGCGCCCGGGGGGGGGGGGGGGGGGGGGGTCTAGTCTTGGTTCTCACAATCCATGAACAAGAGAAAACCCTAAATAGAGAGAAAAGTATGAAAAACTAATGAACTATCAAACCCATGGCAAGCTCTCTCGTTAAATAGAGGTGCTTTTCTAACTAGACTCAAAATCCAAGTTTAAGATCAACGGTTGAGATCGCAATCTGTGTGCTTCGTTTAACAATACGTGTGATTTAACCAAAATAAAATGTCATGAATCGTTAGAATTTAATTGTAATTTCTAGTAGCAGTGGCTTGTTATTGTCCCAAATGTTTAGTTGTATGTTTTTAGAAGTTAGTTAAGTCGATTTTAGGCGCCAAAAGAGGTTATTGGTCAAACGCGGGTCAAACTTGAAGGCTTGCTGCAGAAATTAGCGGGAAAAGCTGTTATTTGGGGTTTAGTCGGTTGTTCTTGATGCATTGTGTCCAAAGGTCTATAAATAGGATCTTAAACATGTAATTCAGGTATTCAATGAATATAAACTGATTTCCTTTTGGAATTCTCTCTCTTTTCTCATCTCTTTCTCTACTTCTCATCCCCTTTCACTTCTCTTCTCACCTTAACTCTTTCTTCTGCAAGGTTAGACTTTCAATTCCTAATTGGAAGCTAACAATTGGTATCAGAGCTGGTTCAAGCAATCAATTGATTGATTGAGGCTGGCAAAATCAAAGAAAAACATGATCAAAGGCCTGAGAACCAGATCAGGAGCTGGAGGAGCAAATGTAACAGCTGCGGTGTTTGATTCTGGTGCTGTTGCATCAACTGATCACCACCGGGAGTTGAATGACAAGTTCGAACAGCTAGGTTTGATCAGTAGGATACGAAGTTTGATCAGCATAGCCTCGAGATTAAACAACAAAATGATAGCATTCAGCAAATGTTGAAATTGATGTCGGATAAAGATGCACGATTGCGACAAATTGAAGAGAAAATTGTAAAATTGCAAGATCATGTTAATAAACAAGGAGAATCAAGTGTTGATGCGATTTTGAAGCATGCTTGTCAAATTTTTCATCAGATGGAAACCGATCAGCAGCAAGTTAATGATGACAGACCTGAAAGTCTGGTGAGGAACCGAGGCAAATCTCCGATAGTGTAGCCGACTGTAGGACCTTCAATTAATATTAGATCAGCTGAAAATCAGTCCTTGCAACCTGAATTTGGTGTAGATAATCAGGATCGAGCTTTTGGATAGGTACATTGCAGACCTGAGGCTTTGAATGCTGACTGCAGTAACAGGCCACAGAATTCAGCTTGGCAACGCAGAACTGACTTTGATGAGTTCGAACATCTGGACAGACCTCCTGATCGACATTACCAACATAGAACAGTGAGTAATGACATTATATCTGGTGGTAGGAGTGGTAATTACAAGCAGCCAAGAGTCAAAATTGATCCGTTTAATGGAAAACTACTGGAATCATGGCTGAGAGGGTGTGACCGGTATTTCATGTATTATAGCATACTTGATGATGAAAAGCTCCAACTAGCTGCAGTGCATCTCCATGGTGAACATGAGGTTTGGTACTATAGTTTGTTGAAGAGCAAACCGAATCTTTCTTGGGGCCAATTCGTCGAAGAAATGTGTGAACATTATGGAGAAGGTGAATCAACAGATGTTGTGGATAACTTTAACCAATTATCCCAAACTTCAACCGTGAGAGAGTATATGCTTAGGTTTGAGAACTTAAGAGCCAACTTGTTATCCATTTTGTCTATAGCTCCCGAGGATGCCGAGTCATATTATGTTTCTTGCTTTACAAGTGGATTGAAGCCTAGGATCAAGAATATGGTGAAAGCCATTGGTCCTAAGACCTTGTCAGGTGCCTATAACAAGGCAAAATTGATTGAAGCTACTCATGTCCAATCGAGTGACAAGTTCAAGCATTTGAGCAGCAAATTCAGATCACAACCGAGAGCAAGTTCTGGTACAGGTTTTAAGTGTGCCGTTGACAGAAGCTCGGTAAGACTTCGCTTTCGTTGTAATCAGCCATATCAGCCTGGACATAGGTGCCAAACATAAGCATTAATGTGTGCTAAGGGATCCATGCTGAAGCTGAATCAGACAGTGAGCAATCCGCAGCAGAAACTGACAGTGTTGGAGACTCTTCACAAGAGGATTTGAGTGAAGATGAAGTGGAAATATCAATGAAGGCTTTAACCGGGAGTGGAGCTCATAATACTATCAAAATTAGAGGCAAGGCTGGAAAACATTCCATCACTATCCTCTTTGGTAGTGGAAGTACACATAGCTTCATCGATCCCAAGTTGAGTAAGAAGGTTTGGCATGAAGCAATAAAGACTCATCCTTTGCAAGTGATGGTGGCTGATGGCAATTCGTTAACAATTCATAACAAGTGCATAGCATTCCCATGGTCTATGCAAGAATATCACTTCACCTTTGATTTTAGAGTTCATCCTTTGGGTGGCTGTGATATGGTGCTTGGGGTGGATTGGATGAGGACCTTCAACCCGGTTATATTTGATTTTGAAAAGATGACCGTGGCATTTGAGGTTCATGGCACCAAAGTGTCCTTGAAAGGTATGTCAGAGGAGGCTCATCTCAAGTTAATTGATGGCAAAAGTGTACACGATGGAATCAAGAAGAAGGCAATAAAATGGATTGGTCAATTGTTCATGTTATCTTCGGTTGAGCTGCAGCAGGGTATTCAACAGGAGGTGCTTGACCTTAGTTGATGAATTTGGGGACATTTTTGAGGAGCCTAAGAGTCTTCCTCCTCAAAGGAGTGTAGACCATGCCATTCCATTGCGTGCTAATGCTAAGCCGTTCAAGATTAGGCCATACCGATACCCACACGGCCAAAAGACAGAGATTGAGCAGCAGGTTGAAGAGCTTCTTCACATGAGCTTCGCTAGACCGAGCTGTAGTCCTTTTGCTTCACCTATGATCCTCGTGAAAAAGAAGGATGGGTCGGCTAGAATGTGTATTGACTACCGTCGGTTGAATGCTTCAACCGTGAAAGATAAGTTTCCTATTCCGGTCATAGACGACTTGCTTGATGAGCTACATGGAGCGTGCTTCTTTTCAATACTTGATTTGAGGCAAGGATATCATCAAATCAGGGTTCTCGAGCCGGATATCTACAAGACAGCTTTTCAAACTCATCATGGCCATTTCGAGTTCGTTGTTATGCCTTTCGATTTAACAAATGCCCCGGCCACTTTCCAAGCGGCCATGAATGAAGTTTTCAAGCCTTATCTGAGGAAGTCAGTGCTCATTTTCTTCGATGATATACTGATTTATAGCTCAACATATGAAGCTCATCTCTCTCACCTCAGACAAGTGTTTGTATTGATGCGGCAACACAAGTTATTTGCCAAGTTGTCCAAATGTTAGTTTACTCAGAATAAGCTCGAGTATTTAGGACATATTATCTGACATGAGGGAGTATCTACTGATCCTAACAAGATGTGTGCAATGCAAGAATGGCCAATTCCGATCACCTTGAAGCAATTGAGGGGATTTTTTGGATTGACCGGGTATTGTAGAAAATTTATTAAGGGTTATGGTTCTATTGCCAAACCCCTAACTGAAGTCTTGAAGAAGGATGCCTTTAGGTGGAGTGAGAGATCTCAAGATGCTTTTGAAGCCCTTAAAGCCGCAATGTGTGATGCACCAGTTTTGACAATGCCGAACTTTACCGAGAGCTTTGTTTTGAAGACCGATGCAAGTGGTACTAGTATAGGGGCTGTTCTTTCTCAAAAGGGAAGGCCTATTGCTTACTTGAGCCAAGGTTTTAGCCCTAAACATCAAGCTATGTCGACATATGAGAAAGAGTATCTAGCAATTCTCTTAGCCGTGGAAAAATGGAGGCAATACTTGGAGGGTCACAAGTTCATCATTCGAACGGATCATCAAAGCCACAAGTATCTCCTTGAACAAAAGATCATGACAAGAATTCAAAAGAAAGGTCTCATGAAGATGTTAGGCCTTGATTTTGACATCGAGTATTGAAGTGGCAAGGAGAACGCTGCTGCGAATGCACTGTCAAGGCAATTTGAAGACGATGTTCGGGGCACCCGCACTGCTGTTACCGTGGTAATACCTTCATGGGTGGAAGAGCTACATAGGTCCTATGAGGGAGACCCTTTTGCTCAGGAGAAACTTGTTGCTATTGTCCTTAAACTCGAGGCAAACATCGTTGCTGCAGAACCTGTTATTACCGTGCAGAAGGGTGTGATGAAAATCAACGGGCTGTTGTATGTGGGTTCTGCTATTGATTTGAGAGAACAGGCCTTCCAAGCCTCACACGATGCTGCTTGGGGAGGTCATGCTGGTGTAAAAGGCACTTATCAAAGAATTAAAGCACATTTTACATGGCCGAGCATGAAAAAAGAGGTGAGTGATTATGTAAAATCTTGTGAAGTGTGCCAACAAACGAAGTTGGGAGATCATCAATACAAAGGACTCCTTCAACCTCTTCCCATCCCGGATGGAGCTTGGATCCACATTAGCATGGACTTCGTTGAGGGACTACCAAAGTCTGAAGGCAAGGAGGTTATATGGGTAGTGGTGGATCGTTTCACCAAGTATAGTCATTTCATTGCTCTTGCTCGACCCGTCATCGCTGAAAAATTTGCAAGGATCTTCCTTGACAACATATACAAATTACATGGATTGCCTCAATCCATTGTATCCGATTGAGATAAGATTTCACAAGCACGTTTTGGAGGGAGTTGTTTAAGTTGATGGGTACCACATTGGCACTCAGTTCCTCTTAACATCCTCAAACGGATGGCCAAACCGAACGAGTCAACCAATGTGTAGAACAATACCTTCGGAGTATGGTCTTCTTAAGGCCCAAGGAGTGGAACCATTGGCTTTCCTTAGCCGAATTTTTGTTCAATACCCACTTTCATACATCCATTGGCACTTCACCCTTCCAAGCATTGTATGGCTATCGTCCTCCCTCTCCTATGATGTTATAACAACCGAAGGTTACCGACTCTACAGCTACAGATCTTGTGCAGCAGAGGAGACAATTGTTGCAAGTGCTTAAGGACAATCTCCAACAAGCCCGAGCTCGGATGAAGTACTATGCAGACAAGAAAAGGGTAGACAAAAGCTATGATGTTGGTGACATGGTCTACCTTAAATTACAACCGTATAGACAGTCCTCCTTGGCTGTCAGGCATAATGCCAAGCTAAGTGCCCGATACTTTGGCCCTTACAAAATTTTGGAGAAAATTGGCAATGTGTTATAAATCGCTAAAATTTCATTGTAATTTCTCTTTGTAATGTTCGGGTAGTGTCTCAAGTTGAACTGTATGTGTTCAAATGTTAGTTAAGGGGTAGTTGGCGCCAAAATTAGGAAAATGGTCAAACTCGGGTCAATGTCGGTGTGCAGCTGCAGATTTCTAGCGGGAAGCCGGTTAAGGTAGTTAAGTTTTGATTTCTTGTAATTAGATGACTATAATAATGCTCCTAGCTTGTAATCATTCATTCAATGAAATACAAACTGAATTTCTTTTGGAATTCTCTCTAATTTCTCATCCATTTCTCTATTTCTCATCCCCTTTCACTTCTCTCCTCACCTAAACTCTTTCTTCTACTAGGTTAGCCTTTCATTACCTAATTGAAAGCTAACAAGTGGTATCAGAGCCAGGTTTCACAATCAATTAATTGATTGAGGCTGGCAAAAAAAAAAAAAAAAAAAAAAAAACATGATTGAAGGTGTAAGAGCAAGATCGGGAGCTGGAGGTGGCCATACATCAGCTTCTGGTGTGGATTCAGTAGCTGCGGTTACCGATTTTGGAGTCAATCCAGCAAGTGATCATCAGTGTGAGTTGAATGACAAGATAGAACAACTTAATGCTAAGTTTAAAATGTTGAAATTGCTTTTGGATCGAGACTCGAACAAGGATGAACGGCTGCAACAAATTGAAGAAAAGGTTGAAAAATTGCAAGATCAGGTTAACAAACAAAAAGAATCGAGTGTAGATGCGATCTTGAAGCCTGCTAGTCAGATTCTTCATCAAACGGTACCCGATCAGCAGCAAGAACAGCTTGACAGGGCCGAGTTTCTGGTGAGGAACCGTGGCAAGTCTCCGGCTGTTCAAGCGACTGCCGTACCTTCGATTAACATCAGATCAGCAGCCAGTCAACCTATGCAACATGAATTTGATGTTGATAACCAGAATCGAGTCTCTGGACAGCCGCATTATAGACCTGAAGCCTCTGATTCAGGCCATATCTGCAGGCCACAGAATCCTGTGTTACAACGCAGTGAAGATTGTGATGAGCTCGATCATTTGGACAGACCTCCGGATCGACAACATCAGCACAGGACAGTGAGTAATGATATGTTATCTGGTGGTAGGAGTCGTAATCATAGGCAACCTAGAGTTGAAATTGATCCTTTTGATGGCAAGTTACCGAAATCGTGGCTTAGAAGGTGTGATCGGTACTTCATCTATTATAACATACCTGAGGATGAAAAACTCCAATTAGCTGCTGTACATCTTCATGGCGATCATGAGGTGTGGTACTATAGTTTGTTGAAGAGCAAACCGAATTTGTCCTGGGGCCAATTCGTAGAAGAAATATGTGAACGTTATGGAGAAGGGGAATCAACAAATGTCGTGGATAATTTTAACAAATTATCTCAAACCAAAACCGTGAGTGAGTATATGCTTAGGTTTGAGAACCTAAGAGCCAATTTGTTGTCCGTGTTGACTATACCTCCCGAGGATGCCGAGTCATATTACGTGTCTTGCTTTATAAGTGGGTTAAAGCCTAGGATCAAGAACATGGTGAAAGCCATTGGTCCTAAGACCTTGTCAAGTGCCTATAACAAGGCAAAATTGATTGAAGCCACACATGTCCCACCGCATGATAGATTCAAGTAGCAAAGCAGCAAGTTCATATCACAACAGAGACTGAATGCTGGTACAGGTGCTGATTCCGGTGCATGGTTCAAGCGTGTTGTAGACAGAGGTTCAGTGAGGATTTGCTATCGTTGTAACCAGCTATATCAACTAGGTCACAGGTGCAAGTCACAGGCTCTAATGTGTGCAAAGGGGACCAGTGTTGAGGCTGAATCAGGCAGTGACCATTCGGCTGCAGAAAGCGACAGTTTGGATGATTTTTCACAAGAGGAAATGAGTGAAGATGAAGTAGAGATATCGATGAAGGCTTTAACTAGTAGTGGAGCCCATAACACTATCAAGATCAGGGGAAAGGCTGGAAAACATTCCATCATGATCCTCATCGACAGCGGGAGTACACATAGCTTCATCGATCCCAAGCTGATGAAGAAGGTAAAGCATGAAGCGGTAAAGACTCATCCCTTACAAGTCATGGTAGCTGATGGCAACTCTCTAACCATTCATAATAAGTGCATAGCCTTCCCATGGTCTATGCAAGAGCACCAATTCACTTTCGATTTCCGAGTTCTTCCTTTGGGCGGTTGTGATATGGTGTTAGGGGTGGATTGGATGAGGACTTTCAACCCGGTTATATTCGACTTTGATAAGATGACCGTGACATTTGAGGTTCATGGCGCTAAAGTATCCTTGAAGGGCATGTCAGAGGAAGCTCAACTTAAGATAATCGATGGCAGACGTGTGCATGATGGGATCAAGAAGAAAGCAATTCAATGGATCGGCCATTTGTTTATGTTAGCTACGGGTGAGCAGCAGCAGGTACTACAACCAGAGGTGCAGTCCTTGGTGGGTGAATTTGGTGACATCTTTGAACAACCTAAGAGTCTTCCTCCTCCGAGGAGTGTGGACCATGCCATTCGTTTACGTGCAAACGCTGATCCGGTGAAGATTAGGCCTTATCGTTATGCACACGGCCAAAAATCAAAAATAGAAAGGCAAGTGGAGGAACTTCTTAACATGAACTTCATTCGACCAAGCCATAGTCCTTTCGCTTCACCCGTGATCCTTGTGAAGAAGAAGGATGGCTCGGTGAGAATGTGTATTGATTACCGTCGGTTAAATGCCCTCACGGTGAACGATAAATTTTCCATCCCGATCATAGACGATTTGCTTGATGAATTACAGGGGGCATGCTTCTTTTCAAAGCTGGATTTGAGGCAAGGATACCATCAAATTTGCGTCCTTGAGCCGGATATTTACAAGACCTCTTTCCAAACTCACCATGGTCATTTCGAGTTCGTTGTAATGCCTTTCGGTTTGACCAATGCTCCGGCCACGTTTCAAGCAGCCATGAATGATGTTTTCAAACCTTTTCTGAGGATGTCAGTGCTCATTTTCTTCGACGACATACTGATTTATAGCTCGACGTACGAAGCTCATCTTATTCACCTCCGACAATTGTTTGATTTGATGCGACGATACAAGTTTTTTGCCAAGTTGTCAAAGTGTTCGTTTGCTCAAGATAAACTGGAATATTTGGGTCATATCATCTCTCGTGAGGGGGTGTCTACTGATCCGAACAAGATCCGTGCAATGCAAGAGTGGGCAATTCCGCTAAACTTGAAGAAATTGAGGGGATTCTTGGGGTTGACGGGCTATTATAGAAAATTTATTAAGGGCTATGGTTCTATTGCCAAACCTTTGACCAAACTCTTGAAGAAGGATGCTTTCACATGGAACAAGAGAGCTCAAGCCGCGTTTGAAGCCCTTAAAGCCGTAATGTGTGCTGCCCCAGTTTTGGCGATGCCGGATTTTACCGAAAGCTTTATTTTGGAGACCGATGCAAGTGGAACTAGTATAGGGGCTATTCTTTCCCAAAAAGGAAGGCCGATTGCTTACTTAAGCCAAGCTCTTAGCCCTAAACATCAAGCAATGTCGACATATGAGAAGGAATATCTCGCCATCCTTTTAGCCGTGGAAAAATGGAGATAATACTTGGAGGGTCATAAATTCATCATTCGGACTGATCACCAAAGCCTCAAGTATCTCCTTGAACAAAAGATCATGACGAGAATTCAGAAGAAAGGCCTCATGAAAATGTTAGGCCTTGATTACGACATTGAATATAGAAGTGGCAAGGAGAACACCGTAGCCGATGCTCTGTCAAGGCAGTTTGAGGATGGAAATCAGGCCACCTATGCTGCTGTAACCATGGTAATACCTTCTTGGGTGCAAGAGCTACACAAGTCCTATGAGAATGACACATTTGCTTGGGAAAAAGTGGCCGCTGCAGCTCTCACAGGCGATGCGAAGCTCGGGTCTGCAGACAGTGAGGTATCTGTGCAGCAGGGACTGATCCGGGTTAAGGGACTGTTATATGTTGGTTCGGCCACTAATTTGAGAGAAATGGTCATCCAAGCTTCACATGATGCCGCTTGGTGGTGGACATGAGGGTGTGGAAGGCACCTATCAACGAATCAAAGCATATTTTACATGGCCGAGTATGAAGAAAGATGTGAGTGAATACGTGAAGTCGTGTGAAGTATGCCAACAAACGAAGTTGGGAGATCCTCGTTACAAAGGACTTCTTCAACCTCTTGCCATTCCGGAGGGAGCTTGGGTTCATATTAGCATGGATTTCATCGAGGGACTTCCGAAGTCCGAAGGCAAGGAGGTCATATGGGTCGTGGTGGATCGTTTCACCAAGTACAGTCATTTCATTGCTCTTGCTCGACCCATCACCGCTGAAAAATTGGCAAGGATCTTCCTTGACAACATTTATAAATTGCTCGGATTGCCTCAATCCATTGTGTCCGATCGAGATAAGATTTTCACAAGCACGTTTTGGAGAGAGTTGTTTAAGTTGATGGGCACCACATTGGCACTCAGTTCTTCATGTCATCCTCAGACAGATGGCCAAACCGAACGAGTCAACTAATGTGTAGAACATTATTTGTGGAGTATGGTCTTTTTGAAGCCCAAGGAGTGGAACCATTGGCTGTCTTAGCCGAAGTTTGGTTCAATACACACTTCCATACATCCATTGGCACTTCTCCATTCCAAGCTTTATATGGCTACTCTCCACCTTCTCCTATGTTGCTTCAACAGCGGAAGAGCACAGGGACTGTAGTGGCCGATTTTATGCAGCAGAGGAGGCGTATGTTTCAAGAGCTTAAAGACAATCTTCATCAAGCTCGGGCTCGGATGAAGTATCATGCTGATAAAAAAAGGGTAGACAAAAGTTATGATGTCGGTGACATGGTCTACCTAAAATTACAACCGTATAGACAGTCCTCCTTGGCTGTCAGGCGTAATGTCAAGCTAAGTGCCCGATGCTTTGACCCGTATAAAATTTTGGAGAAAATTGGCAATGTTGCTTATAAGCTCGACTTACCTTCACACTCGTACATTCACCCCGTATTTCACGTGTCCCTACTCAAAAAGTAGGTCAGGAGAGGAGTCGCAGCAGCTCGGGACCATCCTGCAGCAGAGGTGAACGGCATTCTCAGGTTGCAGCCCGAGACAATTAGAGCTCGGAGGACTATACAGCAGGATCATGGAGCGGTGCAGGAGGTATTGGTCACTTGGTGCAACTTGGACAAGAATTTGATGACTTGGGAAAATTGCAATTTCTTGCGGAGTCAATTTCCGGGCTTCACTTCTTGAGGACAAGAAGTTTCTCAAGAGGGAGGGAATGTTATAAATCGGTGAAATTTCATTGTAATTTCTATTTATAATGTTCGGGTAATGTCTCAAGTTGAAGTGTATGTGTTCAAATGTTAGTTAATGGGTAGTTGGCGCCAAAATTAGGAAAATGGTCAAACTCGAGTCAATGTCGGTGTGCAGCTGCAGATTTCTGGCGGGAAGCTGGTTAAGGTAGTTAAGTTTTGATTTCTTGTAATTAGATTACTATAACAATGCTCCTAGCTTGTAATCATTTATTCAATGAAATACAAACTGAATTTCTTTTGGAATTCTCTCTAATTTCTCATCCCTTTCTCTATTTCTCATCCCCTTTCACTTCTGTCCTCACCTAAACTCTTTCTTCTACTAGGTTAGCCTTTCAATACCTAATTGAAAGCTAACACAATGTTGCTTATAAGCTAGACTTACCTACACATTCATACATTCACCCCGCATTTCATGTGCCCCTACTTAAAAAGCAAGTCAAGAAGGGTGCTGCAGCTGCTCGGGAACCTCCTACTACAGAAACGTACAGGCTACTGGTGTTGCAACCTGCTGCTGTAAAGGCTAGGAGGACGCTGCAGCACGATCACGGGGCTGTGCAGGAGGTACTGGTGATTTGGTGCAACTTGAACAAGAGTTTGATGACTTGGAAAAATTGCAATTTCTTAAAGAGCCAATTCCCAAGCTTCACTTCTTGAGGACGAGAAGATTCTCAAGAGGGAGGGAATGTTATGAATCGTTAGAATTTAATTGTAATTTCTAGTAGCAGTGGCTGGTTATTGTCTCAAATGTTGAGTTGTATGTTTTTAGAAGTTAGTTAAGTCGATTTTAGGCGCCAAAAGAGGTTGTTGGTCAAACGAGGGTCAAACTTGGAGGCTTGCTCCAGAAATTGGGGGGAAAAGCTGTTATTTGGGGTTTAGTCGGTTGTTCTTGATGCATTGTGTCCAAAGGTCTATAAATAAGATCTTAAACATGTAATTCAGGTGTTCAATGAATATAAACTGATTTCCTTTCGGAATTCTCTCTCTTTTCTCATCTCTTTCCCTACTTCTCATTCCCCTTTCACTTCTCTTCTCACCTTAACTCTTTCTTCTACAGGGTTAGACTTTCAATTCCTAATTGGAAGCTAACATAAAGACTAAAATGTAAAAGAGATAATTACAAATAAATAAATGCTAAATTATCTACAAATCTAATAACTAAAGTCCTTCTAGATATAAACTGTCCCAATTAGCCACCTCTTCTACACGTCAACCATGGTACCCGCCAAGCTCTATTCCATCCTGCCAAGCAACCCGCCAATCCAGAAGGCCAGGCTGCATCAGCACTTCCGGTGTTTATCTTTGCAATTCATGTCAATTAAGCTGAAGCATTACTTTCTTGCCTTATGATTTGTGTCATTGCCAAAACAGTTATTTCAAATTAAATGTTGGATAAAGCACTGATTAGGGGAAGGTAAAATAAATGGAGTTCAGCACTGCTGTCCACTTTGATTGGTTTATGTGTCTCATAGAAGTCGATAAAAGGCTAAGCTTTGGCTGATTTCCTTAAGGTCCACCCCAAGTTTTGTGAGGTCAACTCTTTCAATAAGGAGGAAACTTTGGCAATATGAATTGTACCATGAAAGCAATACTTTCGCATATGATTTGTAAAGTGTCTTGGGAAAACAAAACCCTCTACCTCTTCGAAATGACACTCTTAGGGCTTAGGGATCTGAATTGAGGACTGATAGTGACTTTGTATCAGTGAATCCTCCAATTTATGATGTTGGAAAGACCTATAATAATAACATTTGGAATGGTACTTCAGTCATATTAAAAAAGGTTCAAAAGTCAATATAGAGGAAGGAAAGTCAAGGTTATGCGAGGAGATTTTCCTAAAATATTATACATGTGTTTGTATCAAGAGAAATGCATGTTTAAAACTAGACAGGCCAAACCTCTTAATCTTCTTTTTCCTCCGAAACTCTCAATGTAGTTGGTGATGTAATGTTTACAGTGGTAGAGTGAAGATGAAAGATGGTGAATGGATAATTGTTCCTAAATCAAATTAACGTTAGGTAAGTACTTTAAAAATGGGTGTTGTTAGAATGACCAAAAGGTGTGGAATCTTACCTTGAATGGAAATTCTCAAAGTCTTACTGGGCTACTAGAGCTTTAATATCTAATATTGGAAGGTCTTAATGAGGAGGACTGATGAAGTATGGATTGAGACTTATGGACTCAAGCCACTTACATTTAGTCACATAATAGGCAAGAAATTATGTAATGTCTCTAAGTAGGTACCTACAAGGGGTAAGATCACTATAGAACTTTGTAATAGACAAATAGGACTTTGAGACCTCCTTTAATGGAGTTGATTAGCACCTGACCCATTATGTGGCTTAAGGGTCCAGATTCATGGCAAAGGAGTGGGTATAACCATTGAATTTGTTGCAAACAAATTATGTTAGCATGACTTTATCCTGAGTTTGGTTTGGTGAAAGACAAAAATGTCCAGTGGACTTAAGACTATTCACTAGAAGGTTGATGTAATGCCTGCTAATATATCCTTTTCCAAGTTGACGCCTTGAACTAGGGCTTCCAGAATATCCTTCAGCAGAGGATGGTCCACATGAAGTGCCTTTCCATGGAAGGTAATGTCAATTAGTAAATCATTATTATTATTATTATTATTTTCAAAATCCCATTCTTAAGGAATGTTAAGAACCTTCCAAGCAAAGAACATCTCATAACAATAGGTGAATCCTAGACTCATATCACTAATGAGTCTGTGGTACGAGGGAGGAGATATGCTTGAGCCAACTATCAGACGATATTTCCTTGTCCTTTGAATTTTAGGATTTAGCATTGTGTTTTAAATACAAATTGATGAATGATAAAGTACAAGATTATGAAGGAATTGAGTGTTGGTAGTCCCTTACTTTTTTTGAGACATAAGACGTCAAAGGAAGCTCTATTTTAAAACAATAAAGGCATACTGGAGTACCTACATCTTCTAGGGTTATGAACATAAACACCTCAAGGTGGACGAATACATTTAAATGGTGTTTCTTTAAGCGACGACAAAAATCACAAGGTAATCAAACCTGGTGGGGTGCATGAAGATCTTGAGAGCTTCATGTGTGTGAAGTATCCTTTGCTTACCAACATGTTTGAGTTTAAGCACCTTGGACGACTTGATGCACTCAACCCTAGGAATTGTCCAACATCTAAAGAGTAAAGAGTCTTTTTAGATTTCTATGCTATCAAATCTCTCTCGAGCCATGGGGAAGTCTCGAATCAACAAAGGTTCGAGTGTGTTTGGGAAAACCTTCGAACATTGGGTACATTCCTCTCCCTTACCCGAAGTGGGTTAAAGAGAGGTCCAGTTGAAGAGCTCAAGAACAATTCCCCTTCATTGTTTAAAGGAAGAGATATTTAAAAGAAGAAGCATCCAACAAGATTTGGAGTTGATCAAAGATCATGGTGAAATCAATCTCAACCAAGTGCTTGAAAATCCATAAATCTCGGAAATGAATGGGAGAGAGATGTAGTGAGAATTTTGCGCCATCAAAGATTAAGGATCTCGAATGTGCAATGAGAGAATTTGAGGGAGTGAGAACAAGAAAGCTAGGCTTTCGAGAAAATAAAATACAAAAAATTGAGAGTTCCTAGATATGGACAGTAAACTGGTGGAAAGTTACTGTTGAACAGAAGGAAGCTTAAATAGAAAAAGCTTTGAAGGTGGGCTGAGTTTCATAGTCATTCAATTTCTTTGAGAACCCCAACTAAATGTAGGTCGAGATATTTTGAATTTAATCCAACAAATAGAACATTTTTTCTAACAAAATAGCCTATGTTGGAATGACGTTTTTCATCAAGAGGCATAGGTGTCTGGAAAATGACTTAGGGAATAACATAATAGCGATGCATGTTCGGGGACAATTTGATCACAAAAAAAATGAGATTGAGCCTTACAGGCTATTTTGATCACAATAATCATTCTCATAGAAATCACAGAGGTCCAAAACCAAATGAAAATAATTTCTTTTATATCCTCCTTTTCGTGGAAGAAGTTGTCCGACAAATTCAAAGGTTCTATTTGTTGTACAATCAATGTGGCGATTATGGTTTTCAAGAAGGTTTTTCTCGCCTACATTTGGCCCTAGTTTCTTCATTGCACCCTCATAGTTAATTTCATTGGTACAGAGTTTGATGGTGGGTGTTGAGCAGCATTTAGTTTATCTTTGATTTTTTGACTTAATTTCGTTCATTTCATCTTAATATTGTTTGAATTGACTTGTTTGAGTTATCTTAAGTCAAGGTTGTCGGCTAACCACAAGATTTGGTTCACTCCCGTGCCATTTTGCACGCTAGTTCTCAACTTTTGAGCATTAAAAGTAAAGCATTTGAGAAGCATTTTGCATTGCTTCACCCGAACTTCTATTGAAGTTGGGTCCATTTCCTTTCTTTCTGCCTAAATTGTATATGATGGTGGATGTTTCCTTACATAAAACTTTGACATAATCCACATTAATCGGAATAGAAGTAAAATACAAAAAAAAAATACAAAATTAAAAAAACTAAAAAAAAGTGATTTGTTACGGTCAGCCACGTGTATTTCTTGCCTAATTTACGCCCAAATCGTGGTACATTGATCATCGAGTTTGCTCATAAACTGAAAGCTATTGCAAACAATCTTCATATATGATAATTGGTTAAAACGTATGAAAATGTTGAACTCTCTATTTTATTTATCAAGACGAACAAGTCTTATTCCGTCATGAAGATACTTATACAATTATTCATTGTATTTCATTATAACCATGTGGCTTGCTGTAAGACCCTTGACATTGGGATACCAGTGTGGGGTGATACGTGGCGCTGACTGCATCATGCTCCGATCATTACATTGAAATAGTCATTTGGTGTCCAAACCTTTAGATCTTGATTGGACGTCAGCAGCAAAGTTTGGCTGTGACACAGGACGTAACGGACCTTGACCCAAGCATGACCAAAAGAGAGCATGTGCGCTTAAAGCAGCACATTGACCTAGTTAAGGACCACTAGTCAAGCGCATGATCATGCTCAAGCATACGCACGTTAGTTGCACAGCACTAGTTAAGAACAGACCTTTGAGTAAGTGCAATGCACGCGATATGTCAGTACGAGATGAACATTGATCAGGCACAAGTAAATGTGCAGCGCGCATCCTTTTAATGGATGAACCAGGCCAAACGGAAATACGCCTAAGCATGGCATTGATAGACAAGGGCCATGCGGATGTTGCATAACGCTAGCCCAATGCACGAGACGCAAGTCAAGCTCATAATGTACACAAGACAAGAAAAGGAATAGAAAGCTACATCCAAGAACATAGAATGAATTCGCTGCGCTACCATGACAACGGACATTAACTAAGACGCAACGTGGCACCAACGTTAATTTAGGGTGGTCCCATGAGCACTCTTAGGTTAAGGCCTTAAGCAATAGATGGGTCTAAGGCTTGAGCAAGCAAGGGACGGCACAAACATGCAGTGCACACGCACTACGCATAGGTGGGCGCGCTGCGATGTCCAGATGTGCTACGCAAGTGTGCAGCTGGGCACCTGGAGATGCATAAGGTGTGTTGGGACACACATTGGATGCACAAGCATACGCACATGGGGCACCACGCTGCGCACCTGAGTGTGCTTCCAGTGCACACACGCAATAGCCAGTGCCTGGTGCTGCCAGGGTGCAAGTGTGGCGCTGGCAGCGCACAAGGTAAGCATAGCGGGCACAAACCTGAGGATGCATGCACGTGAATTGTCTTGGCTTAGTGCTGGCTGTGCACGTCTGCTTTCGGACATATGAACACTTGGGAAGCCATGCGCAAACGGAAAAGTGCTTCACACATGCGTTTCACGTGACTTGACGGTTATTGAGCATGGGACGTGGTGCTCTAAAGGGAAAACCCATGATCTTGAGTTTGACCAGAGTTCTTAACCGAGAGCTTAAATTAGTTGGAGGGGAGCTGACCTAGCAGTTTTGGCACCCTTTGACCTAGAAAACTCTCTATTGGATGGGAAAAGCAACAAGGGGCAGTTGTTCACTGCGGTTTGACTCAACAATTGCCCCCTGGTGAGGCGCCTCTCAAGTGAAGTGAGAGATCAAGGAAAAACAAGGTGCTGCTAGTTGTCCAGAGCCTTTGCCCCACTGCCAAATCATGGGGACAGTGCTAGAACTACCGGGAAATTCTATAAATAGAACTGTTTTTGGCCAGTTTGGAGGGGCATGCACTTGTTGCACAATGTTGGCCCGATGTGTGGGATGCTGGTCAAGCGCATAATGTGCACAGGCCAAAACAAGGCAAATAAAGTTATGTCCAAGAGCGTAGGATGAATGCGCTGCGCTAGCACGACAATGGACCTTCACCTTAATGCAAGATGGCACCAACTTAAGATGGACCTTGAGTTTGCCAGAGCACTGACGTTAACTTTGGGTGCCCACGGATACTCTTTAGGTTAAGGCCTTGAGCAATGGATGGGTCTAAGTCTTGTGCAAGCAAGGCACGACCCCAACATGCAGTGCATAGGTACAACGTATAGGCAGGCACACTGGATGTCAGGGTGCACTTAGCAAGTGCGCAGCTGGGCATGTGGAGGCGCACAAGGTGCACTGAGACATGCATTAGATGCATAAGCATGCGCACCTAAGTGTGCTTGTAGCGCACACATGCAATAGCCAACACCAAGCGCTGGTAGCGCACGGGTATGGTGCTAGCAGTGCATGCAGCAAGCACAACCCTTATGATGTATGTGGGTCACTTGTTTAGGCTCGGTGTTAGGTGCATACGTCGTGGCGCACGTTTGCCTTGGAACACATGAACACTTGGGAAGGCATGCACATACGGAAAAGTGCTTGGCACGTGCGGTTCACATGACACGACGGTTATTAAGCATGTGGCGTGGTGCTTTGAAAGAAATACAATTGACCCTTATTTTGACCAGAGTTCTTAACCAGGAGCTCGACCAAGTAACTGTCGCAGAGTTGGAGGGGAGCTGACCTAGCGGTTTTGGCACCCTTTGACCTGGTAACTCCTTCCGACGGGAAAAGCAACAAGGAGCGGTTGTTGACCGGGATTTCACTCAGTAACTACCCCCTGAAGAGGCACCCTTCAAGGGAAGTGTGAGATCAGAAAGAAACAAGCTGCTACCAGCTATCAAGTGTAGTTAACCCACTACCAGATCATGGGGAGAGTGCTAGAACTATTGGGAACTTCTATAGATAAGGCTATTTTAGCCAAATTGGAGGGGCATTTGGTTTTATATCAAACAGTGGGTCTTGTATACGAATTTAAGTGAGATTTGAGGGTTTTCCATTGTAATTCAAAGAGTGCTTAATAATAAAAGTCGTCCCTTGTGTCTTGTGCTCTATATCTTTTGCTGTTTTTTTTTTTTTTTTTGTGTAAATGTTTAATTCCACCATGTTTCTACGTGATTTTGTGTGTTTTAGACTGTGTGAGGTGTAACCTCACTACCATCTCAGGTAGTTAAAAAAAAAATTTAACTGTGATACTAGCCAACAAGAAATTGGCCAATGTCATTATGCTTTTAAAAACTCAAAAAATATAAATATTTATTATTTCATAGTATGCTTTGTTGGAAAAATAACACAAATTAGAAAATCAATATTGAGACAGATAGGATGAACTCAAAGTAGGGAAAATAGACTAGAGTTTGCTAATAGAAGGCCTTTGAAAATGAATACCTCGAGTTGAAGATAATACACATTGAAAGTAGGCAAGTGTTATGAATCCTTATATTTTTTGTTCTAATTGGTCTTGTATTGTGTGTGTGGCTTTTGAGCTGTAATATCACTGTATTCAAATGTTAGTTGGCAGGTTAATTGGCGCCAAGAGTCGGTTAGAGGTCAAATTTAGTCAAAAGTGGCGGCTTGCTTATGTTTTGGCGCCAAAATCAGGTATGGTCGGTTATGAGGGGTGTGTTGAGTGCATTGTATCAAGATCTATTATAAATAGGTCTAAATCTTGTATCCTCATCATTCAATCAATAAAATTTCAGATTTCCTTTTGGATAATCTCTCTCTAATTCTCATCTCTTTCTCTATTTCTCATCTCTTTCACTTCTCTTCTCATCTTATCAATCTCTTTCACAAGGTTAGCTTTCAATCTAGGTTTGGAAGCTAAAAATTGGTATCAGAGCTGGTTCAAGTTGTCAATTGCTTGATTTGAAATAGCAAGACCGAAGAAAAATAAGCAAAGTATGCCTGAAAGAGTTAGAACACGATCGGGAGCTGGTGGTGGAAATGTAGCATCTGTTGTTCAACTAGATGTGTCATATGCTACTGTTGCTAGTTCGAACACTTCAAAGGAATATGTTACTACTGATCAGATGAAGGAACTATATGATCACATTACCAATTCACAAAAACAAGCTGAAGAGCACATGTTTTCAAGATTGCAACAACTGCAGTTGGAAAATCACCAAAGAAATGATGATCGATTGTTGAAATTGGAGGATAAACTGGAGAAGATGCAAGATCAGATCAGGAAGTAAGGAGAACCATCAGTTAACCCAATTCTTAAACCTGCAAGTCAGCTTATTCCTCCAGCTAAAGTGATTCAACCGTAAGTCCATACTGATAGAACTGAGAATGAGGATAGGAATCGTGATAAATCTCCTATGATCCAAACATAAGCTAGACCTTCAGTTCACATCAGATCAGCTGTTGATCAACCTCCAGAGGTTGAGTTTGCTGCAGGAGCTCAAGATCAAACCATAGATCATGCTCATTCACGATTGTTTGGCCAGAATTCAGGTCTGCATTCCAGACCTCCTGATTCTGTCATTCTCCTCAGACATTCATCCGATGACCTCGAACATCAGGATAGGCCACCTGATCTGTATCAACAGAGAAGGTTAGTGAGTAATGATGCTATATCTAGTGGCAGAAGCAATGCTCACAGGCAGCCAAGGGTGCAAATCTAGCCGTTTGATGACAAGCAGCCTGAGTCATGGTTGAGGAGGTGTGAACGGTATTTCCATTTCTATAACATCAATGAAGCTGAAAAAGTGGAATTGGCAGCAGTGCATCTTCATGGAGACCATGAGGTATGGTTCTATAGTGTATTGAAGAGCAATCCTAATCTTTCTTGGAGCCAATTTCTGGAAGAGTTATGCGAGAGATATGGAAAAGAAGACACTAGTGATGTTGTTGACAGTTTTGATAAAGTTTATCAAACTAATTCCATGAGGGAATACCTGATAAGATTTGAGAATTTACGAGCTAGCATGATAGCCATTAATCCACACTCTACGGAGGCATATTATGTCTCAAGTTTCATTAGTGGATTAAAACGAAAGATCAAGAACTTGGTTAAGGCCATTAGGCCAAAGACTTTGTCCAAAGCCTATAATAAGGGTAAATTGATTGAAGCTATGCTAGTATCTTCAAGTGACAAGAGTAAATTCAAGAGCAGCACCTACAAATCTCAGCATAAAGACTCATCAGGCATGAAGGCAGGTCGTGCATTGGACAGGAGATCTGCAAGGTTGTGTTATAAATGTAATCAGCCATATCAGCCCAGGCATAGGTGTAATCCAAAATTCTTGATGTCTGCAAGGGGATCTTGAATTGAAGCTAATTTAGAGGATAACAGTTCAGGGTCGGATGATGACAGTTCTGAGCATGATTCACATGATGAGTTATTTGAAGATGAGGTTGAGATTTCCATGAAAGCATTGACTGGGAATGGAGCACACAACACCATGCGCATTGGAGGAAGGGCTGGAAAAACATCCATTACCATTTTGATAGATAGTGGAAGCACTCATAGCTTCGTTGATCCCAAATTGGTGAAAAAGGTGAAGCATGAAATCATCAAAACTCATCCATTAGCTCTGATGGTAGCTGATGGCAACTCCATTACTACTCAAAACAAGTGCCAAGCATTCCAATGGTCTATGCAAGATCATCAATTCTCCTTTAATTTTAGAGTTCTTCCTTTGGGGGGTTGTGATATATTGCTCGGGGTAGATTGGATGAGATCATTCAATCCGGTGTTGTTTGATTTTGATAAAATGACAGTAGCTTTTGAAGTTCATGGCACTAAAGTCACACTGCAAGGTATTTCTGATCAACCACAGCTATGGTTGATCAATGGCAAGCGTTTACATGGGGGATTCAAAAAGAATGCAATCCAATGGCTAGGGCGATTGTTTGTCATTTCACCTGCTGAACTGCAGCCAGTAATTCAGCCTGAGGTCCATGCCTTGATTGAAGAGTTTGAGGATGTTTGAGCAGCCAAAGAGCCTTCCTCCTCAAAGGTGTGTAGATCATGCCATACTACTTCGAGCTCTCTCTGATCCACTAAAGATCAGACCTTATCGGTATGCTCATGCTCAAAAGTCAGAAATTGAGAAGCAAGTGGAGGAATTGCTTCAGATGTGCTTCATTGGACCAAGCCACAGTCCTTTTGCCTCACCTGTTATTCTTGTGAAGAAGAAGGATGGGACAGTTAGGATGTGCATTGATTATCGCCAATTGAATTCCTTGACAGTGAAAGATAAGTTTCCTATTCCTGTTATAGATGATTTGCTTGATGAGTTATATGGAGCACATTTCTTCTCTAAGCTTGATTTGAGGCAGGGATATCATCAAATCAGAGTTCTTGAGCCGACTATATACAAGACTGCTTTTCAGACTCACCATGGGCATTTTGAGTTTGTTGTTATGCCATTTGGTCTAACAAATGCTCTGTCCACATTTCAAGCTGCTATGAACGACATCTTTAAGCCTTATTTGAGCAAATCAGTGTCGGTCTTCTTCGATGACATTTTGATATATAGTTCTTCTTACGAGGATCATCTCATTCACCTTAGAGAGGTATTTGTTGTGATGCGGCAGCACAGATTCTTTGCCATGTTATCAAAATGCTCGTTTGCTCAGACCAAGTTTGAGTATTTGGGCCTTGTAATTTCTCATGAAGGAGTCTCCACCGATCCTTCCAAAGTTCAAGCAATGCAAGAGTGGCCTATTCCCTTGACTTTGAAGCAATTGAGGGGATTCTTGGGATTGACCGGTTATTATAGGAAGTTCATTGAAGGTTATGGATCTATTGCAAAGCCTTTAACTAAGCTCTTGAAAAAGGATGCCTTCAAGTGGTCCGGAAGGGCTCAAGCAGCCTTTGATGCTCTTAAGTTAGCCATGTGTGCAACTCCGGTATTGGCCATGCCAAATTTTGCTGAAGACTTCATTTTGGAGACTGATGCGAGTGGGTCTGGAATTGGGGCTGTTCTTTCCCAACATGGAATGCCTACTGCTTTTTTGAGTCAAGCACTTAGTCCCAAGCATCAAGCCATGTCCACTTACGAGAAAAGTACTTGGCTATTCTTTGAGCAATAGATAAATGGAGGCATTACTTGGATGGTCATAGATTCAACATTAGAATGGATCACCAAAGTCTTAAGCACCTCTTGGAGCAAAAGATAGTGACAAGAATTCAAACGAAGGGCTTAAAGAATGTGCTTGCCCTTAATTATGCAATTGAATATAAAAGAGGAAAGGAAAATCTGGTTGCGGATGCTTTATCAAGAAGGTTTGAGGATCAAGAACAAGGCTCTTGTGGTGCAATGACTGTTGTTTTTCCAACTTGGATGGATGAATTTTATAAGTCTTACGAAGGGGATTCTTTGGCTCAAGAATGTGTGGCTGCAAACTTGGTGAAAGATGCAGATGCAGTGGGCTGTAATGTTGATATATCAGTACAGAGGGGTATCATCCGGTTGCAGAACAAGCTGTACAGAGGCTCCTCTATAGATCTGAGGGATCAGATTGTGAAAGCTTCACATGATTCAGCTTGGGGTGGTCATTTCGGGGTTGAAGGTACCTATCAAAGAGTTAATGCATATTTCAACTGGCACGGTATGGAAAAGGCATTGACAGATTTTGTAAGATCTTGTGAGGTTTGCCAACAAACCAAATTGGGAGATCATAGATACCAAGGTCTCTTACAGCCACTTCCCATTCCGGAGGGTGCTTGGATCAACATAAGCATGGATTTTATAGAAGGACTTCCCAAGTCTGATGACAGGGAAGTAATTTGGGTAGTGGTTGATCGTTTCACAAAATATAGCCATTTCATTTCAATCATTCGGCCTGTTACAGCTAAGAGGTTGGCCAAAAGCTTCCTTGACAATATATACAAGTTACATGGATTGCCTCAATCCATTGTATCAGATCGAGACAAGATATTCACAAGCAAGTTTTGGAGGGAGTTGTTCAAGCCGTTGAGTACCACGTTGGTAGTTAGTTCATCATGCCATCCCCAAACAGATGGACAAACCGAGCGTGTTAACCAATGCATTGAGCAATACCTTTGGAGCATGGTTTTCTCATAGCCTAGAGAGTGGAACTGATGGCTTTCTTTAGCTGAATATTGGCTCAACACTCATGCTCATGCATCTATCAGCACTGCACCTTTCCAAGCTCTTTATGGATATGCTCCTCCCACACCATTTGTGCTGCAGCAACTTGTTTCCTCTGAGTCTGCAGCAACTGAACTTATGCAGCAGAGGAAGCAGATGAGTCAAGTTCTCCAGGACAATCTTCTCCAAGCACAAGCAAGACTGAAATTCTATGATGATAAAAAGAGAGTAGACAAAAGTTATGATGTTGGAGACATGGTCCACCTCAAATTACAACCCTGTGGACAGTCTTCCTTGGCTGTCAGGAAGAATGTCAAGCTAGTTGATCGTTTCTTTGGTCCATACAAGATTTTGGAAAAGATTGGCAAAGTTGCATACAAACTTGATTTACCTCCACATTCATGCATCCACCCAGTGTTTCATGTATCATTACTTAAGAAACAGGTGAAGAAGGGAGTTAAAAGCTCACGAGAACTACCAGAAGTGGGAGCAAATGGAGCCTTGCTATTGCAGCCTGCTACTGTCAAGGAGCAAAGGATAAAGAAGGTTGCTGATGGAGCTTTCCAGGAGGTTTTAGTGCAGTGGAGAAATCTGGCCAAGAGCTTTGCTACATGGGAGAATCCTACATTTTTGAAGAGCCCATTTCCATGCTTTTCTCCTTGAGGACAAGGAGCTTCTCAAGGGGGAGGGAATGTCATGATTCCTTTTATTTTTGGTTGTAATTGGTCTTGTATTGCATGTGTGGCTTTTGAGTTGTAATATCATTGTATTCAAATGTTAGTTGGCAGGCCAATTGGCCCCAAGAGTCGGTTAGAGGTCAAATTTAGTCAAAAGTGGCGGCTTGCTTATGTTTTGGCGCCAAAATTAGGTATGGTCGGTTATGAGGGGTGTGTTGAGTGCATTGTATCAAGATCTATTATAAATAGGTCTAAATCTTTTATCCTCATCATTTAATCAATAAAATTTCAGATTTCCTTTTGGACAATCTCTCTCTAATTCTCATCTCTTTCTCTATTTCTCATCCTTTTCACTTCTCTTCTCATCTTATCAATCTCTTTCACACGGTTAGCTCTCAATCTAGGTTTGGAAGCTAACAGCAAGTCGACCCCGAGCAATAAAATTAAATGACATAACGAATGAAAAATAGAGATGAATGATCAAACAAAAGGAAATGCCACTCCATGGAGTTCGCCACTTCCTAAGTGCGTTATGGCCCCAAATTGAGCAAGATAAACTAGCATTTTGATTTCCATGATTAACACAGCTCCTACCATTGAAGTGTAGTCTCAGATGAAGGACTGGAGTATTGCCCTCAATAACAAGAGAATCAAAGGAACATAGGAGACATAGATGCTATCTATATTTTTGTGTGAACTAGTTTTCTAAGCCACTGAATTTATATGTGCGCTTCTACATATTAGGTTAAATTTTACTAAGAAAGAGAACGAGAAATATAGCTTCAATGTGGAAAAATGGGTGGATATGGAAGAGCGAAGAATCCGACTCTAACGAGGAAGTCAAAGATATGGACGGAGTAGGCGGTTGAATATATCAATAGTCATATCTTGAGCTCGAACTTGATCTTAGAGTCAAGGCCAAGAAAAGAATTCGCCTCCAATTCAACTTTGTCACAATCACTATGAATACAATGTCAAAATAAATATGAAGTTAGGGCCGGGAAAAAACCACATCACACCACGTCGACCTATCTAGCAGTGCATTGCCACGTGCTTATGACACACCATGGCTGCTCTAGGTATACAAGACTTGACCAAGTCCAAGGTGATGCGGAATACATAAAGAAGTTTTCCAAACACTAAATTTATTATGTGGGATGACAAAGATTGAACAAAATTGAAACTTGCATACCGCCTAAAATATAACACTTTCGCCCATTCGGTAGCAGTTAGAAATGCCATATGTACTTAATTTATACGTAAATTTGAGTATTCATTGAGTTGCAATTATTAAAATAGAAAGGAGAAATTATTTGACATGTATGCACCAAAAATATTTTATCATATTAATTAAACATATAAATTCGACAAATGTTAGTTACTGATATTATATAGTCGAGGTGCTCCAGGTTTCAGTCTGCAATGGTATTTTGTCACTTGAAGTTAAGATATTCAATTTTACTTATCTTAGACCTCTATAGGCTGATAGAAGTGTAATCGAAGTATTAAGGATTAAACTACGTATAACAAAACTCTAATCTTATTTTAAATGAAATTAATTTACATTTTCAGTTTGTAACATAATGTGAATACTTAGTAACCTACTAGAACTCTCTTGGCCATATGTATGTTTTTATGGAGGTAACGATTATATTGTTAAAAGGAGTGGTAAGATTCAAACTCATATCACTATCTAACGGGGCTTAAAAAGTTATCCTTACACCGACTCTCATATCCCAGAATTTTTCTTTCAATGTTAAGGGCACAAGGCCTTCTCCATGCAGTTTTCCATGCCTGATCATCCCTACTAAGAGATGAAAGAGCACTGGAAAAAAAATTTGAAAGAAAATGCTCCTCCAGGTCAAACTTCAAATAAATAAAAAGAACAAAGTTTACAACAACATAAAAAACACACCAACCTTGCCTCAAATCACTCCAAGGCTTGTGTAAAGACATAGTGGAAAAGTAACCAAAATTAAGGATTCCCTACCGTCAAATCTCGCACATTCCAAAAGATCATCGGTAGTATATTTGTTCCTTTTGGTTCAAAATCAAAATATTCTTTCTTGTATCTTTTACTCTCACAGTCAGAAAAAATTATAGATAAGTCTTCTATAAATTGTTTTTATATAATATTTGTAGAAATTGAGTTGTTTTTGTATATATATATGAATAAAAATTTAAGATGTATGATGAGTGCAGGAATAGTGCTATGGTATCAATCTATAAGAATGCTGGGCATTTTAATAAAAAAGGTATATTGAATTGTGGTTTTGATGATATTATGTATGTCCTTTAAATTATTGAAAAAATGTATACTCAATACTAACAATTATGTTACAAGATTAGAATTAAAATCAAAATTAACCATTGATTTCACCAGTAGCGTAACCGTTGTAGTTATACCTTTAAAGTAATTGCATATGAAGCTTTGACAGTATTTACAACTTCCTATTATAATATTATTAGAAAAATACTATTTAAAATATGCTTGTGGTTCTTCCGATGTTACTCTGGCTATGTAAGGTGTCAAGGAGACTTTGGCTTTCAAGGCTATGCAGACTGAGAGAGTGTTAACTTTATAGTAGGGTTTTGCATCCTGGTTCTGTTACGTCGATAGCTGCTGCACTGATATTTGATCTGATAGAGGCTTGAAACCGTCTTAAGGAGAGCACAATCCGCGCCTCATGTAGCTATTGGATTACCAGTTTTTTGTCATTTTCACACCCTCCAGGTGATATATATCCTTCCATTATATGTTTTTGTATAACATTTTGTACTTTTGCTTCCAACAATTTTAAGACAGTTTCGAGGCTTTTGAAGGTGAATCTGGCAACGTAACTTCATTTCTGCTATCCTTAGGGTTAAAACTTAAGATCCGATGCCGAACTTAAACCGATAGGAAAAATTATCAAAAAAATAGTGACCTAGAATTATTGATGACGAGTTTGCCAAGGATCTTTGTTATAAATACTCTAAAATGGGTCACTAGATTAAAAATAGCCCCCAAGGTTCAAGGTATTGTCCTATACCTCTGAGAATGTATGCTACAATAAAAATTAGTTTAAGACTTATAGTATCAGTTGAAAGTAACAGTTGTACCGTGGGTGTCAGTACCATGAAAATCGATCTTATGCCCAACAATGTTTAACCCTTACATATGTCTTTATACCCTAAAAATTACTAAAAAATCTTCTTCGTGCTTATCTAATAAATAAACCCAATTCATTTAGAAGATTGATTTCGATTAATATTTAATTACCAAGAATGATATTTGTATTGATTGAGGATATGTTTGTGATGCAGAGTTTAAATTTAATGGAGAGGCTAAAAAAAAAGGGAAAAAAAAAAGAAACTCTAGGTAGACCTTAAGATAAATACTCGAAACTGTGGGTTTGGAGTCTTAGTTGAAAACTTGTTAGGCTTTTTGGTTCAACGGGAGGCATTGAGGTAAACCTAAAAGAGATAAATACAAATAAATAAAATCTAAATTATCTACTAATCTAATAACTGAAGTCCTTCTAGATGTAAACTCACTCTATCAGTCGCGTCTTCTACTCGCCAACCATGGTACTCACCAAGCAACCCGCCAATCAAAAAGGTGGGGTTGCATCATCCTCCCCGGGTTGGAAAGAATTCTCCCTCAAATTCGCCAATGGATCTCTGGGGTCATTGTCTCCAAGTTGCATTCTCTCAAGCCAGCTTTCAATCTCACCAAGCTCCATCTTGCCATATGCTTGCGCGGGTGTGGATTGTTGATTCACTCTTCCACAATACGGGGAGTTGCTTGTCTTGCCAAGGTTTGGATTGCATCATCTTCTCTAGATTGGAGAGAATTTGCCCACGAATTTGCCTTGGGTTCATCCGAGCTGTCCTTGCCATTGTGAGGAATATGCCAGAAATCCTTATTCACACCCTCTTGTACCTGGTGCGAACTCCAAGCAATGATCTTCAAGTATGCATAAGTCTTGCCTATTGTTTTGAGATGACGTATTGCGTCCTTTCGTGTTGGCAAATAGAATATGACATTGGCGCAATGTCTATTGGTGAACGAGGAACAATGCCATAGTCAATCTCGAACAGCAAAAACCCTTTGTTGCGATTTTTTGAGCCATCATAAGCCAACTTGGCATAACACAACCACAGCTCCCTACTTCTCACATGTTCGGCAACAAAACAATGGATTAATATACAAAACATTCTTTTCGCGACCTCCTTTAGAACATTCGCCAGGGATGCAAAAGGCCAACAATTTGCGATGGCTTCGCTGACGAACCTGCTGCCAATATCGTTCCGCCGACTCCGGTCCTCCTTAGTGTAAGAGAGAATTGTGACCATTTAAAGCATGGAATCCTGTAGCTCGGTAAGGTTCACTCGGTAATGGAGCCTATCTAGTAATTCACCTCTCGGTGTTTGACCCTTCCACTGCGGACTTTTCTCTATCGTCAACAAAGCACCTGATACCTCTTCTAGCTCTTCAACCTATTTTGCTTGGCATCTTCCCTTGGCACAATTGCTTCCTTGCTCCCGCCAACATCTTTGGCACGCAAGACCCTAACCTGGGACTTAGGATATAAGGTTTTCTACAGTTGTGGGGCTTTATCATTTTTGGGTAACAAGACTATGATTGTGCCATTAAACATGAAGCTATAGGCATTTTGTATTCTATCATGGTTGGCGCCTCTATCGAATTGCCAGGGTCGCCCCACTTACAGATGACATGCATCCATGACTACAACATCACACCACACTTTGTCCTAATACTTCGACCCAATGGAAACTAAACCAAACATCATTTAGAGACGGTTCCTTGGTTTCTTTTCTTGAGCCAAGACAACTTATATGGGTTTGGATCATCCTCTATTTTCAACCCGTGCTCTTAAACAACTTCTTTGGAGACAACATTCTCACAGCTTCCCAAGTCTACCAATAGGTAGCATACCCTCTTGCCAATGGTGCACATTGTCTGGAAGATGTTACTCCTCAGCCAATTGTCTCCCCCTTCTTCCTTTAGAGCAAAGCAGACCCACCTCACCATAAGTAGACAGCCCTCATCACCTGCAACTGTTTCTTCTCCTTGTGGCGCTAGCTTGTTGCTAGCCTCTTCCTCAACTACCATGCCATCTTCAGCTTGGAGACCTTCGATGTACAATCCCTTACCCGGTCTATCACTCTTCTGACATGCAGTGGCATGATGTCCCATCTCTTTTAACTTAAAAAAACCTATTCTGGAGCCACTCGCCAATTCCTTTCCAAGGTTGGCGGCCACTAGCTTCCCTTGCATATCCCAGTTGATTGGTAGTCGTACCTGGTCATGCCCACTATCCTAAGTGCTCCCAGTACCACCAACTTGACGACACCTCTATCACTTCTCGAATTTCATTGCCCTTTAACTCACTTCTAAGACTGAAAAGATGTCGAACATGTTTAACACCTCTTGTATCGACTCCTTCGACCCAGCAACATACCTATCCGCCAGTTGCTTCTCCGATTCAGCCAAGTCATTCCTGGCGATTAAAAAGTAGAACTCTGCCGTGTACTCCTCAATAGTCTTGGAATTCTGACGCCAACTCTGAAGGTGCTGATACATCACCTTGGTGTGATTGTGGGGTAGGAAGGTGCTTCTCATATGCTTCTTCATCTTTTCCCACATCGCCTTCCCATATCGAAGCGATGAGAGCTTTAACCACTACCACCAGGCGACGACCCTACCTCATAACTGGCTTACAACCAATGGCGTCTGCTTCCTCTCTTGAACCTCCTGGAACTCAAGGACTTTCTCCACCTGCAGCAAGCCAATCCTAGAACTCCTCCAGGCGACTTTTGCCATTATACTCTTGAACCCGTCGCTGGTGGGTTTTGAGGGTGTTCATCTTGTTCTTGATCGAGATTTGCACCCAATTTAATCAAGCACCGTCCCATATGCCAGAATTTCTCCTCCAGATCCTCGATCCTCCTCCCGTACTGTCACTGGCCATCACATTCATAAACGTCTCTGATGACAGTGTTTCTCAATTGGCCACGGGCCATCTTAGAAGTCATCCTGAGCTCTGATACAAACTGATGCAGCTTGTAGATGGAAAAGTAAACGGCCTACGCTTAATTTCTTATTACAAAAATAATTAAGAGAGAAGGGAGGTGAGGATATAGTCTTGGTTCTCACAGCCCAAGAACAAGAGAAAACCCTAAATAGAGAGAAAATTCTAAAAACTAATGAACTATGAAACCCTAGCTAGCCCTTTCTTTAACTACAGGAGCTTTCCTATCTAGACTAAAAATCCTAAATTAAGATCAATGGTTGAAATTGTAATCCATGTTCTTCTTCTGGCAATCCATGTGATCTAACTAAAACAAATACTAAAATATAAAAGAGATAAATACAAATAAATCAATACTAAATTGTCTGCTAAGTTAATAACTAAAGTCCTTGTTGATGTAAACTCTCCCTATCAGCTGCATCTTCTACTCGCCAACCACGGTACCCGCCAAGCTCTACGCCATCCCACCAAGCAACCCCCAATCCAAAAGGCGGCACTGCATTAGGGCTTCCACTAAATGAGTGGTGTTTATCATTGCATTTCATGTCGGTAAAGCTAAGGCATTACTTTCTTGCCTTTATGATTCATGCCATTGCCCAAATAGATATTTCTTGTTGGATAAAGCAGTGAATAGGGGAAGGCTAAATAATTGGGGTTTAGTACTGCTCTCCACTTTGACTTGGTTTATGTGTCCCATAGAAGTCGATAAAAGGCCAAGCTTTGGCTATTTTCCTTGAGGTGCACCCCAAGTTTTGTGACGTCAACTCCTTCAATAAGGGGGAAACTTTGGTAGTATCAATTGTACCATGAAAGCAACACTTTCACATATGACTTGTAAAATGTCTTGGGAAAACAAAACCCTCTTCCTCTTTGAAATGGCACTCTTAGGGCTTAGGGATCTGAATTAAGGACTGAGAGTGACTTTGTATTGGTGAATTCTCCAATTTATGGTGTTGGAAAGACCTAGGATAGTAACGTCTATTTGGAATGATATTTGAGACAAATGGCAAAAGTTCAAAAATCTATATAGAGGCAGGAAATTCAAGGTTGTGCTAGGAGATTTTCCTAAAGTACTATACTTGTTTTGTATCAAGAGGGAATACATGTTTAAAACTAGAGAGGCCAAAACCTATGAATCCTCTTTTTCCTCTGAAACCATCAATGGAGTCGGTGATGTAACGTTTATGGTGGTAGAGTGAAGATGAAAGATTTTGAATGGATAATTGTTCCTATATTAAATTAAGGTCAGGTGAGTACTTTTAAAATGAGTGTTGTTAGAATGACCGAAAGATGAGGAATCTCGCCTTTAAAGGAAATTCTCAAAAGCTTATTGGGCTGCTAGATTTTTAATATCGACTATTCGAAGGCCTCAATGAGGAAAATCATTGAAGCATGGATGGAGACTTATGGACTCGAGCCACTTCCATTAAGTCTCCTAATAGGCAAGAAAATGCGTGTTATGATTCAAGATCAATCTGTTATGATTCAAGGTGAATCTTCGATCATAGCCTGGAAGAGAGAGTATGAAATGAGAAAGAATTGAGATTAAGATGAAAATTAGAGAGAATAGAGATGAGATGTAGAGAGAATTAGGAGAAAGAGAAGATATTTTCTATTTTCATCAGAAGTAGAAAGAATTGGGAGAAAGAGAAGATATTTTCTATATTCATTAATGACCATTACAATTGCAAGAACATCCTACTTACACTACTCTTAGCAATGTCGATTACAAAGCAAAATATCTACAAATGCATTTCACCTGGACAATTCATTATCTACCAACTACTTAACCAAACTTCCCACCATATCAACTACCTTTCATGAGTATTAAGCCAATACAAGAGCAATACGGCTAATACAATCCAAGGCATTGCTATTTGACCCATACTCGTGGCTTATACTACTTAATTGCTGCCTAGGAATTATTATTACTAAACCCTATATGCTCATTATACTAGAATCATGATAATACTCCCCGCTTTTGAGATTCTTGCCTCAAGCATCTTAGTAGGAAGTTGTAGCTTCAAAACTTTTATTGGTGCTGAATTTGCAGTTTGAAGTTGCTTATTAACTTGTATTTACACCGCAACAACTTGGACCTCGAATCAAGTAGCATGTCTTCTCTTTATCTAAAAGAAATTCATTCTAGTGGCTGATCAAAGATCCGCTTCCATTTGAACGCATTAGCTCATACTTTAGCCTTACATTCGCTTCTGCCACTAGTTTATGAAAAACTTGCAAATCTCCGCCCATTTGAGGGGCTAGACTATGAAATTCCTGTTGCTTTTGATAAAGATATAAATGTTCCTGGAGCCTTGAGGATTCTCACAAGCTTGCATACCATTCTCCATCTTCCTCTTCAAGCCTTTCTAACTTGTTGCTGCAATGTCAGAGCAACAGATCACTACATCTTCTTCGAAGCTTTAAGTCCATTTCTCCGCAGCAACTTCCCTTCTTTCCTTAACATACTGTTTCCAAGCCACCAATGCCATCTTTTGCATCAACCTTTGGCTTAGTTTACTAACCTTGGATGCAAAAAATATGCTGACATCACCTTCAAATCACTTACCAGTGCACAAAACTTGCATATACCCTTGAGCAATTGGACCTTTGGCTAGAAATTTGCAATCTTTGCCAAAACAAGATAAGTCCTCAGGTGCCATAGCTGAACTCAAGAATGATTCATTCACTTTTTGAAATCTCAAGGAAGTCCAACTCTCTTCACTTGGCATATAACTCTCGAGTTTTAGATTCCTCTCAAAGCCTACAGCCCCTGCCTGAACCTCCTTTTGATTCTAGCATTCGAATCGAGCTCTGTAGCAAAAAAGATTTAGGACACTCTGTATTCTAAGTTCTTTGAGCATCCCTTCTCTTCTCAACATTACACTCAAAATACGCCTATCCTTGATGTAACTTGAACATTGCAACATCTTTGAACATATCTAGATCAATAGCTGATCTGCGCATATTGCCCTTGCTGATCTGCATGATTGTAATAGCTAGAAATGCCCCTCATCTCACGCTTAACCTTTTAATAGAAGCATTTTTCTTCGTACTATCGAATTAATCAATTTCCTCAACTTTTTGGTAACATTGAATCGCACTTAAGCGATAATACACTTCACAATAAGTTTCAAAATTAGCTTGTTACTTCCAAGGAAAACATTTTGCTTTCTCATGAACATCTTCTTGCAGTTGGAGTATAGGCCAAAAGAATTCAGGAGGCCTTACATTTTGTTATACTCTTAGAAGATGTCCTTACTCTTACCGTGACTAACACAAGCATGTTGCTTTTGTCCTAACTTTCTTTAATTCAGTACCAGAGGCCATCAAAATCAATTTGGATTGACATTTAAATCCAAACATGACCTCTTGATTGCCATTATATCCCACGCTTTGAGTCTTCGTTCCTTTTCTTCTCTCTGTGGAACTAATTGTGAAATGAATTCCCTCAGCATTTTGATTCTAAGAATGGAAGTGTTGCCTAACAATGATGTCTATCATCACTTCTTCTTTTGGACATTCAACAACGTGCTCTAGTTTGCTTGGATTAGGCGGCCTGTTGTTAGTGCTCAAAGAGGAATAAACACTAGCTCCACTCAATTGAGCCTACCATTGGACATAATCTTGCTAATATCCAAGCTGAGTTGGATCTACTGCCTGTTTTGGATGAATAACAGAATTTTTCTTAGCTGAATTTGTGTGAATTGCAGCTAGAACACACTGGTTTCTTGCTGAATATGTATCTTTGCGGATGGAATTCCACCTCTTTCTTGCTAATTTAATTGTCCTTTTGCTCCATGAGTATGCCTCAAGTCTATCAAAGGATATCATCACCACCTTAAGCTACTCCAAAGTCATATTCTTGAGCACATAAAGCTTTTCAAGAATCAGCTTATTTGACTCAAGGAGTAGGAAATCTAGAGGCCTTCCCTTGTAAACCAAGATTGCTTTTTCAATGCTCTTAATCTCTTGGTTGCATAGCAATTCTTGCGGCTAAGACAAATTGCCCACTTAATCTCAGTGTTAGGCTATAATGTAAGCTTCAAATGCAACAATCTGATGCTTAAAACTTTAATGTATATTTCCAATTTTTAAGCAGTAACAATCGATGGCACTGCATCTGGTTCAACAGCATGCAATGGTACAATTCCTCCTTGACTTGCCGCTGAAAATGTAGTATTGGGCCTCTAAATTTCAGCCAACCCGCATTTATCATGGATCTCAAAGGCTTGCATGAAGTTAGCATGCTGATTTACCTCTGCAGCTTCAAGATTCAAGCTAATTCTAGCACTACCAATCGCATGCTCAACTTCTTGCTCAATTCTCTACTGTGACTATTGTTTAAAAGCAGCATTAAGTTCCCCCTTTCCTGGATCAAGAGGTCTAAAATTTTCCTGATTTCTCACTCTATTAACCACTTGAGTGTTCCTCACTTCAGCTTCTAGATTAGCCTCATGTCTTTCCAAGTTCAGATAATGTACAAATTTCCATTTCACTGTTGGCACTTTCATCTACTTCAGATTATCTTTCTTAGGCTATAAACTTGACACGCAAACCTGAAGAGATTCTTTCTTCTTCAGCTTACATTGTTGATCTTGCATCCTTGAAGCCTCAATCACATCCTTGAGCTTACTCCCTTTTAGTCTTCGCTTAAATTTCTTGCTGGCTCCATGCTTCTTGCTGCTCGGATGCAACTTGGGCCCAAGATTTTGCTAAGTTAATTGCTTCAATCTTAGTGATCTCTTGTTGCTTACTTCAATCATGGGCTTAAATTTCATTGCTACTAGATTTGGTAACAATAAACCCTTATACTTATAAGATTGCTGCCTCACCTTGTATGTCCCCATCATATCTTTAAAAATCTGTAATATCTTCTGAAATGTTGCTAAAAAATTTCTCCATTCCTCTGAATTGATTCAGCAAAAGAAACAACATCAATTTTTGCCTTGATTAATGCAAAACAATCACCTAATTCAGTAAATTTGAAGACAAGGACAACACTAATGAAATATCCTAAATGTGTATGCAACTGCAGCCAATAAACTCAACAACTCAGCACGATCTGGTGCCATGAATGAAACTCAGAAGCTTGATCGAATGTAAATTCAGCGAGTTCGAATGCAGATTTAGCTAGCTCGATCACAAGATCAGTGACTCAAGATACAAGTTCCAACTAACTATTCACAATAACAGTAAGCTTTTGAGCATGAAATTGAAGCACTGAACTTGATTTAGTGTAGTTTAAGCTTGATCTAATGCAAATGCAGTCCAATGGAATGCAAATTCAACTCAATCGGAAGCAAATTCATAAGCTTTGAAACCAATTGTTATGATTCAAGGTGAATCTTGGATCATAATTGAGATTAAGATGAGAATTAGAGAGAATAGAGATGAGAAGTAGAGAGAATTGGGAGAAAGAGAATATATTTTCTATATTCATCAATGATCATTACAATTGCAAGAACGTCCTACTTATACTACTATTAGCAATGTCGGTCACAAAGCAAAATATCTACAAATGCATTTCACCTAGACAATTCATTAACTGCTAACTACTTAACCAAACTTCCCCCCACATTAACTACCTTTCATGAGTACTAAAGCCAATACAAGAGAAACATAGCTAATACCATCCAAAACATTGCTAATTTGACCCTTATTCATGACTTATACTACTTAATTGTTGCCCAAGGATTATTACTACTTAATGCCATATACTAATTATACTAGAATCATGACACAATCTTGGGTCATAACCTAGGAGAGAGAGAGCATGAGATGGGGAAGAATTGTGATGGAGGTGAGAAAGTAGAGAGAATTGAGAGGAGAAAGAAGATATTTTCTATTTCATGAATTAGCGTTACAAATGATGAAACAAGGTACTTATTCTACCTAAGGAATAAGGCGGCAAAAAACCAACGAAATATCTAGTATACTAACCACTTAAACCGACATTCCCTCCAAAACTAGATTTTTAAAAGCTAAAGTATAACACGGTTAAGTGGGCGCTTATTACAAGGAGTTACTACTTAATCAACTGAAGGACATTCATCAAAATACTCCCTCCTAAGAAAAGATTCTTGCCTCAAGAATCAAAAATTGGAAATTGACTCTTAATGAACTCTAAGATCTTTCCAAGTTGCATCTGATTTCTGAAGGTTGGCCCATTGAATCAGCACTTGCCGAACTTCCTTGCCATGTTGTTAGACAGTGCGGTTACCCAAAATTGCCAAGGGCTCTTGAAGAACAATGCCATTTGACGAAGCAAGATGAGGTGGAACTAGACATTTTACATCAACAGCATCATGTTTCTTTAACAGTGATACACGGAACACTGGATGAAGAGCAACATCCTGAGGCAGATCCAAGCGATAAGCCACTGATCCTAGCTTCTGCAGAACCTTATAAGGACGAAAATACCGAGCACTCAGCTTCACATTATTGTGTACTGACACAAGGGATTGATGGTAAGGCTATAATTTCAGGTACACCATGTCTCCAACTTCAAAAGATCGATCAGTTCTTCTTCTATCCACAAAGAATTTCATTCAGGACTGAGCAAGCTGCAGATTATCTTTTAACTGATGAACTATGTATTTTCTATATTATAAAATGTACCTGACTTCAGCTATATTGGTTACTTCATTTTGTGACACAACTGGAAATGAGGGATCATAACCGTACAAATCTTTGAATAAAGTAGTGCCCAAAGAAGAATGAGCATGAGTGTTGTACCAAAATTTTGCCAACGACAGCTATCTACACCAATGCTCGGGGTTATGAAATGACATACTACGCAAATGTTGCTCCACACATTGATTCAACCTCTCAGTCCGACCATTCGACTGTGGATGATAAGAAGAACTTAGGGCAGGAGTAAATCCCAAGAGCTCGAACAATTCCTTCCAAAAATTACTTGTGAACAATCTATCCCGATCAGATAGGATGGTTTGAGGATGACCATGAAGTTTATAAAATGCTATCTAAGAACGCCCCTGCAAGTCTTTCCGCATATATAAGATGATTAAGCGCAATAAAATGCCCATACTTTATGAAATGATCTACCACCACACAAGTGATCTCCTTCCTTTCAGACTTGGGCAGTCCTTCTATAAAATCCATACTTTCGTGTTGCCACACTCCTTCTAGAATTGGAAGAGGTTGAAGTAACCCCGAATAAGGCACATGATCACTCTTAGTGTGTTGAGACACATCACAAGTTTGCACACACTCTATTACTTCCTTCTTTAATCCCTGCTAGTGAAAATGCTGCTTAAATATTTGGTAAGTCCCTTAAATACCTGAATGTCCCCCCAAAGCTGAAGAATGGAATGCCATGATGACTTGCTTCCTTAAATTAGTGGTTGTACCAATGTAAAACCTACGCTTGACTCTGGTAATGCCATTAATCAGTGTGAGATCAGCAGCAGCAGCCTCTGCTAATGGCCGCTGAATACTCAAGGTTGTTATGTGATCACGAGCAAATTGATCTTCTGCTTAAGACTTGTACACTTCTCACATCCAAGAAGGCAAAACAACTGTGATAGCTGAACAAAATGTTTAATTAATTCCTTCCTGTCTTCTTGGCAATGCATCAGCAGCAGTGTTTTCCTTTCCTTTTCGATACTCAATGGAATAATCGAACCCCAACATCTTCATTAACCCCTTGCGTTGCACCCTGGTCGTAATCTTTTGCTGCAAGAGGTATGTTAGACTCCGATGGTCTGTTTTGATAATGAAATGATGGCCCTCTAGATACTGTCTCCACTTCTGAATTGCCATCAAAATAGCTAAGTATTCCTTCTCATAAATGGACAAGCTCAAATGTGTTGGACTTAAAGCTTGACTGAGGTAGGTAGTAGGCCTTCCCTATTGGGATAACAATGCTCCTACTCCTTTGCTACAAACATCAGTCTCTATACCAAAAGACTCACTGAAATCATACATCCTCAACACCGGATCTAAATCTTAAATCCCGCCATTGATTCTTCCACTCTATTTATTAATGAGGTTCTCCGGCTGTGATTGATATAAGAAGTACTTACTCTCTTTGGGAGGCAGCTGAACACATCGCCAATTTCAAGTTCTCAAAAGCTTCTTAAGCTGTAGGAGACCAAACAAAGGAATCCTTCTTGAGAAGACCATTCAAAGGCTTAGCAATGACTCCATAGCCCTAGATGAACATCCTGTAATAACTTGTGGGGCCTAAAAACCACCTCTCAATTACTTGAGGGAAGTGGGAATTGGCCATTGTTTCATAGCTTGAAACTTGGAGGCATCAGTTGCAACCCCATCTTAGTAAATTATATGACCCAAGTATTCTACTTGAGCTTGAACAAAGGAACACTTGGAAAGTTTGGCAAAGAGTTTATGCTTGGCCATTATATTAAAGACTTGAAGCAGATGGGAAGCATGAGATTCCATTGTTGGGCTATAGACTAATATATCATGAAAGAAGACAAGAACAAATTTTCTCAAGAATGGTTTAAAAAAATGGAATTCATCAAACTTACGAAAGTGGCAGGAGCATTTGATAAATCGAATGCTATAACCACAAACTCAAAATGTCTATGGTGTGTTCTAAAAGCTGTTTTGTGTATATTTGCTCTGCTATACGAATTTGATGATAACCTGGCCTCAAGTCTAACTTTGAGAACTGCACTGCACCATGGAGCTCATTGAGTAAGTCATCGATTATGGGAATTGGAAATTTTTCTTTGATGGTGAGTGAGTTTAATTGCCTATAGTCAGTACACATTCGAGATGTACCATCCCTTTTCTTGACTAAAATCACTGGGAAGCAAAGGGACTGTGGGTATGCCTAATGAAATGAGTTTCCAATAGCTCCTCCACTTGTCTTTCAATCTCATTCTTTTGTGAATGGGGGTATTTATATGGCCTAAGAATTATTGGATTAGAGTTTACTTTGAGGGGAATAGCATGGTCTAGGGTTCTTTTTGGTGGCCATGAAGTTGGTAGCTCAAATAGATCCTTAAAGTCATGCAACAACCTATTAATTGATAGATTAGAATTCACCTTAGCCTCCAAAGCAACTGCACTAGGAGAAAATAGCTGTCCAACCCACTAAATATTGCTTTTCTTTATCACTCCTTGCAGCCTCTTGCAACTCATAATTTGCAAGCTTCCTTGCTCAACAATACCTTGCAGCGAGACTGAGGCTCCTCCCTTTTCAAAGGATACCGTCAATTGAGTAAAATCTAACACAATTGGGCTGATTGTTTTCATCCAATCCACCCCTAAGACCATGTCACAGCCTCCTAACTTCAGCATCTTGAAGTCATAAGTGAATTGATGGCCCTAAATACCCCATTGGAACTCTTTACACTTCATCTGTGTTAACATCGAATTCCCATCAGCTACTGGCACTACAACAGGGCTTGTTCTTATGAGTTCATGACCCACTATCTTAGCTATCTTAGGATCCAAGAAGCAATGGGTACTTCCACTGTCAATTAGTATCAACAGGGACATGTGCTTTACCTCTCCTTTGAGTCGGATTGTGTTATGAGTGCCATTCCTAATCAAAGCTTGATCTAAAATCTAAACCTCTTCCTTTTTTGAATGCCCTTGCAATCCCTCCACCTGATCGCTTTGATATGCTATTTCCTCTTGATTCTCATATGAGTCATCACCAGTCACTGTCAACAGCTTAGGATTGCATTTGTGACCAAAGAAGTATCTTTGGTTCCACTTAAGACATAATCTCCAAGCTTTCTTTTCCTCTAAACTCAAAGTGTTAGCTGCACTTGGTGCTACTTGCTGTAAAGGGACAATTGCCTTGCCCTTCTGTCCTAATTCGGGATCTATTAAAACCATGGATTCGAACAATCTGGTTTTGAAGTATGCTTTGGACAATGTAGGAGGCTTAAGAGCCTTAATCAAGTTCTTGATCTTAGGTTTAAGACCACTAATGAAGCTAGACAAGTAATAAGCTTCACTTTCTCCTGGATTGATGGACATCATCATTGCTTTCGAATTCTCAAATTAGGTCATGTATTCCTTGACACTACTCACTTAAGCTACCTTGTTGAATCTATCAACTACTTCTCCTGGATCCTCATCACCATACCTTTCACATAACTCATCAACCAAGTCTTGCCAATATATGGTTGGATTGCTCACAATTAAGCTATGGAACTAAAGTTCTTGATGTCCTTGTAAGTAGATTGCAGCCAATTGAACTTTTCGAGCATCAGGAATAGCAAAAAATGAAAGTATCTTTCACATCTCTGTATCCACGACTGAGGTCGTACTCCATCAAAGGCATCAATCTCCACCTTAGGTTAGCGAATTCTAGAATTCTTCACCAATTGCAGTCCCTCAGTAGGTTCTTCAGCTGACTTAGGATAAAAAGGATCAGGAGGTCTGCCTCCCATAGGAAGAATTCCAACTCCTGCAAGTGCTACTTGTCTATTGATTTCCTGCATTCCGATTAACTACTGCTGTGATTACTATACTGTCATCATCAAATTTCATTTGCTGTCACAATTGATCAAATTGCTTTGCTTGATTTGATCCAGTATTTACTATACTAGTCATTACAACAGATTTCTTTCCTTTAGCCAGCTTGATCAAAGCAATTACCACAGCCAAAACAAAAGCTCTGATGCCAATTATTATAATTCAAGATCAATCATGGATCATAACCTAGGAAAGAGAGTATGAGATGACGAAGAAGTGAGATAGAGATGAGAAAGTAGAAGGAATTTGGAGAAGAAAGAAGATATTTTGCTATGTCATGAATAAGCATTACAAATGATGAAACAAGCTACTTAAACCACCTGAGCAATAAGGCGGCAAAAAACCAACAAAATATCTAGTACACTAACCACCTAAGCCGACATTCCCTCCAAAACTAGATATTTAAGGGCTAAAGCATAACATGGCAAAGTGGGAACTTATTACAAGGAGCTACAACTTGACCAATTGAAGGACATTCATAACATTACGTAATGTCGCTAAGCATGTAACTCCAAGGGTAAGATCACTACAGAACTTCACAGTGCACAAACAGGCCTTTGAGACCTGCTCAAATGGAGTTGATGGCACCTGGCCCCTTATGTGGTTGAAGGGTCCAGATTCATGGCAAAGGATTGGGTTTAACCATTGACTTTTTTACAAACAAATTGTGTCAATACGACTTTATCCTAAATTTTGTTTGGTGAAAGTCAAAAATGTCTAGTGGACTTAAGATAGTTCACTAGAAGATTGAGGTAATGCCTGCTAATATATCCTTGTCCAAGTTGAGGTCATGAACTAGGGGTTCCGGAATATCGTTCAACAGAGGAGGGTCACATGGAGTCCTTCCCATGGAAGGTAATTTCAATTAGTAAATTTCTCTTTTTTTTTTTTTTTTCTCAAAACCCCATTCTTGTGGGACATCAAGAACCTTCTGTTAGCTTCCAATTAGGAATTGAAAGTCTAATCTTATAGAAGAAAGAGTTAAGGTGAGAAGAGAAGTGAAAGGGGATGAGAAGTAGAGAAAGAGATGAGAAAAGAGAGAGAATTCCAAAAGGAAATCATTTTATATTCATTGAATACCTGAATTACATGTTTAAGATCCTATTTATAGACCTTTGGACACAATGCATCAAGAACAGCCGACTAAACCCCAAATAACAGCTTTTCCCACCAATTTCTGCAGCAAGCCTCCAAGTTTGACCCGCGTTTGACCAATAACCTCTTCTGGCGCCTAAAATCGACTTAACTAACTTCTAAAAACATACAACTAAACATTTGGGACAATAACCAGCCACTGCTACTAGAAATTACAATTAAATTCTAACAATTCATAACATTCCCTCCCTCTTGAGAAACTTCTTGTTCTCAAGAAGTGAAGCTTGGGAATTGGCTCTTCAAGAAATTGCAATTTTCCCAAGTCATCAAACTCTTGTTCAAGTTGCACCAAGTCACCAGTACCTCCTGCACAGCCCCGTGATCGTGCTGCAGCGTCCTCCTAGCCTTTACAGCAACAGGTTGCAACACCAGTAGCCCGTTTGTTTCTGCAGCAGGAGGTTCCCGAGCAGCTGCAGCACCCTTCTTGACCTGCTTTTTAAGTAGGGACACATGAAACACAGGGTGAATGTATGAATGTGTAGGTAAGTCTAGCTTATAAGCCACATTGCCAATTTTCTCCGGATTTTGTACGGGCCAAGGTATCGAGCACTTAGCTTGACATTACGCCTGACAGCCAAGGAGGACTGCCTATACGGTTGTAATTTAAGGTAGACCATGTCACCAACGTCATAGCTTTTGTCTACCCTTTTCTTGTCTGCATAGTACTTCATCCGAGCTCGGGCTTGTTGGGGATTGTCCTTAAGCACTTGCAACAATTGTCTCCTCTGCTGCACAAGATCTGTTGCTGCAGAGTCAATAACCTTCGGTTGTTGTAACATCATAGGAGAGGGAGGAGGATAGCCATACAATGCTTGGAAGGGTGAAGTTCCAATATATGTATGAAAGTGGGTATTAAACAAAAATTGGGCTAAGGAAAGCCAATGGTTCCACTCCTTGGGCCTTAGGAAGACCATACTCCGAAGGTATTATTCTACACATTGGTTGACTCGTTCAGTTTGGCCATCCGTTTGAGGATGATAAGAGGAACTGAGTGCCAATGTGGTACCCATCAACTTAAACAACTCCCTCCAAAACGTGCTTGTGAAAATCTTGTCTCGATCGGATACAATAGATTGAGGCAATCCATGTAATTTGTATATGTTGTCAAGGAAGATCCTTGCCAATTTTTCAGCGGTGACGGGTCGAGCAAGAGCAATGAAATGACTATACTTGGTGAAACGATCCACCACTACCCATATAACCTCCTTGCCTTCAGACTTCGGTAGTCCCTCAATGAAGTCCATGCTAATGTGGATCCGAGCTCCATCTGGGATGGGAAGAGGTTGAAGCAGTCCTTTGTATCGATGATTTCCCAACTTCGTTTGTTGGCACACTTCACAAGAATTTACATAATCACTCACCTCTTTTTTCATGCTCAGCCATGTAAAATATGCTTTAACTCTTTGATAAGTGCCTTCTACACCAGCATGACCTCCCCAAGCAGCATCGTGTGAGGCTTGGATGACCTGTTCTCTCAAATCAGTAGCAGAACCCACATACAACAGCCAGTTGATTCTGATCACACCCTTCTGCACGGTAATAACGTTCTGCAGCAGCGATGTTTGCCTTGGGTTTAAGGACAGCAGCAATAAGTTTCTCCTGAGCAAAAGGATCTCTCTCATAGGACTTATGTAGCTCTTCCACCCATGAAGGTATTGCGACGGTAACAGCAGTGCAGGTACCCTGAACATCGTCTTCAAATTGCCTTGACAGTGCATCCGCAGTAGCGTTCTCCTTGCCACTTCTATACTCTATGTCATAATCAAGGCCTAACATCTTCATGTGACCTTTCTTTTGAATTCGGGTCATGATCTTTTGTTCAAGGAGATACTTGAGGCTTTGATGATCCGTTCGAATGATGAACTTGTGACCCTTCAAGTATTGCGTCCATTTCTCCACAGCTAAGAGAATTGCTAGATACTCTTTCTCATATGTCGACATAGCTTGATGTTTAGGGCTAAGAGCTTGGCTCAAGTAAGCAATAGGCCTTCCCTTTTGAGAAAGAACAGCCCCTATACCAGTACCACTTGCATCGGTCTCCAAAACAAAGCTCTCGATAAAGTTCCGCATTGTCAAAACTGGTGCAGCACACATTGCGGCTTTAAGGGCTTCAAAAGTAGCTTGAGATCTCTCACTCCACCTAAAATCATCCTTCTTCAAGAGCTCGGTTAGGGGTTTGGCAATAGAACCATAACCCTTAATAAATTTTCTATAATACCTGGTCAATCCCAAAAATCCCCTCAATTGCTTCCTAGGTGATCGGAATTGGCCTTTCTATTATCCCTCGTGTGAGATAATATGTCCCAAATACTCGAGCTTATTTTGAGCAAACAAACATTTGGACAACTTGGCAAAGAACTTGTGTTGCCGCATCAATACAAACACTTGTCTGAGGTGAGAGAGATGAGCTTCATATGTTGAGCTATAAATCAGTATATTGTCGAAGAAAATGAGCACTGACTTCCTCAGATAAGGCTTGAAAATGTCATTCATGGCCGCTTGGAAAGTGGCCGGGGCATTTGTTAAACCGAAAGGCATAACAACGAACTCGAAATGGCCATGATGAGTTTGAAAAGCTATCTTATAGATATCCAGCTCGAGAAACCTGATTTGATGATATCCTTGCCCCAAATCAAGCTTTGAAAAGAAGCAAGCTCCATGTAGCTCATCAAGCAAGTCGTCTATGACCAGAATAGGAAACTTGTCTTTCAGGGTTGAAGCATTCAACCGACGGTAGTTAATACACATTCTGGCCGACCCATCCTTCTTAGTCACGAGGATCACAGGTGAAGCAAAAGGAATACAGCTCGTTCTAACAAAACTCATGTGAAGAAGCTCTTCAACCTGCCGCTCAATCTGTGTCTTTTGGCCGTGTGGGTATCGGTATGGCCTAATCTTGAATGGCTCAGCATTACCACGCAATGGAATGGCATGGTCTACACTTCTTTGAGGAGGAAGACTCTTAGGCTCCTTAAAAATGTCCCCAAATTCATCAACTAAGGTCTGCACCACCTGTTGAATACCCTGCTGCAGCTCAACCGAAGATAACATGAACAATTGACCAATTCATTGTATTGCCTTCTTCTTGATTCCATCGTGTACAATTTTGCCATCAATTAACTTGAGATGAGCCTCCTCTGACATACCTTTCAAGGACACTTTGGTGCCATGAACCTCAAATGCCACGGTCATCTTATCAAAATCAAATATAGCCGGGTTGAAGGTCCTCATCCAATCCACCCCAAGCACCATATCACAACCACCCAAAGGAGGAACTCTAAATCAAAGGTGAAGTGATGTTTTTGCATAGACCATGGGAATGCTATGCACTTGTTATGAATTGTTAACAAATTGCCATCAGCCACCATTACTTGTAAATGATGAGTCTTTATTGCTTCATTCCTAACCTTCTTACTCGACTTGGGATCGATGAAGCTATGTGTACTTCCACTATCAATGAGGATAATGATGGAATGTTTTCCAGCCTTGCCTCTGATTTTGATAGTGTTATGAGCTCCACTCCAGGTTAAAGCCTTCATTGATATTTCCACTTCATCTTCACTCAAATTCTCTTGTGAAGAGTCTCCAACACTATAAATTTCTGCTGCCGATTGCTCACTGTCCGATTCAGCTTCAGCACGGATCCCTTTAGCACACATTAATGCTTGTGTTTTGCACCTATGTCCAGGCTAATATGGCTGGTTACAACGAAAGCAAAGTCTTACCGAGCTTCTGTCAACAGCACGCTTAAAACCTGTACCAAAACTTGCTCTCGATTGTGATCTGAATTTGCTGCTCAGTTGCTTGAACTTGTCACTCGATTGGACATGAGTAGCTTCAATCAATTTTGCCTTGTTATAGGCACCTGAGAAGGTCTTAGGACCAATAGATTTCACCATATTCTCGATCCTAGGCTTCAATCCACTTATAAAGCAAGAAACATAATATGACTCGGCATCCTCGGGAGCTATAGACAAAACGGATAGCAAGTTGGCTCTTCAGTTCTCAAACCTAAGCATATACTCTCTCACGGTTGAAGTTTGGGATAATTTGTTAAAGTTATGCACAACATCCGTTGATTCACCTTCTCCATAACGTTCACACATTTCTTCTACGAATTGGCCCCAAGAAAGATTCGATTTGCTCTTTAACAAACTATAGTACCAAACCTCATGTTTACCATGTAGATGCACTGCAGCTAGTTGGAGCTTTTCATCATCAGGTATGCTATAATACATGAAATACCGGTCACACTTTCTCAGCCATGATTCCGGTAGTTTTCCATCAAAAGGATCAATTTTGACTCTTGGCTGCCTGTAATTACCACTCCTACCACCAGATATAATGTCATTACTCACTGTTCTATATTGGTAATGTCGATCAGGAGGTCAGTCCAGATGTTCGAGCTCATCAAAGTCAGTTCTGCATTGCCAAGCTTAATTCTGTGGCCTGTTACTGCAGTCAGCATTCAAAGCCTCAGGTCTACAATGTACCTGTCCAGAAGCTCGATCCTAATTATCTGCACCAGTTCAGGTTGCAAGGACTGATTTTCAGCTGATCTGATATTAATTGAAGGTCCTACAGTCGGCTGCACGATCGGAGATTTGCCTCGGTTCCTCATCAGACTTTCGGGCCTGTCAACATTAACTTGCTACTGATCGGTTTCCATCTGATGAAAAATCTGACTTGCAGGCTTCAAAATCGTATCAACACTTGACTGTCCTTGTTTATTAACCTGATCTTGCAATTTTACAATTTTCTCTTCAATTTGTTGCAATCGTGCATCTTTATCCAACATCAATTTTAACATTTACTGAATGCTGTCATTTTGTTATTTAATCTCGAGGCTATGCAGATCAAACTTCGCATCCTGCTGATCAAACCTTGCATTCAGCTGTTCGAACTTGTCATTCAACTCCCGTTGGTGATCAATTGATGCAACAGCACCAGAATCAGACACCGCAGCTGTTACATTTGCTCCTCCAGCCCCTGATCTGGTTCTCACGCCTTCGATCATGTTTTTCTTTGATTTTGCTAGCCTCAATCAATCAATTGATTGCTTGAACCAGCTCTGATACCAATTGTTAGCTTCCAATTAGGAATTGAAAGTCTAACTTTGTAGAAGAAAGAGTTAAGGTGAGAAGAGAAGTGAAAGGGGACGAGAAGTAGAGAAAGAGATGAAAAAAGAGAGAGAATTCTAAAACGAAATCAGTTAATATTCATTGAATACTTGAATTACATGTTTAAGATCCTATTTATAGACCTGTGGACACAATGCATCAAGAACAACCGACTAAACCCCAAATAATAGCTTTTCCCGTCAATTTCTACAGCAAGCCTCCAAGTTTGACCCACGTTTGACCAATAGCCACTTTTGGCGCCTAAAATCGACTTAACTAACTTCTAAAAACATGCAACTCAACATTTGGGACAATAACCAGCCACTACTACTAGAAATTACAATTAAATTCTAACGATTCATAACACCTTTCAAGCAACGAACATCCCATAACAACAGGAGACTCCTGGACTTGTATCACTAAGGATTCTGTGACACAAGGAAGGAGATATGCTTGTGCCAACTGTTAGATGATATTTCTTTATCCTTTGAATTTTAGGGTTTGGCATTGTGTTTTAAATACAAATTGATGAATGATAAATGACAAGATTGTGAAGGGCTTGAGTGTTGGTAGTCACTTACTTTGTTTGAGACATAAGACGTCAAAGGAAACTCTATATTGAAACAATAGAGGCATACAGGGGTACCCCCGTCCTCTACGGTTACGAATATAAACTCTTCAAGGTGGACGAATGCATTTAAATAGTGGTTCTTTAAGTAAGGACAAAAATCACAAGGTAATCAAACTTGATGGGGTATGTAAAGATCTTGAGAGCATAGTAAGTATGAGGTATTCTTTTACTTCCCAACACTTTTGAGTTTGAGCATATTAAATGACTTGATGCACTCAACCCTAGGAATCATCGAATATCTAAACTTAAGGAGTCTTTTTAGATTTTACTATTGTTGAATCTCTTTCGAGCCATGGGGAAATCTCAAATAGACAAAGCTTCGAGTATGTAGGGAAAACCTATGAACATTACGTACATTCCTCTGCCTTAGCCAAAGTGGATTAAAGAGAGTTCCAGCTGGAGAGCTCAAGAATGATTCCCTATACTTGTATAAAGGAAGCGGTCCTTTGAAAGAAGAAGCATCCATCAAGACTTAGAGTCGATCAAAGATCATGGTGAAATCAGTCTCAACCAAGTGCTTGAAAATCCATATAGCATCAATCTCAGCAATGAATTGGAGAGAGATGTAGTGAGAATTTTTTGCCATCAGATATCAAGGATCTCGAAAGTGAAATGAGCGAAGTTGAGGGAGTGAGAACAAGAAAGCTAGGCTTTCACGGAAAGAAATTACAAACAGTTGAGAGTTCCTAGAGATGGACAGTAAGCTGGTGGAAAGTTACTGTTGAGCAGATGCAGGCTCAGAGAGAAAAAGCCTCAAGGGTGGACCATGTTTCACAATCATTCCATCTCTTTGAGAATCCTAGCTAAATGTAGGTCATGATATTTTGAATTTATTCAAACAAATAAAGCATTTATTTCTAATAAAATAGCATGTTTTGGAATGATGTTGGTTTCATCAAGAGGCATAGGTGTCTGGAAAATGACTTAGGGAATAACATAACAGAGATGCAAGCTTGGGGACAATTTGATCTCAATAAAGGTAGAGCTCGAGCTTGAGGAAGTTATGTGGGATGCTAAAGCAAGTGTGGGCCTTGATGCCTATACTGGGAAGGATGAAGACTTGGAGAATAGGGACTTCGTGAAGGGATAATCGTCCTCACAAAAATCCCAGGAATCCAAAAACAAATGCAAATATTTCTTTCGTATCCTCCTTTTCGTGGAACAAGTTGTACTGCAAATTCAAAGTTGCTATTTGTTGTATAATCAATGTGCCGATGATGGTTTTCAAGAAGGTTTTTCTCCTCTACTTTTGGCCATAGTTTCTTCATTGGACCTTCATAGTTAATTTCATTGGTACAAGAGTTTGATGGTAGGTGTTGAGCATGATTTAGTTAATCTTTGACTTGGTGACTTAATTTGGTTCATTTCATCTTAATCTTGTTTGAATTGTACTTGTTTGAGTTATCTTGAGTCAAGGTTGTCAGCTAACCACAAGATTTGTTTCACTCCCATGCCTTTTTGTAAGCTAGTTCTCAACTTTTGAGCATTCAAAGTAAAGCATTTGAGAAGCATTTTGTGTTGCTCCACCCGAACTACTATAGAAGTTAGTTCCATATCCTTTGTTTCTGCCTAAATAGTATAAGACAGTGGATCTTTCATTAAATAAAACCTCGACATAATACACATTAATTGGAATAGAAGTAAAATACAAAAAAAAAAAAAAAAAAAAAAACCTAAATAAATGATCTGTTAAGCTTAGCCGTATTTAATTTTTGCCTAATTACTCCCAAATCATTGTACATTGATCTTCGAGTTTGCTCATAAGCAGAATTCTCTTGTAAACAATCTTCCTATATGAGCAGTGGTTAAAAACCGTGCAAGTGGCTTAACTCTCTATTTTATTTGTCAAGACAAACGAGTCACAATTCATCATTAAGGTAATTATACAATTATTCGTTATATTTCATTGTAACCATGTGGCTAGTTGTAAGACCTTTGACATTTGGATACTGGCATAAGATGATGCCTAGCGTTAAGCGCCTCGCACTCCGATCATTGAATTGACATGGTCATTTGGTTTGCAAACCTTTAAAACTTGATTGGACGCCAGTGAAAAAGTTTGGCTGTGACACTGGGAAAAACGGACCATGACCCAAGCATGGCCCAGAGAGGGCATGTGCGCTGAAAGTAGCACATTGGCCAAGTTAAGGACCACTAGTCAAGTGCATAATCATGCTCAACCATATGCCCATTAGTTGCACAACACTAGTTAAGAACGGACCTTTGACTAAGTGCAATGCACGCGCTATACTGATACGAATGAACATCGATCGAGCGCAAGTGTATGCACAGTGCGCCTCCTTTTTACGGATGAACCAAGCCAAATGGAAATGAGCCTGAGCAGGGCATCAACTGACTGAGGTCCATGCGCTTGTTGCAAAACACTGGCCCAGTGTGCAAGACATAGGTCAGGCACATAATGTGCACAAGTCAGGACAAGGCATAAAAGCTAAGTCCAAGAGCATAGGATGAATGCGCTATGCTAGCGTGACAATGGACCTTCATGCAACATGGCATCAACTCAAGACGGACCTTGAGTGTGCCAAAGTGCTGATGTTAAATTTGGGTGGGCCCATAGACACTCTTAGGTTAAGGCATTAAGCAATGGATGGGTCTAAGGATTGCGCAAGCAAGGCGCGGCGCCAACATGTAGTGCACAGGCACTATGCACAAGCAGGCGTGCTGGATGTCAGGGTGTGTTGTGCAAGGGCGCAGCTCGACACGTGAAATTGTACCTGGTGCATTAAGACGTGCATTGGATGCAAAAGCTTGCGCACATGGTGTGCCACGCTACTTGCCTAAGTGTGCTTGCAGCAGACACATGTAGCAGCCAACGCCAAACACTGGCAGTGCGAGGGGGTGGCACTGGCAGCGCACTGGTTATGCAAAGTGGGCGCAAACCTTAGGATGCATGCCCACGACTTGTCTGGGCTCGATAATGTGTGCGGACATCATCTCCGAGAAAATGAACACTTGGGAAGCCATGCGCATACAAAAAAGTGCTTGGCACATGTGGTTCACATGACTTGACTGTTATTGAGCATGGGTGGTGTTCTGAAGGAAAAACCCTTGAGCCTGAGATTGACTGGAGTTCTTAACCAAGAGCTTGACCAAGTAACTATCGCAAAGTTGGGGGGGAGCTGACCTAGCAATTTTTGGCACCCTTTGACCTGGTAAACCCACCTTCGGGCGGGAAAAGCAACAAGGAGCAGTCTGGGATTTGACTTAATTTCCCCTTGATGAGGCACCCCTCAAGCAAAGTGATAGATTAAGAAAAAACAAGGTGGTGCTAGCTATGCAAAGCCATTACCCCATTGCTATATTATGGGGAGCATTCTAGAACTGCTAGGAAACATTTACAAATTTAAGTGAGATTTGAGGGTTTTCTGTTATAATTCAAAGAGTACTCAATAATTAAAGTCGTTCGTTGTGTCTTGTGTTCCATATCCTGTGTTTATGTTCGTAGATGTTTAATTCCGCTACGTTTGTAAGTGATTTTGTGTGTTTTAGGCTGAGTGAGGCGTAACCTCACTGCCATAATAGGCAGTCAAAAAAATAAATAAATAAATAAAAAATTTGTGACACTAGCCAACAAGAAAATGGGAAATGTCATTACACTTTTAAATTCTAATTGAAAATACATATTTATTATTTCACAGTATGCTTTGTTTGAAAAATAACACAAAGGCTTAGTCAGAAAAATAATATTGAGATTGATAGATTAACCTCAAAAGAGGGAAAATAGACTAGAGTTTCCTAATAGAAGGTCTTCAAAAATGAAGACCTAGAGTTGAACAGAATAGTCCTCGAAAGTAGGCAAGATGGCCTCATGGAATAAAATTGAATGACATAATGAAGGAAAATAGAGATGAACTATCAAACAAAAAGAAAATTGCCACTCTGTGAAGTTCACCCCTTTCTAAGTCTTTTATGGCCCCAAATTGAGCTAGATAAACTAGAATTTTGATTTCCATAGTTAACACGGCTCCCACCACAGAGGTGTAGTCTCAGATAATGGGCTGAAGTGTGCCCTAACTTACTCAGTAACAAGTGAGTCAAAGGAACAAAGCGGACAGGGATGCTATCAATATTTTTGTGTGATCTGGTCCTCCAAGCCACTAAATTTATGTGCACAATTGCACATATTAGGTTAAATTTTAGTCAAGGAAAGAGAACAAGAAATATAGCTTTGATATGAAAGCATGGGTGGATATGGAAGAGCTAAGAATCCGGCTCTAACGAGGAAGTTAAAGACATAAAAGAAGTAGGCAGTTGAATCTATCAATAGTCTTATCTTGAGCATGAGCTTGCAACCTCGAACTTGATCCTAGAGTAATAGCCAATAAAAGAATTCACCTCCAATTCGAATTTGTCGCAATCACTATAAGTACAAGGTCCAAATAAATATAAATTTTGGGGCGGCAAACGACCACACCGCACCATGTTGACTAGTCTACCAGGGCATTGTTAGCTTCCAATTCAAGATTGAAAGTTAACCTTGTAGACGAAAGAGTTGAGATCAGAAGAGAAGTGAAAAGGGATGAGAAATAGAGAAAGAGATAAGAAGTAGAGAGAGAAATTCCAAAGAAAAATCTGATTGTTGTTGATTGAATGCTGAAATTACATGTTTAGAGCTTATTTATACATGATCGGAAACATTGAATCAAGACAACTAACTCTAACCTCCTCTTAACCGACATTGGCGCCAATAACAGCTAGCCCTAGATTTGACTCACCAAGACCAACTATCGACCCCCACCCCCCCCCCCCCCCCCCCCCCCCCCCCCCCCCCCCCCCCGGTGCCAAACCATACCAACTAACATTTGAATACAAGCAAGCACAACAATGAAGCTAAAACCCGAAATACAACCAAAATTACAACTAGAATCTAAAGAATTATTACATTCCCTCCCTCTTGAGAAGCTTCTTGTCCTCAAGGAGTAAAATTTGGGAATTGGCTCTCCAAGAATGTGAGAGTTTCCCAAGTCACAAAGCTCTTGTCCAAATTGCACCATTGCACCAATACTTCTTACAAAGCACCATGTTCCATCTGCAATGCTCTCCAAGCCTTGACAGCAGTAGGTTGCGGCAGCAGAGTGCCATTAGTTCCTGCTTCTGGTGGCTCCCATGAGATCTCAGCTCCCTTCTTGACCTGCTTTTTAAGTAAAGATACATGGAACACCGGGTGAATGTAAGATTAAGGAGGTAAGTCAATTTTGTATGCAACTTTGCCAATTTTCTCCAAAATCTTGTATGAGCCAAAGAAGCGAGCACCTAGCTTGACATTTTTCCCGACATCCAAAGAAGACTGTCCATAGGGTTGTAATTTGAGGTAGACCGTATCACCAACTTCATTGTTTTTGTCTACCCTCTTTTTATCGGCACAAAACTTCATTCTTGCTTGAGCTTGTAAGAGATTGTCTTTGAGTAGCTGTGACATTTGCTTCCTCTGTTGCAAGTAATCAGCTGCTGCAGAAGCTATTGGCATGGGTTGTTGCATCATGAATGGAGTAGGAGGGCTATAACCATACAATGCTTGGAAAGGAGTGATGCCAATAGATGCATGTACATGTGTGTTGAACCAAAATTTAGCTAGAGAGAGCCATCGGTTCCATTCTCTAGGCTGAGTGAAAACCATACTTCGATGATATTGCTCAATACATTGGTTAACACGTTCAATTTTCCCATCCATTTGGGGATGATAAGATGAGCTAAGTGCCAACGTAGTGCCCAATAACTTGAACAACTCCCTCCAAAAATTGCTTGTGAAGATCTTGTCCCGATCTGAAACAATGGATTGAGGAAACCCATGTAACTTGTATATGTTGTCAAGGAAGATCCTTGCTGATCTTTCAGCTGTAACAGGTCAGGTAAGTGCAATGAAATGGCTATATTTGGTGAAATGATACACTACCACACATATGACTTCCTTTCCTTCGAACCTTGGCAATCCCTCAATGAAATCCATGCTAATATTGATCCATGTTCCCTCCGGAATGGGAAGGGGCTGAAGAAGGCCCTTGTAACGATGATCTCCCAGCTTGGTTTGTTGACATACCTCACAAGCCTTAACATACTCACTCACTGCCTTCTTCAAGCTTAGCCAACAAAAATAAGCTTTAATCCTTTGAGAAGTACCTTCTATACTGGCATGACCTCCCCAAGCTGCATCATGAGAGGCTTGAATAATCTGATTCCTCAATTCAGTTGCAGAGCCAATATACAATCTGCCATGAATTCTGATCAGACCCCTCTGCACTGAAATACTAACTTCATTGTCGATCCTTCCTGCATATTTCACTAGGCTAGCATCCACACACTCTTGGGCAAAAGAATCACCTTCATATGACTTATAAACCTCTTCCATCCATGAAGGAATCACTATGGTTGTTGCACTGCAGAAACCTTGTTCAGCATCCTCAAATTTTCTGGATAAAGCATCTGTTGCAGCATTTTCCTTGCCTTTTCTGTACTCAATGACATAATTAAGGCCAAGCATCTTCATTAGACACTTTTTTTGAATCCTCGTTACAATCTTTTGCTCAAGAAGGTGCTTGAGGCTTTGGTGATTCGTTCGAATAATGAACTTGTGACCATCCAAGTAATGCCTCCATTTCTCAACGGCTAAAAGAATTGCTAAATATTCTTTCTCACATGTTGACATAGCTTGATGCTTGGGACTAAGAGCTTGACTCAAATAAGCAATTGGCCTACCTTGTTGGGAAAGAACAGCCCCTATACCCGAACCGCTTGCATCTGTCTCCAGCACAAAGCTTTCAGCAAAATTGGGCATTGCCAACACGGATGCCGCACACATAGCTGACTTGAGGGCCTCAAAAGCAGCCTGAGCCTTCTCCGACCATAAGAATGCATCTTTCTTTAGGAGGTCAGTTAAATGTTTTACAATGGAACCATATCCTTTAATGAACTTCTTATAATACCCGGTCAAACCCAAAAAACCTCTCAATTGCTTCAAGGTAATTGGAATTGGCCAATCTTACATTGCTTGGACCTTAGTAGGATCAGTGGAAACTCCTTCTTGAGAGATGACATGGCCCAAATATTCAAGCTTTGTCTAAGCAAACCAGCATTTGGACAACTTAGCAAAGAACTTGTGCTGCCGCATCACCACAAAGACTTGTCTAAGGTGAATGAGGTGATCTTCATAAGAGGAGCTATAAATCAATATGTCATCGAAGAAAACTAGCACTGATCACCTCAAGAAAGGCTTGAAAACATCATTCATTGCAGCTTGAAAAGTGGCCGGAGCATTTGTTGGGCCAAAAGGCATAACAACAAACTCGAAATGCCCATGATGAGTCTGAAAAGCAGTCTTGTATATATCCAGCTCAAGAACTCCGATTTGATGATACCCCTGTCTCAAATCAAGCTTAGAGAAGAAACATGCTCCATATAACTCATCAAGCAAATCATCTATGACGGGAATGGGAAACTTATCTTTCACTGTCAAAGAATTCAATTGTCGATAATCAAAGCACATTCTAGCCGATCCATCCTTCTTCTTCACAAGGATCACAGGTGAAGCAAAAGGACAATGGCTTGGTCTAATGAAGCTCATGTGAAGTAACTCTTCAACTTGTCTCTCAATTTCTAATTTTTGGGCATGAGCATAACGGTATGGCCTGATCTTAACCGGATCGGCATTTGCACGAAGTGGAATGGCATGGTCCACACTCCTTTGAGGAGGAAGGCTCTTTGGTTGCTCAAAAACATCCTCAAACTCCTCAACTAAGGCATGAACCTCTGGCTTAATGTCCTGCTGCAGCTTAACAGAAGAAATAACAAACAGGTGCCCGAGCCATTGAATTGCTTTCTTCTTGATTCCTCCTTGTAATCGTTTGCCATCAATCAACCGAAGCTGTACCTCCTCGGAGATTCCCTGCAATGAGACTTTAGTGCCATGGACCTCAAATGCTACCTTCATTTTATCAAAATCAAACACCACCGCATTGAAAGTTCTCATCCAATCCACACCTAGCACCATATCACAACCTCCCAAGGGAAGAACTCTAAAATCAAAGGTGAATTGATGATCTTGCATAGACCATGGAAATGCTAGGCACTTATTTTGAGTAGTTATGGAGTTTCCATTAGCCACCATAACCGCCAATGGATGAGTTTTTGTCACTTCATGCCTCACCTTCTTAATCAATTTGGGATCAACAAAACTATGCGTGCTCCCACTATCAATAAGAATAATGATAGAGGTTTTACTAGCCTTGCCTTTGATATGAATGGTATTATGAGCTCCACTCCCGGTCAACGCCTTCATGGATATCTTAACTTCATCATCCAGCAATTCATCTTGTGAAGAAGGATCATAATTGTCTTCCTCAGCGTCTGAATCTTCACTGTTAGAAACAACACCAGCACGGGACCCTCTTGCAGACATGAAGGCCTGAGATTTGCACCTATGACCAGGCTGATAGGGCTGATTACAATGAAAGCATAGCCTCACTGAGCTCTTATCAACAGCGTGCTTAAATCTGGAACCAGAATTCTCCTTCTGCTGCGGTCTATAATTATGGCCTTTGAACTTGTTCTTGTCACTTGAATGGGCTAAGGTAGCTTCAATCAACTTAGCCTTGTTGTAAGCATTAGATAATGTCTTAGGACCAATGGCTTTCACCATATTCTTGATCCTAGGCTTCAATCCACTAACAAAACAAGAGACATAATAGGCCTCTGTATCCTCCGGAGCAATGGATATCATTGACAACAAGTTAGCTCGTAGATTCTCAAACCTGATCATATATTCCCTCACGGTAGAGGTTTGGCACACCTTATTAAAACTTTCCACGACATTCGTTATCTCTTCCTCTCCATATCATTCACACATTTCTTCTACGAATTGGCCCCAAGAAAGATTAGGTTTGCTCTTCAACAAACTATAACACCATACCTCATGATCGCCATGTAAATGTACTACAGCTAGCTCAACCTTTTCATCTTCATGTATGTTATAATATTGAAAATACTGATCACACCTTCTTAACCAAGATTCCGGTTGTTTACCATCAAAAGGATCTATCTCCACTCTCGGCTGCCTGTGCAAACCACTACTTCCTCCAGATGAATTGTCATTACTCACCGATCTTTGCTGAAATTGGCGATCAGGAGGTCTATCTTGATGCTCGAAATCATCAATTGCAAGTCTGTTATGCAAAACAGAATTCGGCTGCCTTGAATTGTGATCTGAATTCAAGCCATTCAATCTGGAATGAACTTGTTCTATGGCACGATCCTAACTTTATGCAGCAATTTTAGCCTGTGTAGGTCGATCCTCAACTGATCTAACTTGTACTGAAAGTCCTACCTCAGGTTGCATCATCGGAGATTTACCTCGGTTCCTGACCAAGCTCTCAGTTCTGTCAATGTTTACTTGCTGCTGAACCTCTTCAACAGGTGGAAGAATCTGACTAGCTGGTTTAAGGATCGCATTAATTGAGGATTCTCCTTGCTTATTCACCTGATCCTGCAATTGCACAAGCTTAGACTCAATTTGCTGCAGTCGTTCCTCCTTCTTGGAGTCATTTTCAAAGAACATCTGTCTCATGCTTAAAAGCATCTATTCAAACAACTTATCAATCTTCTGATCAAGCTTTTCTACATTGCTAAGGTGATCATTGATGTCTCGAAGGTGAGCATTAGTAATGTACTGAGGACCAATTGTAGTTGCTTCACCAGCAACAGTAGCGTAAGAGCGATTTGGACTCACAACCGCAGCTGCATTGGCTCCACCAACTCCCAATCGTGTCCTCACACCCTCAGCCATAGTATGATCATTTTTCTTTTGTTTTGCCAGCTCCAATCAATCAATTGATTGCTTGAACCAACTTTGATACCAATTATTAGCTTCCAATTCAAGATTGAAAGTTAACCTTGTAGAAGAAAGAGTTGAGATGAGAAGAGAAGTGAAAAGGGATGAGAAATAGAGAAAGAGATGAGAAGTAGAGAGAGAAATTCCAAAGAAAAATCTGATTGTTATTGATTGAATGCTGAAATTACATGTTTAGAGCTTATTTATACTTGATCGGAAACATTGAATCAAGACAACTAACTCTAACCTCCTCTTAATTGACATTGGGCCAAAACCAGCTAGCCGCCATATTTGACTCACCAAGACCAACTACCGACCCCCCCCCCCCCCCCCCCCCCCCCTAGGCGCCAAACCAAACCAACTAACATTTGAATACAAGCAAGCACAACAATGAAGCCAAAACCGGAAATGCAACCAAAATTACAACTAAAATCTAAGGAATCATAACAGGCATGGCCTGCACGTGCTTGTGACACACCATGGCCGCTCTAGGTGTACAAGACTTTACCATGTCCAAGGTGAAGTGGAGTCCATAAAGAATTTTTCCGAACTCTAAAAAGTTATTATGTCAGATGATAGAGATTGAACAAAATTGAAGCTTAGATGCCACCTAAAACACAGTACTTTTCCCCATTCGATGGCAGTTAGAAATGCTATGTGTACTTAATTTATACATCAATTTGAGTATTCATTGAGTTGCAATTATTAAAATAGAAAGGGGAAATTATTTAACGTGTATAAACCAAAAATATTTTATCATAATAATTAAATATATTGATGCAGCCTGCTAAGTATTAGGATTGGCAGAGCGCTCGGTGGATTGGCAGGAGGCGCTTGGCGGGACATAGGATTCAAGGCAAAGGCAGGATAGCTGAGATTGACAGCATGATTTAGGATTGACAGCTGGGATTTTTTTGTTTTGGGGGGCGGGGGCGGGGGGGGGATTTGGGCTCAGATTTAATTTCTTTCCCTTTAGCATTTATTTTCTTTCTTTTTTAGCTTAATTATGATTTCTTTCCTTATTAGGCTTCCAAGCGCCTCCACTATGTAAAGGAGACGAAATTAGGGTTTCAAAGTTAGTTCATTGCTTTTAAATTTTAAATCATATTTTGAGTCGCTTTTCTCGGGTTAAGAGAATCGAGCTTAATTTCCTCTTTTCACATTTGTTAAGTAATTAATAAAATTAAAGGGAAGGCCGTTAAACCTTCCTGTGCCCCTATTTTCCAACTTTATGCACTGCATTAGTTGGTATTAGAGCTGAGAACAGTTTCGGAGATGGCCCGTGGACGACAAAGGATCGCTGCTGTCAAAGACGTTAATGATTGCGACCGACAACAGCAGGCCGAGAGGAGGATAAATGAATTGGAGGAGAAATTCTTACGAATCGAGCGTTGCTTGATTCAACTGGGGGTAAATCCTAACCCTGCACCAGGAACTTGGTCCCAACTCCCATTAACACTAGGTGCAAAAAGAGAGGAAACAAATGAACGCTTCCAAAATCCATACCCGAACGAGGAGCTACCGGATCCCAGGCCAAGATGCCATAGGCCCAGATGCCAATGACCGTGACAATCGGAGGTGGGAATCAGGCCTCCGGGTTGAAATTCTGGAGTTTAATGGAGGAGGACGCCCAGAATTATTCTTGGGTTGGCTTGTTGCCATCGATGAGATTCTTTAGTTCAGAGAAGTACCGAGAGAAGGTAGGCATCGCTCGTCGCTACTCTACTACGGGGTAGGGTAGCTGCCTGGTGGCATCAGCTGAAGCAAATTCGATTTTGCCGGGGTTAGACGAATATAGAATATTGGGAAAAGATGAAGAAACACATTGGAGGCACCTTCCCATCTCAGAATCACACCGGGATGCTGTACCAATGCCTACAAGCATTGCGACAAGGCTCGAGGTCTGCGGAGGAGTACACGGCAGAGTTATACTCATTATTCACCAGAAATGACTTGCGAAGACAGGGGAGAAATTGGCGGATCGTTACATGGGAGGATTGAGGGAATTTATACAAGGGGTGTTGAAAATGTTCGACATCTTTTCTATTTCTGAGGCTAGTCAAAAGCGGTCAACATAAAATGATAATAGAGGAGACGCCAAGTTGGTAGGACTCAGAGTGCACAGAGCAGACTACCACAAGCAACAACTGGGAAGCAGTTTACTTAAGACTTGGCGGGTTTGTCAAGGACACATTGCTTTAAGTGTGGGGATGTTGGTCATCGTGCTGCTGACTGCTGGAAGGGTGACAGGGTTGGTGAAGCTCTTTTCATTGATAAACCATGGGGAGAAGAAGGCTTGGCCATTGAGGAAGATAGCCAAGATGAATTGGCAGAGTAGAAAGAGGATGTCGTGACAGGTGATGAGGGGCATCTGTTAGTGGTTAGGTGTGTTTGCTTCATGCCTAGAGAGGAGCAGGGGGATGGTTGGCAGAGGAACAACATCTTCCAGATCACATGCACTATTTTCGGTAGGGCGTGCTGCACGGTAATTGATTCCGGTTGCTGTGAATACGTAATATCCGAGGAAGTAGTCGCCTAGTTAGGGTTGAAGATAGAAGCGCACCGCAATCCCTACAAGTTTTTATGGCTCAAGAAGGGAAATCAGGTGACCATTTCCGAACGTTGCTTGGTTAATTTTTTGATTGGGGCTAATTCGGATTTGGTGTGACGTTGTTACTACGGACGCCTGCCATTTGCTATTGGGATGCCCATGGCAATATGATAGGAGTGTCATACATGACAGGAGGAAAATCACATATAGCTTCATCTTTAAGGGGACCAAGATGATCTTGTTTCCTAAGAAGGAGGAGACACTGAGGGCTCTAGAAGGTCAACACCCAAACATTCGGGGACGCGCCATGTTTGCCAAGGAGGTTGGCGACACTAGGGTCATGTTTGTGTTAATTGGGAAAGAGAGCAATGTCAGTTCAAGGGAGGTAATGAGTTAAGTTACCGCCTTGTTCAAAGAATATACTGACGTATTCCCGGAAGATTTGCCTACCACATGGCCGCCATTAAGAGGCATTGAGCACTGAATTGACTGGGTTCCGGGTGCTTACTTACTAAATAGGCCTCATCATCGAATGTGTCCAGCTGAGCATGAGGAGTTGAGACGCCAAATGGAAGAGCTACTCGTCAGAGGCTTCATCAAGGAGAGCTTGATTCCTTGCACTATGCCGGCTTTGTTGATGCCAAAGAAAGATGGGAGTTGGCCAATGTGTGTTGACAGTAGGGCAATCAACAAGATCATGACACATTATCGTTTCCCTATTCCGAGGTTGGATGACTTGCTAGATTAGTTGCAGAGCTCGAAGGTATTGCCAAATTTGGATGTCAAAAGTGGGTGCCATTAGATTCGGATCACACCAGGGGACGAGTGGATAATGGCCTTCAAGAAAAAAAGATGGGCTTTATGAGTGGTTGGTCATACCATTCGGGTTATCCCACGCCCCAAGCACATTCATGAGGTTAATGAATCAAGTTTTGCATCCTTCCATTGGGAAGCTCGTAGTTGTTTATTTTGATGACGTCTTGATCTATAGTTGGGATCATGTTGAACATGTCCAGCGTTTGGAAGAAGTGCTTAGAACTTGAAAGATCCCAAGGTTTGTTTGCTGTCTTTGAAAAGTGCGAGTTCATGAGAGAAAAGGTAAGCTTCCTTGGGTTCATTGCATCCAAGGACGGCATATTAGCTGATGAAGGGAAGATTGTATCCATTTGTGACTGGCCTTAGCCGAGGACAATTGGCGAAGTTCGTAGTGTCCATGGGTTGACGTCATTCTACAAGTGCTTTGTTCTGCGTTTCAGTTCCATCATGGTGCCTATCACTGATTGTCTGAAGAAGGGCTCCTTCATTTAGATAGCTCAAGCAGAAACCGCCTTCAATGTAATCAAAGAGAAGCTGATAACGACACAAGTGTTAGCCCTTCCTCATTTTCAGAAAACGTTTGAGTTACATGCGGATGCTTCCAAGATTGGCATTGGCGCTGTGCTCAGCCAAGATGGGAAGCCTATAGCGCATTTCAGTGAGAAACTCAATGGAAGTAAGTTGAATTACTTGACTTACAATTTGGAATTCTATGCATTGGATGTGAGCATTGAGGCACTAGAACTCATACTTAGCCAACCGATAGTTCATTTTGTATTTTGACAACGTTGCCCCCAAGTACATCAATGGCCAATACAAGCTCTCGGACAGACACGCCAAGTGGGCAAGCTATTTACAACTCTTCCACTTTGTCATCAAGCACAAGTCAGGCGTGATGAATAAAGTGGCGGATGCACTAAGCAAGAGGAATCTTATCCCGACGAAGAGTAGAGTGGAGGTTATCAGGTTTGATCAGTTGGCGGATCAGTGATGTGATGTTCCCACCTTTGGCGAGATATAGTGGGAAGCACAGTCGAGGTCTGTTACCCATTACTCTATTCATGGAAGATTCTTATTCAAAGGGAATCAGCTTTGCATTCCGAACTCAAATTGGCGTCTTAAGATCATTAAGGAGAAGCATAATGCGGGGCATGTGGGCAGAGATAAGATGCTCAAACTCATTACAGCCATCTATTTTTGGCCTACCATATGCAAGGACATAGAGAGGTATGCCAAGCGGTGTCGTCTTTGTCAAATTTAAAAGTGCGGGGTGACCAATGCTGGACTTTATATGCCATAGCCGGTTCTAGGTCAACTGTGGATGGATATCATCATAGACTTTGTGCTATGATCACCAAGGACCACCGACGGGATTGATTCCATGTTCATCGTCGTAGACCATTTCTCCAAGATGGTGCACTTCAATGGGAGCAAGAAGGCTGCTGAAGCCATATATGTGGCGGGTCTCTATTTTCGGGAAGTATACAAGTTGCATGCGTTGCTGGCTAGGATTGTTTCTGATTGGGATGTTCGGTTAGTGAATCACTTTTGGAGGACTTTATGGAGAATGGTGAATACCTCTCTCCCTTTAGCGCCATTTATCACACTCAAATGGCTGGACAAACCAAAGTCATTAACCGATCATTGGGCAATCTCCTCCGATGCCTCGTTGTTGAAAACGCCAAGGGATGGGAGTTCAAGCTTCATCAGGCCGAGTTTTCCTGCAACACTTCCATCAATAAGAGTACAGGATTGCTCCATTCCAGGTTGTCTAAGATTTTGTTCTTCGTTCTCCGATTGACTTGACAACTGTTTCGGATTTGGCACATCCACACAGGAAGATGGAGGACTTTATCTCTTCACTCAATGACATCCATGAATGAACCAGAGCTCAGTTACTAAAGGCCACCGCTAAGTACATGACATAAAGTGAAAGGAAGTGATTAATAGTTCGGTTCGAAATTGGCGATAGTACAATAAGCTCACGGCATGCAAGATAGGCCCATTATCGGTTCTGGAAAAGATCAATGACAATGCCTACCGTCTTCAGCTTCCACCTGGCATGAGGACTTTGGATGTCTTCAACATTAAGCACCTTACTCCTTATTTTGGCGACAACGACAGTGTTGATCCTCAAGCGACAATGCCAACTATTAGGATTAGCAGAAGGCTTGGCAGATTGGCAGGAGGCTAGCTTGGCGGGACGCAGAATTCAAGGCAAAGGCGAGACAATCGAGATTGACAGCGTGATTTGGGATTGACAATTGGGATTTCTTGGCGGATTTGGGCTCAGATTTAATTTCTTTCCTTTTGGCTTTTATTTTCTTTCCTTTCTAGCTTAATTACAATTTATTTCCTAATTAGGCTCCCAAGCACTTCAATTATATAAAGGAGACGAAATTAGATATTCTAAGTTTGTTCATTTTTTTCCAATTTTAAATCATATTTTGAGTCTCCTTTCTCGGATTGTGAGAATCAAGCTTATTTTCCTCTTTTCATTTTATTACGTAATTAATAAAATTAAATAGAAGGCGGTCGATCCTTCCTGTACCCTATTTTCCCACTTTACGCTCTGCATCATGCATAAATTAGGTAAAGCTTAGTTACAACTATTAGCTGGGGTGCCCCAGGTTTCATGTCTACAATGGCATTTTGTTACTTGAAGTTAAGATATTCACTATTACTATATCTTAGACCACAAAGGGCTGATAGAGGTCTAATCAAAGTGTTAAGAATTAAACTACTAATCAAAGTGTTAAGAATTAAACTATGTAGCAAAAAACTCTAATCTTGTTCTAAATGAAATTAATTTATATTTTCAGTTCGCAGAAGAATGTGAACAACTTAGTAACCTGCTAGAACTCTCTTGGCCGTATGTATGTTTTTATACAAGTAATAATTATATTGCTAAAAGAAGTGATAAGATTCAAACTCAGATCACTATCTAATGGGGTTTATAAAGTTATCCTTACACTGACTCTCAGATCATGAATTCTTCTTCGAATATGTTCTACATGTTAAGGGCGCAGGGCCTTCTCCATGCAGTTTCCCATGCTGGGTCATCCCCACTAAGAGATGAAAGAACACCAAAAAAAAAACAAAAAAACAAAAAAAAAATGCTCCTCCAGGTCAAACTTCAAATAAATACAAAGAACAATGTTAACAATAACATAGAAAAGACACCAAATCCAACTCCAAGTCAAATACAGCAGCAATGTAGAAACTACAGCAACAACAGAAGTGAATAAGGTAATCGGAAACCTATAAAAGCATGTTTGAAACAAAGGAAAGAAATGCTTAAATATACTAATTTTTGTTTTTCCAATACTGGGGGTTAACAAAATTAAAAATCTTTAGAAAATCCTAGTACAACTTCATTAAGGAACAAAGATAAGGAAATAAAGGATAAGTGATCTTAGCTTAGTATTCTTCCTTTGTTTGCATAGGATGCCATTAGCATTGCCCTGTTGAGAAAGATTGTAATTGAAAATAAAAAACGTTAGAAAATGTTGCACCAGGAAATAAAAGGTCTAAGCTCCAAAATTGGTATTCGGTAATATGTTATGTTTAAAACATAGCAAATGAACTCAACATATTGGCTTGAGCCATTGGAAGAATGGTGCAAAGTAAAAAAAAAACTGTTAAACTAATTCAATGTTTATTTAATGGTTACCCTCTTTGATTTTGTTGGATTTTTATGTAAGAGAGTATATTGATGTTGCATATCTAATCACAAAGACAAATTGACAGCACTAACCATGCTTCTTGAATATGTGATCCTTTATCTCATACATTTGTTATTAGGTGTGTTGGTTGAACTCTGATGCAAAGAGCTACTATACGACTGACACCATGGTCATGGATGAGACACTATCATGGATCCTTGGATATTGGCATTATGGTATTGATATGTTGTCCATGATGGACATTGCCACAATGTGACATGTGAATTTGTCATTGGACGAGTGTCAAAAACCATGTAGTGCTAATGATGCAAGGAAGTGACGACTAACCCATGTTGTTTGGAAAACATTGTGGAATATTAAGTTTCTCTTCTCGGGCCACTGTGATTAGAAATGAATGAAAAAGTACATGGAAAATACCACAAGAATGGTAGGGTCAGATCTATCACTTATGGTGCCAATAATGATAGCATATGATTCAATGGAATAAAAGCTCTTGTTAGAGTTAATATTTGGATGGCATTGAGGGGGATTGGACTTAAGCCCAAAGAAGAAATTGTTCACCTATGAGAATACTCTGAAAAGAAACAAAAGAATCATAGAGTGATCGGAGGATGAGCATGCATTTTATTTTATTTCAATTCATCCCTATGGTGCGGCAAGCTTACTTATGGCGACGTTGAGGTTGAGCTAGCTATGCTCTTAATGATGATGTTAGGGTGGGTTGTAAGACCACAAGTATACTCTAGATCGTCTCATCTACATTAGTGTGGAAGTACGTCCGTTTCCTATGAGAATTCGAGCTAAGTCTCTAAAGTGCCCATGAATCATGGTTTATGGATAGGGCCATGACATGCATGCTTAAGAAAGCCTATGGGACACCTTGGATGCTATGTGTTTCAAGCACTCTAGAGGTCCTCCAGCAACTAAGGTTTAAAGGATAAGTTCACCATGGTTGTAGTATGGGAGTGACTGAAACATAATGTGAGAGTTTAAAGGTATTGCCATTCTTATGATACATGGGGTCCTCCCTCAGCCAAAGTTTTTTGGGTTTTTTTTTATTGTGTCTTTTTTTGTGTTAAAATAAGCGGAAAAATGGATGATACTCTAATAAAAAATAAATTAAATTGTTTGAAAAATTAAGATTCGATGCTAAAAATTATTTTCTATTTCTTATTGATAAAAAATTAAATTTAAAATAAATTTAAGTATGTTTTGTGTTACAAGATTAGAATTGAAATTATTATTGACCGTTGATTTTGCCAATGGCATAACCGTTGTAATTATACCTTCCAAGTAAATGCACATGAAGCTTTGAGAGCATTTACAACTTCCTATTATAAAATATTGTTTATTCCTCAAATTTTGTTTGTGCCGAGAAAGAACATGGTATCGATTGAATAGAATATTAATATATATGTTTTATAAATATGTATATGTGGCTTTTCCCTTGTTTCTTTCGCTAAGTAAGGTACCAAGGAGGCTTTACCTTTCAAGGTTGTGCAGACTGAGAAAGTCAACTTTATAGTTGGAAGTTGCATCATGGATGCGGCATGCCGGTACTTGCTGCACTGGTATTTGATCGGATAGGGGCATGAAACCGTCTTAAAGAGAGCGTGATGCTTCGCTTAGCTATTACATTACCGGTTTTTCATCATTTTCACATGCTCAAGGTAATATCCTTCCATTATATGTTTTTATATGACATTTTGTACTTTTGGTTCTGGCACAATGGCGGCTTTCAGCATTGGGCTAATTATATAGGCATCAAACTCATGAGCCATACTATGAAGTTATGGTAGAAAAAAGGCTACGGCAACTAATAGATGTATCAGAGAATCGATTTGGGTTTATGCAAGGTAGATCTATGATGAAAGCACTCCATCTCCTAAGGCGTACTATAGAATACTCTAGAGTTAGACAAAAGGATTTACACATGGCTTTCAATTAACTTGAAAAGACGTATGATAGAGTGCCAATAGAGGTTTTAAATTTGCATTGGTGATCGTGGTGGATCTGACTTTAGTATGCTGCATTTTTATCAAACAAATAAAGCATCATCAAACACCTTGGCTCAATCACTTAAGTGTTGATAATTGGGTTGTAGATAGCCTCAAGAGCTTGGCAGCCGATATATCTGAAGCCCAAGTAAATCATGACCATGCTTGACACCCTTTACGCACGAGAACTTGTAGGAGATTTATGTTTAACAAGAACAAGATGATGTGAATCAAATTTAGGTCACCAATCCATGTGTAATACTATCAAACTCGAGATTGGGTAGAGAGAGTCTTCGTACAATGGCACAAGTACAAATTCACCTAGTGAACAGGTGACCAACCTAATGTGAACACCATGAAGCACAAAGACTTGGCCACCAAAGCCTTAGATAAATGAACAATTTCAATCCATTAAAATGGGTGAGGGCAGAAATTATGGCTAAAGAAGTACCTTCTCGTACACTACAACTAGAACTCAATAGAATTGCAAATGTAAATTGAACCACAACTACGTCAATGCCTAAGAAAGAGTGCTAGCCCTAAAGGTCATTTACATTGTAATTTTGATCAAAACAATCATTTTGTCATTGTATTTCATTGTTCTAACCTTGTCAAAAATGTCTCACAACAAAGGAAGAAAAAATCAAGAATGATCATGTTGATACAAAGTATTTGTTATGATCGAGAATAATCTCAAATCATAACCTAGAATAGTTGAGAGTTTAGATGAGAAAAGAAATGCAAGGAGATCAAAAAATAGAGAGCGAGATAGATGAGAGAAGAGAAAAGATCTCAAAGAGATTTTTTATTCATCAAAGTTGTACTCTTACAATTAAGAGCTCAACTACTTATAACAACCTAAGCTGATGGCGGCAAGGACAACCTGCAACCGACTTAACTAACAAGTCGCCGACATTGACCGACCTTGACCACCAGCCGTACAAAGATTAGCTACTAACCAACATATGCTAAGACTTAAGCTAATACATGACTTATGACTAATTATTACAACCTTGACTTATTCATACTTACTTACACATGACCCATCTATCAGAATCATAACAATACTCCCCTTTAAGAGATTCTTGTCTCCAAGAATCTAAAAAGAAAGTGGAGACCTTGAAGAACACTTATTAATGTAGAAGGAGAGCTAAAGACTCTTGATGGTGATGGGAATCCTCCCTGCTGATGCTGTTGCACAACCGAGTGAGTTCCCTGCTTCTGCCCAAATGCTTCCATCTAATTGTAGAGCATACTTCAGGAGGTCTGCCTCTGTCACTCCAAATCAGCCAAACACTAACAAGAACAATCTTACAAATGGGCCTTTTGTAGCAAATAGTCTTACCATACTTCAATATGTTGCAATAATCGAGCACGAATGGTTGCTACCACTGTAACCCAAGAATGCAGCTACTTTTGATCTGTTGGTTCTCCAATTTGGTATACTGGTGGCTTTTCAAAATCTTGTATGTCATGAAATCTGCAAAATGCGTGTCAGTTTTAAACATAGATGATGCGGGAGTCTTAGCCTTATCTCCCAAAACTCTGGCACAATCCATTGTAAATCAACTTTGATCCTTGGCAATGAGCTTAAGTATGATTGACAAATACTCCATCCCATGAAACCAATGGAACATCAAAACAACCTTGTACTTCACCAATTCAAGGATTGATCTGTTCTCAACTTCTCGGTTGATGAGTGTACTTACTTCAGCTGGAACTGATTTAAATCTTTCGCAAATAAGCTAAGCAACTGCCTCAATTGACATGTAACCTTGATCTACACTCAATTGACAATACTAAACAACATCCTCTTGCATTTGTGAAATAGATCTCAAGAATTCTACATCTACACTGCTGAATTCTACATTGCTAGGCTCAATTTCAACAGCTTGTTCCACCTTTCCCAAATTAGGAGGCCTACCATTAGTGCTCTTCTATGAGTACAAATCAGCTCCACTCCATTGAGCCTACATTTGGATCATATCTTCCAGACTCTCAAGCTGAAACGATTCACCTGCTTGCACTGGATAAGTAACAGCATGCTGCTGAGTTGAATTTGTGTCAATTACTCATCGGATTCCTTTAACTTGCCCAGCTTGCTTGTAACATCCTATGGGCTGATCTATTCCACTCTTGAGACTCCAAGAGTGAGGTTTCTCAGCTAACTTGTTTACCAATACACCTGTGTTGCTGAATTCAGCTCAGTTGGCCTCAACAACTTACTCCCCGTCATCAATATGCAGTGAAGAAGGTGACAAGTATTCCAAAGGTCTAACATTGGGTTGTACTGCAAGAAGAACCCCTAGATCAACCCACTTATCACGCTTCCTAACCATCTCAGTCCATTTAGGAGAGTCAAGTATGTATATAGCACAAGAACTTACGGTGGACTTCAAGCTCGACATCTCATAACTCACTTCACTACCTGCATCAAACAACTGAGTTGCAGCACGCAATTCTTGCATCAAAGATCCAAACTGTGATGCACCCATTCGTATAAGAGATGCTCCAATCACATCCTCACTTGCAGATGCTTCTAGATTGGTTAGATTCCAACTCAATTGATCTTAATTGCAACAAGATTCATTATTCTTAACATAGCTACACCTTATATGCAGATGTTTACTCCCAAACGCCTCTGTAAACTCCTTCCCTGGATCAAAAGGTCTCCAACAAGTCCGATTTGCTACTCTATTGACCTCTTGAGTGTTATTTGCTTGAGCTTTTCTATCAAGCTGTTGTCTCGCAGCAACAACAGTCTCATGTTTACTCAAGTCTGAATGTACTACTGTAGTAGCAGGCTGTTCCCTTGCTGAGTGTTTTTGCACAACAATATTAACATCTGAATTCCTTGCTAGATTTGCTGTAACAAGCTGTTGTGCTACTCAACATTAAATTTATCCTAAATTTTCAATTCATGTGGCTACTGAACCAGTTCAACTTCATCTAATGAGTGCAACGTTGCATCATCTATCTGTTGTTCTGCTGCATATTCTATATTTAGGCTGATTCCATCACATCCAATAACATTTGGATCAATTTCTTGCTCCATATCAACCTTTAAATTCCCCTCTGCAATGATTCATTTTATCCAAGAATGTTCAATTACAACTGGTTGAAGTACTACTTGATCAAACCCATCTTAATGTTGCAAGACTTGAGGTTGATCCAATGAATAAAATGTTGAAACACTCCCTTGATGTGAAGGAACTTCAACTTATATTGTTGCTTCCTCATAATCTACTACTGCAAACATCGAGTCAACCTCAGGAACTAAAGCCTTTTGTAGATAATTCTCCTTCCATGAATCTTCATTTCCAACCTCTTCACAATTCTCAATCAATTTTGGAGGTTGCAGTTCATCCAACTTAAGCTTGGTTTCCATTGCCTTGACATTTGGGGAGAGTTGATCCTGCTTCATCTCAACTTTTTCATGTTTCAACTATTTCAATTCGTCAATTTGATTCTTCAACTCACCCTGCATCTGATCAATCTTGTCTCATCTGTGCATCATATGCTCATAGCCTTTATTCAAATCTTTCGCACTCTTAATTGTTTCCATAAGAACCGGCACCTTCATTTCCTGTCCAACATCCTTACAAGGACTGAGATATTGGACTTCTATCACCCGAAAATAGTCCCTATAGTACCCTTTTTGAGATTGTTTAAATTGAAGGTGTTTAAGTGCACTTTCGGCATAACTTCGGGAGGTATAGGTTACCCTCACATTCACCGGAAACTAGGACCTTGAAACCTCTTTAATACTCTCAAGGTAACCATAGGGACTGAGCAATTGATGAAGCACATCTTTAGTGATGGGATAGAGAGTACCAAAAACTATTACTAAGAGTATAGCATCATCGTTGGAGATTTGGCCAAAAGATCGAGCATACATTTTGAGCTTTGTGTACATCCAATTTGATGTACAACAGATCCAAGTGCACTGATGTCTTGATCAAGTGAACTCTGCAACAATTCAGGCTATTTGCTCATGGTTCAGCACATACGCAAGAATTGAGCACATTAGCAGCCAGGAATCTTCGTAACTAACGAATCAACACTTCGACACCAACCCTAATTCTTTGCAACCAACGAATTAATATCACTGCTCAGCCGAAATGGTAACCGAACGTCAAACCCCAGCTTACCTAAAGCTTAGGTCCTTAAAAACCCTAGCTTAAACAGAAATCCAGAGTTTGAGTGTACTTCAGCTCAATTTTGAAACAAACACTAATCGCACAGCTTGTTTGTATATAATTCTAGATAAATAGTGTATGACTTTAACGAATTGATATGCTGAGGCTGAATACGAGATGATTCTAAGTATCTACTGCAGCCTGATCAATTCAGCCCAATCCTGTGTGCTTTAGTTACTGATTTCATCTTAGTATCTTGATTTGAATGAGTAAGAGATGAAAAAGTTGCAATTTGAAGTAAATCTTTCTCAACTTCAATCAACACTAGCAGCAAGAATAGGATCCACTGAACTGCAACTTGTTTAACAATCTGAACACTTGAGCACCATATTTTAATCAATGAATTCAGTACATTTTAAGCACAATTCTCACTGAATCAGCTAACCTTGAAAGCTTGATTGAAGCTTACTGTCAACAGTGAGTTCTTGAATTCAAGATCACAAGTCAAAAATCAATTTCAACCTCCCTTGTTGTTTTTTTTTTTTTTTTTTTTTTTGTGTTTCAATGTAATTTTCAGATATCAATCAATCAAAAATTCAAAATTGAACTCCTAATCAAAATGCAACCAAGGATATTTGATACCAAACTACACTTGATTTGAAAGCCAAACAAGGCTCTGATACCAATTGTTATGATCGAGAATAATCTCAAATCATAATCTAGAATAGTTGAGTGTTTAGATGAGAAAATAAGTGAAAGGAGATTAGAAAATAAAAGGAGAGATAGATAAGAGAGAGAAAAGATCTCAAAGAGATATTTTGATTCATCAAAGTTATCCTCTTACAATCAAGAGCTCAACTACTTATAACAATCTAAGCTAATGGCGGCAAGGACAACCTGCAACCGACTCAATTAACAAACCGCCGACATTGACCGGCCTTGACCACCAGCCATACATAGATGAGCTACTAACCAACATATGCTAAGACTTAAGCTAATACATGACTTATTACTAATTATTACAACCCCGACTTATTCGTACTTACTTACACATGCCCTATCTATTAGAATCATTACAATAGTCCAAAATGACGAATCAAGAAAAAATGATTAAAATTTAAGTGAAGAATGATCCAACTCAAGAGAATGAGAACCGAGTTCAGACGCTTGAAGAAGTTTCGTTTTACTTTTTAGGATTTAGGATCGAGATATCTCGATTGTGCTAATCTCTCAATATTGATTTGTGGTGCTTTAGGAAAATATTTTTTAATAATTTTGAAATTTGTATTCCAAATTTTATTAAAAAAACACTCAATTTAACTTCGAGTCAATCAAACTTTTTGATAGAAATATTTTATAAATTGTCATTATTGGAGGCAAGCCCAAAATAACAAGATTAAGAAAACTTTATTATTGTGATATTTTGGCTTTATTGGTTCACATTCCCCAGCCCTAGGCATCAAAAAAAGGGGAAGACACTAAGGAGATTCATGTCGTCAAGGTCTAAACCTATCCCATCACGTATGCTCGTCCCATGACGGGAATCCTTTTCATGTTTCAAGAACTATCGCTTGAATGATTTCATCTTCCTTAAGGGATTCTTAGGAAAAATTACGATTCCTTTGTAACATGATTGCTCATGATTTGTGAAATTTTTACTTGCAAGATTTTAACACAAATGCGCAAGATTAAAAATTTCTTTTTACTTTGCCTAGCATACTAGACCCTACTTTTGCGGGTGCCCTTACAGGCACTGGGTTTGTTGTTGTTGTTGTTTGCCTAGCATACTAATATTTTTTTTTTTTTTTACCTTTGGAACTCTGTGAACACTGTTTTGCCCTTTACAAGGCGTGGGCCATTAACATGGCATCTAGCGATGGTCCATTGGCGTCTTGACCATAGGCACTTGGATTGTAACCAACGACTATAGTTTCGTTTTACTTTTTAGGACTAAGGATCGAGATATTTCGATTGAATTAATAACTCAATATTGATTTGTGGGTGCTCCAACAAAAATGTTTTCGAAAGATTTTGAAATTTGTATCCAAAATTTTATTTTAAAGACACTCAATTTAACTTCAAGCCAATCCAAATTTTTTATAGAAATATCTTATAAATTGTCATTATCGGAGGCATGCCCAAAATACCGATATCAAAAAAAAATTATTACGGTGATTTGGCTTGATTGGTTCACATCCCTCAGCCTTAGGCTTTACCCGGAAAAAAAAAAAAAAAAAAAGGGAAAGGTGGAAAACGCTATGGGGATTCATGTCATTAAGGTCTAAATCTACCTCGTCATGTATGCTCATCCCATGATGAAATCCTTACATGTTTCAAGAACTATCATTTTAATTATTTCATCTTGCCTAAGGGATTCTTAGGACAAATTATTATTCCTTCATAACATGATTGCTCTTCATTTGTGAAATTTTTACTTGCATGATTTTAACACAAATGTGCTAGATTTAAATTTTTTTTTTTACTACAATAATTTGCTTCTTTTGCAACTCTTTAAACACCATTTTGCACTTTACAAAGGTGTTGGTCGTTAACATGGCATCTAGCGACGGTCCGTTGGCCTCTGGACCATTATTCATGGGTTTAATATCTATATATGCCTCCACTTGGATCAAGCCTAGTTCTTCCCCTTGTGTAACAAAGTACCTATTTACTTGAGCTTCAGAGTTAGTTATGGTCCAAAACCCTCCTAGGCGGTGTTTAGATAAATATTTTCATTTCATAACGAACATCACTCCCTACACTTAAAAGTCAAGAATTGGGTTGGAGACAAATCCAAGAGCTCAATAGTCCACTTACAAGCCCGAGTCAATCAGGCTTCAAGCTAGGCGCCCTTAACTTATAATAACTCGAATGAGTTTAGGTCTAATAAGATTAAGGTGGGGCAAACTATATTCAGGTCATTAGATTAGGAACAATGCAATCAAGGTGTTGTCATGGCCATCAAAGCCCTAATCAATGGCATAAACGTAAGTTCGCCTGACTTATCAAGTAGTGATAGTAGTGTTAAGGCCTATGCAATCAAGGTCAAGCCTTAGCCGTCAAAGCCTTAATCAAAAGCCTCAATTCTCGACTCGTCAAAACTAGGGAACAGATCATAACAGAAAGATCATACCTGAAACCCCGAAATACTGTATTACTAAAGAACCAAGTACAGCAAGTTTTTCTATGCTAAGCTAATCTACACTAAGTTATGCTACTCCTAAAAAAAGAGCACGAATGTGCTATACAGAAAACTTGAAGAAGTTTTGCAATGTTTGTATGTGTGTTTTGGACTAGAACGACATCCTTTATTTACAAATAAACTAAATAACAGTTGCCCCCTAATCTTGTGGCATTTTCTCCCCATGTCAGGTCACCAAGCTTCTTCTTGCACATGAAGGATCAATGAACACATCCATGATTCAGTTTTGAAGGGACTTCCTTGAAGCCCATTTTTGAATTTCTTGCCGAAGTTCTCTCTAGATGCCCTACATTCTCTCAGATAAAACTTAGTGCCGGAGTATCTTAAAATTGGGCTCCCAGTAACTGTCTCCAGCCTAGAAACCACTTGTCTTCCAGCCTTCTTGGCAGGCCTTTGAGATCGAGCTTCCTTTACATTTCAACCATCTCGAGCCTCATGTGGTTGACACCCTCGTCAAGGTAATGATCTTCTTAGGATACTGGGCTCGAGACACCATTGCCCTAGCACCTAAAGGCTTAATTCTCTTTGAGGGAGGCCTCACGTGTTAAGCACATGGCCCCATGCTCAAAGTGGCATCATCCCAGTCCCATGGAATTTAAGGTGTAAACAAGGGCTTGAATACTTTTTTTTTAATCATCAAATTCTCACTAAGTGTTCTTGGTTAAGAGCTTTTGTTCTCTTATTGTGCTTTAACATTTTGATTTCCAGTTTTTCTTAAAGTTTCTTAAGTGTCACTAGTTCTACTTATAGTTGATTGTTTGAGCTTATTTGACATGTCCTTAGCTTTTGTTAAGCTTGATCTGTTGTCAATTCACTCATGAAAAAGTGAAGATTTTCATTGCTTTAATTCATTTTATCTTAAAGGTTGAATCGTGAGCCTACTATGACAAAAGGGTCAATTGCAAAAGGTTGGATCTTGACCCTACATACAAAATGACCAGTTATAAAGGTTGAATCCTGAGCCTAGGTTTTTAAAAAGGATCAATAAGCTTAAGAAAAGGCTCAAATGATAAAAAGTAGCTACTTGAGGAGTGGATTAGCTTCCTGGATAGAAGTGAACCACTATAAAAATTAATGTGCATCGTTTTCTTCTTACCTTTACTTTTTACATTTCGCATTCATTGTTTGACTTTCAATTTAATTCTTGGTTCTTAAGTTTTAATTTTTTATTCTATCACAAAAGAAACTAATTCACCCCCCTTAAGTTGCTCTTTGGGCCTTCACCTATAAATTTATTCCTAAACTTAATGTCAAAACCTCTTAAGGCCCGCTTGGCATATTTAACTTTAGGGAGAGCCACTGCACAATTTGGCCTAGCTCTTTTGAACCAATTAATGTAGTCTTCTACGAATTCTTCTTGATTTTGTCTCATTCGTGCCAAGTCTAACATAGAATTTCTCAATTCCATTGTAGGGAATTCGGCCTGTAATTTTTTGGCCATGTCATCCCAACTGTATTTTGAATTGGGTGCTAAGCTCACATACCATTGGGAGACAGTTCTTGTTAGGGAACTCAAGAACAACCAAAGTTTCAGATAAGGATTATCAGCTGCCTCTCTGCATAAGCGGTTAAACCTTGCTAGATTCTCGAGAGCAGATATGATCTCCTCTCCTGAGAAGAGAGTTAACTCAGAAATTTCATACCCTTGAGGAAATGGGTAATTCCTGTCTATAAACTTAGGGTAGAGTTTACTAATAAAGGGGTCTATTGACCCTTCTAAGTCCTGGTCTATGGATTTGTTCAATGACGGCAGCCAATCGGTCTTGTAGGGGTAGGTTTTTTTAATACCTTAATTTTAATAGGGCTGGGACGATATCATTTCTAAGTAAAGTTCCATGTGGCCAACACGTGAGGTTCTCCTCCAGGAAAGATAGGCCTTTGGGCTCAATAGTAAAGGTGTCTCGAGCCCAATTCCAGGATAACAGTATTACCCTAGACAAGGGCATCAGCCACTTGAGGCTCGAGATGGCTCAAGGGTGAAATAAGCTCGAGCTCAAGGGACTGCCAAGAAAGCGAGAAGAATGGTAGTTGACAAGCTTAAGGAAGTTACCTAGAGCGCAATTTCAGTTGCTTAGGCCTTAAGCTTAATTTAAGGTAATGTGGAGCTTCTAGAGGGAAGTTCTACATGAATTACGGACGTGGGCATCAAGGATTTCCCCCCAAGACACGTTGGTGAAGAATAAGCATGTGAAGACGAAGAGCTTAGTGGCTAGATGTGGGTGATGTTGCCATGAAATTAGGAGCAGGCATTATGTTCTTTTTTCTATAATCAAAGGACTCTGTGTTAGTCCAAAGTGGCGCACATAAACTCAAGATAAAACTTCTTCAAGTTTTTTGTAGAATACTAGTGCTCTTTTCCTTAGGAGTAGCCTAATTTAGCTAGGCGTAGCGTAACGTAGATCTTTGTTGTACTTATGTTATGATTCAAGATAATCTTGAATCATAACCATAGGATAAGAGATCATAACAATAGGATAAGAGAGCATGAGATGAGAAAGAGGTGAAATAGGAGATGAGAATTAGAGAGAATTTAGATGAGAGAGAGAGAGAAATGACATTAATATCATTTAACAATACCTCTTTACAAGAGAGTCATCACTACTTGTACTAACCTCAAGCTAAAGAAGATTAAGCAAGATACATTGCACGTGGACTCCTAATGCTAACCGACATTAACTAACCTAGCCGCCAATCTTGACATACAACTAACACTTGACTAATTTGACTTATACAAGATGCTAAAGAGGCTAATTAAGCTAGATTATTACAAACCATGGACTTTTACTAGATTATTACAACCCAAAGACTTATTAGTACTTAACTCCATAAACCTCTATTGTGTAGAATCATGACAATACTCCCCCTTAAAAGATTCTTGTCCCCAAGAGTCTAAGTACAGAAGTTGAAGCTTCAAATCAATTGATGCTAAATTTGCAGCTTGAAATGCTTGAAGTTGCTTATTAGCTTTGTATTTACACAGCCATTATTTAGACTTCGAATCCACTCTAGTAACAGCTCAAGGATCCTTCCATTCGATTTCACTAACTCAAATTTGTGTCTTGCACTGCTTCTACAGCAACTTCTTCTTCAACATTGGTGAAATAAGATCTTGCAAATCTCCTTCCATGTGAGAGGTTTCACTATGAAGGCCTTAGGATTCTTGATGAAGGTATGAAGCCACTTGGAGTGGTTGATTCCATAATATTACTAAATTAGCAACAGTAACTAAACTAGTTAGCTCTTCCCCGACCTGCTTGGATGTCCTAACACTCCTGATAACGATTGAGGCCTTTCAAAGGCCCTAAGCACAAGCTTCATCTTACGTGTTGGATTAGAGCCTTGCCTTTCTAAGACTCTTGCATGCCACTTTAAGTCCTTCCAAATTGTTGTATCAATGACAGCACAACAGTCCACAAACTTGTGTACAGCTTTGAATCCCCTCTTTAGCAGCAACTTCTGAACAACCACTGAAACTTCATTGTCTGATACTTCCTTGTCCCAATCCGTGAGATCCTTATTCATCTTGCTTGCAAACACACGGCTTTTTTTTTTTTTTTTTGTTAAGTCAGTGATAAATACCATATATGAGAAAAAAAATATATGCACATGTCTATGAAAGGCATACCCTAAGTCATGGCCAGAGAGGCTTACATCAAAGAATCAAAGTATGAAACAAAACAAAGCAAAAAGCATCAAAGGTCAACATGACCATCAATAGAAAATATGAGAAGAAAACACACACACATGGATCCCAGTCCCTTATCAAAGCATTCAAACCCTGTCTAAACTGCCTCTTGCTTCCTACTTTCAAAGTTTATGCAGTTAAAATGATGTCTTCCTCACTCAAGATTACCAACACTGCATCTTTGTTAGTATGCACACCCTTGGATTCAATGTTCACCTAAATAAATCCAACATATAACTTGAGCATCTTAACATCTTTGGACATGTGTTGAACAATTGCTAATCTGCTCATGTGATATTTGTTGAACTACTCAATTTGATCAGTTGAATATGCTCCTATTCTCATGTTCTACATCCAACAGAAACTTCAGGTGGTCTCACCTTTTCTTGCACCTTTGGAACATACCCTTTCATTTCCGCTTGACTCATACACACACCCAAGTCTTGTTCTTTTTTCTTCGGTAACTCACTTTCAGAAACAATCACATTTAGCTTAGATTGCCCCTTGTGTCCCAACCAATACTCTTGAATGCCATTACATTCCATCCTTTGGGCCTTCCTTTTCTTTCTTCTCACCTTGGAGCTAATTTTGAGCTTAGTTCTTCCACTCCTCTTGCTCCAAGAACAAGGCTGTTATCTATGAGATGCATCCAATGGCTCCACATATTTTTCCACTTAAGGATTCTTGGCAGTAAACCCTCCAATTCCAGGTTCAGGAGGCCTACCTTTATCAATCACAGACGAATTAACTCCAATAGCCCTCCATTTAGCTTACAATTTAGTTTGATCTAGCAAATTTCCTACTTGAACTTGAATTTCCACTTGTGCTGGAGAATTCACAGAATGCTTAGAATAAGCTAATTCCTTACTGATTTAGCATCATTACTAACAAAATACTTTCTTCTCTTTACCAACTTGATGTCCACCCGATACACGAACAAGCCCCAAGTCTATCTATGGACCACATCACCATCTTCGACTGCCTTAATTTCAAGCTCTTGAGCATGAAAAGCTTGTCAAGAACCACTTTATTTGACTTGAGAAGAAGAAAATCTGGAGGCCTTTCCTTGTAAACTAAGATTGGCTTGATCAATGCCCTCAATCTCTTGCTTGGAAAGCACTTCTTGTGACTAAGATTAATTGCCAATTTGATCCAAATGTTAGGCTGTAAAATTAGCTTCAAGTGTAACAATCTGAAGCTTATAACTTTTATGTTCAATTGCACTTCCTTCACTTGAGTCGCAATGCCTTGTGTGAAGTTAATTTCTTAATTTACAGCTGCAGCTCCTGGTTCCCGACTGAATTCAGCACAATCAATTGAATTTTGCTCCAATTGCTGCTCACTATTCTGCTGAAATTGCTGAATACTTTCCCAAGGGACATGTTCTTCTTTTCCCAAATCAAAAGGTCTCAAGTATGCTTGATTTGTCCCTCTATTAACCATTTGAATGTTTTGAACTTGAGCTTGCAAACTAACTACCTCAGTTTACAATTTAGGCTGCTGAACGGTTAACTCTACTGCTGGCATTTTAATCTGCTTCGGTTCCACTCGAGAAGATGTTTTCTCCTTCACCTTATGATGCTGATCTTGCCTCCTTAAAGGCTCAATCACTTCCTTGAGCTGAGTTTCCATATCAACCTTTGATTCCACTAATGCAACACTCAATTGCACCCAAGGCTTTGTAATTGTGAAATCAATCTTGGGACTTGTTGTTACATCATTCTCATCTTGAATTTTCAAGTCAGATTGTTGTTGTATCAATTATACTTGATCCAATGAGTGCAAATAGTGCTGCTATACCACTTCTACTTGATCTAATGAGTGCAAATGTTGCTGTTGTACCAATTGAATCTGATCCACTGAGTACAAAGATGCCTCCGGCACATTTTAGATTCAAGCTGATTCTTGCACAATCAGTCACATTGTGCTCAAATTCTTGCTCCCTTTTCCGCTGCAAGTGTTGATTCACTCCCCAAGTAACATTAAGATACACCTTAGCTTGACAATTAGTAGATCCTACCACCTCAAGCTCTCCTTCCATATCATTACACACCTAGAAGTACTTAATGTCTAAAACACAACATCCATCGTATATGTTTCTCCCGTGTAATGAATTGAAGGCTAAGTCGGCACTCCTTATCATCTAATAGCTAATGTGAACTGTAACCTCAATAATGGAAGATGAGACAAACTTCATAGTTTCAAGAGGACCATAAGGCCAAAATACTTGATAAAGAATTTCCTTATCTATACGGTAAAAAGGCTTCCAAACTTTGATAAAAAGTCTAGCATCTTGAACCGAAGCTGGATCGAGCCAACGCGGCATTGCATATTGTAACATTTTAACAACACCTTTTGTGTGCAACACTTGAAGTTCACTTCTTTACTTTAAAATCAGAGTTTAACCTTGAGTTTAGACTTAAACAGAAGGCTTTGCATTATCCTAAATTTATATGCAGCCGCAGCTAGAGTTTCACAATTCTGCTCCAGTTGATGTAAGATCCTAATGCAAGCCCGCTTGAATGTGATTTAGTGATCGAGAGCAGCTTCAACCAAAATGAAGGACTAAAGCTTGGTCGAAGTTAATTCAACAAGTTCAAATATTGATTCAGCTAACAGATTGCAATTATAGCTTGGAATTTAAGTGCAGAACTTAGCTTGACAGAATCCAATGAGGTTAAATGCAATTTTCAGCTAACAATATCTCTGCTTGCATCTTAATTCAGGTTAATTCAATAAATTCAATATGTAATTAGTTAAATTGAATACAATTCCAGCTTGATCAACGGTTCAAGTTAACAAGATCAACATGAAGCAGCTAAAGCACACAATAACAACCTTCTGAACTGAAATTCTAATCAAATGTAACCTGAATACAAAACTTGATGTCAATGCAGCACTGATTAAGAATTCTGGACAATTAAGCATGGTATCTTGATCTCACACCAGCTAAACAGCAGAACCTAGGTTAAATCTTGCACGAACTGAAATTCAAAACCTTTTAAGCACAATTTCTTGATCAGTACAACCTGATCAAGAACCTGATATCAATTAACTTGATCTAATACTTTGCAATTAAACTGAACTTAATCAACTCAATCAGAAGCAAAATTCACAAGCTCTGATACCATTTGTTATGATTCAAAATAATCTTGGATCATAACCATAGGATAAGAGATCATAACAATAGGACAAGAGATCATAACAATAGGACAAGAGAGTATGAGATGAGAAAGAAATGAAATGGAAGAGGAAAATTAGAAAGAATTTAGACGAGAGAGAGAACAGATATCAATATCATTCAACAATACCTCTTTACTAGAGAGTCATTACTACTTATACTAACCTCAAGCTAAAGATGATTAAGCTAGATACATTGCACTTAGACTCCTAATGCTAACCAACACTAACCAACGTGGCTGCCAATCTTGACTTACAACTAACACTTGACTAACTTGACTTATACAAGATGCTAAAGAGGCTAATTAAGCTAGATTATTATGAACTATGGACTTTTACTAGATTATTACAACCCAAAGACTTATTAGTACTTAACTCTATAAACATCTATTTTGTAGAATCATGACAACTTACTTTCATAGTAATACAGTTCTCCAGCTTCAGATTTGACTTTATAGTTTTAGTCTGTTCCCACAAATCGACAAGTCGAGATTTGAGACTGTAGTTTAAGGCTTTGACTGCTCAAAACTTAGTCCCTTGATTACGTTGGTCTTAACACTACTATCACTTCTTCATAAGTAAGGAAAACTTAGATTCGCGAAATGGATTAGGGTTGTGATGGCCACGGCTTGTCCCTTTATTGTGTTGGTCCTAATCTAGTGACCTGAATACGCTTTCCTTCACCTTAATTTTGTCAGACCTAAACTCATCAAGGGTGCTAGGCTTAAAAACCTGATTAACTCAAGCTCATAAGTGGACTGTTGAGCTCTTGAGTTTGTCTCCACCCCAATTCCTGACTTTTAAGTGTATAATAAAAGGTGCCTGTGGACCCTACTCCATCACTATAACTACCACATGAGTTAGGTCTATATCCTTTAATTTTATTTCATAAAATATATAAAAAATCCACAAAAAATACTTAACAATGTCTTCCTAATTATAGCAATATCTTCTTAATTAAAGCATAAGCAGAACACCTGCTATAATCGAAGTCTGATACACCAAAATATCACAACCTTTTCCTCAAAAATAATGAGTAGTTTAGGTTAAAGGCGCGCGGTTCGTAATTGGGCTCACTTCCTAGTCGCGATGAGTCCCTTTCACACGTTTGTTTTGTTTTCCCATTTATGGCAATCACACACATCATTCAAAACAAAATACAACAATCATACCTTTTGGCGACCATAGTGGAAGGCTTGAAACAAGCCTTCATCGTCTTTAGCCCATCGTAGATTATCAAGACAAAATTGTCGTCCATTCACTGATGGTCTGAACAAGGAGGTTTAGTACCCTTGATTACGAGGAACTGGAAGGCTTAGCCCTTATTCAGTCCTTGCTTCAGCGTCCTCTACAACGAAGTCCCATATCTAGAAGGAATGAAATGATTCATAGCCACGGCAAGTGAAACTAGTGATGATGATGACATCCTAAATCATGAACGTATTGGGCTCGATGGCCATTATCGCAAGAGTTTGGTCTCTCTTGAAGGAGACAAAATGGGGGTAGAAAAAGACTCTTTCCCACGTCTAGCACAAATTAATGTGGTACAAGCAATAGCTTCTGAGAGCCATGCTTTGGTACAAATAATTATGAGAGGATTTTCTTGAAAGTTAGATGATTATGATGTCGAGACATCCTAAGATAACCGAAGTATGATGTAATAGGGTATGAAACAAGCTATAAGCATCAACTAACGGGATACCAACTTTTAGGAGTCCACCTTCATTTGGGGAAGGGACCATACAGAGTAGGAAAAAGGTAAAATCAACAGTAAGGATGAAGGATCTAGGGTTAAGCTAAGAAGGACCCAAAAGAGCAGGCAGTTGAGGACGAGGGTAGGTGAAAGATATGTTTAGATAAATTATGTAATGATAAATAGTGCTCCAAGCAATGTTTAAGGATCAGGCCGAAGCCAAGAGACCCGGATAGTCCTCTTGGGAGAATGCATATTAAGGCTGCCCAAGTATTTGTTATGACATTAGGTCATAACGTAGTAAAGGAAGAATAGAGTGTGGGATGAGAAAGAAGAAAGCGATTGAGATGAGAGCAGAATATAGGATCATATTATCAATTCTAACACATGAGAGCTTCACAACCCAAGCTTTGGCTATTTATACAATCAAACCAGTCATAACCGACTTGAAAGCTTCCCGACTAATCTTCTCGCCAATTCCCAAAGCTTAACTAACTAACTTTTAACCAACACCTACTTCTTTAAAAGTCTACTAAGTATCATCCAATCATGACAATACCACCCCGACGAGCTTATTATTGTCTTCAAGAATCAAAATTAAGGAATTGATTACTGCAGAATTGATAATCTTCTCAGGTAGCAACATCTACCTTCCGGTTCATATGATTCTAAGTTGTACAACTTGATCAGCACCGAGAAACAGCTGAGTACATCCAAGTAGGCTAATCGATTCCCTTCCGAATGCCAACCTAGTGACCACCCGGGTACATGCCTGCTATTCCTGGGTAGTCAAAATAATCCTTGTCCTCAAGGATTATTTGCCAAGATTGGTATCGATATCTAATTTTCCTGTACTAATCCCGGTCCTAGGAAAGTGTCCCTATGCTCGAGTCCTTTTTGCTTTCTTGTTTAAATTGTTCCATGAGCTTCTTTGGAAACCACCCACAACATTACCCGATTGACATGAACTGAAAATTGAGAAAATCTCGTTGGGCTTGAGGCGCCTACTCCTTTGTTTTAAAATGGATTTGAATTTTGGAGATTTTGAATGTGGAGTTGCATTCTTAGTATTTTTCTTCGTGGAAATCGTGGAGTTGCTTTCTTAATATGTTTCTTGCAACCTCAAAAAAGAAAATAAAAAAATAAAATAAAAGAAGGGGCTCTGGGGGTTTTACATTTGGGACAACAGGAGTGATGTGTTATGAATGCGAGAATCCGAGGCATGAGTTGATGGAGGCTGTGTGCTGGTTCGGTAGCTGCTGCTATACTGCTGCTGTTGGGAGCTGTTATGTGGCCGATTGGAGCTGATATTTTGGGGTGTTAGCTAATAAAGATGTATTGGTCTTAGTTTACTATTGTCTAGCCGTGAGTTGAAATAAAGTGCTTGTTATGTCCTGCACTGTAGTAACCTGCTGCAGCAGGCTACGGCTGAGTTTAGGAGTATCTAGGCACCAATGCTTAAGGTGTTAGTTAGGAGATATTCTAGTTAGTTAGATATTTTGTTAGTTGAAGTGGGTAGTTGTTAAGTCTTAGTTCAATATATCTAGATTCCTATAAATAGGTTGATCAAGTGTAATTCTAAGGCATTCAATGAAAATTACCAATCTCTTTGAGATCAACTTCTCTTCTCATCTTATTCTCTCTCTATCTTCTCATCTCCTTTCACTTCTTTCTCATCCCATACTCTCTTATTCTTTGCTTACGTTTGAGATTCGATCACAAACGTAACAATTGGTATCAGAGCCTCGATTGGCTTCCAAATCAAACGTGATTTGATATCAAATATCCTGTGATTGCATTGCAATTTGCTTAAGAATTCAGTCTGAATTCTGTTGTAAGTTGCAGAGAAAACAATTGCTTGAAAAAAACAAAAATTACATAAAAAGAGGTTCAATTGTCGATCGGTTGTGAGTCCTTGAATTCAAGCTTGTGTTGATCACATTGTTGACAATTAAATAGCAGAATTCAGTGATTGAGAAGCAAGTTCAGTTTGATCGTAATTGTGACCAGAATTGAGAGTTAATTGCAGTACTTTGGACACAATTAGCTGAGCATCAACTTCTATTGCAGCATTGTTCTTGTTGAATTCAGTAAGCTGAAGTAATGCAATTTGATCAAGATTATACTTGATCATAATCAGAAGATCAGAAACAAGTGGCATTGAGGTGATTTCAGATTCTTCAATTCAGAAATTGAGGTTGAGGTAACCGTTTTCTAAACTACAAGTTACACTCTCGATCCGAATCTGTTTTTGTTGCTAAATTGTGATGAAATTGTGTTGATAAGCTTAGAAGTGGTGAGAATTCATCAGAACCTGCGTTTGATTCTTAAGAATTATATGTTATTGAGTGGAGAAGTGTTAGGCGAAATTCTAACAGCGAAGCAAAAGTCTGACAGTGAACTAGGAAACGAAAATGTTGAAATCCGATTTCGTTTGTGAAGTTCGCTTTAGGTATTGTGTTGAGGACTTGATTAAGAGCCAGAGTCGAGCTTAATTCAGAAGTGTAAGTCGAATTACTCAACTAACATTGCGGTTAGGGTTTGTTCGAGTTTCCTCTGTTCGAAGTTCGTTAGTTAGGGTTTGGAATCTGCGGTGATTCTTAAATCTGATCTTGAAATTTCAGAAAATTGTCGACCTTAACAATTTGTGCTGTTGTTAATTCGAAAATCATTCAGATCAATTCACTGTGTGAAGTTTAAGAGCGAATTATGGATGGTAGTGATGCAACAGGTCGGGATTTGCTTACGAATGCATATTTGGACAGTAAGTTGAAGACAATGCTTGATCAAATCAAGAAATTTGACGCTGAATTATTACAGCAAATGAAGCAGCAAATCAATGGTAAGGTTGATCAGCAAACTCAGCCGATGGAAGTAAAGAGATCTGATCAGATCGTTATTCAATCACCTGAATTGGAGGAAAGGTCTAACATGCATTTTGATCAGCATATAGAGCAACTTGAAGTGAAATTAGCTAAGATTCGAGAACAATTTAGAAGGCCAAACTCTTCCGCTGTTCAACCAGTGAGGCCTTTTGAAGAATTGAATCATCAGGTGCATTGTGAGGCTGATAAAACCGCCGTAGCTGAGGCGCACATTGTGGAGCCACTTAATGTAGTTGAAGATGAATTGTACCAAGAATATTTTGAAGATGATGAGCTACAACATGACATGTTTCCGGAATGGGAATGTGAATTTCATGTCAAGGGAATGTTAAAGAAAGCGAGGAGTAAAGCTAAGAGAAACCAACTCAATGATGCATTGAACAATTTTTGGGAAGCAAAGAAAATTACGAAGAAGAAATTGAAGCGAGTGGTTGTGTGTCAGCCTAAGGAGCTTCTGAAATTGTAAGAATAGAACGGTAGACAACTGATGGTTACCTTGATCGAGTCCAATTCAGTTATGGGACATCGGGATGATTCACCGGAAGAAGTTAGGATGCTTGTTGATCAACAAGAACTAACTCAACATACTGATTTTACTGATGTATATGTTGGTATATCACCAAATCAGTTAAGTATGATTCCATGGCAGGCCTATATGCAGACTAGAAGCACTTTCACTGCTGAGCAAGGTTATTCTGATTGGGAAATCAATTATGCTGCTGCAGTATCGTCGATTACAGATCAGGGTATGCCTAAGTTCACTTTTGGGCGTGCTGGAGTGTTAATTCAGGACCTGAACAACATCATCTTGGATGCTTTGCAAGGTCCCTTGTGTTGGGTAAATGATTACAAATGTATATTGGCTAAAATGCACTGTCGTCGTGCCGATCGGCAAGTTCGAAATGATCTATTTCTTTATTTAAGGGAAGTTGTGACTCATCCTCGTGCAAGTTCTTGTGATAAGCTGCCTCCTAACCCAGGAGAAGATTTTCAAGACTATATGAAGCATAGAGGAGTCGAACTTTTGCTAAAAAGAAGCACTCAAGTCGCGAGAGTGCATTTCAAGGTTCACAACAAACAAAGCTTGTTTCCTATGCAAGCAATTAAGTTGATGGATGTGCACAAAGGTTGTAAGGTGGGAAGATAGATCTCTGATCAGATCCACATCAGTACAATAGGTTCTATAAATGATGTAATTGATGAAGGGAGGCCCTTTGAACCGGGAAGGGATGAATTACAAGTGATTGGAATAGCTGGACTTACGGTGCTGTTGTTTGTGGATGAACAATTCAGTGCTACTGCAAGAAATGGTGGACAAATGGTAGTGGCTATGAGTCACGATGAAGTTAACATCAAAGCAAGCCTTGAGGGAAAGGATTTTACATGTTGCAAGCTGCATAATTCAGAGGAAGTCATTGTAGTCCCAATTGTTACAGAATTGGTGTCATTGAAGTTCCAATTGATACAAAAGCTTTTCCTTGAAGGAATGGTAATTGCTGCTAGTTGTTTGAGGAGTTATGGATGGCTTGAAGCTATGTTGGGCAGTTGGTATGACCTTAAAGCTGGTGCACGAAGCCAAGTAAAGCCAAGGACAATAGCACCTGAAAATTGGAACAATCAGCAGATGGGAAGTGCTGATCAGATTCAGAACCTGAACATGTTTGGGGTGATCTGTTGTTGTTGTTTTGAATGGAAAAATTATATTTACAAGCTTCAATATTTCCTTAGAGTATGGAGGGAGAAAATCAGTGCAACATCAAGTCTAACTCCAGCTCAGATTGGAGTGAATATCAGCAAAGAGGTTTGTAACAGATCAACGCTGATTTTGAAGAAGTTTACATCTGATCAGGAGTTCTTTTGGTGTCTTCACTTGTTATATTTGTTACTCATGTTTGAGATGCCTGACAAGGAAGCAAATCTTGATCATTTGAGGCATGTTTGGTGGTTGGATGAGCATGGGATCCAAGGAAGTTTTGAGATCAGGCTGAAAATTGGGAGCTGCAGAACACAATCTGTCACTGGGGTTGCTTTGGCCATTCAAGTGATGACCTTGTGTCCTTGGAATTCATGTGTGACCCGTGGGTACTTAGTTTGGTGGAGCAAAAGTCCAAAGTTTCAAGCCCAAGACACAAGTACTCAATTGTTTAAGTTGGGACAGTAAGAAAGCAAGGAAGCTGTTGAAAATTCTCAGGGAATTTTAATTCTTTCACTGTCAGCTGCATATCAGGTGTTAAGTAGACTCATTGATGGTACAACTATGATCTTGAGAGGTCTTATGAACTTGCTGAAGATGGGAAGCTTCTTGCTGAACCGAACACGAACTGGAATTGGTGGCAGTGACAGTTACAAATTGCTTCTTTCTCTGGTGATCAGTTTGGGCTGCACTTGGGACCGTCTACCAACAAGTTTTGACACTTGGTTCGAGTTGGGAAGGCATCCTAAGTTGATAAGGGACTTCATGTGCTGTCTTATGGGTTTAATGACATTTAAATTCGGTTATGCAGCATTTGTCAACCAGAATTACCGAGTTGTTGCTGCGTTTATTGATTCTCTGCAGCAATGTCAAGCCTTCAGCTGTATTATTTGCATCAGGAAGTGTCTTGGATGGGTTGTGGATGCTTGGTTTGATCAGTGCAGACCCCCTGAAGAGGATTACACATTCAAGCACAAACATTTTGTCGTAACAAGAGACATACTCGTGTATCTTTTGCAATTTGGAGTCAGTTCAGCATGGGCTCGTTTCAGTTGCAACAGATCTCAGTCGGAACAGATGCAGTACCAAATTTTTCTTGATCTGCACAGGTTACATACTTGTTCTTGCTGTTGTTTAATATAGCAGGGCAGTCAGCGCATTCAAGCTATCTTCTATTGCATAACAAGTGATTTTCAAATTCATGTGGAGTTGCTTCAGATGTCATTCCAGCTGCAGATTTCAGCGAGTAGTTCAATACTTCAGCCATCTTTTCATAAGCTAAGTGATCTGCATTGCTCTAACTCTCTTCCATTCTTGAGGACAAGAATGTTTTCAAGGGAAAGGGAATTTTATGAATGCGAGAATCCGAGGCATGACTTGATGGAGGCTGTGTGCTGGTTCGGTAGCTGCTGCTGTTGGGAGGCTGTAATGTGGCTGATTGGAGCTAATATTTTGGGGTGTTAGCTAATAAAGATGTATTGGTCTTAGTTTACTATTGTCTAGCCGTGAGTTGAAATAAAGTGCTTGTAATGTCCTGCATTGTAGTAACCTGCTACAGCAGGTTACGGCTGAGTTTTGGAGTATCTAGGCACCAATGCTTAAGGTGTTAGTTAGGAGATATTTTAGTTAGTTAGATATTTTGTTAGTTGAGGTGGGTACTTGTTAAGTCTTAGTTCAATGTATCTAGATTCCTATAAATAGGTTGATCAAGTGTAATTCTAAGGCATTCAATGAAAATTACCAATCTCTTTGAGATCCACATCTCTTCTCATCTTATTCTCTCTATATCTTCTCATCTCCTTTCACTTGTTTCTCATCCCGTACTCTCTTATTCTTAGCTTACGTTTGAGATTCGATCACAAACGTAACATGATGGCACTAGAAATTTCTGCTGCTCCATTCTTGTTGATATTTTCTTGTATACCTAGCAATTGTTGTTGCATCTGTTCTTGAGATTAATGCATTTTTTCTATGGCTACTATTAGTTCATGAACTTTTTATAGTAATCAGAAAAATTGCTTCCGTCGATCGGAGCTACCAACTACAAAAGTTGTCGCCATGGCGGGTCCTTGTAATAGACACAAATTGAAAATTTTTCAACTCAGGATCAAGCTCTGATACCACGTAAGAGAGATGCACTATGGATCGTCATACATACAAACTCTCAATGTTCTTGGCGAAGGCAGATGGACAATAAGAGAAGAGTCTCTTGATTAATCCTAAGAGACTGACTGTGATGGTATGTGTCATAGTGAAAACCTATTAGGGATTTGATAGTTACCCATACCCTAGGGTTGCCCGGAGCATACTGTGATGGAAGGGACGATCTTGCTCGGAAATTACTATCCAACAGGTTTTATAATGGCACTAGTTCATTCATGGCATCCGATCATCGGGGATGCCTTGCTAGAGGCCAACTTCGATTAGTGAATGTTCGTGACTTATGATGTTATTTCAGCAATTGGTTCAATAGAGTTTGACCATGTGCCTTTGATTAGATATTTTTCTAGTCGTATATCCACTACCTGCTGGACGCTGAACCTACTGGTCGTGCACAAACAATGAGATCAACGTAATCTAGTGGAGTAGTTATTTAAGTTAGAATATGAATTCTTAAAAGAATTAATAATTTTAACTTTATAGGGGATGAATTTAAAGTAGTAGTGCTCGCACATGATTATGTTTAATTTATTTAGATAAAAATAAAATTCAAAGTATTACTTATGACGCCATAAGTGCAATATAAAAATATTGACAACAACAACAACAGTCCCAGTGCCTCGCGGCTCCCGCAGAAAGCAGGGTCTGGGAGGGGTGATGTACGCAGCCTTACCCCTTCCGAGTGGAAAGGAGGCTGTTTCCGAGGACCTCCAACCTGAAGTAATTGAGTACCTGCAAATAAACCACCAATTAATTACCAATGAATTTTGAAGGAAAAAGAAGAAGAAGAAGAAGAAGAAGAAGAGGAAGAAGCATGATCAGAGAACAAACTAGCCTATAAGTGCTTCACTTGAGGTTATGCCTACCTAAGAATCTTAAACTACAAGTCACTCTCCGCACTAATCTACTCTTCCACCTCCGCTACCCTTATGCTAGCCCTCCATCGTGCCCTATCTGAGGCCATCTCCTCTCCTAGGTTTAGGTGAGTTAGGCCGCGACGAATCGTCTCCAGCCAACTTTTCTTTGCTCTGCCCCTCCCTCTTCTGCCTAGCGTCGTGTGAAGCTGTTCACACCGCCTGACTAGGCCTGTAGTCTGTCTCCTGCTAACATGTCCAAATCATCTTAGGCAGTGCTCCCTCAATTTATCCTGGAGTGAGGCTACACCCAACTTACCTCGTATTACAACGTTCCTAATATAAAAATATTGACAATCATGGTAATTATTTAATTAATTATTATTTCTTAATTAGATTTCGGAATAATGGATTTAAGTTCATTTAAATAAGATTTAAAGTATAAAGTGTATAAGATAAACATATACCCAAAACAAAATGTAAACAAACAAAAGTCAATATGTGTGTTACTGGAGGCATTGTGTGGATGATGGTACTTGCTACAGTGCACGCGTCAATATGTGTGTTACTGGAGGCATTGTGTGGATGATGGTACTTGCTACAGTGCACGTCTTTTACAGCAACGCTGCAGTACACACATAGCTACATATCCTTGCTACAGTACTTCTTCTACAGTACGTGTTTTGTAGCTGTATGTGTAATTTAAAGCACTGTTATAAAATTATAGAGATGTTATACTCTATAAGATGGTAATAAAAAGACAAACTTAAATATAATTAATAAAAAATAATAATTATTTTATATTAAAATAAGATTATTTTATTCAATTTTCTTTCTCTCTTTCTCATTACTTTCTTTCTCTCTTTTTCTTTTTTCCTTTTTTCTTTCTCTTTTTTTTTTTTTTTTCGGTTGTTATGTTGCACTATGCATGTGTATATATATACAAAAGGAAGGGGATGATGAGTCATTGTGACACTTGTCACAATTTACACAAATATCTATTTATATATATGTATATGTATATATATATAAATAGGTATTTTATATATTTTTAATTTTCTATAATATTTAATAATATCCAAACTCGACTCTAAATTTGTACCCGAAAAATATCTAATATTTACAACACTCCCCCTTTGGATATTTTCCGTTATAACGGGACACAGTGTCCAAGCTAAATATGCCTGCCTCGTTAACAACTTTTCCAGGAAAACCCAGTGGGAAAAACCATAGCGAAGGAAAAAAGAGCACAGCACATATTTAACTCCCCCTCATGTGAACATATTAGCAAGGGGCGTTTCTGAATCGACGCATACCAACCTTATGAACTAACATCTCAAAAGTTGATGTTGGCAAAGCTTTCGTGAACAGATCTGCCAGGTTCTCACTTGAGCAAACTTGTTGAACATCTATTTCACCCATCTTCTGGAGCTCGTGTACAGAGAAGAACTTTGTTGAGATATGTTTAGTTTCGTCGCCTTTTTTAAAATATGTGCGGGACATAACACTCTTGAAAGTGCATATTGTACGAGTTATATACGCTTCTTGAACTGCCTCGTTAAAAACCCTTTTACTAGGAAAAAAACCCAGTGGGAAAAACCATAGCCAAGGAAAAAAAGTACAGTGTGTAGTTAACTCTTTTTCAGGAGCGTACATTAATCAAGGATGTCTCAGAGTTGGCAAATGCCAATCTTGTGCCAATTTTTGAAAGTTTGTAGTAGATGCTTTCTTGAATAACTCTTCCAAGTTCTCGAGCGAACATGTACTTTATCTTCCTTCAAGAAGCTTGAGAGTAAGAATTTCTTTAAAGTGCACTGTATCTATGAACTCTCTTTTGCTTGAACAATGCAGACTTATCTTCATATGGTACTATCGGACCCCCCCGATCGTTGGAAGCTTAAAATATGTAGGATAAAGGGTATTGATATCACCCAATCTCTACTTGCTCATAAAGCACAAGTGTCTCAACAATAGCTGCAATTGTTAGTAGATTGCCAAAACATAGCAATATAGCTATATAATAAAATGGCATATGCTTGTCACTTACCTTGTGTGATTCAAATAAATAAACAGTACTTGCTTACATAATCAATTGCAAGTTTAACATAATATTATAACGTATGTTGGCTGATCCATCAAGATAAATAGTTAACCACATATCACATACTAGTGACAAGTTGACCAAAGAGCCTACATCTGGTTGTGTGATAGCTGTATCAATGCGTCACTTAAACCAAGGTATGGTGGGGTCAAGAATTTATTCGTTACCTCATTGAGGATCGGAAGAGGTCAAAATTGAGGCACTAAACAACATGACAAAATATTCAAGTACCGTACTTGGTATGAGTTTACCAATAGAGTAATACTCTATCATATTAGTGCTCGATCTTCAGGTCGAGACAAAATCTTTCCTTTTCCGAGATCCTCAATCTTGAGTTCTCAGTTTAGGTGCGTAACAGCCTTTTTAAGCTCTTCAGGAGTTATGATGATATTAACATATCTTTCTTTCAGTAGATATGTACCGCGGTTTTGAACTATATGCTTCTAGCATGTTTGGTCCTTCAGGGACTTTCATAAAAACATCATCGTACAAATAAGCTATTACCAATATATATATGACGCATATAGAGACCGTCAAATTAAGTGCATTCATTTCTCATATATATGTCCCATCAATTTCTGGTCTCTAAAATAAACCTTGGGTTACAAGTTGTGCTTTTCATCACCTTATTATTTTCGCACCAACATCCATATGTAGCATATAGGTTTTATTCTTTAGGCATTTGGACTTCAGGTTCCCATGGCTAATTCAGCCTGAATTTCGTCTTTCTATTTGAGCTAATAATTTCTTTGTGGGCATTCTTGAACAAACACTAGTTCAAGATTTTAACTTCTCTGATCAAATCAGTAGCTACTGTATATATTAACATTTGATTGATTTTCATTTCGGTTCCATTATATCTCATAATTCATAGAGATCTCTTTATCATCAGAATTTTAATAGTTTCAGTCGTCTCAGGTAGCTTCAGGTACCTGATCATCTTGAGGAGTTTTATTTATACATATTATTATCTCTGCAGAGTTTTTCTCCCAAAGAGCTTCACAATAGAGGACCAGTCTTTTTTATTACTCCATTTTCTTTTCAAATTCAAATCTTCGGAACCGATATATTTACTACACTTATGGCGTGCAGTGAATGCATTTTTCAATATATTAGAATATCACTCGACTGGGATATTAATTCGAGTAGGAGCATATATAGTGAGGACATTAGTTGGTCACTCTCTTTCCATTAGTGAATACATCTATGAATTGGCTTGTAATAATTTACAAGTAAATAATTCTTTTGAACTTCTGGTCTAATGATGCATTCCACATAAATTCTTATTTTTCAACTTTTGATTTTTCTCACCCCGATTCTGGAAATCTTATTTTGTCAAATTGACAATCAGCAAACTATGCTGTAAAATGTTTCTAGTTAACATTTGTAGATAAATTCAAAAATCCCCTTATTTAGACCCATCTTTTAGCATTGAGGTGGAGTAATTGGGACACACAGTATATAACCAAATTCATAGATGGGATATATATCTGGACCTTATAAGAGGCAAGTTATACTGGGGGGATCCATAATTAGTGCTGCAACATGTATCATAACATGTACCCATGTAAAATTTGGCAATAATAATGGTCTAGCCATTCGCTGCAGCCGTTTAATCATAAGACCATTTTGTATCTGTATGTGGGCAATATGGCAATTCATCCCATACAATAATTATTAAATTCTTGGGATGTAATTTCTCCTGCAATATCATACAATCTACGACTTGAGCTCATAGTTGGATCATTTATGCAAGGAGTTTCACAAATGCCACATCACAAGTGTATTATCCAGACTCACAGAACCAACGAGTAGAGGCTTCTATTAGTATCATACCAAATTGGTCCACGTGATAAAATGATTGGCCCACATATGTCCATTTAGTATTCTGCCAAATACATGGGACTTAAACTCAATTTCAATTGAGTATGACATAGTAATAACTTTTGCCTTTAGCAGCATAAGCAGCACATGAAATCCTATCAGGAGAAAGAATCTTTAGGTTCTTTAATGAGTGCTTATGAGAACTTTTAATAATTTTTCATCGTTGTTACACCTGGTTGGCCCAAACGGTCATGCCACAAGGTGAACGTTTTGCAATCAGCTAACTTCTAGTTAACCACTGTATTTGATTCAATCGGGTTTATGTAAGTATAATATAACCTAGAAGAAAGTGCTGATAATGTTTCTATTATTTTCGCTCTTCCTGAAGTAAGCGATGTGATATAAAGATATTCTTTATCGCCCTCATTTATTGTCTCAATATGATAGCCATTGCGACGAATATCTCAAAAACTGATCAAGTTTCTCTGTGATCTACTGGAAAACGGAGCATCGCTTATGTCTAGTTTTGTCCCTCCAGGGAACATAACATGTGCTCTTCCAGAGCTTTTAACCAAATTTGAAACATCCAATATGAGAATCCTCTAGTTCTTTAATGGGTGCGAGAATTTCAACGATTCTCTTAACCGTATTTATACCCGGATGACTCAAATAGTCATGTCATAAAATGAAAGCCTTTTGGGTCTGTTAACTTCTGGTTAACTATCTCATCGGGTATTTCGGAATTAAATAATGTTTTTTCAGGAAACGTGATATATGCTCTTCTAGAGCCTTTAAATATCAAATAGATTGGTCGAGAAATATAGCCGTATTAATAACTGATAATAAGTAGGTGGCATAGCCTACCATATGGACAACAAATAATAAGTAGGCGGCATAGCTGACCATATAAATAACAAATAATAAATAAGCGGCATAGCTAACCATATAAGTAATGAACGAGTAATAAAAAGTAGGCGGTTTAACCAGCCATGAATATGCAAAGTAGAAAATACGAAAAAACTAAAGTTTTTCTTTTTCCTTCATCTCCTCGTCATCAGTGGACTTCTCCAATTTTTGTCCATTCTAGGTACCAAGTACCAGTTATTATGACCGCGGCTATAACCTCTTCCACTGCCCTAACCTTGTCCACAACTACGACCACTTTTACGACCTCGACCATGTCCCTAATGGTCGTATGTCGAAGCATTCACTTCAGGGAATAGTTCGAAAACCCATTTGTAGTGTATGATGACTTTTCATCAACAATTCTTGCTTTGTTCAGCAACGAGGAGACATAATCTTAACTATGAGTTTTTTTTAAATCCTCGTTCTCGATATTGCTACTGCAGGAGCATATTCGAGACATGAAAAGTAGAGAACATTTTCTCTAACATATCCTCCTCAGTAATATTTTCACCGCATAATTGCAGTCGGAAGGTAATACTCAATACCGCAGAGTTATACTCGCTTATAGTTTTAAAATCCTGCAATCGCAGGTGAATTCATTCATTGCGAGCTTTAGGGGGATCACATACTTTGGTGATAAAACGTCTCCTTTAAATTTAGTCAAAGGACATACGGGTCCTTTACTATAATATACTCAGCTTTCAATCCTTCAGGGATATGATGCCTGAGAAATATCATTACTTTCGACGCAATCCTACAGGGATGCACTATTACCTCTTTTAACTGTCTGAGATTCACAACATCAGGGTGGATCTCAAAATCAAGGGTCTAAGGCAAATAATGTTAGCCATATATATTAAGAGCAATAAACTCAAGATTAATAAAATTTATAAATAACAAAGATTAGGGAAGGTAAACTTACCTCAAGCTTATATAATCTTTGTCTGGGTAGAGATTCGTGTTGATAACGTGTTATAAAATAATAGAGATATTATACCCTATAGGATGGTAATAAAAAGACAACCTCAAATATAATTAACAAAAAATACCAAGTATTTTATATCAGAATGAGATTATTTTATTCAATTTTCTTTCTCTCTCTTTCTTGTTACTTTCTTTCTTTCTCTCTTTTTCTTTTTTCCTTTTCTCTTTCACTTTTTTTTTTTTTTTTCTGCTGTTGTGTTGCACTGTGCATGTGTATATATACAAAAGAAAGGGGATGATGAGTCATTGTGACACTTGTCACAATTTACACAAAAAAGGAAGGAAAGGAACATACTCTGTGCCTCAAGGCCTCCCGCCTACGTAGGGTCTGAGGGGGGTCGGATGTACGCAGCCTTTCCCCTTTAGGGTGTTAACCTGAAGAGAGGCTGTTTTTCAGTGCCCCCAACCTGAGGGTGAGGTCTTCCCTGGAGGTCACCCATCCTGGTACTACTCTCGCCCAGGCACGCTTAACTGCGGAGTTCTCATGGGATCCGGGGACGGCGTGTTGGTGCCCTCTTTGGTTCACAATGTACAAAAATACCCATTTATATACATGTATATGTTTATATACATAAATAGGTATTTTACATAATTTCTAATTTTCTATAATATTTAATAATATTCAAATTCGACTTTAAAATTTGTACCCGAAAAATATCTAATATTTAAAACAAGCAATAACTTGTACGCATGTATATTTTTTTTTTTTTTTTTTGGTTTCCTTTATATATATTTGAGGGTAGTATATGTTTTGGAACCAAACAAAAAAAAGAAAAATTATTTTTCGTTCAAAAAATTTTGGCTAGATATTTTTCAAAGCCTACAATAAGAACTCAATTTCAAGGGAATTTATCTGAAATATTTTCCCAACTATAATCCTCTAGTTGCCAAGATGTAAAGTGTAAAATCGGATACGTTGATTTGTTGGTGCATTCACCTGTAAAGGTTCAGTACGTTCGAAACTCTTCATTCGTATTTTAAAGCTTGTTTCGCCAAGTGACATTCTAGACCTAATTTTATACAATTTAATTATGCGTGAATTGATTTGTTAGGAAGTGAAATTTTATTTTTCTTGCTGCATTTTTATGCTTAAAATTGTTTAAATCCGTGATTCGCTCCCTTCATCTGCTATCTACGCACATCTACCAACTACCACGCTTCTTTGGTGTAAATAGAGCAGGAACCATGCAAGGGCTCAAATTTTCCCAAATAAATCCTTTGGCAAGTAATTCCTCCACTTAGCGCCACAACTTCTCATGCTCTATGCGACTCATCTGGTAAGGTGGCATGTTTGGTAAGGCAGCTCCCGGCATCAAATCAATCCGGTGTCGGATGTCCCTTAAAGGCGCCAATGCTTTCGGTAACTCTTCCAAGAAGAAGTCAGCATACTCATTTAACAGATCTTCAGCCTCACTCGGTATCTCTCCATATACCACCTCACTCTCTTTCCGGATCAAGATGAAAATAATCTTGTTGTCACCAACCTCCTCGGCAAACATAGCTCGGCCCTTTAAGTTTGGGTATGCAGCTACAAAAGCTCGTGGTGCCTCATCCTTCTGGGGCAACAACATAATCCTTTTCCCCTCGAAGATGAAGCTGTAGTTGTTCTTCCTCTCATCATAGACGACGCTCCTATCGAATTTCCATGAGCACTCCAACAATAGGTGGCAAGCGTCCATGGTGACCACGTCACACTATAACCCATCCCTATACTTCGACCCAATCTAGAAATTGGCCAAACAACTTTTCGACATAGTTACTTGGTTTCCTTTCATTAGCCACGATAGTTTGTATCGACTTGGGTGTGCTTTTATCTCTAAGCCTAACTTGGCAACAGCCTCTTCGGAAATCACATTCTCACAGCTCTCTCGAATCAATCACCATGCGACACACTCTTCTGCCAATGGTGCAGATAGTTTGGAAGTTGTTGTTCCTTAACCAACCATTTCCTTCTTCTTTTGGCACAAAACAAACACGCCTAATTACTAGCAGGCAACCCTCATCACCTGTAACGGCATCCTCCTCTAGCGGCACCATCCTAGGCGTCCTCTTCATTTACCAATTCATCTCCCTCGTGGAGCTCTTCGATGTATAGACCCTTGCCCGGTCTTTAACCTTTCCGACACTCAACGACACAGTGTCCCACCTCTCCACACGTAAAGCAACAAATCCTTGTAGTACTTGCCAATTCTTGAGTAACCGGCTTACCCGTATTGGCGACTACTGGTCTGATTTGTATGCCTTGGTTTCACGGTGCTTGCACTTGGTCACGCCCAAAAACCTGTGTTTCCCAGGCTCCGCCAACTTGGCAATGCCGTTGTTACCTTTCGACGTTCATGGCCCTTTGACTTGCCTCCGAGATTTAAAAGATGTTGAACATGTTCAACACCTCCTGTATGGGTTCCTTCAACCTGCCAACATATCGATCCGCCAACTTCTCTTCCATCTCCGCCAAGTCGTTCCCAGTGACTAACAAGTAGAACTCCACCATGTACTCCTCCACAGTCCCCGATCCTTGATGCAAGCTCTATAGGCTTTAATACATCACCTTGGTGTGATTGTGGGGCAAGAAGGCACCTCTCATGTGTTCTTTCACCTTCTCCCATGTATCTATCTTCGCCTTCCCCTGCCTAAGCCAGGTATGCCTCAGCTGCTGCCGCTAAGGCGATGGCCCAACCCCTCAAGCGGGTAGCAACCAATGGCACCTGCTTTCGTTCCAAAACCTCCTTGAACTCAAGGACTTCCTTCACCATAGCGAATTAATCCCAGAAGTCCTCCGGGCGCCCTCCTCCATTGAGCTCTAGAATCTCGATTCGAAGGCCGGATTCCCACCTAGTGTTCATCGATATTGTCTGTGTTCCCAGTCTTTGTCCAATTACCCCTCACAGGCTGATATGGTATTTCAACTTTTGGAAACGAGTTGTGGATGCTTTCATCCATGTCGTCCTCTCCACCCCTTGCTGGCGGGTTTTTAGGCTGAGCTCCAGGTGCTTAATTGGGATTTACCCCCAATTGGATCAGGCACAGCTTGATTCGCCAGAATGTGTCTTCCATATCCTCAAACCTCCTCTCGGTCTTTGGTTAAAAGTCTCGCTTATATACATCTCCAACGGCGACGTATCTCTGTCGCCCACGGGCCATCTCAGAAATTGTTTTATGCTTTGATACCAACTAATCCAGCACGTAAATGGTAATTAATCGGAATGAGAAGGTTCAACAGTCTTCCCTTAATTCTTATTACGAAAATAATAAAGAAAAAGAGGAAAATAGAGTCTATTCCAATTCTCACAACCCGAGAATAAAATGAACTAACAAATTATTAAAATTAATCTAGAAATTGAATGCCTCAAACCCTCGAGTTCCTCTTGTTTAAATCGATGAGCTAATTGACTAATAATAAAACTCCAAAAGCAAAGAGATAAACATAAATAAAACTAGATAATTTAAATGAAGCTTTCTAATACTAATTAAACTCTATCTTGTCAAGATCTCCCAGCCTCGTGCCTCCTTGTGCTGCCGTCTGTCCTGCCAAAGCTTACCCGCCAACGGATATGCCAAGAGAGAAGGTGGGGCTGCATCAGATGTAGTCAATCCCAATAGAATGTATTATTGTTAGTATAGACTAGTTAGGGTTGGCTAGTGGTGGGATGAGAATTGTTAATGAATTTAACCATGTATCATTATACATATAGTTTGTGTATATGAACCTGGTGAGTAAAGCCATGGTGCAGAGGTAGTAATTTGCATTGAGGAAGGGGCCTTGGCAACGAGTTCGGTCAAATTTGTTCAAGACTCCTAAATTGCAAGATATTTAATTTGGCAAGTTTTCCTTTCTAAGATAATTAGAAATATTATTTTAGTATACATCATATAAAATATATATTAAATGAACAATATATATATTAACATATTTTGACCAAGAGCTAACATCAAAATATGATTAGTTTACATAACCTAAAATACAATAGAGCATTATTAAAAAATTCTATCAGATCATGAATCAACTACTCAATACAAACAAAAAAAAGCATATATGGAAAACAAGCTAAATAGAGAAAGATTTTGGAAAAACATATATGTGCAGAAATAAACAATTCTCTGGTATGCAATTGAATTAAATACCATGACAAATCGAGAAATAAATGGACCAAAAGAGAAAAGAAACAAACAACACAATGATTTACGTGGAAACCCCTTTACAATCGAAAGGGGAGAAAACCACTGCCAAAGATCGGAGCTTTTATTATTGAATTGAAAAGAAAAATTACAATATATATCTCTCTCTCAATTTTGTATTGGCGGCGCCGCTGGGAAACCTCACTTTGAATTGGATGACTTGTGACGTAAACCCTACGTCTATATTTATAGAGATGAGAAAACGCGCTTCCTGATCGATTGGGGGGTCCCGATCGATCGGCTTGCTCACTGCTGTCGTCCTTCTTTTATGTAACTTTTCCGATCGATCGGGCTCCTCATGGCATCCCGACTAAAATACCAAGTATATTTTGAGACATTTTCCTAACAAATCTCCAGCTTGGCTTAAAATAAACATCAACAATAAAACAACTCCACCTTCTCCACGAACGCCCCCTCAACCGGGGCTAACACACATCAAACTAAAAGACCCACCAAATTCAAGCAATGCTCGAACTTGCTCCCTGGTAGAACCCTAGTGAACATGTCAGCCAGATTGTCCTCAGTCCCAATCTTTTTCAACTCCACCTTCTGCTCGTCAATCAGATCCCTAATAAAATGTTGCTTTACATCTATATGCTTCGTTATGTCATGATGTGACATCTGATCCTTCGCTAGGTGAATGGCGGACTGACTACCACAATAGACTCTAACTGTGCCCTGCTCAGCGCTGATCTCACTAGTCAAACCTTTTAACCAGACGGCTTCTTTGAATCCTTCTGTCACTGCCATATACTCGGTCTCGGTAGTGGACTGTGCTGTAATAGACTGTAAACAAGCTCTCCAACTAATAGTTGTGTCACCGAAACAAAACACATACCCCGATGTGGACTTCCTCTTATCGAGGTCTCCACCATAATCAGAATCTACATACCCAACCAAACAACACTTACTTTTCCCATATTCCAAACAAATGTCAGAAGTTCCACGAAGATACCTGAGAATCCACTTCACAGCATGCCAATGCTCTTTACCTAGATTCGCCATGTACCTACTAACTCTGCTAACTGCAAAAGCAATATCTGAACTCGTGCAAACCATTGCTTACATAATACTACCCACTGCACTAGAATAGGGAATCTGAGACATGTACCTAACATCCTCCTCAGTCTGAGACGAATCTAATGCTGAGAGTCTGAAGTGAGCTGCTAAGGGCGTGCTAACTGGATTAGCATCCTTCAAATGAAACCTGTCTAACACATTCTCAATATAATTCTCCTGAGACAAGTATAATTTTTTGGCTTTTCGGTCTCTACAAATCTCCATGCCTGAGATCTTCGTAGCTGCTTCAAGATCTTTCATCTCAAACTCACTCTTCAACATAGATTTCAAGTCATCAACATCTTTCATGTCTCGTGCTGCAATCAACATATCATCAACGTACAAAAGCAAATAAACAAAGCCTGAATCAGTCTTTCTGGAGTACACACAACTGTCATACTTACTCCTGATGTACCAATGACCTATCATGAACTGATCATATCTCCTATACCATTACCTAGGAGATTGCTTCAAACCATATGCAGACTTGTTAAGCAAACACACATGATTTTCCTTTCCTTCTATAACAAACCTCTCGGGCTGATGCATATAGATACTTTCTTCTAGTTCACCATGCAAAAATGCAATCTTTACATCTAACTGCTCAAGTTCTAAGTCATGCATAGCAACCAAAGACAAAAGCACACGAATCGAAGCATGTCTAACTACAGTGAAAATATTTTTGTTAGGAACAGTGTCCTGAAATCCAAATTTATTCTGGATATATTATTTTAATTAATAAATAAAATTGAAGTTCCAATCGTTTTCTAGTTAAATTTGTGTATGTGATCATTTATACAGCATGTGATTTTCTTTTGGGAGACATCCATGAGATGGGTGCAGTCCTCAGACTACAATTTACATGTTGTTTGAAAGACTCGTAATCGAAGACAAGTTTGGACCACTTGTTTGTTAAGACTATAACGTGACACTTTAGATGACTTGTCTTGGTCATGTAGATGGAGATCCAAAAGTGTTAGGTTAGTGTGTTTAATAAGATTGACACACTAAGTTGGACCATATGGGTTACTTATTTCTAGACTACTATCGAAAATGAGTGATTCACGTTGTACTGTTTGAGAGACGACTCTAAATCCTGAGGGTATTCTGGACTTGTGCATCGAGCGTCAGTTACTTTGGTGTACTATAAGTAAGGTCTAAACGAATGACTGAAATCCCACGTACACGGGGTAGCAGCGTGAAGTGCGACAAGGATCAGGTATTCAATAGGGAATCTACAGTCTCTTATGAGATATAGATGTCCCCTTAGTTGATTCGTAAATATTTGAATAGTTTGAAAACTTTGGCCAAAGTATTCCAAGGTATTTGACATTTGGAATTCATACTGTGAATATGTTCAAGTATAAATGAATTATTCAGTGAAGGGCGAGTCGGTAACTAATGGAGAAGCTGTGAGAAGGATAATGGTAGTGGTTATATTTATCCTTTGTCATGGACATCTAGTGGAGGGGTTGTTGTCATCAATACAGTCTGTTAGGGAGATAACGAATAAATAATTTAAGTCTGGAGTGCAGTGAGATTTATTTAGTGGAATTAAGTCTCATTAAATGGTAACTAAATTAATATCATGAGATGATTTAATTTAACCCATTTGGTGCTAGATTTAAATTGTCCCTGAGGTCCCTGCGCAAGCCTCTGTTTTTATTGCCATCTGAAAAATAGTAAAAAAAATCAAAAGATGAATTAGTTATCCATAAGATGGGTAAAATTAATTTTGCCAAACATTATTCATGAGATGAATAAAAGTTAAAAATTATAAAATAAAATAATTTTTAAAAATTAAAATTCATAAGATGAATTTTTGCATGTGGGAAACAAAGCAAAACAAAAACAAGAGGCAAAAATCGCGAACAACCTGCGATCCGTATATATCAGATCCAATCGCACGCTGGGACGCCCACCAGGGCTATCCGAGTCCCCACGCGGGGACGAATCACAAGATGACACGTGTCACCGTGCTGGAGAACCACGGACACGTTTGACCTGGTATGAAACGCAGCGTTTTAATTCTATTTTTTAATAAAATGACGCATTTTGATTTTAACTGGGCGGTTCCCACATCAATTAAATTTGTTTTTTTTCGCTCCGGTATATTCCTATAAATAGAAGGGCTTATTCCGAGGTTTGGCATTCAAGTTGAAATATTTCTTGAGGGTTTTTGGAATAGTTTCAGGGACCCAATTGGATTCCTCAGTTTAATATTTTTCGAAGCCCACCCTTCGGGTAGTTCGGGTTCATTGCGTAGAAGGTCTCGGGGTCTCGATTTTGAAGAATATTATTGTCTTTCTGTTTTTTCTTTTATTGGAGCAATTCCAGGTATGTTTTTCTTTCCTTCTTCTTTTAGATTCCGCTTTTCTATTTATTTACAGTATTCGTTATTATACCTGTTTAAGTTTATGTTTTGTTATGAATGTATTAGAGTAAAAGCCTGTAGATCTAAATTAAGAATTTAGATTTGTTGATTTATATTATGAATTTAAGTCAGTAGATTTAAAATTAGGAATTTTAAATCGACCCTAGGTTTAGAGTTATGAACTCTAAACCCGTTCCGCTGCGTAAACTATAGGGAGAATTTTTGAAATTCATCCCAACAACCGGTATTAGGGCAAAGGATTTATAGAGATAAGCCTATTCCCGGTAACTCTCGTAAGTGAGGTGTCATGAAACGTTACTCTCCGATTGGGGGCTTAGGTAGAGAGAAGAGTCTCCTACCCTAGTGCTCTAATAGGTGCCTATTATTGTAACCATAGTTGAAAACTGTGAACCCAATAGTCAACATCAGAGTTTATTTTTCAAAAAAATTCATATGTTTTTCCAACAATATCATGAAAATCAACACCCTGTGCCTGACTGTAGCCTTGAGCTACCAAACGTGCCTTGTATCTTGCATCTTCAACTCCAGGAATGCCCTCTTTTCTTTTGAAGGCCCATTTGCAACCAATCAGTCTTTTCCCTGTTTGAGGCTTCACCAGTTCCCATGTCTTGTTCTTATGAAGAGACTGCATCTCTTCATTCATTGCAACGAGCCACTTCCCAGCATCTGATCATAATAAAGCCTCTGAATACGAAGTTGGCTTACTGTCATCTGAAGACTCAGCAGCAGTAAGGGCATAAGCAATCATCTCCTCATACCCATATCTCTCTGGAGGCCTGATCTGTCGCCTCGGTCTACCACTAGCTATAGTGTTATTCTCCACCTACTGACCTGTTTCTGCATTATCAATAACAACATCAGAAACTTGTACCTGAAGTGCTGGAATACTCTCTAGCTGAACGACCTGCTGATCTGACAGTATCTATGTAACATCAGGTGTCTCAACCTAAACCGAATCACTGTCAATGGAGGGTATGTGTGGCGGATGTAGTAGAGCAGACTCATCAAAGGTAACATCTCCAGTAGTCAGAAACTTCTGAGCACTGGGATCCCACAATCTATATCCCATTGTGCCTCGGTCATCGTCTCAGGTTTCTTCTCTTTCCCCTCCAGTGCTTTCTTCAAACCATTCTGAGTCAGGAGTCCTTTCACACGGACTTGCCATAAGCTAAAGTTTCCTTGATCATTGAACTTCTCTACCTCGGTCTTAATACCTGATGCCATTGTACCAATTTGAATAACCAGGCTCTGATACCAATTTGTGCAAAAATAAACAATTCTCCCGGTATGCAATCAAATCAAATACCACGAAAAATCGAGAAATAAATGGACTAAAAGAGAAAAGAAACAAACAACACAATGATTTACGTGGAAACCCCTTTACAATCGAAAGGGAAGAAAACTACGGGCGAAGATCGGAGCTTTTATTATTGAATAGAAAAGAAGAATTACAATATCTCTCTCTCTCTCTCAATTTTGTATTGGCGGTGCCGCTGGGAAACCTCCCTTTGAATTGGATGACTTGTGATGTAAACCCTACATCTATATTTATTAAGCCGAGAAAACGCGCTTCCCGATCGATCGGGGGGTCCCGATCGATCGACTCTCTCACTGCTTCCGTCCTTCTTTTGCGTAACTTTCCCGATCGATCGGGCTCCTCACGGCATCCCTACTAAAATACAAAATATATTTTGAGACATTTTTCTAACAATATATTTGGATTGAGGCACGTGAGAACGCTTTCCTTAAGAAGGAAATGCCCCTCCTGCATGACTTTTGCTATTAAGCTTCAATGCGCTCACTTTTCAAGATTCAACAATTCGTCGAACCTCTATGAGTGCAATATGAAAGATCCCCAAATTACAACTGCCAAGTTCACTATTTTTCACAAGAATAAAAGGGATTGAAAGAATAAAGTATCTCATGTTGCGTATAATTTTTCACCATGCGCATATGCTATAAAAATATATATACTTAATTTGCAATTTTCCACATTACGTCAAGGGACTTAGGTTCCAATTATTTAGGGAGAAAACTCCATTCTGGGAAGTAATTTTCCCCTTTTCCATTGTTTGGCGCGTCTTTTGCTTACGGAAAAGGTTTTCCAACGAAAAACCTTTTCCTCAAATGAGGGAAAATGACTTCTTTTTTAAAACGGGGGAAGTCATGATTCTAAGTGGTCCAAGAACCTTCACGATAATCATCATGCAAATCTAGGCCGAACCAAATAAACTAGACTGGACTGTAGACATTCAACGTAACTACATCGGACAAGAATTAGACCGAATAATTAAAAGCAGCTTATATGTCACTTTGTTATAGTTGCAACAATACAATTTTTATCAAATTGAATTGTTATGTAATATTACAACAAAATTATCTATGCGCCATAATATTTTAGCACTTATTACATAGGTACTATGATATTTTAGTAATATATAATGATGTAACCTGAAGTTTAAAAATTTTCTCATAGATCAGGTATCGTTTGCCCAAATTTAGCAGATTTTAAATTAAAACAACAATCTATATGTATCCTCTATCATAATACGATAATTTCTTTTGTCCGAAAATGCTAACATGACACATTTTTTGATAATATATAAATAATTTTTGCTAGAATGCGGACAATCTTTTAATATATGATTATAGTTTATATCAAATTAGTCTTTTGGCAGAAATTATCCAAAATTTAATGAAAATTCAATAGATTTTAACACAGTATGTACATAAGTGATAAAATTTCTTATCTTAGAGGACTTCGTTGTATATATTAAAATGATAGGATATTTAGATAATAAATGCTCAAATTTTAAAATATCTAAGAAACAATTTTCCTAATTTCAACCAACAGCAAGAAACGCATGGGATGCACATTATTCCAATATGGAATAAATTGTTTTAGTGTGTCTTCAGTTTTGAGAATTAAATATTTAAAAAAAAAATTACTTTTATAAAATATTATTTTCATTTGAAAATAATTTTTAAATCAATGTAATATAATTTTTTAAACTCAAAAAATGTAAATCTTCATATCATGAATTTTTATCTTTTTTATTTTCTATCACATTTGCCTTTTCTTTTTTGTAACTGCAATAATGAATTTTTATTTATTATTATTATTATTTATTTATTACCAAAGAGGGCACCAACACGCCGTCACCGGATCTCATTAGAACTCTGAAGTTAAGCATGCTTGGGCGAGAGTAGTACCAGGATGGGTGACCTCCTGGGAAGTCCTCACCCTCAGGTTGGGGGCACTGGGAAACAGCCTCTCTTCAGGTTAGCACCTGAAGGGGGGAAGGCTGCGTACATCCGTCCCCCCCAGACCCTGCCTAGCCCTTGAGACACCGAGTATGTTCCTTTTAATATGCTACACTCTTACTAGGAAACTAATAGTTGTAAGGGTTGTGGTTTTCCTAGTGCCCACATGGTCTCAAAATTTGAATATTATAACAAAGGTGTGACAAGCTCAACTGATAATCTCATCCGATAGCTATTGGTGGACTTGCTTTAGGATACGTGGGTGAGTAGGATTTCTAAATTTGTTAAAAATTCCACAGCTCCCATAAAGAACACTGAACCTAAATAGCTAGGTGGCTACAAATTGTGGGGCAGCTTAGTGGAACAATAATTTAACCACCTTATTAGTTGATATAGGTAACAATTAGTAGGGCTTTAATCGAGTGAAGTCGAGCTGAGACCCCTATGTTCATACTTAAGCTTCATAAGGCTTGTTGAGCTTCAAACTTTTGTTTGAGCTCTGTTCTATAAGTCTTTAGTGCATTCGTTACTCGCCTCCGCTCAGTGATCGCCTGTCTAATCAAGCCGATCCCAGCCCTTTTATCAAGCTGAGATGAACCCGTTATAGAGCCAAATCAAGCTTATAACTGAGTTGAGCTCGCTATAAGTCGAGGTCGCCACTGAGTCGAGCTATTGGAGTTACTATCGAGCCACTACTAAACTAGTTTTGAGCATAAATATTGACTATTCTTAGGCTATGAATAAGATGTTAGTAAGTTTTTAACGAGCCCATAGTGAACTTTTAACGATCCCTTGTCAAATTGTTCGCTAAAATTGACGAGATGAGCACCTCCTTGGTCAAACTGAACTCGATAAGCTATCGATTCTCGGCAACAAATAGGACCTAGTCATAATCAATTTCGAACACGAATATTTCATCAAACATTCAATTTGTTAACTTCCCCAATAATATTTATAGGTATTTATGTCTAATACACGCATTACAGCAACTGTTTTATATTAAACTATTTATTGCTAATTTGTATGTTAAATACTAAAGGATTTTTTTTACTGAAAGATGCCTGAAGTTTAAGCGCCGTTTCACAAAAACCACCTAGATTTCAAAATTTTCAATGTCACACTCAAAATTTCCAAATTTTTCAATCTTACACCTTAATATTAATGCCGCTTATATCCATTAGTTTTTGCTGACGTGGCTTATAAAAAAAAGGAGAGGGAGAAAATAATTAAAAATATTTGAATTTACATTTCAAATAACATTAGAATAATTTTAAAAAGTATTTTAAACATCTAAAAAATTATAATTGTTTAAAAATAATTTTATATCTAAAAAAATTAAAATGGCAAATTATCAAAAATTAATGGATATTGATGCCGTTACTTCAAGGTGTGACTTTAAAAAAGTAAAAATTTAGGTAGTTTTTTAAAACTACATATAAATTTAGGAGGTGCGACATTCAAAATTAGAAATTTAAGTACTTTTCTAAAACCACACATAAAATTTAGATGATTATGTAAAAAATGTCAGTGCTAAACAAAACATTGAAAGCATTCTTGGAATTATTTTTTGTTTTAAGTTTTTTGATATTAAAAATAGTTATTTTCTTTATTTGCAGTTTACTTTTGAAAATGGAAACAGAAAATGGAAAATAGAAAAGGATAGTGAGCAGTTTTGATTTTTAGAGCTCAATTTAAATCCTAAAAGATAAAAATTTGAAATAGAACTCTACAAAACTGGCTCTTGACTTATGTATGCAAAATATTTGTTTAGTGACAAATACAAAATACCAAATGAAGTTTGACGTCATTTCGATGTTAGGTAAATTTCGAGCACCACAAGGCACAATTGGTCGTATGTGGGTATCACCAACCATTACCCAAAAGCAGGTTTATTTGATTTTATTCGGTTAAAGTTTTTTGTTAAGACACTTCATTTCCCACCCATTGAGTTTGCATTTGGATGTATATCAGTTATTGATGCAGTGGGCGGTAGGGAAATAGATGGGTACGGGAAGGTTCAACGGCCTTTCCTTTGTATTTTATTTAAACTGTAAATAAAAGTGACAAAGAGGGATAGAATTGGCTCGCTCACAATCCGAGGAGTCTAAATCTCCATAAAAGAAAAGTATCATAATTCATCAAAATTCAAATCTACCTAAAACCCTAGATCCCTTCCCTTTAAATAGAGAGGGTTTCTTAACCCTAAAGGAACTTAATTCAAATTTTAAATCAAACCGGCGATTGAGATTGTGATCCGTGTGATGTGAATCAATGGTCAAGATCTTAATCCGTGTGTTACAACAAATAAGATAAAAATAATTAACATAAAATCTGAAAAAATAAGACAAAATAAAATACTAATCCTATCCTAAGTCACTCTTCACAGTTTTACCACCTCCAACAGGTCATCACCAACCTGTTACCGCCAATAGCAGGTTACCGCCAACCCGAGCGGCATCATCCTCTCCGGCCTGGAGGGAATTCGTCCTCGAATTCAAAGCGGACTCTTCTTGATCATCTTAGTTATGTTGAGCATCTGCATCAGCCTAGTTGAATCCATTACCACCAACTCCAAGTTTCCTAGCCAAGCGATGCGCCATAATCGGAGACATGGCAGCCTTGCTCCAATTAGCCAACTTTGCTCTGCTTGCCACATTGACTTTACCACATAGATGATGACGCCTATATATGGGAGACACCAGGATGCGATATCACCAATCTTCGATGGTGCCAAGTACTTATGCTTTGCCTCTCCTTGCATGCCTTGCCAAGTATGGACTACTCCCTGCATCATTTTCTCCGGCGCAGAGAGAATTCGCTCACAAATTTGCCACGGAACTTCTTGATGCTTGTCCCACCAAGTCCCATCTCTTGTGGGTGTCAAAGCGATAGTCCCTCCTTTTGGTTTTACTGGATTGTAGCTTCTACAAGCAACTTCATCGATTGGCGCCAGATGTCCATATGAACCGCAAGGTTGAGTCGGTTTTGCTCCTTCATTGTTGGCGACAACATAACGATCACGCCGAACTTTGGCTTGTCATTGGTGGACCCTTGAATTGCTTCCAATAAGTATTGGCTCATCTCTAGTTCCCCTACATCTTGGCACTTCCCTCTTGGTTGGTGCACTTCATTGGTGATGCCAACTTTTGGTTCGGCCAAGTCTTGATTATCACTTGTGCTTGTGGCTTGTTTTTGGGTGGTGCCAACTTTGTCTTTCGCCAAGTTTTGTTCCCCACTTGTGTATGCGGTTACACCTTTAGGTTGGGGTTCCTCCTCTTCGTCATAGATAGGGCTGTCAAATATTAGTGGAGAAGACCAATCAATAGACGGAGAGTCTTCGAAGATCGGTGCTCCTTCTTCCAGTTGGGGTTATATGGGGGTGACGCCAAGTTTGGCCTCATTGGTAGTGCCAACTTCTGTAGCTGCGGTGAAGCCAACCTTTTCATCTGCCAAGACTTGATCTCTACTTGTGCTTGGGGTTTGGTCTTTAGGTGCTGGATTCTCAGCCCTTGTCTCACTTGGTGCCAAAACTTTATTTGGCAGTAACCTGGTTTTTACTCCCTCATAGATGAAGGCAAATGTGTTCTCTTCTTCATTGTAGATGGCGCCTCTGTAGTCCATCCATGGTCTTCCCAACATCACGTGGTAAGCATCCATGGAAACCACATCACACCAAACCCTCTCTCGATATCTCTTTCCAATTGAAAATTTGACCAAGCAAAACTTACGTGGGAATTCTTGGTTACCTCTTCTAGAATTAGCGTAAGGAATTGGATAATTCAATGTGTTAAACCCTAACTTCTGGATGGCTTCTTCAGAGATAGCGTTGATACGTCTTCCAGAATCGATGGCTAGGTGGCATACGCTCTCGCCTATGGTGCACGTTGTCTGGAAGGTGTCTCGTTGAGGCCTTACTTCTCTGCTTGGTTGGATAGTGTCCAGTTTTAAGGGACGTTGGGGTAGAGATCCGAGCGTGCAGACAGGATGTGCCCTAGTTTGAATCAAGCCACGCTCGATTCGTTGGAATTGCTCTTCCATAGCCTCTAACATCCTCTCAGCTTGCTGGGTTGGGTCATGGCTAGCGGCGTCTTCAACGGCAGTGGCCTTTCGATGTCTCGGTGCCACCTCAGAAACATTCTGAGCTCTGATACCAACTAATGCACCTTGCGGTAGGGAAATAGATGGGTACGGGAAGGTTCAACGGCTTTTCCTTTGTATTTTATTTAAACTGTAAATAAAAGTGACAAAGAGGGGTATAATTAGCTCGCTCACAACCCGAGAAGTCTAAATCTCCATAAAAGAAGAGTATCATAATTCATCAAAATTCAAATCTACCTAAAACCCTAGATCCCTTCCCTTTAAATAGAGAGGGTTTCTTAACCCTCAAGAAACTTAATTCAAATTTTAAATCAAACCGGCGATTGAGATTGTGATCGGTGTGATGCGAATCAACGGTTAAGATCTTAATCCGTGTGTTACAACAAATAAGATAAAAATAATTAATATAAAATCTGAAAAAATAAGATAAAATAAAATACTAATCCTATCCTAAGCCACTCTTCACGCTTTTACCGCCTCCAATAGGTCATCACCAACCTGTTACCGCCAATAGTAGGTTACCGCCAACCCGAGCTGCATCAGTTATGTTAGGTACAGATGATCGTCTGGTAACAGTCATAATTATGGTCGGATTTATTTGGTCTTGTGTTAATGTCATGACTCTTGAGCATCCAGCAGTTTCGATTGTAAGAAACCTATTTATATGACACTTTTATATCATGTAAAGAGAGTAAGTGAGCAAGAGTAAATACTATTATAATCTTCAGTTAGGATAGTGAATATTGTTGCTCCCTCTCCTTGGATGAAGGCATCGATTGAACCACGTAAATTCAAGTTTTCAATATTCCCCCAATCCCTTTCAATTTTGTGTTTGCTATTTCGATTTGTGGTTCAGTATTTCATGGATGAACCTAACAACTGATATCAAAGCCCCAGGTGTAACCTAAATTCGAGAAATAGTTGAGAGAGTGGGAGTAAAAGAACTAGTGACTAGTGTTACCTCTCTGACGTAGTGGACATTGGTCAAAAAAGCAGTGCGTGGCTAGGACGCGCTCTAGAAAACAGACTAGCGACACGCATGTGGCATTTGGAGAAGCCTGCGGAGGCACGTGGCAGTTCTAGGCCATGTGTGGTGGTGAACAGAGGTGAAAAGGACTAGATCGGGTTATCCAGGTGGTAGGCCTGGAGGTTTAGTGTACTAGTGGTAGTCGGGGAAGCTTAAAAAGTGAGACTCGGAGGCGGTGTTGAAGTTACATTGTGATTATCGGCACCAACGAAGCAGACCGGTGCTGTTTCGAGTCTTAGTGTTTGTCTGCAAGATTGACACCAGCATTGAGATGTGGGGCTAGGGCGGCGGCACGGGTGTCGAAGCTCAATCCAAGGTGGTTCGTGCTGCGGTGGTCCCTGTTGGTGGATGAAGCACACAGAGGGACACGACGCTGACTTTCGAAGACAGTGTTGGTTTCACCGTGGTTGTTGGTGGTGTCGAACATGGTCATGGTGTCAACGGTCGCAAGTGGTGGTGCTTCATTGGTGATGCAGCTCACAGAGTAGGAGACAAATCGCGATTCAGAGAGAGAGAGAGAAGCCGAAGGATCAAAGCGTGGCTCCTTATTTTGAAAACATTGGATCTGTTCATTTGGAGCTTGAAATATAGCTTTAAAAATAATAACAACAATAAATTGGTGCTTGAAGTGGTAAAATCAGAAGTGTTCATCAAAGGCAATTGATGAGGTAAAATTTTTTGGTAGTAAGAAAATTGACGGGACGAATTTTGCATATTAGTGGATGCAGATTTAAGATTTTAAAAAGTTGCAGTTGCCTTTATTAGGGAAGAAACCCGAGGATATGGAGGATGCTAAGTGGAACCTTTTGGACCGACATATTTTGGGGGTCATTCGACTTACTCTGTCTCAGATCGTGGTAAATAATGTTTTCAAAGAAAAAGCAATGACGGGTTTGATGGCAGCTTTGTCCGGCATGTATGAGAAACCGTGGGTCAACAAAAAGATACATATGATGAAGAAGTTGTTCAATCTGAAGATGGTGGAAGTTAGTTTTATTGCCTAACATTTAAATGCATCCAATTATTGCCTAACATTTAAATGCATCCAATACGATTATAAATTAGTTGATGTCAGCCGAAACTAAATTTGATCATCAGATCCGAGCACTAGTGTTCTTATTGTCTTAGTCAAACAATTAGGAAGCCATGAAAATGGCAATTAGTAATTCTGCCAGGCAAGAAAAATTAAAATATGATGACATACGTGATTTAGTGTTGGCCGAGGAGGTGTAGTGACATGATTCTAGCAGGAATCAAACCTTGAATGTAGAAGCCTAGGGTTGGGGCTTGGAAAAATCACGTGGGGCAGAAGTAGTAGTAGGACAGGCCAGAAGAGGCCATGTTGGCACTACGTGAAATCAGGGCATTTGATAAACGAGTGTAGAGTCTTGAGAGCGTTAGATCCTGTTATAGCCAATTTTTTCATTAGGGAGATATAAGATGCTTGAGCTCTTACTATATGTTCACCAGTGGACTACTGGATCTTAGATTTAAGGGCTTCATTTCACGCTATATCTTTAGGAATGTGATTCAGAATTTTGTGCCTAGGGATTATGGTGGAGTGTATTTAGCGAGTGGACAACCCCTGGAAGGTGTCAGAGTGAGTGATGTAAGGATTTCATTGCAACATCGGTCAATGTAGACTTTACATGGTGTGAGATATGCTGGAGTTGAAGAAAAATATGATATCAAAAGGGCAGCTCCATGACAGTTGGTATTCTGTCAGGTTCTTAACTGGAAAGTGGATTGTCTCGATATTTGTGATAGCTCATGGTCTGAAGTCAGGCACAACATTTTTAACATCGATGTCGGCTAATGGAAAGTTTACTGCAGGAAACTCAGCTTTGAGCACATTAAGGCGTGTCAACTGTCAGCCTCTTCCCGATGTTTCATATCAGTCTAGAAAGCTGGTGAGTAAATGGACTAATCAGAAGTGTTTTTCTAAAGTGAGGTCGAGTACATGTGTCAAGTGGGAGCCAGTAATGGGAGCTAGAATGAATTCCCGATACAAAAAGACAAGTGGTAGCATGAATTCGGCACTTCTGCAAAAGAAGAGTGTATCGGCTAATATACTGAAGATGGGGCGAGCGTCAGGTACAGTTCACGCGTGATGCTTGTGTGTGAGGAGTGAGGATGGAGGATTATTGTACAGTTTACAAGTGAGAGATTGTTAAGTGTGGAGAATGTTGGTCATCTAGTAACGGTCAAAATTATGGCCGGATTTATTTAGGCTTGTGTTACTGGCATTGACTCTTGAGCATCCAGGGGTTTCGATTGTAAGATACCTATTTATTGGAACTCTTGTGCTGGTGTAGAATGAGCAAGTGAGCAAGAGTGAAAAAAAATTGTAATCCTTGGTTAAAATAGTGAATATTGTTGCTCCCCTCCATAGATGTAGGCTTTGGCTGAAGTATGTAAATTATGGCATTCTGCCAATCCCTTACAATTTTGTGTTTACTTTTTTGATTTGTGGCTCAGTATTTCGCGGGCGATCCTAACAAGATAGGGGGAAATTTTGTTTTTGTAGAAAGTTAACCACTTGTTCAAGTTTTAGAAAAGAAAACAATCTCTTTTTAGTAGAAAAGAACATTTTATTTTATTTTAATTTTTTTTTTTTGGTGTTGAAGCAATACATAAAAATACTTTTAGCTTTTTTATTTTTTAATTTTTCAAAAAAAAAAATTTAATTTTTTTTCATTGAAACCTTTACTTTTAATTTAAAACAATAGTTTTAAAAAAAGTAATTATAAAAGAAATTTTTATGAAAGAAGAAATAGTATCACGTCATGCATGTTATCCCTTGCAAACCACCATCTCCAAAAGGCACCCCATTTAAAATGTGCTGCTTCTCTATTTCTCACTCCATTCAGCTTTAGTGTGCATGCTTGTGTAATGTGTTATACGGCTGTCAAGGAACCAACTCATTCAAAAACTTAAATTGATACGGGAAGGTTTTATACTCTAACATACCCTCTCACGTGAATGCCAATTAGGCATGAAACATGGATAGTATACAAGCCTACCCCATATCTTGTGCTTAAATTGGTTTAGTATTGAAAGTGGGGACTATTAAGATTCGAACCCCTTACCTCTTAGTCATTGAGACTCTAATATCATGTCAATGAACCACTTCACCCAAATGTCAAGGAACAAACTTTCCCAAAAGCTTTAGCTGATGGGCGAAGGCTCATGAATGTTTTTATACTCTAACATGCCCCCTCACGCTAATGCCAATTGAGCTTAAAGCTTGAATTGTTTTAATATTGAAAGTGGGGGCTGTTGAGATTCGAACTCGTAACATCTTTGTCAACAAGGCTCTAATACCAGTCAAGGAACCATTATACCCAAAAGCTTGCCAACTATCCTAAAAGATTAAGCTAATAGTTGAAGTCCCAGGATTAGTTTTATACTCTAACATGCCCTCTCACCCAACGCCAATTAGGCTTGAAGCGTGGATATTGCACAGGCCACCTCATATCTTGTGCCTAAATTGTTTTAATATTGAAAGTGGAGGCTATTGAGAATTGAATTTATAACCTCTTGATCATTAAGGCTCTGATACCATGTCAAGGAACCAACTATCCCAAAAGCTTAAGTTGATAGGTGAAGCTACAGGATTGGTTTTATACTCTAACATTGTTAAGGAACCATCTTTCCAAAAAGCTTAAGCAGATAGGTGAACCCTCAGGATTTGTTTTATACTCTAACATGCCCCCTCACACAAATGCCAATTGGGCTTGAAGCGTGGATATTGCACAGGCCACCTCATACCTTATGGTTTCTTGACATGATGTCAAAGCCTAGTTGACCAAGAGGTCATGAGTTCGAATCTCCGCAGCCCCCACTTTCAATATTAGAACATATTACACACAAGGAATGAGGTGGGCATGTGCACTATCCACGCTTCAAGCCCAATTGGCATTAGCGTGAGGGGGCATGTTAGAGTATAAAATCATTCCTGAGCCTTCACCTATCAGCTTCAACTTTTAGGTAAGATGGTTCCTTGACAATGATGTTATAATATTGCATGAGCATCTCTAACATTTTACTGTTAGGATCCAAATCAGTTTTTAATCATAACCTAGGAGAGAGAGTTAGAGATGAGCAAGTAGAGAGAATTGAGTGAAGGAAGAAGACATTTCTATTTCATGAATGAAGATTACAAATGATGAGGAAGACTATTAATTCTATCTAAGAAATACGGCAGCAACAAGCAAAAACTAACAATCAAAATATCTATCAAAACCGACATTCTGTTGTGATTTCCTTAATTTGGTTGCTTTGGAGTCATGTAATGAATGTATAGTATGAATGATGTGTTTTGATGTAATGGTCAAATATGAGTTAGTGAGTCTTTAGGCGCCAAAGTCGATTAGTGTCAAGCAAGGTCAAGTATGGCAGCTTAGCTAGTTTTTGGCGGTAAAAGCTGTTTCAAGTTGGTTAGGAGCAAAGTGTGGGTTCAATGTATCAAGATCTATTATAAATAGATCTCAATCATGTAATATCTTCATTCAATCAAAAAAAATTTGATTTCCTTTTGGATAATCTCTCTCTAACTCTCATCTCCTTCTCTATTTCTCATCTAATTCAATTCTCTTCTCATCTGACCTCTCTTCCACAAGGTTAGCTCTCAATATTTTGGATTGGAAGCTAACAATTGGTATAAGAGCCTGATCAGGCACAATTTTGAATCTGATTTTTGTGATCATCAGTGACCGGAAGTCCTAATACTCGTACTGGAGGTGCAAATGTAGTTTCTGCTGCTAATGTTGATCCTAATGAAACATTTGCTTCGATTGTTGGTGGAAATTCTGCAGCCAGACCTAAGTTTATTACTCATACTCAGTTTAGAGCGCAAATGGAAGAAATGTACAAGTTAAAGATGGATATGATGATGAATCGAATTCAGCAGGTGCAGGATGAAAAAGATTTGAAGATTTCTGATCAAATGCAACAATGGACTCTGCATCTTGAGGACATGATTAGTGGATTATAGGATCAAATTAACAGGAAATTGAAACAAGATCAGAAGTTTGCTGATCAAGTGCAACTGCAATCCTTGTGTTTTGAGGAAAAACTAATTGAGTTGCAAAATCAGGTTAACAAACACTGTGAATCTTCTATAAATGGAGCTCTACGACCTGCGAGTCAGCTAATTCCTCCAGCAGAACTGAGGCAGCTGCGAGTTCACATTGACAGTGTTGAAAGTCTTGACCGAAATCGCAGTGGATCTCCTTTGATTGAAACTGAGGTTAGACCTCCAAATCGTAACAAAGCAGTTGATACTCAGCTTCTTGTGGTTGATGCTGTTGCAAGGACTCATGATCAATCCATAGAACAAGCACATTTTCGATTATCTGGAAAGAATTCAGGTCTGAATACCAGACCTCTAGATGCTGTGCGGCACAACAGAAATCCATCTGACGAATTTGAACATCAAGACAGGCCCCAGATCAGCATCATCAATGAAGAACAGTGAGTAATGATGCTACATTCGGTAATGGCAGCAATGCTTTCAGACAACCTCGAGTGTTAGTTGAACCTTTTGATGGCAAACAACCTCAATCGTGGTTAAGAAGGTGTGATCGATACTTCCATTTTTACAATATAAGTGAAGCTGAAAAGGTTGAATTGGCAGCGGTGCATCTTCATGGAGACCATGAAGTATGGTTCTATAGTGTGTTGAAAAGCAATCGAAATCTTTCGTGGGGGAGTTCATGGAAGAATTATGTGAGCGCTATAGAGAAGAAGACATTGGTGATGTTGTTGATAATTTTAACAAGGTATATCAAACGACTACTGTGAGTGAGTACATGACACGGTTTGAGAACCTATGAGCTAGCATTATAGTCACTTATCCACAAGCTACTGAGGCATACTATGCGTCTAGCTTCATTTGTGGATTGAGGCCAAGAATCAAGAACATGGTGAAGGCCATTGGGCCAAGGACTTTGTCTAAAGCATATGCCAAGGCTAAGTTGACTAAAGGCACGGTTGTATCTTCAAGTGGCAAGAGTAAATTCAAAGGAAGTAATCCTAAACCTTATGTTATGAATGCGAGGAACCAAGGCATGTGCGGGTGGAGGTTGTGAGCTGCATTCTGATACTAGTATGCTGCTACTGATGAATTACTACTGATATGCTGCTGCCGTGCTGATTGAGCTTCGGTTAGGCCTGGACTAGTTTAGATGTTAGTTGGTTGCTTAGTTAGTTAGTTACAGGATATTTTCCTTAAGGCTTAGATATTTTAGTAGTTGGCTAGGAGCTTATGTCTTGTTCAATGTATTTGTTTGCTTAGATTACCTATAAGTAGTAACCTCTTGCAATAATTCAGATTCATTCAATGAAAATTACAGATCTCTATGGGATAAATTTCTCTTCTCATCTTATTCTCTCTCTACTTTCTTGTCTCTGTTCACTTCTTTCTCATCCCTTACTCTCTTTTCATTTGGTTAAGATCAAGATTCAATCTCGATCTTAACAATTGGTATCAGAGCCAGGTTTGGCTTCCGAATCAAGCTCATATCCGGAAAAAAAAAATTACAAAATATGATTAATCGTATTTCAATTAATCAATAAAAATAATTGTGTCACTGATTTAATTCAGATTTTGTGATAAGAATTCAAATATGAATTTTGAGGTGGATATTGGCGGTTACTGCATCAGTTTTCAGCAAGTGCTTGGGAAGTGTATCGGTTAGAATTAAAAGTGATCGAATTACATTGAAGGAAGTTCAATTGTTCAGTATTTGTTGAGTACATTCAACATCAAAGCTGATTCGGAGTGAATTCAATAGGATCGATCAAGCATTTGCTGCAGAAGTTGAGTGTTGAAGCAAGTAGTAGTTGCTAAAACTTTGTGCTGAGCTAGCTGTTGTTGATCGAACACTCATCTGATCGGTTGAAGAAGAAGTTTAAATTGAGCTATTTGATCCACATTATGCTTGATCATCATCTAAATATCAGAAACCAGCTGAATTGAGGTTCAATTAGATTCTACAACTCAGAAATTGAAGTTGAAGTAACTGTTCTGAACAGCAAGTTCAAACTCGATCCAAATCTGCTTTTCTTGCTAAATTGTGATGGAATTGTGTTGATAAGCTTAGAAGTGGTAAGAACTCATTAGAACATGCATTTGATTCTTAAGAATTATATGTTATTGAGTGGAGAAGTGTTTGGCGAAATTCTGACAGCGAAGTGAATGTCTGACAGTGAACTAGGAAACGAAAATTGTTGAAATCTGATTTCGTTCGTGAAGTTCGCTGTTACAAACCGAAATTCCGAGGCTAGAGTTTAATTTGGTGAAATGGGAGGGAAAACTAATTGGAGGGAAAAGCTGTTAAAATCTGTTAAAATGGTCTGCTGGTATGGTTGCTGCTGCACGTCTAATGCTGCAGATTTGCTTGGGGCTGTTATTAGTTGGGGATTAGCTTAGTAAACGGTGTCATGTGTTGCTTTGTATTGTCTTTAGTTGCTAGTATCTTATAATAAGTTTTGCTTCTGTCTTGCATTGCAAATACCCAGCAGTAAGCTATGTGCAGCAGGGTCCGTGGAGCTGTTAGTTGCTGAGTTGATCGACTTTGGTAGATTGATTTGGTTTGGCGCCAGAATTAGCTTAGAGGTTGTTAGAGTTATTTATTAGATATTTTTAAAATGTTCTAGATGTTTCTTAGTTGGTTAGGAGCTTATGTTTAGGTTCAATGTAATAGTTTGTGTATAAATAAGGGATCAAGTGTAAATCTGAATTCATTCAAGAATTATCAAATACAAGCCTCAATTTGAGATTAAACTTCTCTCTCATCTCATTCTCTCTACTTCTCATCTAATTTCCCTTCTTTCTCTCATCTAATTCTAAAACTCTTCTTTCTCATCTAAAATCTATATTCTTTCGCATCCCAAACTCTCAATGCTATCCAAATTATATTAGTTTACGTTCGTGGTTCAAGCCCGAGCGTAACAATTGGTATCAGAGCCTTGATCCGATCGAGTGCGTAATCAAAAATAAATTTTTTTTTCAGAAATCAAATTAGTGTTGCTCAGATTGTGCAGATTTCAAACAATCAGATTGTGCTGATCAAAGTGCAAATTTCAAGTTCAATTCGGATTTTGTCAGCAAGGCGAAATTCTGACAAGGTGGCGAAATTCTGATAAGAGGCGAATTCTGACAAGCGAACTCAGGTGTTGAAATCCGATATTGTTCTTGAAGATTGTTGTGTATTGTGAGTTTAAATCATCTTTACAGACCAAAATCGAACCAATTTCAGATCCTTAGTCACAATTATCCGCATCTCTGTCAGAAATCCTCGTGGTTAGGGTTTGTTCGATGTTCGGTTCGAAATTCATCAGTTGGGGATTATAATCACTGACGAGCATAGAACCGATGGCAACTGCTTGTTTGTGCGAACGAAGGAGTAGAATTTCATTAAGCAATCGATTGTTGAAGAGTTGTGAAACAAGTTTTACATTTCTGCGATTTCGAAATTGTACTCTTCGAAGGTGTTGATTCAGATCGAAGTTGTTGTTCATTTGCAAATATGGCCAAAGGAATAAGGTCTAGATCAGGTGCTGGTGGTGCCGGTTTGAGTGCGGATGCTTCCATTGACAGGCATCAAGAGCTTAATGATATAATGGAATAACTGAACGCTAAGTTGGATAAGCAAATTATCGAACTTAAGCAGCATAATTTCGAAGCCAGAAACCAAACAGAAAGCATTCAACAATTGTTGAGGAAGCTTTTGGGTGAGGATGTGCACAAAGAAGATCGGGTGCAACAAATTGAGCCTTCTAGCCAGATTGTTCCAACAACGGAAGTAGTCCTACCACAAGAGTTCGTTGTTGAGCAAAAAGAGGAGGTAAAATCTATTGTTGTTGAAGATGAACTCGACCATGACAATGCCGAAATTGAAGAACACAGGCTAGAAGAACCTGAGTTCGAACAAGACGATCCTTATGAAGATTCTTTGCTAAAGTCAGAGTATCTTGATGACGTTGAGGCACAATATGACACGTATCCGGAATGGGAATACGATTTCCATGTCAAAGGAATGTTGAGGAAAGCAAGGAGTAAAGCTAAAAGAAGCCAACTCAATGATGCATTGAACAATCTTTGGAAAGCAAAGAAGGTTACAAAGAAGAAGATGAAGCGTGAGGAGACTTTGGTTGAAGAAGGATCTCAAGTTGCTAATGTAAATGTTAGTCCTCAAGTTCATCTTCAATTAGATGAAGATAGGTTTCAAAATCATGTTCCTGAAGTTGAAAGAACTAATAGTCCACATGAACGATCACCTGATCAAGAGCATATTCTATCTGTTAGCATGCATTTTGTTCAGAAAGATTGTCCACGTCCTGTTTGTTTGAATGCTCAAATTCACAACATCCAAATGTTTGATAAAAACAATGTTGCAAGTTTTGTCATTGTTGCAGAGCACGTTGGTTCAGCCAGAAATCAGATTCCAGTAACAAATATGCAGTGTCGGCATGCCGATCGGCAAGTTCGGCATGATTTAATTCTTTTCTGGAAAAGAGATTTGATTAATAGGGACCCTATAATGAAGCTATGCTATTGGGAAGACATTTGCAAGACGTTTGTCACGGAGGTCTCAGCTGAGGACAAAGAAACCACTGCATTTTTGAAGTTACAGCTGCTGAAATTTTGGCCATTAGTGTACATCGACAAGAAATTGGGCTGTCTGAATTGCAATGGGAAATGCTTGCAAGCAAATTTTGATGTTAGGTTCTCTTGGTTTGAGTTTGGAAGGCCTCCCGAGATGTTAAAGGACTTCGTATGCAGCTTTATTGGAGTAAAGATATACAAAAACATTTGTGCAGAATTCCATATGCAAAAATACATAAACATGAATGCATTTTGTGACTCTCAACAGCAAGAAGGAGTTGTGAGCTGTATTAACTGGATTATGAGGTGCTGTGAAAGTGTGATGTTTGGTTTGATCGGTGTAGACCTCCAGAAGAGTATTACGTACTCAAACGCAGACATTGCAGCGAGATAAACAACATCCAAGGTGCTCTGCAGAATTCAGCAAAACTTCAACCCTTCAGTTATAATTTCATATACAATTATAGTTCTCCATTGTTACGATTCTCTTTTATTCTTGAGGACAAGAATGTTTTCAAGGGGAAGGGAATGTTACAAACCGAAATTCCGAGGCTAGAGTTTAATTTAATGAAATGGGCGGGAAAAATAATTGGAGGGTAAAGCTGTTAAAATCTATTAAAATGGTCTGCTGGTATGGTTGCTGCTGCACGTCTGATGCTGCAGATTTGCTTGGGGCTGTTATTAGTTGTGGGATTAGCTTAGTAAACGGTGTCATGTGTTGCTTTGTATTGTCTTTAGTTGCCAGTATCTTGTAATAAGCTGTGCTTCTGTCTTGCATTGCAAATACCCGGCAGTAAGCTATGTGCAGCAGGGTCCATGGAGCTGTTAGTTGCTTAGTTGATCTACTTTGGTAGATTGAATTTGTTTGGCGCCACAATTAGCTTAGAGGTTGTTAGAGTTAGTTATTAGATTTTTTTAAAATGTTCTAGATGTTTCTTAGTTGGTTAGGAGCTTATGTTTAGGTTCAATGTAATAGTTTGTGTTTAAATAAGGGATCAAGTGTAAATCTGAATTCATTCAAGAATTATCAAATACAAGTCTCAATTTGAGATTAAACTTCTCTCTCATCTCATTCTCTCTACTTCTCATCTAATTTCCCTTCTTTCTCTCATCTAATTCTAAAACTCTTCTTTCTCATCTAAACTCTATATTCTTTCTCATCCCAAACTCTCAATTCTATCCAAATTATATTAGTTTACGTTCGTGGTTCAAGCCCGAGCGTAACATTCGCTTTGAGTATTATGTTAAGGACTTGATTGCGAGTTAGAGTCGAGCTAAATTCGTAGGCATAAGTCGAATTACTCGACTAACATTGCGGTTAGAGTTTGCTCGAGTTCCCTCTGTTCGAAGTTCGTCCGTTAGGGCTTGGGAATCTGCGGCCATTACTTTAGCAGAATCAGAATTTGTAGATCGTTGATTCAAGGAATCAAGCATGACATCTGGTATGAGCTTCGCATCAGAACAGGAGTTTCTTACACATGATCAATTGAACATTATGATGGAAGAATTTATGATGCAGTTTAGGCAAATGCTTAGAGAAGTGGTACCTGTGGTTAAGAGTGGTGTTCCTCTACAGTCTACTCAACATCTGATGCAAGATGAGGATGTAAGCACTCCATCTAGATGCACACGAGTAGTTCTTGCTACTGAACCGCAGAGTTCAGTGGATAAATCACAAGATCAGTTGGGAAGGGAGCAAGGATCTGAGGAATAACTGTGTGAAGTATTGCAAGAGCAGGATTGAAAGATGAATGAACAAATCAATGGTAGGGTTGTTCAACAAATCAATGGTAGGGTTGTTCAGCAAGTTCAACCGATTGAAGTAGACAGATCTGATCAGGTCGTTTTTCAATCACAAGAATTGGACCAAGGTAATGCCGAAATTGATGAACACGAGTTGGATGAACATGAGGTTGAACGAGATGATCATTATGAAGACTCTTTGCTAGAGTTAGAGTATTTTGAAGAGGAAGAGCTACAACATGACATGCTTTTGGAATGGGAATATGATTTCCATGTCAAGGGAATGTTAAAGAAAGCGAGGAGTAGAGCTAAGAGAAGCCAACTCAATGACGCATTGAACGATTTTTAGGTAACAAAGGAGATTACAAAGATGAAGTTGAAGCGTACGGTGGTGTTTCAGCCTAGGAGGTTTGTTGATCAACAAGATCTAACTCAAGATGCTACTCTTACTGATGAAAAGGCTGGTATACACGGTTCAAGACAAGCTTATATGCAGAACCGCAGCACTTATTCTGTTGGAGAATCAGTTGTTGTTGCTGCAGTACCTTCAAATACAGATAAAGGTATGCTTAAGTTCACCTTTGGACGTGCTATCGTGCTAACTCAGATCCAGCACAACATTATATTGGATGCTTTGCAAGGTCTCTTGTGTTGGGAGAACGTCTATGAAAGTAGAGCAGCTGAAATGCACTATCGGCATGCCGATCGGCAAGTTCGGGATGATTTATTCCTTTATGTGAGTGGAGTTGCGACTTATCCAAGTGCAAATTCTTATGATAAGTTGCCTCCTGATCCGGGAGAATACTCTCAAGACTATATGAAGCTGAGAAGAGTCGAATTTTTGCTGAAAAGATGCACTTGAGCTGCAAGAGTGCGCCTCAAGGTTCGTAACAAACAAATCTGGGTTCCTTTGCAAGCAATTGAGCCGGAGGTTGCATACCAAGGTTGTAATGTGGGAAGGCACGTCTCTGATCAGTTCCACATCAGTACAACGTGTGCTTTAAATGATGAAATTAACGATGGCAGGCTACAAAATTCAGGTAGTGACATTGAAGACTCCCTTGTTCCAGATTTGGTGTTGTTTCGGTTCAAACACAAGCATTTCCTTGAAGGGATGGTAGTTGTTGTTAGTTGGTGGTTTGAAGATATGCTGTGCTACTGGTATGATCACACAGCGGGTGCGCAAAGCCAAGTCAAGACGTTGATGGTAGCACTTGAAGATTGAAGCAAACAACCTGCTGCACAGATGCAGATTCTGCAGGTGTGTGGGGTGATCTGCTGTGGGGAATTTGAATGGAAAAATCACATGCTTAAGCTCCAATATTTCCTTGACAATTGGATGGAAATAATCCACGCAAGATTGAGGAAAACTCCAGCTCAAATCAGAGTAAACATAAGCAGGGTAGTTTGGGACAGATCTATCTACTTTTGATATGGATTACAGCTGAGCAAGAGTTCTTTTGGTGTCTTCATTTGTTATATTTGTTACTAATGCTTGTGGTGGTTGACAAGGAAGCAAGGCTTGATCAATTGAGGCATGTTTGGTTTTTGGATGAGTATGGAATCCCTTCACCGCAAGCTGCTGAAAATCGTGAGTAAATTCCAATCATTTCACTGTCAGAAGTGAAAGAGTTGTTTAGAGGGAGAGTGGTTGGTGCTATTAAGGCTTTGGGAAGATTTAGTGACTTGTTCGCACCAAGAAGCTTCCATATGGCCAGGAATCGAGCTGAATTCTGGCAGCATGTGATGCATCGGTGTAGCATTACTGCAATGTTGAGATCTGCCGCACATCAGGTTGAATGGGGAAGCAATCAAGAAATTATTGAGTTTGGTCTAATTGGGTTTAGTAAGTGGATGTTTAAGCAATACAAATTTTGGATAAGATCCAAGATGAAGGAGTTCCAGCTGCAATTTTATGGGACTTCAACTTGTGTTGTTACTAAGGTCATGATAAGGGGTCGTTTGGGCTGTAATTGGACACTTCTTCAAGTTGACATTGATCCTTAGATCTCTTGGTTTGAGTTGGGAAGGCCTCATGAGATGTTTAAGGACTTAATATGTAGTTTAATGGATTTTAAGACATTCAGATTCGGTTATGCAGCATCTGTCAAGCAAAATTGCCGAGTTGTTGATGGTCTGCAGCAATATCAAGCCGTGAGCTATATTATTTGCATCTGGAAGTTTCTTAGATGGGTTGTGAATGTTTGGTTTGATCAGTGCAGACCCCCTGAAGAGGGTTATACATTCAAGCATAAACATTTTGTCATAACAAGAGACATACTCATGAATCTACTACAATTCGGAGTCAGTTCAGCGTGGGTTCGTTTCAGTTGCAACAGATTTCAGCAGTACCATTTGCAGTACCAATTGGTCCTTGAGTTGCTCGGATTATATACTTGTTCTTGCTATTGTTTGATAGTGCAGGGCAGTTGTTACGTTTTCCTTTAATATTTTGATGTAATAAGTCGCGAATTACTTGCATCAGTTGAATTGCAATGTTGGCGCCAAAATTAGTTAGGCAAAGGGGGTTTCGGTTGTTAGTTTTGGCGGGAAATAGTTTGATGTTAGGAATTTGAATTCTTGTTTCAAATTCCCTTTAAATAGGTTGATCTTGTGTATTGTTGAGGTATTCAATGAAAATTACTAATCTCTATGAGATAAACTTCTCTTCTCATCTTATTCTCTCTGTACTTTCTCATCTCCTTTCACTACTTTCTCATCCCTTACTCTCTTTTCATTAGGTTAAGATCAAGATCCAATCTCGATCTTAACAATTGGTATCAGAGCGTCATTGGCTTCCCAAATTCAGATACAATAGCAATGTCATCCGAGGTAGCATTGGCAGGTGGTGTAACCACCAGATCGGCAGCAGCCAGAGCAGCTGCCAGACCTCCGATTTCTGAAGCAATTGGTGGCAATGATCCTGCAGGTCAGGATGTTGTCACAAAGAATGTTTTGGAGAATCAGTTTAAGGCTTGGAGTGAGTAAATGATTGTTCGACTCAAGGTGTCACAAGTGGAATCAGTTCAGATGTTGCAGCAGCAATGGGAGGAGAAGCTGGAACAACGATCTCAACAGGTCGAACTTAAGTTCTTTGATCAGCTCACACGACAGGCACAAGAGTTGGAGGAGAAGATTGCTATGAGGTTTGACCAAGAATTACAGCAATTGGATGTGAAATTAGCAGAAATTCGTGAGCAATTCAGGAGGCCTAATCCTCCATTGGTTTCGGATCCTTTGATACCAGCTAGTGTGCTTAAGCTAGTCCCTCTTTGAGAGCTGAAACATTAAATCGTGAGGTTGAAGATGGAGTTCCAGTTAGGACTCAAGATGCTGCTAATCCTGAAAGACATGAACATAGTGAGCATGTTCAACCTCAACCTCCAAACTGGACTGAGGTAACAGAAGGCCGGACATCAAGAACGGAACATACTTTCAGAACTCAAGGAGTTAGTGCTGGTTAGTTAGACAGGCCACCTGATTCTTGGCAGCATCCACGTTCAGGCAGCAATGAGGATTCATCCAATAGCCGAAGTAACAACCGCAGACAGCCTCGGGTGCAAATCGATGCGTTTGATGGTAAGCAACCACATTCATGGTTGAGAAGGTGTGAGCGCTATTTTCTTTTTTATCACGTTGATGAATCAGAGAAAGTGCAAATTGCGGCTGTGTACTTGCTTGGAGATCATGAGGTGTGGGTCTATAGCTTGATAAGAAGTAGACCTTCCATTACATGGTATGAATTTGCCAAGGCCTTACGTGCTCGGTATAGTGATGAGGATGACAGTGATATTGTGGATAAATTTAATAAAGTGAAGCAAGATTCAACGGTCAAGGAGTACAAGACCATGTTTGAGAATCTCCGGGCCAGCATTGTGACTGAAATTGAAGCATCTAAATCATAATATGTGTCAGCTTTAATAAGTGGTTTGAAGCCTAAGTTGAAGAACTTAGTTAAAGCCGTTGATCCCATTGATTTGTGCACAGCCTTTGCTAAAGCCAAGCTTTATGAATCCACGGTCATAACAGCAGGTGATGCATCTAGACCTCGTGGAAGTACCTCCAGATTTCAGCAAAATTTGATCAGAAACAGGCCTAACAGAGTGGAGGACAGACTGCAGCAGAAGTTGTGCTTCCGATGTAATCAGCCTTACCAATTTGGTCACAAGTACAATCCCAAGTTCCTCATGGCCGTGGAAGGAACTAATGTTATTGAACACCTAGATGAGGAGGAAATTGCAGACGAGGACTCTGAGTCTGATCAAGAAAGTGTGTTGAGCTTAGAAGATGCTGCGATAGAGATTTCAGTTAAGGCTCTTACCGGTAATGGAGCTCATAGCACAATCCCGATCAAAGGAACAGCTGGTAAGAGGTCCATTATCATTCTCATTGATAGTGGGAGTACTCATAGCTTCATAGATCCTAAAGTAGTCAAGAAAGTAGGCCATGAGGTGAGCAAAACTCACCCTCTCGCAGTCACCGTGGCTGATGGGAAGACAGTTACCACGCAGAGCAAATGCCAAGGTTTCTCTTAGGTAATACAAGACCGCAAGTTCAGCTACGACTTTAGAATCCTTCCTTTGGGGGGGTGTGACATGGTGCTTGTTGTAGATTGGATGAGATCCTATAGTCCGGTATTGTTTGATTATGCAAATCTCTCGGTGTCATTTGATGCACATGGCTCAAAAGTCACTCTGCAGGGGATAGCCGAACCAGCTCACTTGCAAATAATTAAGGGGAGTAAGCTTAAGAAGGGCCTTCAAGGTTGTGCATGCCAATGGGTGGGCCAATTGTTTGCCATCTCATCTGCTGAATTGATTGACATAACCAAACCAAAGGTGCAGAACTTAGTAGCTGAGTTTGAAGATGTGTTCGAAGTGTCTAAATCATTACCTCCTAAGAGGAGTTTGGATCATGAGATTCTTCTGAAGGATGGTGCAGAGCCGGTGAAGATCGGGCCTTATAGACACCCTCATGCTCACAGAACCGAGATAGAGAAGCAAGTGGATGAATTGCTTAAGACTAATTTCATACAAGCTAGCAATAGTCCCTTTGCTTCTCCGGTCATTCTTGTTAAGAAGAAAAATGGCACGGCACATATGTGTATTGATTATAGGCAACTCAACTCTATGACTGTGAAGGATAAGTTTCCTATACCAGTTGTAGATGATTTGTTGGATGAATTATATGGGGCTCAAGTCTTTTCCAAGCTGGATCTTCGACAGGGGTATCATCAGATCAAAGTGAGTGAGCCTGATGTGTATAAGACTACATTCCGGACGCATCATGGTGTAAAATTCTAGATTGAATCTTGAACTTAACCTAAGAATCAATAGAATTTGGGATGAGAAAGAAGTGAAGGAGATGAGAAAATAGAAGAGTTAAAATAAGAGAGAGAAGTTTATCTCAAAAGAGATGGTTTAATATTTTCCTTGAATGATCTCAACATTACATAATTTCAGCTCCTATAATCGAGCTTAACACACGAGAAAACAAAACAACAATTAAGCTTTTCCCGCCAAAACTGCTAACCGACTCCTAACCTTAACTAACTTTGGCGCCAGAATATTAATTTGAAAGTTTAAAATCAAAAACACCTTATTACATCAATTCAACAATTAAGAACATAACAATCCCCTCCCCTTAAACACATTCTTGTCCTCAAGAATGAAAAGAAGGGAATTGAATTAATAAGAAATGCTTTTCCTCCCAAGTGGTGAACGATTCATCCAAATTACTCCAACTCACGTGAATTTTCTGGTCCTTGGCGTCTGTAGCTGGCATCTACTCGAGCACTGCATCTGGTTGTAAGACTAATGAACCATTGGAACCCACTTCTGGAGGACTGGAAGAGGAGTTGTGACCTTCTTTAACCTGTTTTTTTGAAGCGAAACATGGAAAACAGGGTGAATATAAGATTCGAAAGGTAGTTCAAGCTTGTAAGCCACCTTGTCAATCTTCTCTAAGACTTTGTAAGGCCCAAAGAACCGAGCACAAAGCTTGACATTCCTTCTTACTGCTGCTGTGGACTGTCAGTAAGGCTGTAGTTTCAAGTATACCATGTCTCCCACCTCGAAATTTCTGTCAACCCTCTTCCTATCAGCATACCATTTCATTCGAGCTTGTGACTGATTAAGATTCTATTTCAGTTGCTATAAAATATGCTTCCTCTGCTGTAAGATGTCAGCCACTGCCCCCATTTGTGTCTCAACTCCTTGCAACCCAAAAGGAGAGGGCAGATCATACCCAAATAAGGCTTTAAAGGGAGTCGTGCCTAAGGAAGTGTGGAAATGGGTATTGTACCAGAATTCAGCCAAGGAAAGCCATCTTCCCCACACCTTTGGATGACTAAATACCATGCTCCTGAGGTATTGTTCAATGCATTGGTTAACCCTCTCCGTTTGGCCATCGGTTTGAGGGTGATAAGATGAACTGAGAGCCAAGGTCCTTCCCAAGAGCCTAAAAAACTCCTTCCAGAACCGGCTTGTGAAGAGTTTGTCTCTATCAGAAATTATGGATTGGGGTAATCCATGTAGCTTGTAGATGTTGTCTAAGAATACACGAGCAAGTTTTTCTACAGTTACAGGTCTTGCCAAGGTAATGAAATGCCCAGATTTGGTGAACCGATCAACAACTACCCAAAGTACCTCTTTTCCTTCTGATCTAGGCAATCCCTCGGTGAAATCCATGCTTATGTGTTGCCAAACACGATCAGGAATAGGCAAGGGCCAGAGCAACCATTGGTATCTATGATCACCAAGTTTGGTATGTTGGCAAACCTCACAACTTTTTACAAAGCTAGTCACTTCTTTCTTAAAGCCGGGCCAGCAAAAATGCAATTTCAGTCTCTGATATGTCCCTTCAATGCCTGAGTGACCTCTCCAAGAAGAATCATGAGTGGCACTGATGATTTGATGTCTAAGACCAGTAGATTTGTCCACATATAGCTTTCCTTGGATTCTGATCACTCCTCGGGTTACATAAATATCTGTTCCAGCAGTCAGATTGCATGCCTTGCCAACACTTGCTGCAGCTATACATTCTTGTGCAAATGAGTCATTCTCATAGGACTGATGTAACTCTTCCATCCAAGCAGGAGAAATCACGGTAATAGCCCCAAGGGAACCCTGTTCATGCCCCTCAAACCTGCGTGACGGTGCATCTGCTGCCCAGTTTTCTCTGCCTTTTTTGTATTCAATATCATAATTCAGCCCCAACATCTTCATTAGCCCTTTCCTTTGTATTCTCGTAACAATCTTCTGCTCTAGTACGTGTTTAAGACTTTGATGATCAGTCCTAATGATGAAGTGATGCCCATTCAGGTAATGCCTCCACTTATCCACCGCAAGCAAGATTGCAAGGTAGTCTTTCTCATATGTGGAAAGAGCTTGATGTTTTGCACTCAAGGCTTGGCTAAGGTATGTTATAGGTCTTCTAGCTTGAGACAGTACTGCCCCAATACCACTACCACTTGCATCTGTCTCTAGAATGAAACTTGAAGTGAAATCTGGCATAGCTAAAACAGGAGCTCTGCACATTGCAGCTTTGAAAGCATCGAAGGCCTTTTGAGCTTCTTCTGACCATTTGAAGGAATCCTTCTTAAGTAAATCTGTTAAGGGCTTGGCTAAGGCTCCATCGTTAGCCACAAACTTGCGGTAGTAGCCAATTAACCCCAAAAATCCTCGCAATTGTTTCAAGGTGACCGGAACAGCCCATTCTCTCATGGCTTGTACCTTTGAAGGATCGGTTGCAACTCCATCACAAGAGATCACATGGCCTAAATATTCCAGATGTGTCTCAGCAAAAGAACACTTGGCCAACTTAGCATATAATTTATGCTTGCGCATGACCAGAAATACCTACCTTAGATGCTTCAAATGTTCTTCAAACGATGCACTATAAATGAGGATGTCATCGAAGAAAACCAATACAAATTTCCTAAGAAATTGCTTATAGACATCATTCATTAAAGCCTGAAATGCAGCTGGTCCATTGGTCAAGCCAAAAGGCATAACCACAAATTCAAAATGTCTATGATGCGTCCGGAATGCAGTTTTGTACACATCATGCTCACCCACCCGGATCTGATGATAACCTTGCCGCAGATCTAGCTTGGAAAAGACTCGGGCTCCATGTAATTCATCCAACAAGTCATCTATAACTGGTATGGGGAACTTGTCTTTCACAGTCATAGCATTAAGTTGCCTATAATCAATACACATACGAGTTGTGCCATCCTTCTTCTTGACAAGAATGACTGGAGAAGCAAAGGGACTATGGCTAGCTTGTATGAAATTAGTCTTAAGCAATTCATCCACTTGCCTTTCAATTTCTGTCTTCTGAGTATGAGGATATCTATATGGTCTTATCTTTACTGGTTCAGCACCCTCTTTGAGAGGAATTTCATGATCCAAACTCCTCTTGGGAGGTAAGGATCTAGGCACTGAGAACACATCCTCAAATTCTGTCACCAGCACCTGCACTTCTGGTTCGGTTATGTCGACCATTTCAGCTGTGGATATGGCAAACAACTGGCCCACCCACTGGTATGCACAGCCCTGAAGACCCTTCTTCAACTTCCTTCCTTTAATTACTTGAAGTTGAGCTTGCTCCGCAATGCCTTGCACTGTGACTTTAGAGCCCTGAATTTCAAAAGAGACCGTAAGGTTTGCATAATCAAACAGCACAAGACTATAAGTTATCATCCGATCAACACCGAGCACCATGTCACAACCTCCTAAGGGAAGGATTCTGAAGTCATATTGGAACTTATGATCTTGCATCAGCCACCCCCTGCACTTGTTCTGAGTCATTACAGTCTTCCCATCAGCTACGGTGGCAGCAATGGGATGGGTTTTTATCACTTTGTGACCCACTTTCTTGACAACTTTGGCATCAACAAAGCTAAGAGTGCTCCCACTATCAATGAGAATGACAATGGACCTCTTCCCAACCTTCCCTTTGATCCTGATTGTGCTATGAGCCCCATTACCAGTTAAAGCTTTTACTGAAATTTCCACTGCTGCCTCATCTAGCTCCTCTTCAATTTCCTGCTCAGAATCGCTATTATCCTCATCAATTTCTTCTTCATCAGAGAGTACCCCAACCTTAGTACCTTCAGCAGACATGAGGTACTTGGGATTACACTTGTTGCCAAATTGGTAAGGCTGATTGCAACGATAACACGGTTTCTGTTGCTGCTTGCCTTCATTTCTGAATGTCCTAGTCTTCCCCTGCTGCAGCTATGAGCTATTACCACAAGACCTGGTTACATCACTGGATGCCAAACCTGTTGCTTCATAGAGCTTGGCTTTAGCAAAAGCCATGGACAAATCAATCGGATCCACAGCCTTAACCAGATTCTTCAATTTAGGCTTTAACCCACTAATGAAAGCAGCTACATAGTAAGACTCAGAAGCTTCAATTTCATTCACAATGCTAGCTCTTAGATTCTCAAATCTAGTCCTGTAATCCTTCACAGTCGTCTCTTGCTTTACCTTATTGAATTTATCCACTATATCACTATCATCTTCATCACTATACCGAGCACATAAGGCCCTAGCAAAGTCATTCCAAGTAATGAAAGGGCTACTTCTCAACAAGCTATAGAACCATACCTCATGATCCCCAAGCAAATATACAGCCGCAATTTGCACTTTTTTCAGATTCATCAATGTGATAAAAATGGAAATAACGTTCACACCTTCTTAGCCACGAGTGAGGTTGTTTCCCCTCAAATGCATCGATCTGCACTCGAGGTTGTCCATGGCTGTGGTTCCTGGAGTTGGAAGAATCATCGTTGCTTCCTGAACGCTGCTGCAGCAACTGATCAGGAGGCCTGTCCAGTTCAGATACTCGTGGCCCAGTACCAGCATTCCAATTTGAAGATTGAGGCATCACCTGCTCATTGTTACCTTGCCTTTCATCAGAAATCACTACATCTGGATCCCGATCTGCGTTCTTTTCATTGACACCAATGTTTCCTCCTGAATTCTGGATGTTCTGCCCATCCTCATTGATGGATCTCATCGGTTGAGTTGTCTTCATGAAAGTAGCAGGTAATAATGGATCAAGAATTGTCCTTCTGGTCTGATCTCGATTCTCATTCAATTTCAATTCGAGCTACTGCATTTGCTGATCAATGCGCTGATTAATCTTTTCGTCCAGATTTTGAGATTGACGAGCAACTTCATATGCAATTTTAGCCTCTGCCTATTGTACCCGAGGATCAACCCTTTCCTCAATCTGTTGAGGTAGCTTCTCAGTGACTAATTGCGTGAATTGAGCAATCATTGATGCAAACTTACTATCTAGCTAAGCGTTTGTCACCAAATCCTGTCCAGTTACATCGCTACTACCAATTCCAATGGCATTGGCTGATCTAGTGGTAGCTCGTGTTGCTGCTGATCTGTTGGTGACACCACTGATCAAGGGATTATCGCCTGAATCCATTAATTTGTAAATCGAACGAGGCTCTGATACCAATTGTTAAATTCTAGATTGAATCTTGAACTTAACCTAAGAATTAATAGAATTTGGGATGAGAAAGAAGTGAAGGACACGAGAAAATAGAAGAGTTAAGATGAGAGAGAGAAGTTTATCTCAAAAGAGAACGTTTAATATTTTCCTTGAATGATCTCAACATTACATAATTTCAACTCTTATAATCGAGCTTAACGCAAGGGAAAACAAAACAACAATTAAGATTTTCCCGCCAAAACTGCTAACCGACTCCTAACCCTAACTAATTTTGGCGCCAGAACTTTAATTTGAAAGTTTACAATCAAAAACACCTTATGACATCAATTCAACAATTAAGAACATAACACATGAACACTTTGAATTTGTGGTTATGCCATTTGGCTTGACCAACGCACCAGCAACAATCCAGGCTCTCATGAATGATGTCTTCAAACAATTTCTTAGGAAATTTGTATTGGTTTTCTTCGAGGACATCCTCATTTACAGTGCATCCTTTGAAGAACATTTAAAGCATCTGAGGGAGGTATTTTTGATCACGCGTAAGCATAAATTGTTTGCTAAGTTAGCCAAGTGTTCATTTGCTCAAACACATCTGGAATATCTCTGCTATGTGATCTCTTGTGATGGAGTTGCAATCGATCCTTCAAAAGTCCAAGCTATGATGGAATGGGCTGTCCCGGTCACTTTGAAACAATTGAGGGGTTTTTTGTGGTTAACTGGCTATTACCGTAAGTTTATAGCTAACTGTGGAGCCTTAGCCAAGCCCCTAACAGATCTGCTTAAGAATGATTCCTTCAAATGGTTAGAGGATGCTCAAAAGGCTTTCGATGCTCTCAAAATTGCAATGTGCAAAGCACCAGTTTTGGCTATGCCGGATTTCTCTTCAAGTTTCATTTTGGAGACAAATGTAAGTGGAAGTGGCATTGGAGCAGTATTGTCTCAAGAAGGGAGACCTATAGCATACCTCAGCTAAGCTTTGAGTGCAAAACATCAAGCTCTTTCCACATATGAGAAAGAGTACCTTGCCATCTTGCTTGCGATTGATAAGTGGAGGCACTACTTGGATGGGCATCATTTCATCATCAAGACAGATCATCAAAGTCTTAAACACTTATTGGAGCAGAAGATTGTCACAAGGATGCAAAGAAAAGGGTTATTGAAGATGTTGGGGCTGAATTACGACATTGAGTACAGAAAAGGTAGAGAAAACCGGGCTGCAGATGCACTGTCACGCAAGTTTGAGGGCTATGAGCAGGGTTCCCTTGGAGCTATTTCCGTGATTTCTCTTGCTTGGATGGAAGAGTTACGTCAGTCCTATGAGAATGATCCTTTTGCACAAGAAGTTATAGCGGCTGCTAGTATGGGCAAGGCTGACAATCTGGCTGCTGGTGCAGACATCTCTGTTACCCGAGGTATTATCAAAATTCAGGGAAAGTTGTATGTTGGTAGCTCTAATGATCTCAGGCACCAAATTATCAATGTTGCACACGATTCTTCATGGGGAGGTCACTCAGGCATTAAGGGGACCTATCAGAAATTTGGACTTCACTTTAGCTGGCCCGGGATGAAGAGGGAAATGACTAGTTTGGTGCAAAGTTGTGAGGTTTGCCAACAAACCAAACTTGGTGATCATAGATACCAAGGGCTGCGCCAGCCCATGCCTGTTCCTGAGGGCATATGGCCACACATAAGCATGGATTTCATCGAAGAATTACCTAAGTCAGAGGGGAAGGAGGTGATTTCGGTAGTTGTTGATCGATTCACAAAATCTGGGCACTTCATTGCTTTGGCACGACCTGTTACTGCAGAAAAATTAGCTCGTGTGTTCTTAGACAATATCTACAAGCTTCATGGATTGCCCCAATCCATAGTTTCAGATAGGGATAAACTCTTCACAAGTCGCTTTTAGAAAGAGTTGTTTGGGCTCTTGGGAACGACCTTGGCTATGAGTTCTTCATACCACCCTCAAACCGATGGTCAGACGGAGAGGGTTAACCAATGCATTGAACAATACCTCAGGAGCATGGTATTTAATCATCCTAAGGTGTGGGAAAGGTGGCTTTCTTTGGCAGAATTTTGGTATAATACCCCTTTTCATACTTCCTTGGGCATTTCTCCCTTCAAGGCCTTGTTTGGTTATGATCCTCCCTCTCCTTTTGGGTTGCAAGGAGTGGGGACTAATTTGGGTGAAGTAGCTGATAAGTTGCAGCAAAGGAAACATGTTTTGCACTAGCTAAAGCACTATCTCGCAGAATCTCAAGCCCGGATTAAGTGGTATGCTGTTAAGAAGAGAGTTTATCGAAATTTTGAGGTAGGAGACATGGTATATCTGAAATTGCAGCCACATAGGCAATCAACAGCAGTAGTAAGGAAGAATATCAAGCTATGTGCGAGATTTTTTGGTCCTTACAAGGTGTTGGAGGAATTGGCAAGGTGGCTTATAAATTAGAGCTGCCACTCGACTCCTACATTCACCCGGTTTTTCATGTTTCCCTTCTTAAAAAGCAGGTTCAAGCCGGTCACTGACACTCCTTAGCTCCTCCAGACGTGGGCTCCAATGGCCTTTTGAAGTTACAACCAGCTGCAGTAGTAGAAGAAGGGCCAACAGCAGCAGCAGGTGACAGGGTTTAGCAACTGCAGGTTAATTGGAGCAACTTGGATGAAGCCTTCACCACATGGGAAGAAAAGAATTTTTTGTCGAGTCAATTTCCTTCTTTTCATTCTTGAGGACAAGAATGTTGTAAGGGGAGGGGATTATTACGTTTTCCTTTAATATTTTGATGTAATAAGTCGTAAATTACTTGTATTAGTTGAATTGCAATGTTGGCGCCAAAATTAGTTCGGCAAAGGGGGTTCCGATTGTTAGTTTTGGCGGGAAATAGTTTGATGTTAGGAATTTGAATTCTTGTTACAAATTCCCTTTAAATAGGTTGATTTTGTGTTTGTTGAGGTATTCAATGAAAATTACTAATCTCTATGAGATAAACTTCTCTTCTCATCTTGTTCTCTCTCTACTTTCTCGTCTCCTTTCACTTCTTTCTCATCCCTTACTCTCTTTTCATTAGGTTAAGATCAAGATCCAATCTCGATCTTAACAGCAGTCAACGCATTCAAGCTATTTTCTATTACACAATAAGTGATTTTCAAGTTCAAATGGGTGCTTCAGATGTCCTTCAGTTGCTGATTTCAGCAAGGAGTTCAATACTTCAGCTATTTTGCATAAGATGAGTGATCTGCCTTATTCCAACTCTCTTCCATTCTTGAGGACAAGAATGTTTTCAAGGGGAAGGGATTGTTATGAATGCAAGGAACCAAGGCATGTGCGGGTGGAGGTTGTGAGCTGCGTTCTGATACTGGTATGCTGCTACTGATGAATTGCTACTGATATGCTGCTGCCGTGCTGATTGAGCTTCGGTTAGGCTTGGACTGGTTTAGATGTAAGTTGGTTACTTAGTTAGTTAGTTACAGGATATTTTCCTTAAGGCTTAGATATTTTAGTAGTTGGTTAGGAGCTTATGTCTTGTTCAATGTATTTGTTTGCTTAGATTGCCTATAAGTAGTACCCTCTTGTAATAATTCAGATTCATTCAATGAAAATTACCGATCTCTATGAGATATATTTCTCTTCTCATCTTATTCTCTCTCTACTTTCTCATCTCCTTTCACTTCTTTCTCATCCCTTACTCTCTTTTCATTAGGTTAAGATCAAGATTCAATCTCGATCTTAACACCTTAGTACAAAGATTCATTTTGCTCCAAGGCAAGCTGCGCTGTTGATAAGAAGTCTTCAAGGCTTTGTTACAAATGCAGCCAACCTTATCAACTAGGACATAAATGTAACTCCAAATTCTTGATGTCTGGACGAGGTGCTCGAGTTGAAGTTGAATCTGACAGTGAAGAAACAGAAGCGCTAGAAGATAGTTTAGAGCAGGAGTGAGGATGAAATTGAGATTTCTATGAAAGCTTTGACTGGGAATGGAGCTCACAATACCATTCGAATTAAAGGAAAAGCTGGAAAGACCTCCATTACTATTCTTATAGACAATGGGAGCACTCACAGCTTCGTTGATCCTAAATTAGTGAGAAGAGTGAGACATGAAGTGATCAAGACCCATCCTTTAGCCGTGACTGTGGCTGATGCAAATTCCATTCTCCCTCAGAACAAGTGTCGGGCGTTTTAATGGACTATGCAAGAACATCAGTTCACTTTTGATTTTAGAGTTCTTCCTTTGGGTGGATATGACATGGTGCTCGGTGTTGATTGGATTAGATCCTTTAATACAGTGATGTTCGAATTTGAAAAACTGACTGTCTTTTTTTATGTTCATGGAACTAGAGTCACATTGCAACGCAAGGCTGATCGTGCGCAACTTCAATTTATCAAAGGCAAAAGCTTACAAGAAGGATTTAAGAAGAGTGTCATTTAGTGGATTGGACAATTGTTTGTTATTTCTCCTACTGAGTTGGGATCGGTTACACAGCCTAAAGTGCGTGCCTTGATTGAAGAATTTAAAGATATCTTTAAGCAGCCAAAGGCTCTACCTCCTCAGAGAAGTGTTAATCATGCTATATCTCTTAAAGCTAATTTTGATCTAGTAAAGATGAGGCCTTATCGGTATCCTCATGCTCAGAAGACAGAGATTGAGAACCAAGTGGATGAATTGCTCAAGATGTGCTTCATCAGGCCTAGTCACAGGCCTTTTGCCTCTCCCATTATTCTGGTAAAGAAGAAGGATGGAACGGCAAGGATGTGCATCAATTATAGAAAGCTTAATTCTTTGACAGTGAAAGATAATTTCCCTATTCCTGTCATAGATGATTTACTTGATGAGTTATATGGAGCACATTTCTTCACTAAACTTGATTTGAGACAGGGATACCATCAAACCAGAGTTCTTGAGCCGGATATATATAAGACTGCTTTTTAGACTCATTATGGACACTTTGAGTTTGTGGTTATGCCATTCGGCTTAACCAACGCTCCAGCCACTTTTTAAGCCACTATGAATGAAGTTTTAAAGCCCTTCCTGAGGAGAACAATGCTAGTTTTGTTCGATGACATTTTGATATACAATTCTTCCTTTGAGGATCATCTCAAGCATCTCCGGGAAATGTTTACAGTAATGCGCTATCATAAGTTCTTTGCCAAGCTAACCGAATGTTCTTTTGCTCAGACCCAATTAGAATACTTGGGCCATGTTATCTCATATGAAGGAGTTTCAACGATCCTTCTAAAGTTTAAGTGATGCAAGAATGGCCTACTCTAGTGTCACTGAAGCAATTGATGGGATTCTTGGGACTGACCGGCTATTACAGGAAGTTTATTGCGGGATATGGATCTATTACAAAGCCCTTGACTTTACGTCTTAAAAAAGATGCATTCAAGTGGTAAGATCAAGCTCATTAAGCTTTTAAGGCTCTCAAGGCAGCTATGTGCACAGCTCCAGTTCTAGCAATGCCTAACTTTGCTGAGGAGTTCATCCTTGAGACAGATGCTAGTGGTACAGGCATTAGAGTAGTCCTTTCCTAAGCAATGACTACTTATGAAAAGGAATACTTGGCGATTCTTTTAGCTATTGAGAAATGGCGACATTACTTAGATGGACATAGGCTCATTATCAGGATAGACCATCAGAGTCTCAAGCATCTTCTGGAACAGAAGATTATGACAAGGATCTAAAAGAAGGGACTATTGAAAATGTTGGGTCTCGATTATGCTATTGAGTATCGAAGGGGAAAAGAAAATCTGGCAGCTGATGCTTTTTCACGGAAATTTGAAGATTGTGTACAAGGTTCTTGTTGTGCAGTGTCCATTGTATTACCATCATGGATGGAAGAAGTTTATAAGTCCTATGAAGATGATCCCTTTGCTCAAGAATGTATTGTTGCTGGCAGTATGAAGGATTCAGGCAGTGAAGATGCTAATGTAGAGAAATCAGTCCAAAAAGGCATCATCCGATTGAAGAACAGGCCTTATATTGGTTCTTCTACAGATTTGAGAGATCAAATTGTCAGTGCTTCACATAATTCTGCTTGGGAGGTCATTCCGGAATCGAAGGAACATATCAGAGGGTCAAGGCACATTTCACTTGGCCCGGTATGAAGAAGACAGTGACAGATTTTGTGAGAGCTTGTGAAGTCTGTCAACAAACTAAATTGGGAGATCATTGTTACCAAGGTCTTCTATAGCCACTCCCTATACCTGAGGGTGCTTGGATTAACATAAGCATGGATTTTATAGAAGGATTGATGAATTCAGATGGCAAGGAAGTAATTTGGGTTGTTGTGGATCGCTTCACCAAATATAGTCACTTTATCTCCCTAATTCGACCTGTCACTGCAGTGAAGTTGGCGAAAAGATTCCTTGATTACATATACAAATTACATGGATTGCCTCAATCCAATATATTTGATCGGGACAAGATCTTTACAAGCAATTTTTGGAGAGAATTGTTCAAGTTGTTGGAAACGACATTGGCTCTTAGCTCGTCCTACCGTCCCTAAATAGATGGACAAACCGAACGAGTCAATCAATGCATTGAGCAGTACCTTAGAAGTATGGTTTTCTTGCATCCAAAGGTGTGGAGCCGTTGGCTTTCTTTAGCTGAGTATTCGTTCAATACTCATGTTCATGCATCTATTGGCACTTCTCCGTTCAAAGCTCTTTATGGATACGATCCTCCCACTCCTTTCATGCTTTAGAAGGTAATTTTAGCAGTACCTGAAGCTATTGATTTGATACAGTAAAGGAAGCATATGATGCAAGTTCTCAAGGATAATCTGCTTCAGGCACAAGCAAGGATGAAACTATATGCTGACAAAAAGAGGGTAGACAAGAATTATGAAGTTGGTGACATGGTCTACTTCAAATTACAGCCTTATATACAGTCCTCTTGGGCTTTTAGGAGAAACGCCAATCTAAGTGCTCGTTTCTTTGGCCCATACAAAGTATTAGAAAAAGATTGGCAAAGTGGCATACGGCTTGACTTACCTCCTAACTCATACATTCACCCAGTGTTTCATGTGTCTTTACTCAAAAAAATAGGTGAAGAAAGGATTTAAAAGCTCAAAGGAGGCACTTGAAGTTGGATCAAATGGCGCACTACTTCTGCAACCAGTTGCTGTTAAAGCCAACCAGAAGTTGAATGTTGTAGACAAATCTGTACACGTAGTGCAGATACAATGGCATAACTTGGACCGGAACTTTGCTACATGGGAAGAACTTGCATTTTTGAAGTGTTAATTTCCCAATTTTTCTCCTTGAGGACAAGGAGCTTTTCAAGGGAAGGGGAATGTTGTGATTTCCTTAATTTGGTTGCTTTGGAGTCATGTAATGGATGTATAGTTTGAATGATGCGTTTTGATGTAATGTTCAAATATGAGTTAGTGAGTCTTTAGACGCCAAAGTCGGTTAGTGGTCAAGCAAGGTCAAATATGGCGGCTTAGCTAGTTTTTGGCAGTAAAAGCTGTTTCAAGTCGGTTAGGAGCAAAGTGTGGGTTCAATGTATCAAGATCTATTATAAATAGATCTCAATCTTGTAATATCTTCATTCAATCAATAAAATTCTGATTTCCTTTTGGATAATCTCTCTCTAACTCTCATCTCCTTCTCTATTTCTCATCTAATTGAATTCTCTTCTCATCTTACCTCTCTTCCACAAGGTTAGCTCTCATTCTTTTGTATTGGAAGCTAACACATTCCTCAACCAACATTCTCGCCAAAAATAGACTTACAATTTCAACATACAACTCTTGATTACAATCACAATAATACTCCCCCCTTTGAAACCATTCTTGTCTTAAGAATGAAAAGAAGGGAATTGACTCTTGATGAACTTGACATCTTCCCAAGTGGCATATGCTTTTCGAAGGTTGGACCATTTAATCAAAACCTGCTGAATCATCTTGCCTTTTTGCTGTACTGCACGGGAATCCTGTATTACAGCAGGTTCTTAAATAATAATTCCACTGGAGGATGCAACTAGAGGACAAGTAGAACACTCCATATCTGCAGCAATATGCTTCTTCAACAGTGATACATGAAAGACTAGGTGAACTCCAGCATCCGGAGGCAAGACTAGGCAATAAGCTACTGATCCAATTTTTTGTAGAACCTAGTTGGGCCCAAAATAATGAGCACTCAACTTCACATTCTTGCACACATCCACTAAAGACGGACGATATGGCTGTAATTTTAAGTACACTATATCTCCAATATGAAAAGAGTGATCAATTATTCTTCTGTCAGCAAAGTATCTCATGCGAGCTTGGGCAACCCATAAATTGTCCTTCAACTACTAAGCTAGCTGTTTCCTTTGATGCAAGATCTTTCGTCCCAACCACATTGGCGACTGCACTTTGAGACACAATTGGAAATAGAGAATCATAGCCATATAATGCCTTGATCCCAAAGAAAAGTGAGCGTTCAGCTAAAGACAGCCACTTGCACCAGTGCTTGGGATTATGAAATGTCATGCTATGCAAATTTTGCTCCACACATTGGTTCAACTATTCAGTTTGACCATTCGTTTTATGATGATAAGAGGAACTCAAAGCAAGAGAAGATCCCAAAAGCTTGAACAATTCCATCAAAAAGTTGCTTGTGAACAACCTATCTCGATCAGAAAGGATAGTTTGATGAAGGCCATGAAGCTTATAAATGTTATCCAAGAACACCTTCACCAATCTCTGTGCACAAAGAGGATGATTAAGAGCAATCAAGTGTCCATACTTTGTAAAGAGATCCACTACCACCCAAATAAACTCTTTGCCTTCTGATCTTGGAAAGCCTTCTATAAAATCCATACTAATATGCTGCCATGCCCCATCTAGAATTGGAAGAGGTTGTAATAATCGTACATAAGGTACATTCTCACTCTTAGTGTGTTGACACACATAACAGAATGCACACACTTCACCAATTTCTTCTTCATTCCTTGCCAATGGAAGTATTGCTTGACTCTTTGGTATGTGTCCTCAATACCAAAATGTCCTCCAAAGGCTGACGAGTGAAATGCTAGAATAACTTGCCTCCTCAAATTAGTGGCCGGGCCAATGTAAACCTTTCCATCAACTCTCAAAATTCCATTAATCAGTGTGACATCGGAACTAACACATCCATCTACAGGGCTCTGTACGCTTAAGGCAGTTATACATTCTTGAGCAAATTGATCCCCTGAGTCAGATTTATAAACCTCCTCCATCTAAGAAGGCAGTATAGCTGTGATAGCTGAAAAACAAGCTTCCTCCTTATCTTGTTGTCTCGTTGATAATGGCCCTACTGCAGTATTGTCTTTTCCCTTCCTGTACTTAATGTAATAATCAAATCCCAACATCTTCATTAACCCTTACGCTACACCCTGGTGGTGATCTTTTGCTCCAGATGGTATTTAGGACTCTGATGGTCTGCTTTGATCACAAAATGATGTCCCTCCAAATATTGTCTCCACTTCTGAACTGCTATCAAAATTGTTAGGTACTCCTTTTTGTAAATTGATAGGCTCAAGTGTCTTGGACTAAGGGCTTGGTTAAGGTAGGTAATAGGCCTTCCTAGTTGAGATAATACTTCCCCTAGTCCCTTGCTACAAGCATCTATTTCTATGACAAAAGGCTCACTGAAATCAGGTAATCCCAACACTGGAGCTGCACACATAGCCAACTTCAAATTCTCAAAAGCTTCCTAAGCTAACTCAGACTAAACAAAAGAATCTTTCTTGAGAAGGTCATTCAATGGTTTATCAATAACTCCATAGCCATGAATGAACTTCATGTAATAACATGGTTTATCAATAAATCCATAGCCATGAATGAACTTCATGTAATCACCTGTAAGGCCTAAAAGCCTCTCAATTGCTTCAAGGAAGTAGGAGTGGGCCACTGTCTAATAGCTTGAACCTTTGAGGCATTATTTGCAACCCCATCATAGGAAATAACATGACCCAAGTATACTATTTGAGTTTGGGCAACAACACATTTTGAAAGTTTGGCAAAAAGCTTGTGTTTACACATGATGCTGAACCATTGAACAGATGGGATACATGTGATTGTATTGTTGGGCTATAAACTAATATGTCATCAAAGAAGATAAGGACAAATTTTCTCAAGAATTGTTTGAAAATGTTATTTATCAATGCTTGGAATGTGGCAGGAGCATTTGATAAATCAAATGGCACAACTACAAATTCAAAGTGGCCATAATGTGTTCTAAAGGCTGTTTTGTTTATATCTTGTTCAACTCTTGAATCTAGTAGTAGCCTTGCTTTTGAGTAGTGTAATGCACCATGGAGTTCATCCATCAAGTCATCAATTATAGGGAATGGAAATTTGTCTTTAATTGTTAGGGATTTAATTGTCGATATTCAATGCACATTTGAGATGTGCCATCTTATTTTTTTTTTTGACTAAAATCACGAGAGAAGCAAATGGACTATGGCGATGCCAAATGAAATTAGTTTTCAAAAGCTCCTCCACTTGTCTTTCAATCTCATTCTTTTAGGAATGTGGATACTTGTATGGTCTTAAATTGATTGGATTAGAGTTAACCTTGAGAGGTATGGCATGGTCTAGAGATCTTTTTAGAGGTAGGGTTGTAGGTTGCTTAAATAGATCCTTAAAGTCATGCAACAACCTATTAATTAATGGATTAGAATTCACCTTAACTTCCATAGGTTCTTGGCTGATGGAGAACAGATGGCCAATCCATTAGATATCCCTTTTCTTAAGCGCTCCCTTTAACCTCTTGCAGCTTATGACCTGAAGGCTTCAATGGTCACTCATCAACTTAACGGGTGTTCATCTTTCTCGAAAGCTACTGCCAATTGAGCAAAGTCAAAGACAATTGGATTGATTGTTTTCACCCAATCCATGCCCAAAACCATGTCACAACCACCTAACTTCAGCACCCTGAAGTCCTAAGTGAACTGATGGCTTTGCATTCTCTACTTGAATTGCCTACATTTCTCATGAGTAAGCATCAAATTTGCATCAGCCATAGTCACTGCAAGTCGGCTAGTTCCGATGAGCTCATGGCCAACCAACTTAGCTATTTTGGGATCCAAGATGCTATGCGTGCTTCCACCATCAATCAATATTAGCAGGTACTTGTGATTTGCCTCTCCTTTGATTCTGATGATATTGTGTGTTCCATTTCCAGTCAATGCTCTTGCAGAAATCTCGGCCTCATGTTCTTCAGTCTCTTCAGGCATCTCCTCAATTGGAACATCTTGTTCTGAATCCTCCCCTTGATCAACTTCAGTCTCTGTTCCTGTAATTGCCATCAATTGCTTAGGACTACATTTGTGTCCAAAGAAGTAACATTGGTTACACTTAAAACACAATTGCTAGGCTTTTTTGTCCTCCAAACTCAGCTATTTGTATGTTCCTGGTGCTATCTATTGCAGAGGAGCCACATCCTTGCTCTTTTGTCCTACTTTAACATAGGCTAGGATTGTTGATTCAAACAATCTTGCCTTCGAATATGCATTGGACAAGGGGGAACAGTTGAGGGCCTTCACTAAATTCTTGATCTTGAGTTTAAGGCCACTAATGAAGTTAGAAACATAATAAGCCTCATTTACGCCCTGATTTATGGACATCATTATTGCTTTTCGATTCTTAAAACGAGTCATGTACTCCTTGACACTACTTGAGCTGCTTTATGAATTTGTCTACCACTTCACCTGTATCTTCATCCCCATACCTTTCACACAATTCATCTACAAATTCTTTGCAAGTCAGAGATGGATTGCTAAGGGTCAAACTATAATACTACACTTCTAATCTCAATTTAATTAGATCACAGCCAATTCAACCTTTTCTGAATCAGGTGTAGCAGAGAAACGAAAATATCTTTCACATCTTCTAACCCACAATTCTGGTTGCACACCATCAAAAGCATCAATCTCAACTTTGGGCTGACAAAACCCTAAATTCCTAACCCTTAGTATCACTTCTTGTTCCTCTTGTGGTTTAGGAAATATGGGATCAGGAGGTTTACCCTGTTGACTGCATATTGGAAAACTTCCAATTGTAAATAGGGCAGCTTGTCTGTCGAGTTATTTTTGCATTCTTGTCAGTCTGTACTCCACATGTTGCTGCGATTAAACCATCTATTGCTGTGATTCGACCCTGCAGCTGGCTCTCCTGCCATAGCAGTTTCTTTCTTACCCTTGGCCAGCTTGATCAAATGCTAGACAAGCTTTACCGAATGCAATTGCATGCTCTGATGCCAATTATTATGATTCAAGATCAATCTTGAATCATAACCTAGGAGAGAGAGTATGAGATGAGAAAAGAAGTGAGATAGAAATGAATGAGTAGAGAGAATTGAGAGAAGGAAGAAGATGTTTCTATTTCATGAATGAAGATAACAACTGATGAACAAGACTACTAATACTATCTAAGCAATATGGTGGCAACAAGCAAGAACTAACAATCAAAGTATCTATCCTAACCGACATTCCTCAACCAACATTCCTGCCATAAACTAGACTTACAGTTTCAGCATACAACTTTTGATTACAAACACAACATTTACCTCGAAAATTAGCTTGATGTCAAGCATGGCAAACGTGCCTTATATTTACAAATTTTATTTCTCATTGCTGCGACATGTTCGGCTTTTGAATGTGTGTTTTGGTGTAATCGAGGTACATTTAAGCTTGGAGTACGACGGAGCAAAAAAAAGGTTGAAAGGTGAAAGAATCAAGTGTAATCGAGGCAGATTTGTGGAGCACTTTGAGAAAACCGATCACGTATACTAAAGAAGGACCAATCAGGTTGTAATTTGGTAACTCAAATAGATCCCATAGAGTTTCGGGTACAAAATGATCAATTTAAATGAAGTACCAATCGATCCGCAGCCCAGAATAGGCATAGCCTATAGTGGGGTTGCCAATTAATTAAGAAACAGGGTCAATCAATTAGCTGACTGCTGAAAGCCAGCCAATCAATGGGCCCGCCAGCCGATCGATCGACTCATTCTACTGATTGAGCCCTTTCGCAGTGTGACCTTAGTCATACTGTGAATATAAATACAGAGAGGGAGACTTATATTTCATATCTTTTGCCTCATCTTCTGTCCTCTTCTCTTTCCCAAAGCCGCTACGCTATCTAATGGATTCTCAAATGCCGAAGCGTAAGTGGCCAAACTGCTAGAAAAATCAAAGTAAGGATCAACATCCAATTAAGGGAGTCTTCAATTCTTAGTTTTATTCATCTTTTTTCTCTTTAAGATTTGAATGATGTGTAAAACTCTCATGGAAGAGTAGACCCTCTTTATTTAGATATGAAGGAAGGGCAGCCATCCATTCCCGGGATTTATATTATGCTCTGGACAATGATTTTGTTATGTTATTTTTCACACCCTAGTGGAGAATTATTCATTGTTGTTTGGTTTTATTTGAATGTGCTTGTAGCTATGTTAAGAACTCCAAATTATTAGCATTTGTCTACAAGTTTGTAGCCTAGACAATAGCATAACTCATTTTTACACAGTTGAGGTTGTACCCAACCCCGATCACAATCTATCATATAAGTTAATATTGAATTAGGAGTGAGAAACGAATTAAGTTAGGTTTGAGGTGGGATTCGTAAGGATGAGCTGAACTCAAGGTCTAGCTACTGGCCCGACTTGATATTCCCGACGAGATCAAAGAAATGGTTAGAGGGGTCGGTGTAGTACCCATGGGGGACCCCTCCGATGCTGAAGTTAATATCAATACCTTGAAATAGTAAATAAGGGTAAGTAATAACTAGACATAATAGATATAAAATACTTAGCCCGAGAGGAATAGGACATTTGAACCATTATTGCTCCGGATAGGTGATTGTAGAAATATGGGGGGAAGAAGAAGGAGGCTTGTCCCACTTTTTATAAAGGAAGGGTGTTTCTGGATGAGTATGGCTTTTTGGATAAGTATGTTCAATTGCATCATTTAGTTACTTGTTTAGATAAAGTGGGCGAAATGTGTCATTAGCAAAGTGGGTGAATTGGCACTGTTAGCGAAGCGGCCGAATTGTGTTCTTGGCCAAGTGGACGAATTGCATTGTTAGGGAATTGGGCGAATTATGTTGTTAGAAAAGTGGGCGAATTGCATTGTTGGTGAAGTGGACAAATTGTGTTGTTAGTAAAGTGGGCGAATTACACTGTTGGTGAAGTGGGCAAATGGTGTTGTTAGCAAAGTGAGTGAATTGCACTATTGCTGAAGTGGGCGAATTATGTTGTCAGCAGAGTGGGTGAATTGTGTTGTTAGCAAAGGAGGCGAATTACACTGTTAGTGAAGTGGGCGAGGTATGTTAATACACACCTAGAGGGAAAATTGAACATGGTGGGCGAATTACGTTGTTTTACACCTAGTGGGTGAATTGGGCTCAGTGAGCAAATAGTATTGTTTGTACGAAGTGGGCGAATTATATTGTTAGTAGGCTAATTGCATGGACAGTGGGCGAATTGTGTTTTATGCATTTTCAAGACATAGTTGCAATTAATTTTTTGTCGGAATAATTGCTCGTATAACCTATTTGCCCATCAACAGTAGCAAGCTGCTCAACCCAAAGTTATCAACATACTAGTCCCCCTATTTTGCGGGTGAACTTCGACCATTGCAAGTTCAGTTATGAAGTAATAAACCTATTTTACTCTCAGCTTGATACTGTACTATATTTTGTTGAGCGATGGAGGAATTCAGTGTTTTATTTTGGCCCTTTATATTTATCGTTATGTGTATTTTAAATTTTATTTGAAATTAAAAGAGCGCATGAATTAAATAGGATGTGTAATAGGGTACTTGATACTTAATAGAATATCTAAGTCATTACGGCTCATTACTGGGCGCATGTCGCATCATGAACATTAATAGGGCGTTTAGCCAAGTTTTTGATCCCAGTAGAACGTTTTATCTTTTGTTTATTTGAATGTCGCAGATCTTATTTGTGAAAGAATGTTTAGAGGAATCTGGGCTTCTGAGGACTTTTGAAACATAAGAGTATTTAAGCATTTTTCCCCTTTATTTCAGTAAGCATTCGTGGTGATTCAAGCTCTTTGTGATAATCGTGTAATGATATTACTATCATGATTGGCCACTAGATATATTTGCATTTGGTTAGTAACGTCCATAAAGCAATGAGTGTGATGCCTCTAGCGCATGTTACTTTGATAGGCAAAGACGGTTCTTGCTAAAACTAGAGGTGGTTGAATCCATGTATCCAGTTAGTATACAGGGGATAGGTATAACACGCTAGGACAAGATTGAGATGCCCCGTATGTTGCATTGTTTATTTATTACCTAGATATACGGTATGTGGTATACTTCAATGAAGTCAACGTGGTGAATATGCCCTGACATTCTTGGATCAAGGACGATAAATATGTCATACTGGTTTGATGGGGATGAGAATGTCATTGGTGTAACTGTCCTATACGTAGAGAGAATGTATGCCATGGAGAGTGGTACATCCTTTTTTTTTTTGGTAATTCAGCAAAATATATAGAAATGAAAGAAATATTTGTACAAGCTACAAGGGGCATACCCAGGACATGGCCGAAGCCTACAACGATGAAACAATGCTAAAACAGAGTCTAGACATAGTCCATACAACACCCAAGAAATTACAAGGAAACAAAAGAGAGAACAAAGGCTAAAAGCCCCACTGCCGAAACAAAGAGGCATGGCGGTGAGCTCCTCTGAATGTGTGAGTAGCAAGAAGGCGGCTCCTGACTAAACTAGCAATCTCCTCTGGCACAACCGCAACTGATCTGGATTGAGAACGCTGCATCCGAAGGTTGCGCTCGTACCAGATAGTGTACATAGTCGCTGAAAGGCAGAGACGAGCAATGATGGTGCCAATCTCTTGACCCCTGAGGTGCTGAGCAGCCCAAGCAATGAGATCATCCTAAGGAAGGGTAGGCCAAGCAATAGAAGTTCGTCAAACGATGAAACTCCAAACCGATGCAGAAAAAACACAAGCGAAGAAGAGGTGCTCATGGCTCTCATAAACTAGGCCATAGAGAACATAAACACCCTAAACTCCAAGTGCTCCAAAACGCAGAAGTCGGTCCCTAGTCCAAAGTCGCTTCTAGGAAGCGATCCATAGAAGAAAGGAGTGTCTCGGAATATTCATTTGAAACCACAGAAGGTGATGAATGGTGTGCTCCTTTCTCCTACTCCGTACTATCTCCCAAGCAGATTTGGTAGTGAATTTCCCCGAAGGGTCACCCAGCCACCTAATAGCGTCCACTACACCAGCCCGAGGGCTGAAGTTAATCATGTCCCAAATGGGGCAGAGCTCCGAACAACCCTGTGGAAGTCTCCATTGATCACCCTCTATAACAACTGAGACTCGAGAATCCCAAAAAAGTCTTGAAGATGTGAGCAGTCGAGCAGGGAAGTGCTCCAAAAGATGACCGCATGGTAGCCATAAATCAGTCCATAGAGTAGTGTCAAGGCCATCACCAATGACGTGGAAGATCGTACCAGAACAGAGCGGACGGACTGACAAAATCTGACGCCGACACCATGAAGCAGATCTTGGTACACGGATCTTCCAAAAGCTCCTTCCTCTGAGCTGGTTCATATGGACCCAGCGCGGCCACAGCGAGGTGGGGTCAGAAAGAAGGAACCAGATGTTCTACATAATCAAAGCCTGGTTCCACTCAGCAAGACGACGGATAACACAAATGTCTCCAAGCAACCTTCGCTCAACTCGGGGTCAGTGAAGAGCCACACCAGAGAAATGCCGCTAATGTTTACTCAATCTTCGTGATCATCGTCTTTGGTAGCATGAAGATCAAAGACCAGTAGACCTGAATGACAAAGAGAACAGATCTGATGAGCTGAAGCCGGCTAGAGTACGAAAGAGAATGAGAGGTCCAAAGTCGAATGCAAGAGAGGATACGATCCAGCAGGGGCTTGCAGTCAATATACCGAAGCCGAGAAGTGATGAGGGGCACTCCCAGAGGCCAAACAGGTAATTGCCCAAGACCGATACCCGGCACTCCCATAATATCCCTCTGAGTCATATCATCAACTCCAGCTAAGAAAATATAATTCTTTGTTGCGTTTGAGGAAAGGCCGGAAAGCACAGCAAATTGATCTAACGCCTCACGGACCACAGTAACACTACCCAAATCACCCCGGCAGAAGATTATCAGGTCATCCACAAAGCATATATGCGTTAGACCAGTGCGGCGGCAGCATGGATGGTAGGGGAAACGCGAGTCATCAGTAGTCCAATGAAGAAGACCTCGGAGACCCTCCATAGCTATAACAAAGAGGTAAGGAGATAGAGGGTCAACTTGACGGGCGCCTCGACTAGAGCGAAAGAATCCCTCAAGTTCGCCATTGATGGCGATAGAAAAGCGAGCTGTGGATAGGCACTCTCGAACCCATCCAACCATAGTCTCAGTAATCCCCATGCTCCTCATACTAGCTAGAATAAACTCCCGACGAACCGTATCAAAGGCTTTCCAAATATCTACCTTTAGGGCACAACGGGCCGAGATGCGAAGATGATAATCGAGCATTAACTCCTGTGTCAAAAGTATGCTATCAGAAATTCGATGACCAGTAACGAAAGCTGTCTGAGAGTCATCAATCAGCTCAAGGAGGACACCCTTCAACCTGTTTGCAAGAATCTTAGTGATGCACTTATAGATCACATTGCAACAGGAGATAAGGCGGAAATCACCAAAAGTGGAAGGAGATTGCATTTTAGGCACGAGGCAGATCCTAGTCGTATTTAGTGCACCCAACATGTGCCTTGAAATGAAGAAAGACTGCACATCCATAATAACTACTCCACCCACCACCTCCCAAGCACTTTTAAAGAAGAGAGAAGTGAAACCATCAGGCCACGGGGCCCTATCATCACCTATGGAAAAAAGTGCATCACGGACCTTGACAGCAGAGACCGGAGAGATTAGCAGGCGAGCCTAATCCATAGAAATGCGAGCCTCAAAGAGATTTAAAACGTCTTCAGTCAAAGGCCCACTAAGCTCGGTCAATAACTCCTCAAAAAAAAGTAATCCCAATATGAGAGATCAACTGTGGGTCATATGTTTTCACACCATCAAGGCCAACAATGGACGAAATTCTGTTCTGGACCAGTAGATGAAGAACATATCTATGAAAAAAATGGGTGCTCTGATCGCTGAGCGAAAGCCACTGAATACGTGACTTTTGACAGTAGAGGGCCTCTGCGTTTCGACATAATTGGGAGTACTCCCAGAACAGACAGCGCTCCTCTAAACGAAAAGCAGGACACTCCAGGTCCTCATCTAAGGCTCGCTGACCCGAAGCCTAGGCATCACGAGCTGCCTCAACTCGAGCCAAAATATGACTAAAATGACGTGCGTTAAGGGCCTTCAAATCACTCTTCAACAACTTCTGTTTCTGAGTGAGCTGAAATATAGGAGTGCCCTTAATACAAGAGTCCCAAACACGCCGAACAGTAGGGAGAAAATCCTTGTGATCAGCCCAGAAGTTAAAGAACTTGAAAGGAAGATGCCAGGCGCGGTGCTCCCCAAGCCCTCTCACAACAATGGCACTGTGGTCTGAAACAATATGGCAAGCCAAAAACTCAGCAGATGCAACAGGAAAGTCACGAAGGCAACCCTCATTAACCAGGCACCAATCAAGGCTTTTGAGGATCAATCTATCATCCTCAGCTTCATTGGACCAAGTGAAATGTAATCCAGAGAAAGGAATAGGTGCAAGCTCAGCCTCAGTAAGACAATCCTGAAAATCATCCATATGCCTAGCCCAACCCTCCTGACCACCATACCTATCAGATGTACCAAGAATGGAATTGATATCCCCGAGGAGGATCCATGGCTCACCTAAAAGGCTGGCACCAAAACTCCGAAGATAGTCCCGTGAGGCGCGACGAGGTCCAGGCTCATTAAAGCGTAGATAAAAGTGGCCAGGAAGCCCACAGTCCCAGACAAGTAAGAGATATAACATGTAAGGAACTGGTCACCCCCTTGAATTAAGTCGACTTTATTGATGCCTGGGTCCCGAGTAACAATAATACGACACTAGGAAGGGCAAACACCACTTAACAGGAAGCTCCACCCATCGGCACAACGGGCAATAGTAGACTCCACATCAGAAGGCTTGGTTTTGGTCTCAACCAAACCAGTGACAGATAAGCAATTGGAGGATATCCGATCACGAACAGCACGCAAAGAGTTAGGGTTATTAAGCCCCCTAATTTTCCAACAGCCTGCAACCATGATGAAATAATCAGAAGAGGGAACTTCTCACACTCTCAGCCGCATAGGTAAGATGCCTCCTCATAGCTGAGAAGAAGAATTTTGACGAACTCCCAAACCAACGAAGGCTTGGAACACTAGCTGACTAGTTCAGGGTACATAATGTAGTGAAAGCAACACCAGCACTAGCATCCTGGGCCGCCTCTACCTCAGAAGGCACCGACTCCGAGTCACGAAAAGGAGCTGGAACAAAATCAAAAAGAATCCTATGAGAGAGCGAGGGACATAACCAGACGCAGAAAGGACACGCCTAGCATTGGGGTCAACTACCTGCAACTTGGCTGCACCCCCTCTACGCACACCTTCGCCTGTCTCAAATATCACCCCTAAAAGGAAGCCCCTTCAAGTCGGGCCCATTCCCATGAGCGGAAGTGCAAGGACTAGTAAGCTCGGGAAGCCCCTCCAAAGCAGGCCCATTCCCGTGAGGAGAGAGAGAAGAGTCACTAGAAGGAAGCCCCTCAAAATCAGGCCCATTCCCCCTTGGACTAGAAGGCTCCAAAGAGGGAAGCCCCTTCGAAACAGGCCCATTCCCTCGAAGAGAAAGAGATGAATAAAAGTGCAGTGAACCCCAGTTGAGGAGGTTAAACTTCCATATCCAAGGTAATGAACTGCATGTCATATGCATTGAACAAAAAATAGATAAGGGTGCTCAGTGTTTCATCCATAGGTAACTCTCGTGCAGATCAGGATGAGTGTTGCACCCATTGGAGGTGATTGCACTAGGATGGACCACGGTGAGGAGCGTTACACCCGTTACGGGTGATTGCACTAGGACGAACCATGATGAAGAGTGTTGCACCCGTTGTGGGGGATTGCACCAGGACAGACCATGGTGAGGAGTGTTACACCCGCTGCGGGTGATTGCACCAGGACAGACCATGGTGAGGAGTGTTGCAACCATTGTGGGTGATTGCACCAGGACAGACCATGGTGAGGAGTGTTGCACTCGTGGTTGCGGCTGACTACACCACGATGGACCATGGTGATGAGTGTTGCACCCGTTGTGGGTGATTGCACCAAGACGGACCATGGTGAGAAATGTCGTACCCATTGCAGGTGATTGTACCAGGACGGACCATGGTGACAAGTATGCACTTGGTGAATGTTAAGTGTCATGCATCGAAGACTTGGATAAAGTCAAGGTAGTAGGCATAATCGAGATAGTAAAACCTCACAGGGTAGTATTCTTGTTTGATGATGAGTATACTGAGGACATATATCAAAGTAAAGATAGGTTGCCAAAATTAACAAACCTTGAGGGCTATTACATGCCAAGCAATAAGTAAATCAAGCATATGGTATATCATTCTTAAAGGATGCCCTTGGCTAGCATTGGTTTACCTTTGGCATTCATCTAAAGCTTGGTATGTCTCCTATTTAGTGGTTATGAACGAACAATCGCACGAATATTGATTAGTAGTATGCATGCAATGTACTTTGCACACGAATAATACTAGAAGGATGTGATTCATCATATAAACTATTGCTAATTTTTGAAACAATTACGTCCAATATGCGGCTTAATAATGACGAGCGTTCAATAACTTTTTTTCATGACACCTATTGCAAAACAGCACCTATTTCTCTATTGAATAGGCTATGACATGAGTTCAAAATGGATTCTGAAAAAGTTCAAGGCTATCTCGAAATAGGTCATTGTGGATATTGAACTAGTTCATTCTATTCCCAGCCTTTTGTTCAAACTGCCATACTCTGAAGGGGTTTTTACTATTAAGCTATCACTTACGCCCATATGTCACTAGCTTGTGACTTTTCATTTCAAATGAGTGGTTGAAAAGTGCCTAGAGTTAGGCCGGTAAAAGCAATCTCTTTTATTGTTTTTCTTAAGTTACTGGTCAATAGTGGTGCTAAGTGGGTTACTCAAGTATGGTAACAGGGGTGGTCCATACTGGACATTCCCTTTAGAAATGTTTTATTGAGTCACAGTAGGCGACTTAATTGTAGTTTGATGTTCAACTTATGATGCGTAATGAAGTTTCTTGGTCTTGAATAGGTTCGCAACTTATGAATGAGGTTTTATGTTTTTATTGGGGATTGAGCCTCCTTGGCCCGCAAAAAGATTTACAATTTGTCGACAACATTCAGTCGTAGCTTGATGAAAGATTCCCTGGTGTGAAAATAATTTCCTTATCGTTAATGAAAGGAATGTAACTCACGCTAGAGGCAAAGTCCCCCAGTCCTCAAATGATTTACGCCACCAAGATAAGGAAATCTAGGTTGTGAAATCCCTGGCCTAAAATGATTTACATCGCCATTGAAATGAAATTCGGGCTGGGAATGGGGATGAAGTCCCCCAGCCCTAAAATTATTTACACCACCCTTGTAATGAAATTCGGGCAGTGAATGAGGATGAAGTCCCCCAGCCTAAAATGATTTACACCACCATTGAAATGAAATTTGTGTTGTGAATCGGGACGAAGTCCCCCAGCCATAAAATAATTTACACCACCATTGAAGTGGAATTCGGGCTGTGAATTGAGATGAAGTCTCTCATCCCTAAAATGATTTACACTGCCTTTGAAATGAATTTCAGGCCGTGAATCGGGACGATGTCCCCTAACCATAAAATGATTTGCACCACCATTAAAATGAAATTCGGGCTGTGAATCAAGACGAAGTCCCCCACCCCTAAAATGATTTTGACCACCATTGAAATAAAATTTGGGCTGTGAAATGAGACGAAGTCTCCCAGCCCTAAAAGTATTTACACCACCATTGAAATGAAATTCAGGCTGTGAATCCGGATGAAGTCCCCTAACCTTAAAGTGATTTACCGATCAAATGAAATTCGTGCTATGAATCGCGACGAAGTCCCCTAGCCCTAAAGTGGTTTACATCACCATTGAAATGAAAATTAGGGCTGTGAATCGAGATGAAGTCCCCCGACCCTCAATTGATTTGCACCAGCATGGATAAGGAATCACAAATGAAGGTAAAGTCTTCCAGCTCCCAATACTTATGAAACGATTTCTGACTTGAATGCATGTTTGGATTTTGATTTTACTTGATTTAGCTAGGCTGAACAGCATCTCCTAGAAGGTACTTGGCTTATAGCAACGTTCGATTGCGGGAGATGGTTGATAGGAACATATTTCAAAAAAATTCTCCTAAGTGACTAGAGCGGGCACAGCAGAAAACTAATTTGAAATTTTTAGTTTTAAATCTAATGCCCTGATCTAATTAAACTATTTATTACACCTGGATCTTACTCTAATAGGCTCATGATATAACAATTAAAGCATCCAATAGAACTAACATAAACATAGCATGTAGAATAAACAAAATAAAAGAAAGAACAAATCAAATATCAAATACTTAATCTAGACATACCTGAAGCACAAATCCAAACTTCGAATTTGCAGATTTGAAACCGGAAGAAGGAACTCTTGACACCTCAAGATCTTCTTCGCAATGTTTAAAGTATCAATCTGTAATTTCAATATTTATGTTTCAATCTTAGGCTTGTAACCTATCTATAATTTTTTAATAAATTCTCCCTCTTTCTCGTCTTCTCCTTTCTCATCTTCTTCTATGCCTCTGCTCCCAGTCGTCCCCCCCTATTGGTATCAGAGATAAGTTAGAAGGAGCTTTCAACAATAATTTCACAGAAATATTGTTAAGCACCTAGTAGGAGCAATTTTGCTGTTAAAACACCTATTAGGAGCGTTGGTAAGTTTGGGTGTAGCGTTGGTAAGCCGTGTGAAGGTGTTCCCGTTGGGTGTTCCCGTTCTCAACAGTGCTAAATAGTAAAATAGTTCTCAACAGTGTTAAATAGTAGGATTGTTAAGTAATTGTTGAAGTCCGTACAATTACAGTTCTCACCATGTCAAGGTCTAGAGTTGCAAGGTCCTTCAGAAGTCTATTTTCAAACCAACCCAGTACCAGTTCAAACACTTCAAACACTCAAAGAACAATTAACTCAAAAGAAATTTCAAAAGAAGTTTCAAACCCTAAAGAAATGATCAATTGGAGCATTCCAATTGAAAATTTCAAATCAATTTATCAAATTGGGCATTTTGACTTCAAAATGGATTTTTCTTGTAAAACTCATGAACAATCAATGTCAATTGAAAAAGAAGCTCAAACAGTTCAATTACTTTCAAACTTATCTCTTCAAAAGTATATTTCAAAAGGTTTTCAATACATACATATAGTATGGTTTAGTTCAAGTTGCAATCATTCCCCTTTCAAGAATAGGACATAACCAACCAGTTACGTTAGCTTTAAGAGATTCAACATTTTTAAAATTTGAAGAATCCCTTTTAGCAATTATTCAAACAAATTTGCACAATGGTCAATCTAATTCAACTGCTATCCAAATTTTTCTGTCGATCTTCAAGATCCCACAATCATGGATACTCTAACTTTAGATATCCACATGCCAAACATCGAGATCAAAGAAAAAAGAAAAAAACTTTGCTTTGATCTACAGGATTTATTTCAGACTTCGTGGAATTCAATTAAATCCGAGATGTCTCAAACAATCTCCACCTGGAGAAACACTTTTATTAGAAGTTCAAGCTGACCATGCAGCAACTTACATTCCAAAACGTCTTAAATGGAATGAAATAACCATTCCAGACATTTGGAAGATTGAGAATCCTCAACCTCCCAAAAACATCGCTCAAAGACAAGTTCAAAGAATCATAGAAGAACCTGATGGCAAAGTTACCATACAATTTGCTTCAGGCCAACAAACAATGATTTCAAATCCAATTTACCTAGAATCTTCAAGGCACTCAACTTCATCTTTACCTACCCAACCTACCCAAAAGGAAGAAGATGACCATTCAAATTATTCAAACATAAATACTTCAAGATTTAGAGGAATTCATTTTAACCCTCCTCTTGCAGAACCAGTTTTCCGAATTGATTCCTTGTCAAACTCTTTTTCAAGTCCAAACTCTCTAACTGCTTCTCAAATGCGTCTGCCTTCAATAAATGTTTTAACAAAAGACTTTACATTCAACAAAGAATTTTTAAGTAATGATTTCGAATCCAACCAAAATGAATCTCAAAGACAATGGTTTTTTCAAACGTTTACAAAGGAAAGTACAATTAAAATAAGAGAAACCTATTACAAAGAATTGAATCAAATTCCAAATCCATTTATTCAAAACTCTATAAATGTCATTACAAATTTAACAACCAAATGGCTCACTGCAGATGGCCAAATTACTCAAACAATCCATCCTCCTCCAAAAGATTTAATTATCAATGTTCAAAATAAAGAAGTTCAAGCTACTCCCTTTCACCAGGGAAGTGAAGACAAAGAAAGTGAAGCACCCATAATCAAAGATCTAAACAAAATTTACGAACAAAATAATTTTCAAACCTTAAATCTCAAAACAACATCAAATCAATTAAATACAATACATACTCAATTAAATAATCAAAAAACCTTACAACCTCCCACCATCAAACCAATACCTCAACAAACAATTCCAATGCCAAAGTTAAAAGATAACTCAACTCCACAACAACAACACTTTCCCCTTCCACAACCATAGACAAACCCATTTTCTCAAAATATTCATCAACCTCCTTTTCAACCTTTCAACCTAACTCAACAAAATAAAGAACAAATAAAGATTAAAAGATTCAAAAATTCTGATGATGATATTCTACAAAGAATAATTCAAAAGCTAAAAATAGAAGAAAATCCTTCTACCAGCAGCCCAACAATTCAAACCCTTACAAAAACCAATGAAAATATTTCAAGCGAAACCAACTCTTCAATGTCCTTAAGCGACAATGAAATTCAAGAAACAGAACAACAATTCAATACCAATACGATTCAAAGCAATGAACCTTCAATAAATAGAATAAAAACCAGCTGGAAAAACCAACCTACAATAAACTATTATCCAAGATTTTCCGCCGATTTCTTACGCTACTGCTGCTTAAGGAACAATTCAACAACCTTCAAATACAAAAAAGAATATTCAAGACTCTTCTTCCTCTCAATATTTTACAAAACCTCAAGTGGAACATATTTATTTAACAAATTATTATGCGCCACTCTCTATCAATGACATTCAAACTTTGGTAAACACAACTTTTCCTAAAGATTTTCAATGGATTCCTGATGAGCTCAATAGAATGCGAAAATTCTATGAGTTCATTTTGGTTGATTCAAAGTTTGTTCAAATTAAACATAAAAACAATTCTCCAAACGGATCTATCACCTTTTCTACCTGCAAAATCTTAAATGTTTGCAACCGCTCTGATTTCGGATTCAATCCTTTTACTTCAAAACAAGTTTCTCAACCTTTTCAACCCTCTGGTTATACTTACAAGGACTACAAAATGGCTTGGTTCAGATGCTTTCTTATCAAACCATTTGTTCACTGTTGGTTTTTTCAATTCACTAAGCAAACAAGAGAGTTCCCAACCTAGTTTTTTGAATGGTGGAGGTATTTTGGCCCTTCTCAGACCATTTACCCTGCCAATGTTTAAGTATACTTCAATTCTTATTCAAAGAGCTTAGGTGATCAGCACAATTTTCGTGACAAAATCAACATCTTTCATTCAAATTTTCAAATCCCGTGGGTCTTATGTTGGTCTTACACACATTCTCAATTTTTTGAACCGCCCTACCCTTTTTCCATTGTTCGTAATTACAAAATCAAATGGTGGGACAGATACAAAGTAGAACGTGATTGTTCCACCGAAATACTTTCCAAATTCTCCAAATCAAAAAACAAAAATGTTCAAAATCTTCCTCCAGGATCTTCAACACCGTTAAAATTTCAACCTGGAAAAACTTCATACTCAAGTTCTTCTTCAAAATCTAAATCAAAGACGAAGATTTCAAAAAACCTTTTGTCCCAACTGATTCAACAAATTCAAGATGCATCTGACGATGACGAAAGCGACGACGCCATCCCATCTCAGACCAATCCTTTCAATTTCCTCCAATAATTCAAGCCCAGCTGTCTCGGACTTCAAAATTTCTCAATTTCAATTCAATTCTGAAGGCTATAAAAAGAGCATTCAGCCATACATTTCAAGGCAGAGATCAAATTCAGAAGAAAACTAAGAAAGCTAAACAAAACACAAAAGTTTTCTTCTTTTCTTTTGTAAGCTTGTGATCTGTATTCAAGTCTTCAATTTCAAGTTTCAATACTTTGTAAGTTTCAATATCTGTATTTCAATTTGTATGTTTCAAGTATCAATATTTAAGTTTTAATACCTGTATTTCAATTTGTATGTTTCAAGATTCAAACTCAAGCCCTATTGGATTCAGGCGCAGATCTCAACTGTATCCAAGAAAGTCTCATTCCCTCAAAATTCTACGAAAAAACAGTAGAAAGTCTCGATACTGCTAGTGGCAATAAAATGAGTATCAAATACAAACTTTCAAATTCATACATCTGTAATGATGGTATATGTTTCAAAACCCCATTTATTCTAGTCAAAGATCTTCAACAACAGATTATTCTAGGTAGTCCATTCACATTTACAAAAGAAGGAGTCCACACCAAAATCAAAATATTCCAATAACCTTTCAATTTATCAATCCAATTCAACAAAGAGACTTACATCTCTTACAATCAACAACAATATTCAAACAAATTAATTCAATGCACAATCAGCTACCTCCAAGACGATTAGACTCCTTTACATCCTTTGGTCTGCAATCAGGTACAATTTTCCTTTTCATATTATTCAATTTTCTGATACAAACAAATTTCTAATTACTTTTTTGCAGGTTATGAAGAACGACAAAGGAAAGCTAGTAGCCCAAACTTCAAAAGATCATTCAAATGTTTTATCAAAACAAGTTGACTATTCAGAACAATACTTTACAAAACCTCAAGTGGAGCATCTTTATTTAACAACCCATTACAAACCTCTTTCAAAAACACAGATTCAAAATTCAATTAAATCAACATTTCCAACAAACGTTCAATAGCTCCCTAATGATCTTCAAAAAACTCAAAAATATTATGAATTTATATTACTCTATTCAAAATCTGTTCAATTTCAACACATTCAAGAAGATGGACAAATTCAATACTCCATCTGTAAAATCCATGATATTTTAAAACCAATTGAGATGATCATCTAATGAATTATGTTTAGCAAAAATTATGAATAGATAATTCATCCCATGAATTCAATTTAAATATTTTCAATTAGTGCTTAAGTTGAAGCTTACGGAGGAATCTCATGAACAATTTAACTCGAACTCCAAACAAGTCAAATCTGATTATCATCTTATGATAACAATTGGCTACTATTTAACAAAATAAGTTTTACTGCACTCTAAAATTAAATATATTCACTCAAAAATTTCCTATATGATTTTATTATTATTATTGCGAAAATTAACTCCTCTATTAGATATTCGTGAGCAAAAACAACTCCATCTACTCTCGTTATTTTTCTCACCTCTATCACCGAAGTTCCCCATTTGCGTTTCTCGAACGATTCATAATACATGAACAATTTTAGTATTAGTTCCAAATGTAAAACATATGGAATACTGTAGCCAAAGATTCAAGAATATGTTTATATATTTGCGGATCAACTAGGCGGACATCCTTCATTGCAGATTCCTCGTAAAATATCCATTTCCACCACACTTCATGCAATTGCCTAATGACGTAAGATCCTGGTTATTCAATTTTAACCTCTTCATTTTGGTCGTCAAAGCAATTAACGTTTTATGCACGAGTTCAGACTATTTCCCGAATTTAGAGTTATCGTCTTATATAATTAATTATTTTTAATTGCAGTAAAGAAACAACTAATTCAAGTGGTCCTGCTCAGTGTTCCAATTTTATTTAAAACACTAACATAATACTCTTGGATCCCTATCCACATGATCAAGACAAGTCATCAAAAGTATCATATTATATTCTTATCAGACAAGTTGTCCAAATTTATCACCGACTACGAACATACATTGACAACATGTCACTAGTCTGATCTAACTCTTTCCGTGGTTCAATCTCATTGACCACTTAAACCAAACCCGACAAGTTATCTTGGACAATGTTCATCTCATGGAACATTTTAGAAAAACAATCACATACGTTTGACTCTTAAAACATAACCAGACAATGAATAAATAAAACAATTTTATTTATTTAATATTTAAAACAAACTAATTGGGTTTTTCTAGGACACCGTTCACAACAGGTGATATTGTGTAGCTTATGAAGAAAGTCAAGTATGGTGGCATTCCGTCTTTTTGACTAAATATCCCTTGCTAGTGCCTTGTAGTTGAATTATTGCCACGTTGGCCCATGATGAGTAGCTTGAGCAATAGCAGCACATTGAGTTCCCATTGGATGAATTGTTTGCTTAGGGATTTCCTTTGCGGAGCCGCGAGGCACTGGGACTGTTGTTGTTGTTGTTATTGTTGTTTGCTTAGGGATTTCCTTGTAGGTGTATAGAATATGCCAATGAGAAATTCATAAAATAATTGGATTAATCATGGATGGAAAGAGACAATAGACATGCCTTGCGAGTTCCAAGAAAAATGGTTATTTAACCTACCTTGCAAATTAAAACGAACATAACTTTCACTCCATGAAAAGTTATGGATTGAGTTGTATATCAAAATAAAGCTATCGAAGCATGCTAGGAACTTATGATTATTGTTTAAGTTTTGAACAAGAAAAATATGAAAAAGAGGTAAAAAGAGGAAGTGGGGGAATTCCGCGTGTAATAGTTATATAACGTACCTTGTAACTCAAAACAAGCATGACTTTTAATCCATGAAGAGTTACGGGTTGAGTTATACATCAAAACGAAGGTCTCAAAGATTTCTATGTGACAATAATGAGATTTAGAGTTTTTGGTCAAAGACAATATGAAAAGGAGGTGAAAAGATGAACAGGGCGAATTCTGAGTGTAATAGTTAGGCAACTTACCATGTGACTTAAAACAAGGATAACTTTTAATCCACAAAGGGTTATATATTGAGTTATACATCAAAACAAAGCTCTTGAAGAGTTCTATGTAACTAATATGAGATTTAAGGTTTTTGAACTAAGATAATATGAAAAGGATGTGAAAAGATGAACCGGGCGAATTCTAAGTACAGTAGTTACATAGCGTACCTTGTAACTTAAAACAAGTATAACTTTCAATCCGTGAAGAGTTAAGTTATACATCAAAACGAAGCTCCTGAATATTTTAATTTTTTGTCAAAGACAATATGAAAAGGAGGTGAAAAGATGAACCAGGCGAATTCTAAGTGTAGTAGTTACATAGCTTGCCTCGTAACTTAAAACAAGGGTAACTTTTAATCCATGAAGAGTTACGGATTGAGTTATATATCAAAACAAATCTCTTGAAGATTTCTTTGTAACTATAATAAGGTTTAAAGTTTTTGATCAAAGATAATACGAAAAGAAGGTGAAAAGATGAACTAGGTGAATTCCGAGTGTAGTAGTTACATTGCTTACCTTATAACTTAAAACAAGGATAATTTTTAATCCTTGAAGAGTTATGGATTGAATTACATACCAAGACAAAGCTATCAAAGAGTTCTAGGCACCGATAATGCTTTTTCGAATCTTTAATAAAAGAAAAGATGAGAAAAAGGTGAAAAGAGTATCAAAGTACTTGACTTACTCAAACACACCTCTTTCCATGCATGAATATGCTTAAAAGTGGTCAAAGGAGGTGGAATATTTTTCTTAATCAAGTAAATTTCTTTGCATGTTTGGGAATAATAGGGAGCGTTTTTGACTTACTTTGCTTGAATAGGCTAGTTTTTATTAGAAAAATGCACTACATAGCCAAAAATGCTAAAAATTCCCTCGAATGACATTAAAAATGTTTGAATCATACAAGAAACACCAAGCTAGGCGTTAGCTTATGATCCTTCCCATAGACGGCACCAAAATGTTTGTTATGAATTTTGTCAGTTTGCTTACTCATCATATTTAAGTTTGGTCTGAGGTGGGATTCATAAGGATGAGCTAAGCTCAAGCTCTAACTACATGCCCGACTTCATGTTTCCTGCAAGATCAAACAAACAATTAGAGGGGCCCGTGGACTAACCCACAGGGGACCCCTCTGACACTCAAGTTAGTATCAATACCCTGAAATAGTAAATAAGAGCAAGTAAAAAATAGACACAATAGACATAAAATACTTAGCCTGAGATGAGTAGGACGCTCAAACGATTATTGTTTCGGAGAGGTGATTGTAGAAATATGGGTTGAAGAAAAATGAGGTGTGTCCCCCTTTTATAGAGGAAGGATGTTTGTGCATGAGTACAACATTTTGGGTAAGTATGTTCAATTCTATCCTTTACTTACTTGTTTAGATAAAGTGAGCGAATTGTATTGTTAGCAGGTGGGCGACTTGCACTGGTAGGGAAGTGGACAAATTGTGTTGTTAGCCAGGTGGGTGAATTGCACTATTAGCGAAGTGGGCAAATTGTGTTATTTGCAAAGTGGGCTCTATTGGTGAAGTGGCTGAATTGTGTTTTAGCAAAGTAGGTGAATTGCACTGTTGGTGAAGTGGGCAAATTGTGTTGTTAGCGAAGGGCGCGAATTACACTGTTGGTGAAGTCTGCGAGTTGTGTTAATGTACACCTAGTAGGCGAATTATATTGTTTTACACCTAATGGGCGAATTGGGCTTAGTGAGCGAATTGTGTTGTTTGTACGAAGTGGTTGAATTACATTGTTAGTAGACGAATTGCATGGATAGTGGGTGAATTGTGTTTTGTGCATTTTGAAGACATAGTTGCAAACAATTTTTTGTCTGAATAATTGCCCGTATAACCTATTTGCCCATCTACAGTAGCAAGCTGCTCAATTACAAGTTACCAACAACTAGTTCATTACCCTAGACCCTAGTTTAAATATTAACCTATGCTTTGTGCTTGTAGCATAAGCCTCCTGAATTGTTGTCATAGTAGAATATAATAACGGGATACGAGTAAAGCTACCTTGAATTCATTCCTTGGCTAACCTCAATTGAATTGACCCCTTTATTATAGATTTCATTGCTTTCTACAATTACTTGTTCAAACAATTGACAAAAACCCAAAACCAAATGACTCATTAATACGACATCCGACTTAACTCCAATTCTCTTTGGATATGACCCATATACCTGATTTAGCTACAACAAACTTGTACGCTTGCGAGTACGTGATTTTCTAGCACATCTTTAAAATCACATTAATTTTTGGCACTGTTTGCGAGGAGTTGGCAGGCTAAGTTTGATTTAGGTATTAACAAATTTTTCTTTGTTGTTTTCTTTTTGTGTTAATTCTTTTGCTTCACTTTTGCGTTGTGGTCAAAGTGAATTCAGTTCACTTTCTGTGTTGTATACATAGCAGACGCTCACTCAACCTGAAACTGTTAAGAAAATTGAGTTGGCTTTATCTACCTTGAGGTGATACAAAGCAAGTGTGAATCCACGTCCAACCATGGCCATCAATGCACCATGCATGATTGGGGACTACTTTATTCCCAAAACATATGTCACACCTTCCTGAGTTGCGTTGCCCACTATGGGTAATGCAAACTTTGATATCAAGTTGGGGATCATCGACATGCTTCCCACTTTCTATGGGAAGCCGATAGAGAGCCCATACGAGCACCTTGATGCATTTATTGAAATTTTCCAAACTTATCACTATAAAGGTATCTCGACTAATGCAGTTAGAATATGCCTTTTTTCGTTTTCGTTAAAACACATAGCTAAAAGGTGGTTTCAATTCCCTTCCAAGGAGTGAAATCACCCCTTAGAATGACCTCCAACAAATGTTCCAGATCAGGTTTTATCCGAAGGCCAGAACTATGGCTAATAGGCATGCAATCAACATTTTTGAACCAAAAGATTAGGAGCAATTTCATGAAATTAGGACAAATTTATGGAGCTTCTTAGAAGTTGTCCCCAACATAGGCGCTCAAGTGGGCTCTTGTGCATTTTTTTATGATGGTTTAACGGCTTCTAGCAAGTAGATGGTTTATGCTTCGTGCGGGGGGAGCATTTAACCAGCAAGATCAGGACAAGGAGTGGACATTATTTGAGCACCTCAATGAACACTCTCTTAACCAAGCCTCTTCTTTGAGGGTGGTTAAAGGGAGAACACGGAGTGTCTATGAATTAGCACCCAACGATGGCATTAATCTTGGACAGGTTGCCCTTAGTAGGAAGATGGATTAGATTATAAACTTGTATATGAACCCTACTAATGTGCTCCTAGTCAATGCAGCTGAGTTTTTGGATGGTACTACTCCGTGTGACAGTTGTTCGGGTGAGCATAGCTCTATTTTTGACTGTTTATATGTGTCTCAATTTCTCGAATATGTGAAGGACAGGTGTATGCAGCTCAAGGATATTCGTGGAACAACGACCCAGTCTCCAACACCTAAAATCTAGCGTGGTGCAATTATCCGAACTTATCGCGGGAGCAGAATGCCAATCAAAACCAATGCACGAGGCAACCAGTGCCTAGATTTGTAGGTAATGGGCACCCTCCCGTTTTTTAGGGATGGCTCAAGTATAATGCTCGACCTGACTCCAATGTTGCTCATGATAACCCTCCTCTCTCACCTCCAGGATATACTTCACAGTTCGAAGAGCATATGCTCCACTTTATGGTGGACACTACACAACTGGTTCGGTCTCACTCACAATCTATAGCTAAATTAGAGAACAAAATAAGACAATTAGCCTAGGCACTGAATAGGAGAGATAAAGGGAGGTTACCCTCTCAACCACTCACAAACCCTGCAGGATCGACTAGTTCTAACCCTAGCTTGCTCATTCATGAGCAACTTAAGGTTGTGTCAGTTGCTGGAGAGGAAAACCATAGGGAAGTCGAGATTCGGACTAAGAAGGATGCGGCTCCCTCTCCTACTACTGATGGAGAGGTATCACAAGAAAGGGTTTTTGAATCTGTTGTCCCTTTCCCTCTGGCTGTTGTTGGACCGAAGGAGAAGGACGACCTATAGAGGGCTTAGCT